>JASWHV010000006.1:64720073-65953510 GCA_030760725.1 Neostapfia colusana | reverse complement strand
TTCTAATCAGCTTAGTACCCAAAGCAGCGTGCAACTGCTCCCAGAACTGAGCCACAAACAGTGCCTCTCAATCTGAGATTATGGTCTTGGGTACCCCATGCAAGCATAAGATTCTTGCAATGTACAACTCCGCATACCTGCTGGCATTGTAACATGTATGCACGGGAATGAAGTGAGCCGACTTGTTTAACCGGTCAACGATTACCCAAAAAGAATCATGCTTGTTGGAAGTCTGATGTAATCCCAGAATGAAATCCATGCTCACATCTTCCCACTTCCATGCTGGGATTTTCAGGGGTTGCAACAGCCCTGATTTTCTCATGTGATCCGCCTTCACTCGTCTACACGTATCACACTCGGATACGTACTTTGCAACTTCCCGCTTCATCCGTGTCAACAAAAATTTACTCTTCAGATCTTGGTACATTTTGTTGCTGCCCGGATGAATGGAGAACTTAGACAAGTGAGCTTCATCAAGGATCTTCTTTCTCATCTCCATATTCCAGGGTACAACTATGCGGTCATTGAACCATAGTATCCCCTCATCATCCTTTCGGAAACATTTGATATCCCCGCTGTCAATCCGTCTCCGGAGATGTGCCATGCCCTTGTCAACCTTCTGAGCTGCAATAATATCCTCCTTAATGGTAGGGATGAGAGCAAGGTTGTAGAGTGATCCATATGGAACCAAGTATAAACTCGGCTCTTCCTCTTCCATCGTCTTAATGGTGAGGTTATGGACATGTGATTTCTGACTCAGCGCGTCGGCAACCACATTTGCCTTGCCGGAGTGGTAACGAAACTCAATCTCATAGTCTTTCATTAGTTCTAACCACCTCCATTGCCTCATATTCAGCTCCTTCTGGGTGAATATATATTTTAAGCTCTTGTGGTCGGTGTAGAGATGCACCAAATTCCCTAGGAGATAGTGCCTCCACATTTTCAGTGCCAAAACCACAGCAGCAAGCTCAAGATCATGAGTCGGATAGTTCTGCTCATGGTTTCGAAGTTGGCGTGAGCCATATGCGACACACGTCCTCCTTGCATAAACACGCAGCCAAGCCCGATACCGGGTGCATCACAATACACGTCGAAAGGCTTGGTCGTATCCGGTTGAGCTAGGACCGGAGATGTTGTTAGATGCTGCACCAATGCTTGGAACGCTCCTTCACATGCTTAGTTCCAAACATATTTTGTCCCCTTCTTCAATAATTCTGTCATTGGCTTATCAAGCTTGGAGAAGCTCGGGATGAATCTCCGGTAATATCCCGCTAAACCGAGGAAGCTTCTGACTTCATGGACAGAAGTGGGGAATTTCAATTTCAGCACTTGTTCAATTTTGCTTGGGTCAACCGCAATGCCTTCCGCTGAGATGATATGTCCCAAAAATGGCACTTGGTTGATCCAAAACTCGCATTTGCTGAACTTGGCATAGAGATTATGGTCCCGTAATCATTGAAGGATGATTTGCAAGTGTTCGGCGTGTTCTGCTTCTGACTTGGAGTAAACCAAGATATCATCAATGAACACCACAATGAACTTTTCCAGCTCCGGCATGAACACCGAGTTCATGAGGTACATGAAATGTGCCGGAGCATTGGTGAGACCAAAATACATGATGAGATATTCATATAGTCCATATCTCGTCGGGAATGCCATCTTCGCGATATCCTCCGCCCGGATCTTTATTTGATGATACCCGGAGCGAAGGTCCTTCTTTGAAAATACACTTGCACCCACAAGTTGATCAAACAGGATGTCAATGTGGGGCAGTGGATATTTGTTCTTGATGGTGACGGCGTTGAGCGGTTTGTAATCCACACACAACCTTAAGGTTTCATCCTTCTTCTTGATGAACAGCGTCGAGTATCCCCAAGGCGAGGAACTCAGTCTAATGAAACCCTTGCTCAACAAGTCATTGAGCTGTTCTTTCAACTCAGACAGCTCATTCGGAGCCATTTTGTACGGTCTCCGTGATATGGGGGTAGTCCCGGGTGCAAGTTCAATCTTGAACTCCACATCCCGTTCAGGTGGCATGCCCGGAAAATCATCTGGGAACACGTCGGGATACTCTCGGACTACCGGGATGTCCTCTAACTTGGGAGCTTCAGTATGATATGCGGCTGAAACTTCCGGGACGTGGTTGTCTAATATGAGGGAATGCGGACGGTGGAGTGGAGAATTGAGGTGAACCGTCCATGATAAAGGTTCTAGGACAGCGCCATGGTAACGTAGCCATGACATCCCTAAGATTGCATCAATCTTCTGTCCCTCGAGAATAATCGTAGTAGTGGGATATATTCTCCAACCTAAACACAGTGGTGCTTTTGGCATTATCACATTTGCTGAAATCTTCCCTCCCGGTGAGCAGATCATATACGAGCACTCAGTTGGAGGGACTTGCAGTTGATGCTTAACCACATATGATGCACTTATGAAGTTGTGGGTTGCACCAGAATCAAATAAAATGATGTTTGCTTGGGTACCCGCCAGCACGTTTTCTCCTTGGGGGGCATCCTCATTGTCGACATTCCGAACGACCCCAGTTCACTGACCTCCCTTCTTGACCGGAGGTCGGCCTCGAGCACCGCCCTGATATTGGGCTTGCCCGCTGCTTTGCTTCCCCTGAGGACAGTCCTTCGAGAAATGACCCGCCTGGCCACACAAGTAGCATGTGTAGCGAGGAGGTCCTCCGCTGACCGGCGGACGGAATCCTGGGGTGTGTCGTGGCGGTGGAAACGCCCGGGATACCATCTGCTGCTGCTGTTGAGGTCGCGGTGGTGGCATCGGCGGTCGGAACGGGGGTGGCCGAAAAGAACGACCCCCAAACTGCTGAGGTCGCGCCGGTGGATGCCATTGCTGACCGGATGGTGTCCGATACACCATGCGTTATTTTTTAGGAGCTCCACCCCTGCTGCTTGGTGAAGCGCTTCGCTTTCGCTGCTCAGCCGCCAGTTCCTGCTGAGCATCCTCTTGCATAATCACGGCATTGACAAGGTCAATGAAAGTGCCGCGATTGAATTGCATGAGATGCGTCTTCATCTCGGGATCTAACCCCTGATAGAATTGCTCTCGCTTCCTCTCCTCGGTGGAGACATAATCCGACGCGTACTGCGCCAGATGGTTGAACACACGGGAGTAGTTGTGGGCACTCCTCCCGCCTTGCTTCAGCTCAAAGAATTCTTGGAACTTCCTATTCATCATCCCGGGAGATATATGATAGGCGCAGAACGCCTCCCGGAATTCTTGTCATTCAACAGCGTGGCCAGCAGGTAGTGAGGCGACATAGTTCGCCCACCATGCACCGGCGGCACCGTGAAGCTGCTGCGCCGCGAAGAGAGTCTTCTGCCACTCCGTGCATTGGAGCAGCCCGAACTTGGACTCGATCGTCCGCAGCCAATTGTCGGCCTCCAGTGGTTCCGCCGCTTCGGTGAACACCGGAGGATGCGTACTCATGAAATCCGAGTACGTCATAGTGTGGGGCTCACGAGGCCCCCTCTCTTGACGCCCCCCTCCTGGGACGTATTCTGCACGATCGTGTGGAGCAGGTCGGTCTGCTCCTCACGAGAGTCCACCAGCGCCGAAATCACGTCCGCTAGAGTTAGCGGAGGCGGCGGTGGTGGTTGTTGCTGCGGGGTGTTGTTGTAGGCAGGTGTCTGGGAGTCATCACCCCCTTCTGACTAGAGCCCCCGACCTCATGCGTGGCCCGAGTACGAACCATCTGCAACCATACGACAATAAAGTCAGTCCCACAGCATACTCAATGCAGTCCAATAAAATAGGAGTAAAACATAATGACGGTAAACATGCGATACACCTCGTGCATGGATAATGTAATAACTTTGCACAAGCTACACCATTACCAGACCAAATATAATTTGAGAAATCCAAATTGATGGACTTCCTCTTTGGAAGTTCATCTCAAATAGATTTGGTCACTACGAGACGTTAACATCGCTTTGTCATCACGTATACTACCCTTTATCTTCAATATGACACAAACATGGTCTCTAGCAAAAGAAACTTGAGTAGTAAATATACTCAAATCTTTCACTAGTTGAAGATAACAACTCATGAGTATCTTCCATCCCTCTGCCCAGAATGACCAGTTTCTACATATCCCAGATTTTGACCTGGTACTTGGCATTTTCATGACTCAAGTTGAATACCAAAGCTAAAGTTAACTTCAGTAGCTTTCCAACTAGTATTTATTTGCCCCCAGTTTAAAAAGTTATGATAATTCAAATTTAACAGAAATTCTTGAAGAATTTCAACAGCACCTCCTTTGGAAGTTGCTGTTTTCAACTCTAAATTCCACTGAGTTCCGTGCTACAACTGTAGAAACTTTGTTACAAAGATGTAACACATCTCCTAACCTTAACAAAAATGTATCATATAATAATTTTAGATTTTTCTACCGGAAGTTATGCTTGAAAAACAGAACAGTCTAGAGATTTTTTGAATCTGTCCTGATTCTGGACAGTTTCCAATCATCTGGAATTTCAACCCGTTTGAGGTGGGATTCTGTTCTGGATGTCTACAACAAAGTTGTATAGCACTTAAACCCCTTTCAATAACTGTATCCCACACCCCCATTAGCTTTGTAACCTGTGAGTTATGCTCTGTTAAAATTCAGCAAACTTGCTGCCAAAACAGAGCACTCTGTTTTTCAATCCCTTTGAGCTAAACTAATCAACTGTTGAAATTTTATACCCAACCAGGGTCCTAAATATTGAAACTTGATTATCTTAGTTCCTTGTTAACATTATCTTTAATACAAATGCTTATTACATGTCGGTACTATGTTCCTCACAAAAAGGAAAATCCTAACCGGATTATACCGGCATATACGTCTCAATTGTAGCACTAAACGGTCTCTCGCACACGTGTACTACACGGGATACGTACGTGGTTAGTACCTGCAGAAGAACACTCAATAGTGATGCACTCAAAGGTTGTTGTCATTTCAGGCAGGTCAATATTTTGAAGTAAATACATACGCCCGTATCATTGCCATACGGCTGTCCTTGAGTTAAGCCACGTCTCAAGGTACGTGATCGTGTTTTCACACCACATGACGGGGAACCCGAGTAGAACGCGAACGGGTCATCAAGGTTGGGAATTTTATCAACCCAACAGATACCAGCTACTGCCCTGCAGGGCACGCCGATGGCAAGTGTCGTGTATGTCCTCCTAGGCTATTTCCAGAAGAACACACTATCGTGTTACCGACCACACGATGGGGTTTCCACTTTCTTGCCTAATGCACGCCAGGGACCAGCCTTTCAGATGAACTCAGGAACATGAAGAGTTCAAGAGTTTCATATTGACGTCTCACATCAGGCTGTGAGACCTCTGCCCTGAACTACTTTCCTCATCAGGGGAGCTAACCGAAATTGAACCGCTTTCGGTGCCGTTCCTTACCATGTTTACCTGAGCGTAGGTGCGTCGTTACATAAACAAAATTCAGAATTATAAAAAGTATGTTAGTCATGCCATTTTAAGTAACTATCCTAACATAGTCCTTATTTGGGCATACTACCGAATCCTCACCGTAATCCTAAGTTTTCCCGTAATACATTCCTTAATTAGTGTGCTATCCCCTAAGCAGCTCTGATGCCAGCCTGTGATGGACCGGAATCTGTACGCCCAGGATCTCAAAGGGTGGTGCTGCAAGATGCGACACCCGACAGCACACATAATAAGGCAAACATTGTATTACATTGAAAACAAACTGAATATGTATAAAAGGTAGTACAAACCTTCAGTTTTACAACTAATTACAGAGTTCTACAGCGGAAGTTAAATTGTACAACTCACGCCCACCTAACTTGCAAAAGTCGGTTGTCCAGCCCTACGGACAACCCACACTAGCTGCACTCATCTTCAGCGCCGCGTGTACGGGTCCCACTCAGCCGTGGTCCACGACGGAGGGTAGCACTCGCCGGTGGACTCATACCCCGAGTCCGTGGGGTAGTCCTAACCTGCAAACACTCATAGCAGCAACGGTGAGCACGATGGGTCAGCAAGTCTTAACCGACGCTCCTACACATGAAACTCTACATGCAGGACATAACCAACATAGGATGGCACACTGCAGAAAGGAACAAGCCTACAAGTTCATCCTTAGTTCATATTTTTAGCCACAAGTTAACGGTTCAGGAATCTGAAATTTAGTAAGCAATATTTGGTGGCACACATGTAGCAATACACATTACTCATATCAGAAATATTGAATCATAACATTCCATATATTAACCTACGTCACAATGCAGTGAACAAGCGGTATCTATAACCGCTAGGGATGGTGAATCGACTCGATATACACCTGCAGGGATACCCGAGTAGCACGTCACGTACGCCACACGTGGAGCTGCACACAGCATGCTCACCCCGTATCGTACGGGACAACCTTTAACCAAACAGCCCAAACGTTGAACCGGTCACACTCAAACAGACAGGAGGTTCCCTATACGGAGCATCTCTCTATGCCCGTTAGCGGATTTCCACCTTGCTGTCCTCGAACTACACCTATAAATCGGTGCGTTATGCCTCGACGCCCGGAGGTATAGGTTACATCGGTTTATCGGGGCCCATATGTCCGATATGCCTTCGGTACATTCAAAACTTGTTCAGCGGGGCCGCACACGGACCGGTCCTCAATCGACATGGACAGGGTGACACACACAAGACTTCCTCTTGCTGCATCCTAGCCCCTGCATAGTCTCATTTTGTTCTTACTAAAGTTGTCTTACCACTCGAACCCATCCCATGTGTCCCAAAACCTATACTCGCGAGTAGATTCCAACTACTTGACTTGTACCGAAGTCTATAAACATTAAGCACAGCATGAACTACTCAAGAAATTGGACACTACCCTCACTCTTGTTGGAATAATCTGGTCATTCATTTGGGGTTTCATCCATCCTACACCTAATGCACATACACACTTTACACTAAGTGTATATAAAGCAAGACTTTATAAAAACTTGTTAAATGCAAACCAAGGCTTGCCTTGTTGCTGCTGGTCGGATGTTAGTGTCTCGTCCAGAAGTAGGAAGTCCAAACCTTCCGGGGTCTCTTCGCCTTCAGCGACTACACGTAAGTACATTAACGATATGTCAATTTAAATGCAACATGTTAAATTTAGTATGTAAATACTGTAACTCTAGCTAGACATCCCATTTGGCTCTGAAATTTTTATGGTAGCTTGGTAATGACCTAACCGGAGACTTGACCAAATTTCATTTGAATCAAAACTCATTTGAGCTCTGCACAAATAAAAGCCTAAATGGTCATTACTAGAGCTTCTATGGATTTCAAGAGATTTTCTGACACGACCCCACGGTCTTGTCGAGCCAGGATCATGCTGAGGGTTGCTGCGTTGCACAGCACCGGATAACACACATCAAATCTACAAAGCAGAAGCAAAGTTTTATTACATAAACAGGTTTATGAACATTTTTACAACAAAATATGTTCATTCTACCCTCACTGGCGTAGACTATGCATCAAGTTCACGTTCAGCCCGTGAACGTGTCCTTGCTAGCACGCACGCACACTAACACGGCGGCGTGCACGACTCCCACTCGACGGGGTTCCCCTCCTGGGGTTCCGTCTCCTCCTCGGGAGTCCCTTCCTCATAGAACCCTGCAAAAGCTTCAAACACAAGCAGTGAGCACGAAGGCTCAGCAAGCCTGACCCGTCTCTCCTAAACATGAAACTTCTACATGAGGGGTGATAGGTGCATGAGGTAAAGTAAGTTGCAAAGGACTCGCCTACTTAGTGGAACCTTACTTTCAAGTTTTAGCAGCAGGTTGTGGAGAACCTTATGCTAACGCACATGAGAGAGCCGCAATCAAACAAGAATCACATTTCTCTCATGTACTTTGCCCAAAGTTGAAAGGAACTTTAATTAGCTCTAAACTACAGCAAATCATTAACAATCAAAGTCCATCTTTCAATCAGCAACATTTTAACATGTAACTAGCCTGTTCTTTCTACGTCATGGTACAGTGAACAAGTGGTACTCACTGACCGCGAGGGACGGCGATTATAATTGATTTACACCTGCAGGGTTACCCGAATAACCCGTCACGTACGCCCGTACTCGATGTTGCCTACAGCAACCATCACGGACACCGTACGCAACCACCTTTCACCCGTTAGCCAAATGTTGAACCGGTCCAATCAACCCGAGCAAGAGGTCTCTGCACGTGCATCTCAGTGCCGCCAGCCGATTTACACCTCGAGCTCTCAACCTACCCTCTGAACGACCAGCTATGCCTCAACATCCAGCTACCTGAGTTACATCGGTTTCCTGGTTGCCATATAGCCGGTAGGTCTTTGGTACTGTTCTAGCTTGCTCAACAGGCCCGCACACGGCTTGGTCCTCAACCGACACAAGTGGAGCTATAGCACCCAGGCCCCAAAGTCCTGCTGCCCTTACTCTCCGCTCGGTCTTATTTTTCATGCCATGTGTTTCATTTGCTATCTTTACCCGAGCAATGTGCCTCTAGCCTATTCCCATGTGTAGTTCCAACTATTCGACTTGTACCGAATGCTACTCTATCTTAGCATTGCATTGGCTAACGGGGTTTTCAATCCTAATCCCCACCCATGGTTTTCTTGGCTATGCATTTGGGTTTTCAACACGACTCGAATGCATGAAGAAATGGTACTGAAAGTAAGTTCTCAAAACAATAAAAAATTAAAAAAAAAGGTTAATGCAAACCGGAGCTTGCCTTGCTGCTCTTGGTTGTAGGCTAGCTGTTCTTCTGGAGTGACGAAGTCTAAGACTTCGGGTTCCTCCTCGACCATAGCGACTACATGGTATATCAAGTATATGTGTTAATTAAATGCATTTGAGTTGAAGTTAAACTTGTGAAGACTATAAGTCTCACTAGACAGACTCAATGACTCTGAAACTTTTACTGTGGCTTGGTTACAACCTAAACAGAGTCTTGGCCAAGTTTTAGTTGCAGCAAAGCTCATTTGAGCTCTCCACAAATAATTATGTACTTGACCTTGTTTGGAGCTCTTAGGGTGTTCTAGGGGTTTTCATGGGGCAAACCATGACTTTCTGAAAACTAGATTTTCAGAGGGTTCTAATGGAGTTGGTTTCACTTAATTTGAAGGTTCCTAACTAAAGATATGAGCTAAACCATTTCAGAGAAATTCTGAAAATGTTTCTGGACATTTTTCATTTTCTCTGGAACAGTTTCATTAATCACCCCATTATGTGGATCAAATGAGCTAAAATGGATCTGAAATTTTTATGGTAGCTCAGGGGTATTTTGGTGAACATCCCAGCAAAATTTCAGAATTTTTCTGCAAAGGTTTCTCCAGTTAAAATTCTAAACAGTTTAAATTTTGAAGAATTAATTCTGGAGAATTAAGGATTTTCCTGAAGTGAAACTTGATTTGCCGGAAAGTACTCAGAGAGCTGAATCCAACCCAATTGGAATCACTCAATTTGAAGGTCTCTACCGAGAGCTATGAATTTTCAAAGTTTGAGCAGCAACTGGAATTGTTTTCCTACTGAAAACTCTACTGGGCCCGCTTATTTAAATGACATCCAATCAGAAATGAGCCAGACCGGGCCGCAGCTTTTCAGCGCGCCAATACACCGGATCCCAGCCACACCCGTCGGGGATTTAAACTTTGAGCTGCTGACAGCCGGGGGCCACCCCTTTGTCTTCCTCCCGCCGGTTCCCAGCGCGCGCCCGCGCTCTGCTCGCCGGACGGCCGTTTCTGGCCACCGTCCGAGCTAAAACTCGCTGCCACTGTATTTAGGACCCTGAGGAACACGATGGTGAGGGGCTTTGGGACTGCCGATGACCGGAAGGTGGCCGGCGACGTGCAGCGGCCTCTGTTGAGGTTCGGCAGCGTCGGCCGGGAGTTCTAACCCGCCAAAACCTGTACCGACGAGCTCTGCAGCACCAGTGCATTTCTAGGAATCTCGACAAGGCCTCAAAGGTGTTCAGAAATGGCTGCAAGGTTGTCGGCACCGTGTGACCGACCGTGTCCGCCATGAACGCCCTTGATCGAGCTCGAAATCCGTTGCTCCTAGCCAGTTTCATGCAACAGATGCTAAAAGGAAAATGATCGCCAGCTAGTTCAGCGTCTATGTGCCAAGTTTGAAGACCGAAGGAGGATCAGAGAGCGGGAATTCGAAGGAACCGTACCAGATGCTCGGGATGAGGTTGCCGGAGCAAAATCTTGAAATTCCCGGTCGATGCTTCACGGTTGGCTCCCCAAATTGGATGAGAGCAGCACGGTGGCCGTGTGCTTCCGTTGCCACTCTTGCTGGTCCGTGAAAGTCCATGTGGGACGCAGTCCACGAGCGCACGATCATGTTTTTGAGCTCGGTTGCGGCGGATGGCGCTGATCCCGGGAAAAGGAGGCCGACGCTCGGTGGTTTAGGCGTCGGGGAAGCAGAGGCTGAGCTCAGGGTGCTGTCTAGCCGCTCGGGAGAGGAGAGGGTGTGATGTTTCCATGGTTTCTCGATTGAACAGAGAGGCGGAAGGCAGAGGAGCTCGGCTCGGTGCAGCTCGCGTGGAGGAGAAAGCAACGCGGGGTGCTTCGGCAGAAGGCGCGGGGCGCCTTAAGAAGCGATCAGAACCGACCTGCGTCCGCGCGTGGCCAAGCAGCTGGTGGCGCGGCGGTCCCCCCTCGGTGGCGCCCTCGGAGGAAACCCGGTGACCGGGTGCTGAAGTTTCAGTCGGTTAAATTTGATTCAGTGGCTGACATGTGGGTCCCACCTCCTTTTTAACCTCTGAAATTAACTCACTCTCACTGTTATAAACAGTAATCCCCTTATACCCATGGTGATTTGAATTATCTACCCCTGAGCCATTTGAATGGGATAGAATTCAAATTGGTTTGTGTTTGAAATGCAGTTTGAAATTCAAATAAAGTTTGAATTTGCTACACATAGCTCATGTCAAGATCAATTCCTAATGGAGTGAAAATTGGTGCACATAAATGTGCTGAGTAAGAGTATGCCTCCCACTTTTGAATTCATGGGGGCTGAAAACAGTTTGAATTTGAATTTGAGTTCAAACCACCCTCTTTTTAGCTATACCCAAAAGGACTTCAAAAAGTTTCTTAATTTGGGTGAAACATGGCATGGACATTCTTAGCAAGGTGTAGGAGTTTTACATATGTCCAGCCCCTAGATGATGCATGTGGGAAATGCCACTTTTGCATTGTGTGAGTTTGTTCTCTAGTGATCATGTTGATGGTGGTTACTAGCTCTTCAAATGTGTTCATCAAGTTTCTTCAAATGAGGTGTGTGTGTGGTGATGAACACTTTGAGTATGTTCCAAAAACTTAGGCCCTTACATTCCTCCCTCCTTAAAAGAATCTCGTCCCGACATTATAAGGTGAAAACGACAGAGAGGACGGTGGAAAATTACCGGATATGCGACGTGAAAAAGTCGGGGGTAGTTAGCGCAATGAAATCCTTCACTCTCCCATGTCGCTTCATCCATGGAGTGATTACTCCATAGAACCTTGTAGAACCACAACGTACGGTTGCATGTGGTTCGGGCCTTTTCATCAATAATCTGAACCGGTTCCTCCCGATACGTGAGATCCGGTTTCAGTTCTTCTATGTCCTCCAGCTGAATGGTAGTTGATAGCTTAAGACACTTCCTCAGCTGGAAAATGTGAAAGACGTTGTGCACACCGGAAAGTGCTTCTGGTAATTTCAGCCGGTATGCTACTGATCCACATCTTTCGGTAATCTGAAATGGACCGATGAATCGGGGTGCCAACTTTCACCTCACCTCGAATCTGTTTACGCCCTTCAATGGAGACACACATAGATATACGTGATCCCCAACTTCGAATTGTAGTGGGCACCTTCTCCGGTCCGCATATTATTTCTGTCGGGATTGGGCGGCTTTTAGGTTCGCTTGAATCAGTCGAACCTTTTCTTCCGCGTTATTGACAAGATCAATCCCGAAGGTAACCCTTTCGCCAGACTCACACCAATTCAGTGGTGTGCGGCATTTTCTCCCGTATAGCGCCTCGTAAGGCGCCATCTTGATGCTGGCTTGGTACCCATTGTTGTACGAGAACTCGGCCAATGGCAAGTGATCATCCCAATTCTTTCCGTGGTTGATAGCGCAAGCTCGTAGCATATCTTCTAGAATTTGGTTTACCCGCTTAGTTTGTCCATCCGTTTACGGGTGGTATGCTGAACTACGGATCAGCTTCGTCCCCAACACAGCGTGTAGCTGCTCCCAAAAATGGGACACAAATAAAGTGCCCCGATCCGATATGATGGTACGGTGTACGCCGTACAAGCATAGGATCCGTGAGATATACAGTTCAGGACTTCTTGGCGTTGTGGTTGGTGTTGACCGGGATGAAATGGGAAACTTTGGTGATCCGGTCGATGATCACCCACACAGAATCATGCTTCTGAAAGGTGGTGGGTAAACCGACGATGAAGTCCATGCTCACATCTTCCCACTTCCAGGCAGGAACACCCAGTGGTTGTAGCAGTCCCGGTTTCCGCATATGATCTGCCTTCACCCTTCGACATGTATCACACTCGGACACGTACTTTGCGATCTCCCGCTTCATCCGTGTCCATAAAAACTTGCTTCTGAGTTCTTGATACATTTTGTTGCTGCCGGGGTGAATAGAAAACTTTGACAAGTGAGCCTCATCAAAGATTTTCTTCCGTAATTCCGGGTTACAGGGTACGACAGTCCGGTCCTTGAACCATAGGACGCCGTCTCCGTCTTTCTGGAAACATTTCAGCTCCCCACTGTCTATATGTCTCCGCAAATGAGACATGCCCTTGTCATTTTTCTGGGCTGCCTCTATCTCTTCACGGATGGTGGGGATCAAAGCTAAGTTGTAGAGACATCCATGTGGAATCACATGCAGTGGTGGTTCGCTCTCTTCCAACGGTGTGATAGTAAGATTGTTGACATGTGACTTGCGGCTCAGCGCATCTGCCACTATGTTTGCTTTGCCAGGGTGATAATGGATCTCTATTTCGTAATCCTTTATCAACTCTAACCATCTTCGCTGCCTCATGTTCAGCTCCTTCTGAGTGAATATGTACTTGAGGCTTTTGTGGTCGGTATATAAATGTACGAGGTTACCGAGTAGGTAGTGCCTCCACATTTTAAGTGCAAGTACAACGGCAGCGAGCTCTAGGTCATAAGTTGGATAATTTTGCTTATGGTTTCTGAGCTGCCGTGATCCATACACGACCACTCTTTGGTCTTGCATCAGCACACATCCGAGCCCAATGCCGGATGCATCGCAGTACATATCGAACGGTTTGGTTGTGTCTGGCTGTGCCAAAACCAGTGCTGATGTTAAGTGCTTCACTAGTGCCTCGAATGCTGCTTTGCATGCTGGACTCCAAACATATTTGGTAGTCTTCTTCAGCAGCTTTGTCATAGACTTGGCAATCTTCGAGAAGTTCAAAATGAACCTCCGATAATATCCCGTGAGTCCGAGGAATTTTTCCGTACCTCGTTAATAGACTGCGGGGACTTCCAATGCAACACTTGTGCGATATTACTCGGGTCTACAGCAATGCCCTTCGCTGATATGATATGCCCGAGACAAAGTACTCATGATATCTAGAATTTCGCACTTGCTGAATTTCACGTATAGCTTGTGATCCTGCAGCCGCTGCAAGACTATACATAGGTGCTCCTCATGCTCTTCCTCCGACTTGGACTAAACCAGTAGGTCATCGATGAAGACCACGACAAACACGTCCAGTTCCGGCATGAATACCGAGTTCATCCAGTACATGAACTGAGCTGGAGCGTTGGTGAGACAAAGGAACATGACAAGGTACTCATAAAGCTTGTACCTCGTCGAAAAGCTTTTTTTGAAATATCCTCAGCCTGTATCTCAATCTGATGGTATCCTGATCTTAAATCCATCTTGGAAAAGATCTTTGCTTCGACCCAACTGATCAAACAACATGTCGATCCGTGGCAACGGGTACTTGTTCTTGATGGTTACAGCGTTTAGTGGATGATAGTCCATGCAAAGCCGCAACGTCTCGTCTTTCTTCTTCACGAATAATGCCGAACAGCCCCATGGCGAGGAGCTCAGCCTAATAAAACCCTTCTCCAGCAGATCTGTTAGCTGAGTCTTCAGTTCAGCCAATTCCTTGGGCGCCATCTTGTACTGCCTTCGCAAACTCGGTGGTGTTCCCGCCGCAAGTTCCATCTTGAACTCTACGTCCCGTTCGGTTGGTATGCTCGGTAAACAATTGGGAAACACCTCCTGAATTTTACGTACCACCGGACTGTCCTCTATCTTAACAGCTTCCGAGTGGTTCAATATTGCAATCTGTTGCCAACTGACGCCCAGAACTAACGTATGAAGACCGTGCCATGGGGAGTTTGAGCTTAACGGTTCGAAACTGATGTGGTGAACCGCTTTGTGGTAGTTCAACCATGACATCCCCAAATAATGTCGATCTTCAGACCCCAAGAGTAAGGAGTGTCGTGGGTTATAGTCTAACCCGCAAACAAAGAGGTGCTCGGAAAACAACATCACTTCTTGTAATGCTGCCCTGGCGAAGATATGAGGTATTGCCCCTTTGTAAAAGTGGTTTGGAGCTGATGTTGAGCCACAAAAGATTGACTAGCAAAGCTAGGTGTGGCACCTGAGTCCAAGAGAATTAATACCGGTAGCCGATTCAGAGAAAACATCTTTGCTGACACGGTTTCTCCTTCTGGAACATCATCACTCACTATATAGTGAATGTTGCCCCTTGTCTGCCCTCTTTTCTGCAGATATCGGTACGAGTCTGATCATTGAAAGTATGATGGCCCGCAGCTTTGAATTCCCTCCATACAATACCTAGCATAATGGCCCATCCGACCCCAATTAGAGCACGGATGTCTCTCCGGCTCTTCTCTAACTTGTGGTAGGAAGCTAGATACATATAGCTGCAGCGATGGAGCACAAAGCACCGTCTGATGCTGCTGCTCTAGAGATGGTGCAAGTTGTGGTACTTGACCAGAATCAACCTCAGAGGAGTTAATCGTACAGGGGCCTACATTTCACCGTATGGCGTTTGGAACACCAACCGGTACTTTTGGGCACATAACTTGTACTAGCCTGCACGTTATCACTCATTTTCCTTCTCTATACAGAACAGACCTTGATGCACTAAACCTAGATTTTGATCCGGTTAGAAGCATTTTTATAACTCAAGTTGAATATCCAAGTTAAATTTAATTCCAATATCTTTCCAACGAGTATTCACATGCCTCTATATCACTTCTGGATCAAAAGTTATGATTTTTCAAAGTTGACAGAATTCCTGGATAAAATTTGCCAGTATCACCTTTGTAAGTGGCTGGTTTTACCACAGTTGCATATGCAAATACAACAGGAATCTGAATAAATCTTGAACTACAACATTGTTGCTTATCTCATAACCTTTCCAACAGTGTATCATAGGCTACTCAGGGATTCTTCTACAAAAAGTTATAAGTGTTATACAGAAACATCCAGGGAGGTTTGCATCTGTCCTGTTTTCTGAACAGTTTGCATTCAACTGGACATTCAGCCAAGTTGGCGTGTGATTTTGCTCTGGAGTTCTACAAAGAAGTTGTAGAGCACTTAAAAATATTTCTAGAACTGTATCATACACCTCCATTGGGTCAATCTTCTCAGAGTTATTCTGTATTAAAGTACAGCAAAAAATTCTGCCAGAACAGAGCACTCTGTTTTTGAGAAACATAGAAACCTATCAATTCTCCCCTTGAAGCTTAGTTCAAATGAGGAGTTCATTACTAATATGTGTTTTCCAACTTCCATTTTTAGTCTAAAGTTATTCATGAATGATTTCTTCATAGGAAAGAAGTTATAAAGTGTAGTACGGTGGCGATGCACCGTAAGACATATGATGGTACTACGTTGCCTCACAAAAGAAAATCCTAACAGGATCATACCGGCATATTCGTATCACAGGTGGCACTAAAACGGTCTCTCGCAAACGTGTTCTACTCGTACTATGGTTTCATGGTTAATCCTGCAATTAACTCACACAATCGTCAGGCTCGGCTGCACACCGAGCCCGGTATCCATACAGTTCGTACACCCGGCCGTCATCACTCGCCCGGATGTTCTCAAGCCAAACACGCCTTGAGCTACGTGTTCACGTTACTGACCATGTGACGGGGTCACCAAATTGCACCACGCACGCCAGGGACAGATGTTGCTCGAATACCCCAAACAACATGAAGACTCGTAGAGAATATTAAAGCGGGTCGGGTTACCTGCTACCCGTGGGGCTCCACCCTTCAGCTTGTGCGCACTGGTGGACAGCGCTTACGTACACCCCACAAGACATAAAGCGTCCCGAGATGCACGATTTTCCAACATAAGCAATTAGGTTAGTATGTCACTCTCTATACACTAATAACATCCTTATATGGGCTACTAACTCGTTCCTCACTGGATTTTTGAAAAAGATGACCTTTGTAGTGCATTAAACTTCAAGCGAGTTCTGATACAAACGCTGACACGACCCCACGGTCTTGTCAAGCCAGGATCACGCTGAGGGGTGCTGCGTTGCACAGCACCGGATAACACACATCAGAGGTATAAAGCGGAAGCAAAGTTTTATTACATAAACAGGTTTATGAACATTTTTACAACAAAATATGTTCAGTCTACCCTCACTGGCGTAGACTACGCATCAAGTTCACGTTCATCCCGTGAACGTGTCCTTGCTAGCACGCACACACACTAACACGGCGGCGTGCACGACTCCCACTCGATGGGGTTTCCCTCCTGGGGTTCCGTCTCCTCCTCGGAAGTCCCTTCCTCATAGAACCCTGCAAAAGCTTCAAACACAAGCAGTGAGCACGAAGGCTCAACAAGACTGACCCGTCTCTCCTAAACATGAAACTTCTACATAAGGGGTGATAGGTGCATGAGGTAAAGTAAGTTGCAAAGGACTCGCCTACTTAGTGGAACTTTACTTTCAAGTTTTTGCAGCAGGTTGTGGAGAACCTTACGCTAAGACACATGAGAGAGCTGCAATCAAACAAGAAACACATTTCTCCCATGTACTTTGCCCAAAGTTGAAAGGAACTTTAATTAGCTCTAAAATACAGCAAATCATTAACAATCAAAGTCCATCTTTCAATCAGAAACATTTTAACATGTAACTAGCCTTTTCTTTCTACGACACGGTACAGTGAACAAGTGGTACTCACTGACCATGAGGGACGGCGATTATAATCGATTTACACCTGCAGGGTTACCCTAATAACCCGTCACGTACGCCCGTACTCGATGTTTCCTACAGCAACCATCACGGACGCCGTACGCAACCACCTTTCACCCGTTAGCCAAATGTTGAACCGGTCCAATTGTCCCGAGCAAGAGGTCTCTGCACGCACATCTCAGTGCCGCCAACCGATTTACACCTCGAGCTCTCAACCTACCCTCTGAACGACCAGCTATGCATCAACATCCAGCTACCCGAGTTACATCGGTTTCCCGGTTCCCATATAGCCGGTAGGTCTTCGGTATTGTTCTAGCTTGTTCAACAGGCCAACACACGGCTCGGTCCTCAACCGACACAAGCGGATCTATAGCACCCAGGCCCCAAAGTCCTGCTGCCCTTACTATCCGCTCGGTCTTATTTTCCATGCCATGTGTTTCATCTGCTATCTTTACCCGAGCAATGTGCCTCTAGCCTATTCTCGCGAGTAGTTCCAACTACTTGACTTGTACCGAATCCTACTCTATCTTAGCATTGCATTGGCTAACGAGATTTTCAGTCCTAATCCCCACCCATGGTTTTCTTGGCTATGCATTTGGGTTTTCAAACAAGACTCGAATGAATGAAGAAATGGTACTCAAAGTAAGTTCTCAAAACAATAAAAATTTATAAAAAGGTTAATGCAAACCAGAGCTTTCCTTGCTGCTCTTGGTCGTAGGCTAGGTTCTTCCGGAGTGACGAAGTCTAAGACTTTGGGTTCCTCCTCGACCTTAGTGACTACATGATATAACAAATATATGTTTTAATTAAATGCATTTGAGTTGAAGTTAAACATGTGAAGATTATAAATCTCACTAGACAGACTCAATGACTCTGAAACTTTTACTGTGGCTTGGTTACAACCTAAACAGAGTCTTGGCCAATTTTTAGTTGCAGCAAAGCTAATTTGGGGTTCTAATGGAGTTGGTTTCACTTAATTTGAAGGTTCCTAGCTAAAGATATGAGCTAAACCATTTCAGAGAAATTCTGAAAAATGTTTCTGGACATTTTTCATTTTCTCTGGAACAGTTTCATTAATCACCCCTTTAGGTGGATCAATGAGCTCAAATGGATCTGAAATTTTTATGGTAGCTCAGGAATATTTTGGTGAACATCCCAGAAAAATTTCAGAATTTTCCTCCAAAGGGTTCTCCAGTTAAAATCCTAAACAGTTTAAATTTTGAAGAATTAATTCTAGAGAATTAAGGATTTTACTGAAGTGAAACTTGATTTGCTGGAAAGTACTCAGAGAGCTGAATCCGACCCAATTGGAATCACTCAATTTGGAGGTCTCTACAGAGAGCTATGAATTTTCAAAGTTTGAGCAGCAACTGGAATTGTTTTCCTACTGAAAACTCTACTGGGCCCGCTTATTTAAATGACAGCCAATCAGAAATGGGCCACACCCGGGCCACAGCTTTTGAGCGCGCCATTACACCAGATCCCAGCCACACCCGATCGGGGATTTAAACTTTGAGCTGCTGAAATCCCGGGCCCACCCCTTCGTCTTCCTCCCGCCGGTTCCCAGCGCGCGCCCGTGCTCTCCGCTCGCCGGAGCAAGCTGTAGCTCGCCGGCCAGCCGTTCCTGGCAACCGTCCGAGCTAAAACTCGCCGCCAGTGCATTCAGGACCCCGAGGAACACGATGGTGAGGTGCTTTGGGACTGCCGATGACCGGAAGGTGGCCGGCGACGTGCAGCGGCCTCTGTTGAGGTTCGACAGCGTCGGCCGGGAGTTCTAACCCGCCAAAACCTGTACCGACGAGCTCTGCAGAACCAGTGCACCTCTAGTAATCTCGACAAGGCCTCAAAGGTGTTCAGAAATGGCTGCAAGGTTGTCGGCACCGTGTGACCGACCGTGTCTGCCATGAACGCCCTTGATCGAGCTCGAAATCCGTTGCTCCTAGCCAGTTTCATGCAACGGATGCTAAAAGGAAAATGATCGCCAGCTAGTTCAGCGTCTATGTGCCAAGTTTGATGACCGAAGGACGATCAGAGAGCGGGAATTCGAAGGAACCGTACCGGATGCTCGGGTTGAGGTTGCCGGAGCAAAATCTGGAAATTCCCGGTCGATGCTTCACGGTTGGCTCCACAAATTGGACGAGAGCAGCACTGTGGCCGTGCGCTTCCGTTGCCACTCTTGCTGGGCCATGAAAGTCCCTGTGGGACGCTTTCCACGAGAGCCCAATCACGTTTTTTAACTCGGTTGCGGCGGACGGCGCTGATCACGGGAAAAGGAGGCCGACGCTCGGTGGTTTAGGCGTCGGGGAAGCAGAGGCTGAGCTCATTGTGCTGTCTAGCCGCTCGGGAGAGGAGAGGGTGTGATGTTTCCGTTGTTTCTCGATTGAACAGAGAGGCGGAAGGCAGAGGAGCTCGGCTCGGTGCAGCTCGCGTGGAGGAGAAAGCAACGCGGGGTGCTTCGGCAGAGGGCGCGGGGCACCTTAAGAAGCGATCAGAACCGACCTTCGTCTGCGCGTGGCCATGCAGCTGGTGGCGTGGCGGTCCCCCCTCGGTGACGCCCTCAGAGGAAACCCGGTGACCGAGTGCCGAAGTTTCAGTCGGTTGAATTTGATTCAGTGGCTGACATGTGGGTCCCACATCCTTTTTAACCTCTGAAATTAACTCCCTCTCACTGTTATAAACAGTAATCCCCTTATACCCATGGTGATTTGAATTATCTACCCCTGAGCCATTTGAATGGGATAGAATTCAAATCTGTTTGTGTTTGACTAAATTTCAGCACATATGCAGTTTGAAATTCAAATAAAGTTTGAATTTGCTACACTTAGCTCATGTCAAGATCAATTCCAAATGGAGTGAAATTGGTGTGTGAGCTCACAAAAATGTGCTGAGTAAGAGTATGCCTCCCACTTTTGAATTCATGGGGGCTGAAAACAGTTTGAATTTGAATTTGAGTTCAAACCACCCTCTTTTTAGCTATACCCAAAAGGACTTCAAAAAGTTTCTGAATTTGGGTGAAACTTGGTATGGACATTCTTAGCAAGGTGTAGGAGTTTTTCATATGTCCAGCCCCTAGATGATGCATGTGGGAAATGCCACTTTTGCATTGTGTGAGTTTGTTCATTAGTGATCATGTTGATGGTGGTTACTTGCTCCTCAAATATGTTCATCAAGCTTCTTCAGATGAGGTGTGTTTGTGATGATGAACACTTCGAGTATGTGCCAAAAACTTAGGCCATTACATTTTCATGGGTCAAACCATTAATTTCTGGAAACTAGAGTTTGAGATGGTTCTAATGGAGTTGGTCTCATGTAATTTGGAGAATCCTAGAGAAAGTTATGCCCTAATCAAGATTTGAGAAAATCTGAAAAATATTTCTGTATATTTTCCATTTTCTCAAGGCAGTTCACTTAATCACACCATTAGGGGGACTAAATGAACTTGGATGTATCTGATATTTTTCCTGTGACTCAAGGATGTTCAAATTAATCTCCTGGCCAAATTTCAGAATTTTAAATAAAAGAATTCTCCAAATAAAATTCCCAACATTTTAAAATTTAAGGAATTAATTCTGGAGAAAGAATAAGTTTCATGATCTGAAACTTGTTTTGCTAGATAGTACTCGAAGAGCTGAATCCAACAAAATTTGGTTCACTCTATTTGGAGCTTCCTAGCAAAAGTTATAGGCATTTGAACTTGAACTAAATTCTGAAATCAATGGAAATGTTTAAACTCTGGTCGTGGGCCCCACTCTTTAAACCGGCTCACTGAAATCGCGGCCACACCGCAGCCCACGTGGTTTTACCCGTGCTGCCGCAATGAATCCCAGCCACAAAACGGATCCCCGCTGAAAACCCAAGGCTGACCTGTGAACCCGGCCCCTCTTCGTCTTCCTCGCGATAACCCGCGCTCCCCGCGGCGGTGCATTGTCGGAGAGCTCGCCGCCAGTTATTCTACCGCACGACCTTCGACAAAACTCGCCGCCTGTGCCCAACTTTTCTCAAGGAACATGTTGGTGCACTCACTGAAGCTCGCCGATGGCCGGAACCATGCTCACGACGGTGACAGCAGCGACTCCAACTCCGGTGATGTCGCCCGAGCTACCTAGGGCCCTATTTTTGGAGCGGTTTCCTCCTACAGCTCCGTGGTAACGTGCTGAGCACGAACTTGAACTTGGTTCATCATGGAACCGACCAGAGCTAGGACCTTACCATCGACCTAGAGCTAAAAACAGCGGCGATCGGAAAAACTCGAAGAAAAGCCTCCATGGTCGATGGTTTCCGTCGGTTGTTGATCCTAGAGGTCCATTGGAAGGCATATGACGTATGGCTAAAGGAAAACGAGCTAGTATGTACTGACCACCATGAATTTTGGATTTTCGGCCGGCTCGGTTCTTTGAACACCGAAAAGTAAACGGGAAATTCTCCCTCGATAGGGCATGAAAGGTTGTAGGGTTTTCACAATGAGTTCGAGCAGCCTCTAGCGCGTCTAGTTTCTTTTGATTGTCGGACATGAGAGTGCTTAGAACGGCGGCGCACTGGGGACCCGAGAAGGAAGCCGAGATGGTGCTGCTTTCGGTCGAGCGTGTGCGAGGGAGAGGCAACGACTCAGTGTGTGCAATGAGTAGAAGCTTCGGGGGCAAGAAGGCCACGACTCTGGTCGCCAGCACACGGTGAAGGCTGAGGCGGTGGCACCTAGAGAAGCTTGGTGGCCCTCGGTGAAGGACCCCGAAGAAACAGAGCCCGGTGAGTTGCTTTGCTCAGTGCATTTGACTGACAGGTGGGCCCATCCTTCCCCCTAATTCTCTTCCTGTGTTTGTGCAAATATCTCAGCTACTCCACATTGAAGTGTAGACTTCATCACCAAGTCATGAGTTGAATTTGATTTCCTAAAATTGAAGTTTGTTTGGCTAAATTTTCTTCACATTTTAATTTGAAATTCAAATTCAGTTTTAAATCAATGCAAATTTAGCTCCCGACAAGATGAACTCCAATGAGGATGAAAATTGGTGGATTAAATCAGAAAAATGTGCTTAGTTTGAATATGAAATCAACTTTTTAATCCAAGTGATGAAAGTGGCTGGAATTTGAATTTGCATTCAAATTAGCCCTTTTTATAAATGTCTCCAAAAGTGCCTTAAAATAATTTGGATTTGCATGAAAGTTGCCATGAGCACACCTAAGAAGATTTAGGGTATAAGGGTGAGCTCAGCCTCTCATGTTTATGTGTATGAGCTCCTACTTTTTGGAGTTATGGGTTTCTCTTCTAATCACCCTCTTGATGGTGTTTATTTGCTCTTCACAAATGTTCATGAGCTATCCACCAAATGAGCTGTGGTGTAGGGATATGATGAAAACTAAAGCAAGTAAATTCTTGGGCTTTCACATAGGGCTTCGTCCGCTGAGTAGAGTGGTTGACGGGGTAGTTATGTCCCGCCTGGTACTCTGAGCGCCCCTGTCCGTGTGTCAAGTGATGATGAAGATGTCGTCTTGTCGCCTTGTCTTCTCATCCTGCTCGGGCAACTTCGTGCCATTGGGCGGCACTGTACCGTTGTCACGCCTTTCCTCCATCCTGTCTTGTCACTGTAATGGCGAACGGGCAGAGGACGGAGGCGTGTGTAGTGTGCCATGCTTCCGGGAAAGATGTCAGCCTTTAATGTGAAGTCTGACAGCGCACTTCCTCCTTGACTTCATTGACCGAAGGCCCACGACGGATCGTGGGGCACGTGGCAGCTTCGGAGCTCTTATTGACTTGCTTGGAGTCAGGGGACACGTGGCAGCTCCGGACCTCACCACGGTGGGGAGGCTCGGATCAGAGCCTAGGGCACGTGTCAGCTCTGGAGCCTTCCTCGGCAGGGAGGTGGCTCTGAGCCAAGTGACACATGGAAGCCCCGAATCTCACCTCAGCGGGGAGGCTCGGACCGGAGCTCAGGGCACGTGTCAGCTCTGGAGCCTTCCTCAGCAGGGAGATGGCTCTGAGCCAAGTGACACGTGGTAGCTCCAGACCTCAATTCAGCGGGGAGGCTCGGACCGGAGCCCAAGGCATGTGTCAGCTCTGGAGCCTTCCTCAGCAGGGAGGTGGCTCTGAGCCAAGAGACACATGGCAGCTCCGGACCTCACCTCAGCGGGGAGGCTCGAACCGGAGCCCAGGGAACATGTCAGCTCTAGAGCCTTCCTCAGGAGGGAGGTGGCTCTAAGCCAAGAGACACGTGGCAGCTTCAGACCTCACCTCAGCGGGGAGGCTCGGACTGGAGCCCAAAGCACGTGTCAGCTCCGGAGCCTTCCTCAGCAGGGAGGTGGCTCTGAGCCAGAAGACAGGTGGCACCTCCAGACCTCACCTCAGCGGGGAGGCTTGGACAGGAGCCCAGGGCACGTGTCAGCTCTGGAGCCTTCCTCAACAGTAAGGTGGCTCTGATCTAAGAGACACATGGCAGGCCTGGACCCAACCTCAGCGGGGAGACTCAGACCGGGGCCCAGGGCACTTGTCAGCTCCGGAGCCTTCCTTAGCAGGGAGGTGGCTCTAAGCCAAGAGACATGTTGCAGCTACGGACCTCACCTCAGCGGGGAGGCTCGGACCGGAGCCCAGGTCACGTGTTGGCTCTGGAGCCTTCCTCAGCAAGGAGGTGGCTCTGAGCCAAGAGACACGTGGCAGCTCCGGACCTCACCTCAGCGGGGAGGCTCAGAACGGAGCCCAGGGCACGTGTTAGCTCCGGAGCCTTCCTCAGCAGGGAGGTGGCTCTGAGCCAAGAGACACGTGGCAGCCCCGGACCCAACCTCAGCAGGGAGACTCGGACCCGAGCCCATGGCACGTGTCGGCTCCGGAGCCGTCCTCGGCAGGGAGGTGGCTCTAAGCCAAGAGACACGTGGCAGCCCCGGACCTCACCTCAACGGTGAGGCTCGGACCGGAGCCCATGGCACGTGTCAGCTCTGGAACCCAAATGCACGTGGCAGCCCCAGGGCTGACCTTGGGGCCAGGGGCACGTGGCTATGCCAAGGCCCACCTCATCAGGGAAATGGGGCCCAGGCCGTATTTTACCCTCTACACGGGGGTACCTGGTATGCAGGATACCGACAGTGGCCACCGGGCCCATCTCGGGGGAGGCAACGAGCCCGCAGGTGGGGCCCCCATTTCTCCCGCATGGTGGTTTTGAACCTGCACTTTGGATGCCAATGTGGTGGCAAAATTTTCTCGTAGTGGTCAAGCCAGCGGTTGTACCTGGGAGACAAAAAGGTTGCACATCTTTGGCGTAGTGGGCGTACTCGCCAGTCAAAGAGGCAGCACGTCGTCGGCGTTGTGGACATGTGCTTGCTCCTAACTGGTTGGTCATGTCAACATGCTCGAGGGGTTGCCCCTGGCATTTACTGCGGCAGCCCTTGGGTCAGCCCCAGCAGTTCCACTGTGCCGCTTTTCTATGCAACCGGCAGATGCCCCCGAGAAGTTACCCGCCTGGCCCCCAGTGTTTGACGGGTGGACCTGGGTCCTACCCATTGTTGGAGGAGGCAGGTAGCCCGCAGTGTGGTACAGTAGAAACCAAAACATCGTGCCTGTTGCCTTGCCAGAGGTTGCGGACGTATAAAGGGAATCCTTCTAGAGAATGACGATTCCCTTCTGCCTTTGGAAATCTTCATTTTCCTCCTGTGCGCTCGAAGCCTCCACTCCCTAGGGCTCACAACCTTTCCTCGCCACCATATCTTCCGGCCTCTGTTCGTCCAGGCTCAGCAGCAATGGTGACACCGCTATTGTGAGGCACCTGCTTGGCTGGCAGTCAGCCGCGTATGACAGAAAGATCCATCGCGGGAGGGTCCCGCTGACTGACATGCGACCCGGCGAGGTGGTTCTCTTCACCTCGTACGTGTTGTCCGGGTTCGCACTCCCTGCGTCGTCATTCCTCCTCACCCTGCTTGAGGTGTATGGGCTACAGTTGCTGCACCTTACGCCGCACGCCCTCGTATAGTTGCCGTCTTTGTCCACTTCTGCGAGATGTTTGTGTGCGTGCGGCCTTCGGTGTGGCTCTTCAAGCAGTTCTTCTCCTTGAGGGCCTCGGGGAGAAGCACAAGCCAGCTGGGGGCTTACTACTTCCAGCACAGAGGGAGGAACTCCGCGCACTACATCGCGCCCTTCTCTCCAGGGAAGTTGGAGCACTGGAGGGAGGACTGAGTGATTGCCTAGACTGACGTCCACGACCGCCTGGAGCTGCCGGGTGGCCCGCCGATGGCCGAGGAGGCCGTTGGGGATGAGATCCCCGACCTGCAGGACGCCTACACACCGGTGCTGGAGAGGATCAGGTACTTGGCGGAGGAAGGCCTGACCTCGCTGATGGTTCTGGCTGAGTTCCTGTCCCTCCGGATGTCCCCTCTCCAGCAGCGCGCCTGGGGCTGCTTGGCAGTACACTGGAGAGGGCGACATGACCCGGTTGGCGCGCGGAGCAGGGTCGTCACCGGATCGGGAGATGCTGGAGACAATGCTGCAGAACCTCTGCTGTGACCCGATCACCGACGACTCCATCACCCCACCGGAAAGCTGCCAGCCCATCTACCTCAACCCGCAGGTGTGGTCGAAGCTGCTGAGAGAACTGCCAACGCTGGACAACATCAATGTCGCACTGCGGTAGATCAGTGATCCCTCGCGGGGCATCGAGATCCCCGGAGCAGACGGCGCCGGTGGTCAGGCAGGAAGTCCTGTGCCTTCGGTGCACCCTCGTTCACCACCCAAGGATGCCCCGGAGTCAAGCATAGCGCCGAAGAGGAAGCTGGTCCATCCTAACGGAAGCTTCGTCTCCGGCCCCCAGGCTGGGGGTTCCCAGGCTTCCCGTGGTCCCGCACTTGGCTCGGCAACTGGCACCGGGAGCAGCTCTAGGGCTGTCACTGCCGGAGCAGTCCCAGTGGCCATGGGAAGGGCATTTGGCGCTGCTGGATCTTCAAGGAGGGCCCCCAACGCGCCTACGATGCAGAAGAAGTCATCAGGCACGTCCACGGCCCGGAAGCCGTCATCGGGGAAAACTCCTGAGGTGACGTCGGTGGTGACGAGGATTCCTCTTCTGAGCCGTCGAGGACAGCCCCAGTTCAGGGCGCATACTCGGCGTTGAGGTCCTCGGCGTGGAAGGCTCCTGCCGCGCCGTCTTCAGCAACAAAGACACCTGAGATTCTGCCGGCTCCGAAGCCGGCGGAAGCGACCTCGGCGCCAGCAGGGGCGAGCGGCTTGAGCCCTCCGTGTAAGAAGCTCCGCACGGAGTGGAACTTCCAGGCCTCCAGGTACGGCTCAACCCCGTGGGGTTCTGTACTGAGCCGCTGGGTGGCGTAATTGACGCTTGGTTCTTCCTTTTGTAGGGCTCCTCAGTAGAGCACCTCTGTTCCTCCTACACCACAGCAGTCTGGGAACTGAAGCTCCTTTTCCGCCGAAGCTCCAACACCGGCGGCAGTGCCTGAGCCTGTGCCTGGGGCAGCTCCAGATGTTGGTACCCAGGCCCCCGAGGGCAGCCAGTCGGCGGGCGCGGACGCCACTGGCAGCAGTGCGCCTGCTGCTGGGCGGGCTGCTAGCCCTCCTCCTCTCCCTTCGCAAGTCGCCATGGTGGCAATCCCACAGGTGGGCGAAGAGCCGGACGGTGTCGAGGCAGTACCTCGCATGACAATGCCAAAGGCTGTCCCGGTCCCAAGGGCCGCAATGGCCATTCGCTCCAGTCTGGACCAGATGCAGGACACGCTCGAGCAGAAGTGGGCCGAACTGAGGTCTGAGAGGGAGCGCCTCCAAGACTGGGATAACCTGCTGAAGGCGTGGGTCCAGTATGCCAGGGCGAAGGCCCGTGCTCGGGCGGAGCAGCTCGAGGCTCGGGAGGAGGTGCTGGAGGAGAAGGAGGCCGCTGTCGCCAAGCTCCACAAGAATGCAGCGAACCTCCAAGCTGAGGCCAAGAGCCTCCATGCCTCCGCCGATGCACGTCTCACGATCCTGAAGGAGCTCCGGGAGACGCTCCTTCATCGAGAGAAGGAGGCGCAGGTGAGGGGGAGGGAGCTCTCTGACCGCCTGGCTGCCCATGAGGAGGAGCAGGGGCGCCTGAAGGATCAACTTCAGGGCGTCCATGAACGGGAGCTCGCTGTCGCATCCAGGGACTCTAACCTGGGCGAGCGGGCCACGTGGCTGGCCACCAAGGAGCAGGCCCTGGTTGCTCGGGAGCAGGTGCTGGCCACTCAAATAACAGGAGCTAGCGAGGAGGAGTTCGGCGGGCGAGCTGGCTTCTTCCGCCAAGGAGGTCGAAGATCTCCGGCCTTCCCGTGCCGCTGAGACAGAGAAGGTCTGGGACTTCCTCGGCCGTGCGGAGGTGGATCTGGAACCCTTCGGCTTCGGCCCCTTAAGCCCCGGAGGGCCGGTCCAGGAGGTGAGCCAGGTGCTCCCTTCCCTGTACTCAGTCGGGGAGAAGCTTCTGATGCTGGAGAATGTCATGGGGGAGCTTCTGGAGGCCAAAGGAAAAGCCATGGCCCATATGGTGGCAGGGCACGTGCTCGCTAGCCTTCGGAGCTGAGACCCCAACATCTCCCTTGAACTTGTGGTGCAGGGCCACAGCGCAGAGCTGTCTGGGGCGGCGATATCTTCCATGAAGGAGGCTGCCCGACTTGTAGCTGCTAGGTTCAAGCGCGCAACGCTCCTAGGTCTCCCGCTTGCCTTGTATCCTCCTATATATGCCGGAGCTATGCTGTTGTTGAAGACATTTTGTTCCATGTATTTATGCTGTCTTGAGTTGTTGATGTAGACTCCGGACTCTTGGCAGCGCAAAGGTCCGGGATGACTTAGCCGATGCGGATAGCTCTTTGCCGATGTCCCGAGCTTGTTCCTGCTGGTCCTTAGCAGCGTAAGGACCTAGGATGCTCCAGCAGTGTGGATACCACTCCTTCCGGGTTAGAGGCAGTGCAAGGACCTGAGGAAAGTTCGACCCTTTTCTTCAGCTTGTCGTGGCTGGTGCTCCGAGTCTTCTGCTTACTGCTGCAGTGGTTCGACGTCCTGCCAGCGTGGTTCACCGTGATGGCCCCCTGGTAGGCGTGGCCCCTTTGTTGGGGCACACCTACCACTGGATGAGACAGAACGCCAGCATCGGGCCCCCTAGGAGGTCCGAGACACCAAGGACCTGTGCGGACCTGCAGTCATGACAGAAAGAGGGAGTAGTCGTGATCTCTGATCACTCTTCCCTGTTTGGTAGCTTTGCTGTGGCTTACAGTCCTCAATTAAGCTGCAGGGCTTGGGTAATTCAATGTGGGTCGTCCGGGCTATGGTTAAAGCTTTGCCCAGTGGTATGAGCCGTCCGGTTCCTCGGTACCGGGCTGTAGCGCTGGAAAGGCGGGGTGTGCATGCTAGGGGTACGGAACCAGGCATGGCAGGCTACACACCCTAGACCTCCCGCTGGCGTAAGCCTTTCAAGGGAGGGTCATTTGGTGCCATAGGGCCCCCAGGCAATGAGACAACCAAAGGTCCCCAAGTCACGGTTAAGACTTTGCTCAGGGGTATGAGCCGTCCGGCTCCCCGGTTCTGAGCTGTAGCGCTAGAGAGGCAGGGTGCGCACGCTAGGGGTACGGAACCAGTCATAGCAGGCTACACACCCTGGACCTTCTGCTGCATAAGCCTTTCGGGGGAGGGACCATTCGGCGCCATAGGTCCCCGAGCAATGAGACAACCGCAAGATCCCGGGTACGCCACAGGTACCTCAAGCAGACCCATCTGCAGAAGGATAGCATACTCCTTGCTACGGTTGAACACAGAAAAAAGTGACTGACCACATGGCCGGAGCGGTATGGAAAGAAAGCACGAAGAGTATTGGGGCAATGTCCGGGGTCCGATTACTTTTCTTGTCCGTAGGCATGTTCTTTCTGGCCGCCAAGTACTCAGTTGTAGCGCAGGGGAGGCAGGATGTGCACGCTACAGGTACGGAACCAGGCATAGCAGGCTACACACCCTGGACCACCCGCGGGCGTTAACCTTTCAGCGAGGAGACTTTCCAGCGCCTCGGGACCTAGGACAAGTGTGTAGGACAGGCTCCAGACATGCCATTTACAGTTGATATGCATGAGCAAGCACAAACTTTAAAGAAGGTACCCAGGGTAGGATAAATTTTTCTTATTTCTGGCTTCCTTCGGGTGATAGGAGGAAACAGGCCGTGCAAGAAGGCTGCGACCTGCCCCGGATGACAAGAGTAGCAGGACCCCTACGGGGCTTAGCTGTTCTAAGTGTTGTTCCTAGACACTATGACACCTTTACAAAGAAAGAAAAAAAGAAAAAATACCCTACCACTGCGTTGAGGATAGAACTTACAGAGGTGTTCTATGTCCTATGGTTTGGGTAGAGATACCCATCCTCTGTGGCTAGCGGTGCACCTGGGGCGGCATACTTGAGCTGCTTGGAAGGGACTACCCCAGCTGGGGGAGGGTTTGTCACCCCTTCTCGAGAATGTATTAGCCAAGGCACCAGGTGGCCCTACCTTGGGCTGTCTACTCTGCACATACCGTTGCAGTTATCGCCGGAACGTTTTGTGGTGTAGCGCATTTTGAGCAGCCTCTAGCCATGTTGCCTCGTCGTCGAGGCTATTGTCTTCACGCAGAAGCTGGTCCTGCATGGCTTCGTCGTATGTCTGGACGTCGGGTGAGCCCTTGGTGTGTTCCGAGGGGGGGGTGGCCTCGACCCCCTACACCAGTGTAAGAGGGTGTTTCCCTTGTCGCACGACGGTGGGGGGCGTCTGACTAGACATGGAGCATCTTGTGACTCTCGCTGTCAGCACTAGAGTCTGAGTCGGAGTGGCTGTAGATAGCTTTCAACGCCTGCGCGGCGTCCTGATACTCCATATCTTGCTCGGCGCTGGCCTCAGGTTTGGCCTTTATTTGCCCTCCCACTGACGGGAGGGTCCACTGTCTTGGAGCGACCGCTGCTGTTGCAGCTCACGGAAACGATCCACAAGCTTCTTGATCTCGCGGCAGTCGCTAGCGCCGTGGTGGCTGGAGTTGTGCACTGGGCACCACTAACCGTCATCGCTGGCAGAAGAAGGTCGTGGGCGCTTGTCAGTGCGCGGCGCTCGGCCCCCAGCGGCCGCTGCTAGGGTGGCAGTGGGTGCCCCGGCCAGAGGCTTGCTCCTGTCTCCGGACTTGTTCTTCTTGCTGCTGCATGGAGCAGCAGCCTCTCTGGCACTCCCTGCTGTGGAGGCAGGTCGTGATTGACAGTCTCAGCCTTCCGCCACCCTGGCACATTTGCCGGCCAGGCTGAAGAGCTTGGAGACATCTTGCACGTCATGCGTGGCCAAATTCTCGAGCATCTTCTTGTTGTGAACGCCTTTCCGGAAAGCGACGACAACGGAGGCGTTGGAGATGCGGGGGATGGTGTTCCTAACCTGGGGGAACCGCTGGATGAAGGATCACAGCATCTCCCCGTCACGCTGTCGCACGGTGTGGAGGTCAAGCTCAGTGCCAGGACGTGTGTAGGAACTCCCGAAGTTGTCTGTAAACCTCTAGCACAACTATTCCCTGGACATGATGGAGCCTGGGGGAAGGTTCATGAGCCATAATTGGGCTGTGACGGTCAGGTCCACGGGAAAGTAGTTGGCCATAACGGCCTCATCCCCTCCTGCAGATAGGATGGAGGTGGAGTAGATCTGCAGGAACTCGGTGGGGTTGACTGTTCCGTCATACTTTTACGGCAGATGGGGCCGGAACTTTGGTGGCCATACCACCATACGAAGGTCCGGGGCGAGCTCCATGCAGCCCCCTACTACCCCCGGAGAGGCTGCAGTAGGCGGAGTGCGGTCCGCTGGTACAGCGCTCGGTGAGCGGCACTCTCTTTCGAGGTTGCGACGCCTCTCTTGGCGTCGCTCGATGGTGGTACAACCATCTTCGCTCGCGAGGCGACGGTTCAGCTCGACCCTGTGGTCAGCCGTGGCCATCGTGCGTGGGGCTACTGTCCCATGGGCCACTGTCGCGTATGCGACTGGGCCGGCGAGGGTTCAGCCCGCTGTCTCCTGTAGGAAGGAGAGTTCATAGCAGCAGCGACGAGATGGTCAACATCGTGTCGCCACTGCTCTGCTGCCTCGGGGGTGGTGCCCTCGCACGGATGTTTGTGGAGTAGAGCGCGTGCTGCAGCCAGCATGTTCTCCGGGCTTGGCTGTGGTGGAGCTGTCGCCACCATTGGAGTAGAGGGCTGCTGAGAGGAGGCAGCTTCTGGCGGTGCGAGCGCCAGAGGCACATCGTCTGTATGGTCACCGGCTCATCCTGACCTGGGCGCCGTGGGGGCCACAGGAGCACTAGCGTTCTGGCCACTGGTTTGGCGGATTCGGGCGCTGGGGGCACCCCTTGTACGCCGGTCGTCTGATCGCCGGCCTGGCTAGACCTGCCCACTCTGGAGCGGAAGGTAGCCTCGTCGTCTCCTGTCTAGAGACGACGGCGAGATGGGCGAGAAGGTTCGCCATAGGAAGTGATGTTCGCCATGGTCACGTGGAGAGTGCGAAAGCCCCCCCCCTACCTGGCGCGCCAAATGTCTGAGTGTGTGAGGTGCGACACTCCTTCCGGCCTTCTAGGAAGCAGCCCGCAAGGTTCTTTGATTGGAGGGGGCTTGGCACCCTATGCGACCGGGGCTCGAGGGAGCGGATGAACACCGAGGTTTTACGTGGTTCGGGCCGACGGAGCATAATACCCTATGTCCATGGGAGTGCTTGTTGTATTGCTTGCTTGCGCGTGCTTGTCCTTGTGCGTTGCGGGATCTGGGATGCGAAACCCTTGTCGTGTGGTCACCCCGGTTCTTTTATAGTCCAAGGCAAGGGTGGTTACAATGAGGCTTGGGGCCCAACAGGTGGCCCCAAAGCTATGTGAACCCTATACATGATCTAGTGCTTTGTCCTCTGAGTAGAGTGGTTGACGAGGGAGTTAAGTTCCGCCGCCTGGCGTGCTGAGCGCCCCCTGTCTGTGTGTCAGGTGATGATGAGGACGCCGTCTTGTTGCTGCGTCTTCTCGTCCTACTCAGGCGGCTTCATACCGTTCAGTGGAACTGTACTGCTGTCATGCCTTGCCGTCCTGTCTTGTCACCGAAATGGCGAACGGGCAGAGGACGGAGGTGTGCTTAGTGCGCCATGATTTTGGGGAAGGTGTGAGCCTTGAATGTGAAGCCTGACAGTGCACTTCGTCCTTGGCATCGTCGACCCATGGCCCACGGCAGATCATGGGGCACGTGGTGGCTTTGGAGCTCTTACCGACGGGTTTGATGTCAGGGGACACGTGGCAGCTCCGGACCTCACCTTGGCTGGGAGGCTCGGGTCGGAGCCCAGGGCACGTGTCAGCTTTGGAGCCTTCCTCGGCGGGGAGGTGGCTCTGAGCCAAGAGACACGTGGCAGCCCCGGACCTCACATCAGCGGGGAGGCTCGGACCGGAGCCCAGGGCAGGTGTCAGCTCCGTTGCCTTCCTCAGCAGGGAGGTGGCTCTGAGCCAAGAGACACGTGGCAGCTCCGGACCTCACCTCAGCTGGGAGGCTCGGACCGGAGCCGAGGGCATGTGTCTGCTCTGGAGCCTTTCTCAGCTGGGAGGTGGCTCTGAGCCAGGGGACACGTGGCAGCTCCGTACCTCTCCTCAGAGGGGAGGCTCCGACTGGAGCCCAGGGCATATGTCAGCTCCGAGCCTTCCTTAGTAGGGAGGTGGATCCGAGCCAAGAGACACGTGGCAGCCCTGGACCCAACCTCAGCGTGGAGGCTCGAATCAAAGCCCAGAGCACGTGTCCACTCCGGAGCCTTCCTCGGCAGGGAGGTGGCTCTGAGCCAAGAGACACGTGGCAGCTCTGGACCTCACCTCAGTGGGGAGGCTCGAACAGGAGCCCAGGGCATGTGTCGGCTCTGGAACTCAAGCGCACGTGGCAGCCCCAGGACTGGCCTTTGGGCCAGGGGCACGTGGCTATGCCAGGGCCCGCCTCAGCAAGGAAATGGGGCCCAGGCCATATTTTATCCTCTACGCGGGGCGTACCCGGTATGCAGGGTACGACAGGTGGAAACCTGAATATGCGTCTAGGAAACACAGTAGATCACAGCCGGATGTAGAATCCACTATTTTGTCTATACGGGGGAGAGGAAACGGATCCTTTGAACATGCATTATTGAGGGTAGTGTAGTCGATGCACATCTGAATCTTCCCGCCAGCCTTGGGGATGACAACAGGGTTTGCCAACCATCGAGGATGGTGGACCTCTCGGTTGAAGCCGGCATCGAGTAACATCTTGATTTCTTCACGGACGAAGTCTTGCGCTTGATGGATTGCTTCCAAGGCTTCTATTGGACCAGCCTGGCATCAGTGTGGATCTTTAGTTGGTTCCCAATCACCTCCCTAGGGATCCCGGGCATTTCCGATGGTTGCCATGCAAACAAATTGACATTTGCCCGGAGGTAGGTGACGAGCGTGTATTCCTATTTGTCACCCAGACTCCTGGCAATTTGGGTGGTCTGTGCGGCATCAAGGCCGACTTGGATGATCTTGACTGGTACGTCCTCACCGTCCGAGGGCTGCACAAGGGATACAGATGTCATCCCTCGCTGACGCATGCTTGGAGGCGGCCGACTAGCTTCTGCGTGACTGGAAGCAGCCTCCTGTGCAGCTTCCAGCGCTTGGAGCTTCTCCAGCTCAGAGACAGCCACAGTGTGGTCCCCGCGGATCTTGAGGACACCCCTCGGGGTTGGCATTTTCAGGAACAGGTAGCTGTAGTGGGCTACGGCAATGAATCGGTATAGAGCCGGCCTGCCAATTATGGCGTTGAAGGGGAGGCTGACCTCCGCAACGTCGAAGACGACGCTTTCCGTCTGGTAGTTCTCAGACATCTCAAACTTCACCGGGATGTAGATGCTACCACATGGGAAGATTGGGTCCTGACCTACCCCTGAGAATGGTCTCAAGGGGGTAAGTTTGGACATAGGGATCTGCAGCTTCTTGAAGGCTGCGAGGCTGATAACGCTGAGGGACGCCCCGCCATCGATCAACATGTGGTAGAGCTTCACGTTGGAGATGGTCGGGGCAACAAGGAGAGGCAGCTGCCTGGCGCCTGCCAAGTTCTTGGGGCAGTCAAAGACGTCAAAGTTGATCGGCATCTCCATCCACTTGTGGTGTGGTGCCGGACGAGGGGTTGGAGCAGCTGCCGCCACCACTCGACGCAGGGTCTTGACTTCTCTATGGGACGAGACGTCGGAAGGATCCCCGTACATCACGCGAAGTGTATCGGCTATTTGATTGCCGGCTCGGCAAGTCCCGCCAGCCCTAGAGCACGGGCTGGCCTCGTCGTCTCCACCTGGAGACGAGAACGTGTAGGGCGAGAAGTCTCGCCACCGGAGGTGATGTTGTGACACCCTCATCTCTGGTTTCTGCATGTATTCGTATTTCATGTAGAGAAAACATTTTAAAAAAAGAAGTGGGAACAGAGAAAATATCAAAAAGATAGCCAGTAAGAGCCGAATCCAGTTCATAGAGAGCGTCGAAGACAACTTCCGCAGCCGCTGGCCACGTGGCGTGTTCAGAGCTCATCCCTGCGAAGTGGGGAGAGGTCCGCCGCTAAAATGGCTACGTGGCAGGCTCGGGGCTCATCTCCGAAAAAGGGGAGAGGTCCGACCCTGTGGGACAGGTGTTTCCCCGGAGCTAGCCTCTGCGGAAGAAGCAAAGGCATTTCCGCAGGACACTTGTCACCTTCGGAGCTAGTCACCATGGAAATCAGAGGACCAGTCGCACGGGATACGTGTCAATCTCGGAGCTCACCTCCGAGAGGTCCGGTTCTGTTGAACACATGTCGCCACCAGAGCTTACCTACGGGAGGTCCGACACTGTTGGACATGTGTCTATCTCAGAGCCGTCTTTGAGGAAAAAGGGAGGTACGGAATGGATACGTGGCACACCCGGAGCTACATCCTGAGAGAGGGAAAGACCAGCACTAACACGTGGCGTGCGCGGAGCCACCTCCGAATAGAGAGGAGGTCCCGACCGCCAGGATACGTGGCGCACGGGGAGCTCACCTCCGAAGAAGAGGGAGGTCTAGCTCGCTTGACACGCGGCACAACCGGAGCTCGTCTTTGAGGAAAGGGAGAGACCAGGACCGGGTGGACACGTGGAGCTTCTGGAGCTCATCACCGCGGAGGTAATGAGTTCTGGGGAGGGTTTTTGAATTCTGTACGCATTGAAATACCGGTACGGAGGAGAAATCGACCTAAATTCCACAATGTTACTGCACCAAATCAACTAAAGATAAGTTGTTAAGATTCAACAACGATCTGAATAGGACTCTTATTCAAAGTCCAATCAGATTAGGACTCTTCTTCTCCTGATTATAAATAGAACCCAGAACCCTTGGCCGAAACCACGAACTTCTTTGCCGACGACTTAGAGCCCTAGCCCCAACTCACCGAGTAAGCCATCGCCGGAGATCAGCGAGGAAGATCGCTGGAAGAGAGCCCAACGATCTGTCTGATCAGAGAAAGACTCCGAGACCGAAAAAAACGTAAGGTAGGTATCCAATACCACCTTACGACATCGTTGTGTTTTCTTTGCATCTGTTATTCGATTCCTTTTGAACAGAAGCTTTCTCGTGGACAGATCACTTGTTGATCGGGTTGATCTAAATACAAGGTCATCGCCACGTCCACATCTGATCCGAACACCTCTGTTTATCATAAAACCATGCAAGAACACGTACAAACCGATCTAATAAAGCTGATCGTGGGATAGCATGCATATGAATCATCGCATCTAGTTTAAAGTTTGTGCATGGTATTGATTGTTATGAATCTTGTATGTGCGTGATCCTGTATAGAAGGACAAGCTCAGGGAGCTGTCTACGACGAGCTGCAGAAACAAGGTTTTGAGATCTAAGAACAACCGGAACCGCAAGAACGAGGCAAGTGCTCCGTGACCATATTGATCCTATGTTTTGGGTGAAACTATTTTGTTTTGCGAAAAGGTGTGTGTGCTGAGTCAAACATGATGGGAAACCCTTTTTATAGGAGTTTACTAGTTTTGGTTAAACCACCCTTGTCGCCAGGGAAGTTTATGAGTCGGGTATGGTTTTTGCTTTATGCTTCGCTGAGTCCATGGGATTGGGAAGCGAGATAGATGTGTCTAGCTAACTGCACTCGTAATGATAATGAGAAACTGATGATGTTAATGAACAAGGATCGGAGGGAGATCTAGGCAAGCCTGGGTTTGTGAATTGTGGGGACCACCCCATGGTTCACCCACTCCAGGATCGCATAGGGTGGTGCCGTACGATGCGGCACCCAACAGCACACACGAAAAGAATAAAGAACAAAATACAAACTTTTATTTGATATAAAACAGCGGAAGTCTTTTACAAAATATAACTAGACAGCGGAAGTAATGTACATTAGTAGCCTCTCATCCTAACTATGCAAAAGTGCAGCCGTCCAGCCCGGGGACGCTACACGCTAGCAGCATGAAACCGGAGATCACGGCGGCGTGCAGGGCTCCATCTCGGCCGTGTACCCTGACGGGGGCATCGCCTCATCCTCGGAACCCTCCTCATAGCTCTCACCTGCATACAGCTCAAATATTGCAACCGTGAGCACGATGGCTCAGCAAGGCTTAACCGTCTGACCTAGGCATGGAACTCTACATGCAGGGAGGTGTATGATAGGAAAAGGAATTTGCGACAAAGACACGCCTATAAGTTGATCCTTACTTTCAGTTTTATAGCAGCAAATTCATGTGCCTTAGGCAGCCCTCACATCGGAAGTCCACAATCAAACAAGAAACGCTTTCCTCCGATGTGGTGATGCCCAAAGCGAAAAGTAAACTTAATTAGCTCTACATCTACAGCAAACATGGTTTCCAAAACATTACTCTATCATCACAGCATTTTATCATTCAACTGGCTTACTTTACTTATTACTACGTCACGAAACAGTGAACAAGCGGTACTCAAATAACCGCGAGGGACGGTGATTGCAATCAGGAGACACCCGGACAACATGTTGCATACACCCACTTTCAGAAGCGTGATTCCACACCCCTTCCTACTCTGTTGTATGCAACCACCTTTCAAAGGCAACCCAAACACTGAACCGGTCCATCCGTAACGGATAGGAGGTCCCCGCGTGGAGCGTGACTGTGCGCACCGGCAGATTTACACCTTGCTACCCTCAACCCACTCCTGTTTACGGTTGGGTAAGCCTCGGCACCCAGGTTAACCATTTACATCGGTTTCCTGCTTATGTCAGTATGCCATCCGGTACTGTTCGATACTTGTTCAGCAGGCCCGCACACGACTCGGTCCTCAATCGACACCAACAGGGCTACGCACGTGAGACCTCCGCTCACTGCTTCCTATCCCCCCTGCTGGGTCTCATTTTCTCCACTTTTAAGCCATTTTCTATTCTGACCAAACCGTGTGATAAACCTTACCTCGCGAGTAGATTCCAACTAATCGACTTCTACCGAGGTCCTAATCATATTAGCGGGGCCTTGTCTACTCGTAGGCTCTGTAAGCTACCCAACCCTTCATAGGATTTAAAAGGTTATGCAAGTGGGGTTTCAATCACCTTAACTCTAATGCAAACATTCACCCTAGACATAAGTGATACAAATAAAAAGCTTTATAAAAGGTACTTAAGTGCAAACCGGGGCTTGCGTGGTTGCAAGTTAGATGGGAAGTCAACTTCAGGTGGCAGGACGTCCAAGGGCTCCGGTGCGTCCTCAACTTCGGTCACTATTATGAAATGTAATAAAATACATGTGTAAGTATTAAGGATTTATAAGAATTAAACTACTATTCATAGCTATTGCTATTTAGGATCCTTAATTGGCTTTGGGATTTTTACAGTAGATACTAGACTCTCTAAGGATGATTTGAGCCAAATTTGGAGACATGTCATTGCACAATGTAGTCTTTAAAATTCCTACAAGTACAATGCTTCTCTGAATTTTGAGCCCAATTCAGGAGCTTTGACATAGCTAATAGTGGAAGATCTGATTAGGGTAAGTCTCCATGGTTCTAACAAAATTTGTTTCACCATTTTTGGAGCTACCATCAGAGAGATATGAATTTTTGAAGTTGGACAGGAGTTCTGAAAAGTTTCTGTTTAAATTTGAATTTTCCAAATAAAGGCTGAACTTTGGAAGGTAATTTGACCTAGCAAATAAACTCCAATGAAGCTCAAATTTTTACTGGAGATCAGTAATGTCATGAGGAACTTCCTGGGCAAATTTAAAGAAATTCCATAACAGAGACATTCTGGACTAAATTCCCAAAGATTTAACTTTGATGAATCTTGGAGAAATATCCAGAGATCTTCAGATCAATTTCTTTGCATTTCTGCAAAGTACTGACTGAGAGAAATCCAACAAAATTTGTTTCACAAATTTTGGACATCCCTACAGAAAGTTATGGAGCTATGAAGGTTGAAACATTTTTCTGGAAATCAATTCTATGATTTTTAGCTGATTTATTTAATCCTGAGATAACCTACTGATTAAGCCCTCCAAATAAGCTCCAAAAATCCTAAAAGTTTTACTGGAGGTCAGGCACTATGAAAAGGACTAGCTGCCCAAATTTGGGAATATTTCATAAAGAATTGCTCCTGTAATAAATCCCTAAAGGATTTACTAAAAACAATTCTACAGAAATTCCTGGGCATTTTCATAGCATGCAATTTGTTCCTCTGTAAAGTACTCCTCCTAAGGATTCAGAAAAAATTTGTCTCACCCTTTTTGGAGCTGTATACACAAAGTTATGAATTTTTCAAACTGTGATAGCTCTCTGTTTAAAATCTACACAGAGACTTAACAGGGGGGCTCATTGGTCAGGTCCTTCTTCAACCTCCCGCCAGAGCCGCGCGTGCACACCAGTTTAAATCGTGACATGGCTCGTTCTCCCTCATTTCTCCACCAAATTAGCTCCGGTTTCGCCCTACATGCTCCTGGGAACATGGTGCAGCTGCCGGGCAAGGTTTCCACGCATGAAAACGGCCGAAAACAGGCCGGCACCGGTGGGGCGGCTCGGGAGCTCGGCATCAACGCGTTCTGGCGCATCCGAAGCTTCTCCCGGCGAGCTACCTTGCCCTAAAGCATCACCAATGATCGGGGAACATGGAACGCAGGCTAAACCTTGCAGCAAATGGCCGGAACATAGGGTTCACTGGAGGACCGACCCGTTTTTGCCGCCGCCGGCGATTTCTCGTCGCCCGGGGCCTGTGGTGGACGGTTTGATGCGTGCTTTGGCGTGGGAGGGCGCTAGGATCACTAGTTTCTGTGGCTTGAATTGTAGAACCGATGATCAACCACGTTGGTCGAATTTACAGTTTTGGATTGGGGCTGTTCTTCACGTGTACCGGCGCCAAAATCCAAATTCCAGCGAGACAGTGATGGGGAAGGGCAAGGGGACTGCGGTAGCATGATCTACACACCTTGGCGCACCTTAGGGAGGTGCTGGACGTGCAGGAGAGGCGTTGGAGCGGCTGGAACTCGAGGAGCAGTGAGGGGCGACGTGCTCTGTGTTCTCCCGGTGAAGAACGGCTCGGGCACTGCGAGGGGAGCTCGGGGATGAGCTGAGGAGCGGTGGAACACGTTGAGGAGGCGCCGGTGCAGCTCCTGGGGCGATCAACCGATGGTAGGAGGGGCTGGAGGCTGCTGGACCACGAGCACAGAGAGGGGGCGTGCTGTGTTTCTCTTCTGTGGGCGCTCGAGCAGCTGAGGAACTTCGGGGGAACGTGTAGACAGAGGAGAAACAGGAGTGGTGCAGCTGCTACTGCCAAAGATCAACCACGCACGAAGAGCTGCCTTCGGGAGCAAGTTCTCCCAAGCTGCTCAGTGTCCTGCAGAGCACAGCTCGGTGGCACACCGAGATGAAAAACAGTCGGTTTGCAGTTTGTGTGGCTGACCTGTGGGTCCCACCACCTCAAATTGTTATCCAATTACAACTGATATTTTTACCCCAGCAACTCAACATTAAAGACTTTACTTCATCCCAAAGTTAAGTTTGAATTTTCAGAATTCAAATGGTTTGAATTCTGGTGTAGAATTTGAATGTGGTTTGATCATTTGAATTTGAAAATGAGTTTGAATTCTCCACTTTGTATTGCCTCAAAAATATAGCAAACCCGTTCCAAAATTTCCAATTTTTGGCATGGCTGCTCATTCAAAGGTGGAGAACACATTTGTGACACCCAATTTTCAAATTGAGGGAATTGGAATTTGAAACTGAATTTGAAATTCAGATTAGAGGGCTCTTCCTTTTAATCCCAAACAAATATTGAAACTCCTCCAAATGAGCTGAAATTTGGAAGGGTGAATATTTGGACTATGAAGATCCAAGCTGTGCATTTAGATCCCCATGTTTGGAAGTTTTGGAAAGTCTAAACCCTCACTTTAAACTTACCCCATTATAATTAAAAGTTTTAATTCTCCTCATTTTTCATAAGTGCACATGAGCAGAATTTTCTTGCTAGCACTTTTGGAGATTTTACATCCCTCCCCCCTTAAAAAGAATCTCGTCCCGAGATTCCAAAGGAAAAGTAAAGTGGGGAAAACCTTACCGGGTATATGATGATAGCAAGTCCGGATAATACGCTCGTAGATAATCCTCGCTTTCCCATGTCGCTTCATCAGCGGTATGGTTACTCCACAAGACCTTGTAGAACCATAAGGTCTGGTTTCTTGTGGCACGAGTCTTTTCATCGATGATCCGGATTGGATACTCCATGTACGTGAGGTCCGGTTGAAGAACTTCTATGTCTTCAGTGCGGATTTCAGCTGAGGGTTTGAGGCATTTCCTCAGCTGAGAGATGTGGAAGACGTTGTGAATGCCTGCGAGCGACGCCGGTAAATCTAGGCGATAGGCCACGGGTCCGCATTTTTCAATAATGATGAACGGACCAATGAACCGCGGCGCAAGTTTACCCTTCACTCCGAAACGGTGAACTCCTTTCATCGGAGACACACGGACATACACATGGTCCCCGATGTTGAAGTGGAGAGGACGGCGTCTTTTATCCGCATAGCTTTTCTAACGAGATTGAGCAGCCTTGAGGTTGGCTTGTATCACTCGCACTCGTTCTTCAGCTTCATTCACCAGTTCAATGCCGTAGATGACTCGCTCGCCGGACTCGCACCAGTTGAGAGGTGTGCGACATTTCCGGCCGTAGAGAGCTTCATACGGCGCCATCTTGATGCTAGCTTGATAGCCATTGTTGTAAGAAAACTCCGCCAACGGCATATGATCGTCCCAATTCTTGCCGTGGTGAATGGCACAAGCGCGTAGCATGTCTTCAAGCACTTGATTCACCCGTTCAGTTTGACCATCTGTCTGCGGGTGATACGCGGAGCTTCGGATCAGTTTGGTCCCCAATGATGCGTGCAGCTGTTCGCAAAACCGAGAGACAAACAGCGCACCGCGATCTGAAATAATGGAGCGGGGAACACCGTGCAAGCATAAGATTCTTGCAATATAAAGCTCCACATATTGCTTGGCCACGTAACTGGTATGTACGGGAATGAAATGAGCCGACTTGGTTAGTCGATCGACTATCACCCAAATCGAGTCATGTTTGTGAGACGTGAGAGGTAATCCAACTATGAAGTCCATGCTGATATCCTCCCACTTCCACGCCGGAATGTTCAACGGTTGCAGCTGTCCGGCTTTACGCATATGGTCGGCTTTCACCCGCCGACACGTATCACATTCGGATACGTACTTTGCAATTTCTCTTTTCATCCTCGTCCACCAAAACCTTTTTTTCAGATCTTGGTACATCTTGTTGCTGCCCGGATGAATAGAATACTTGGACAAATGAGCTTCGTCCAATATTTTCCTCCGAAGCTTCATGTCGCGGGGTACTACTATACGGTCTTTAAACCATAGTGTACCGTTATCATCTCTTCGGAAGCATTTCATTCCGCCATTCTTCATCCTTCTCCGAATGTGCGACATTCCCACGTCTTTCTTCTGCGCTTCCATGATCTCCTCTCGTATTGTAGGGACGAGAGCAAGATTATACAATGCCCCATATGGAACCAAGTACAGACTCGGCTCCTCCTCTTCAAGTGGGGTGATGGACAGACTGTTGACATGGGATTTGCGGCTTAAGGCATCGGCAACCACGTTTGCCTTCCCTGGATGGTAGTGAATCTCGATCTCATAGTCTTTGATCAGTTCTAGCCATCTCCGTTGCCGCATATTCAACTCCTTTTGAGTGAATATATATTTCAGACTTTTGTGGTCGGTGTAGAGGTGCACTAAGTTCCCAAGCAAATAGTGCCTCCACATCTTCAAGGCCAATACCACAGCAGCGAGCTCGAGATCATGAGTCGGATAGTGCTGCTCGTGGTTACGAAGTTGACGTGAGCCATAGGTGACCACTCTTCCTCCTTGCATCAATACACAGCCAAGCCCGATGCCAGACGCATCACAATATACGTCAAAGGGCTTGGTTGTATCCGGTTGAGCTAACACCGGAGCTGTTGTAAGATGCTTCACTAATGCTTGGAAAGCTTCTTCACATGCTGAGCTCCAAACATATTTGATCCCCTTTTTCAACAGTTCAGTCATCGGCTTAGCAAGCTTGGAGAAATTTGGTATGAATCTCCGATAATATCCTGCTAACCCGAGGAAACTCCTGACTTCATGGACTGATGTGGGGGACTTCCATTTCAGCACTTGTTCAATTTTGCTTGGATCAACTGCAATGCCTTCTGCAGAAATAATGTGACCAAGGAATGGCACTTGGCTGATCCAAAACTCGCACTTGCTGAACTTAGCATAAAGCTTATGGTCTCTTAATCGCTGAAGTACGATATGCAAGTGTTTGGCGTGTTCTTCTTCAGTCTTGGAGTAAACCAAGATGTCGTCTATGAACACCACCACAAACTTGTCCAACTCCGGCATGAACACTGAGTTCATGAGATACATGAAGTGTGCCGGGGCGTTGGTGAGACCAAAGGACATGACGAGGTATTCATACAACCCATATCTCGTCGAGAAGGCCGTCTTTGGGATATCCTCCGCTCGGATCTTGATTTGATGATATCCGGAGCGAAGATCCATCTTGGAAAATACACTCGCACCCACAAGTTGATCGAAGAGAATATCGATGCGGGGCAGTGGATATTTATTCTTGATGGTGACGGCGTTGAGAGGTCAGTAGTCCACACACAACCTCAAGGTTTCATCCTTTTTCTTCACAAACAGCGCTGAGCATCCCCATGGCGAGGAACTCGGTCGAATGAAACCCTTCTTCATCAAATCGTTGAGCTGCTCCTTTAGTTCACCCAGCTCATTCGGAGCCATCTTATATGGTCTCCGTGAGATTGGTGTCGTCCCAGGTACGAGTTCAATCTTGAACTCGACATCTCTTTCGGGTGGCATGCCCGGAATATCATCCGGAAAGACATCCGGGTATTCACGGACCACACGAATATCCTCAAGTTTCGTGGCTTCCATGTTATATGTGGCTAGGGTTTCTTGAACCAAACGGTCAAGAATAAGAACATGTGGTTCATGAAGTGGAGAGTTTAAACGAACCACACGTGGAATGATGTCAAGAACAGCACCATGGCGATGTAGCCATGACATTCCTAAAATGACATCAAGTTTTTGACTCTCTAACATGATTAGAGAAGTCGGATATAGATTCCCACCCAACTGTAATGGTGCTCTAGAGACCATTCTATCAGCTGTTATTTTCCCACCCGGAGAACATATCAAATATGAATTATTTGTGGGAGTGATAGGCAGTTGATATTTAATAACATAAGACTGACTTATGAAATTATGGGTGGCACCGGAGTCAAAAAGTATGACTACGGGATGATCCAGGTAAGAGAACGTACCCGCGAGGACGGGTTCGCCTTCCGGTACGTCTTCGATAGCTAAGTGGTGGACGTTGCCGGGTTTTGGTGCTGGTTTCTTGGGCTGATTGCGGGGCTGATTAGCACCCTGATATGGTGCTGCACCCCTGCCCTGTCGCGGCTCGGGGCAGTCCCTCGAAATGTGCCCGACACGGCCACACGTATAGCACGTGTAAGGTGTCGGGGTCCCGCAGACTTGAGGACGGAATCCCGGTGCACGCTGTTGAAACTGGGGCGCACGCGGGACCATCCTTTGCTGCTGCTGTTGCTGTGGTGGATACGTCGGTCGAAAGCCCGGCGCATTATATTGCCAACCGCGAAACTGAGGCGGTCGCGCCGGTGGCTGCCATCTCTGACCGGATGGTGAACGATATACCACGCGGTATTTCTGTGGCATTCCACCACTGCTGCCCGTCAGCGCGCTGCGTTTCCTCTTGTCAGAACCGCGCTCGCGCTGAGCATTCTCCTGTAGAATCGCGGCATTAACTAGGTCGTTGAATGTGCCGCGATTGCTCTGGGCGAGATGGACCTTCATCTTGGAGTTCAGGCCCCGGAAGAACGCATTGCGCTTGTTGTCTTCCGTGCCCACAAATCCTGGCGCATACTGCGCCAGCCGGTTGAATAACCTGGAGTACTCATGAGCACTCCTCTCGCCTTGTCGTAGCGCCAGGAACTCCTGGAGCTTCATTTCCATCACACCGGGAGGTATGTGATAGGCGCGGAACGCCTCCCGGAACTCGGTCCATGTGACGGCATGGCCAGCCGGTAAGGAGGCGGTGTAGTTCGCCCACCAGGTACCGGCTCTCCTTGAAGCTGTTGCGCTGCATACAGCGCCTTCTGGTATTCGGTGCATCGTAGCAGCCCGAACTTCGCCTCCAGAGTGCGGATAAAGCTGTCCGCCTCGAAAGGTTCTTCGGCCTCCGTGAAGACCGGTGGATGGGTCGCCATGAATTCTGAATATGAACTCTGTTGGGGCTGACGTTGCCCATTGTCTTGGCGTCCTCCCTGATGGGATGCATTCTGCTGCACCAACATCCGCAGCAGCTCGGTTTGCTCGTCGCGCGAGCCGAGCACTGCGGCGAGAACCTCCGCAAGATTCCTTGGAAGTTCTGGCGGTGGAGGAGGTGGTTGCTGCTGCGTCGTGGTTTGCTCCGGAGGTGGAGACTCATCACCACGAACCTGACTCGGACCTCCCTCCTCTTGCGTTGAGCGTGTCCGCACCATTCTGCATTCAGACCATTCAAATGATCAGCACATGTGGGTTTAGCTCATCCAGTCTATACAATAGTAATGCGAGAATGGGATAAACAATGCGCATAACAATCACACATATGGATAAAGTATAAACTTTATGCACCATATACATCCCTGGACCGTGTCATACGATCGAGTTCCAAAGTTTTGAACTTTATGGGTTAAAAGTTCATTTCGACCATCGGGGTCACCACGGGATGTTAAGTGTGTTAGCATGCGTAATTCCTCGCTATTGTATTGGACCCAAACATGTACTAACTCGAAGTGATATGTCAAATGCATAAACCTTTCGACTCTAACTCGCTGTTTTACAACAGCCACTGGACGTCAAACGGTGAAACTAAGTGTTTTGGTTGAAATACAGAAAATTCCAGAGAGCATTTGGTCTGCCCTGTTTTTGGACAGTACCTACTCATCTGAGATTTTCATCCCTTTGGAGGGAGATTTTGTTCTGGAACTCTACAGAAAAATTGTAGAGGACTTCAAAACCTTTCCAGAATGGTATCCCACACCGCCATTGGTTCAACCAATATTAAGTTATGCCCTGTTCAATTTCAGCAAAATTTCTGCCGAAACCAGGGGAGATTGTTCCTAAGTTTTTGAGATTGAATCTATACTCCCAATTGACTCTTAGTTCAATATAGGAGTTTACTAACCCCTAAATGAAATCCTAAACTTCATTTTGACTCTTTTCTTTGAAAATAAACTTTTATGCAGTCGGTACTACGTTTCCTCACCAAAAAAATCCTAAACCGGTATTCCGGCATATACGTGTCAAATGGTGGAACTAAAGTCGTCACTCACAAACGGTTTCTACACGTCATGCACTAACGTGGTTAGTGTACCTGCAGAAAAACACACAATAATGATGCACACAAAGGTTTTAACATTGCAGGCAGTTCCATATCATAGTAAAAACATACGGTCCGTATCATTGCCATACGGATCGTCCTTGAGTCAAGCCACGTCTCAAGGTACATGGTCGTGTTTTCACACCACATGACGGGGAACCCGAGTAGAGCGCGAACGGGTCGTCACGGTTGGGAATTTTATCAACCCAACGGATACCACCTACTACCTCATGACCGTTGAGGCACGCCGATGGCGAGCGCTGCGTATGGCCCTTTGAACATTGAACGTTCAAGAGTTGCATACTATCGTGTTGCTTACCACATGATGGGGTATTCTCACTTTTGCCTAAAGCACGGTGGAGATCAGCGTTTTCATATGCTCTCAGAACCATGGAGAGGTTCAGAGACTCATATTAACTACCGTGCCAAGCCACGGTATAACCTTCCATACTATTACTCGTATGGCGAGTTACCGTAATTGATTCGCCTACGGTGGCGTACCTTACTTCTTACCTGACGTCGGAGCGTCGTTACAGAATGTATAACATATAAGTTAGCTTTCCACCATCATAACTAGTACTATCATAGACCTTATGTGGGCTTAATGACTAATCCTCACTCGACTACTTCTAAGTTTTCAAAATAAGCTCTTTTCGAGCGTGCTATTCCCAATGCGGCTCTAATACCACGACTGTGGGGACCACCCCATGGTTCACCCACTCCAGGATCGCATAGGGTGGTGCCGTACGATGCGGCACCCAACAGCACACATGAAAAGAATAAAGAACGAAATTCAAACTTTTATTTGATATAAAACAGCGGAAGTCTTTTACAAAATATAACTAGACAGCGGAAGTAATGTACATTAGTAGCCTCTCATCCTAACTATGCAAAAGTGCAGCCGTCCAGCCCGGGGACACTACACGCTAGCAGCATGAAACCGGAGATCACGGCGGCGTGCAGGGCTCCATCTCGGCCGTGTACCCTGACGGGTGCATCGCCTCATCCTCGGAACCCTCCTCATAGCTCTCACCTGCATACAGCTCAAATATTGCAACCGTGAGCACGATGGCTCAGCAAGGCTTAACCGTCTGACCTAGGCATGGAACTCTACATGCAGGGAGGTGTATGATAGGAAAAAGAATTTGCGACAAAGACACGCCTATAAGTTGATCCTTACTTTCAGTTTTATAGCAGCAAATTCATGTGCCTTAGGCAGCCCTCACATCGGAAGTCCACAATCAAACAAGAAATGCTTTCCTCCGATGTGGTGATGCCCAAAGCGAAAAGTAAACTTAATTAGCTCTACATCTACAACAAACATGGTTTCCAAAACATTACTCTATCATCACAGCATATAATCATTCAACTGGCTTACTTTACTTATTACTACGTCACGAAACAGTGAACAAGCGGTACTCAAATAACCATGAGGGACGGTGATTGCAATCAGGAGACACCCGGACAACACGTTGCATACACCCACTTTCAGAAGCGTGATTCCACACCCCTTCCTACTCTGTTGTATGCAACCACCTTTCAAAGGCAACCCAAACACCGAACCGGTCCATCCGTAACGGGTAGGAGGTCCCCGCGTGGAGCGTGACTGTGCCCACCGGCAGATTTACACCTTGCTACCCTCAACCCACTCCTTTTTACGGTTGGGTAAGCCTCGGCACCCAGGTTAACCATTTACATCGGTTTCCTGCTTATGTCAGTATGCCATCCGGTACTGTTCGATACTTGTTCAGCAGGCCCGCACACGACTCGGTCCCCAATCGACACCAACAGGGCTACGCACGTGAGACCTCCGCTCACTGCTTCCTATCCCCCCTGCTGGGTCTCATTTTCTCCACTTTTAAGCCATTTTCTATTCTGACCAAACCGTGTGATAAACCTTACCTCGCGAGTAGATTCCAACTACTCGACTTCTACCGAGGTCCTAAGCATATTAGCAGGGTCTTGTCTACTCGTAGGCTCTGTAAGCTACCCAACCCTTCATAGGATTTAAAAGGTTATGCAAGTGGGGTTTCAATCACCTTAACTCTAATGCAAACATTCACTCTAGACATAAGTGATACAAATAAAAAGCTTTATAAAAGGTACTTAAGTGCAAACCGGGGCTTGCCTGGTTGCAAGTTAGATGGGAAGTCAACTTCAGGTGGCAGGACGTCCAAGGGCTCCGGTGCGTCCTCAACTTCGGTCACTATTATGAAATGTAATAAAATACATGTGTAAGTATTAAGGATTTATAAGAATTAAACTACTATTCATAGCTATTGCTATTTAGGATCCTTAATTGGCTTTGGGATTTTTCCAGTAGATACTAGACTCTCTAAGGATGATTTGAGCCAAATTTGGAGACATGTCATTGCACAATGTAGTCTTTAAAATTCCTACAAGTACAATGCTTCTCTGAATTTTGAGCCCAATTCAGGAGCTTTGACATAGCTAATAGTGGAAGATCTGATTAGGGTAAGTCTCCATGGTTCTAACAAAATTTGTTTCACCATTTTTGGAGCTACCATCAGAGAGATATGAATTTTTGAAGTTGGACAGGAGTTCTGAAAAGTTTCTGTTTAAATTTGAATTTTCCAAATAAAGGCTGAACTTTGGAAGGTAATTTGACCTAGCAAATAAACTCCAATGAAGCTCAAATTTTTACTGGAGATCAGTAATGTCATGTGGAACTTCCTGGCCAAATTCCATAACAGAGACATTCTGGACTAAATTCCCAAAGATTTAACTTTGATGAATCTTGGAGAAATATCCAGAGATCTTCAGATCAATTTCTTTGCAATTCTGCAAAGTACTGACTGAGAGAAATCCAACAAAATTTGTTTCACAAATTTTGGACATCCCTACAGAAAGTTATGGAACTATGAAGGTTGAAACATTTTTCTGGAAATCAATTCTATGATTTTTAGCTGATTTATTTAATCCTGAGATAACCTACTGATTAAGCCCTCCAAATAAGCTCTAAAAATCCTAAAAGTTTTACTGGAGGTCAGGCACTATGAAAAGGACTAGCTGCCCAAATTTGGGAATATTTCATAAAGAATTGCTCCTGTAATAAATCCCTAAAGGATTTACTAAAAACAATTCTACAGAAATTCCTGGGCATTTTCATAGCATGCAATTTGTTCCTCTGTAAAGTACTCCTCCTAAGGATTCAGACAAAATTTGTCTCACCCTTTTTGGAGCTGTCTACACAAAGTTATGAATTTTTCAAACTGTGATAGCTCTCTGTTTAAAATCTACACAGAGACTTAAAAGGGGGGCCCACTGGTCAGGTCCTTCTTCAACCTCCCGCTAGAGGCGCGCGTGCACACCAGTTCAAATCGTGACATGGCTCGTTCTCCCTCATTTCTCCACCAAATTAGCTCCGGTTTCGCCCTACATGCTCCTGGGAACATGGTGCAGCTGCCGGGCAAGGTTTCCACGCATGAAAATGGCCGAAAACAGGCCGGCACCGGTGGGGCGGCTCGGGAGCTCGGCATCAACGCGTTCTGGCGCATCCGAAGCTTCTCCCGGCGAGCTACCTTGCCCTAAAGCATCACCAATGATCGGGGAACATGGAACGCAGGCTAAACCTTGCAGCAAATGGCCGGAACATAGGGTTCACTGGAGGACCGACCCGTTTTTGCCGCCGCCGGCGATTTCTCTTCGCCCGGGGCCTGTGGTGGACAGTTTGATGCGTGCTTTGGCGTGGGAGGGCGCTAGGATCACTAGTTTCTGTGGCTTGAATTGTAGAACCGATGATCAACCACGTTGGTCGAATTTACAGTTTTGGATTGGGGCTGTTCTTCACGTGTACCGGCGCCAAAATCCAAATTCCAGCGAGACAGTGATGGGGAAGGGCAAGGGGACTGCGGTAGCATGATCTACACACCTTGGCGCACCTTAGGGAGGTGCTGGACGTGCAGGAGAGGCGTTGGAGCGGCTGGAACTCGAGGAGCAGTGAGGGGCGACGTGCTCTGTGTTCTCCCGGTGAAGAACGGCTCGGGCACTGCGAGGGGAGCTCGGGGATGAGCTGAGGAGCGGTGGAACACGTTGAGGAGGCGCCGGCGCAGCTCCTGGGGCGATCAACCGATGGTAGGAGGGGCTGGAGGCTGCTGGACCACGAGCACAGAGAGGGGGCGTGCTGTGTTTCTCTTCTGTGGGCGCTCGAGCAGCTGAGGAACTTCGGGGGAACGTGTAGACAGAGGAGAAACAGGAGTGGTGCAGCTGCTACTGCTAAAGATCAACCACGCATGAAGAGCTGCCTTCGGGAGCAAGTTCTCCCAAGCTGCTCAGTGTCCTGCAGAGCACAGCTCGGTGGCACACCGAGATGAAAAACAGTCGGTTTGCAGTTTGTGTGGCTGACCTGTGGGTCCCACCACCTCAAATTGTTATCCAATTACAACTGATATTTTTACCCCAGCAACTCAACATTAAAGACTTTACTTCATCCCAAAGTTAAGTTTGAATTTTCAGAATTCAAATGGTTTGAATTCTGGTGTAGAATTTGAATGTGGTTTGATCATTTGAATTTGAAAATGAGTTTGAATTCTCCACTTTGTATTGCCTCAAAAATATAGCAAACCCGTTCCAAAATTTCCAATTTTTGGCATGGCTGCTCATTCAAAGGTGGAGAACACATTTGTGAAACCCAATTTTCAAATTGAAGGAATTGGAATTTGAAATTCAGATTAGAGGGCTCTTCCTTTTAATCCCAAACAAATATTGAAACTCCTCCAAATGAGCTGAAATTTGGAAGGGTGAATATTTGGACTATGAAGATCCAAGCTGTACATTTAGATCCCCATGTTTGGAAGTTTTGGAAAGTCTAAACCCTCACTTTGAACTTACCCCATTATAATTAAAAGTTTTAATTCTCCTCATTTTTCATAAGTGCACATGAGCAGAATTTTCTTGCTACCACTTTTGGGGATTTTACATGAATGAGGTAGCATGAGATGGTGGTTTACTTGCCGTAGATCTAAGGACCGGTTCATGCATGCACATGACAGGATAACAGTTCCACCACAAGGCCAAGTATGGGTGCGGCTTAGCTGAGTAATTAGGTAAGTTGCTAGAGTGTTATGGACTGTGGAAGGCGCGTGGAATGGGAGTCGAGTGAGGACTGCCCTGGGAACTTCATGGCACAAGAGGGGTCCCATGGGTGGGAGAATTGGAGATTCTAGCCTGCCGGTGAAACCTTAGTGATTCCATACATCTAGTAGCCCCTTTGTAAACGCTATTTTGTGATCTCTTGACCATACACCGACGGTTGTGTACTGGTATAATGGAGGTTCTGCAGTCGTCGACGGGTAACGAAATCACAAACTTGTGGGTAAAGAGGTGCAAACTCTGCAGGGTTCTTAAAAACTATCATGATAGCCGAGCTTACAGTCACGAGCGCCTGGCCAGCTGCCATGATTAGTTGGGATGGTTATTGGGATGGTTTTTGGTTATGGTTATTGATTATGGTTATGGTTTGGTTTTGGGACTGTTGAGTCCGGATGACAAGATGGTTGCATGACTGTTGAGTCATGACAACGAGATTGGTCTCGGTGTGAGACGAAGTTGTTTATGAGATAAAATGGTAGCGAATACGAGAAGGTATTCGTGAGATGGTAGCGAATACGAGGAGGTATTCGTGAGCAAGAATGAAGTTGGTTAATGTTCGGGTGGAACATGGAAAGTGATGGAGGTATGTAGGTAATTTAATACATGCTGGGATTACATTCATCTAAAGTTAAGTTGCTGTTTTATCATGGTTTTATAAATCTGCTTTTCTGCAAATGAGCCTTTTTATACCTACCTTGTTATGAGCTACATATCATGTTTTTCCCGCACTTGCTGAGTACATCATTGTACTCAAACTTGCATTATTATTTCATCATCAGCAGCAAAAGGAGATTGGTATGGAGACCAAGTGGAGCATTAGGCGCGTAATCTGTTCTCAACCTTGCCTGTGGAGGGAGTAGAGATAGAGCCACTTCTGCTTAGATTTGCTTCCGCATTAGTTGGATTGCTTCCGCATTAGAATAAAGACTTCCGCTGCATAGAAATAAAGACTTCCGCTGTGAGCATGAGTCCAAGACTCATGAGATATTGTAATAAACTCTGTTATTCGTGGTAATATATAATCTGAATTCAGTTTATGGAACATATGTGTACATGTGATGAACATCCTGGGCACACATATGCATTAGTTCTCGGTTCCGTGGTTTTCCACAGAATTGAGGGTGTCACAGATTGGTATCAGAGCCAGGGGTTGATAGTAGGTTACACGCCTAGATAGAAATCTGAGATTGATATTAGAGCCACGGGTTGACAGTAGGTTACACACCTAAATAGGAATCACAGATTGGTATCAGACACAGATTGGTAGCTAAGCCACGCTGACCATAGGAAGCACCCTAGGATGCTTAGATTGGCTTTAAAACTACCTTGGCATAGGAAACCAGCCTTGAATAGGAGTTGTGTGAGCCCTTGCAATGATTGTTTGTGATTGTGTGCTTAGTGTGAGTTGTGGGACATCTCCAAACGTTGTCCATATCCACACGTAAGTAGAAGGAGGTGTGAGATGTTTCGGCACTTGTTCACATCCTCATATGGGCTAATATATATAGTCCAACTCACCTTGATGCATATAGTTGAGGGAATCTACCTAACCATCTAACCTTCTATTCTATTTCGATCTCTCTCACAGATGGTGAGCGGAAACGCCGGCCGAAGGAACGCCAGTGACAACCAAGAGGATGGTCACGATGAAGTTCCTGTTAACCCCGGAGCTGGCGAGAACCACCTAGAACGGTTGATGGCCATGCAGAACCAACTTATGCAAACTATGATCCAAACTTTTGGTCAATTGCAGGCCAACAACAACAACCCTGTTCCAGCACCACCGCCACCACCACCACCGGCTCATAACAGGCTGGGAGAGTTCATGAGGACGCGACCACCCATCTTTGCTCAAGCTAACGGCCCCATGGAGGCCGACGACTGGTTGAAATCCATGGAGAAGAAGCTTGCCATAGTACAGTGCAATGACCGAGAGAAGGTTCTCTTTGCGTCGCACCAACTTACGGGAGCTGCCGCTGACTGGTGGGATGCCCTATGCAACGCCCATGTCGACCCGGAGACAATCACTTGGACTGAGTTCAAGGAGAGTTTCTGCTCTCATTACATCCCTGCTGGTGTAATGATGCTCAAGAGACAGGAATTTGAAGGTCTCCGCCAAGGACAGAGAAGTGTGAATGAGTACCTCAACAAGTTCACGCAACTGTCCCGGTATGCCCCCGAGGATGTCAACTCAGACCAGAGAAAGCAATACCTGTTCATGAGAGGGTTGAACAATGAGATCCAGGTTCAGCTCCTCAACAATTACTACGCAAGCTTTCAGAAGCTGGTTGACAAGGCTATAGTGGTTGAAAGCAAGATCCGAGAGATCGAGCGAGAGTGCAAGAGGAAGATGCCATACCATCCTCAAGGGAGCAACGTACGACCTCGGTACATGCCCCCAGCAGCACCGCAGTATGGATCGACCACTCCGGCATACCGCCCTAGTCAGCCACCACAGCAACGACCCGTTGCACCAGCACCTTGCGTGCCCATGCCTCCTGTGCCCCGACCAAACGTTGGAGCTCCTGTTCAAAACCCCCGCCCCAACGTACCTGCTGCCGTAGGCAACAGGGCATGCTTTGCATGCGGGGAAATAGGACACTTCGCAAACCAGTGCCCAAGGAGAGGCCCTGGACAGCAAGGTAACGTGCCCAAACAGAACCCGCGACCGAACGGAGGGGACAATCAAGGAAATCGGGGACAGCAGAACTATGCGCGCGGCAACGTGAACCATGTCTCTGCTGAGGAAGCACAACAGGCTGAGAATGTCGTAATTGGTATGTTCCTTGCCAACTCTAACCCAGCCACCATCTTATTTGATTCTGGAGCATCGCATTCCTTCATATCATCCAAGTACGTTGCCAAGTATAATCTACCCATATCACACCTAAAATGTGCTATGCTAGTTAATTCTCCCGGAGGAGAAATGAGGACTAATATAGTATGTCCGAAAGTAAGCCTTAAAATAAGGGGGGTAGACTTCCTTGCCGACCTTATTGTCTTGGATTCCCAAGGGATTGACATAATACTTGGAATGGATTGGTTAAGCAAGCACAATGGGGTAATCCAATGTGCTGAAAGGAGCGTGCAGTTGACAAATGAGCACGGTATTCGTGTTGAGTTTGAGTCAGCCCAACAAACAACCGAAAAGGCAATCTTGAACCACGTTGAAGGGCAACATTGGACAGCATTCCAGTGGTTCAAGAATTCCCGGACGTGTTTCCAGAAGAGCTTCCAAGTATGCCCCCTGATTGGGACATTGAGTTTCCCATTGATTTGGTACCTGGAATTGCACCCATAGCAAAGAGACCCTATAGGATGCCTGTCAATGAACTAGTAGAACTCAAGAAGCAAATTTAAGAGCATTTGGAGAAGGGTTTTATACGTCCAAGCTCGTCACCATGGGGAGCCCCCGTGTTCTTCGTAGACAAGAAGGATGGAACCCAAAGGATGTGCGTGGACTATAGGTCTCTCAACAAGGCGACAATCAAGAACAAATACCCTCTGCCTCGTATAGAGGACCTATTCGACCAAATGAAAGGAGCCCAAGTGTTCTCCAAGATTGATCTTCGGTCGGGATACTTCCAACTAAAGATAAAGCCCTCCAATATACCCAAGACTGCCTTTCGAACACGGTATGGTTCGTATGAATATACCGTCATGTCTTTTGGGTTAATAAATGCACCCGCATACTTCATGTACCTCATGAACAAGGTTTTCATGGAGTACCTGGATAAGTTCGTCGTGGTTTTCATCGAGGACATTATGGTGTATTCAAAAAGTGAGGAGGAGCATGAAGAACATTTGAAATTGACCTTGCAGAAATTGCGTGAGCATCAATTGTATGCCAAGCTTAACAAGTGTCAATTTTGGCTAAAGGAAATATCATTCCTAGGCCACATTATCTCCAAGGAAGGGGTATCGGTTGATCCCGGAAAAGTGAAAGATATTCTGAAGTGGGACCAACCGCAGAGCGTGAGGGATATTCGGAGTTTTCTTGGGATGGCTGGATACTATCGACGCTTCATTAAAGACTTCTCTAAGATAGCAAAGCCTATGACAGAGTTGCTAATGAAGGGAAAAGTCTTCCAATGGACACCAGCATGCCAAGAAAGTTTTGAGGAACTCAAGAAAAGGCTAACCACAGCACCGGTTCTGGTATTGCTGGACGTAAGTAAGAGCTTTGACATATATTGTGACGCATCCAGACAGGGGCTCGGATGTTTGCTCATGCAAAAGGGACAAGTGGTAGCCTATGCCTCACGACAATTAAAGAAGCACGGGCTCAATTATCCTACACATGACTTGGAGATAGCAGCAGTAGTGCATGCATTGAAGATTTGGAGACGTTATATCCTTGGTCATCGATGTGAGATCTATACGGATCATAAAAGCCTCAAGTACATATTTACCCAAACGGACTTGAACTTGAGGCAACGTCGATAGATTGGAACTCATCAAGGATTACGATGTTGGAATCAACTACCACCCTAGAAAGGACAATGTAGTAGCTGATGCATTGATGCGAAAGGGAGCATGTCACCAACTCACAGTTCGGGAGCTACCACCCAAACTACATGAGGAGTTCGAACGGTTGCACCTCGGATTCTTGAACAACATGGAAATGATGGAGATCCACTCCTCATTGGAGCAAGAGATAAGAGATGGCCAAGCAACGGATGAGGAGATCAAGGAGATCAAGGAAAGAATCCGACAAGGAATAGAGAAGGATTTCAAAGAAGATGAGAAGGGTACGCTTTGGCTAGGAAAAAGGATTTGTGTGCCTAACATGAAACACCTCCGCGACATGATATTGAAGGAGGCACATGATTCACCCTATTCTATACATCCCGGAAGTACCAAAATGTACAAGGACTTGAAAACTTGTTATTGGTGGGATGGTATGAAGAGGGACATAGACGAATACGTTGCCCTATGCGACACATGCCAATGGGTGAAGGCCGAACATCAAAGACCCGCTGGACTGTTGCAACCCCTGAAAGTACCCGAAAGGAAGTGGGAGGACATTAGTATGGATTTCATCGTCAGATTGCCACGTACTCAGTCGGGTTACGACTCCATCTGGGTTATCGTGGACCGATTGATGAAAACCGCCCATTTTCTCCCTGTAAGGGCCAATTACAACGTTGCACAATTAGCCGAGTTGTACATGGAGCAGATCGTGTGCTGTCACGGAGTTCCGAGGAGGATAGTCTCAGATCGAGGTTCTCATTTTACCTCTAGATTCTGGAGGAAGCTGCAGAAAGCTATGGGTACACAACTGGATTTTAGCTCCGCCTATCACCCACAAACCGATGGGCAAACGGAAAGGACAAACCAAATTTTGGAGGACATGTTGAGAGCTTGCGCCTTGAAATGTGGGCGTAGTTGGGATAGGAGTTTACCGTATGCCAAATTCTCCTATAACAACAGCTATCAAGCTAGCTTGAGGATGTCGCCTTACGAAGCATTGTACGGTAGACGGTGTAGAACACCGCTGTTTTGGGGCGAGACCGGAGAGAACCAGGTGTTTGGACCCGAAGTGCTACAAGAAGCTGAAAAGCAAGTCGAAACGATATAGGAGAACTTAAAGGCTGCTCAGTCACGACAGAAGGGCTATGCGGACAATAGGCGAAGGAAGTTGACTTTCTAAGTAGGAGACTTCGTATACCTTAAGGTATCGCCTATCCAAGGCTAACGACGTTTCAACGTCAAAGGCAAGCTAGCACCTCGCTACATCGGACCATTTAAGATTTTGGACAAGCGAGGAGAGGTAGCCTATCAACTAGAGCTCCCAACGCACCTCTTCGACGTACATGATGTGTTCCATGTATCCCAGCTCAAGAAGTACTTGAGAGTACCAGGGGAGCAAATACCAATGGAAGAGCTTGAACTTCAAGAAGACCTGACTTATGCGGAGCACCCTGTCCGAATTTTGGACGTAAAGGAAAGGGTCACCAGGAACAAAGTGATCCGATGGTGCAAGGTACAATGGAGCCATCACACCGAAGCCGAAGCCACATGGGAGCGTGAAGAAGACATCAAGGCAGAATTTCCTCATCTGTTCTCTACTGACGAATCTCGAGGGCGAGATTCAATTTAAGGGGGGTAGATTTGTGATATGCTCATCTTTGGTTTCTGCATGTATTCATATTTCATGTAGAGAAAACATTTTAAAAAAAGAAGTGGGAACAGAGAAAATATCAAAAAGATAGCCAGTAAGAGCCGAATCCAGTTCACAGAGAGCGTCGAAGACAACTTCCGCGGCCGCTGGCCACGTGGCGTGTTCGGAGCTCATCCCTACGAAGTGGGGAGAGGTCCGCCGCTAAAATGGCTACGTGGCAGGCTCGTGGCTCATCTCCGCAAAAGGGGAGAGGTCCGACCTTGTGGGACACGTGTTGCCCCGGAGCTAGCCTCTGTGGAAGAAGCAAAGGCATTTCCGCAGGACACATGTCACCTTCGGAGCTAGTCACCACGGAAATCAGAGGACCAGTCGCACGGGATACGTGTTGATCTCGGAGCTCACCTCCGAGAGGTCCGGTTCTATTGAACACATGTCGCCACCAGAGCTTACCTATGGGAGGTCCTACACTGTTGGACACGTGTCTACCTCGGAGCCGTCTATGAGGAAAAAGGGAGGTCCGGAATGGATACATGGCACACCCGGAGCTTCATACGGAGAGAGGGAAAGACAGGCACTAACACGTGGCGTGCGCGGAGCCACCTCCAATTAGAGAGGAGGTCCCGACCGCCAGGATACGTGGCGCACGCGGAGCTCACCTCTGAAGAACAGGGAGGTCTAGCTCGCTTGACACTCGGCACAACCAGAGCTCGTCTTTGCGGAAAGGGAGAGATCAGGACCCGGTGGACACGTGGAGCTTCCGGAGCTCATCAGGAGGTAATGAGTTCTGGGGAGGATTTTTGAATTCTGTACGCGTCGAAATACCGGTACGGACGAGAAATCGACCTAAATTCCAAAATGTTACTGCACCAAATCAACTAAAGATAAGTTGTCAAGATTCAACAACGATCTGAATAGGACTCTTATTCGAAGTCCAATCAGATTAGGACTCTTCTTCTCCCGATTATAAATAGAACCCAGAACCCTTGTACGAAACCACGAACTTCTTTGCCGACGACTTAGAGCCCTAGCCCCAACTCGCCGAGTAAGCCATCGCCGGAGATCAGCGAGGAAGATCGCTGGAAGAGAGCCCAACGATCTGTCTGATCAGAGAAAGACTCCGAGACCGAAAAGAACGTAAGGTAGGTCTCCAGTACCACCTTACGACATCGTTGTGTTTTCTTTGCATCTGTTCTTCGATTCCTTTCGAACAGAAGCTTTCTCGTGGACAGATCACTTGTTGATCGGGTTGATCTAAAGACAGGGTCATCGCCACGTCCACATCTGATCCGAACACCTCTGTTCATCATAAAACCATGCAAGAACACGTACAAACCGATCTAATAAAGCTGATCGTAGGATAGCATGCATATGCATCATCGCATCTAGTTTAAAGTTTGAGCATGGTATTGATTGTTATGAATCTTGTATGTGTGTGATCCTGTATAGAAGGACAAGCTCAGGGAGCTGTCTATGACGAGCTGCAGCAACAAGGTTTTGAGATCCAAGAACAACCGGAACCGCAAGAACGAGGCAAGTGCTCCTTGACCATATTGATCCTATGTTTTGGGTGAAACTATTTTGTTTTGCGAAAAGGTGTGTGTGCTGAGTCAAACATGATGGGAAACCTTTTTTATAGGAGTTTACTAGTTTTGGTTAAACCACCCTTGTCGCCAGGGAAGTTTATGAGTCGGGTATGGTTTTTGCTTTAGGCTTCGCTGAGTCCATGGGATTGGGAAGCGAGATAGATGTGTCTAGCTAACTGCACTCGTAATGATAATGAGAAACTGATGATGTTAATGAACATGGATCGGAGGGAGATCTAGGCAAGCCTGGTTTTGTGAATGAGGTAGCATGAGATGGTGGTTTACTTGCCGTAGATCTAAGGACCGGTTCATGCATGCACATGCCAGGATAACAGTGCCACCACAAGGCCAGGTATGGGTGCGGCTTAGCTGAGTAATTAGGTAAGTTACTAGAGTGTTACGGACTGTGGAAGGCGCGGGGAATGGGAGTCGAGTGAGGACTGCCCTAGGAACTGTATGGCACAAGAGGGGGCCCGTGGGTGGGAGAATTGGAGATTCTAGCCTGCCGGTGAAACCTTAGTGAGTCCATACATCTAGTAGCCCCTTTGTAAAGGCTATTTTGTGATCTCTTGACCATACACCGATGGTTGTGTACTGGTATAATGGAGGTTCTGCAGTTGCCGACGGATGACGAAATCACAAACTTGTGGGTAAAGAGGTGCAAACTCTGCAGGGTTCTTAAAAAATATCATGATAGCCGAGCTTACGGTCACGAGCGCCTGGCCAACTGCCATGATTAGTTGGGATGGTTATTGGGATGGTTTTTGGTTATGGTTATTGATTATGGTTATGGTTTGGTTTTGGGACTGTTGAGTCCGGGTGACAAGATGGTTGCATGACTGTTGAGTCATGGCAACGAGATTGGTCTCGGTGTGAGACAAGTTGTTCATGAGATAAGATGGTAGCGAATATGAGAAGGTATTCGTGAGATGGTAGCAAATACGAGGAGGTATTCGTGAGCAAGAATGAAGTTGGTTAATGTTCGGGTGGAACATGGAAAGTGATGGAGGTATTTTGGTAATTTAATACATGCTGGGATTACATTCATCTAAAGTTAAGTTGCTGTTTTATCATGGTTTTATAAATCTGCTTTTCTGCAAATGAGCCTTTTTATACCTACCTTGTTATGAGCTACATATCATATTTTTCCCGCACTTGCTGAGTACATCATTGTACTCAAACTTGCATTATTATTTCATCATCAGCAGAAGAAGGAGATTTCTATGGAGACCAAGTGGAGCATTAGGCGCGTAATCTGTTCTCAACCTTGCCTGTGGAGGGAGTAGAGGTAGAGCCACTTCTGCTTAGATTTGCTTCCGCATTAGTTAGATTGCTTCCGTACTAGAATAAAGACTTCCGCTGCATAGAAATAAAGACTTCTGCTGTGAGCATGAGTCCAAGACTCATGAGATATTGTAATAAACTCTGTTATTCGTGGTAATATATAATCTGAATTCAGTTTGTGGAACATATGTGTATGTGTGATGAACATCCTGGGCACACATATGCATTAGTTCTCGGTTCCGTTGTTTTCCACAGAATTGAGAGTGTCACAGATGTTCACCATGGTTGCTTAGAGAGCGCGAAAAGCCCCCTACCTGGCATGCCAAATGTCGGAGTGTGAGCTGCGACATTCCTCCCGACCTGCTACAGGAGCAGCCCATTGAGGTTCTTTGTTTGGAGGGGCTTGGCGTCCCTAGCGTGATCCGGCTCGAGAGAGCGGGTGAACACAGAGATTTACGTGGTTCAGGCCGCCGGAGCGTAATACCCTACGTCCACAGGAGTGTTTGCTGTATTGCTTGCGCGTATGAGTCCGGGGTCGCAGGGTTGCGAACCCATTTGTCGGGTGGACACCCCGGTCCTTTTATAGCCCAAGGTCGGGTGGTTACAGGTAGGCTTGGGGCCCGACTGGTGGCCCCGAAGCTGTATGAAATCTATACATGATCTAGGGTTTTCACTACCTACGAAGAGTAGTCGGTGGGGAGTTAAGTCTCACCACCTGGCACGCTGAGTGTCCCTGTCCGTGTGGTAGGTGATTATGAAGACACCATCTTGTCACCACGTCTTCTCACTTTACTGGGCGACTGTGACAGCTCTCTAGGATCATAGACTTGCCCACATACCAACACTAGTGATTTCTGCATACTTTGTCCTCACTCGTGCGCACCCGAGAAGACTTCCCGGTCGGTCACCCATCCCCAAATTTCCCCAGGCCAAGAATGCTAAACCTCGGAGTCCTTTGCAGGTAGGCTTCCGGAAAAGAAGGTATACCTTGATGGTATGAGTATTCTGTAAATCCTATTAAGCCGGGAGCAAGGATATCACACAATCCACCCCCCTTAGAAGACCGACGTCCTCGTCGGTCAACGCCAAGACAGGAACGTCCCCTCTTAGCCACGTCCTTACGTTCAGTACTGGCATACGCATACTGTACGTCCTGTTAGCAGCATACGTACCATACCGTGTCCAACACAGAGGACCCACACGTCATGCGTACGTACCCACGTCGCTGACCCGTACGCTACCGTATCCTTCTCACTGAACCGTACGCACCCGTAAAACTGCGAGGGTCGGCTTTGATACTATTTGTGACAGCTCTCTAGGATCATAAACAAGCCCACATACCAATACTAGTCTTTTCTATGCACTTTGTCCTCACTCTTGTGCACCCTAGAGGACTTCCTGGTCGGTCACCCATCCCCAAATTTCCCCAAGCCAAGCACGCTTAACCTCGGATTCCTTTTCGGGTGGGCTTCTGGAAAAGAAGATATACCTTGATGGTATGAGTATTCTATCAATCCTATTAAGCCGGGAGCAAGGATATCACAGCGGATCTGTGCCGTTGGGTGGCATAGTACCGCTGTCACGCCTTGCCGCCCTGGCTTGTCACTGTAATGGCGATCGGGCAGAGGACAGAGGCATGCGCTGTGCGCCATGCTTCTACGGAAGGCATGAGCCTTGAATGCATGACCTGACAGCGCACTTCCTCCTTGACTTCGTCGACCCACGGCCCACGACGGATCGTGGGCCACATGGCGGCTCTAAAGCCCTTCTCAGCAGGGAGGAGGTTCGGAGCCCACCGACACGTTGCAGCTCCTGACCTCGCCTCAGCGGGGAGGCTTGGTTCTGGGGCAAGGGCACATGTCGGATCCGGTGCCCTCCTCAGCAAGGAGGAGGTTAGGAGCCCACCGACACGTGGCAGCTCCAGACTTCACATCAGCAGGGAGGCTTGGTCCGGGGCCAAGGCCACATGTTGGCTCCGGAACCCTCCTCGGCAGGGAGGAGGTTCGAAGCCCACCGACACGTGGCAGCTCCGGAGCTCGGCTCAGCGGGGAGGCCTGGTCTGGGGCCAAGGGCACCTGTCGGCTCCGATGCCCTCCTCAGTAGGAAGGAGGTTCAGAACCCACCGACATGTGGCAGCTACGGACCTCACCTCAACGGGAAGGCTTGGTCCGGGGACAAGGACACGTGTCGGCTCCGGAGCCCTCCTCAGCAGGAAGGAGGTTCGGAGCCCACCGACACGTGGCAGCTCCGGACCTCACCTCAGCGGGGAGGCTCGGACTGGAACCAGGGTCATGTGTAGGCTTCATAGCCCAAGTGCACGTGGCAGCCCCAGGGATGACCTCGGGGCCAAGGACATGCGGCGGCGTTGGCACCCGCCTCAGCAGGGAGGCGAGGCATGGGCTGTCTTTTTCCCTCGACGCGGGGGTGCCCGGTCTGCAGGGTACCGATAGCTTCCATCTGTAGAAAAATATTTGAAAAGGTCAAATATTCATTTAAACAGTAAAAACAGGGAGTTCTAACATAAAACATGTCATTGAACTCATAAAATTAGGAAACATGAATCAAACTTATTAACAAGTTGATTGCTACCGCACTGCCCAAAATTGACAGTGCTAAACAGTTTCCATTCTACCCATATTTAGACCATGTTAAGGGCAAAATCAGTTCTGGAGTTCAACATGAAAGTTAAATTTAACTTCAACAGATTTCCAGGATGTATTTGTATGCCCTCAGATATGCTCTGGTTCAAAATTTATGAGATGTCAAAGTTGACAGAATTTCTGGAGAAAATTGGGCAGCACCTCCCTGCTTGAGGTACTGATTTGATCCAAGAATTGCAGTTAATTCCGTACCAAATTTGACAAAACTTACTGTTACTAAGTTGTAACTTACCTCATTAATTTTTCAGCAATGTCTCATTTACTATTTTTTGGATTTTTATGCAGGAAGTTATGGTTATTTTACAGAGAAATCCAGAGAGTTTTTACTCTGCCCTGTTTTCTGGACAGTTTTAACTCTACTGAGGATTTCGACATGTTAATGGATAAAACACCTCTGGATTTCAAAAGAAAAGTTGTAGAAATCTTCCAAAGATTTCAAGAAATGTATCATACCACCACAATGTTGAAAGAAACTCAACCTCTACACTCTGTATAACTTCAGCATTATTTCAGCTGAAAAACAGAGGACTTTGTTCCTAAAGTTACATAAGTTGAAACTTGCTTAATTTTAAAATCCAGATCAAGAGAAGAAGTTTAATCAAGCTTTTTAGTTCTCTGTATCAAAATTTTCAACTGTTACAATGACGTTCATCCTTTAATGGGGTGTGACGTCGAAGCGTCACCATATATGCCGATACTACGTTCCTCACAAAGAAAACCCTATACCGGATTTAGCCGGCTGCGTTAATTCAGTGGCACTAAGCTACTCTCGCACACGTGTTCTACTAGTATACTAAATCATGTTTAGAAAACCACACAATCATCAGGTTCAGTTGCATGCTGACCCTGGCTCCATAACAGTTTCATACGCCCGTCTGTCGTCAGTCACACAGGCGTTCTCAAGCCAAACACACCTTGAGCTACGTGTTCACATTACCAACCACGTGACGGGGTCTCCGCCTACTTGCCCGAAGCACGCCGGGGACTTGCGTTGCTCACATACCTCAAAAGACATGAAGAGTCATAGAGGATACCTAAGCTCGCGGGTTATCTGCCACCCGTGAGGCTCCACCCTTTAGCTTGTGCGCACTGGTGGACAGCGCATACATGCACCCCCCAAGACATAGAAAGTCCCGACATGCATGATTTTTCCGACATGTAAATTAGTTAGTATTGTCACTTGTATAGACTAATACCATCCTTATGTGGGCTAATACTCGTTACTCACCGAGTTTTTTGAAAATTTAGCCTTCTTCAGTGTGCTAAACCTCGATGGAGCTCTGATACCACGATGTGAGGACCTGGGGTTCCGATGTGGGGAACCCCTTCCGGGATCCACAAACCAGGATACACATTGGGTGGTGCCGTGCGATGTGGCACCCAACAGCATACACGAAAAGAAATCATAAACATACAGTTTTATCTCTCAATATAGAGCCATTTACAACATAATGTACCACGAAGGTACACACAGCGGAATATACATACACACTTACTCCGGTCCTAACTATGCAAAAGAGAAGACATCCAGCCCACGGACGCTTCTTACTAGCCTCCACAAAGGTGAGTGCAGCGGCAGGGTTTCCGGTGAGTCTCCGATGGCTCATCGAACAACCATATTCATAGCAAATTTTATATAACCTGCAAAACACTAATAATGCAACCATGAGCATGATGACTCAGCAAGACTTAACCGACACTCCTAACATAAAACTCTACATGCTGGGATTAATAATATAGGAACAAGATGTTGCAATAACGATACGCCTACATGTTAGTCCCAACTTTCAGTTTTGTAGCAGCAGATTAATATGCCTTCGGAAGCCCTCACATTGTAAGTCCACAATCAAACAAGAAATGATTTCCTCCAATGTGGTTATGCCCAAAGTGTAAGGTAAACTTAGTGAGCTCTACAACTAAAGCATCCATGGTTTGCAATAAAATGAACTTAAGAACTTCAGAACAGCAATGATTCATCTCACATCATCTGTAAGTAATTACTACGTCACAACTCAGTGAACAAATGGTACTCATATAACCACGAGGGACGGTGATTCAAATCAAAACACACCCGGAACACACGACACATACACCCGGCTCGAAAGACTCACACAAGAGCTCTTTCTTACGTTGTATGCAGCAACCTTTCACCCTCACTTCAATGCCGAACCAGTTCTGCCGACCCATCAGAAGGGCCACTACCCGGAACACATCGAAGTTGCTCCGCTAGTGGGTTTACACCTCTTACACCAACCCCTAAAGGATGTCCATATAAGTTTTGACACGAGAGTACCCGAGTTACATCGGTTTTCTGGACCCCATACTCCCAGTATGCATCCGGTACTGTTCAAACTTGCTCAGAAGGGCGGCATACGCATCGGTCCTTAACCGACACAAACAGAGCTACGGCAACACAGGCCCAACGTCCTGCTGGTCCTACTCTCTGCTCGGTCTCATTTTCCATTCAAGTTCTTCCATTCTCTAGAATCATACCCCGTTGAACCAAAATCCCAACCTCTTGAGTAGCTTCCAACTACCCGACTTGTACCAGATCCTATACAACTTAAGCTTAGCAGAAACTACACAAAGGTATCCTGTTCTACCCTTTAACTCCAAAGGTTTGTGGGTCATGCATTTGGAGATTAAATCACCTTGACCTAATGCACAATACATACTAGACTAATGAAAGTGATACAAAGTAAAATATAACTAAAAGCTGTTAAATGCAAACCGGGGCTTGCCTTATGTTGCTGCAGGTTTAATCCTATCTTAAAGTCAGTAGCTTTGCGATGAGTAAAGCTTCAAGTTGCTGTTCTGAGTCGAATGCCTCGTCGAGCTCCTTCGTCATTTTTCCTACCGAGATGAATATGCACAAGTTCATATTGCAAATAAGGAATTATAACATAAAAGTGTTCTATGACTTGAAGAGTTCAGATCAACTAAGAATAGATATTTTGGTGTTTGTCTATGTGCTGGAACAGAGACAGGAACATTTTGATCATTGGAGGTTTTTGGAACTAAAGTTCAAAGAGCCATTTAATGAACATAAAAAGGGATTTGGAAAGAATTAGCAGAAAACTAGAGAATATGACTTCAAATTGCTCTGAAATTTTTACAGTGGTCCATAGATAATACAGAGGCATGGCTTGAAAAATTTCAGGAAAAGTTTCTGTAATATGTAGCCTAAGGAATTTTCTTAGCTATTTGGATTCTCTGATTTCCTATGGCCATTCTAGGGTCTTGGCATGCTCCAAAGGTGGTTTTTTTCGAAAACTTGGGAGTCTTATGAGTCCATAGGATTTGGTTTCACCATTTGTGGAGCTTCCTGCACAGAGATATGGAATTTACAAGATTGGGCTAAAATCTGGAAAATTCATTCTGTTATTTTTCCTAATTTTCAGAGACATACAAGATTGAATCATCATTTAGCCAAGCAAATGAGGTCCAATGACTCTGAAATTTTTACTGGAGTTCAAGTATTTTTTGGAGAATGTCATGTCCAAACATGGGAATTTTCCAATACGTAGAACTCCTGGAATATATCCTACAAGATTTTACTTATACGAATTAATGAGCCAAATCCAGGGATTTTCATAAAAATCAGAATGCACCCCTGGATAGTACTCACTGAGAGGAATCCAATGGAATTTATTTCACAATTTTTGGAGGTTTACTAAAAGTTATGAGAAATTGAAGTTGAACTGAAAACTGCAAATGAAAGAAATGTTTAAATTCTGGTGCGCGAGCTCCACTCCACAGACTTGTTCTTCCTCGCGCGCGGCAGCCTCGGGTGGCAGCGCTCTCCGACGAGCTCCGTGAAATTGGCCTTCCCGGCCTCCCCTTGGCCCAATACTCGCCATCACTCACTTTAGGGACATGGGAAACTCATCCCCGGGGTCGACCAATGTCACCAACCACCGGAAACCTATCAGCGACGGGCGGCGGTGGCGGCTCGACTTCGGTGACGTCGAACTCGCGCTAGGATAGCTCAAAAGCTTCGGTTCTTCTTCCTAGAGCTCCGTGGTGACATACTCATCATCGTCATGAACTCAAATAAGCTCAAAAGTGGCTGCAAATAGGAGCTCATCGGTGACCTAGGACAAAAACCCGCGGTGGCTCGGATTTTTCGAAGAACAGCGCCTACACTTGATGAATTTCGATGATTTTTGATCCTAGAGAAGCGTGGGAACGTCTAGAACACGTTGGTAGATTGGCACAAGCGATGGTGGATTGATCACTATGAATTTCGAGTTTTCATGCGGCTCGGTCCTATAAACACCGAAGCACTCAATGGGGAAATTCTCCACCGGTCATGCAAGAAAGGTTGGCACGGTTGTGTTTAGCACCTTTGGGCGGACCTTTTTCGTCTAGAATGTCGGGCATGAGAAATCTTGTAGCGTGTGGTCACCGGGGAACCGAGAGAGACAGGAGGCGTTGAAACTTCTTCGGGACTGTGGAGGCTGTGGACAGCGAGCAAAGGAAAATGGTTCACGTCAGAAGCTCGGGATGATCGCCTCACATGGAACTTTCCCGGTCTTAGCACGAGGTGGCGCGAGCAACGTTGGTTGGCGCCGGCGAGCAGGAGGTGGCGCACACTTGGTGAAACAGAGTCAGTTCATTCCCTCTGTGTATGACCTGTGTGATTTGCTTCTCCCCTCTTATCCCCAATTCGGTTTAAAGTAGCAAATGAGCTCCAAATTTGATAAAAATTTGAGGATAGGGCAAAATGAATGTGAGGAACACAATGGTGCACTAAAATTTGGATTTCGGTGAAATCAGAATTTGAAACTGAAGTTTAAATTCAAATTCAAATTGTCTCCCGTTTTAATTCCAACAAATAGGAAATCCTTTCCAAATGCTCTGAAAATTTGCCTGGCTATTATTGGAGGTATGGTGAACCGAGTTGTGTAGTTAGATCTCCCGTTTCCGAAATTTTTGCAAGTTCACTTTAGACTTGGAGCTCACACCTTGATATTCAAAAGTTTAAATTCCCTCTCATTTTCTCGGTGTGACTTGCAGCTCCACTTGCTAGAATTTTGGGATTTAACATCCCTCCCCCTTAAAAGAATCTTGTCCCGAGATTCTAAAAGAAGAGATACAGCGTTAGAGAATAAAATTACCGTATATGAGCGGACAGCAAGTCCGGATAGTTTGAGTGGAGGTATTCTTCACTCTCCCATGTTGCTTCCTCCACGGTATGATTGCTCCATAACACCTTATAAAATAGGAGCGTCCGATTTCTTGTTGACCGATACCTTTCATCAATAATCCTGATTGGATGCTGGGTATAAGAAAGATCTGGTCGCAATGTCTCGAGATCTTCAGTGCGGACAGCAGTGGTATTCTTGAGATATTTCCGAAGTTGGGACACATGAAATATGTCATGGACCCCAGCGATATTTGTTGGTAGCTCAAGCCGGTAGGCTACGGGTCCACACTTCTCTGTGATAGCAAATGGACCGATAAACCAGGGAGCTAGCTTTCCTTTTACACCGAATCGGTGAAAACTCCCTTCATTGGAGATACATGGAGATATACGTGCTCTCCGACATTGAAGTTCAGCAGTCGACGTCGCTGATCTGCATAGCTCTTCTGTCGAGATTGAGCAGCCTTTAAATTTGCTTGTATGACCCGAACTCTTTCTTCGGTGTCATTGACAAGGTCAATCCTGAATGTCACCATTTCACCGGATTCGCCCCAGTTCAGGGGGGTGCGACATCTCTGGCCGTAGAGAACCTCATATGGTGCCATCTTGGTACTCGTCTGATAGCCGTTGTTGTACGAGAATTCCGCCAACGGTAAGCATCCCAATTCTTACCGTGGTGGATGGCACACGCTCTCAACGTATCTTCCAAGACTTGATTCACCCTCTCGGTTTGTCCATCGGTTTGAGGGTGATATGCGGAGCTTCTAAGCAATTTTGTTCCCAAAGATGCATGCAGTTGTTCCCAGAAATGATAAACGAACAGTACACCACGATCTGAAACTATTGTTCTTGGGACTCCATGCTGGCATAAGATCCGTTCAATGTATAACTCCCCATATTTCTTGGTGTTGAATCCCACATTTACCGGTATGAAGTGTGCGGACTTGGTTAATCGGTCAACGATCACCCAAACCGAATCATGCTTTCGAGATGTGAGCGGTAACCCGACAATGAAATCCATACTCACATCTTCCCACTACCATGCCGGGATATTGAGGGGTTGCAGCAATCTAGGTTTCTCAATATCATCGGCTTTCACCCTTCGACACATATCGCACTCGGATACATATTTAGCTATTCCCCGCTTCATCCGTGTCCACCAAAACTTGCTTCTCAAATCTTGGTACATCTTGTTGCTGCCCGGATGAATGGAAAATTTTGATAAATGAGCTTCGTCTAATATCTTCTTCCGAAGCTTCATGTCACGGGGCATGACTATACGGTTTTTGAACCATAGCGTACCATTCTCATCTTTCCGGAAGCACTTCTCCTTTGTCTATTCTCTTCCGGATATGTGTCATGCCCATATTTTTCTTTTGAGCATCTACGATTTCATCTCGAATTGTAGGAATGAGGGCAAGGTTAAACAATGACCCATTGGGAATCAAGCGCAGGCTTGGTTCTTCTTCTTCCATTGCAGCCATGGTTAGGTTATGATCATGTGATTTCTGACTAAGTGCGTCGATAGCAACATTCGCTTTTCCAGGATGATAATGAATCTCTACTTCATAGTCTTTAATTAACTCTAACCATCTTCAGTGCCTCATATTTAATTCCTTTTGTGTGAATATGTACTTTAAACTTTTGTGGTCGGTGGAGGTGGACTTAGTTTCCAAGTAAATAGTGCCTCCACATTTTTAGAGCAAGGACCACAGCAGGTAGCTCGAGGTCATGTGTCGGATAATTCTGCTCATGATTCTGAAGCTGCCGGGATCCATATGCGACCACTCGCCCTTCTTGCATAAGCACGCAGCCAAGGCCGATGCCGGATGCATCGCAATAAACATCAAAATCCTTAGTTGTATCGGGCTGCACCAACACTGGGGCTGTTGTGAGGTGCTTTACCAATGCTTTGAACGCCTCCTCACGTGCTTCACTCCACACATGTTTCTTGCCTTTCTTGAGAAGTTTTGTCATCCGTTTAGTAACTTTGGAGAAATTCAGAATGAATCTCCAGTAGTAACCCGCTAAACCGAGAAAACTACGGACTTTGTGGAGTGATTTTGGTGAACTCCAATTCAGCACTTGGACAATCTTGATCGGATCAACCGCAATGCCCTCCGCAGAAATAATGTGCCCAAGAAATGGCACTTGATTGATCCAGAACTCGCACTTGCTGAATTTTGCATATAGTTTGTGATCCTGTAGACGTTGGAGCACAATATGCAGATGTTCGACTTGTTCTTCCTCCCACATAGAATAGACTAAGATAATATCAATGAAGACCACGACGAACTTGTCCAGATCCGGCATGAAGACTGAATTCATCAAGTACATAAAATGCGCCGGAGCATTGGTGAGTCCGAATGACATGATGAGATACTCATATAACTCGTATCTCATCAAGAATGCCGTCTTTGGCATGTATTCCGCCCGGATTTTGATCTGATGATATCCGGACCGAAGATCCATCTTTGAGAAAACCTTAGAACCCACTAGTTGATCAAAAAGCATATCGATACCTGGCAGTAGATACTTGTTCCTTATTGTTACGGCATTGAGCGGACGATAGTCCACACATAGTCTCAGAGTCTCGTCCTTTTTCTTGACAAACAGCGTGGAGCATCCCCATGGTGATGAACTGGGTCGAATGAAGCCTTTGCTTAACAAATCATTCAGCTGCTCCTTCAGCTCCACGAGTTCCTTCGGTGCCATTTTATACGGCCTCCGAGAGATGGGTGTGGTTCCCGGTGCTAGTTCAATTTTGAACTCCACTTCACGTTCGGGAGGCATGCTCGTAGATCCTCGGGAAACATGTCCCTATATTCCCGGACCACTGGGATGTCCTCCAGTTTCTTAGCTTCAGCATTGTATACAGAGGTAACTTCCGGTGCAACATTTCCCGGAATCATCGTGTGTTGCCCGTGTTTCTTTGAATTCAGCTGCACCGTTCGTGAACTAATATCAAAGATAGCTTGGTGATGTGGCAACCAAGCCATTCCCAAGATAATGTGAATCTGCAAGCCTTCCATAATGATAAGAGAAGTAGGATATATCCGCCCATCCAAACATACATACGCTCAAGCAACAATTCTGCCTGCTGTCCTACTACCTCCTGGTGAATTAATCTGATATGATGCAGCCAAGGTGGTTGATGGTATTTGGTGCTTAACCACATAATCTTTGCTGATAAAATCATGTGTGGCACCCGAGTTGAACAACACGAAGGGGGCTGATCACGTAGGCTGAACATACCCGCAAACACGGGTTCTCCCACGGGAACATCTTCAACTGCCATATAGTTTACGTTTCCCACTTTCAGTTCTGTCCTCCTTGGCTGACCATAGAATTTCTTTGCAGCTTGAGCTTACATTTGACTGCTGCTTTGCTGGGTCACTTGACCCTCCTAAGGAATATGCTCTACATCGCTACAAGCCACGTACGATGCGAGCTCAGGATCTTCATACTCTGAGAGTGGTTGATATACTTGTGCACTTTGCTGAGGTGGGGGTTCACAATTACTCATTTGCTGCTGCTGCAGCAGTGGCTGAACATCCATGATTGAATATGGACAGAATTGGATCTGAGGTGGTCCGTCAAAGGACTGAATTTCCACCCCAGATGGTAAGCAATATATCACCGGTTGTTCTTGAGGATAATCATCCGTACTTGCCGGTGATAAGCTTTTCTTCCTCTTACTTTCCCTATACTGGAGTTCAGCTATTTCTTGAATCATAGCGGCATTGACTAACTCACTATAATTCCCTCTATTGCATAGTGCCCTTTTCGCCCAAAGCTTCACGTTGAGGCCTCGGAAAAAGTAATGACACTTCATCATCTCCTTATCCACATAAGCGGATGCATATTGTACTAAACAGTTAAATTCTGTAAAGTACTCCATAACACTCATCCCTCCTTGCTTGAGTTCATAGAACTCTTCAACTCTGGTTTGGACGATGCCCTCACAGATATTACGTGCATGGAAAGCATCACGAAACTCCGTCCACGTAACACGAGGGCCTTCAGCGATCTTAGCAAGATATTCAGACCACCAAGCCCCAGCGGATACATGAAGTTGCTGAGCGCCAAATAAAGCCTTCTCATATTCATCACACTAGAGCATTCCCAATGTAGTTTCAATAACCCGGAGCCAATGATCTGCCTCTAAGGCTTCTTTTGCTTCCGAGAATACCGGTGGTTGTCTTGCTAGGAAATCCAAATAAGTATTCAGTGTGGGATTACGCTGTAAGGTCTCTTGCCGGATGCCTTGCTGCACCAACATGTCAAGAGACTCGGCCATTTTTCTCAACACCTCCGCCAGTCCGTTTGATGATGGCGGTGATCGTCGCTGCGACGAATCATTTCCATCCCGGCTGGAACCACCGACCTCATACCCGGAATGAGTATGATCTATACTGCAAGAGCGAGCAATTTACGGTCAATATCCAAGATTGTACTCAACTTGAACTCAAAATTATTAACCGTAAAAGCATCACATCAACAGTGCAGCATACATAAAGGAAACAAGGTTTTTGACAATTCCGAAATATAACCAATGATTGTTCAAGTTTGTCAAACACTTTAATCAACAGCAAGGAATGATGAAATATAACTAATGAATATGTCATGGAACTTATAGAAGTATAAAAACCTTCATGTCCACAACAAGTCTCAAGTTACAGGGGCAATGAACAATGCTCTGTTCAGAATGACTATTTTGCCAAATTCCCATAATTTGATTATGAAAATGGCAGTTTCATGTCTCAAGTTGAATATGAAAGTTTTAGATAACTTCAATATATTTCCAACAAGTATTCATTTGCCTTAATATCAATCTTGGATCAGTAGTTATGATATTTCAAAGTTGACAGAAATCTAGAACAATTTTGACAGCACCTCCTCTGAAAGTGTCTGTTTTGTACGCAAGATTTCAGAAAGTTCTACCCCAAATATGTAGAAACTTTGAACTACAAAATCGTAGAACATATCACAAACTTTCTAACGGTGTCTTACATGACCCTTAGAGATTTTTTTACAAGAAGTTATGGTCGAAATACAAAAAATTCCAGAGAGTATTTTTGGTCTGCCCTGTTTCTGGACAGTTTACACGCATCTGAGATTTTCATCCATTTGGAGGGAGATTCTGTTCTGGAGTTCTACAGAAAAGCTGTAGAATACTTTAAAATATCTCCAGAAATTTATACCTCACCTCCATTGGTTCAACCAATCAAAAGTTATGTTCTGTTCAAATTCAGCAAAAATTCTGCCGAAAACAGGGGAGATTGTTTCTATGTCTTTGAGAATGATTCTATGCTCCAAATTGACTCTTAGTTCAATATAGGAGTTCACTAACTCCTAATGGAATCCTAGACTCCAAATTTACTCTTTTCTTTGAAAAATTCATTTTTCATGCAGTTAAGAACATATTATGGTACTATGTTTCCTCACCAAATCAAAATCCTAACCGGCGTTACACTGGCATATACGTCTCAAGGGGTGGCACTAAAACGATCACTCACACACGTGTTCTAAATGGAATGTTATACTCGTGGTTAAGGTACATGCAGAAAAACAATCAATAATGATGCACACAAGAGGGTTGTCATTTCAGGCAGGTCCATATCATAATAAAAACATATGCCCCGTATCATTGCCATACGGGCCGTCCTTGAGTCAAGCCACGTCTCAAGGTACATGATCGGGTTATTCACCACCCTACGGGGGCTCCACACCTTTGCAATAAAGCACACCGGTGGAGCAGCGCTTTCGTATGCCTCATAGGACATGAAGAGTCCTAGAGAACACACTTCGTGTTACAAACCACACGATGGGTTCTCCTCCTCTTGCCCCTGAGTTTGCACACTGGAGGCTAGTGCATTTTATATGTCTCTAAGACATGAAGAGTCTTATAAAACATATTAACTTCCCGTCCATTGCTGAACGGGACATCCCACACTACTTTCCTCGTATGGGGGAGCTAACCGAAATTGATCCGCTTTCGGTGGCATTCCTTACCATTCTTACCTCCACGTAGGTGTGTCGTTACAGAATTGAAATAATGAATATTAACACAAGTTAGCTTACCACCTTAAGTAACTATACTAGTAATAGTCCTTATGTGGGCACACTATAAGCTCCTCACTCGTATACTTCTAAGTTGTTAAAAATACGCTCTTTTCATGCATGCTATTCCCAATGCGGCTCTGATAACATGCCTGTGGGGAACCCCTTCCGGGATCCACACTCCAGGATACACATTGGGTGGTGCCGTGCGATGCGGCACCCAACATCATACACAAAAAGAAACCATAAACATACAAAATTTTATTTCTCAATATAGTCATTTACAACATAATGTACCACGAAGGTACATGCAGTGGAATATACATATACACTTACTCTCGGTCCTAGCAATGCAAAAGAGAAGACGTTCAGCTCACGGACGCTTCTTACTAGCCTCCACAAAGGTGAGTGCAGCGGCATGGTTTCTGGTGAGTCTCCGATGGCTCACCGAAGAACCATGTTCATAGCAAATTTTATATAACCTGAAAAACACTAATAATGCAACCGTGAGCACGATGGCTCAGTAAGACTTAACCGACACTCCTAACATACAACTCTACATGCTGGGATCAATAATATAGGAACAAGATGCTGCAATAACGACACGCCTACATGTTAGTTCTTACTTTCAGTTTTATAGCAGCATATTAATATGCCTTAGGAAGCCCTCACATCGGAAGTCCACAATCAAACAAGAAATGCTTTCCTCCGATGTGGTTATGCCCAAAGTGGAAGGTAAACTTAGTGATCTCTACAACTAAAGCATCTATGGTTTGCAATACAATGAACTTAAGAACTTCACTACAGCCATGATTCATCTCACATCATCTGGAAGTAATTACTACGTCACAACTCACTGAACAAGTGGTACTCATATAACCGCGAGGAACGGTGATTTGAATCAGGACACACCCGGAACACACGACATATACACCCGCCTCGAAAGACTCACACAAGAGCTCTTTCTTACATTGTATGCAGCAACCTTTCACCCGTCACTCCAATGCCAAACCAGTTCTGTCGACCCATCAGAAGGGCCACTACCCGGAACACGTCGAAGTTGCTCCACTAGTGTGTTTACACCTCTGACACCAACCCCCAAATGACGGCCGTATAAGTTTTGACACGAGAGTACCCGAGTTACATCGGTTTCCTGGACCCCATAATTCCAGTATGCATCCGGTACTGTTCAAACTTGCTCAGCAGGGCGGCATACACATCGGTCCTTAACCGACACAAACAGATCTATGGCAACACATGCCCAACGTCCTGCTTCTCCTACTCTCTGCTCGGTCTCATTTTCCATTCAAGTTCTTCCATTCTCTAGAATCATACCCGTTGAACCAAAATCCTAACCTCGCGAGTAGCTTCCAACTGCCCAACTTGTACCAGATCCTATACAACTTAAGCCTATCAGAAACTACATGAAGGTAACCTGTTCTACCCTTTAACTCCAAAGGTTTTGGGGTCATGCATTTGGAGTTTCAATCACCTTGACCTAATGCACAATACATACTAGACCAATGAAAATGATACAAAGTAAAATATAACTAAAAGCTGTTAAATGCAAACCGAGATTTTCCTTATGTTGCTGCAGATTTAATCTAACTTAAAGTCAGTAGCTTTGCGACGAGTAAAGCTTTATGTTGCTGTTCTGAGTCGAATGCCACATCGAGCTCCTTCGTCGTTTTTCCCACCGACATGAATATGCACAAGTTCATATTGCAAATAAGGAATTATAAAATAAAAGTGTTTTATGACTTGAAGAGTTCATATCAACTAAGAATCGAGATTTGGGGTTTGGCTATGTGCTGGAACAGAGACAGGAACATTTTGAGCATTGGAGGTTTTTGGAACTAAAGTTCAAAGAGCTATTTAATGAACATAAAAAGGGATTTGGAAAGAATTAGCAGAAAACTAGAGAATATGACTTCAACTCGCTCTGAAATTTTTACAGTGGTCCATAGATCATACAGATGGCTTGCAAAATTTCAGACAAAGTTGATGTAAGATGTGGCCTAAGGAATTTTCTTAGCCATTTGGCTTCTCTGAATTCCTATGGCAATTCTAGGGTCTTGGCATGCTACAACAGTGGTTTTTCAGAAACTTGGGAGTCTTATGAGTCCATAGGATTTGGTTTCACCATTTTTTGAGGTTCCTACACAGAGATATGGAAATTACAAGATTGGGCTAAAAGCTGAAAAATTGATTCTGTTATTTTTCCTAATTTTCAGAGACATATAAGATTGAATCATCATTTGGCCAAGCAAATGAGGTCCAATGACTCTGAAAGGTTTAGTGGAGTTCTATTATTTTTGGAAGAATGTCCTTTCCAAATTTGGGAATTTTCCAATACATAGAACTCCATGAATAAATCCTACATGATTTTAGTTATATGAATTAATGAGCCAAATCCAGTGATTTTCATAAAAATTGGGATGCACCCTGGATAGTACTCACTGAGAGGAATCCAATGGAATTTATTTCACAATTTTGGGGGTTCCTACTAAAAGTTATGAGCAATTGAAGTTGAACTGAAAACTGAAAATGAAAGAAATGTTTAAATTCTGGCGCGTGGGCCCCACTCCACAGACTTGTTCTTCCTCGCGCGTGGCAGCCTCGGGTGGCGGCGATCTCCGGCGAGCTCCACGGAGACTGCCTCACCGCCACTCACTTTAGGGACACGGGGAACTCATCCCCAGGGTCGGCCGAGGTCACCAACCACCGGAAACCTGTCGGTGATGGGCGGCGGCTCGACTTCAGCGACGTCGAACTCACGCTTGGATAGCTCAAAAGATTCGGTTCTTATTCCTAGAGCACCATGGTAGCATCCTCATCACTGTCATGAGCTCAAATCAGCTCAAAAGTGGCTGCAAATAGGAGCTCATCGACGACCTAGGGCCAAAACCGGCGGCAGCTCGGATTTTTCGAAGAACAGCGCCTACACTTGATGATTTTCGATGCTTTTTGATCCTAGAGGAGCTTGGGAATCTCTAGAACACGTTGGTAGCTCGGCACAAGCGATGGTGGATTGATTACTATGAATTTCGAGTTTTGATGCGGCTCGGTCCTATGAACACCGAAGCACTCAATGGGGAAATTGTCCACCGGTCGTGCAAGAGAGAAAGGAAGGTTGGCATGGTTGTGTTTAGCACCTTAGGGCGGACCTTTTTTGTTTAGAATGTCGGGCATGAGAAAGCTTGTAGCGTGTGGTCACCGGGGAACCGATAGAGTCGGGAGGCGTTGAAACTTCTTCGGGACTGCGGGGGCTGTGGAGAGTGAGGGAGGGAAAATGGTTCACGGAAAAGCTCGGGCTGATCGCTTCACATGGCACTTTCCCAGTCTTAGCATGAGGTGGCGCGAGCGATGTTGGTTGGCACCGGCGAGCAGGAGGTGGCACGCTCCCGGTGAAACAGAGTCGGTTCATTCCCTCTGTGTATGACCTGTGGGGTCCACTTCTCCCCTCTTATCCCCAATTCGGTTTAAAGTAGCAACTGAGCTCCAAATTTGATAAAAATCGGAGGATAGGCCAAAAGGAATGTGAGGAACACAATGGTGCACTCAAATTTGAATTTTGCTGAAATAGGAATTTGAAACTGAAGTTTAAATTCACATTTGAATTGTCTCCCGTTTTAATTCCAACAAATAGGAAATCCTTTCCAAATGCTCTGAAAATTTGCCGGGCTATTATTGGAGGTATGGTGAACCGAGTTGTGGAGTTAGATCTCCCATTTTGGAAAATTTTGCAAGTTCACTTTATACTTTGAGCTCACACCTTTATATTCAAAAGTTTAAATTCCTTCTCATTTTCTCGGTGTGACTTGCAGCTCCACTTGCTAGAATTTTGGGATTTTACACCGATATCCCAGAATCTCGCTGAGTGGTGTTGCGATATACAACACCGAATAACACACATGAAAATACATACAACGGAAGCTACATTTTATTACATAAACTTGTTTCTGAACATATTTTCATCAAAATATCATTATAGCCTACACTCACGGGCATAGACTATGCAAAAGGGTTCACGTTCAGCCCGTGAACGTGTTCTCACGAGCTACACACACACCCGCAACTTACAAGGCGGCGTGCATGGCTCTCACTCGACGGTGGTTCCCTCTTGTGACCCGTCTCCTCCTTGGGAGCCTCCTCCTCTTCATACACCCCTGCATAGACTTCAACAACATGCAGTGAGCACGAAGGATCAGCAAGACTGACCCAACGCCGCTAAATATGAAACTCTACATGCTATAAAGTTTAGTTATACAATGAAAAATCTTTACATAAAGACTCACCTAATTACTTAAATCCTACTTTCAAGTTTTAGCCTCAAGTGAAGTGAAAACCTTGTGCTAAACAACATAGGAAGTCCGCAACCAAACAAGAAACGCGCTCCTCCTATGTTCCTTGCCTAAGGTTGAAAATAAATTTAATTTGCTCTAATCTAAAGCGCATCATTAACAATCCCCGTATTGCTTCACAACAGCAACTTTAATTCATGACATCTACCCTGTGCTCTCTACGTCACGGTACAGTGAACAAGTGGTACTCACTGACCGCGAGGGATGGCGATTATAATCGATCTACACCTGCAGGGTTACCCGAATAACACGTCACGTACGCCCGTACTTGATGTTGAATACAGCAACCATCACGGACTTCGTACGCAACCACCTTTCACTCGTTAGCCAAGTGTTGAACCGGTCCTATCGTCCCGAGCAGGAGGTCCCTACATGGAGCAACCTACGTGCCCCGCTAACGGATTTACACCTTGCTTCTCTCAACCAACCCCTTTGGACAATAACCAATGCCTCAACATCCAGCTACCTGAATTAGATCGGTTTCCCGATTCCCATATAGCCGTTATGTCTTTAGTACAATTCTACCTTGTTCAACAGGGCCACACATGGCTCGATCCTCAACCGACACAAGCAGAGCTATAGCATCACAGGCCCCCAAAGTCCTACTGCTCCTATCCTCTGCTCGGTCTCATTTTCATGTCATTAGTCTCATGATCTATCTCACTAACCGGGTGTGTACCCCTAAGTCTATTCTCGCGAGTAGATCCGACTACTCAACTTATACCAAATCCTGTACAGTTTGGAGCATTGCTGTGGCTAATCTATGTTCAAAACTTAGACTCAAACCCCCTGGTTTTGATGGCTATGCAAGTGGGTTTTAAATCAAGACTCTAATGCACAAATTATTTAACTCATAAAGTAAGTGAGAAAATAAAACTTGGTAAATAAAGTTAATGCAAACCGGAGCTTGCCTTGCTGCTGGTCGTCGACTAAAGTCTCTTCCGTAGGGATACAATCCAACATATCCGGGGCTTGTTCGATTTCAGCGACTACATGAAATGGAAATAACAATGCATGTCAATTTAAATGCAAATGTGTTGAATTGAGAATGTGAAGACTATAACTCTAGCTAGACATCACTTCTAACTCTGAAATTTTTACTGTGGTTTGGTGACAACCTAAACAGAGACTTGGCCAAATTCCATTTTAGGAAAAGCTCATTTGAGCCCTCCACAAATAATTGTATAAATGGCCATCATTAGAGTTTCTAAGGTTTTCTAGGGATTTTCATGGATCAAGCCATTACTTTATGGAACCTAGAGTTTATGATGGTCCTAATGGAATTGGTTTCATGTCATTTGAAGAATCCTAGAGAATGTTGTGAGCTAAACAAGTTTGAGAAAATTCTGAAAAATGTTTCTGTACATTTTCCATTTTCTCAGGGGCAGTTCACTTAATCAAACAATTAAGTGGACTTAATGAACTCAGATGGATCAGATATTAAGATGAACATCCTAGCCAAATTTGAGAATTTTCCACAAAGTGGATCTCCAGTTAAAATTCCCGACAATTTAAATTTTAGAGAATTAATTCTTGAAAAAGAATGTGTTTCAAGGGACTAAACATGTTTTGCTGGATTCTACTCGAAGAGAGGAATGCAACAAAATTTGGTTCACTAAACTTGGACATTCCTAGCAAAAGTTATGGGCTTCTAAAGTTTGAACATTTTCTGGATTTGTTTTGCTACTGTAAAATCCCTTCCCACACTGACAGCACCCCCCCTCACGGGTCAGGTGCTTCTTCAACCTCGCGCCGAGGGCTCGCGCACGCAGGACCAGGGTGATGGAATGCACCGTTCTTCATGTAAGATTGCTCATTTTCGACGAAAATTTTCCCTACACGATCCTCAGCGCATGGCCTAGGAGCCGGCAACTTTATGCAGCATGAAAACGTCGGGAAGGAGGTTGGCACCGGCAGCGGCGTGGCGGCGACAGTGAACATCACGTCCATTGCCTAACCCGATGACCTAAGTTTCTGTAAAGCATCACTAGAGGTCGTAGAACATGAAGCTACACCCTAATCCCGCGGAAATCGCCCGGAACCATGAGCTCGACAGTGAACCGAGCCATTTTGGCCGGCGGCGACAAATTCCCGTCGCTCAGCTCGTAGCATGGATGTTTTCTCATGGTTTTGGTCCGGGGTGGTTGCTATGGGTCCTAGTTTATCGCGTTGAACAGAATTAAGAACGATGAAGTATTTGTGGAGAATTTCCCGTTTTGAGTACCCTCGGTTCTACACGTCTACCAGCGCAAAACATGAAATTATTCAGGCTAGCCGGCGTCGAGGGAGGGTTCTGGGGGTTTTGTATGAGTAACTATACTTCATGGCTAACCTTCAGGTACGCGTGCTCGGACGGGAACTATAAAATCCCTACTTTAAGCAGGTCTAGATTTTCTGTCAGATTTAAATTCGCAGGGTCAAATTAAGTTTAAATTAGGATTTCAAATTCGAAATTCGGCTACATGAAATAAAGGAAAGACTACAAAGGAAATCTGGTTAAAAAGGAAAGAAACCAAGGCGTTTCAAACTTGGGAACAAGTGAGGGTTAACTCCGCAGTATTCAAATTCAGTTTGTGGAATGTGCTGCAAACTTTGAATTTAAATTTTTGAAGCCACTGTTGTTTGGAGGGGGACCCACCTGTCAATTGCACAGCAACACATCGAAGTTTCCTTTCTGTGTGAGCTTGTCACCGAAGAGCATGCAACACCACCAACCAGCTTCTGTCTCTGCTTCTCCCCGGAGGCGGTTCACTCCTATGTGCTCTGTGCTGCTCGCTAAATATCGTGTCTGCACAACCCACTTGCCGTTTCTTCTCTGCTTCGCACGATCAAATCCACCGAAACGCTCCCTCGCGCGCTCACTCGACAGAACATGGCGCCGCTCCTCTGCTCTCATCGCCGTTCTGCTTCTGGCCACTGTGGCGCCCGGTTGAGCCATCCCGAAGTTGTGCTGGCCTCTACTCGACGTTCTCAACACCTCAGTAGCTCGTCTCCGGCTTCCTCTCATCGCTGCCACGATGTTTTCTTCATCGGTTCCACACGAAGCCACTCTCACGGATCGTCGTTGACCGTTCCACTCTGAACCTCTCCGGCACAATCAAACCCCCACTGAGGTTCGTCACGGCGTGTAGCTATTCATGCCGGACCCCCTTGCTTTTCTCCACCGCCGGCTAGCCGGAATTTGAAATTTAGCGCCAGTACATCTGATGAACCGATAGGTTTCAAATCGGGAAATTCTCCAAACGTGATTGATCATCCTTCCTTCGGTTCAAGCCACAGAAACTAGAGGCTCTAGCGACCCCCCATACCGAAGCCCTAAGCATACCGGCCATCATACGAGCGGGGTGACGAGAAATCGCTGTCGCCAGCCAAAATGGGTCGGTACACCGGTGACGACCATATTCCGGCCGTTTCCTGCTCGAATGGAGTGTAGGGTCATATTCCCCGAACTCTAGGGATACTTTCCGGCAACGTATCTCGTCGAGTTAGGCTCGAGAAGTCCGTGTTTGCCGTTGGTGCCGCGCCTCCGACCGCCGCCGCCGGTCCCGATCGTTTTCCCCGCGTTTTCAAGCGGTAAAACCTTGCCCGGCTGCTAGGCGACAGTCTGAGGATCACCATGGTCGGGTTCTGTACGCGGAGTGCCCCTGGTGGGAGGTTGAAGAAGACTGACCTGGGGGCCCAACTTCCAGCGTGTGAAATGATTTCCTTTAGCCAAATAAATCCAGGAACTGTGCAGCCTTTGCAAGCCCATAACTGGGTGCAGGAAACTTCAAAAAGAGTGAGACCAATTTTGTTGGAATCCTCATAAGGAGTACTTTGCAAGGGAACAAAGTGCTGGCTATGAACATGCTCTGGAATTTCTGTAGGATTCTTTTCATTTAATCCTTTAGGGAGTAATTCCAGGAATATCCCTTTGTGAAATGTTCCCATTTTTGGTCAAATGATCCTTCTACTAGTTCCTGATCTCCAGTAAAAATATTAGGATTTTTGGAGCTGATTAATGTGGCTTAATCAATAGGTTTTCTCAGGTTTAATTAAATCAGCTGAAAAACAACAGAGTGAATTTCCAGAAATTAGTTCAAGCTTTAATAATCAATTTTTGCCAGCAGAAGGCATAGAAAATTTTGAAACAAATTTTCCAAGAAACCTTAGGTCCAGACTTCTTAGAATATCAGATTATTCCATATGAAAAAGCCAGATTAATTTTATATAAACCATTGTAGGTTAAATCTTCCAAGAATTATTGTGGCCAACACCTTCATCAAAAACTTCTCAAATATTTTATTAACCATATCATTAGTTTAGAAAGATCCTTTAAAAATTTTAACCACAAAATCATCTGTTTTCATGTAGTTAGTTCTGTAGTTTCATATATCACCTTAATTCATAATGTGACGCATTCGTATATGTGGGGGACCACCCCGTGGTTCGCCCGCTCCAGGATTACAGAGGTTGGTGCCGTGCGATGCGGCACCCAACAGCACACAAGAAAAGAATAATGAACAACATACAAACTTTTATTTGATATAAAAACAGCGGGAGTCTTTTACAAAACATAATTATACAGCGGAAGTATTCTTTATAACTACTCACTCATCCTAACTAAGCAAAAGTGTTGCTGTCCAGCCCGGGGAAGCTACACACTAGCAACATCGAATCAGAGATCACGGCGGCGTGCAGGGCTCCAGCTTGGCCCTGTACCCCGACGGGGGCATCGTCTCGTCCTCGAAACCTTCCTCATAACTCTCACCAGCACACAGCTCAAATATTGCAATCTTGAGCACGATGGCTCAGCAAGGCTTAACCGACACCCTAGTCACGGAAATCTACATGCAAGGATTAGTAATATGGGATAAAGAATTTGCATTAAAGACACGCCTAGGTGTTAGTCCTTACTTTCAGTTTTATAGAAGCAGTTTAATGAGCCTTAGGCAGCCCTCACATCGGAAGTCCACAATCAAACAAGAAAAGCTTTCCTCTTATGTGGTGATGCCCAAAGTGAAAGATGAACTTAATTAGCTCTACAACTACAGCATACAAGGTTTCCAGACATTAATAATTCAATGCAGCATATTTAGTCGGCTTATTTCACTTCTTACTACGTCACAGTGTGTAAAAGTCCCAAAAACGTGAATGCAAAGGAACAGATGATTGAACGTCATTGTGTTTCAGTTCATGAAAAATGGGACTTACAAAAACTTTCTTACATGGGATGGTACACATGAGGTGCAACCACATGGGTTCAAGCATGCCTTTGAAAGTGTTGGACCAAGGTGGAGTTAAACTCATGTGTAAGCATACATGAACATGAGAAAGAACAAAAATAAGGTCTTTAGTCTCAAAGGCTCAGCTCAAATTACTGCCAAGCTTTTGTATACACATGGAGCCTCATACATTTGAATTGAGGAGAATGTGGTGGCAACTTTCTGATTTGAGGGTGAGCCAAAAGGGAATGGACTATGATCATGTTGAGTTCATGCTGAATTCAAACATGTTAGGACAAGGGAATGATTTGAGTTATGTCACATAAAATGATAAACTCAAACATTGACATGTGGGAAGAGCAAAAATCTTCTTTAACTCCTGTTGAACACATGTTAACACGGGAAAGGATTTCACTCCCAAAAATCTAACTCATATGTACATTCCCTATGAGTAGAGGGGAGGGAAGTTTAAACCCCATTTTTGAACCCTTGCAAAGCATTCATGGTCAGATGTTCCAAAAGCATATATATGAGATGACCATTGCAGTCCTCAGGTATTAAAGAGCTTAAGTTCCAAAATTGGAGAGTGTTTGAGCTCATATACCATTTGTTCAAAGCATTGTTTGAGATCACCTTCAAATTCAAATTTGAGGGGCATGGTCAAAACTGAACTGTTGAGGTTCAGGTTGGGACCAAGGTTGATCAAGCATGGGCTAGGAGCAAACCAAAGTGTTTCACACAAATTCAGATGGGTCATCACCAAAGAGGACTTAAATTTCAGTTTGAATTAAATGGGTTACTTCAAGGCAAAGAAGGCCCTTTTCAAAAAGGAAATTCAAACTGTTGTTTGAAAATTTGTATTTGCAATGGCCAACTTAAGGATCAGATGGCATATTTGAATTCCTCAGGTCCAAATTATGAGGGAGACAAATTTTGAGAAAATTTGGAGGAGCTTTGATGAGTATCAAAGGGGCTTAGGAATTTCCTACAAATTCGAATTTAAATTTGAACTGAAGGAAACAGGTCAAAATTCCAAACAACTTTTGAATCTGAGCTCTTCAGAAGTTAAATTTGCTTTGTGCCAAATTTTGGAAGATCTTTTAGGAGGAGCAAGGGTGGACCCACTTGCCATTGAGTCAAATAAACTTGCTCCTTAAGTCTCTCTGCCTGTCACTGGGGCCCAGCTGTCTGTGAGAGGGAGCCCGGTCTTTGTTTCTCCTCTGCTGAGCGCGTGACAGCAGCAGCACCGCGGCGACAGCGCGCGTGCCTGTGGCTTCCCATCTGTCTCCACGAGGGAACCGCCTCAGCCCCGATATTACCCACGGACGGCTGCCGCACGTAGGAGAACTGATCGCGTTTTCCCACTCTCGTGGCCGCTCCCGTGTGTACAGGCCTCCCGCCGCTACCGCGCCCATCAGAGCAACGGCGACCGGCCGCCTCAGTAGCTCCCACGCCGATCTAAGCTTCCCCACAGTGTCGCCGGGTCTCCCTCGAGCTGTTCAGCACCAGAGACCGACGTTTCTCCCACGGAACAGCAGCGTCGAGCTCGGTTCTCCTCCACAGCACCGAAGGAAGCCGCCACGACAAGATCACGTCGCCCGGCCACCACAGAGCACATCCCATCGTGCTGCAAAAGCAAAAAAGGTGCGCCTGTAACCCTTCTTGCTCCACAAACGCGCTGGTAGCTTGTCACCGGCCGTGCTCGCCGGAATTTGGTTTTTCCCGTGGATGTGCAATATGAACCGCATGCAGAAAACCGGGAAATTCGGGCAACACGGTGCACCACTCATCACCAGGCTTAGAAACTCAGCTGTAGACACCCGTGCGGGCACGTGGGATCAAGAACTAGAGAGAACCGTCGAGGAAACCCTCGGTTCTTTGGGTTTTTTGAGTTTTCACCGAAATCCACATAGGTCGCACGGTGAGATCCTAGTTACCGAGGTTTCTCACGAGATCAGAACCCGGAACGTTGCTCCCTATGTCGTGGCGATGCTGTAGGAGCTAACCGGAGCAAGGTTGTGGCAGTACAGCGCCCTAGCAACGTCGCCGAAGTTACCGAAGCCACTGTCACCATCGCGCCTAGGGTTCCGGCCATCTTCGATCGGAGGTAAAACCGGCAACATGTTCCTCGCGTGGAAATATGCAGTGGCGGTGAAAATCAACGAGTTCCGAGGACCGGAACCCCTTCCCGGCGAGGTCTCCGGCGAGCCCGGCGGCGGGGTCGCGCGGGAGCCGGAGGGAGACGAAGACGGGGGCTGGCCCACGCGTCAGTCTCTGTTGCGAGGGAGTGGGATTTTCTGTGGCCTCGAATCGGTATGTGACAACGCGGGGATGGGTCTGTGGCCCCGTGTGGCTTAAATTCCGCAGCTGACACGTGGGGATGGGGCCACTGTCAGAGTTTAAACATTTCCCCGATTTAATTTGAATTCCAGATTTAGTTCAAACTTTAGAACCTCATAATTTTTGCTAGGAAGCTCCAAATTCAGTGATTCAAATTGGGTTGGATTAAGGATGAAAAGCTCTATCCAAATATGCAACCCAATTTACATGAAAACCAATAGAAAATTCTGGAGAATTCTTTAAAACTTTTCAGCAAAAGAATTTTAGAGGGAGTTTGGTTCATCCAAAATTCCCCAAATTTTGCCAGGATATTCTTTAGGATATTAGGAGACTCCTGTAAAAGTTTCAGCTCATTTGGAGTTGAATTATTTAGGGTAATTCTAAATTCAAGTTTCTGTATTCAAATGAATACAGAAACATTTTCAGGAAATTTCCAAAACTTGAAAATTCAGTTCTGGCCATTCCTTAGCTCCAAAAAAATCCTAGGAAAATTCAGGCATACTCCCTGAGCTATGTATAAAATTATGGTTCACTTGGATTTGCATGAAAGTGCAAGTTTAATCAGAATTAATTCCTTTATGCCTAAACGCTTAGGGAATTGTTCTGGGTGACCTAATCAGTGAAACATTCTGAATTTTGGTCCAGAGGACTTTCTTGTGACAAGGAACTCACAAGAAAATTTTCAGCTCCATTGGATCCCTGGATCATTATGTCCTGTTCAACCTCATTAGTTGATCCCCACCCAAGTGATGAAGCCCCACTCATCACTTGATCCTAGTACTTAAACACCAGCCCAGACCACTAACACCAGTTTTATTTTAAATTCTTAAACAGAGTTCCAGTTTTAAACTTGTCTTTAGCATTTTTCAGCAAAAGTTTTATAATTAAACATGTATACATATTCATAACGTGTAGTGATTAGACGTGGAAAGTGAAGAAGGAGGAATTGAGCTTGGAGCAAGAAGCAAGAAGCAAGAAGGCAGTGATTCAGCTTCAAGGCAGCAACAACTAACTTCATAATCATCTGACTTTAGTCACCTGCAAAACCAAGGCAACACCCGGTTTGCATTTAAGTTGTTTTAAAGATTTCCTTTTGTTCACTACTATTGGTCAAAGTTTGTATGCGCATTAGGTCAAGAATGTTTTATACTCCACTTGCATAACCAAACATGAACCCTGAGGTCAAGGGTAGAATTGTGCCATCGCTGTGGAATAAGGCCATGCTAAATAGACTAGGGCATCCGGTAGAAGACGAGTAGTTGGAATCTACTCGCGAGCTATAGTTCTGAATATCATAAGTGTGGTTGGGAAAAGTAAGCAAACTAAAGTTTACGTTTCTAAAGATGAGACCGGGCAGGAGAGTTAGGGGGCGACAAGACGAGGTCTTGGTCGAGTAGCTCTGCCCGTGTCGGTCAAGGACCGAAGCGTATGCGGCCCTGGGAGCAAGTATTGAGTTGTGTACCGGATGCTTACTGATATATGGGAACCAGGAAACCGATGTACCAGGTTCACTAGAGTGTAGAGGCATACCACATTGTCTCGTTAGACCTATGAGCCCGAGACGGCGCGACCGGTTCTACAGTTTAGTGGCCTGAGAAAGGTTGCCACATACGACGTAATGAAGGACGCCAGAGTTGGGTCTTCAGAGGCGGGCGTATGTGTCGAGTTATCCGGGCAGTGTTTGATTCGAATCACCGTCCCTTGCGGTTATGAGTACCGCTTGCTCACTGCGCTGTGACGTAGTAATCAAGTTGTGTGGAAATAGTTTGCAAAGTTTTAAATGCTGTTATGCTAATTATAAATTGCATGAAAACCATGTTTGAAGTAGAGATAGAGCAAACTAAAGTTATTTTCCACCTTGGGACAAGTAACATTGGAATGAAGCATTTCTTGTTTGATTGTGGAGTTCCAATGTTGCTGGGCGCAAGGTCACTACTATTATGGCTAAAATCTGAAAGTTTAGGATGAACTCGTAGGCGAGTCTTTTCGCAAATGACAGGCTTAAGTCTTAGGTTACTTTCATGTAGAGTTTCATGTCTTAGGAGAGACGGTTAAGTCTTGCTGAGCCTTTGTGCTCACTCTTGCTATATAAGTGGTTTTGCAGGTAAACCTCGACGCTATAAAGAAGGTTGTCCGGTGAGACTCGGGAACTTCCGAGTCATGTCACACTTGGAGAACCTAGCCGCTGCCATGTCTTCGTGTTGCTAGCGAGAGAAGTCTGCGGGCTGGACCTCTTCTCTAATGCTTCTTAGATATTTGACGTGAGCTGTTTATAGACTTCCGCTGTAGCTACTTTCTGTAAAGTATTTATAAAGATCAGTTGTAAGCTTCCGCTTTGATTTATGTAGTACAGGATTCCTTATGTGTGTGCTGTTCGGTGCCGCATAACACGGCACCACCCAATGCGATTCCCGGGCGAGGCGGCACGGCCCCGTGATGGAGGTCGGGCCCCCCTCAGCGTGGTATCAGAGCCGCATTGGTAATAGCGCACGGAATAAGGAAAGTATTACAACAAAAACTTAGGATGGTGAGCAAACGATATTAGGCCCACATAAGGACTATAGTAGTGTAGTTACTTAAAGTGGCAATACTAACATATGTATTTTAATTCTGAATTTTCATTATGTAACGGCGCACCTACGCTCAGGTAAACATGGTAAGGAACGCCACCGAAAGCGGTTCAATTTCGGTTAGCTCCCCTGACGAGGAAAGTGGTTCAGGGATAGGTCTCACAGCTTGGTGTGAGACGTCAATATGAAACTCTTGGACTCTTCATGTTCCTGAGTTCATATGAAACGCTGATCCCTAGCGTGCATTAGGCAAGTAAGTGGAGACCCCATCGCGTGGTCAGTAACACGATAGTGTGTTCGTCTGGAAATAGCCAGGAGGACATATGCAGCGCTTGCCATCGGCGTGCCCTGCAGGGCAGTAGGTGGTATCCGTTGGGTTGATAACATTCCCAACCGTGACAACCCGTTCATGATATACTCGGGTTCCCCATCGTGTGGTGTTGAAACACGATCACGTACCTTGAGACGTGACTTAACTCCAGGACGGCCGTATGGCAATGATACGGACGTTTGTATTTACTTTCAATTATGGTACTGCCTGAAATGAAATAACCTTTGAGTGCACCACTATTGAGTGTCTTTCTGCAGGTACTAACCACGTACGTATCCCGTGTAGTACATGTGTGCGAGAGACCATCTTAGTTCCACTGATAATACGTTTATGCCGGTGTAATCCGGTTAGGATTTTTCTTTTGGAGAGGCTACGTAGTACCGACATGCTTCTTACGGTGCATCGACACCGTACTAAACATATAATTCTCTTCCCTATGATGAAATGAGTCATGAACTAACTTTCAACTAAAAATGGAAGTTTGAAAAAAGTATTAGTTAATGAACTCTTATTTTGAGCTAAGATTCAAATGAGAGTATAACTAGGCATCAAAGTTTTCAAAAACAGAGTGCTCTGTTTCTGGCAGAAATTCTTGATGGACTTTAACAGAGCATAACTCCGAGTATATTGACCCAAATAAGGTGTATGGTACGGTTATGGAAAGATTTTCATGTGCTCTACAACTTCCTTGTAGGCCTCCAGAGCAGAATCACACGTTACATGGGTGAAAAGTCCAGTGGAACGCGAACTGTTCAGAACCAGGACAGTACCAAAAACCTCTCTGGATCTTTCTGTTTTCAAGCAATAACTTCCTGTAGAAAAATCTTTAAGGAGCCTATGATACACCATTGAAAAGGTTATGAGATGTGCACCATTGTTGCAGTTCAGAGTTGGCTCAGATTTATATTGTATCTTCGTATACACTGGTGATAAAGTAGCCACATACAAAGGAGATGCTGGCAAATTTTATCCAGGAATTCTGTCAACTTTGATTAATCATAACTTTTGATCCAGAGATGATCTGGAAGCATTCGAGTACTCGTTGGAAAGATACTGAAGTTAAATTTAACTTTGGTATTCAACTTGAGTTATGAAAATGCGGCTAAACCGATCAAAATCTGGGTAAAGACAGAAGAATCCATTCTGTACAGAAAAGAGGACTGGGTAGGCCTATCCCACGGAAGTGATTAAACTCGAGGAGTTTCCGGTGGGACGTGAAGAACCGATGTGCTTCCAATGAGTTACCGGGCATGCCGGGTAACGAGACGTCAAGTTCAGAATTGAACTGATGCCGGAAACAACACCCATTTCACGACGGCTGTGTAAGATGGCACCCAATGAACTAGCGGAGTTGAAGGAGCAACTAATTGCACTTATGAGCAACGGTTTTTACACAACCAAGCTCATCACCATGGGGTTGGTCTGCGCTGTTTGTTAAGAAGAACGATGGGACACTAAGATTAAGTGTTGATTTTCGTTCACTCAATGCTGTCACTATAAAGGGCAATGAGGGTACTCTATGGTTTAAAGACCATATAGTTATACCTCGTAAGATGAAGCTCTACAGTCGTAAATGTCGCACACCGTGAAAGTGGTGTGAGTACGCTGAAAGAGTACTGTTCAGGGTTGATTTGTCAACAAAGCCGATGGCCGACTTTGAACGGTAGAAGCAAACTCGGAGGCTGTTCAATCCCGACAGCAAAATCACGATGGTCAAAGGCATCGACCGTTGCATTTCGACGGCGTAGAACACGTTGTCTTTGCGTGTCTCCGATGAAAGGAATTCACCGGTCCGATGTAAAGGGGGGATGTTGCTCCCCAAGCCTTAGATCCACTTGGTATCGCGGAGATGTGTGGACCCGTAGCTTACCAGCTGGAACTACCGGCAAGCCTTGCTGGTGTTCACGACATATTTCATATGTCACAGCTAGGGAAGTGGCTTAAAGCTACCATTGCCGTCCACGAAGAACTTGACTAGTTGAAGCCGGATCGTACCTACACCGAGCGACCGGTCCATACTATCGATGAGAAGAATCCGGAACACCTGGAATTGGATATTAAGATTTTACCAGGTGCTGTGGGGTAATCATACCATGGAAGGAACAACGCGGAGAGCAAAGATTACCTCCGCATGAACTATCCGGAGTTTTTATCGTCCTACCACTTGGCATTACCTCTCCCGTCTCATTCTCCTATTGGAATCTCGGGACGAGATTCTTTTTAAGGGGGGAGGAATGTAAAAGTTCCAAAAATGTGAATGCAAAGGAACGGATGATTGAACGTCATTGTGTTTCTGTTCATGAAAAATGGGACTTACAAAAACTTTCTTACATGGGATGGTACACATGAGGTGCAACCACATGGGTTCAAGCATGCCTTTGAAAGTGTTGGACCAAGGTGGAGTTAAACTTATGTGTAAGCATACATGAACATGAGAAAGAACAAAAATAAGGTCTTTAGTCTCAAAGGCTCAGCTCAAATTACTGCCAAGCTTTTGTATACACATGGAGCCTCATACATTTGAATTGAGGAGAATGTGGTGGCAACTTTCTGATTTGAGGGTGAGCCAAAAGGGAATGGACTATGACCATGTTGAGTTCATGCTGAATTCAAACATGTTAGGACAAGGGAATGATTTGAGTTATGTCACATAAAATAATAAACTCAAACATGGACATGTGGGAAGAGCAAAAATCTTCTTTAACTCCTGTTGAACACATGTTAACCCGGGAAAGGATTTCACTCCTAAAAATCTAATTCATATGTACATTGCCTATGAGTAGAGGGGAGGGAAGTTTAAACCCCATTTTTGAACCCTTGCAAAGCATTCATGGTCAGATGGTCCAAAAGCATATATATGAGATGACCATTGCAGTCCTCAGGTATTAAAGAGCTTAAGTTCCAAAATTGGAGAGTGTTTGAGCTCATATACCATTTGTTCAAAGCATTGTTTGAGATCACCTTCAAATTCAAATTTGAGGGGCATGGTCAAAACTGAACTGGTGAGGTTCAGGTTGGGACCAAGGTTGATCAAGCATGGACTAGGAGCAAACCAAAGTGTTTCATCCAAATTCAGATGGGTCATCACCAAAGAGGACTTAAATTTCAGTTTGAATTAAATGGGTTACTTCAAGGCAAAGAAGGCCCTTTTCAAAAAGGAAATTCAAACTGTTGTTTGAAAATTTGTATTTGCAATGGCCAACTTAAGGATCAGATGGCATATTTGAATTCCTCAGGTCCAAATTATGAGGGAGACAAATTTTGAGAAAATTTGGAGGAGCTTTGATGAGTATCAAAGGGGCTTAGGAATTTCCTTCAAATTCGAATTTAAATTTGAACTGAAGGAAACAGGTCAAAATTCCAAACAACTTTTGAATCTGAGCTCTTCAGAAGTTAAATTTGCTTTGTGCCAAATTTTGGAAGATCTTTTAGGAGGAGCAAGGGTGGACCCACTTGCCATTGAGTCAAATAAACTTGCTCCTTAAGTCTCTCTGCCTGTAACTGGGGCCCAGCTGTCTGTGAGAAGGAGCCCGGTCTTTGTTTCTCCTCTGCTGAGCGCGTGACAGCAGCAGCACCGCGGCGACAGCGTGCGCGCCCGTGGCTTCCCGGCTGTCTCCACGAGGGAACCGCCTCAGCCCCGATATTACCCACGGACGGCTGCCGCACGTAGGAGAACTGATCGCGTTTTCCCACTCCCGTGGCCGCTCCCGTGTGTACAGCTCGCCCGCCGCTACCGCGCCCATCAGAGCAACGGCGACCGGCCGCCTCAGTAGCTCCCACGCCGATCTAAGCTTCCCCACGGTGTCGCCGGGTCTCCCTCGAGGTGTTCAGCACCAGAGACCGACGTTTCTCCCACGGAACCGCAGCGTCGAGCTCGGTTCTCCTCCACAGCACCAAAGGAAGCTGCCACGACAAGATCACGTCGCCCGGCCACGACAGAGCACCTCCCGTCGTGCTGCAAAAGCAAAAAAGGTGCGCCTGTAACCCTTCTTGCTCCACAAACGCGCTGGTAGCTTGTCACCGGCCGTGCTCGCCGGAATTTGGTTTTTCCCGTGGACGTGCAATATGAACCGCATGCAGAAAACCAGGAAATTCGGGCAACATGGTGCACCACTCATCACCAGGCTTAGAAACTCAGCTGTAGACACCCGTGCGGGCACGTGGGATCAAGAACTAGAGAGAACCGTCGAGGAAACCTTCAGTTCTTCGGGTTTTTCGAGTTTCCACCGAAATCCACCTAGGTCACACGGTGAGCTCCTAGTTACCGAGGTTTCTCGCAAGATCATAACCCAGAACGTTGCTCCCTAGGTCGTGGTGATGCTGTAGGAGCTAACCGGAGCAAGGTTGTGGCAGTACAGCGCCCTAGCAACGTCGCTGAAGTTGCCGAAGCCACTGTCACCGTCACGCCTAGGGTTCCGGCCATCTTCGATCGGAGGTAAGGCCGGCAACGTGTTCCTCGCGCGAAAATATGCAGTGGCGGCAAAAATCAATGAGTTCCGAGGACCGGAACCCCTTCCCGGCGAGGTCTCTGGCGAGCCCGGCGGCGGGGTCGCGCGGAAGCCGGAAGGAGACGAAGACGGGGGCTGGCCCACGCTTCAGTCTCTGTTGCAAGGGAGTGGGATTTTCTGTGGCCTCGGATCAGTCTGTGACAACGCGGGGACGGGTCTGTGGCCCCGTGTGGCTTAAATTCCGCAGCTGACACGTGGGGATGGGGCCACTGTCAGAGTTTAAACATTTCCCCGATTTAATTTGAATTCCAGATTTAGTTCAAATTTTAGAACCTCATAACTTTTGCTAGGAAGCTCCAAATTTAGTGATTCAAATTGGGTTGGATTCAGGATGAAAAGCTCTATCAAAATATGCAACCCAATTTGCATGAAAACCAATAGAAAATTCTGGAGAATTCTTTAAAACTTTTCAGAAAAAGACTTATAGAGGGAGTTTGGTTCATCCAAAATTTCCCAAATTTTTCCAGGATAGTCTTTAGGATATTAGAAGACTCCTGTAAAGGTTTCAGCTCATTTGGAGTTGAATTAGTTAGGGTAATTCTAAATTCAAGTTTCTGTATTCAAATAAATACAGAAACATTTTCAGGAAATTTCCAAAACTTGGAAATTCGGTTCTGGCCATTCCTTAGCTCCAAAAAATCCTAGGAAAAGTCAGGCATACTCCCTGAGCTATGTATGAAATTATGGTTCACTTGGATTTGCATGAAAGTGCAAGTTTAATCAGAATTAATTCCTTTATGCCTAAATGCTTAGGGAATGGTTCTGGGTTACCTAATCAGTGAAACATTCTGAATATTGGTCCAGAGGACTTTCTTGTGACAAGGAACTCACAAGAAAATTTCCAGCTCCATTGGAGCCCTGGATAATTATGTCCTGTTCAACCTCATTAGTTGATCCCCACCCAAGTGATGAAGCCCCACTCATCACTTGATCCTAGTACTTAAACACCAGCCCAGACCACTAACACCAGTTTTATTTTAAATTCTTAAACAGAGTTCCAGTTTTAAACTTGTCTTTAGCATTTGTCAGCAAAAGTTTTATAATTAAACATGTATACATATTCATAACGTGTAGTGATTAGACGTGGAAAGTGAAGAAGGAGGAATTGAGCTTGGAGCAAGAAGCAAGAAGGCAGTGATTCAGCTTCAAGGCAGCAACAACTAACTTCATAATCATCTGAATTTAGTCACCTGCAAAGCCAAGGCAACCCCCGGTTTGCATTTAAGTTGTTTTAAAGATTTCCTTTTGTTCACTACTATTGGTCAAAGTTTGTATGCGCATTAGGTCAAGAATGTTTTATACTCCACTTGCATAACCAAACATGAACCCTGAGGTCAAGGGTAGAATTGTGTCATCGCTGTGGAATAAGGCCATGCTAAATAGACTAAGGCATCCGGTAGAAGACGAGTAGTTGGAATATACTCGCGAGCTATAGTTCTGAATATCATAAGTGTGGTTGGGAAAAGTAAGCAAACTAAAGTTTACGTTTCTAAAGATGAGACCGGGCAGGAGAGTTAGGGGGCGACAAGACGAGGTCTTGGTCGAGTAGCTCTGCCCGTGTCGGTCAAGGGCCGAAGCGTATGCAGCCCTGGGAGCGAGTATTGAGTTGTGCACCGGATGCTTACTGATATATGGGAACCAGGAAACCGATGTACCAGGTTCACTAGAGTGTAGAGTCATACCACATCGTCTCGTTAGACCTATGAGCCCGAGACGGCGTGACCGGTTCTACAGTTTAGTGGCCTGAGAAAGGTTGCCACATACGACGTAATGAAGGACGCCAGAGTTGGGTCTTCAGAGGCGGGCATATGTGTCGAGTTATCCGGGCAGTGTTTGATTCTAATCAACGTCCCTCGTGGTTATGAGTTCCGCTTGCTCACTGCGCTCTTACGTAGTAATCAAGTTGTGTGGAAATAGTTTGCAAAGTTTTAAATGCTGTTATGCTAATTATAAATTGCATGAAAACCATGTTTCAAGTAGAGATAGAGCAAACTAAAGTTATTTTCCACCTTGGGACAAGTAACATCGGAATGAAGCGTTTCTTGTTTGATTGTGGAGTTCCAATATTGCTGGGCGCAAGGTCACTACTATTATGGCTAAAATCTGAAAGTTAAGGATGAACTCGTAGGCGAGTCTTTTCGCAAATGACAGGCTTAAGTCTTAGGTTACTTTCATGTAGAGTTTCATGTCTTAGGAGAGACGGTTAAGTCTTGCTGAGCCTTTGTGCTCACTCTTGCTATATAAGTGGTTTTGCAGGTAAACCTCGACGCTATAAAGAAGGTTGTCCGATGAGACTCGGGAACTTCCGAGTCATGTCACACTTGGAGAACCTAGCCGCTGCCATGTCTTCGTGTTGCTAGTGAGAGAAGTCCGCGGGCTGGACCTCTTCTCTAATGCTTCTTAGATATTCGACGTGAGCTGTTTATAGACTTCCACTGTATCTACTTTCTGTAAAGTATTTATAAAGATCAGTTGTAAGCTTCTGCATTGATTTATGTAATACAGGATTCCTTATGTGTGTGCTGTTCGGTGCCGCATAACACGGCACCACCCAATGCGATTCCCGGGCGAGGCGGCACGGCCCCGTGATGGAGGTCGGGCCCCCTCACAGTGCAGTGAACAAGCGGTACTCAAATAACCGCGAGGGACGGTGATTGCAATCAGAAGACACCCGGATAACACGTCACATACACCCACTTTCAGAACTGTGGTGCTTCAAACCTTCCTACTCTGTTGTATGCAACAACCTTTCAAAGGCAACCCAAATGCCGAACCGGTCCATCCGTAACGGGCAGGAGGTCCCCGCGTGGAGCGTGTCTGTGCCTACCGGCAGATTTACACCTTGCTACCCTCAACTCACTCCTATAAAACGGTTGGGTAAGCCTCGGCACCCAGGTTAACAAATTACATCGGTTTCCTGGTTCCCATATGCCAGTATGCAACCAGTACTGTTCGATACTTGTCCAGCACGTGAGACCTCCGCTCACTGCATCATATCCCCGTTGTTGGGTCTCAGTTTCACAATCTTAAGCCATTATCTACATTTTTCCATACCGTGTGATAAAGTCTTATCTCGTGAGTAGATTCCAACCACTCGACTTCTACCGAGATCCTAAGAACATTAGCAAGGCATTCTCTACTTGTCAAGTTTGTAAACTACCCAACCTCATAGGATTTAAAGGTTATGCAAGTGGGGTTTCAATCATCCTAACTCTAATGCAAGTAAATCACCCTAAACATAAGTGATACAAATGAAGAATTTGCAAAAGTACTTAAATGTAAACCGGGGCTTGCCTAGTTGCGAGTTAAATGGGAAGTCAGCTTCTGGTGGGAGGACGTCCAACGGCTCCGGTGAGTCCTCAACTTTGGTCACTATATGAAATGTAGCAAAATATATGTATAAGTGTGATGGAATTATAAGATTTAAATTCTATTCATAGCTACTGCTATTTAGGATCCTTAATTGGGTTTGGGATTTTTCCAGTGGATTCTAGACTCTCTAAGGATGATCTGAGCCAAATTTGGAGCAATTTCATTGCACCTTGTGGTCTCCAAAATTCCCACAAGTACAAGACTTCTCTGAATTTAAAGCCCAAATCTGGAGTTTTTACATGGCTAACAGTGGAAGATCTGATTAGGGTATATTTCCATGGTTCTAACAAAATTTGTTTCACCATTTTTGGAGCTACCAAAAATGAGATATGAATTTTTGAAGTTGGATAGGAGTTCTGGAAAGTTTCTGTTTAGAATTTGAATTTCCAAATAGAGGCTGAACTTTGGAAGGCAATTTAGCCTAGCAAATGAACACCAATGAAGCTCAAAGTTTTACAGAAGATTTCTAATATCATGAGGAATCTTCTGGCCAGATTTGAAGAAATTCCATAAAAGGGATCGTCTGGAATTAATTCCCAAAGTTTAAAATTTGATGAATTTTGGAGAAAATTCCAGAGATCTTCAGATCAATTTCTTTGCATTTCTGAAAATACTGACTGAGATGAATCCAACAAAATTTGTTTCACAAATTTTGGACATTCCTACTGAAAGTTATGGTCATTTGAATTTTGCACCATTTTTCTGGAAATCAATTCTATGATTTTTAGCTAGTTTATTTAACCCTGAGATAACCTACTGATTAAGCCCTCTTAATCAGCTCCAAAAATCCTAAAAGTTTTACTGGATATCAGGAACTATGAAAAGGATTTGCTTCCCAAATTTGGGAATGTTTCATAAAGAATTGCTCCTGGAATAAATCCAGTGCATTTTCATAGCCATTACTTTGTTTCTCTGCAAAGTACTTCTTATTAGGAATGCAACAAAATTTGTCTCACTAATTTTGGAGCTTCATACCCAAAGTTATGGATTTTTCAAGTTTCACTAACTTTCTGTTTCAATTTTACAGAGCACTCAACATGGGGCCCGCTCGTCAGTTCTTTCTTCAACCTCTCGACAGTGAACTTGCGTGCACAGAAAAAAAGAATCTCGGTGCGTGCCGTTCTCCCTCGTTTCTCAACCAAATCGGCTCCGGTTTCGCCCTACACGACCATTGGGACGTGGCGCAGCTTCCGGGCAAGATCTGACCGCTTGAAAATGGCCGAAAGTGGGTCGGAATTGGCAGCGGCGATCGGCGGCACGGCATTGACACGTTCCGGTGCGTCCCAAGCTGCTCCTGACGAGATAAGCTGCCCTAAAGCATCCCTAGTGGTCGGGGAACATGGAACGCATGCAAAACCTTGCAGCAAACGGCAGGAACAGGGGGTTCACCGGAGGACCGACCCGTTTTTTCCGCCGGCGGCGAATTCTCGTCGCCCGGGGTGTTGGATGGATGGTTGTCTTCGGTATTTGGCATGGGAGGGCGGTAGGAGCTGTAGTTTCTATGTCTTGAACCGAAGGAAGGATGATCAAGCCAGTTGGACGAATTTCCCGATTAGAGGGGCGCTGGTTCATCACGTACGCCGGTGCAAAACTTCAAAATTCGGTGAGCCAACGGCAGGAATGAGCAAGGGAACTACGGGAGCAAGATCTACACACCTTGGCGCACCTTAGGGAGGTGTTGGTTATGCGGGAGAGGCGCTGGACCGGCTGGAAGACGAGGAGCAGTGAGGCGATGTCGGCTCTGTTTTGCCGGAGGAAAAACTGGTTGGCACCGATCAGAGAAGGCCGGGCACGAGCTGAGGAGCGGTGGAACACGTCGAGGAGTCGCCGGTGCAGCTCCTAGGTGGCTCAACCGAGCGCTAGGGTGGCCGAAGGTCCAGCAGCAACAATGACAGAGGCGGGCGCACGTGCACTGTTTTCTCGAGTGAGCGCCCGAGAGGCTGAGGAAGACTTCAGTTTAACGTGGAGTAGAGAAGAAATTTGATTTGGGCAGCTGCTGTGTATAGCCATCAACCACGCACGACGTATGCCTTCGGGAGCAAGTCATTGCAAGCTGCTCGGTGGGGGGAAAATCACAGTGCGGTGGCAGCTGGAGGAAGCACTGGCACAGAAGCAAATTGCCCCTATTATTTCATGTGTCACTGCCATGTGGGTCCCACCCCACCTAATAGCTCTGATATTTTCCTCCAAATTAAATCTTTTGCTTCCTCCCAAAGTCATGGTTTGAAATATTTGCATTCAAATGATTTGAATTCTAGTGTGGAATTTTAAACTGACTTTGGTTATTTGAATTTGGATTGGAATTTAAATCTTCTCTTTTGCATTGTTCCAAAAACATAGCAAACCAAGTCAAATAATTCTGAATTTTTGCATGTATGCTAATTCAAATGTGGAGAACACATTTGTGGAACCAAATTTGCAAATTGAGGAAGTTGAGATTTGAAACTGAAATTTAACTTCAGATTCGAGGGCTTCCTCTTTTAATCCCGAACAAATATTAGAACCCCTCCAAATGAGCTGAAATTCGGAAGGTTGAATATTTGAAATATGAAGACCCAAGTTATGAATTTAGATCTCCATGTTGGGAAATTTTGGAAAGTTCGAATCCTTACTTTGAACTCACACCGTTATAATCCAAACTTTAAATTCCCCTCATTTTTCCTAAGTGTAAAGGTGCTGAAATCTTTGCTACCACTTTTTGGGGATTTTACAGTATATTGATCATTTCGATAGAAAAACTTCTCAAGAAGACTTCGGAGGCCACTGACTTGATTCTATTGACAGAAACCTTAGTCGGGATCAACAATAAAGCAAGCCCCGGTTTGCATCAAATTTTACATGTTTATATTTGTATACACTTTATATTGTCTAGATTTGTTATTGTAGCATTAAGTCTAGGTTTGTATGACACTCCACAAACATGTCCCAATAAATCCCTGGAGAATTGGTTAGATTAGGAGGTCACCTAAGTATAACTGCTATAATCAAGTTATGAAAAGTGGATTAAAGAGGCATAACTCGAGTAGGCCGTTTCCTACTGGTGAACAGGGATTAAGGGGGATCAATCGGAAGAGTTGGGATTGATCCACTTAATAGGGAATGGAGACTGGGCAGTATGGATGGAAGGGTCAAGGACGTGGTCCTGTGAGCCTAGTCCCTGTCTATGTCAATTGAGGACCGTTCTCGTGTGCGGCCCCGCTTGACAGATTTGATCTTGTACCGGATGCATACTGGACATATGGGACCCAGGAAACCGATGTAACATGTTAACCTGGGTGTCGAGGCAATCCCCACCGTCCCATGCAGACGCTGAAAGGAGAGAGAAGTCGTCACTACGAGGGTTTTCCGTACTGAGACTTACTCCAGGTCGGTGGGACCAATTCGACATGTGGGTGTCTTATGAAAGGTTGCCACATACGACGTCTAGGGGATTGGTTGATCACCTTTCTCGGACGGGCGTATTGTGATACCTATGTGTGCTGAATACATTGGCTTTGACGATAAAAGTTTTGAATACTACCAAAACACCTTTTTAACAAGGTCCGACTCTAGGTCCGAGCTCCTGCAAGGTCCAACGATAGGTCCGACGTAAGGTCCGACTTGCTTTGTCTAGGTCTTACTTATTTTGGCTAGGTCCGACTTGTTTTTGCTAGCTCCGGTGCTAGGTCCGACTAGCTTTGGTAAGTTCCGTGCTAGGTCCGACTAAGCTTTAGTAAGCTTCGGCGCTAGGTCCGACTAGCTTTGGTAAGCTCCGGTTCAAGGTCCGGTTAGCTTTGTTAAGGTTCGGAGCTTGATTGCAATGGTTCTGCTTTTAACTTGCAATGTTTCGAACTTGCTTTACTCTTATGGATAGTTTGCTTAGTATTATTTTACTAAGTTTTTGGTGTGTTTTGGTGGTTATGGCTGATATCATTTTGCTATGGTTTACAACATGCTTATGTGAGGTGCTCACATAAGATGTTGTAGTTTCAGAACTAACAAGAGTCAAGTCGAGGACTTGTGCTCGGAAGTATTGGTTTTTTATTCATGTGCAGGTGTTGCTTGAGTTCAAGACATGGCCGGTGACGGGATCCATTGAACTAGTCTTAGGGAGAAGATGATGTTCAACAACCAAGTTTGGGAGGAATTGTGGTTGAGTTGATCGGGAGGTTGCGCAGTATGTTTGAATCAAGAACAATGCATATGAAGGTATCTTGGACGTCATTGAAACATATTTGCACGTGTGCAAGGAGTGCATGGACGTGGCTGCATGGTTCCAAGGCGTGATGAAGAGATGTGGATGTAAAGAATTGGTCGGAAAGGTCCAACTGACTAGGTTATGGACTCAGGCTGCGGCTGAGTCGTGTTTGACTCAAATATGGAAAGTTTTGAGTTGGTTATGATAGGGTTTCGTGTGGGACATGAAGTTAAGTTGTTTTAGGAATGTTTGGGACGTTCCTAAGGTGTTTGGAAGTCTTAAGGTTGCTTGTATCTGCGTGTAGAAGAGTCTTGAGCAGTATTGGAAAGTTACAGTTTGAATCCAAGTAGGAGTAGGAGTCCTTGTTTGAATTGGGTTGGCCTTAGGGCTGGTTATATAAGCAAGGGAGGCCATGGATCATGTGTGCACGACTTTGGGGCTGTTCCTATTGTGTTTTGATAAATAAAATTCGTATTCTAAAGGAACTTTTGTGCCTTGTTCGTCCGACTTGTTTCAGACAAGTTTTTCTCGTCGAGTTTGTGTTCAGCACTACCTTGCTTCGGTGGTTTTATCATAACTTGAGTTTTACAAATCCAATTGATGTGATTCTTTTTGGGTTGTCTTCACAACTTGATTATCTATCATCTATGAAAATATCTCGGTCATTGAATTTGTGGTTTCGGATCTACACGAGTTTCTTTGCAGTATTCCAGAACTGTTTTTCTCGCGTAGGACAGATTGACCTTTGTTCAATCTTTCGATCGTAACTTGAGTTTCTCTAAACGGATTTTCATGATTCTTGTTGTGATGTCTTCGTGACTTGATTATATACAATCTATACTAGTTTTGTCATAGTTGAGCATGTTTAGATTAGTCGCACACACGGTTTCTTTAACAGATCGGTTTTCTGCTGAGGGGTATTTTGTTGCTTCCGCTGAAAAGTTTTTATCTACCATTCACCCCCCCTCTGGTAGCTTTACACGTGTACTTCGATCCTACAATTGGTATCAGAGCCAGGTTGCTCTAATCTTTGTGATTTGCATGTGTTTTGACTAATCATCATGGAGAAATACTCCGCCAAACCTTGTGTGTTTAGTGGATTGATTTTCAGGTTTGGAAGGCACGCATGGAAGCTTTCATCCAGGCGCAAGGCTTAGCAATATGGGAAAAGGTGTACAAGCCTTACGATGTGCTTTCAAACGATCAAGTCACGGCTACAAACATGAGCGATGTCGACAACAACAACCAGGCTCGGAACTTGATCATACAAGGACTAACTCAGAGCGACTTCGACCGTGTTGCACACATCCGATCGGCGTACGATGTGTGGAGAGCACTTTGTGACTACCACGAAGGATCCAACACGATCAAGGAGGTAAGACAGGATATGTTCAAGAAAGAATACATGCGCTTTGAGATGCAACCCGGTGAGTCCATTGATGACCTCTTTGCTCGCTTTAATAAAATTCTCAGCAACTTGCGTGGCGTCAATGTTAATTTTTCAGATGCTGAAAATGCTAGGCAATTACTAAGTGCATTAGACATGTGAATTTGGGAGATGAAAGTAACATCCATACGTGAATCCATTTTCATGAGTACTCTTTCATTAGATGTGCTTTATTCTAAGCTAAAAACTCATGAAGTTGACATTATATCACGTAAGAACCCAAATAAGACTATTGCATTTGTCTCACAACGTGATATGCCTAGATCCGGCCAATCATCTAGAAATACACTTGCTTTGCTGTCTTCACTAACCCTGGAACAGATTGAGGAGTTTCCAGAGGAGGAGCTAGTACTTCTTTCTACTAGGTTCTCAAAAGCATTGCAAAATGTGAGAACTAGAAGGAGAGGAAGCTCCGGACCTCAACGATGCTTTGAATGTGGTAAGAAAGAACACTTTCGTACAGATTGCCCTAACCTTTCAGGTCCTTCTAACCGTGATGAAAAGCAGAATAAAGTCAAGTCCTCTTTTGGCAACACCAACAAGAAAAAGAAGGGTTTTACAGGACGCACGTCCTGATAAACAGTTTCATCACTGCACTTCAAGAACTTGGCCCGAGTGATGTAGACATTGGAAGTGATGAAGAGGATCTGGCAAACTTGTGCTTTATGGCGGGCAAATCAAAATCAAGTATGGAGGATGCATAACACAACAGTGACAACGAAGAGGTGTGTCCTACTTGCGAAGAAATGTGTGATGCTATTTCTCGTGCCACTATTATTGTTAAGAAAAAGGACAAAAATCTTAGGGACAATGCTGTTAAAATTTAGTCACTAGAATCTGAAATTAATCGTTTAAAATCCTTGATTCCTAGTGATGATTCTTGTTCCTCATGTGATTTAATATATGAACAATTGTCCTCTCTAACAAGTGCACACACCTCCACACTTGATAAACTTGAACTTGAAATCGAAAAGAACAAAAAGCTTGCTGCACTTAATGATAAAAACTTGAAAGATGCTTGTTGTTCTACAATTGATTTGCATTGTTCTACTTGCGATGATCTTGATAAGAAACTACAAGATGCTATGAAAGAAATTTCTATATTGAACAATGCTTTACGTTCTCATGAAGTTAAATATTGTTCCAATTGCAAATTAAAAGGAAAAACTTCATGTGAAAATTGCCTTGATCTATCAAATAAACTTGATAACATGCATAGGACATTAGATCGGTTTTGTAATGGGAATAAGAAACTAAACTTGCTGCTGAATTCTTCCAAGTCTTGCAATGATAAAACTGGTTTAGGTTTTGATTCACATGCTCATGCTAAGGAACATCCACCTAAAATTGTAAAATCATTAGGAAGTGGTTTGATTCAAACAGTTCCTAAACAAAAAGAAGTGGCTTTTAAATCTGCAGGAGTGTTGTCACATTCGGGTTTAAATAAGTATACTCCATGCTCATCTAGACATGAACACAAAGTTAAATTTCATTGTACCTATTGTGGTAGAGATGGTCATGTCATAGATTTTTGTTATAGACTAGCTAAACAACATAGAAAGGAAAGAATGCAAGCTAGATCTTATAACTCTCATGCAAAATTTTCTGCACATACTAAACCGAATGTCAGGAACATGCAACCTGCTGTTATGAGTCAGAAATATTCAAAGTTTACCTCCGGAGCTTCAGTTTTTGCCTCCGGACCATCTGTTTTTGCCTCCGGAGCTACTGATTTTCGTGCTACACAAGTAACACCTCATAGGTCAGTAGTTAAGAACAAAAAATCTCATACTTTGACTCATAAACCTGCTGTTTTATCTCAGCTTTCGCATGTTATTCCTGTTGGACATCGTGTGACTCAGTATTGGATTCCTAAATTCCTTTTAACTAACCCCAGTATTGAGTCATCGACGTATTGTGCTTCTATGTAGGTTACACGCTTGAGGAAGGAGAACATTTGGATTGTGGATTCAGGTTGCTCACGCCACATGACCGGTAACAAAGAATGGTTCTCCTCTCCCTCTTTTGTGTCACGTGTAGAGAATGTTACTTTTGCTGATAATTCTTCAACTCCTATAGTTGCTAAGGGTTCGGTTAGAGTAAATGATCACTACACTTTGAAAGATGTGGCACATGTCAAAAATTTGAAATACAACTTGCTTTCTGTTTCATAATTGCTAGATGAAAATCTGGAAATTATTTTCAATAAAAACTGCTGCAAAGTTGTAGGTTCAAATAGTGAGCTTATTTTTAACATGTCTCGGTTTGGAAGAGTTTTTAAAGCTGATTTTGATATGTCTTCCTCTAAGCATAGATATCTAGTTGCAAATGATTCCAAAGATTTATATTTTTGGCATCGTAGACTTGGTCACATAGGCTTTGATCATCTCACGTGTGTTAGTGCTCATGATCGCATACGTGGGCTGCCTAAGCTTAAAGGGGACAAAGAAATTGTGTGCTCTTATTGTAGACATGCTACGATGGTTGTAGGTTCACATGCTCCTCTCACAATAACCATGACAACTGAACCGGGTCAACTTTTACACCTTTACAACGTAGGACCTTCACGTGTTCAATCCTTCGGAGGTAAATGGTATGTTCTTGTGATTGTTGATGACTATTCTAGATACTCTTGGGTTTACTTTATGGCATCTAAGAATGAAGCTTTTAGTCACTTTAGAACTTTATTTCTTAGATTATCAATTGATCACCCAGGATCTTTAAGAGCAATTAGAAGTGATAATGGAACCGAATTTAAATATCAATCGTTTGATTACTTTTGTGCTGAAAATGCAATAGATCATCAATTTTCTTCACCATATGTACCTCAACAAAACGGTGTTGTAGACAGAAAGAACAGAACCTTAGTTGAGATGGCTAGGACTATGCTTGATGAATATCAAACTCCTAGGAAATTTTGGGCTGATGCAATTGCAACCGCTTGTTATGTTTCAAATCGTGTTTTCTTGAGTGCTAAGCTAGGTAAAACACCATATGAGCTCAGGTTTGGACATAGGCCTAGTGTCACACACTTTAGGGTCTTTGGTTGCAAATGCTTTGTTAAGAAACATGGTAATCTTGATAAATTTGAAGCTAGATCTATTGATGGCATGTTTCTTAGTTATCCATCTCATACTAGAGGCTAGCGTGTGCTTTTACTTGATACTAACAAAATTGTGGAGACTTGTGAGGTTTCTTTTGATGAATCTAGCCCAGGTACTAGTTCAAATATTGCAGGTCCGGATCCATATCCGTAGGGGGGAGTATTTTCATTGAAGAAGAGGAAGAAGTGATGTTGCTGCCCGAAAATTCAGCAGCTAATGACATTGTTGCAGCTCATGATCTTGATTCACGGCCAGCACCGACGACCACCATTGCTGGTCCAGATCCTCCTCACGTCACAAGCGCATCCATTTGTGATGAACATGAAGAAGAAGCTTGTGAAGTGTCCACTCCCCTCCGTATTCTCAAAAGTCATCCTCCACAACAAATTATTGGAAGCTTGCATGAACGAGTTACAAGATCCAGGTTTTTCGACCCCAATTCTCATGCTCATTCTGCTTTTGTTGCTTCTTTTGAACCCAAAGATATATCACACGCACTCACTAATGAATCTTGGATTATTGCCATGCAAGAAGAGTTAGAAAATTTTGAAAGAAATAATGTTTGGAAACTTGTACCTCCACCTCAAGGTCACACTTTAATTGGAACTAAATGGGTGTTTAAAAATAAACAAAGTGAGGATGGGGTTGTGGTTAGGAATAAGGCTAGGTTGGTTGCTCAAGATTTCACACAAGTTGAAGGTCTAGATTTTGATGAAACTTTTGCTCCTGTTGCTAGATTAGAAGTCATAAGAATTTTGTTAGCTTTTGCTGCATCTAAAGGTTTTAAGCTATATCAAATGGATGTTAAAAGTGCTTTTCTTAATGGCTACATAGATGAGGAGGTTTATGTCAAACAACCACCTGGTTTTGAAAATCCAAATTTTCCTAATCATGTTTACAAACTGTCCAAAGCCTTGTACGGTCTCAAACAAGCCCCTAGAGCATGGTATGATAGGTTAAAAACATTCTTACTTGAAAAGGGGTTTACCATGGGCAAGGTTGATAAAACTCTTTTCGTGTCTAAGCATGGCAATGACTCATTATTCGTTCAAGTGTATGTGGATGATATTATCTTTGGTTGTGCTTCTCATGATCTTGTGTCCAAGTTTTCAGCTATGATGAGTTCAGAATTTGAGATGAGTATGATGGGAGAACTCACGTACTTTTTGGGGCTGCAAATCAAGCAAACCAAGGAGGGTACCTTTGTGCATCAAACAAAGTATACAAAAGATCTCCTAAGGCGCTTCAACATGGAAAAAAGCAAGCCTCTTCGGACACCATTGGTAATAGTAACAACACTTGAACTTGATGAAGATTGTAATCCCGTTGATAAAAAAGAATATAGAAGCATGATCGGATCACTTTTGTATCTCACGGCATCAAGATCGGACATACAATTCAGCGTATGTCTTTGTGCACGGTTTCAAGCCTTCCCACGTGCTTCACATCGTCAAGCCGTCAAAAGGATTCTCAGGTACTTACATGGAACTCAAGAATTTGGCATTTTTCTTCCTTCTTCCTAAACTGTTACTTTGAAAGCTTTTTCCGATGCTGATTTTGGGAGTTGTAGGATTGATAGGAAAAGTACTTCTGGTGCTTGTCATTTTCTTGGTAATTCACTTGTTGCCTGGTCCTCTAGAAAACAAAGTTCAGTTGCACAATCCACAGCCGAATCTGAATATGTAGCTGCTGCTAGTGCTTGCTCACAAATTCTTTGGATTGTTCAAACACATAAAGACTATGGGGTTGATCTAGATAGTGTTCCACTGTTTTTTGATAACACTGGTGCCATTTGTATTGCTAAAAACTCCGTGCAACATTCGAGAACTAAGCACATTGACATTAGGTATCACTTTCTCCGTGATAATGTCGAAAAAGGGAACATTGTGCTTCACCATGTAGATATCGAACAACAATTGGCTGACATGTGAAATCCCAAAATTCTAGCAAGTGGAGCTGCAGTTCACACCGAGAAAAGGAGAGGGGATTTAAACTTTTGAATTTAACGGTGTGAGCTTCAAATCTAAACTTGAACTTGCAAAAATTCCCGAACACGGAGATCTAAAGATATCATTTGGTTCTCCACACATCCAATAATAGCCCGGCAAATGTTCAGAGCATTTGAAAAGGATTTCCTATTTGTTGGAATTTAAACGGGAAAAATTCGAATTTGAATTTAAATCTCAGTTTCAAATTACGACTTCACCAAAATTCAAATTTGAGTGCACCATTGTGTTCCTTATATTTCTTTTGGCCTATCCTCCAAATTTTATCAAATTTGGAGCTCATTTGCCATTTTAAACCGAATTGGGGGAGGATAAGAGTGAGAGGGGGTGTGGACCCCACATGTCATACACACACTAGAGTCAACCGACTCAGTTCACGGGAGAGCCGACACCTCCTGCTCACCGGAGGCAAACCGACATTGCTGAGTGCCAGCTCCTGCTCTGTGGCTGAGGACACTGAGGGAAGTCTTCAGCTCTTTGCCTCACCACGTGAGCCATCCCCTCCACAGCCTTGCTCAGAACCGAAGCAAACAGCAAAACGGGATGTTCTTCTCCCGATCAGTTTCTCTGATCAAACCACAGCAACCTGAGCACCGATTGCTCGAGCCCCCAACAGCAAAGAGCTGCGCCCAAGGGTGCTCTAGCCGGCCAGCAACTTTCCCCCACGGCCCCGAGCTCCTTAGCACCGGAAATCAGCAAAAGTTCTGCAGCTTTCGGGTAAAAGCTGAAAAACCGAACTGGTCGTCGTGGCCAGCCCAAACCAGGGGTGATCACGCCCAAGCAAGCCACCCCATAGGTGCACCTACAAGCCTAGTTGCTCACCTCCAAAACTCAGCCCAAGCCATTGATCACAGAGGGAGAATTTCAAGTTTTTCTCCCGGGCGGCCGAAACTGACCTTGAGGTAAGAAATTGCAAAATTTGTCCTCAATTCGTGTTGGTTGTGTTTCAAACTCCGCACACAAGTTCTCAACTGCCTAGCCCACCTCCGCCATCAATTTTAGACCAAGAAATTGAGTGTGGAGCGAGGAAATTGTGTTCTTTTTGAGGGTATACCACTGAACCATGTCGGGTGCACGGTGCCGATAGGTTTGGAGCTCTCCCCGGCCTGTTTAGACCTCATGTCGGTCTTCTCCATGATTCCCTGGTGCTATAGAGCCCAAGAACCGACCATTACGTGGAGAAATCACTGCACACAACCTCGCCGGAGCCCTAGGGTTAGCTGTGGCCGGTGCGCACTGCTTTCCGACGAGTTTTAGCCGCCGGTGACCTCACCAATGAGTTCAGCAGGGTGGAAAATGGGGGGGCGGCCAGCAGGGGGTCCGGAGGTGGCCGGGAAGGTCATTTCCGGCGACCTCACCAGAGGCAGCCGCCACTGCTCTGTTTTGGCGCGTGCCTCGAGGTTAGGGATGACGAGTGAGACCCACTGTCAGCATTTAAACATTTTCCCGATTTTCCTATTTCAGTTCAAACTTTGGAGAGCCATAACTTTGTGTAGGAGTGTCCAAAAATTGTGAAACAAATTTTGTTGGATTCCTCTGAAAGAGTAATATCCAGGGGTGCAGCCCAATATTTATGAAAATTCCTGGATTTGGCTCATTAATTCATTTAAGAAAAATATTTTATGAATTTTTACAGGAGTTCTGTTAATTGGAAAATTCCCAAATTTGGGCAGAACATTCATCCAATAATACTTGAACTCCAGTAAAAGTTTCATAGGCATTGGACTCCATTTGCTTGGCCAAATGTTGTTTGAATCGTCTATGTCTCTGAAAAATGGGAAAATAAACAGAGACATTTTCAGACTTTTAATCAAGTTTGGAAAATTCATATCTCTGTGTAGGAAGCTCCAAAAATGGTGAAACCAAGTCCTATGGACTCATGAGACTCTAAAGTTTCTGAAAAACCAAATTTGGAGCATGACAAGACACTATAATTGCCATAGGATTTTAGAGAAGCCAAATAGTAAGAAAATTCCCTAGGCCACATCTTCCATCAACTTTGTCTGAAATTTTGCAAGCCATACCTCTGTAAGATATAAGGTCCACTGTAAAATTTTCAGAGCAAATTGAGATCATCTCCTCTAGTTTTCTGTTGGTTCCTTCTACTACCTTTCTTATGTCCATTATAAATAGATCTTTGCATTTTCTTCAACAACCATCCACTGCCCAACTAAGAATGTCCTCTGTTCCTGTCCATAACAGAGCTCATCTCTCACTTTAGAGTTGGTCTAAGCCATTCTTAGTTCCTACAACACATTTGTTTTATAATTCAGTTTCTCGTATTAAAACTGTGCATATTCATATCGGTAGGAAAAACGACGAAGGAGTTCAACGAGCAACTTGACTCGGAGCAGCAAGTTGAAGCTTAACTCATCGCCAAGATACTGACTATAAAGTAGAACTAAACCTGCAGCAACATAAGGCAAGCCCCGGTTTGCATTTAACAACTTTTAGTTATATTTTACTTTGTATCACTTCTATTGGTCTAGCATGTATTGTGCATTAGGTCAAGGTGATTGATACTCCAAATACATGACCCACAAACCCCTTGGAGTACAGGGTAGAATAGGCTACCTTTGTGTAGTTTCTGCTAGGCTAAAGTTGTATAGGATCCGGTATAAGTCGGGTAGTTGGAAGCTACCCGCGAGTTTAGGATGTGGGTACAGCGGGGTATGATTCTAGAGAATGAAAGTTCTGGAAAGGAAAATGAGACCGAGCAGAGAGTAGGAGCAGCAGGACGTTGGGCCCGTGTGGCTGTAGCTCTGTTTGTGTCAGTTAAGGACCGATGCGTAAGCCGCCCTGCTGAGCAAGTTTGAACAGTACCGGATACATATCGGATATATGGGACCCGATAAACCGATGTAACTCGGGTACTCTCGTGTCGAAACTTATACGGCCGTCCTTTGGGGGTTGGTGTCAGAGGTGTAAACCCGCTAGCGGAGCAACTTTGACGTGTTCCGTGTAGTGGCCCTTCTGATGGGTCGGCGGAACTGGTTCAGCATTGGAGTGACGGGTGAAAGGTTGCTGCATACAACGTAAGAAAGAGCTCGCGTGAGTCTTTCGAGGCAGTTGTATGTGTCGTGTATTCCGGGTGTGTCCTGATTGCAATCACCGTCCCTCGTGGTTATATGAGTATCACTTGTTCACTGAGTTGTGACGTAGTAATAAATTCCAGATAAAGTGTGATGAATCATTGCTGATGTGAAGTTGTTAAATTCATTGTATTGCCAACCATGCATGCTATAGTAGTAGAGCTCACTAAGTTTATTTTCCTCCTGGGGCATCACCACATCGGAGGAAAGCGTTTCTTGTATGATTGTGGACTTCTGATGTGAGGGCTGCCTAAGGCATAATAATCTGCTGCTATAAACCTGAAAGTAAGGATCAACATTTAGGCGTGTCGTTATTGCATCATACCTTTCCTATGTTAGTAATCCCTGCACGTAGAGTTCCATGTTTAGGAGTGTCGGTTAAGTCTTGCTGAGCCATCGTGCTCACGGTTGCAATATTAGTGTTTTGCAGGTTATAAAATTTGCTATGAAGATGGTTGTTCGGTGAGCCATCAGAGACTCACCGGAAACCCTGCCGCTGCACTTATCTTTGTGGAAGCTAGTAGGAAGTGTCCGCGGGCTGGACGTCTTCTCTTTTGCATAGTTAGGACCGAGAGTAAGTGTGTATGTATATTCCGCTGCGTGTACCCTCGTGGTACATTATTTTGTAAATGACACTATCTTGAGAAATAAAGGACCTTATACTTTATGGTTCTTTTCGTGTATGCTGTTGGGTGCCGCATCACACGGCACCACCCAATGTGTATCCTGGAGTGTGGATCCTGGAAGGGGTTCCCCACAGACATTTTTACAAAACCTTTGGATTTCACTCGTTTTTGTTACATTCGTAGTGAAATAGGGGTTATGCATCCTCATGGCTTAAATTGAGGGAGAATTTTGAAACTTGGGAAGTCTATGTGTGAATCTGAAATTAAAATAATATGAGCATGGTATTTCATGCATATATGACTTTGTGATTCCTTTTTCGTGCTGAAAGTTCTTACTACATTACTCGTGTTATACATTTTGTAGTTTTTACCATGTCTAGTAATTGGAATAATTACTTACACTAAATCTGGTCATGGTCGGACTTTGTTGCTGTTTTGAAATTGTTGCATGCTCACAAGTGCTTTTAATCATAAAGAATTAATCAAGTAATCAACTCACATGTTGAGTTTTTATGTTCAAATAAAAAAATGAGAAAAGATCAAGAGAATATGCATGCATCGCACTTCTTCTTTTGAGATGGCTTAGATATGAACTTGAAAGGAGTTGTGTATGACTAAAACCATTTCCTTAAGCTTCTGACTGTCAAATGACATAGGCTTTGCTTGGTTGGTTAGAATAAGGCTGATGCTGCATATAATCTCTTGCAAATGTCATAAGATCAAAATTTGTGCTTTAAATGATAAATAAAATGCAGCAACAAGTGTCATGCTTTCAGGTCTTGAAATAGTTAAGTTTGTGAGATCATGACTTGTTTAAATTGAAAATTACACTTGATCTCTAGCATGGCTTACACTACTTTATGTATCTCATTGATGTGATAGTGTAAGTTTCTTGATAGTATGATTTGGATGAGTTTTGTTTTATATGTATATGTTATAATGTGCTCATAACAAATTAAAATTTCTCTTTTGTACCTTGCTGAATACATTGTCAAAGGGGGAGAAATTGATCACACATTGCACACATTCACAAGTGTTTTGGCACGATTCTTCTCAGGGGGAGAATTTTTGGTATTTTTGTTTTTCTTTTCATTTTATTTCTGATTTACAAAGGGGGAGAAATTGTTTTCAAAACTTTTCATGTGAATAAGCCAATGTTCGGATTTTAAGTGGTGTTGCCAATGCATTCATCAAGGGGGAGATTGTGAGACCTATTTGTGATGAATACATTGGCTTTGGCGATAAAAGTTTCAAATACTACCAAAACAACTTTTTAACGAGGTCCGACTCTAGGTCCGAGCTCCTGCAAGGTCCGACGATAGGTCCGACTTGCTTTGTCTAGGTCTGACTTATTTCGGGTAGGTCCGACTTGTTTTTGCTAGCTCTGGTGCTAGGTCCGACTAGCTTTGGTAAGTTCCGTGCTAGGTCCGACTAATCTTTAGTAAGATCCGGAGCTAGCTCCGACTAGCTTTGGTAAGCTCCGGTTCATGGTCCGGTTAGCTTTGGTAAGGTTCGGAGCTTGATTGCAATGGTTCTGCTTTTAACTTGCAATGTTTCGGACTTGCTTTACTCTTATGGAAAGTTTGCTTAGTATTATTTTACTAAGTTTTTGGTGTGTTTTGGTGGTTATGGCTGATATCATTTTGCTATGGTTTACAACATGCTTATGTGAGATGCTCACGTAAGATGTTGTTTCAGAACTAACGAGAGTCAAGTCGAGGACTTGTGCTCGGAAGTATTGGCTGTTTATTCATGTGCAGGTGTTGCTTGAGTTCAAGACATGGCTGGTGACGGGATCCATTGAACTAGTCTTAGAGAGAAGATGATGTTCAACAACCAAGTTCTGGAGGAATTGTGGTTGAGTTGATCGGGAGGTTGCGCAGTATGTTCGAATCAACAACAATGCATATGAAGGTATCTTGGACGTCATTGGAAGATGTTTGCACGTGTGCAAGGAGTGCATAGACGTGGCTGCATGGTTCCAAGGCGTGATGAATAGATGTGGACGTAAACAATTGGTCGGAAAGGTCCAACCGACTAGGTTATGAACTCAGGCTGCGGCTGAGTCGTGTTTGACTCAAATATGGAAAGTTTTGAGTTGGTTATGATAGGATTTCGTGTGGAACATAAAGTTGAGTTGTTTTAGTAATGTTTGGGACGTTCCTAAGGTGTTTGGAAGTCTTAAGATTGCTTCTATCTGTGTGTAGAAGAGTCTTGAGCAGTATTGGAAAGTTACAGTTTGAATCCAAGTAGGAGTAGGAGTCCTAGTTTGAATTGGGTTGGCCTTAGTGCTGGTTATATAAGCAAGGGAGGCCAAGGCTCGTGTGTTCACAACTTTGGGGCTGTTCCTCTTGTGTTTTGATAAAAAAATTCGTATTCTAAAGGAACTTTTGTGCCTTGTTCGTCCGACTTGTTTCAGACAAGTTTTTCTCGTCGAGTTTCTGTTCAGCACTACCTTGCTTCGGTGGTTTTATCATAACTCGAGTTTTACAAATTCAATTGATGTGATTCTTTTTGGGTTGTCTTCACAACTTGATTATCTATCATCTTTGAAAATTTCACGGTCATTGAATTTGTGGTTTCTGATCTACGCGAGTTTCTTTGCAGTATTCTAAAACTGTTTTTCTCGCGTAGGACAGATTGACCTTTGTTCAATCTTTCGATCGTAACTTGAGTTTCTCTCAATGGATTTTCATGATTCTTGTTGTGACGTCTTCGTGACTTGATTCTCTACAATCTATACTAGTTTTGTCATAGTTGGACACGTTTATATTAGTCGCACACACGGTTTCTTTAACAGATCGGTTTTCTGCTGAGGGGTGTTTTGTTGCTTCCGCTGAAAAGTTTTTATCTACCATTCACCCCCTCTGGTAGCTTTACACGTGTACTTCGATCCTACACGTATGTATCGTGTCATCTGGGTGTTATCGATTTGAATCACCGTCGCTCGCGGTGGTGAGCATACTTGTACACTGTGCCATGACGTAGTAAGAAACTGTGGAAAGAATTAATATGCTTCGTGATTAATCCTCATATTGGAGATGAGGGATGATAACTATCTTCACTAAATTTATTTTCTATCTTGGTATAGTGGCATCGAGACATAGAGTTTCTTGTTTGATTGTGGAGTCGCGTTGTTGATGGCGTAAGGTATGTGTTGGTCTAGGATAGCTCTTACTAAGTTTACCTTCTCCTCGTGCAAGTGGCATTGATATGAAGCATTTCTTGTTTGATTGTGGAGTCTCTATGTAAATTGTGCGAGGCTCATAAAATATGCTTAAAAACTGGAAGTAAGGACTCTCTGTTAGCTCAAGTTCATTGTTTATGCAAATTTTTGTATTCAGCCCTCTATTTCCAGCATTTAGAGTTCCATGTGTAGGGTTTCGGTTAAGTCATGCTAAGCATAAGCTCATGGTTTGTTGATCCATTGTTTTGCAGGTGACGATGCATAAGGCAACATTATGGAGGAAGGGTGATCCGAGCGGGGCAGCACCCAATGAGGGGTGTGAGTCGCACATGGAACCCGGCACGCCGCCATGTTTTTGTGTAGTGCTAGTGTGCAGCATCTACGGGAAGGATGGCTTCATTTTGCTTAGCGTAGGCTATAGTTCGTGAGTTGTATTCTTATCTTTCCGCTGCAATGTACGTTTGTACATTATTTGTAAAATGTGACAATAATATTTATTAAAGACATGTATTGTTGTGTATGTGTGGTTTTCGGTCATGTGCTGTTATATCGCATCGCACGACACCACCCAATGCGATTCCTGGACTATCGGAGCGGTGGTCCTCACAGATGTGGTACCAGAGCCGCATTGGGAGTAGCGCACCTGAAAAGACACATATTTTCAAAAATCTAGTCTATGAGTGAGAAGTCGGTAGTAGGCCCACATAAGGTATACTATTAGCATAAGTGATGTATGGTGGCAAACTAATTTACTTGATATGATTTTCTGCAACGGCGCATCGCCGACCAGGTAAGATGTAAGGTACGCCACCGAAAGCGGATCAATTTCGGTTAGCTCCCCTGATGAGGAAAGTGGTTCAGGGAAGAGATCTCACAACTCGGAGTGAGACATCAATATGATAATTCTTGAACTCTTCATGTTCCTGAGCTCATATGACACGATGATCCTTGGCGGGCCTTAGGCAAGAAAGTGGAAACCCCATCGTGTGTTCGGCAACGCGATAGTGTGTTCTTCTGGAATTAGCCTAGAAGGACATATGCAGTGTTCGCCATTGGCGTGCCCTGATGGGCAGTAAGTGGTATCCGTTGGGTTGATGAAATTCCCGACCATGTCTTACTTGTACATGCTCTATTCGAGTCCCTTGTCGTGTGGTGTGGAAACGCGACCACGTTCCTTGAGACTGCCTGACTCAAGGACGGCCCGTATGGCAATGATACAGGGTGGATGCTTTTAGTATGATATGGATCTGCCTGGAATGACAAAGATATGCAGATACACTAACCGAGTATCGATATTACGAGTAGAATATGTTTGCAGGTCTACTAACCGCATGTCCGTATTATGAGTAGAATATGTTTGCAAGTGAACGCTCCTAGTGCCACTAATAGAACGTATACGCCAGATGTAATCCGGGTAGGTTTTTCTATTTGGTGAGGAACGTAGTACCGACATTATCATTAAAATTGCATCAATACCTCGCTCATCGCATAAATTTGAACATTCTGTAAAATTTTTAATGAAGACAATTCAACTCAACTGGTTAAAAACCTGTCTAGGAACTAACTCAAGGGTATACGAGTATTAGAGAAACCCAAAACAGAGTCCCCTGTTTTGGCAGGGATTCTGCTGAAACTTGTACCGGGTGTTACTCATTGTATAAACGACCAATGGTAGTGTGTGATGCAGTTTTGGAAGTTCTCTAAAACTTTTCTATAAACCTACAGGACATAAACACAATTAAAGTTGGTCAAAAATCTTAGAAACCAAAACTGCTACAAATCGGTAGAACCTGAAACAGAGTCTCTGTAATTCCACCATAACTCTCGGTGGAAAAATCTCTAAGGGTATTGTGATACATTTCTGCAAAGGGCAGTAGATATTCTACAACTTTTTAATTCAAAGTTTTGCCAAAACTGGAGCATAATCAAATGGAATTGTGGATTGAATCTAGGTACCTCTGGGGAGGTGCTGTCAAAATCCTGCCAGAAATTCTGTTAAAATTGAACCATCATATCTTTTGATCCAGGAATGCAAAGAGATCATAAAAACTACATTTCTGGAAAGCTTGGGAGTGCTTTACAATGTTCATGTTCAACACATGGACAGAATGCTCCTGTAAAGAGGTGAAATCCACAGTACAAGTGAAACTCTCCAGAGTATCAAAGTCTGTGCATAGTTTCTGTACTGATTGGATTTTGCTTATAACTTCCTGTATAAGAATTGTAAAATGTGAAATCTTACAATTATGGAAAGCTTATGAATGTTGTTTCAACTTTGTAATTATGAGTTTGGTCCATATATGTTCATAACTGTATGGAGAAGTTGACCCAAAGTGAGCACTTACAGGGGAGGTGCTGCTGAAATTCTTTCAGGATTTCTGTCAACGTTAGAAGCTCATAACATACACGTTAGAATTTAGTTGGGGCCAAATAAATACTTTCTGGAAAGGTACTGAGGTTATCTACAACTTTGGTATTTAACTGAAGCCATGAAACTGTTGTTTTGACAACAGAAATCTGGTTTGTTTGAGGACCGGTCAATCTGAGACAGAATGACTATAACTGTGATTATTCCAGTTATTCCTGAAGCCATTGTTCTTAGTTATACCATGTTTGCACATAAATCATTTTTCTTACATGTTAAGACTTCATTATAAGTATTTCACTACTTTATTTATGGAATAAGTCAAGTGATAGTGTTAAAGCTGATAGTAAACTCTTGCAATGCAGAATGTTGCGGACTCATTCCTTGAGTGAAGTGGGTGGTTCCAGTGGTCATGGTGGTGATGACTCTTCACATCAGGAGCAGCGAGCTCCTCAACAGCAGAAGCCACCAGGACTTTCACCTACGTTCACAAACGCGGACATTCTGGCTGCCATGACGGGTGCAAGCGATGAGCAAACCGACTTGCTCCACACCCTTGTGATGAATACATCCCGTCAAGGGGGACATCAAGACGAAGATTCTTCCCAACCACAAACAAGCTCATACTTTGAGTTCTTGGCGACTCAACCACCGGTCTTTATAGAGGCTGAGGATCCTCTGATGGTGGATATCTGGATCCTACCATCGAGTCTAAGTTTGGGTTGCTCCAGTGCACCGAACATCAGAAAGTATTATACTCGGTGCAACAACTTCACGGTTCCGCCAGTGCATGGTGGGCGAATCAGCTCGCATCCCTACCAGCTGGACATCAGTTCACATGGGCGGAATTCCGGAAGGCATTTCTGGCTTATCATGTTCCTTCTCGAATAATTAAGTGGAAACTCGAGGAGTTTCTAGTCTTAAAACAAGGAGGGAGGGATGCCTACGAGCATTCGCAAGTGTTCAATCAGGCCCAGTATGCGCCTGGCTACGTGAACACGGAGGCAAGAAAATGCGAATGGTTCTTTTGCAGCCTCAATCCAAAAATAAAGGAAAGACTGGTCTTAATAGATCGAAGTAACTTCAACGAGTTGATGAGTGCTGCCATCATGTTTGAAGATGCTCAGCGAGAGGTTCAGGCAGAGAAAAGAAAGAATAGTGTACCACCGGACAGTAGTAATATTGCTCCTCAGAAATACCGGGTGGTAGATGATAAGCCAGAAATATTCGATTGGACTGTCAGCTGATGCAGCCGGTTAGACGATTTCCGCAATATTCGATTCATTCATCTCAATATTCTGAATTCGGACAGCAGCGACAGCGCTATATGCAGCCACAACATTCTGTTCCTCATGAGTTCGTGCCACAACATAATGCACACCGTGTCCGTACATAGAGTGACATAGAACCGGCTGAGAAACCGTGCTTCACATGTGGTTATTTGGGTCACATCAGCGGGAGGTGTCCAGAAAGGAGACAGTACAGCGGGAATACACCAGAGCAGTGTACAAATCAATCCCATGCTCATCTCCAGGAAACAGCACCAAAGTCCGGATGCATCTATCATATAGCTCTAGAGGATGTGCCGGAAGGTGCATCTGTGCTAGCAAGAATGTTCACACTCAACGAACTACCCGTAGTGATTTTATTCGACTCTTGAGCCACACGTAATTTCATCAGCATATCATTTGTGTGCAAAGCTGAGCTTCCCACCACTACACCAAAGGATCACTACCTTATCAGCTCACCCGGTGGAAACATAGCTGCTAATGAAGTAGTGGTCGAAGAAATTCTGTTCTTAGGTGGGAAGTTATACCCTACAACCCTCATTGTGTTAGAGGGGCAGAAGATAGATGTGATATTAGGAATGGCGTGGATGAACTACCATGAGGCTGTTCTTGACATCGGTCCACAGATTGTTTGATTGAACTCTCCATTCTACGGTCTTCATACACTCATACTTGTAGACGTGGATTCTGAAGTTCCAGCAGTGTACCATAGTGTGGCCATGAAACTGGAAGACATTCCAGTGGTCCGTGGGTACCCAGATGTGTTTCTCGACGATCTTCCTAGGATGCCGCCTGAAAGAGACGTGGTATTCAAGATCGAGTTAGCACCAGGAACCACACTGATATCTCGGAGGCCGTACAAAATGCCTCCAAAGGAATTAGCTGAACTGAAATAGCAGCTAAAGGACTTAATGGACAAAGGATTCATGAGGCCAAGCTCATCACCATGGTGCTGTTCGGCCCTCTTTGTGAAGAAAAAGGATGAATCACTGCAGTTATGTGTATATTATCGGCCGCTGAATGCAGTGATGATAAAAAATAAATATCCACTGCCGTGGATCGATATATTGTTTGACCAATTAGTGGATGCAAGAGTATTCTCCAAGATGGAGTTGAGGTCTGGTTATCATCAGATAAAAATCAGAGCGGAGGATATACCGGAAACAGCATTCTCGACTAGATACGGGCTCTATGAGTATCTAGTCATGTCTTTTGGACTAACGAATGCACCAGCACACATCATGTACCTCATGAACTTTGTATTCATGCCAGACATGGATCAATTCATCATGGTATTCATTGATGACATTCTCGTATAGACCAAATTGGAGGAAGAGCACGCTAAACATCTCCATATTGTGCTCTAGCGATTGCGAGAACATAAGCTGTATGTCAAATTCAGCAAGTGCGAATTTTGGATCAGCGAAGTACCATTCTTAGGCCACATTATTTCAGCAGAAGGTGTGGACGTAGATCCAATCAAAGTTGAACAAGTATTGAAGTGGGAGTCTCCGACATCTGTTCATCAAATCTGCAGTTTTCTAGGACTAGTGGGCTGCTGCCGGAGATTTATCCCCAGCTTCTCGAAGGTGGCTAGACCAATGACGGAGTTATTGAAGAAAAGCAGCAAGTATGTATGGACTAAGGCCTGCGAAGAGGCATTTCAATCTCCCATGAAACATCTCACAACGGCACCGGTTCTAGCTCCACCGGATACGACAAAGCCGTTCGATGTTTACTGTGATTCCTTAGGCATTAGACTTGGCTGCGTATTAATGCAAGATAGACGGTGATCGTGTATGGATCTCGTCTACTCCGCAACCACAAGCAGCACTACCCCACTCATGACTTAGAACTGGCTGCAGTGTTGCTCGCGTTGAAAATGTGGAGGCACTACTTACTAGGAAATTTAGTGCACCTCTACACCGACCATAAGAGCCTCAAGTACATATTCACTCATAAGGATATCAATATGAGGAAGCGCAGATGGTTGGAGTTAATAAAAAATTATGAACTTGAGATCCATTACCATCCGGGAAAAGCTAACGTGGTGGCCACTGCGCTCAGTTGCAAGTCGCACGTAAATAACTTGTCAGTTATTCCGGATGAAGAAAAAGAACAAAGTTTGAGAGTAGTTCCGTATAGGGCGTTGTATAATCTTGCTCTCGTGCCTACAATTCGAGAGGAGATTGTACGAGCTTCAAATAGAGATAAAGGAATGCGGAATATCCGGGCAAGAATCTAGGATGAGAAGATGAAATGTTTCCGGGAAGATGATCAAGGGGTTCTATGGTTTAACAACCAAATTGTGGTACCCCGGAACATGAAGCTAAGGAAGAAAATCTTGGATGAAGCTCATATATCCAAGTACTTGATACATCCGGGAAGCAATAAGATGTATCAAGACCTAAAGACAAAATTTTGGTGGACTCGGATGAAGGGAGAAATTGCCAAGTATGTATCCGAGTGTGATACATGTCGGCGGGTCAAAGCTGATCACATAAAGAAAGCGGGAATACTACAACCATTAAGTATTCCGGTATGAAAGTGGGAGGACATCCATGAACTTTATTGTCGGACTGCCTCTCACACTCAGAAAGCATGACACCATTTGGGTGATTGTTGATCGGCTAACAAAATCATCCCACTTCATCCCAGTGAATACGAGATTTCATACTAAGCAATATGCAGAGTTGTATCTCTCCAGAATCGTGTGCTTACACGGAGTCCCAAAAACCATCATTTCAGACCGACGTTCCATATTTGTTGCTCGTTTCTGGGAGCAATTACATGAATCTCTAGGAACAAAGATACTTAGAAGCTCAGCATACCATCCTCAGACCAACGGTCAGACTAAGAGGGTGACTCAAATTCTAGAGGATATGCTGAGAGCATGTGCCATAGATCACAGAAAGAATTGGGATGACCATTTGCCATTAGCAGAATTCCCCTACAATAATGGTTATCAATCAAGTATTAAAATGGAACCATATGAAGCGCTATATGGGAGAAAGTGCCACACACTACTCAATTGGTGTGAATCTGGCGAGAGGGTGATTTTTGGCATTGATCTTGTTAAAGACACCGAAGAGCGGGACAAGCTTATTCAAGCAAATCTCAAAGCCGCTCAATCTCGCCAAAAAAGTTATGCGGACAAGCGACGTCGACCCTTGCATTTTGAAATCGGAGATCACGTCTATCTTCGAGTATCCCCGATTAAAGAAATTAATCGATTCGGGGTCAAGGGAAAACTAGCTCCTCGTTTGGTTGGTCTGTTTCTCATTACGGAAAGGTGTGGACCTGTAGCGTATCATTTGAGGCTACCCACATCATTGTCGGGCATCACCACATTTTCCATGTCTCACAACTGAGAAAATGATTGAAGGAGCCGATAGAGGTTCTTTCAGGAGGCATGGAAACATTACAACCCGACCTCACCTAAATCGAGAAACCGGTACAAATCCTCGATGAAAAGACCCGTGCAACAAGGCGTCGATCGTTGCGATTTTACAAAGTTTTGTGGAATAACCACAGGGACGATGAGTCTACATGGGAAAGCGAGGATTTTCTTCGGATGAATTGCCTGGAACTATTATGGAGCTATACCCGGTAACAATCTTTTCCATCTTGTTCTTTTACTAATATCGGGACGAGATTCTTTTAAGGAGGGAGGATTGTAAAATCCCTACTTTAAGCAGGTCTAGATTTTTGTCGGATTTAAATTTGTAGGGTCAAACTAAGTTTAAATTAGGTTTTCAAATTTTAAATTCGGCTACATGAAATAAAGGAAAGACTACAAAGGAAATCTAGTCAAAAAGTAAATAAACCACGACATTTCAAATTTGAGCACAAGCGAGGGTTAGCTCCACGGTATTCAAATTCAGTTCATGGAATGTGCTTCAAACTTTGAATTTGAATTTTTGAAGCCACTGTTATCTGTATGGGGACCCACCTGTCATTTGCCAGCAACCCATCAAAGTTTCCTTTCTGTGTGAGCTTGCCACCGAGGAGCATGCAACACCACCGAGCAGCTTGTGTCTCTGCTTGTCCCCAGAGGCGGTTCACTCATCTGTGCTCTGTGCTGCTCGCTAAATATCATGGCTGCACAACCCAATTTCTGTTTCTTCTCTGCTTTGCATGATCAAATCCACAGAAACGCTCCCTCACATGCTCACTCAACAGAACACGGCGCCGCTCCTCTGCTCTCATCGCCGTTCTGCTTCCGGCCACTGTGGCGCCCGGTTGAGCCATCCCGAAGCTGCGCCGGCCTCTACTCGAAATTATCAACACCTCAGTAGCTTGTCTCTGGCTTCCTCCGGTCGCTGCCACAATGTTTTCTTCCTCCTCGGTTCCACACAAAGCCGCCCTCACGGATCATTGTTGGGCGGTCCACTTCAAACCTCTCCGGCGCGATCAAACTCCCACAGAGGTTCGCTACGACTTCTAGCTCTTCATCCTGGACCCTTCTTGCTTTTCCCCACCGCCAGCTAGCTGGAATTTGAAATTTAGCGCTGGTACACGTGATGAACCGATAGCTTTCAAATCAGGAAATTCTCCAAACGTGATTGATCATCCTTCCTTTGGTTCAAGCCACAGCAACTAGAGGCCCTAGCGATCCCCATACCGAAGCCCTAAGCATACCGGCTATCATACGAGCAGGGCGACGAGAAATCGCCGCCGCCGGCCAAAACGGGTCAGTCCACCGGTCACGACCATATTCCGACTGTTTCTTGCTTGAATGGAGTGTAGGGTCATATTTCCCGAACTCTGGGGATGCTTTCCGGCAACGTAGCTCGTTGAGTTAGGCTCGGGAAGGCCATGTTCACCATCGGTGCCGTGCCTCCGACCGCCTCCGCCGGTGCCGATCGTTTTCCCGTCGTTTTCATGCGGTAAAACCTTGCCCGGCTGCTAGGCGACGGTCCAAGGATCACGTAGCACGAAACCACAGAGAAAATGATTGAGAAATAGTGGAGAACGAGGCAATCCATCGTCGGGTTCTGTCTGCGGGGTGCCCCTGGCGGGAGGTTGAAGAAGACTGCCCTGGGGGCCCCACTGTCAACATGTGAAAGGATTTTCTTTAGCCAATTAAACCCAGAAACTGTGCAGCCTTTGCAAGCCCGTAACATGGTGTAGGAAACTCCAAAAAGAGTAAGACCAATTTTGATGGAACCTCATAAGGAGCACCTTGCAGAGGAACAAAGTGCTGGCTATGAAAATGCCGAGGAATTTCTGAAGAATTCTTTTAATTTAATTTTTAAGGGAGTAATTCCAGGAATTTTCCTTTGTGAAATATTCCAGATTTTTGTCAGAAGATCCTTCTCCTAGTTCCTGATCTCCAGTAAAAATCTTAGGAATTTTGGAGCTGGTTAAGGTGGCTTAATCAGTAGGTTTTGTCATGTTTAATTAAATCAGCTGAAAAACAACAGAGTGAATTTCCACAAATTAGTTCAAGCTTTAAAAATCAATTCTGGCCAGCAGAAGGCTTAGCAAATTTTGAAACAAATTTTCCTAGAAATCTTAGGTCTAGACTTCTTAGAATATCAGATTATTCCATATGAAAAAGCCTGATTAATTCTATATAAACCATTGTAGGTTAAATCTTTCAGGAATTATTGTGGCCAACACCTTCATCAAAAACTTCTGAAATTGTTTATCATAACCATATAATGAGTTTAGAAAGCTCCTGTAAAAATTTCAACCACAAAATCATCTGTTTTCATATAGTTGGTTCTGTAGATTCATATATCACCTTCATTCATAATGTGACACATTCGTATATTGATCATTTCCATAGAAAAACTTCTCAAGAAGATTTCAGAGGCCACTGACTTGATTCTATTGACAGAAACCTTAGTCGGGATCAAAAATAAGGCAAGCCGGTTTGCATCAAAATATACAAGTTTATATTTGTATACACTTTATATTGTCTAGATTTGTTATGACACTCTACATGCATGATCCAATAAATTTTTGGAGTATTGGTTAGATTAGAAGGTCACTTAAGTATAACTTCTATAATCAAGTTAAGAAGAGTGGATTAATGAGGCATAACTCGAGTAGGCCGTTTCCAACGCGTGAACAGGGATTAAGGGGGATCAATCGAAAGAGTTGGGATTGATCCACTTAATAGGGGAATGGAGACTGGGCACTATTGATGGAAGGCTCAAGGATGTGGTCCTTTGAACCTAGTCCCTGTCTGAGTCAACTGAGGATTGTTCTCGTGTGCGGCCCGCTGGACAAGTTTGTTCTTGTACCGTATGCATACTGGACATATGGGACCCAGGAAACCGATGTAACATCTTAACCTGGGTGTTGAGGCAATCCCCACCGTCCCATGCAGATGCTGAAATGAGAGATAAGTCGTCACTATGAGGGTTTGCCGTACTGAGACTTACTCCGGGTCGGTGGGACCGGTTTGACATGTGGGTGTATTATAAAAGGTTACCACATACGACATTGAGGGGATTGGTTCATCAACTTTCTCGGACGGGCGTATGTGTCGTGTCATCCGGGTGTTATCGATTTGAATCACCGTCGCTCGCGGTGCTGAGCATACTTATACACTGCGCTTTGACGTAGTAAGAAACTGTGGAAAGGGTTAATATGCTTCGTGATTAATCCTCATATTGGAGATGAGGGATGATAACTACCTTCACTAAATTTATTTTCTACCTTGGGCTAGTGGCATCGAGACTAAGCGTTTCTTGTTTGATTGTGGAGTCTCGATGGTAATGGCGAAAGGTATGTATTGGTCTAGGATAGCTCTTACTAAATTTACCTTCTCCTTGGGCAAGTGGCATCGAGATGAAGCATTTCTTGTTTGATTGTGGAGTCTCGATGTAAATTCTGTGAGGCTTATATAATATGCTTAAAAACTAGAAGTAAGGAGACTCTCTGTTAGCTCAAGTTCATTGTTTTATGCAACTTTCTGTATTCACCCCTCTATTTCCACCATTTAGAGTTCCATGTGTAGGGTTTCGGTTAAGTCTTTCTGAGCATAAGCTCACGGTTTGTTAATCCATTGTTTTGCAGGTGACGTTGCATAAGGCAACGTTAGGGAGAAAGGGCGATCCGAGCGGGGCAGCACCCAATGAGGGGTGTGACTCTCACTTGGAACCCGGCACGCCGCCATGTTTTGGTGTAGTGATAGTGTCGATCATCTGCAGGCAGGATGGCTTCATTTTGCTTAGCGTAGGCTATAGCTCGTGAGTTGTATTCTTATCTTTCCACTGCAATGTACGCATGTACATGTGGGGACCACCCCGTGGTTCACCCACTCCAGGATCGCATAGGGTGGCGCCGTGCGGTGCGGCACCCAACAGCACACATGAAAAGAATAAAGAACATCATACAATTTTTTATTTGACATAAAACAGCGGAAGTCTTTTACAAAACCTATTTAACAGCGGAAGTATTATACAAAGATGATCTCTCACCCTAACTATGCAAAAGTGCAGCCGTCCAACCCGGGAACGCTACACACTAGCAGCAAGTAACCGGAGATCACGGCGGCGTGCAGGGCTCCAGCTCGGCCGTGTACCCCGACGGGGGCATCGCCTCGTGTCGGAACCTTCCTCATAACTCTCACCTGCACACAGCTCAAAATATTGCAACCGTGAGCACGATGGCTCAGCAAGTCTTAACCGTCAACCCTAGGCATGGAACTCTATGTGCAAGGATGTGTACGGTAGGAAAGGACTTTGCAATAAAGACACGCCTATAAGTTGATCCTTACTTTCAGTTTTATAGCAGAAGATTCATGCGCCTTAGGCAACCCTCACATCGGAAGTCCACAATCAAACAAGAAACGCTTTCCTCCAATGTGGTGATGCCAAAAGTGGAATATAAACTTAATTTGCTCTATAACTACAGCATACAAGGTTTCAAGACATTTAATAGTTCAATACAGCATTTTCAGTTGGCTTATTTCACTTCTTACTACGTCACAGCGCAGTGAAGAAGCGGGTACTCAAATAACCGCGAGGGACGGTGATTGCAATCAAGACACACCCGGATAACACGTTGCATACACCCACTTTCAGAAGCGTGATTCCACACCCCTTCCTACTCTGTTGTATGCAACAACCTTTCAAAGGCAACCCAAATGCCGAACCGGTCCATCTGTAACGGGCAGGAGGTCCCCGTGTGGAGCATGACTGTGCCCACCGGCAGATTTACACCTTGCTACCCTCAACCCACTCCTATTTACGGTTGGGTAAGCCTCGGCACCCAGGTTAACCAATTACATCGGTTTCCTGGTTCCCATAAGCCAGTATGCATCCGGTACTGTTCGATACTTGTCCAGCAGGGCCACACACGGACGGTCCTCAACCGACACCAACAGGGCTAAGCACGTGAGACCTCTGCTCACTGCATCCTATCCACCCCTGCTGGGTCCCATTTTCACAACTCAAGCCATTTTCTACCTCTTCTCATCCCGTGTGATAAGTACTATCTCGCGAGTAGCTTCCAACCACTCGACTTCTACCGAGATCCTAAACATTAGCATGGCATTCTCTACTCGTCAAGTCTGTCAACTACCCAACCCTCCATAGGATTTAAAGGTTATGCAAGTGGGGTTTCAATCACCCTAACTCTAATGCATACATTTCAACCTAGACATAAGTGATACCAATGAAAAACTTTACAAAAGGTACTTAAGTGCAAACCGGGGCTTGCCTGGTTGCGAGTTAAAGGGGAAGTCAGCTTCTGGTGGGAGGATGTCCAAGGGCTCCGGTGCGTCCTCAACTTCGGTCACTATTATGAAATGTAACAAAATGCATGTGTAAGTATTAAGGATTTATATGAATTGAACTTCTATTCATAGCTACTGCTACTTAGAATCCTTAATTGGCTTTGGGATTTTTACAGTGGATACTAGACCCTCTAAGGATGATCTGAGCAAAATTTGGAGGAATGTCATTGCACAATGTGGTCTCTAAAACTCCCACAAGCACAAGGCTTCTCTGAGTTTTGAGCCCAAATTAGGAGCTTTTACATAGCTAATAGTGGAAGATCTGATTAGGGTAAGTCTCTATGGTTCTAAAAAAATTTGTTTCACCATTTTTGGAGCTACCAACAGAGAGATATGAATTTTTGAAGTTGGACAGGAGTTCTGAAAAGTTTCTGTTTAAATTTGAATTTCCAAATAAAGGCTGAACTTTGGAAGGCAATTTAGCCTACCAAATGAACTCCAATGAAGCTCAAATTTTTACTGGGGATCAGTTACTATGGAAACGATTAGCTGCCCAAAGGGAATATTTCATAAAGAATTGCTCCTGTAATAAATCACTAAAAGATTTACTAAAAACAATTCTACAGAAATTCCTGGCCATTTTCATAGCCTAAAGTTTGTTTCCCTGTGAATTACTCCTCATGAGAATTCCAACAAAATTGGTCTCACTCTTTTTGGAGTTTTCTACACAAAGTTATGAGTCTCCAAAGTTTGAACTGCATTAGGAAATTCTGGAAATGTTTAGATCCCAGTGGTGGGTCCCACCCGTCAGTTCTTTCTTCTCCCTCGTGCCAAACAGAGGAGTCCGCGGCGGTTGCTCCGGCGAGGGTGGCGGGAACGGCTTTCCCGGCCATCTCCCGAGCCTAAACTCGCCGCTCCCCCATATTTGACCCTGCTGAACACTCTGGGAGGGTCGCCGGAGGCAGTAGCTCACTGGAAACCACCGCGCACGGGTGACAGCAAAGTTTTGAACTCCGGCGAGGTCGGGAACCCTTATTCCTCCATCACACGATCGATTCTTGGGCTCTAGAGCATCAGTGAACGATGTAGGAGCCCGTAAGGGTCCTGGCCGTCGGTGAAACCGCCGGTAACTGGGGGCTCCACGGCGACCCGAGGTGCTTTTTGCACTGGTGACTACGAAAACAGCTAGGGCTCCCTCATTTCTTGATGTCTTTGCTCGGTTCTTCGTCGAGGAGAGGCGCTAGGAAGTAGGGAAGCTATGTGCACGCTTGCTTAAGCTCTAATGGATCGTGCGCCACGAATTTCCGGTTAGACCGAGCACTACTCGTCGGTGCACAGTTTGGGGAAACGGTGAAATTCTCGCTACCGGTCCTAGCAATCGCTAAACAGCTTCCGGCTACACGATCAGGACATGCAAACGCACCTTTCTTGTGTAGGGAAGGGGCGGTGACACCAGCTGTAGCGCGCTGTCCACGGCGACCTCTCTCGGTCCTCCTACGTTCACCAGAGGATCGTGTCTATTTTGCCAATTTCCGGAGCAATCACGCTCGGGACAGGAAAGGAGAGGGGCTGGATGGCTAGAGCACTGGTGGCGCAGCTCTTTGCTGTTGGGCGCTCGAGCAACCGAGCTCAGTGGCTGTGGTGCGATCGGGAGGAGAGGGCGGCAGCCATCTGGGTGAAAGAGGGCGGCCGAGGCGCGAGTTCTAGCCGAGGGGAAGCGAAACAGCTCTGGCGCACCCCTTGCCGTGATCCAACCGAGCAACCGAGGCAGCAGGAGGTGGCGCGGGCTCTCCCTCGGGCGCGGGTTCAACCGAGAGCTGGCGCGCTCCCGCTGTTCGACCGCCGTTGGCCGAGGCGGTAGCACATGTGGGTGGCTGACAATTGGGCCCCACCTCCCCCTTTGTTTAGTCAAACTTTCTCTGATATTTTCCATTCAGCAACTCAGAATTAAAGGCCTTACTTCACCCCAAAGTTAAGGTTTGAATTTGCTGAATTCAAATGAATTTGAATTGTGTTTGATCATTTGAATTTGAAAAGGACTTTGAATTCTCCATTTTGTATTGTCCCAAAAAAAATAGTAAACCAGCTCCAAAATTTCCAATTATTGGCATGGCTGCTCATTCAAAGGTGGAGAACACATTTGTGAAACCCACTTTTCAAATTGAGGGAATTGGAATTTGAAACTGAATTTGAAATTCAGATTAGAGGGCTTTTCCTTTTAATCCCAAACAAATATAGAAACTCCTCCAAATGAGCTGAAATTTGGAAGGGTGCATATTTGGTGTATGAAGATCCAAGCTATGCATTTAGATCTCCAGTTTTGGATGTTTTGGGAAGTCTAAACCCTCACTTTGAACTTACACCATTATAATTCAAAGTTTTAATTCCCCTCATTTTTCATAAGTGTACATGATCTGAATTTTCTTGCTACCACTTTTGGGGATTTTACAGTCATTATTTGTAAAATGTGACAATAATATGTATTAACAACATATATTGTTGTGTATGTGTGTTTTTGGTCATGTGCTGTTAGGTGTCGCATCGCACGACACCACCCAATGCGATTCCTGGACTGTCGGGGCGGTGGTCCCACAGGAACGCCACGAAAAGGGCCATGCAATGATGATCTCCGATGGCGACTTTGTTCCGACTTGAGGAGGAAGAAACAGTGCGGCACCGATCGGAGGAAGCTGGAGACGAGTTGTTGAGGGATGGATGACATCGAGTAGAGGCCGACACAGCTTCTAGGTGGCTCAGCCGTGTGCCAAAGCCACCGGAGCTGTTGATCGCCGATGGAAGCAGAGGAGCGGGTGTACGAGTGGTTTTCGGGTCGAGCGTGCAACCAAGGAAGAAAACTCGGTTTGTGCAGCGAAAGGATCGCTTCGTGGGGTGATGAGGGGATAAGCTGATCGCCAGCACGCTTGCAAGAAGCTGGACATGGCCACTGCTGCTCGCCGTGGCATCCTCGGAAGCGCGTGCAAGAAACCGGGTAAAGCAGATGTGGAGTCGGTTCAATCTCTGTGTGGCTGACAGTGGGTCCCACCCCTTCAAATTTGTCCTCACAAATTGAACTTTCACTGTTGCATAAACTTTGGGACCCTCCTGCCCTTTGAAGTTTGATCAAACGACAAATAGACCATTTGAATTTTAAATACTTCAATGTGTGGAGTGGTTTGAATTAAATTGCATCACATATGCAATCTGAAATTCAAATTCAGTTTGAATTTGCTCCACTAGCTTATGTCAAGATCAATCCCAAATGGGATTAAATTTGGTGGAGTAGTTCATAAAAATGTGATGAGTGTGAATATGAATCCCTCTTTTGAATTCATGTGATGGAAGTAGTTTGGATTTGAATCTAAGTTCAAACTAGCCCTTTTATAATTGTATCCAAAAGTACCTCAAAAAGGTTTGGATTTGCATGTCACTTTGCATGATCATTCCTAAGAAAGTTTAGGGTTTAATAGTGAGCTCAGCCTCTAAAGAATTCATGATGGAAATACCACTTTTGGATGTTGTGACTTCTTCCTTTAATCATTCTATTTATGGTGGTTACTTGCTCTTCGATCATGTTCATGTGATTGCTACAAATGAGCTGAGGTGTGTGAGTGATGAACATGTTTAGCAAGACCAAAATCTTGGTCCTTTACACAATTGCTCAAGGTGGAAACTGAATTTAGTTTGCACTCAATCTATCCATACAAGATAATAATACACTATTAGTATCAACATAAAACAATAGCGATTAGTTCCTATCTCAATGCAAGCCTTTACTACGTCACGACTGTGAGAACATGTATGCTCAAATATCCGCGAGCGACGGTGATTCGAATCAAAAGATGCCCGGACTACTCGACACGTACGCCCGTACTAGGAGTCACCTATGTGCACTCCACGGACGTCGTACGTGGCAAACTTTCTCAAGCTCCACCTACGCCGAATCGATTCGATCATTTAAGGGCCCAAGTTTCTCACTTGCTAAAATTGTTCATCACACCCACACCTCACCTCATTTGTGGTAATCACTTTAACACGTTTGAAGAGCAAGCAACCACCATAAATAGATTCATTAGGAGATGAACTCACAAAAATGCAAAAGTGTTATTTCCCACATGCATCATATAGGGGCTGAGCATATGATTAACTCCTAAATCTTGTTATGAATGCTCATGCCAAATTTCACCCAAATCCAAAACCTTTTGAGCTACTTTTGGGTACAATTATTAAAAGGCTAGTTTGAACTTAAATTCAAATTCAAACTCCTTTCATCCCATGAATTCAAAAGTGGGATTCATATTCACGCTCAGCACATTTTTATGAGCTCACACATGAATTTTCACTCCATTTGGAGTTGATCTTGACATGAGCTATTTTGGCTAAATTCTAACGAAATTTTAATTTCAACTTCACATGTGCTGCAAATACCTCCAAACCAGTTCACAATTTTAATCATTCAAATTCAAATGGGCACTGGGGTGAATTGATCAACTCACCATGGGCATTAAGGTCTCCAATATTAAGAGAAGTAAGAATTTGTAACACCCTCAATTTCGTAATCATGCATGCATTCATATTTCATATAGAGAAACATTTTAAAATAAGTAGAAACAGAGAAGGAATCAGAAAGATAGGTAAAAAGAGCCAGTTCCAGTTCACCGAGGAGTGCTGTAGACACTTCCCGTTGCCTGCTGGCCACGTGGCGTGTTTGGAGCTCATCCCTGCGTAGTGGGGAGAGGTCCGGCACCGCCAGACACGTGGCAGGATCGGAGCTTGCCTCTGTGGAAGGGGCGAGGTCCGACCCGCTGGACACATGTCGCTCCGGGGCTTGCCTCTGCGGAGGAGCGAAGTCCAGCCCCGCAGGACACGTGTCGCCACCGGAGCTAGTCGCTGCGGGGAAGTAAGACCCGACACCGCGGGACACGTGTCGCTCTCGGAGCTAACCTCCGAGAGGTCCGGTCCTACTGGACACGTGTCACCTTCGGAGCTCGCCTCCGAGGTCCGGTCCTATTGGACACATGTCACCTTCGGAGCTCACCTCCAGGAGGTCCGATACTACCAGACACGTGTTACCTCCGGAGCTGACCTCCGGGAGGTCCGACGCTGATGGACACGTGTCGACCTCGGAGCTCGTCTCTGAGGAAAAAAGAAGATTTGGCGCTGCTTGACACGTGGCACTCTCAGAGCTCACCTCCGAAGAGAGGGGAGGTCCGGCAATGACACGTGGCGTATGCGGACTCGCCTCTGTTGAGAGGGAGGTCCCGCCCACCAGACGCGTGGCGCACGCGGAGCTCGCCTCTGAGGAAGAGGGAGGTCTCGCCCGCCTGACACGCGGCACAACAGGAGCCCGCCTCTGCGGAAAAGGGAGGCCTAGCCCTTGCTGGACACGTAGAGCCTCCGGAGCTTATCCCTGCGGAAGAACGAGTTCCGTAAGCAGTTTTGCCCTGTGCGCGAGCGCCCGATACAGAGGAAACCGACATGAATTCTTCTACAATTGATACAGCACCAAATCGATTGAAGATAAGTTGTTAAGATTCAAAAACGAATTGAATAGGACTCTTATTTGAAATCCAATCAGATTAGGACTCTTCTTTTCCCGGTTATAAATAGAACCCGGAGCAACCCCTTGGTCGTAACATCTTTTCCAAAGCCAACAACTTAGAGGCCCTAGCCCCCAAACTCATCGAGTTAATTCCCTTCGCCGGAGTTCAGTCGCCGGAGACCGCCGACGAGTTCATCGTCACCGAAAGGGAGCCCCGACGATCTGTCTTGCTAGGAGGAAGACCCCGAGACCAAGGAGAAGTGGGGTAGGTCTCCAATATTACCTTACGACATCATCACGGTTTTCTTTTGCATCTGTTCTCTTCGATCCCTTCGAACAGAAGCTTTTTTGTGGACAGATCACGAGTTGATCGGTTTGATCTAGATCTTGAGTCAAGATCAGCTCCACGTACACATTTGATCCTTACACCTCTGTTCATCGTAAAAACCCATGCAAACCCATGCAAGCCATGCAAGAACACGTACAAACTGATCTAATAAAAACAGCACCATAGGAATAGCATGCACATGCACCATTGCATCTTGAGTAAAGTTTGTGCATGATGATTGATCTCTGTAAATCTTGTATATGCGTGATCGTGAGTAGAAGGACAAGCTCAGGGAGCTATCTACGCCGAGCTACAACAACAAGACTTCGAGATCCATGAGCAACAGAAGGCACAGGAACAAGGCAAGTGCCCCTTGACCATATTGATCCCATGTTTTGAAAGCTGTTTTGTTTGCGAAAACTGTGAATGCTTGAGTCAACTTGATGGGAAACTCTTTTATAGGAGTTTACTAGTTTTGTTAACCACCCTTGTCGCTGGGAAAGTTAATAAGTCGGGTAAGGTTGTTTTGCTTTTTGCTTCGCTAATCTACGGGTTATGGGGAGCAAGATAGAATGTGTCTAGCTACTGCACTCATATGAATGATGTTAATGAGAACTTGATGATGATAACGAACTTGAATCGGGGGAGATCTAGGCAAGCTTGGTTCGTGGAAGTGGTAGAATGATATGGTGGTTACTTGCCGTAGATCTAAGGACCGGTTCATGCGAGCACATGCCAGGATGACAGTGCCACCACAAGGCCAAATATGGGTGCGGCTTAGCTGACTAATTAGGTAAGTTACTAGATTGTTATGGACCGTGGAAGGCGCGGGTAATGGGAGTCGAGAGAGGACTGTCCTGGGAACTGCATGGCACAAGAGGGGGCACGTAGGTGGGAGAATGGTGATTCGAGCCTGCTGGTGAAACCTTAGTGAGTCCATACATCTAGTAGCCCCTTTGTAAAGGCTACTTTGTGATCTCTTGGCCATACACCGACGGTTGTGTACTGGTATAATGGAGGTTCTGCAGTCGCCGACGGGTGACAAAATCACAAACTTGTCGGTAAAGTGGTGCAAACTCTGCAGGGTATAAACTATCATGATAGCCGTTCTTACGGTCACAAGCGCCTGGCCAACTTCCATGATTAGATGGAATGGTTTTTGGGATGGATATTTGGTTTGGTCATGGATGGTCTTTGGTTTTGGTTTCGGGACTGTTGAGTCTTGGTAATGAAATTTGGACTGTTGAGTCGTGATAATGAGCTTTGGTCCCGGTTATGAGATGAAAAATTGAATATGAGATAAGATGGTAGTGAATACGAGATGGTATTCATGAGCATGAGATGAAAAATGAGAAAGATTAATGTCTGGATGAGACATGGAAAGTGGAATATGATGGAGGTATGTTGATGTCTTAATATATGTTGGGATTAAATTCATTCTAAGCTAATTGCCGTTTTTATCATGTTTTATGAAATAAACCTTGCTTTCTGCAATGAGCCTTTTTATACCTACCTTGTTGGAAGCTACATATCATATTTTCCTGTACTTGCTGAGTACGTCATGTACTCAAACTTGCATTATTACTTCATCATCAGCAACAGGAGAAGAGTACTTCAAAGACCATGTGGAGTACTAGGCATGTGATCTACCATCAACTTTCCTGTGGAGTAGGAGATGGAGCTGCTGCTGCTTAGTTGCTTCCGCAATAGTTTAGAAGACTTCCACTTCTAGATTAAAGACTTCTGCTGTTAGAATGAGTTAGAAATTCATGAGGCAATGTAATAAAACCCTATTCATTCGTGGTTATATATATTCTGAATTCAGTTTGTGGAATACATGTGTATGTGTGATGAACATCCTTGGCACACATATGCATCAGCTCGGTTCTGAGGTTTTCTCGGAACAGGGGCGTCACAGAATTCAAGTTTTTGGGGCAAAATTGGAGCTGTGGGGCCCTCCTGTCAGCCACACAAAGCAACTGAACCGCCTCACACCGAGCTGGTCGGGTTCTTGCGCGCGCTCACGCGGACGCCACGGCGAGAAGCACTGCGACCTCCTGTTCTCGAGTCCTGGACATCGAGCACTCGCACCCAGCCGCCTTATCTTCTCCCAGGACGTTCCAAAACCCATTTCGCTACTGCTTCGTCCTTCTCCTGCACAGAAAGCACGCCGCACATTGCCGCACCACCCGAGCTCCCACCTCCACCGTCGACCGAACAACACAGAGGGTTTCCCCTAGAGCTGAGGCCAGAAACGGAACCGCCGGACATCACTGGACGTGCTCTGGTCCTCAGCTGCTCGTGATAGACTTCGTTCAAGCGTCACCGAGCTGTTTCTTCTTCCTCTGTGCACCACCACCGCACCTCCCCGGATCACCGTCACCCGGTTGTCAAAGAACCGCTCCGGCGCCACAAACTGCACACAGAGGTTAGCATCAAGGTCTAGTAGCTTCTCCTGAACGCCCTAGCATCAATGTCTCCCGAACACAGAGGTTAGCATCAAGGTCTTGTAGCACCGGCTAGCCGGAATTTCACAATTTCCGGCGATCACCGTATAGAACCGAGTCGACTAAAACCTGAAATTCTTCTCGCATGATTGATAAACCATTTAGCCGGCCTAGCTAGAGCTAGAGTAGCACCCAATGATCACCTAGGCCAAATTCTAGCACCCAGCTGATCTAGAATGTGGGCTGTCGGATCTCATCCGACGGTTCACGTAAATCAGGCTTGAAGCAGCCCAGGCCCAACCCAATGGTGGTTCGCTTGACTCAACTCAAGACGCCTGCGAGGACATCGACGGAGAAGGAGACTTGATCACTAAATCTCGGCGGCGGATGTCGTTTCGATCTTACGCCAGCATGGTAGCGCGGGCACGGCCACGGGGCGTCACAACACCGTGGCTGCCCCACCCCACCCCACACCGCGCGTGTCAGCCCCCCACCCCACCGTGGCTGCCCCCCCCCCCCCCCCACACCATAGCCGCTCCATCCCTGCCGTTGCCTAACACTTTGATTAGCAATGTTTATTAGAGATTAATGTTTAATTAGAAATGTTTATTAGAGTTTATTAGCACTTTGATTAGCCCCATTTTTGCTTTATTCATGTTCTATAGTTGATTATTCATGTTCTATAGCACCATTTTTGCTTTATTCATGTTATATAGTTGATGAGGACCATTTTTGCTTTATTAGCACTTTGATTAGCCATTTTTGCTCTATAGTTGATTTTTGCATGTATGATGAACAATGGACTTAATTAGGCATTATGATATATATATGAGATTTAAATTTTTTCTTTATTATAATTGATTAATATTTATAATTGTTTATTAGTTAGTTATTTTATTAATATGTAAAAAACGGGTTCGGGTCGGCCCAGCGCAACCCGACACGACACGCAATAAATGTGTTCGTGCCGTATAGACAGTTGTAGTTGTAACGTATGCGTCGAGATGACACGGAAGCGAACGGCGATGGTGAGGACGTCAATCACCCGCGATTGCATGGACGGTGGATTCGGACGTGGAATTGTCATGTAAGACCAACTTTCCTTCTTCTCTTTCTCTCGTTCTTTCCTCTCTCGTAAATCACTTAAAAATGAAAATGAGTAACGTAACCTATAGCAATGTGTCACCCGTTTCGGATCGGCATGACTCACATGCTATTGGCATGTGAGACGTGAAGGTTCAGAATTGTCCCTTTTCAGAAAAATGAAAAGGAGCATGAGAGCGGTCAGCAGCCGGCACCTATCAAGGTGTGGAAGAGGGGTCACTTGGGAAGTGACCCGTCGCAGCCTTACCAGCTGTCTTCTAAGACGGCGACAGAGACTTTGGCGAGTTATTTTCAGGCAAAGTACGGGGAGGAGGCGCGGAGGATTCGAGGCAAAGAGTTCGATTGGTAGAGCGCGCCAATCGTCCCCGAAGCCACGTATGCAAGCGGTGGTGGGAAACCTCACGGATGCTGAGCTTTGTTATTTTTAATTTACTGTTACGAACTTCAAGATACAAAAAATTAATAATCTTACTTCGTTGTGCAGGTTAGCCATCTTCGATGGATTGGTCGACTCAAGGCAGGCGCGGACTTTCTCGAGAGCCTCTTCATCGCATCAGGGCGGGTCAAGCAGAAGCCGTGCGAGCCGAGATCTGGAGCTCCAGAGTCTTCGATAGGAGCTCCGGAGGATGCAAGAAGCGCTCAGGGCTAGGGACGAGATGCAGGCAGTGGAGATCAGGGCTAGGGACGAGGCACAGAGGGCTAGGGACGCGGCGCAGAGGGCTAGGGACGAGTATCAAAACTTGTTCATGCTACAGATGCAAGCTGGCATGCAGGTAAATTCTAGATGATGTACTTAACATTTTTAATATATAAATGACATGTATAATGATTTGCTTTGTTTGCAGGCTATAAGTGCAAGACAGCCGTCTATCTTTCCGCAATGTGCGCCGCCAGTGATAGAGCTGCCACTGGTGCCGGCGACAACAGCCCAGGTACGAAATTATTCAAAATAGCTTAAACTAGTTAAACTTGTGCAAATTTAGTAAAATATGCATTTTTTACAAGTAACATGTCTAACCACACTTGCACATCACAGGGATCGGGAATGAAGGCTCAAACTCCGTCGCCTCAGATTCCGGCACTTGGATGACTGCAGGAGAACGACTTTCCGAACTCTAGTGGCAGCGGACAGGGTAGCGTCTCATAGTCAGGTCAGCTCCTTAATGAGTCCTAGTTGTCCCAGTTACAATCTTCATGTTGTCCCAGTTGTATGATTAATAACATGCACAGTTACTTAATGAGTACAAGAACTCCCCTCTTGAATTTTCAGTTACAATCTTTGATATTGCCTCTGGATTTGGATTTATAATCTGAAACAAAAAATTGAGTCTTTTTCTCGCTTGTGACATTTTTCTATGCAATACTGAGTCATTTTCCTGCTTGTGACACTCTTCATGTTTGGCAGGTCTTCCCAAGAATCCATTATGGTTCTATGCAATATTGGGCAATCGTGTTCGTATTCTGGTTCTTTGTCTTTGTGGTTTTGGCTTCACGAACTTGCAAAGTGTGTAGTGGCGTGTCTATAGTGTTTTGAAATGCTTATTGTGATATATATGCCTGTGTGATATCTGTTTTAATATGCCTGTGTGATCTAGCCATCGAGCCAGGGCTGGCCTCGAAGCCAGGGCCGCATTTTCAGTTTTTTTTTAAAAAACTGCAAACCTTATCAACGACGGCTCTCTGGCTGCCGTCGTAAATACTGGACAGTTATCATCGACGGTGTCTGAAAGCCCGTCGACGATAACTGTCCAGTATCGACGACGGTACCCTATAAACTGTCGTCTATAAGATATATTATAGACGACGGTCCGGACTACCATCGTTGATAAGTTTCGCCCCCTGTCACATGGAAGGAGTCACTTATTGACGACAGCTAAATCTGGCCATTGTCAATTAATTTATAGACGACGGTAACCGTCGTCAATAAGCTTATAGATGACAAAAAAACGTAGACGGCCAGAAACAGTCGTCTATAAGCATATACCGTTGTCTATAAGCTATAGACGACGGTTTGGTCCTTATAAACGACGGTTTCTGGTCGTCGTCTATTATCGCGATTCTGGTACTAGCAGGGTGACGCGGCCCCATGGCCTCGTCGAGCCAGGATCACACTGAGTGGTGCTGCGTTGCACAACACCGGATAACGCACATCAAATATACAAAGCGGAAGCAAGGTTTTATTACATAAACCAGTTTATGAACATTTTTACAACCAAATAAGTCCAGTCTACACCCATGGGCATAGACTATGCATCGAGTTCACGTTCAGCCCGTGATTGTGTCCTCGCTAGCACGCACACACACTAACACGGCGGCGTGCACGACTAACACTCGACGGGGTTCCCCTCCTGGGGTTCCGTCTCCTCCTCGGGAGTCCCTTCCTCATAAACCCCTGCAAAAGCTTCAAACACAAGCAGTGAGCACGTTTGCTCAGCAAGACTGACCCGTCTCTCCTATACATGAAACTTCTACATGAATGGTTTTAGGGTACATGAGGTAAAATAAGTTGCAAAGGACTCGCCTAATTAATGGAACCTTACTTACAAGTTTTAGGAGCAGGTAGTGGAGAACCTTACGCTAAGGCACATTAGAGAGCCAAAATCAAACAAGAAACACATTTCTCTCATGTACTTTGCTCAAAGTTGAAAAGAACTTTAATTAGCTCTAAACTACAACATGACATTAACAAGGAAAGTATATCTTTCAAATCAGCAAACTTTTAACATGTATCTAGCCTGTTCTTTCTATGTCACGGTACAGTGAACAAGTTGTACTCACTGACCGCGAGGGACTGTAATTATAATCGATTTACACCTGCAGGGTTACCCGAATAACCCGTCACGTACGCCCGTACTCGATGTTGCCTACAGCAACCATCACGGACGTCGTACGCAACAACCTTTCACCCGTCAGCCAAATGTTGAACCGGTCCAATCATCCCTTGCAAGAGGTCTCTGCGCGCGCATCCACAGTGCCGCTAGCCGATTTACACCTCGAGCTCTCAACATACCCTCTGAACAACCAGCTATGCCTCAACACCCAGCTACCCGAGGTACATCGGTTTCCCGGTTCCCATATAGCCGGTAGGTCTTTGGTACTGTTCTAGCTTGTTCAACAGGCCCGCACACGGCTCGGTCCTCAATCGACACAAGCGGAGCTATAGCACCCAGGCCCCAAAGTCCTGCTTCCCTTACTCCCCGCTCGGTCTCATTTTTCTTGCCATGTGTTTCATTTGCTATCTTTACCCGAGCGATGTGCCTCTAGCCTATTCTCGCGAGTAGTTCAAACTACTCGACTTGTACCAAATCCTACACTGTCTTAGCATTGCAGTAGGTAACGAGATTTTCAAACCTAATCCCAACCCAGGGTTTTCTTGGCTATGCATTTGGGTTTCAAACAAGACTCCAATGCAAGAATTTATTGAGTGCTCAAAGTAAGTTCTCAAAACAGTAAAACTTTGTAAAACGGTTAATGCAAACCGGAGCTTGCCATGCTGCTCTTGGTCATAGGCTAGCTGTTCCTCCGGAGTAACAAAGTCTAAGACTTCGGGTTCCTCCTCAACCTTAGCGACTACATGAGATAAACATGTATATGTATCAATTTAAATGCATTTGAATTGAAGTTCAACTTGTGAAGAATATAAGTTTTGCTAGACAGACCTAACGACTCTGAAATTTTTACTGTGGTTTTGTTACAACCTAAACAGAGACTTGGCCAAGTTTCATTTGTAGCAAAGCTCATTTGAGCTCTCCACAAATAATTATGTACTTGACCTTAATCGGAGCTTCTAAGGTGTTCTAGGGATTTTCATGGAGCAAGCCATGACTTTCTGAAAACTAGATTTTCAGAGGGTTCTAATGGAGTTGATTTCACTTAATTTGAAGGTTCCTAGCTAAAGATATGAGCTAAAAAATTTCAGAGAAATCCTGAAAATGTTTCTGGATATTTTCTATTTTCTCTGGAACAGTTTTATTAATTACACCATTAGGTAGATAAAATGAGCTCAAATGGATCTGAATTTTTTATGGTAGCTCAGGTATATTTTGGTGAACATCCCAGCAAAATTTCAGAATTTTATTCCAAAGGGTCCTCCAGTTAAAATTCTAAACACTTTAAATTTTGAAGAATTAATTCTGGAGAAATAAAGGTTTTCATAGAGTGAAACTTGATTTGCTAGAAAGTACTCAGAGAGTTGAATCCAACAAAATTTGGTTCACTCGATTTGGAGTTTACTAGCCAATGTTATGTGGGTTTAAAGTTTGAACTAAATCTGAAAATCGGGGAAATGTTTAAATCACTACGCGTGGGACCAGGGCTACGTGTCAACTTTTCAGCGGTCGACACACGGGGCTACGGAATATTTCACGCGCAGCCTCATCCGATCCGGTGCCACAGCAAATCCCGGGTTTTAAAATATCGGCCGCTGACACGTGGGACCGGGGGTTTCGTCTACCTCCAGCCTCCCGCGCTCAGCCGCCGCCCCCTCGCCGGAGTGCTCGCCGGGGGGCTTCTGCCTTGTGCCAAACTTCATGATCTTGGCCGCCTCTCCCTAATTCTACCTGGGGAACACGATGCTGGGCTCAGCTCGTCGTGACAGTCACTGGAACATGACCGGCGATGAGTGGTGGCTTCGGAAGAACTTCGGCCGTGTCGGCCGGACTTCCTAGCACCCCAAACGATAGAGCAAAAGGCCAGAGAGCATCAGTGGACCCTAGGGAAGCTCGGCATGGGCTCGAGGCTGCTCGGGAGAGGCCGTAGATAAGCTCTCACCGTGCGCCCGACGGCTTCCGCCATTAGCGCCGGTAGAAAAGCTAGAACTGGCTGGTCTACCAAGGTTTTCTTGCCAAGGCTGCGAAGGAAAGTTGATCGCTATGAGGCCTAGCTCGTATAGGAACAGTTTGAGACTCTCTAAACAACTATGGAGTGAGAATTTGGGGGATCCGCACCCGAAGGTCGGTCTGCGTCGATTGAAAGGGGAAACTGAAATTCGTCACCGGTGATCAAACACTCGGGCTGTGGTTCGGGGGTGAGCAGCTCCAGACTCTAACACGTCCGAGGGCGCCTTAGCTTGGGCGTGCCAACCTCCCATTTGGGCTTTCCACGGGAGCCCTAGGTGCGGCGGACTTAGGTCACCTGGAAAAACTTTCGGTATGAGCAAGATCATCTGAATTCGGCTAAATTTCTGCGACGGTGAAGGAAAAGGGGAATCTCTAGTACCGTTTTGCAGCTTGGAGGGAGTGGAGAGGCTGTGATCACTGATTCTCTGATCAATTCCGAGAGAGCGGCGGCGAGCGATGCTTTCTTGCGCGAGAGCGAAGAAACGATAGGTAGTGCTCGGTTTGGCTCAGCTGCGGGGATAAGAGGGAGGGGTGAGGCGGTTCAGTGGTCGGAGCGGTTTGAATTGGATAGAATTCAGATTGGGAAGTGTTTGAATAATTTTTCAGCACATATGCAGTTTGAAATTGAAATGGAGTTTGAATTTGCTAAACTTAGCTCATGTCAAGGTCAACTCCAAATGGAGTGAAAATTGGTGTGTGAGCTCACAAAAATGTTCTGAGTAAGAATATGCCTCCCACTTTTGAACTCATGGGATGGAAGTGGTTTGAAATTTGAATTTGGGTTCAAACTAACCCTTTTCTAGTTATAACCAAAAATACCTCAAAAAGGTTTTGGATTTGGGTGAATTTTGGCATGAGCATTCCTAGCAAGGTGTTGGAGTTTTTCATATGCTCAGCCCCTAGATGATGTATGTGGGAAATGCCACTTTTGCATTTTGTGAGTTTACTCTCTAATAACCATGTTGATGGTGTTTACTTGCTCTTCAAATGTGTTCACAAAGTTTCTTCAAATGAAGTGTGTCTGTTGTGATGAACAATTTGAATATTGTGAGGACCCGCCGTCCCGGTTCACGGGAACGGGGCACCTCGCTCGAGAATCGCATTGGGTGGTGCCGTGCGATGTGGCACCCAACAGCACACATAATAAAGCATCATATTACATAAATCAAGCGGAACTTACAAAGTGTAAATTTTTCAAATACTTCTCAAAATATTCTACAACAGAAGACTATTACAACTCACATCTCATACATATGCTAAGCAACAGAGAAGGTGTCCAGCCCGCGGACCCTTCTCGCTAGCAACACTATCACAATAGCAGCGGCAAGGGTCGCCATGAGTTCACCACTCGGAGAGCTCCGAGTCTCATCGGACACCCGCACATATCAGCGTACAGTTATTACCTGCAAAACAACTTATGCAGTATCTGTGAGCACGAAGCTCAGCAAGTCTGACCCATCACCCTAGTCATGAAACTCTACATGACGAAATTAGAGGGCTGATTATAGAAGTTTGCATAAACGATGAGTTTGAGCTAAAGGAAAGTCATTACTTCAAGTTTTAAGCAACTTTTATAGCCCTCGCGCAACGTACATCGAGACTCCGCAATCAAACAAGAAACGCTTCATCCCGATGTCACTTGCCCGAGGTGAAAGTAACTTTAGTGAGCTACCTTAGACTCATACAGACCTTGCACCATTACCGTCGAGACTCCACAATCAAACAAGAAACGCTTTGCCTCGACGCTACTAGCCCAAGGTGGAGTGAAGTATTGATCTTTCCTCATCTCCATTATGAGGATTACTCACAAAGCATATTAAACGTTTCCCAGTCTATTACTACGTCAATTGGAGTTGATTTGTTCAGAGCAATTCAGATTTGAAGATGCTGTGTTCAATTGAATACAGAAACATTTTCAGGGAATTTCCAAAACTTGGAAATTCAGTTCTGGGCAGATCTTAGCTCCAAAAATGCTAGGAAAATTCATGCAAACTCTATGAGCTATAATTGAAATTTTAGTTCACTAATTTTGGCATGAACATGGGTGTGATCTCAGAATTAATTCTTCTTTGTTTAATTGCTTAAAAAATTATTCTGAACAAACCACTCAATGAAAAGTGCTAATTTTTGGTCCAGAGGACTTTCTTGTGACAAAGAGCTCACATGAAAATTCGCAGCCCCATTGGAGCTCTGGATCACCCCTTCTCTGTTTAACCTCTTAAGGTGATTAATATAGAAGAGGGGGAAACCATTTAGCATTAATCATGTGTTTAGATCCAAACCTAAACCACTAGCACCAGTGTAATTTTAAATTCTTAAATAGAGTTCCAGTTTTTGAAAACTTGTTATTAGGACCGGTAACAAAGTCTTTACAATTAAACAATTGTGCATATGCATTACGTGTAGCATCTACATGAAGGACTTCAAGTCATTGGAGTAGAGATCAAAGAAGGGAGGCAATAGATCAAGACAAGTGATCTTCACTAACTGAATCTTCATATATATATATATATATATATATATATATATATATATATATATATAAGTCCCCTGCAAAACAAAGGCAAGCCCCGGTTTGCATCAAATTTACAAGTTTTTATTTGTATTCACTTCATACATCTAGCATTTTATTTATTGCATTACGTCTAGATGGTATGAAACTCCAAATGCATGACCCAGAAAATCCTGGAGTTTAATGTAGGATATGTTATGTTATCAATTAATGATAACTGCTGATCTCAACAAAAGTGGATTAAAAGAGGCATAACTCGAATAGGCAGATTCCTACTCGTGAACAGGGATTTAGGGGGATCAATCGGAAGAGTTGGGAATTGATCCTCATAGTTGGGAATGGAGACTGGGCAGTGGATGGAAGGTCAAGGACGTGGTCCTGTGAGCCTAGTCTATGTCTGAGTTGATTAAGGCCCGTTCTCGTGTGCGGCCCCGCTGGACAAGTTTGAGGTGTGTACCGGTTGCATACTGGCAATATGGGACCCAGGAAACCAATGTAACATGTTAACCTGGGTGTCGAGGCATACCTCACCGTCTGATGCCGATGCTGAAAGGATAGAGAAGTCGGCTCTACGAGGGTTTGCGTAGAGAGACTTAATCCCAGTCGGTGGGACCGATTCGGCATTTCGGTGTCGTGTGAAAGGTTGCCACGTACGACGTCAGTGATGGTTGCTGTGTGCAACGTCGAGTACGGGCGTACGTGTCGTGTCAGCCGGGTGTTTTTGATTGCAATCACCGTCGCTCGCGGTAGTGAGCATACTTGTACACTGAGTCGTGACGTAGTAATAGACTGGGAAACGTTTAATATGCTTTGTGAGTAATCCTCATAATGGAGATGAGGAAAGATCAATACTTCACTAAATTTACATTCCACCTTGGGCTAGTAGCGTCGAGGCAAAGCGTTTCTTGTTTGATTGCGGAGTCTCGACGGTAATGGCGCAAGGTCTGTATGAGTCTAAGGTAGCTCACTAAAGTTACTTTCACCTCGGGCAAAGTGACATCGGGATGAAGCGTTTCTTGTTTGATTACGGAGTCTCGATGTAAGTTGTGCGAGGGCTATAAAAGTTGCTTAAAACTTGAAGTAAGGACTTTTCTTTAGCTCAAACTCATCGTTTATGCAAACTTCTATAATCAGCCCTCTAATTTCATCATGTAGAGTTTCATGACTAGGGTGACGGGTCAGACTTGCTGAGCTTCTGCTCACAGATACTGCATAAGTTGTTTTGCAGGTAATTACTGTACTCTGATATGTACGGGTGTCCGATGAGACTCGGAGCTCTCCGAGTGGTGAATTCATGGCAACCCTTGCCGCTGCTATTGTGATAGTGTTGCTAGCGAGAAGGGTCCGCGGGCTGGACACCTTCTCTGTTGCTTAACATATGTATGAGACGTGAGTTGTAATAGTCTTCCGTTGTAGAATATTTTGAGAAGTATTTGAAAAATTTACACTTTGTAAGCTTCCGCTTGATTTATGTAATATGATGCTTTATTATATGTGCTGTTGGGTGCTGCATCGCACGGCACCACCCAATGCGATTCCCGGGCGAGGTGCCCCGTCCCCGTGAGTGATCGGGACGGCAGGGTCCTCACAAATATGTGCGAAAGACTCAGGCCGTTACATTCCTCCCCCCTTAAAAGAATCTCGTCCCGAGATTATAAGGTGAAAATGAGAGAGAGGACGGTGGAAAATTACCGTACATGCGACGTGAAAAACTCGGGGTAGTTAGCGCGAAGAAATCCTTCGCTCTCCCATGTCGCTTCATCTACGGAGTGATTACTCCATAGAACTTTGTAGAACCACAACGTACGGTTGCGTGTGGTTCGGACCTTTTCATCAATAATCTGAACCGGTTCCTCCCGATACGTGAGGTCCGGTTTCAGTTCATCTATATCCTCCAGCTGAATGGCAGTTGATAGCTTGAGACACTTCCTCAGCTGGGAGATGTGAAAGATGTCATGCACACCGGAAAGTGCTTCTGGTAAATTAAGCCGGTATGCTACCGATCCACATCTTTCTGTAATCTGAAATGGACCGATGAATCGGGGTGCTAACTTTCCTCTTACCCCGAATCTGTTCACACCCTTCATTGGAGACACACGTAGATACACGTGATCCCTGACTTCGAACTGTAATGGGCGTCTTCTCCGGTCCGTATACTGTTTTTGTCGGGATTGGGCGGCCTTTAGGTTCGCTTGAATCAGCCGAACCTTTTCCACCGCGTTATTGGCAAGATCAATCCCGAAGGTAACTCTTTCGCCAGACTCACACCAATTCAGTGGTGTGTGGCATTTTCTCCCGTATAGCACCTCGTAAGGCACCATTTTGATGCTGGCTTGGTACCCATTGTTGTACGAGAACTCGGCTAACGGTAAGTGATCATCCCAATTCTTGCCGTGGTTGATGGCGCAAGCTCGTAGCATGTCCTCTAGAATCTGATTTACCCGCTCGGTTTGCCCATCCGTCTGCGGGTGGTACGCTGAACTACGGATCAGCTTCGTCCCCAACGCAGCGTGTAGCTGCTCCAAAAAACGGGACACGAGTAAAGTGCCCCAATCCGATATGATGGTGCGGGGTACGCCGTATAAGCATAGGATCCGTGAGATGTACAATTCAGCATACTTCTTGGCGTTGTAGTTTGTGTTGACTGGGATGAAATGGGCAACTTTGGTGAGCCGGTCGATGGTCACCCACACATAATCATGTTTATGAAAAGTGGTGGGTAAACCGACGATGAAGTCCATGCTCACGTCTTCCCACTTCTAGGCAGGAACACCCAGTGGCTGTAGCAGTCCCGGTTTCCTCATGTGGTCAGCCTTCACCCTTCGACATGTATCACACTCGGACACGTACTTTGCGATCTCCCGCTTCATCCGTGTCCACCAAAACTTGCTTCTGAGTTCTTGATACATTTTGTTGCTTCCAGGGTGAAAAGAAAACTTTGACAAGTCAGCCTCATCAAAGATTTTCTTCCGTAACTCCAGGTTACGGGGTACGACGATCTGGTCCTTGAACCATTGGATGCCGTATCCGTCTTTCCGGAAACATTTCTTCTCCCCACTGTCTACACGTCTCGGCAAATGCGACATGCCCTTGTCATGTTGCTGGGCTGCCGCTATATCTTCACGGATGGTGGGGATTAAAGCTAAGTTGTAGAGAGATCCATGTGGAATAACATGTAATGATAGCTCGCTCTCTTCCAACGGTGTGATGGTCAGATTGTTGACGTGTGACTTGTGATTCAGCGCATCCGCCACTACGTTTTCTTTGCCGGGGTGATAATGGATCTCTATTTCGTAATCCTTTATCAATTCTAACCATCTTCGCTGCCTCATGTTCAGCTCCTTCTGAGTGAATATGTAGTTGAGGCTTTTGTGGTCGGTATATAGATGCACGAGGTTACCGATTAGGTAGTGCCTCCACAATTTAAGTGCGAGCACCACGGCAGCGAGCTTCAAGCCATGAGTTGGATAATTTTGCTCATGGTTTCTGAGCTGCCGTGATCCATACGCGACCACCCTTCGGTCTTGCATCAGCACACATCCGAGCCCAATGCCGGATGCATCGCAGTACACATCGAAAGGTTTTGTTGTGTCTGGCTGCGCCAAAACCAGTGCTGATGTTAGGTGCTTCACTAATGCCTTGAATGCTGTTTCACATGCTGGACTCCAAACATATTTGGTAGCCTTCTTCAGCAGCTCCATCATAGGCTTGGCAATCTTCGAGAAGTTTTGGATGAACCTCCGATAATATCACGCGAGTCCGAGGAAACTCCGTACCTCGTGAACAGTTCTCAGGGACATCCAATTCAGAACTTGTGTGATCTTACTCGGGTCTACAGCGATTCCCTCCGCTGAGATAATATGCCCGAGAAATGGCACTTGCGATATCCAGAATTCGCACTTGCTGAATTTCGCGTATAGCTTGTGATCCCGCAGCCGTTGCAAGACTATACGCAGATGCTTCGCGTGTTTTTACTCTGACTTGGAATATACCAATATGTCATCGATGAAGACCACGACAAACTTGTCCAGTTCCGGCATGAATACCGAATTCATCAAATACATGAAGTAAGCTGGAGCGTTGGTAAGGCCGAAGGACATGACTAGGTACTCATAAAGTCCGTACCTCGTCGAGAAAGCAGTCTTTGGAGTATCCTCAGCCCGTATTTTAATCTGATGATACCCGGATCTTAAGTCCATCTTGGAAAAGATCTTTGCTTCGATCAACTGATCAAACAACATGTCGTTCCGTGGCAACGGGTACTTGTTCTTGATGCTTACGGCGTTTAGTGGATGATAGTCCACGCAAAGCTGCAACGTCTCATCTTTCTTCTTCACGAATAATGCCGAACAGCCCCATGGTGAGGAGCTCGGCCTAATAAAACCCTTCTCCAGCAAGTCCATTAACTGTGTCTTCAGTTCAGCCAATTCCTTGGAAGCCATCTTGTACAGCCTTCGGGATATTGGCATGGTTCCCGGTGCAAGTTCAATCTTGAACTCCACCTCTCTGTCGGGCGGCATCCCCGGTCAATCATCCGGGAACATGTCAGGGAACTCACAGACTACTGGAATATCTTCCAATCTGATGGTTGTGGACTGATAAACACTAGGAAGATTTATTTCTGGACTGTCCAGAAATAAAGAGTGTGACTCGTGCACTTCTGAGTTCAAATGCACGACTTGGAGGACGGTGTCTAAAACAGCGCCGTGGCGGGTTAACCACGACATCCCTAAGATGACATCGACCTTCTGTCCCTCTAAAACTATGAGAGACGTAGGGTATACTCTATCCTCTAAGCACATTGGCGCTTTTGGAACCATCATGCTTGCTGAAATTTTCCCACCCGGTGAACAAATCAAGTATGGACTATCGGTGGGTAGTATTTGCAAGCTGTATTTAGCAATAAAAGCTTGGCTAATGAAGCTATGCCTGGCACCTGAATCAAATAACACTATAGCACGATGCTGGTGGAGTTGGAACATACCTGCAAGGACGGGCTCTCCCTCCGGCACGTCCTCTATGGCAAGTTGGTGGATGGTGCCGGGCCTAGGGTTTGCCCACCGCGCATTAGTGGGGTTCCGGGGCTGATTCCTCCCTGGAAACGGTGGTGCAACTCTGCCGCCTTGCCTCTCTGGACAATTGTTGGCGAAGTATCCTGGGCGACCAAACTTGTAGCATGTGGCTGCTGCCAGGCCGGTGCTTGGGGGACGAAAGCCCGGCATGCGCTGCTGAGGTGCATATGCACGCGGCATCGCCCGCTGCTGCTGTTGTTGTTGCGGAGGTGGTGCTGGCAGTGCCGGCCTGAATGCCGGTGGAGAATACGGCCGACTGTGGAATGGCATCGGCCACTGTGGTGGCTGCCAACGTGGACCCAATGGTGAAAGATTCACCATCCGGTATTTTTGAGAAGGACCACCTCCTTCTCCGCTGCTTTGCGGCGCACTTCGCTTCCTTTCTGCCGCCGCTAACTCCTTGCCGGAGTCCTCTTTAACAATCGTAGCATCAATAATGTCATTGAGGCTGCCACAATTGAACATCGCCAGCTTGTCCTTCAGGAGTGGGTTAAGCCCATGGTAGAAATGATCCCGCCGCTTCTCGTCGGTATCGGCGTGATACGAAGCGTATAGCACAAGATCATTGAACGCCCTGGAGTATTCCAGCACGTTCCGACTTCCTTGCTGCAGGCGTAGGAACTCCTGTGTCTTCCTCTTCATGATACCTGGCGGTATGTGATAGGCCCTGAAGGCCATCCTGAATTCTTTCCAGGTCATAACTCGCTCGGTGGTTTGCGAGACGTAGAAATTCGCCCACCAAGCGCTCGTGGATCGCTGAAGCTGTTGGACTGCGAATTGAGTCTTGCGCTGCTCACTCACATGGAGCAGCCCGAATTTCATCTCCATCGTGCGGAGCCAGTTGTCCGCATCGATGGGTTCATCCGCCCTTGAGAATACCGGGGGATGAGTAGCCAGATAGTCGGAGTAGGATCTTTGTTGGCGCTCCTCGCGATCTTAACGCCTCTCTGGTCGAGACGTATTTGCAATAAGGATTTGCAGCAACTCGGTGTGCTGCTGATGAGAACCCGCCATCGCCGCAACGAGGTCGGCCAATGTAACCGTTGGCGGTGGCGGTTGTTGCTGTTGCTGTTGCTGCTGTTGCTGTGAGACCTATGTGTGCTGAATACATTGGCTTTGACGATAAAAGTTTTGAATACTACTAAAACACCTTTTTAACAAGGTCCGACTCTAGATCCAAGCTCCTGCAAGGTCCGACGATAGGTCCGACTTGTTTTGGGTAGCTCCGGCAAGATCCGACGTAAGGTCCGACTTGCTTTGTCTAGGTCTGACTTATTTTGGCTAGGTCCGACTTGTTTTTGCTAGCTCCGGTGCTAGGTCCGACTAGCTTTGGTAAGTTCGGTGCTAGTTCCGACTAAGCTTTAGTAAGCTCCGGCGCTGGGTCCGACTAGCTTTGGTAAGCTCCGGTTCAAGGTCCGGTTAGCTTTGGTAAGGTTCGGAGCTTGATTGCAATGGTTCTGCTTTTAACTTGCAATGTTTCGAACTTGCTTTACTCTTATGGAAAGTTTGCTTAGTATTATTCTACTAAGTTTTTGGTGTGTTTTGGTGGTTATGACTGATATCATTTTTCTATGGTTTACAACATGCTTATGTGAGGTGCTCACGTAAGATGTTGTAGTTTCGGAACTAACGAGAGTCAAGTCGAGGACTTGTGCTCGGAAGTATTTGTTGTTTATTCATGTGCAGGTGTTGCTTGAGTTCAAGACATGGCAGGTGACGGGATCCATTGAACTAGTCTTAGGGAGAAGATGATATTCAACAACCAAGTTCAGGAGGAATTGTGGTTGAGTTGATCGGGAGGTTGCGCAGCATGTTTGGATCAAGAACAATGCATATGAAGGTATCGTGGACGTTGTTGGAAGGTATTTGCACGTTTGCAAGGAGTGCATGGACGTGGCAACATGGTTCCAAGGCGTGGTGAAGAGATATGGAAGTGGAAATATGGTTGAAAAGGTGCAACCGGCTGGATTTTGTGCTCAGACTATGGCTGAGGCGGTTATGGTTTGTTTATGGAAAGTTTCGATTTGGTTATAACAGGATTTCATGTTAGGCATGAAGTAGAGTTGTTTTAGTAATGTTTGGGACGTTCCTAAGGTGTTTGGAAGTCTTAATATTGCTTCTATCTGCGTATAGAAGAGTCTTGAGCAGTATTGGAAAGTTATAGTTTGAATCCCAAGTAGGAGTAGGAGTACTAGTTTGAATTGGATTGGCCATAGAGCTGGTTATATAAGCTAGGGAGGCCAAGGGTCGTGGAGAGCACGACTTTTGGGGCTGTTCCTCTTATGTTTTTATAAATAAAATTCGTATTCTAAAGGAACTTTTGTGTCTTATTTGTCCGACTTGTTTCAGACAAGTTTTTCTCGTCGAGTTTCTGTTCAGCACTACCTTGCTTCGGTGGTTTTATCATAACTCGAGTTTTACAGATCCAATTGATGTGATTCTTTTTAGGTTGTCTTCACAACTTGATTATATATCATATGTGAAAATTTCGCAGTCATTGAATTTGTGGTTTCTGATCTACACTAGTTTCTTTGCAGTATCGCAGAACTGTTTTTCTCGCGTATGACAGATTGACCTTTGTTCGATCTTTCGATCGTAACTTGAGTTTCTCTCAACGTATTTTCATGATTCTTGTTGTGACGTCTTCGTGACTTGATTCTCTACAATCTATACTAGTTTTGTCACAGTTGAACACGTTTATATTAGTCGCACACTTGGTTTCTTTAACAGATCGGTTTTCTGCTGAGGGGTGTTTTGTTGCTTCCGCTGAAAAGTTTTTATTTACCATTCACCCCTCTCTGGTAGCTTTACACGTGTACTTAGATCCTACAGTTACTGTCCCGAGGAATCCTCAGGAGGTTGTTGGGAGGTCTCTCCCCCCGACTGGAACCCCCAACGTCCGGGTTGGCACGAGTGTGAGTCATTCTGAAATTCAAAACAGCAGCGATCAGCACATGTCATACTTAAATTTCCATATGAAACAGTAGGTATTTGAAGTGACACACGAATAATTTGCACAACATTCACATATATTGATAAAGCTAAACTTTATACAAGATACATTATTCTCGAGTCTCCGAGAAGTCGTGCTCATGTCGTCACTACCTATACATACCCGACTGTCTACACGACATGTCACCGATTACAAAAGTTTTCCTTACACCACCCTCACTGCCCTACTTGATAGGAGGATGAGTCCCGATCTTCCGAGAGGTAGGGTAAACTTGATTGGGTGGAGATCTCGACGTTGATGACCCAAGGCTCCGAACGAACGAAACCCCGCAATCACTACACCACTGCTACGTTGGTTATCACCCGTGTCACACAAATGACCTCACCACGAAGGCTTATCCATGCAAGCGCAATCAAGAACACAAGCAAGAACAGAGAAGTTGCAATCAAAACTGAATTGATCATGAATTTGGGGTCTCACAACCGATGATCGGTGACACTGTTCAATGACAGGTTGTAACTAAGCAAAACCCAGCTGTTTGTGACGGCGGCTAGGGGGTATAAAGGAGGTGGAGGACGACCAGGGAGGTGCTGGGGTCGTGACTTAACCCTAATACACGTACATAATGGACTTGGACTCGATACAAGGCCCAATGGCCCAACTAGGTGATGCAACACCCTGACAGACTCTAAACTTTATATTGTTTCTAAGTTTCCCATCGACTCCGAAGGAATTTTGACGTGGAGTCAGTTCCATTGGAAATTTTATCCTCTCAGCTTTCTGTGCATATGTAGAACGTCAAAAACGGAGTCCGTATGCCTCCTGTGCATCCATTTTAAGGTGGACTGCTCCTGTGCCCTAGTTGGACTCGAGTTTGAGTTGGGCTCGGTCTCTAACTTCTTGTTGGCATATTTTCTGGTCCTCCACGCCTCCAAACCCCTCTCCATGTATCTCCATGTCCTCTCCATGATTCCTAATCATAATTAATCCATTAGGTAGCAACATACTCTCAAAATTCACATATAAAGAATTGTTCAGGAACGAGCTCACCTCTAAATTCAATTGTCGTGCTCGAGCTCTAGTAATTGAACCTTGCATGTCTACCATGTGAGTGTTGTGTATATCTGCAGGAGTTATGTCCACATCATCCTCCCCCTCTTGCATTGGAGTCGTCCTCGACTCAAGCTCATCTTCTTCTCCCAAGTATGGCTTCAAATCTGAAATGTTAAATGTGGGACTAACCCCAAACTCGGGAGGCAACTCAAGTTTATATGCATTGTCATTTATCTTCTCAAGAACCTTAAAAGGTCCAGCAGCACGTGGCATGAGTTTGGACTTTCTCAAATCCGGGAACCTATCTTTTCTCAAATGAACCCACACCAAATCACCGGGTTCCAATTTTACCTCCTTCCTACCTTTACTAGCAGCAATGCGATACTTTTTATTTTCATTTTTTCAATTTGTAACTTAGTAGTTTATGCAACTTAAGAATAAATTAAGAACGTTGTGTAGCATCTAAGTTCACAATTTCAGTATGTGGTAAAGGTAGCAAATTAATTGGAGCACGAGGATTGAAACCATAGACTACCATAAACGGACTTAACTTGGTTGTGGAGTGAATAGATCTGTTATAAGCAAACTCAATATGTGGCAAACACTCCTCCCACAACCTCAAATTATCTTTCAAAACAGCTCGCAACATAGTAGATAATGTACGATTAACTACCTCCGTTTGCCCATCAGTTTGTGGATGACAAGTAGTAGAAAACAGCAACTTTGTTCCCAGTTTATACCATAAAGTTCTCCAAAAGTGACTCAAAAACTTAGCATCCCTATCAGAAACAATAGTATTGGGAACACCATGCAAACGCACAACCTCATTAAAGAACAAATCAGCAACATGTGAAGCATTATCGGTCTTGTGGCAGGGTATAAAATGAGCCATTTTAGAGAAACGATCAACAACCACAAAGACACTATCCCTCCCCCTCTTTGTTCTAGGCAATCCTAAAACAAAGTCAATAGAAATATCCTCCCAAGGTGCACTAGGAACCGGAAGAGGCATATAAAGACCATGTGGGTTAAGTCGAGACTTAGCTTTGTTGCATGTCGTGCAACGTGAAACGTGGCGCTCCACATCATGCCTCATTCGTGGCCAAATGAAGTGAGCGGCCAGCACATCCTCTATCTTTTTAACACCAAAATGTCCCATCAAACCACCTCCATGCGCTTCCTGCAACAACAAAAGACAAACGGAGCTAGCTGGAACACACAACTTGTTAGCACGGTAGAGAAAGCCTTCACGCAGCAGCAATTTTTGCCACGTTCTTCCCTCTCTACAATTTTCAAAGGCATCTTTGAAGTCCAAATCAGTAGCATATAACCTCTTTATGGTTTCCAAACCAAAGATTTTATGAGAAAGTTGGGATAGTATGGTATAACATCTAGATAAAGCATCGGCAATCACATTGTCTTTCCCTTTCTTATGTTTAATGATATAAGGAAATGATTCTATGAACTCAATCCATTTAGCATGACGTTTGTTCAGATTAGCTTGTCCTTTAAGATACTTCAAAGACTCATGATCTGAATGTATGACAAATTCTTTAGACCATAGGTAATGTTGCCAAGTTTGCAAGACACGCACTAAAGCATAAAGTTCTTTGTCATATGTAGAATAATTCAGCGAAGGCCCATGCAATTTTGCACTAAAGAAGGCAACAGGTTTAGCTCCTTGAATTAGCACTTCTCCAATGCCAATGCCGCCCGCGTCATATTCAAGCTCGAAGGTCTTCTCAAAATCAGGAAGTTGCAGCAATGGTGCTTGTGTGAGCTTCGACTTGAGAACATCAAAAGCTTGTTGTTGTGCTGGTCCCCATCGAAAAGGCACTCCATGCTTTGTCAACTCGTGGAGAGGTGCCGCAATGGTGCTGAAATCCTGCACGAAACGCTGGTAGAAACCTGCGAGACCAAGAAAACTCCGAACCTGTGTGACCGTAGTCGGAAGTGGCCTGCTCGTGATGGCAACAATCTTTGCCTCGTCCACCTCAATGCCCTGCGAAGTAACAACATACCCAAGAAAAGACACACGACCGGTGCAAAAGGTGCACTTCTCAAGGTTACCATATAAACGTGCATCGCGCAAGATATTAAAAACAGCACGCAAATATTCAAGATGCTCATCATATGGCTTGCTGTAAATAAGGATATCATCAAAGTAAACCACCACAAATTTACAAATGAAAGCACGTAAAACCTCATTCATCAACCTCATGAAAGTGCTGGGCGCATTAGTTAAACCAAATGGCATGACTAACCATTCATAAAGTCCGAATTTAGTTTTAAAAGCAGTTTTCCATTCATCACCTAAAGCCATACGAATCTGATGATACCCACTACGCAAATCAATCTTGGAGAAAATAACAGAATCACTCAACTCATCAAGCATGTCATCCAATCTAGGAATAGGATAGCGATAACGAATGGTAATGTTATTGATGGCTCTACAATCAACACACATGCGCCAAGTGCCATCTTTTTTTGGAACCAAAATAACAGGAACAGAACAAGGACTAAGACTCTCACGAATGTATCCGCGGTCCAGAAGATCTTGGACTTATCGCTGAATTTCCTTAGTCTCGTCGGGGTTGGTCCTGTAGGCAGCACGGTTTAGCAAGCTCGCCCCTGGAACCAAATCAATCTTGTGCTCAATGCCTCGCACAGGTGGTAATCCAGGGGGTATCTCTGATGGAAAAACATCCATAGATTCATGCAAAAGGTTAGCAACAGCAGGTGGCAAGACAATTGATGTATCCTCAATGGAATATAAAGCATGTTTGCACACTAAAGCATAGCAAGTTCCATTAGAGGCATATAAATCATCAAGATCAGATTTAGTTGCAAGCAAAATAGGATTTTTCAACTTAATAGGTTGCTGAATTTCAGAATTGAAAACACCCTTTTGCTTAGCATTATTCTTTTTCTCCTGCTCAAATTGTACAATTTCAGTGGGACTCATAGGAAGCAACACAATTTTCTTGCCCTTATGCATGAGAGTATACTTATTAGATCGACCATGGTGAATAGCATCAGTATCAAACTCCTAAGGATGTCCCAACAAAAGAGAACAAGCATCCATAGGTACCACATCAAAATCAGCAAAATCATGATAAGAACCAATGGAAAAATGTATCCTTGCTGTTTGTGTTACCTTAACCTTACCATTGTTGTTAAACCATTGAATGTGATAAGGGTGGGGATGCTCCCGTGTGGTCAAGCCAAGCTTCTTGACCACCTCAACATTCACCAAATTGTTGCAGCTACCACCATCAATGATGGTATGTACACAGCAGTCCTTGACGATGAGAAACATGTTGAAAAGGTTGTGACATTGGCGGTTGTCGTCCTCTCGAACCGTAGCACTCAAAGCTCACTGCACAATCAAAGTCCTATAGTTGTTTGTCGTAGATGTACCAAGAACCTCCTCAGCACCATCATCCGAACCTGAAATGTTAGTTGCAATAATATTTTCATCTTCAATATCAGAAGCACTAACATACCCACCATCAGCAGTGGCAATGATCGCCCGTTTGCTGGGGAAATCTCGTTGCATATGGTCAAGTCCCTGGCAGCAGTGGCACTTGATGTCGGAGCTGCGACTTGTCGAAGTGTTGGGTGCAGCCGCCTTTGCTGCAACACCTGTAGGCATCTGGGACTTGCTGTTATCCTGTCCCCGTGATGTAGAAGGTGCGATGCTGCTGCGTACAACAACCGTGGAGGGTGGTGTAGAAGCACGTACGCTCGAGGAGGGTGCTGCTTTGGATGGCACCGGAAATTGTCGTGGTGTGAAGGTGTTGTCCCGCCGCTGCTGTTGGCGACCCTGCACTTCTTTTTCTGCTAACATAGCAAGTTGAAATAAACGTTGAATAGAATGATATTCCTTGTAGTCAACTATGTCCTTGATCTCACGCCGCAAGCCCCCATAAAACCTAACAATTTGGTCTTCCTGATCCTCAACTATCCCACAACGAAGCATACCTTTCTGCAACTCTTGGTAGTACTCTTGGACAGTCATGTCACCCTGATCAAAGCATTGCAATTTCTTAAGAAGATCACGTCTATATGAAGGAGGAACAAACCTAGCGCGCATCTCTTCTTTTAATGCAGCCCATGTCTGTGGTGCATTACGTGTATTGACAAGTTCATTCCACCAAATTATAGCAAAATCTTTAAACTCACTAGTGGCTTGTCTAACTCTATGTCGCTCAGGAACAAGATGAGAGCTAAACTTTTGTTCTACCGTCATCTCCCAATCCAAGTAAGTCTCAGCATCATAAGATCCATAAAATGTTGGAATAGAAAACTTAATCTTAGCATAAGGATCATTATCTTGTTCAGGAGCATGAGGACGAGGTCTACCTCCCATACCTTGACGATTTCGTCGAGGGCGACGGCGTTTCTTTGCATCAACCTCATGGTTCTTGAAGTCATCCTCTGTGTCATAGTGAGCATGTGCATCACCATCAAGGATGATAGAGGGTGTAGCTTGTTGGGGAAGACGAGTATCCATCTCGTCCAACCGTGTGGTCAGACCAGTAACACTTGTATGGAGCCTCTGAAAGGTGGCTGTTGTAGTGGTATGGTAATTGTTGAAAGCTTCGGTCATTGCCCGCATCATATCCTTTAGTTCTATATGGGACACGCACTCATCATCATCCAGAGGTGCATGACACGACCCCATTGGTCCTGTCGAACCAGGATCACGCTGAGGGGTGCTGCGTTGCACAGCACCGTATAACACACGTCAAAGGTACAAAGCGGAAGCGGAAATTTTATTACATAAACAAGTTTATGAACTGTTTACATCAAAATAAGTTTAGTCCACACTCGCGGGCGTAGACTAAGCATCAAGAGCACGTTCAGCCCTTGAACGTGTCCTTGCTAGCACACACACACACACTAACTCTGCGGCGTGCACGACTCCCACTCGACGGGGTTCCCCTCCTGGGGTTCCGTCTCCTCTTCGGGAGTCCCTTCCTCATAGAACCCTGCAAAAGCTTCAAACACAAGCAGTGAGCACAAAGGCTCAGCATGTCTGACCCGTCTCACCTAAACATGGAACTTCTACATGAGGTAGTGGGTTGTATGAGGTAAAAATCATTCGCAAGGACTCGCCTAATTAGTAGAACCTTACTTTCAAGTTTTAGCAGCAGGTTGTGGAGAACCTTACGCTAAGGCACATGAGAGAGCCGCAATCAAACAAGAAACGCATTTCTCTCATGTACTTTGCCCAAAGTTGAAAAGAACTTTAATTAGCTCTAAGCTACAGCATATCATTAACAATCAATGTCCAGCTTTCAATCAGCAACATTTTAACATGTAACTAACCTGTTCTTTCTACGTCACGGTACAGTGAACAAGTGGTACTCACTGACCGCGAGGGACGGCGATTATAATCGATTTACACCTGCAGGGTTACCCGAACAACCCGTCACGTACGCCCGTACTCGATGTTGCCTACAACAACCATCACGGACGCCGTACGCGACTACCTTTCACCCGTTAGCCAAATATTGAACCGGTCCCATCGTCCCGAGCAAGAGGTCTCTGCACGCGCATCTCTGTGCCGCCAGCCGATTTACACCTCGAGCTCTCAACCTACCCTCTGAACGACGGGCAATGCCTCAATACCCAGCTACCCGGGTTACATCAGTTTCCCGGTTCCCATATAGACGGTAGGTCTTCGGTACTGTTCTAGCTTGTTCAACAGGCCCGCACACGGCTCGGTCCTCAATCGACACAAGCGGAGCTACAGCACACAGGCCCCAAAGTCCTGCTGCCCTTACTCTCCGCTCGGTCTCATTTTCTTGCCATGTGTATCATGTGCTATCTCTACCCGAGCAATGTGCCTCTAGCCTATTATCGCGAGTAGTTCCAACTACTCAACTTGTACCGAATCCTACTCTATCCTAGCAATGCAGTGGCTAACGGGGTTTGCAATCCTAAACCCAACCCATGGTTCTCTTGGCTATGCAGTGGGGCTTCCAAACAAGACTCTAATGCACAGAATAAAGGAAACAAGTATGTGCTCAAAACAATAAAAAATTGTAAAAAGGTTAATGCAAACCGGAGCTTGCCTTGCTGCTCTTGGTCGTAGGCTAGCTGTTCCTCCGGAGTAACGAAGTCTAGGACTTCGGGTTCCTCCTCGACCTTAGCGACTACATGATAAGAGCAATGTATGTATTAATTTAAATGCATTTGTATTAACTTTGAAGTTGTGAAGTCTATAACCCTTGCTAGACAGACCTAATGACTGTGAAACTTTTACTGTGGCTTGGTTACAACCTAAACAACGACTTGGTCAAGTTTTAGTTGCAGCAAAGCTCATTTGAGCCCTCTACAATTAATTATGTCCTTGACCTTAATTGGAACTCTTAGGGTGTTCCAGGAATTTTCATGAAACAAACTATGCCTTCCTGAAAACTAGATTTTCAGAGGGTTCTAATGGAGTTGGTCTCACTTAATTTGGAAGTCTCTAACTAAAGATATGAGCCAAACAATTTCAGAGAAAATTCTGAAAATGCTTCTGAACATTTTCTATTTTCTTTGGAACAGTTTCACTAATCACACCATTAGGTGGATTAAATGAGCTCAAATGGATCTGAAATTTTTATGGTAGTTCAAGAATATTTTGGTGAACATCTCAGCAAAATTTCAGGATTTTCCTCCAAAGGATTCTCCAGTTAAAATTCCTAACAGTTTAAACTTTGAGGAATTAATTCTGGAGAAATAAGGAATTTCATGGAGTGAAACTTGATTTTCTGGAAAGTACTCAGAGAGCTGAATCCAGCAAAATTTGGTTCACTCAATTTGGAGCTTTCTAGCCAAAGTTATAATGATTTGAAGTTTGAACTAAAACTGAAATTCAGGGAAAAGTTTAAACTCTGGCTTGTGGGCCCCGCACACAGTGCGTCGTCTCCCTCCTCGCGCCAACTGCGCGGCGGCGGCGTTCTCCGGCGACCCTCGCCGGAACTGAGTTCCCGGCCACCCCCCGGCCCGAAACTTGCCGCCTGCCCCTTTTCCGATCCCCTGGACTCGATGGTGGGATCGCCGGCCGCCGGCGATGACCGGAAACCCGTGCGCACCGGTGACAGCACCTGCTAGGGTTCCGGTGAGGTCGGACCCGCTCTCCCGTGCACCAAATCGACCGGAAATCGGTCGGAGAGCATCAGTAGGGCATGGGAAACACGAACCAGGGCTGGGTGGAAGCTAGAAATACCGGCAACTAGGCTCTCGACGGTGAGCCGAGGTGTTCAGCCATGGCGGCGGGGAAAACAGCCATATCATGGCCGATTCTCGATGGTTTTCTCTAATTCCAGTTCGAGCGTGGGTGCTAGCGTGCATAGAAGCTACTAGGTAACGAGCTCGTCCAACCTTCGTGCATAGAGCACGAATTTCACCCGAAGGTGAGCTCGGTTCTTATGAACTGATCAAGAGTAAATTTGGAAATTCTCGGCCGAGGGTTGATCAATCGCCAAACGGCTTTCGGCTACTCCATCTACATACAATCACGCACCTTTCTTGTGTAGAGAAGAGGACGTGACAACGGCTGTGCCGTGCTGTCCACGGGAGCCCGATCGGCGGCGATGTTCGGCTCGCCGGAGAAATGGCTCGTACAGCTCGAGGAAGCTTGCTCACTGGCCAACACGGAGTCTGGGAGGTTGCTCACGATCTCTTGGTGCCGTTTTGCTGTGGAGGAGGCTGTGCTCGCGAGTGATCGGCTTGATCAAGCGTGAGCTCGAGCGGCGGCGATGGCAGTGGAAGAACAGGTCGTGCACGTCGGCAGCTCGGGGGAATGGCGACTGAAGCACGCCGGGGAGGGAATAAATAGCCCGGCGGCTGGTCTCCAGCTTGGGGCGCGCAGCAGGAGCTGGCGCCGGCTGCCCCCTTCGGTGGCGCGCGCACACTGCACCCGGGAACCGACTGAACTGTGTTTCAGTCGGTTTGTGTTGAAGCAGAGGCTGACATGTGGGTCCCACCCCTCCTTTTAACCTCTGAAATTTACTCCTAACAACTGTGGTAAACAGTGAATCCTATACTACCCTTGGCCATTCAAATTATTCCCCCATGAGCCATTTGAATTGATCAAAGTTCAAATGAGGTTTGGTTTGAATGAATTTCAGCACAAGTTCAGTTTGAAATTCAAATAAAGTTTGAATCTCTCCCCCTTAGCTCATGTCAAGATCAACTCCAAATGGAGTGAAAATTGGTGTGTGAGCTCACAAAAATGTGCTGAGTAAGAATATGCCTTCCACTTTCAAATTTATGGTATAAAAACAGTTTGAATTTGAATAGGTTTTCAAACTGCCCCCTTCCTATCTATACCCAAGATGACCTCAAAAAGGTTTTGAATTTGGGTGAAACTTGGCATGGACATCCTTAGCAAAGTGTAGGAGTTTTCATATGTCCAGCCCATCTATATCACATGTGGGAAATACCACTTTTGCAAGGTGTGAGTTTGTTTTCTAATGAGCATGTTGATAATTGTTACTTGCTCTTCATTTGTGTTCATCATCTTTCCTCAAATGAGGTGTGTGTGTGTGTGGTGATGAACACTTCAATTATGTGTCAAAAACTGAGGCCCTTACATTCCCCCCCCCCCTTAAAAGAATCTCGTCCCGAGATTATACGGTGAAAATGAGAGAGAGGACGGTGGAACATTACCGGATATGCGACGTGAAAAAGTCGGGGTAGCTAGTGCGAAGAAATTCTTCGCTCTCCCATGTCGCTTCGTCCATGGAGTGCTTACTCCATAGAACCTTGTAGAACCACAACATACGGTTGCGTGTGGTTCGGGCCTTTTCATCAATAATCTGCACCGGTTCCTCCCGATAGGTGAGATCCGGTTGCAGTTCTTCAATGTCTTCCAGCTGAACGGTAGTTGATAGCTTGAGACACTTCCTCAGCTGGGAAATGTGAAAGACGTCGTGCACACCGGAAAGTGCTTCTGGTAATTTCAGCCGGTATGCCACCGATCCACATCTTTCGGTAATCTGGAATGGACCGATGAAGCGGGGTGCTAACTTTCCCCTCACCCCAAATCTGTTTACGCCCTTCATTGGAGACACCCGTAGATATACGTGATCCCCAACTTCGAATTGTAATGGGCGCCTTCTCCGGTCCGCATACTGTTTCTGTCGGGATTGAGCGGCTTTTAGGTTCGCTTGAATTAATCAAACCTTTTCTTCCGCGTTGTTGACAAGATCAATCCCGAAGGTAACCATTTCGCCAGACTCACACCAGTTCAATGGTGTGCGGCATTTTCTTCCGTATAGCGCCTCGTAGGGCGCCATCTTGATGCTGGCTTCGTACCCATTGTTGTACGAGAACTCGGCTAACGGCAAGTGATCATCCCAATTCTTGCCGTGGTCGATAGCACAAGCTCGTAGCATGTCTTCTAGAATCTGATTTACCCGCTCGGTTTGTCCATCCGTCTGCGGGTGGTAGGCTGAACTACGGATCAGCTTCGTCCCCAAGGCAGCGTGCAGCTGCTCCCCAAAACGGGACACAAATAAAGTGCCCCGGTCCGATATGATGGTACGGGGTACGCCGTATAAGCATAGGATCCGTGAGATGTACAGTTCAGCGTACTTCTTGGCGTTGTAGTTGGTGTTGACCGGGATGAAATGGGCAACTTTGGTGAGCCGATCGACGATCACCCACACAGAATCATGTTTCTGTAAGGTGGTGGGTAAACCGACGACGAAATCCATGCTCACGTCCTCCCACTTCCAGGCAGGAAGGCCCAGTGGTTGCAGCAGTCCCGGTTTCCGCATGTGGTCTGCCTTCACCCTTCGACATGTATCACACTCGGACACGTATTTTGCCGTCTCTCGCTTCATCCGTGTCCACCAAAACTTTCTTCTGAGTTCTTGATACATTTTGTTGCTGCCGGGGTGAATAGAAAACTTTGATAAGTGAGCCTCATCAAAGATTTTCTTCCGTAACTCCGGGTTTCGGGGTACGACGATCCGGTCCTTGAACCATAGGATGCCGTCTCCGTCCTTCCGGAAACATTTCAACTCCCCACTGTCTACACGTCTCCGTAAATGTGACATGCCCTTGTCATTCTTCTGGGCTGCCGCTATCTCTTCACGGATGGTGGGGATCAAATCTAGGTTGTAGAGAGCTCCGTGTGGAATCACACGGAGTGGTGGTTCGCTCTCTTCCAATGGTGTGATGGTCAGATTATTGACGTGTGACTTGCGGCTCAGCGCATCTGCCACAACGTTTGCCTTGCCCGGATGATAATGGATCTCTATCTCGTAATCCTTTATCAGTTCTAACCATCTTCGTTGCCTCATGTTCAACTCCTTCTGAGTGAATATGTACTTGAGGCTTTTGTGGTCGGTATATAAATGTACGAGATTACCGAGTAGGTAGTGCCTCCACATTTTTAGTGCAAGTACCACGGCAGCGAGCTCCAAGTCGTGAGTTGGATAATTTTGCTCATGGTTCCTAAGCTGCCGTGATCCATACGCGACCACCCTTCGGTCTTGCATCAGCACACATCCGAGCCCAATGCCGGATGCATCGCAGTACACATCGAACGGTTTTGTTGTGTCTGGCTGCGCCAAAACCGGTGCTGATGTCAGGTGCTTGACTAAAGCCTTGAATGCTGCTTCACATGCTGGACTCCAAACATATTTGGTAGCCTTCTTCAGCAGCTCTGTCATTGGCTTGGCAATCTTCGAGAAGTTCGGAATGAACCTCCGATAATATCCCGCGAGTCCGAGGAAACTCCGTACCTCATGAACAGTTCTCGGGTATTTCCAATTCAGCACTTGCGTGATCTTGCTCGGGTCCACAGCGATACCCTCTGCTGAGATGATATGCCCGAGGAAAGGCACTTGCGATATCCAAAACTCGCATTTGCTGAATTTTGCGTATAACTTGTGATCCCGCAGCCGTTGCAAGACTATACGCAGATGTTTCTTGTGATCTTCCTCCGACTTGGAATATACCAGGATGTCGTCGATGAAGACCACGACAAACTTGTCCAGCTCCGGCATGAACACCGAGTTCATTAAATACATGAAGTGAGCTGGAGCATTGGTGAGGCCGAAGGTTATGACCAGGTACTCATAAAGTCCGTACCTTGTCGAGAAAGCTGTCTTTGGAATGTCCTCCGCCCTTATCTTAATCTGATGGTACCCGGATCTTAAATCCATCTTGGAAAAGATCTTTGCTTCGACCAACTGATCAAACAACATGTCGATGCGTGGCAACGGGTACTTGTTCTTGATGGTTACGGCATTTAATGGACGGTAGTCCACGCAAAGCCGCAACGTCTCATCCTTCTTTTTGACAAATAATGCCGAACAGCCCCATGGCGAGGAGCTCGGCCTAATAAAACCCTTCTCCAGAAGGTCCGTGAGTTGAGTCTTCAGTTCCGCCAACTCCCTGGGCGCCATCTTGTACGGCCTTCGGGATATTGGCATGGTTCCCGATGCGAGTTCAATCTTGAACTCCACCTCCCTATCGGGTGGCATCCCCGGTAAATCATCCGGGAATACATCAGGAAACTCCCGGACCACTGGAATGTCTTCCAATCTGATAGTTGTGGACTGATAGACACTTGAAAGTTTTATTTCTGGACTGTCCAGAAATAATGAGTGAGAACCGTGCACCTCTGAGTTTAAGTGCACGACTCGAAGGACGGTGTCTAAAACAGCGCCGTGGCGGGTTAACCACGACATCCCTAGGATGACATCGACCTTCTGTCCCTCTAAGATAATGAGAGACGTGGGGTACACTCTACCCGCTAAGCATAATGGTGCTTTGGAGACCATTACGCCTGCTGAAATCTTCCCACCCGGTGAACAAATTAAATATGGACTATCGGTGGGTAGTATTGGCAAACTGTGTTTAGCAATGAAAGCTTGGCTAATAAAATTATGCGTGGCGCCTGAATCAAATAGTACTATAGGGGAATGCTGGTGGAGTTGGAACATACCCGCAAGGATTGGCTCGCCCTCCGGCACGTCCTCAATGGCAAGCTGGTGGACAGTGACGGGCCTAGGGTTTGCCCGCCGCGCATTAGTAGGGTTCCGGGGTTGATTCCTCCCCGGAAACTGTGGTGCCACTCCGCCGCCTTGCCTCTCCGGGCAACTGTTCGCGAAGTGTCCTGGACGACCACACTTGTAACATGTGGCCGCTGCTGGTGGAGTACTCGGTGGACGAAAGCCCGGCATGCGTTGCGGAGGTGCAAACGCACGCGGCATCGCCCGCTGCTGCTGTTGTTGTTGCGGTGGTACTGGCAGTGCCGTCCGGAATGCCGGTGAAGAGTACGGCCGACTGCGGAACGGCATCGGCCGCTGTGGTGGCTGCCAGCGTGGACCTGATGGTGGGCGATTCACCATCCGAAACTTCTGAGAAGGACCGCCTCCTTCTCCGCTGCTCTGCGGCGCGCTTCGCTTTCGCTCTGCCGCCGCCAACTCCCTGCTGGAGTCCTCCTGAACAATCGCAGCATCAATGATGTCGTTGAGGCTGCCGCGATTGAACATCGCCAACTTGTCCTTCAGGAGCGGGTTAAGCCCCTGGTAAAAATGGTCCCGCCGCTTCTCGTCGGTATCAGCATGATACGACGCATATAGCGCGAGATCGTTAAACGCCCTGGAGTATTCCAGCGCGTTCCGGCTCCCTTGTTGCAGGTGTAAGAACTCCTGCGTCTTCCTCTTCATCAGACCTGGCGGTATATGATAGGCCCTGAAGGTCATCCGGAACTCCGCCCAGGTCATCACTCGGTCGGTGGGCTGGGAAGCACAGAAGTTGGCCCACCACGCGCTCGCGGATCCTTGGAGCTGCTGGACCGCGAACTGAGTCTTGCGCTGCTCGCTGATTTGGAGCAGCCCGAACTTCATCTCTATGGCGCGGAGCCAGTTGTCCGCGTCAAGTGGTTCATCCGCCCTTGAGAATACAGGGGGATGAGTCGCCAGGAAATCAGAGTAGGAGCTCTGTTGGCGCTCCTCACGATCTTGACGTCTCTCTGGGCGAGACATATTGGCGATGAGAGTCTGCAGCAACTCTGTGTGCTGCTGGTGCGAGCCCGCCATTGCCGCGACAATGTCGGCCAATGTAACCGTTGGCAGTGGCGGTGGTGGTGTTTGCTGTTGTTGTTGCTGCTGCTGTCCCGAGGAGTCCTCGGGAGGTGGTTGGGTGGTCTCTCCCCCTTGACTGGTACCCCCAACGTCAGGGTTGGCACGAGTACGCGTCATTCTGAAATTCAAAACAGCAGCAATTAGCACATGCCTCACTAAAAATTCCATACGCAACAGTAGGTATTGAAGTGACACATGATCAATTTGCACAACATTCACATATATTGATAAAGCATAAACTTTATACAAGATACATTATTCTCGGGTCTCCGAGAAGTCGTGCTCATGTCGTCACTACCTATACATACGCTACTGTCTATACGACATGTCACCGATTACAAAGTTGGGTTACGCTACCCTAGCTGCCCAACTTGGCAACCGTAACCCCTTACTCGGAGTAGAACTCGACCTCCTGTGGGTCGTCCTCCTCCGGTACTTCTGCTGGTGGCTCTGGATCTACCACCTCTTCTCCCATTCCGGGTTCTCCCATTGCTGGAAGACCCAAGACCACCGGTATGCCCAATACCGGGGGCACGAGGTCCTGCAATGCATGCACCTCGTCCATAGCCTGGTTGTAGTCCTCTTCCCAGCCTTGTCCTTCCTCAATAGCGTCGTCCCGCTCTTGAGCAAGGTCCTCATTTTGCTGGGTTAGGGTCTGCACTAGCTCTTGCAACGCCGCGATGTCAACACGGCTCTTCTTCTTTGCTTTCTTCAGACGACGCAACTGATTGTGTTGTTCATTCAGTCGCTTGATCGTCGGAAGGAGCACATTGCGGACTGCGCTGTGAGCACCCTCGAAATGATCTCCACGGCTTGTGCTCTCCTTGAGCTTGGTGGCGAGATGCTCTGTATGAACAGCTTGGCTGTCCATCACAGCGTTTCCCGCCCTCATTTGGAGGCTGAGGTTTGCCTCCGCGGGGTTGTACCTTGGGCAACTCGGGTCTGTTGCCTCCAGGTACCTTTCTTCCCACACATGCTGCGCTCACCCCTCCACCGGAACGAGTGCGTATGGTGTGCCTTCCATAGCCTGCACGTGTAGTTGGCAGAAACGTGACATAGTGTCACGGGCTGCCACTTGCCACATCCCTTCCGGTTGTCTTCCTCTCACCGTGACGGTGAATGGCACCCAACCGGGTGGCGTAGGTCCTGCAGGAACCTCGACATGGATCGTCCACGTCTTGTTCCCCTCTTCGCCTTCTTCCTTGGCGAAGTATTGCGGCATCTGGTTGTACCCGAAATATTGGAGCATTTGCCACAATGCTTCCGGGTAGCCGCTACGGTCAGAGCAGTGGGAAACTACCCACCCATTCTCCAACCGTTTTATCTGCTGCCATCTGTAAAAATATATTTGAGAAATGTCAAATATTTATTTGAACAGTAAACCATTGAGTTATAACATAAGATATGTCAGTGAACCCATAACACTTGGAAACATAGTTCAAATTTTTAAACAAATTTGACTGCTGGTCTGCTGCTCCCATGACAGCCTTGACTAGTTTCCATATCAACCTGATTTGGGCCATGTTAAAAGCAAAACCAGTCCTGGAGCTCAACATCAAAGTTGAAGCTAACTTCAATAGCTTTCCAGCCAGTATTTGCTTGGCCTAAGATCTGTCCTGGTTCAAAAATTATGAGATGTCAAAGTTATCAGAATTTCTGGGAACAATTGGACAGCACCTCCCTGCCTTAGGTACTGATTTGATCCAAGAATCCCAGTTAATTCTGTTCCTAATCTGACAAATCTTTCTGTTACAAAGTTGTAACCCATCTCATAAGCTTTCCAGAACTACCTCATTTCCTATTTTTGGATTTTTAAGCAGGAAGTTATGCTTAATTTTACAGAGAGTTTACAGAGAGTCTTTGCTCTGTCCTGTTTTCTGGACAGTTTCAACTCTACTGCAGTTTTCGAGTGGTTAAGGGATGAAACACCTCTGGACCTCAACAGAAGAGTTGTAAAGCTCTTCCAACGCTTTCCAGAAATGTATCATACGACCCCAACCTCGAAAGAACTCAACCTCTAACCTCTGATTAACTTCAGCCTTGATTCAGCTGAAAACAGAGTGCTCTGTCCCTAACATCCTATAAGTTGAAAACATGTTAACTTTGAATATCCTGTACAAGGGAAGGAGTTACATCAATTTTACTACTTTGGATCAAAACCTTCAAATTTTTAGATGAAGTTGTTCATTTAGTTAGGTGCGACGTCGATGCGTCACCAGCTTATGTCGGTACTACGTCCTCACAAAGGAAAAACCTATACCGGACTTAGCCGGCTTCGTTAGCTCAGTGGCACTACTCGTCGCTCGCACACGGATACTACACGTCTACCGTTTCGTGGTAAGGCTACCTGCAGAAACTCAAACAATCATCAGACTCGGCTGCATACCGAGCCCGGAATACATACAGTTAGTACACCCGGCCGTCATCACTCGCCCGGATGTTCTCAAGCCAACCACGCCTTGAGTTACGTGTTCACGTTTCAGACCACGTGACGGGGTCTCCCATGTTGCACCACACACGCCAGGGACAGACGTTGCTCGAATACCCCAAACGACATGAAGAGTCGTAGAGGATACTAAAGCGGGTCGGGTTACCTGCCACCCGTGGGGCTCCACCCTTCAGCTTGTGCGCACTGGTGGACAGCGCTCATGTGCACCCCCCAAGACATGAACGTCCCGAGATGCACGATTTTCCGACATAACAATTAGGTTACTAAGCCACTTTCTATATACTAATAACATCCTTATACGGGCTACTAACTCGTTCCTCACTGGATTTTTGAAAAAGAAGACCTTTGTACTGTGTTAAACCTCAAGCGAGCTCTGATACCACGCTGACACGACCCCATTGGTCCTGTCGAGCCAGGATCACGCTGAGGGGTGCTGCGTTGCACAGCACCGTATAACACACGTCAAAGGTACAAAGCGGAAGCGGAAATTTTATTACATAAACAAGTTTATGAACATGTTTACATCAAAATAAGTTTAGTCCACACTCGCGGGCGTAGACTAAGCATCAAGTGCACGTTCAGCCCTTGAACGTGTCCTTGCTAGCACACACACACACTAACTCTGCGGCGTGCACGACTCCCACTCGACGGGGTTCCCCTCCTGGGGTTCCGTCTCCTCTTCGGGAGTCCCTTCCTCATAGAACCCTGCAAAAGCTTCAAACACAAGCAGTGAGCACGAAGGCTCAGCAAGTCTGACCCGTCTCACCTAAACATGGAACTTCTACATGAGGTAGTGGGTTGTATGAGGTAAAAATCATTCGCAAGGACTCGCCTAATTAGTAGAACCTTACTTTCAAGTTTTAGCAGCAGGTTGTGGAGAACCTTACGCTAAGGCACATGAGAGAGCCGCAATCAAACAAGAAACGCATTTCTCTCATGTACTTTGCTCAAAGTTGAAAAGAACTTTAATTAGCTCTAAGCTACAGCATATCATTAACAATCAATGTCCAGCTTTCAATCAGCAACATTTTAACATGTAACTAACCTGTTCTTTCTACGTCACGGTACAGTGAACAAGTGGTACTCACTGACCGCGAGGGACGGCGATTATAATCGATTTACACCTGCAGGGTTACCCGAACAACCCGTCACGTACGCCCGTACTCGATGTTGCCTACAACAACCATCACGGACGCCGTACGCGACTACCTTTCACCCGTTAGCCAAATATTGAACCGGTCCCATCGTCCCGAGCAAGAGGTCTCTGCACGCGCATCTCTGTGCCGCCAGCCGATTTACACCTCGAGCTCTCAACCTACCCTCTGAACGACGGGCAATGCCTCAATACCCAGCTACCCGGGTTACATCAGTTTCCCGGTTCCCATATAGCCGGTAGGTCTTCGGTACTGTTCTAGCTTGTTCAACAGGCCCGCACACGGCTCGGTCCTCAATCGACACAAGCGGAGCTACAGCACACAGGCCCCAAAGTCCTGCTGCCCTTACTCTCCGCTCGGTCTCATTTTCTTGCCATGTGTATCATGTGCTATCTCTACCCGAGCAATGTGCCTCTAGCCTATTCTCGCGAGTAGTTCCAACTACTCGACTTGTACCGAATCCTACTCTATCCTAGCAATGCAGTGGCTAACGGGGTTTGCAATCCTAAACCCAACCCATGGTTCTCTTGGCTATGCAGTGGGGCTTCCAAACAAGACTCTAATGCACAGAATAAAGGAAACAAGTATGTGCTCAAAACAATAAAAATTTGTAAAAAGGTTAATGCAAACCGGAGCTTGCCTTGCTGCACTTGGTCGTAGGCTAGCTGTTCCTCCGGAGTAACGAAGTCTAGGACTTCGGGTTCCTCCTCGACCTTAGCGACTACATGATAAGAGCAATGTATGTATTAATATAAATGCATTTGTATTAACTTTGAAGTTGTGAAGTCTATAACCCTTGCTAGACAGACCTAATGACTGTGAAACTTTTACTGTGGCTTGGTTACAACCTAAACAACGACTTGGTCAAGTTTTAGTTGCAGCAAAGCTCATTTGAGCCCTCTACAATTAATTATGTCCTTGACCTTAATTGGAACTCTTAGGGTGTTCCAGGAATTTTCATGAAACAAACTATGCCTTCCTGAAAACTAGATTTTCAGAGGGTTCTAATGGAGTTGGTCTCACTTAATTTGGAAGTCTCTAACTAAAGATATGAGCCAAACAATTTCAGAGAAAATTCTGAAAATGCTTCTGAACATTTTCTATTTTCTTTGGAACAGTTTCACTAATCACACCATTAGGTGGATTAAATGAGCTAAAATGGATCTGAAATTTTTATGGTAGTTCAAGGATATTTTGGTGAACATCTCAGAAAAATTTCAGGATTTTCCTCTAAAGGATTCTCCAGTTAAAATTCCTAACAGTTTAAACTTTGAGGAATTAATTCTGGAGAAATAAGGAATTTCATGGAGTGAAACTTGATTTTCTGGAAAGTACTCAGAGAGCTGAATCCAGCAAAATTTGGTTCACTCAATTTGGAGCTTTCTAGCCAAAGTTATAAGGATTTGAAGTTTGAACTAAAACTGAAATTCGGGGAAAAGTTTAAACTCTGGCTTGTGGGCCCCGCACACAGTGCGTCGTCTCCCTCCTCGCGCCAACTGCGCGGCGGCGGCGTTCTCCGGCGACCCTCGCCGGAACTGAGTTCCCGGCCACCCCCCGGCCCGAAACTTGCCGCCTGCCCCTTTTCCGACCCCCTGGACTCGATGGTGGGATCGCCGGCCGCCGGCGATGACCGGAAACCCGTGCGCACTGGTGACAGCACCTGCTAGGGTTCCGGTGAGGTCGGACCCGCTCTCCCGTGCACCAAATCGACCGGAAATCAGTCGGAGAGCATCAGTAGGGCATGGGAAACACGAACCAGGGCTGGGTGGAAGCTAGAAATACCGGCAACTAGGCTCTCGACGGTGAGCCGAGGTGTTCAGCCATGGCGGCGGGGAAAACAGCCATATCATGGCCGATTCTCGATGGTTTTATCTAATTCCAGTTCGAGCGTGGGCGCTAGCGTGCATTGAAGCTACTAGGTAACGAGCTCGTCCAACCTTCGTGCATAGAGCACGAATTTCACCCGAAGGTGAGCTCGGTTCTTATGAACTGATCAAGAGTAAATTTGGAAATTCTCGGCCGAGGGTTGATCAATCGCCAAACGGCTTTCGGCTACTCCATCTACATACAATCACGCACCTTTCTTGTGTAGAGAAGAGGACGTGACAACGGCTGTGCCGTGCTGTCCACGGGAGCCCGATCGGCGGCGATGTTCGGCTCGCCGGAGAAATGGCTCGTACAGCTCGAGGAAGCTTGCTCACTGGCCAACACGGAGTCTGGGAGGTTGCTCACGATCTCTTGGTGCCGTTTTGCTGTGGAGGAGGCTGTGCTCGCGAGTGATCGGCTTGATCAAGCGTGAGCTCGAGCGGCGGCGATGGCAGTGGAAGAACAGGTCGTGCACGTCGGCAGCTCGGGGGAATGGCGACTGAAGCACGCCGGGGAGGGAATAAATAGCCCGGCGGCTGGTCTCCGGCTTGGGGCGCGCAGCAGGAGCTGGCGCCGGCTGCCCCCTTCGGTGGCGCGCGCACACTGCACCCGGGAACCGACTGAACTGTGTTTCAGTCGGTTTGTGTTGAAGCAGAGGCTGACATGTGGGTCCCACCCCTCCTTTTAACCTCTGAAATTTACTCCTAACAACTGTGGTAAACAGTGAATCCTATACTACCCTTGGCCATTCAAATTATTCCCCCATGAGCCATTTGAATTGATCAAAGTTCAAATGAGGTTTGGTTTGAATGAATTTCAGCACAAGTTCAGTTTGAAATTCAAATAAAGTTTGAATCTCTCCCCCTTAGCTCATGTCAAGATCAACTCCAAATGGAGTGAAAATTGGTGTGTGAGCTCACAAAAATGTGCTGAGTAAGAATATGCCTTCCACTTTCAAATTTATGGTATAAAAACAGTTTGAATTTGAATAGGTTTTCAAACTGCCCCCTTCCTATCTATACCCAAGATGACCTCAAAAAGGTTTTGAATTTGGGTGAAACTTGGCATGGACATCCTTAGCAAAGTGTAGGAGTTTTCATATGTCCAGCCCATCTATATCACATGTGGGAAATACCACTTTTGCAAGGTGTGAGTTTGTTTTCTAATGAGCATGTTGATAATTGTTACTTGCTCTTCATTTGTGTTCATCATCTTTCCTCAAATGAGGTGTGTGTGTGTGTGGTGATGAACACTTCAATTATGTGTCTAAAACTGAGGCCCTTACAGTGCAGAACCAGAGGTCTTATCCATAGGCTTCTTTCCTGTCATTGTTAGTACAAAACAGAAACGAAGACAAAAAGATCGTGAAGAACCCTATTACTACGTTCTCCGAAGTGGGTGGAAAATCGATCAGTAAGATGCATCTTACCCCGCTCTTACAAGTTTCTTACCAGCACTGCAGGTGGCCAACGGTGAACGGTGTGAAGCAAGCAGAGAGTGGGTGTGATTGCAAAGGTTACTTGTTCTGCTCGAGAGAAGGTGGAGCTTGGAAGGCTCAAATGCAGTATATGTATGTGGCACACAAGTTAGTAACAGATAGCAATGCTGAATAAGTGTCCAAAGAATTTCACCTAGTTGCTGGCCTAAGAATGTATTAGAACAGTTTTGGCAACAAGAAAGGACAAGGATGAATGATGATGAACAACAAGGATAATATCAGCAAGTATCCAACACTCACACAGAAATAGCACAACTAGAAAACCCCTTAGCCTCCTGTTTTTGTCTTGAAGCACTAGTAGAAATCAAATTTTTTTTCTCTTTATTTTCTTGATATTTTCTCTCAACCAGGGGCACAAGAATAGAAACAGCACCAAGTATTAGCTCAAACCGATGAAAGATGAGATCGGCACAAATTCAGCAGTGATTGGAAAAAAACTGGTGCTGGAACTTCGGAGTTCGAAACGAGGGCCTTCTTATTTATTTATTTTTTTAATTTTTTTTGAAAATGCCGTATGTGGACTTTTTTGAGACCATTTTGGGAAAAAATGCGCCTCAATCGGAGTTACGAGCGAAAAGTTATGCCCGTTTTAAGGAGGATACCCCGAATCAGGTTTTGGTGGTGGTGGAAACTGCAACAGAAACGAATTGGTGGATGGAATTTTTTTGTAGATTGGTTTTTTGTAGATGGCAGTGGATGGAAGAAACAAAACTGAACCAAAACAAATCTAAACCAGCAACCAGACTCAACCTAGGACACGAACTCGGAACTACGGACTCCGAAACTAAATTGTGCAAAAGGTTGAGCGGGGGTTGTAGGTCAGGGAAACTAAAAATTTTTTGTGGCTTTTTGTGGATGATAGGACTGAAACAAAATAAATCTAAAGGACACACAAGTATACCTCACGGTGAACCTGGAGCTCTGATACCAATTGATAGGAGGATGAGTCCCGATCTTCCGAGAGGTAGGGTAAACTTGATTGGGTGGAGATCTCGACGTTGATGATCCAAGGCTCCGAATGAGCGAAACTCCGCAATCACTACACCACTGCTCCGTTGGTTATCACCCGTGTCACACGAATGACCTCGCCTCGAAGGCTTATCCCTGCAAGCGCAATCAAGAACACAAGCAAGAACAGAGAAGTTGTAATCAAAACTGAATTGATCATGAATTTGGGGTCTCACAACCGACGATCGTTGACACTGTTCAATGACAGATTATAACTAAGCAAAATCCAGCTGTTTGTGACGGCGGCTAGGGGGTATAAAGGAGGTGGAGGACGACCAGGGGGGTACTGGGGTCGTGACCTAACCCTAAGACACGTACATAATAGACTTGGACTCGATACAAGGCCCAATGGCCCAACTAGGTGATGCAACACACTGACAGACTCTAAACTTTATATTGTTTCGAAGTTTCCCGTCGACTACGAAGGAATTTTGACGTGGGGTCAGTTCCATTGGAAAGTTTATCCTCTCAGATTTCAGTGCATATGTAGAACGTCAAAAACGGAGTCCGTATGCCTTCTGTGCATCCATTTTAAGGTGGACTGCTCCTGGGCCCGAGTTGGACTCGAGTTTGAGTTGGGTTCAGTCTCTAACTTCTTGTTGGCATATTTTCTGGTCCTCCACGCCTCCAAACCCCTCTCCATGTATCTCCATGTCCTCTCCATGGTTCCTAATCATAATTAATCCATTAGGTAGCAACATACTCTTAAAATTCACATATAAAGAATTGTTCAGGAACGAGCTCACCTCTAAATTCAATTGTCGTGCTCGAGCTCTAGTAATTGGACCTTGCATGTCTACCATGTGAGTGTTGTGTATATCTGCAGGAGTGATGTCCACATTCCTACTTGGCAACGGTAACCTCCTACTCGGAGTAGAATTCGACCTCCTGTGGGTCCTCCTCCTCCGCTACCTCTGCTGGTGGCTCCGGGCCCATGACCTCCTCTTCCGGTTCAGGTTCTCCCATTGCTAGAAGACCCAAAACCACAGGTACGGCACCTACCATTGGTATGCCCAATACCGGAGGTACGAGGTCCTGCAACACGTGCACCTCGTCCATGGCCTGGTTGTAGTCCTCTTCCCAGCCTTGCCCCTCCTCAATAGCGTCATCCTGCTCTTGAGTGAGGACCTCATTCTGCTGGGTCAAGGCTTGCACTTGCTGTTGTAAAGCCATGATGTCGACGCGGCTTTTCTTCTTCGCCTTCTTTAGACGATGCAACTGATTATGTTGCTCATTCAATCGCTTTATCATCGGAAGGAGAACATTGCGGAGTGCGCTGTGGGCACTCTCGAAATGATCTCCATGGCTGTTGCTCTCCTTGAGCTTCACTGTGAGACATTCCGTATGAACAGCTTGTCTGTCCATTATGGCCTTTCCCGCCCTCAATTGGAGGCTGAGATTTGCCTCCGCGGGGTTGTACCTTGGGCAATCCGGATCTGTTGCCTCCATGTACCTTTCCACCGACACATGATTTGCTCGTCCCTCCACTGGAACGAGCGCGTATGGAGTGCCCTCCATAGCTCTCATCTGTAGTTGGCAGAAACGTGACATGGTGTCGCGGGCTGCCACTTGCCACATCCCCTCCGGCTGTCTACCTCTCACCATAACGGTGAACGGTGCCCAACCGGGTGGCGTGGGTCCTGCAGGAACTTCGACATGTATTGTCCACGTCTTGTTCCCCTCCTCGCCTTCTTCCTTGGCGAAGAACTGCAGCATCTCGCTGTACCAAAATATTGAAGCATTTGCCTCAACGTTTCTGGATAACCGCTGCGGTGAGAACAGTGGGATACCACCCACCCGTTCTCCAATTGTCTATCCACTGTCATCTGTAGAAACATATTTGAGAAATGTCAAATATTTGTTTGAACAGTAAACCATTGATTTATAACATAAAACATGTCATTGAACTCATAAAACTTGGAAACATAGTTCGAACTTAAACAAATTTGACTGCTGATCTGCTGTCCAATATGACAGCCCTCACCAGTTTCCATTTCAACCTGATTTAGACCACCCTAAAAGCAAAACCAATTCTGGAGCTCAAAAACAAAGTTAAAGTTAACTTCAAAAGATTTCCAGAAAGTATTTGCTTGGCCTAAGATCTGTTCTGGTTCAAAAGTTATGAGATGTCAAAGTTGACAGAATTTATGGAGAAAATTGGACAGCACCTCCCTGCTTGAGGTACTGATTTTATCCAAGAATCCCAGTTAATTCTACACCAAATTTGCCAAAACTTTCTGTTACAAAGTTGTAACCCATCTCATGAACTTTTCAGAACTACCTCATTTTCTATTTTTGGATTTTTATGCAGGACGTTATGCTCAATTTACATAGAGTGTTTGCTCTGCCCTGTTTTCTTGACAGTTTCAACTCTAATGCATTTTTCGATTGGTTAAGGGATGAAACACCTCTGTATCTAAACAGAAAAGTTGTAAAGCTCTTCCATAGATTTCCAGAAATGTATCATATGACCCCAACCTCGAAATAACTCAACCTCTAACCCCTGATTAACTTCAGCCTTATTTCAGCTGCAAACAGAGAACTCTGTCCTTAGTATACTATAAGTTGAAAACTTGTTAACTTTGAATGTCCTGATTAAGGGAAGGAGTTACATCACAATTTTAGTGCTCTAGATTGAAACTTTTCAGTTTTACAATGAAGTTGCTCATTTAGTGGGGTGTGACGTCGATGCGTCACCAGTTCAGTTAGTTCAGTGGCACTAAGCTAATAGTGGGGTGTGACGTCTACGTCCTTACAAAGAAAAACTTATACCGGACATAGCCGGCTTCGTTAGTTCAGTGGCACTAAGCGTCTCTCGCACACGGATACTACACGTCTACCGTTTCTTGGTTAGACTACCTGCAATTAACTCATACAATTGTCAGACTTGGCTGCACACCGAGCCCGGTATCCATACAGTTCATACACCCGGCCGTCATTCACTTGCCCGGATGTTCTCAAGCTAAACACGCCTTGAGCTACGTGTTCACGTTACTGACCATGTGACGGGGTCTCCCAAATCGCCCAAAGCACGCCAGGGACAGACGTTGCTCGAATACCCCAAACGACATGAAGAGTCGTAGTGGATATTAAAGCGGGTTGGGTTACCTGCCACCCGTGCGGCTCCACCCTTCAGCTTGTGCGCACTGGTGGACAGCGCTTACGTGCACCCCCCAAGACACAAAGCGTCTCAAGATGCACGATTTTCTGACATAAGCAAATTGGTTAGTATGCAACTTTCTATACACTAATAACATCCTTATATGGGCTACTAACTCGTTCCTCACCGAATTTTTGAAAAAGATGACCTTTGTAGTGCGTTAAACCTCAAGCGAGCTATGATACCACGCTGACGCGGCCCCACGGCCTCGTCGAGCCAGGATCACGCTGAGGGGTGCTGCGTTGCACAGCACTAGATAACGCACATCAAATATACAAAGCGGAAGCAAGGTTTTATTACATAAACCAGTTTATGAACATTTTTACAACAAAATAAGTCCAGTCTACACCCACGGGCATAGACTATGCATCGAGTTCACGTTAAGCCCGTGAACGTGTCCTCGCTAGCACGCACACACACTAACACGGCGGCGTGCACGACTCCCACTCGACGGGGTTCCCCTCCTGTGGTTCCGTCTCCTCCTCGGGAGTCCCTTCCTCATAAACCCCTGCAAAAGCTTCAAACACAAGCAGTGAGCACGATGGCTCAGCAAAACTGACCCGTCTCTCCTATACATGAAACTTCTACATGAATGGTTTTACGGTACATGAGGTAAAATAAGTTGCAAAGGACTCGCCTAATTAATGGAACGTTACTTTCAAGTTTTAGCAGAAGGTTGTGGAGAGTCTTACGGTAAGACACGTGAGAGAGCCGCAATCAAACACGAAACGCATTTCTCTCATGTACTTTGCCCAAAGTTGAAAATAACTTTAATTAGCTCTAAACTACAACAAGACATTAACCAGAAAAGTATATCTTTCAAATCAGCAAACTTTTAACATATATCTAGCCTGTTCTTTCTACGTCATGGTACAGTGAACAAGTGGTACTCACTGACCGTGAGGGACGGCGATTATAATCGATTTACACCTGTAGGGTTACCCGAATAACCCGTCACGTACGCCCGTACTCGATGATGCCTACAGAAACCATGACGGACGTCGTACACAACCACCTTTCACCCGTCAGTCAAATGTTGAACCGGTCCAATCGTCCTGAGCAAGAGGTCTCTGCGTGGGCATCCACAGTGCCGCCAGCCGATGTACACCTCGAGCTCTCAACCTACCCTCTGAATGACCAGCTATGCCTTAACACCCAGCTACCCGAGTTACATCGGTTTCCTGGTTCCCATATAGCCGGTAGGTCTTCGGTACTGTTCTAGCTTGTTCAACAGGCCCGCACATGTCTCGGTCCTCAATCAACACAAGCGGAGCTTTAGAACCCAGGCACCAAAGTCCTGCTTCCCTTACTCTCCGCTCGGTCTCGTTTTTCTTGCCATGTGTTTCATTTGCTATCTTCACCCGAGCGATGTGCCTCTAGCCTATTCTCGCGAGTAGTTCCAACTACTCGACTTGTACCGAATCCTACACTGTCTTAGCATTGCAGTAGCTAATGAGGTTTTCAAACCTAATCCCAACCCAGGGTTTTCTTGGCTATGAATTTGGGTTTCAAACAACACTCTAATGCAAGAATTTATTGAGTGCTCAAAGTAAGTTCTCAAAACAGTAAAACTTTGTCAAAAGGTTAAAGCAAACCAGAGCTTGCCTTGATGCTCTTGGTCGTAGGCTAGCTGTTCCTCTGGAGTAATGAAGTCTAAGACTTCGGGTTCCTCCTAACCTTAGCGACTACATGAGATAAACATGTATATGTATGAATTTAAATGCATTTGAATTGAAGTTCAACTTGTGAAGACTATAAGTTTTGCAAGACAGACCCAATGACTCTGAAATTTTTACTGTGGTTTGGTTACAACCTAAACAGAGACTTGGCCAAGTCTCATTTGCAGCAAAGCTCATTTGAGCTCTCCACAAAAAATTATGTACTTGACCTTAATTGGAGCTCCTAAGGTGTTCTAGGGATTTTCATGGAGCAAGCCATGACTTTCTGAAAACTAGATTTTCAGAGGGTTCTAATGGAGTTGGGTTCACTTAATTTGAAGGTTTCTAGCTAGATATATGAGCTAAACAATTTCAGAGAAATTCTGAAAATGTTTCTGGACATTTTCTATTTTCTCTGGAACAGTTTTATTAATCACACCATTAGGTGGATCAAATGAGCTCAAATGGATCTGAAATTTTTATGGTAGCCCAGGGATATTTTGTTGAACATCACATTAAAATTTCAGAATCTTCTTCCAAAGGGTCCTCCAGTTAAAATTCTAAACACTTTAGTTTTTGAAGAATTAATTCTGGAGATAAAGATTTTCATAGAGTGAAACTTGATTTTCTGGAAAGTACTCACAGAGCTGAATCCAACAAAATTTGGTTCACTCGATTTGGAGTTTCCTAGCCAAAGTTATGTGGGTTTGAAGTTTGAATTAAATCTGAAAATCGGGGAAATGTTTAAATCACTGCGCGTGGGACCTGGGCTACATGTCAACTTCTCAGCGGTCGACACACGGGGCTATGGAATCTTTCGCGTGCAGCCGCACCCGATCTGGTGCCACAGCAAATCCCGGGTTTTACAATATCGGCCGCACCCGATCAGGTGTGAGCAGCTCCAGACTCTAACACGTCCGAGGGCGCCTTAGCTTGGGCGTGCCAACCTCCCGTTTGGGCTGTCCACGGGAGCCCGAGGTGCGGCGGACTTAGGTCACCGGGAAAAACTTTCGGTATGAGCAAGATCATCCGAATTCGGCTAAATTTCTGCGATGGGGAAGGAAAAGGAGAATCTCTAGTACCGTTTTGCAGCTTGGAGGGAGTGGAGAGGCTGTGAACACTGATTCTCTGATCAATTCCGAGCGAGCGGCGGCGAGCGATGCTTTCTTGCTCGAGAGCGAAGAAACGATCGGTAGTGCTCGGTTTGGCTCAGCTGCGGGGATAAGAGGGAAGGGTGAGGCGGTTCAGTGCTCAGGGCGGCAACCAGCTGCTGTCCCGATCGATTCTCGCCATGGCGGCAGCCCGAGCCGGCGCAAGAAACCGGGTTGAATCCCTCAGTCGGTTGCTTTGGCTATTGAGGCTGACATGTGGGTCCCACCCAAGGTTTTACCTCTGAAATTAAATTTTCCCCACTGCTCTAAACAGTAGAGACCCAAATAACCCTGGTCATTCGAATTATCTACCCTCTGGCCATTTGAATTGGATAGAATTTAAATTGGGAAGTGTTTGAATAATTTTTTAGCACATATGCAGTTTGAAATTTAAATGGAGTTTGAATTTCTAAACTTAGCTCATGTCAAGATAAACTCCAAATGGAGTGAAAATTGGTGTGTGAGCTCACAAAAATGTGCTGAGTAAGAATACGCCTCCCACTTTTGAACTCATGGGATGGAAGTGAATTGAAATTTAAATTTGGGTTCAAACTAACCCTTTTTCTAGTTATACCCAAAAATACCTCAAAAAGGTTTTGGATTTGGGTGAATTTTGGCATGAGCATTCCTAGCAAGGTGTTGAAGTTTTTCATATGCTCAGCCCCTAGATGATGCATGTGGGAAATGCCACTTTTGCATTTTGTGAGTTTACTCTCTAATAACCATGTTGATGGTGTTTACTTGCTCTTCAAATGTGTTCACAAAGTTTCTTCAAATGAAGTGTGTGTGTGTGGTGATGAACACTTTGAATATGTGCCAAAGACTCAGGCCCTTACAGTGGGGTGATCCATCCGGTGAGCGTAGCACCGAGTTTTCGCCGCCACCGGTCAAAACAGCTCGGGTCACCAGTGAAGTCCCTCTTCCCGGTGATCCCCGGCCAAGAGGAGGGCATGGTTAGCTTTCCCGTGCCCCAGTGGTGCTTTCCGACCCTTTATTGGTCATGTTCCCTGCTGAGATGCGTGTTAACTGTCTGACCCGAAACAAATTCCGCCGCCACCGCCGCCGATGAGGTTACCGGCGATGCCGAGGTGCACGGAGGTGTCCGGCGTGTGTACCACGGTCCCAGGAGGGTGTAGGAAGAATCCGTTTGGAAAATCATCCCTTGTCAGCCTAGCAACATGCGCGCCACTGTCTCTGTTCGTCGGGAGCTTGGGCGCCGGTGAGAGGTTGAAGACAACCCTGTGCTGTGGGCCTGGGTGTCAGCCGTTTAAACATTTTGGCTTCTCTTTTCCAGTTTTCCTCTAAAAGTTTAGAAGCCCATAACTTTGGCTAGGAATGTCCAAATTGAGTGAACCAAATTTTGTTGGATTCATATCTCTGAGTACTTTCTAGCAAATCAAGTTTCACTCCATGAAAACTTTTATTTCCCCAGAATTAATTCTACAAATTTAAACTGTTGGGATTTTTAACTAGAGATTCCTTTAGTGTAGAATGCTGAAATTTGGCCAGTATGTTCCTTGTAATATCCCTGAGCTACCATAAAAATTTCAAATCCATCCGAGCTCTTTTATTCCAACTAATGGTGTGATTAATGAAACTGGTCCAGAGAAAAAGAAAAATTTCCAGAAACGTTTTTCCTATTTTCTCTGAACTTGTGTAGCTCATATCTTTTGCTAGGATGATCCAAATTATATGAAACCAATTCTTTTAGAACCCTCTGAAAATTTAGTTTCCAGAAAGTCATAGCTTGCTCCATTAAAATCCTTAGAAAACCATAAGACCTCTAATTATGGCCAAATACACATTTATTTATGCAGGGCTCAAATGAGCTTTGCTTCAAATGAAATTTGGGCAAGTTCCTGTTTAGGTTGTTACCAAATCTCAGTAAGAATTTCAGAAACAAAAGTACTGTCTAGCTATACTTATAGTCTTCACATTATCACAATAAATCAAATGCATTTAAATTGACACACATTGTATGTTTATTTGGTGTAGTCACTAAACACAAAGAGGATCCGGAGGTGTTAGACTTCATTACTCTGTAAGAACAGTTAGCTAACAGTCAATCAAGGTGAGCTCCAGTTTGCATTAACCCATTTACAAAGTCTTATGTTTTGATCACTTATTTTATTTATTTCCTATGAATGTGCATTAGAGTCTTGATTGGAAACCCACTTGCATAGCCAAGAGAACCAGGGGCTTTGGGCTTAGGTTTTAAACATTGAGTAGCCACTGCAATGCTAAACTGGTATAGGTTTTGGTACAAGTCGAGTAGTTGGAACTACTCGCGAGAATAGGCTAGAGGCACACTACTCGGTTTGAGATAGATAATGAATCACATGGCAAGAAAATGAGACCGAGCGGAGAGTAAGGGCAGCAGGACTTTGGGGCCTGGGTGCCATAGCGCTTCTTGTGTCGATTGAGGACAAAGCCATGTGAGGGACTGTTGAACAAGCTAGAGCAGTACCGAAGACCTACCGGCTATATGGGAACCGGGAAACCGATGTAATTCGGGTAGCGATCTGTTGAGGCATTGCTTGTCGTCCAGAGGGTAGTTTGAGAGCAGCGAGGTGTAAATCAGCTAGCGGGCACTATAGATGCTCTGTGTAGAGACCTCCTGCTCGGGACGATAGGACAGGTTCAACACTTGGCTAGCGGATCAATGGTGGTTGCGTACGATGTCCGTGGTGGTTGCTGTAGGCAACGTCAAGTACGGGCATACGTGACGGGTTATAATCGCCGTCCATCACAGTCAGTGAGTACCACTATTTCACTGTACCGTCACGTAGAAAGAACAGGCTAGTGTCATGTTAAAAGATTGCTGGTTGAAAGATTTACATTGTTTGTTAATGAAATGCTTTAGTTTAGAGCTAATCAAAGTTCTTTTCAACCTTAGGCCAAGCACATAAGAGAAATGTGTTTCTTGTTTGATTGCGGCTTTCTTATGTGTCTTAGCATGAGGTTTTTCGCTAACTTGAGGCTAAAACTTGAAAGTAAGATTCAACTAATTAGGCATGTCTTTTGCAACATAATTTTCTATTATACACTGCAAACCCAGCATGTAGAGTTTCATGTGTAGGTGAGACAGGTCAGTCTTGCTGAGCCATCGTGCTCACTGCTTGTGTTTGAAGCGTTTGCAGCGTGCTATGAGGAGGATGCTCCCGGGAAGAGACGGATCCTAAAGAGGGAACCATCGTCGAGTGGGAGCCATGTTAGTGTGCCTGTGTGCTAGTGAAGACACGTTCATGGGCTGAACATGAACTTCTTTTGCTTAGTCTACGCCCGCGAGTGTAGTCTTAACGTTATTTTGATGTAACTATGTTCATAAACCAGTTTATGTAATAAAATTTTGCTTCCGCTTTATGCTTTTTACGTGTGTTATCCGGTGCTGTGCAACGCAGCACTCCTTAGCAAGATCCTGGCTTGTCAGGACCGTCGGGTCCTCGCAGCGTGGTACCAGAGCTCTGTTGAGGTTTAATGCACTTAAAAAGGTTAAATTTTCAAAAACTCAGTGAGGAACGAGTTATTAGCCCATATAAGGATGTTATTAGTGTATAGAAAGTGGCAACACTGACCTATTTTCTTATGTCAGAAAATCATGCATCTCGGAACTTCATTTGTCTTGGGGGGGTGCATGTAAGCGCTGTCCACCAGTGCGCATAAGCTTAAGTGTGGAGCCTCACGGGTGGCAGGTAAGCCGGCCAGCTTTAGTAGCCTCTACGACTCTTCATGTCATTTGGGGTATTCGGGCAACGCCCTTCCATGGCATTCTATGGGCAAGTAGGGGAGACCCCGTCACGTTGTAAGTAATGTGAACACATAGCTCAAAGTGTGTTTGGCTTGAGAACAACCGTGCGAGTGACGACGGACGGTTGTATGGAACTGTATTGGGACCGGGTTCAGTGTGTAGCTGAACCTGACGATTGTGTGGTTTAATTGCAAGTAGCCTAACCAAGGATCAGTATACGAGTAGAATACATGTGCGAGAGACGTTTAGTGCCACTGAATTAACGAAGCCGGCCAAGTCCGGTATAGGTTTTCTTTGTGAGGAAAGTAGTACCGGTATGAACTGGGTGACGCTTCAACGTCTGTAACACCACAAAACCTATCAAGAGGGGAATTTAAAAATTTTTTGGACGTATTGCAGGTGGTACAAAAATTCAAATTCAAACTGGAATTCAAATTAAACTCAAAACAGAAATGAAAAAGAAAAAGAAAAAGAAAAAATAAACCTCCCCGGCCAGTGGGCCGAAACCCACCAGCCGGCCCACTGACCCCCGCGCCAGCCCGCAGCCGCCGTCCCCCCCCCTCTTTCTCGCTGACGTGTGGGGCCAGCCATCCTTCTTCCTCCTCGCGCCCGCGCTCGGCCGGCCGGGACTCTTCTCTCCTCCGAATCAAAACCGCCCCGGATACTCGCGTATCCCAGCCGAATTTCGGTTCAGGACGACGCAAACTCGATCACAACCGAACGCCGCCCTTCCCCGGCTATATAAACATCGGCATCTTCCCGATTTTCACCCACGATCAGCCGTTTTTCCTTCCGGTGAGAACCCGAGTTTCTACGGCCAATTTCGCTCGATCTTCGCTCGGGATTTCTGATCTAACGCGCTGATCTTGATCCACAGCCTCCGGGGAATCACGCAGGTGCAGAAAACTCGATGGTTTGCACTTCAAACACAGCGTCGACGAGCCTCGCCGTGAATTCACCTCGGACCTCGTCGCCGACCGCTTTCCAGGACCTCCGAGCTCAAGAAAACCAACGAGGTGAGATCCCCGACCTCCCCTCTACCGATCTATGCCATAAAATCCCAGTTTTAGAAAGAATTTACGAAGATCCGAAGCTCTCCGGCCAGATCGCTGCCTCCCGCCGCCGCGCGCCGCCGGGCAGTGCCGCCCGCGCTCGATCAGAGCGACGTGGCCGCTTGTGCTCCGTCTATTTTAAATCGCACGGTAGAATTTAAATCCCCGCGTACCGGTTCGACGTTATAATCTCAGCCGTCAGTTTTAAATCGGACGGTCCACGTCAGCCCCGCGTTATAAAGCCCGGGATTCTTACGCGCTACCCCCTGGGGTTCTCGGAAAATACGAGCTAGCCCCGGAAACTTCTGATCTAGCCCCTGGAACTTCAGAAATTCATGTAAATTCAATTAAAAATCAGTTTTAGCCCCCTGGACTAAATAAAAATTAGCAATAACCCTCTGTTATGTGTAGTTAGACCCCTGGAAATTTATAAAATAATAAATAGACCCTTTGATGGGGTAAATTTGCCTTTTTAACCTTATATAATATTAAATTTAGGAATTTAACTATGTAATTAAGATTTAAATATTAAAAAGGGTGAGGCACACACATTGTAAATTCAAGATTAAACTTTACTAATAATTGGAAAGCTTTAGAATGAGCTAAAAATAAATTTTAGGCTGAAATGAAATCTGTTTGGGTGTGTTCATGTTTCTTAGATATAGAAACACATTTTTAGGCTAGGAGATAATTCTGAAAATTTGGTAAAAGAAATGTAAAATAGTTCACATCAGAGGAGAAGTTCAAAAATATATTATTTACTATTTTAGATCAGAACCTATTCTGTTTAGATGATGTGTCTTACTATGTTCATAATAAAGTTCACAATTAGGTATAGAAAATAAATCTTAAAATATAGGAAAATAGGTATGCATAACTAGAAAATGATAAATGAAGTCTCCAAATCCAAAGATTTCAGTTTAGGATTTGGTAGAAGATCTGAAAACCCATTTGGAGTAGGAAAATACCTTCCATGCATACTTGGTAGCTAAGGTGTGTATTAATTGAATATAAGAAATTTGTTTAAATTGGAAATTCATATATAGTGTACAAATATAAATCTGAATACAAAAGTTAGAAATCATATGAACATGTTTAAAAGTGCATGTAAGCCCAAAATCAACACACATAGAGTAACCACAACACATAGAAATATGAATGACTTTCATAAATGAATGTGTGGTTTGTATGAAGTGAAAGTGTGAACTATGTCTTATGGATTGTTGTTTTCTTTTTGCTATGTGTGATGGTATGAGTAGAACCTGCTCCAGAGCAAGTTCTTCCTTTCCAAGACCAAGACATTCCAATCCCAGAGCAGCAGGAAGAAGGCAAGTGTCCTTGACCACTTTGTTCCTATACTAGGATGTGTAGATAGAATTATTTGCATTGTCAATTGAAATATGAAACCCATGCTAGGAAGTTTCCCTAGAATTGCATTACCTTGTTTTCCTTGTAGCTTGGGTTGGGATTTATTTTATCATGTCATTTATTCATATGCTTATGCTTAGCCATGCTTAGAATGGGATAATTGGGATATGAGATCATCAGTTTATTTACCACACTCTTGAATGAGATATTATGAGTTATGTAGAGGTAGGGATCAAGGCAAGTTGGATGATTTGGTTGGTGCTGGGTGCACGAGACTCGGGTTTGTGTTTAATACTTGCCTGGATCCTAAGGACCGGTTCATGGAGCATGTAACCTGGCTTTACCGTGCCAACCACATGCTGAGATGGGGCAGCTTGGCCAATTAATTAGGTGTATCCCCGACGTAGTATGGGTGTGTTGGATGGTGTGGAGAATAGGTGTCAGCTGGACTACCGTATGAACCGCAAGGCTCAAGAGGGGGCCACTGCAGCGGGGTTGAAGCCTCTTGTATGCTGTTAGGGGTGAAACCTCAGTGGGCCCACGCTCATCGGGAATCCCTTTGTAAAGGCTTCGTAGTGATCTCCTGGCTACACACCTGGGAAGTGTGAATGTGGTTCGTAGCCACTGGCATAATGGAGGTTCTTTTAGTCCACCCGGCAACGGGGGATGAAATCACTACATGTGGGTACAGTGGTACAAACTATGCAGAGTCAAAACTGTCATGACAGCCCTGCTCACAGTCAAGAGCGGCTTGGACTTATTCATGATTAGAGGATGATGGCTTTGGAAGTTGTGGATGTTAAGCGGGGAGCTTAACATTGGAAATGATGTTATGGTTATTTTATTATGATGATGGGTTGGGAGATTGGGACCATTTTATCTATGTAGTAATGTAGGTGCTTAATAAGCTAGGGTGATAGGTATTAATTCCGTAGTGCTTTAAGCATAAATTCAACCTTTCCTTGTTCTAGCCATGCATGACATAACTTTCCCACACTTGCTGAGTACCATCGGTACTCAACCTTGCATATTTGTTGGTTTATATTGCTGCTCAGGTCAAGAAAATGATATGGTGTTTAATGATCAAGACTTCGGACCCGAAGAAGGATTCTAGGTTCATGGAGTCCCCCGGGCAACGCCTGTGACGGAGCCCAAAAGAATAATTTTCCGCTGCTATTTTATTTACATGTTATGAACTTATTGTCGTCCATCGAGACATATGCTATGTAATACTTATTTATATTCGACACCTGGCTTGTAATAAATGCTGCTTCACTATTTGTCGTCACATGTATGAGAAAATGATCCTGGCATACATGTGATATTCACTCGTTTGTCTTCGGAGAAACCGGGTGTGACAGAAGTGGTATCAGAGCCAAGGTTGCCCGTAGGAACGTGGACCTAGGTAGAAATGGACGTATTTAAGGGCCCTATTTTCTTAAAAACTATTTTAGAAGGTGTGGGTTGAAAAGTGTTATTTAATGGGGTCACTTTCTTCATCTTACCCCAACTTTTATTCAAAATAGGATTTTTGTTTAAAATTTTATCTAACTTAAGTTAAATGCTTTATGTTTTAGATGGTTCGCATGATTCGCACCGCTCGCAAGTCCATGGGAGGGAGAGTTCCCGTAGTTGCCCTTGCCCGAAAAGAGGAGAGCCGTCCGGTGACGTACCTTTCCTACGGATTGGCAGTAGGAGGCTTGTTGCGCCGTCTTCGACGCATGCTCCAAGCCGCCGGCAATACGGGCAAGCTAATCATACACTATAGCTCCACCAGAACCATCCGAGAGAAGAGGGAAGAATGGAGTTCAGAGATGAGGATTATCCACGAAAATCAGCTGCTCAAGATCCACCACTCTCCAGCTTGTCGAGCGACACAGGTCGATGCGGAGAAGGATGTCACCTGAGAAGCAATCACCTGTCAGAGTCACATCTATCGTCGTCACCTGGACAGGACTGAGTACATGTATGTCCTCTATCGCGAGAGTGGTACCACGGAGTACAAGTACCCGCCAGTGCAGCAGGGGACTTCCCATGAGCACATGGACTTGTGCTTGGAGGATGCTGCTATGCTCAGCACTCGATTGCAGGAGTGTCAGCAGGAGCTTCAGGATGTTCGTGACACCCTGAAGGAAATCGAGGCGTTGCTTCGAGCCTGCTTGAGGGCGAGAGAAAGAGGAGATGGGAATGAACTAAGTGTCACCGTGAATGACACATGGACTCCTGACTCCCCAGATCGCCGGACGATCAGGCGTCGTCGCACTTCTCCACCAGCAGCCTCCCCACCCAAAGCGGAGTCAGAAGGCAGCCGCAATAATGAGGAAGATCCCGAGGAGCCAGCTCAGTGATACGAGTAGTGTAGAGTCCTTCCCTTAGTTTAGCAGGATGTCGAGTAGTCGAGTTGTTACCTTAATTAATGTTGTGTTAATGCTTGGTGTGTGACGTGAGTTGTGAAAGCCATGGGCGTTTGTTCACAACCTCGTCTTCAGGTTGTTTTGCTTTGGTGTGTGAACCCATATGAATTAAGAGTGCATTTATGTTCACGTAAGACATGAAATCTGCAGAAAATATAAATGAAATAAGTTCTCAAAATCTTAAAGTTTAAACAAGCAAAAACTGGTGAGTTAATACGTAATGCTTTAAATTAACATCTGGTTAATCATGATAGATGGACGGAAGAGGAAAGGGCCGTGCAGCCAACCCCGCCAACAACAACGATGAGGCAGGCAACCCTCATCTTTCTGGAGGCCAAGACAGGGGTGGTCGCCGTGAAGGAGTTGATCCCATCCACCAAATGCTTGAGAATCAAAATCAGCTCATCCAGAACCTGACTCAAGTGGTGGCCAACTTGCACCAAGCTCCACCTCCACAAGCTGCACCACGCCAACCAAGGTTGAGTGAGTTTCTAGGAACTCAACCTCCAAAGTTTGCAAGTGCTGCTGAACCCCTGGAGGCAGATGATTGGCTAAAGACCATTGAGAGCAAGATGAGGATTATACAATGCCAAGGGTATGAGAGGGTGCTGTTTGCCTCTCACCAATTGCATGGACCTGCTGCTGATTGGTGGACCGCTTACGTGGCCGCCCATCATGACCCTGAGAATATCACTTGGGAAGAGTTCAAGCGTAGCTTCCGTGACCATTACATACCCAGGGGTGAACTCAAAAACAAGATGAAGGAGTTCTTGGGATTGCAGCAAGGAAACATGACCGTGAGGGAATACCTCACTAAATTCACTCAACTCTCCCGTTATGCCCCACGGGACATAGAGACTGATGAGCAGAAACAAGATTGTTTCGTGGAAGGACTTACCGCAGAAATGAAGTGTGCAATGTCCTCCAACGAGTATGAAAGCTTCCAAAAGATGGTGGACAGAGCATTTGTTGTAGAAAGGAAACTGAAGGCCTTGGAAAATGAAAACAAGAGGAAAGCCGGGTGGTCACACCAAGCCTCGGGTAGCAACACCCGCCCACGTCTGATGCAGCAACCCGCAGGGCAGACGAGCCGTGCTGCGGTACCCTACTCAGCACCGAGAGGGTACAACCCGAACTTCAGGCCTCCGGCAGCACCAGCACCACCACAACGTCAGTTTGTGCAGCAGCCTCGCCCTACATATCAACCTCGACCAGCAGTACAAGGACCCCCAAACCAACCCCAAGACAACAAAGGCCAGGCACCTAAGGTTGGGGTGCAATGCTTTAACTGTGGTGAAGTGGGGCACTACGCCCATAAGTGCCCAAAGAAGAAGCCCGTGCAGTCGCAACAGCAGAATGTAATGCGAGGACGGGTGAACCACGTCACCATGGAGGAGGCGCAAGAGGCACCCGACGTGGTAGTTGGTAAGTTTCCTGCCAATTTACACATTGCAACCCCGTTGTTTGATTCTGGTGCTACCCACTCGTTCATTGCTCAAGGGTTTGTTAAGAAGCATGAGCTAGCAACAACACAAATGAACCATATGCTAGCAGTAAACTCTCCAGGTGGAGAAATAAGGACAAGACAAGCGTGTCCCAAGGTGAACCTATACATTAATGGGGTAGTATTTACTACTAACCTCATAGTGATAGATTCACAAGGGATAGATATTATCTTGGGTATGGATTGGTTGACCAAACATAAGGGAATCATCCATTGTTCGATCAGAAAGGTGGAACTAACTCACCCTAGTGGCACAAGAGTAAAGTTCATAACAATACAAGAGCCTAGGAGGGACATTAAATTAAATCAAGTTGAGGTGAGGGTGGAAGAGATCAGGATCATCAGGGAATATCCAGATGTTTTTCCCGAGGAGTTGCCAGGTATGCCTCCCGATCGTGAAGTGGAATTCACGATTGAGCTAGTACCTGGAACAGCTCCGATATACAAGAGACCTTATCGGATGGACTCCAAGCAGCTGGGAGAACTCAAGGATCATTTAAGAGAATTGACGGAGAAGGGGTATATTCGTCTTAGTTCCTCACCATGGGGAGCTCCAGTGATATTTTTGCCCAAAAAGGACGGAACCCAAAGGTTATGCGTAGACTACCGTGCCTTGAATGAAGTAACCATCAAGAACAAGTACCCATTACCCCGCATTGAAGACATGTTTGATCAGTTGAGGGGAGCTCGTGTGTTCTCAAAGATTGATCTCAGGTCGGGATACCACCAACTTAAGATAAGGCAAACTGATATTCCAAAAACAGCTTTCGTATCTCGGTACGGACTGTATGAATACACTGTCATGCCTTTCGGGCTAACTAATGCCCCGGCATACTTCATGTATCTCATGAACAAGGTATTCATGGAATATCTGGATAAATTTGTGGTGGTTTTCATAGATGACATTCTCGTCTTCTCCAAAGATGAAGAGGAACATGAGAAACATCTAAGGTTGGTGTTGCAGAAGCTGAGGGAACACCAACTATATGCCAAGTTGAGCAAGTGTGAGTTTTGGCTGAAGAGAGTTCCCTTCTTAGGACATATAATCTCGGAGGGAGGAATCTCCGTAGATCCCGCCAAGATCGAGGATATACAGAAGTGGAAGACCCCTGAGAATGTCGGGGACGTTTGAAGCTTCTTGGGATTGGCTGGATACTATCGACGGTTTATTGAGGGATTCTCCAAGATCTCGAGACCCCTTACCAAGCTGTTGGAGAAGGGAATCACATTCACATGGATGCCACAGTGCGAAACGAGTTTTCAGGAGCTAAAGAAAAGATTGACAACAGCCCCAGTGCTAGTTATGCCAGATATGCAGAAGAACTTTTCGGTGTACTGCGATGCCTCTGGAAATGGGTTGGGAGCTGTTCTCATGCAATAAGGGCACGTCGTGGCTTATGCATCCCGGCAGCTCCGGAAGCACGAGAAGAACTATCCTACACATGACCTAGAACTAGCCGCAGTGGTACACGCGTTGAAAATTTGGCGGCACTACTTGATGGGGAAGAGGACGGATATATATACGGATCATAAGAGTTTAAAGTACATTTTCACACAGCCAGATCTCAACCTCAGACAAAGGAGATGGTTAGAGCTAATCAATGACTTTGATGTGGGCATCAACTATCATCCTGGGAAAGCAAATGTCGTGGCAGATGCTTTAAGCCGGAAAGTGCAGGTCAATAGGTTGAGCTTGAAGGACATGCCTGCAGAATTGAAGGACGATGTTATAAGACTCAATCTATGCCTGGTGAATAGTGGTGAAGCCATCGCCATGGAAGTGGACTCCACACTAGAGCAAGACATACGCGATGGTCAAAAGAATGACGAGAAGATACAAGAAATCAGGCAACTCATCAAGGAAAATAAAGCCCCTGGGTTCAGAGAGGATGAACAAGGTACTGTGTGGCACGGGAAAAGAATCTGTGTGCCTGAAGTAAAGGAGGTCCGTGAATTGATTTTGAAGAAGGCTCATAATTCCGACTATTCCATTCATCCTGGGAGTACGAAGATGTACCAGGACCTCAAGAGCAGGTATTGGTGGTATGGCATGAAGCGAGATGTCGCGGAACATGTTGCCCTATGTGACACATGTCAGTGGGTGAAAGCGGAACATCAACGACCCGCGGGATTGTTGCAACCACTCAAAGTGCCTGAATGGAAATGGGAGGAAATCGGTATGGATTTCATAGTGGGATTGCCTAGGACCCAATCAGAATATGATTAGATATGGGTCATCATCGACAGGCTAACCAAGGTAGCACATTTCATCCCCGTGAAAGAAAGCTACAGCGGATCCAAATTGGCAGAGTTGTACATGTCAAGGATCGTGTGTTACCATGGAGTGCCGAAGAAGATAGTGTCGGATCGAGGGACACAGTTCACCTCAAGATTCTGGCAGAAGCTGCATGAAACCATGGGAACCCATCTGAACTTTAGTTCTGCCTATCATCCCCAAACTGATGGGCAGACAGAAAGAACCAATCAGATCCTTGAGGATATGCTGAGAGTGTGTGCGCTCAAAAACAATCGGAGTTGGGATAAGAACTTACCGTATGCGGAGTTCTCCTATAACAACAGCTATCAGGCTAGTATGAAGATGTCACCGTTTGAAGCCTTGTACGGGAGGAAGTGTAGAACTCCACTATTTTGGAACCAAACAGGGGAAAGCAAAGTGTTTGGACCCGAGGTACTACAAGAAGCCGAGGCGAAAGTGAGGGAAATTTGCAACAACTTGAGGATAGCACATACACGACAAAAGAGCTATGCCGATGTACGAAGAAGAGAGCTCGTTTTCAACGTGGGGGACTATGTCTATCTCAAGGTGTCCCCTATCCGAGGACTTCGTCGGTTCAAGGTGAAGGGGAAGTTATCACCTCGATACATCGGACCCTTTCATGTTCTAGAGAGGAAAGGCGAAGTGGCATATCAACTAGAACTGCCGGCTCGCCTATCGGATGTGCACGATGTATTCCATGTGTCACAGCTAAAGAAATGTTTGAGAACACCTGAAGAGATGTTACCCGTGAATGAGGTTGACGTAGCTGAGGATTTGTCTTATGCTGAGCAACCATCCAAGATTTTGGAGACAATGGAACGCCTCACAAGAAATAAAAGAATCCGGATGTGCAAGGTGCAGTGGAAGCATCACTCGGAAGAGGAGGTCACATGGGAGCGAGAGGACGAGCTTAAGGCACAGTTTCCGGAATTGTTTTCTTAGAACCACCAATCTCGAGGACGAGATTTCATTTAAGGGGGGTAGAGCTGTAACACCCCAAAACCTGTCAAGAGCAGAATTTAAAAATTTTTGGACGTATTGCATGTGGTACAAAAATTCAAATTCAAATTGGAATTCAAATTAAACTCAAAACAGAAATGAAAAAGAAAAAGAAAAAGAAAAAATAAACCTCCCCGGCCAGTGGGCCGAAACCCACCAGCCGGCCCACTCACCCCCGCGCCAGCCCGCAGCCGCGCGTCCCCCCCCTCTTTCTCGCTGACGTGTGGGGCCCGCCATCCTTCTTCCTCCTCGCGCCCGCGCTCGGCCGGCCGGGACTCTTCTCTCCTCCGAATCAAAACCGCCCGGATACTCGCGTATCCCAGCCGAATTTCGGTACTGGACGACGCAAACTCGATCACAACCGAACGCCGCCCTTCCCCGGCTATATAAACATCGGCATCTTCCCGATTTTCACCCACGATCAGCCGTTTTTCCTTCCGGTGAGAACCCGAGTTTCTCCGGCCAATTTCGCTCGATCTTCGCTCGGGATTTCTGATCTAACGCGCTGATCTTGATCCACCGCCTCCGGGGAATCACGCAGGTGCAGAAAACTCGGTGGTTTGCACTTCAAACACAGCGCCGACGAGCCTCACCGTGAATTCACGTCGGACCTCGTCGCCGACCGCTTTCCAGGACCTCCGAGCTCAAGAAAACCCCCGAGGTGAGATCCCCGACCTCCCCTCTACCGATCTATGCCATAAAATCCCAGTTTTAGGAAGAATTTACGAAGATCCGAAGCTCTCCGGCGAGATCACCGCCTCCCGCCGCCGCGCGCCGCCGGGCAACTCCACCCGCGCTCGATCAGAGCGACGTGGCCGCTTGTGCGCCGTCTATTTTAAATCGCACGGTAGAATTTAAATCCCCGCGTACCGGTTCGACGTTATAATCTCAGCCGTCAGTTTTAAATCGGACGGTCCACGTCAGCCCCGCGTTATAAAGGCCGGGATTCTTACGCGCTACCCCCTGGGGTTCTCGGAAAATACGAGCTAGCCCCAGAAACTTCTGATCTAGCCCCTGGAACTTCAGAAATTCATGTAAATTCAATTAAAAATCAGTTTTAGCCCCCTGGACTAAATAAAAATTAGCAATAACCCTCTGTTATGTGTAGTTAGATCCCTGGAAATTTATAAAATAATATAATAGACCCTTTGATGGGGTAAGTTTGCCTTTTTAACCTTATATAATATTAAATTTTGGAATTTGACTATGTAATTAAGATTTAAATTTAAAAAGGGTGAGGCACACACATTGTAAATTCAAGATTAAACTTTACTAATAATTGAAAAGCTTTAGAATGAGCTAAAAATAAATTTTAGGCTGAAATGAAATCTGTTTGGGTGTGTTCATGTTTCTTAGATATAGAAACACATTTTTAGGCTAGGAGATAATTCTGAAAATTTGGTAAAAGAAATGTAAAATAGTTCACATCAGAGGAGAAGTTCAAAAATATATTATTTACTATTTTAGATCAGAACCTATTCTGTTTAGATGATGTGTCTTACTATGTTCATAATAAAGTTCACAATTAGGTATAGAAAATAAATCTTAAAATATAGGAAAATAGGTATGCATAACTAGAAAATCATAAATGAAGTCTCCAAATCCAAAGATTTCAGTTTAGGATTTGGTAGAAGATCTGAAAACCCATTTGGAGTAGGAAAATACCTTCCATGCATACTTGGTAGCTAAGGTGTGTATTAATTGAATATAAGAAATTTGTTTAAATTGGAAATTCATATATAGTGTACAAATATAAATCTGAATACAAAAGTTAGAAATCATATGAACATGTTTAAAAGTGCATGTAAGCCCAAAATCAACACACATAGAGTAACCACAACACATAGAAATATGAATGACTTTCATAAATGAATGTGTGGTTTGTATGAAGTGAAAGTGTGAACTATGTCTTATGGATTGTTGTTTTCTTTTTGCTATGTGTGATGGTATGAGTAGAACCTGCTCCAGAGCAAGTTCTTCCTTTCCAAGACCAAGACATTCCATTCCCAGAGCAGCAGGAAGAAGGCAAGTGTCCTTGACCACTTTGTTCCTATACTAGGATGTGTAGATATAATTATTTGCATTGTCAATTGAAATATGAAACCCATGCTAGGAAGTTTCCCTAGAATTGCATTACCTTGTTTTCCTTGTAGCTTGGGTTGGGATTTATTTTATCATGTCATTTATTCATATGCTTATGCTTAGCCATGCTTAGAATGGGATAATTGGGATATGAGATCATCAGTTTTTTTACCACACTCTTGAATGAGATATTATGAGTTATGTAGATGTAGGGATCAAGGCAAGTTGGATGATTTGGTTGGTGCTGGGTGCACGAGACTCGGGTTTGTGTTTAGAACTTGCCTGGATCCTAAGGACCGGTTCATGGAGCATGTAACCTGGCTTTACCGTGCCAACCACATGCTGAGATGGGGCAGCTTGGCCAATTAACTAGGTGTATCCCCGGCGTAGTATGGGTGTGTTGGATGGTGCGGGGAATAGGTGTCAGCTGGACTACCGTATGAACCGCAAGGCTGAAGAGGGGGCCACTGCAGCGGAGTTGGAGCCTCTTGTATGTTGTTAGGGGTGAAACCTCAGTGGGCCCACGCTCGTCGGGAATCCCTTTGTAAAGGCTTCGTAGTGATCTCCTGGCTACACACCTGGGAAGTGTGAATGTGGTTCGTAGCCACTGGCATAATGGAGGTTCTTTTAGTCCACCCGGCAACGGGGGATGAAATCACTACATGTGGGTACAGTGGTACAAACTCTGCAGAGTCAAAACTGTCATGACAGCCGTGCTCACGGTCAAGAGCGGTTTGGACTTATTCATGATTAGAGGATGATGGCTTTGGAAGTTGTGGATGTTAAGCGGGGAGCTTAACATTGGAAATGATGTTATGGTTATTTGATTATGATGATGGGTTGGGAGATTAGGACCATTTTATCTATGTAGTAATGTAGGTGCTTAATAAGCTAGGGTGATAGGTATTAATTGCGTAGTGCTTTAACCATGAGTTCAACCTCTCCTTGTTGTAGCCATGCATGACATAACTTTCCCACACTTGCTGAGTATCATCGGTACTCAACCTTGCATATTTGTTGGTTTATATTGCTGCTCAGGTCAAGAAAATGATGTGGTGTTTAATGATCAAGACTTCGGACCCAAAGAAGGATTCTAGGTTCATGGAGTCCCCCGGGCTACGCCTGTGACGGAGCCCACAAGAATAATATTCCGCTGCTATTTTATTTACATGTTATGAACTTATTGTCGTCCATCGAGACATATGCTATGTAAGACTTATTTATATTCGACACCTGGCTTGTAATAAATGATGCTTCACTATTTGTCGTCACATGTATGAGAAAATGATCCTGGCATACATGTGATATTCACTCGGTTGTCTTCGGAGAAACTGGGTGTGACAACGTCACAGTACACTAAATGATTAACATCATTGAAAAAATTGGAAGTTTTTATCCAGAGCACTAAAACTTTGATTTAACACCTTCCCTTAATCAGGATTTCCAAAGTAAGCAAGCTTCCAACTTATGTAAGACTAGGAACAGAGTCCTCTGTTGTCGGCTGAAATAATGCTGAAGTTATACAGAGGTTAGAGGTCGAGTTCTTTAGATGTTGGGGTCGTATGATACATTTATGGAAATCTTTGGAAGATCTTTAAAACTTTTATATTGATATACAGAGGTGTTTCATCACTTAACTGGTCGAAAAGGGGCAGTACAGTTGAAACTGTCCAGAAAACAGGACAGAGTAAATACTCTCTGTAACTCTCTGTAAAATGAGCATAACTTCCTGCATAAGAATACAAAAATAGAAAATGAGGCAGTTATGAAAACTATATGAGAGAGTTTACAATTTTGTAACAGAAAGTTTTGTCAAATTCAAGGTAGAATTAACTGGAATTCTTGGTTCAAATCAGTACCTCAAGCATGGAGGTGCTATCCAATTTTCTCCAGAAATTCTGTCAATTTTGACATCTCATAACTTTTGAACCAGGACAGATCTGTGGCCAAAAAAATACATTCTGGAAATCTATTGAAGTTAACTTTAACTTTGATGTCTAGGTCCAGAACTGGTTTTGCATTTAGCAGGGTATAAATCAGGTTAAAGGGAAACTGGTCAGGGCTGTCAGTTTAGGCTGCATACCAGAAATGAAATTTGTTCTAAGTTTGATTTGTGTTACCAGGTTTTCTGAGTTCAATGACATGTTTTATGTTATAACTCACATATTTACTGTTAAATTTAACATTTTACCTTTTTCCAAATATGTTTCTACAGATGGCAGAGGATAAACAACTGGCGAACGGATGGGTGGTATCCTACTGTTGTCAACGCAGCGGGTTTCCGGAATTGTTGAAGCTGATGCTTCAATATTTCGGGTATGTGGAGACGCCACGTTACCTCGCTAAAGATGAAGGCGGGGAGGGGAACAAGATATGGACTGTCCATGTAGATATTCCAACAGGACCTACGCCACCGGGTTGGGCACCGTTCACCGTCACGGTGAAAGGGAGACAACCGGAAGAGATGTGGCAAGTGGCAGCCCGTGACACCATGTCACATTTCTGCCAGCTACACATGAGAGCTATGGAGGGTACTCCGTACGCGCTTGTCCCATTGAATGGATGAGCTAACCACGGGTGGAGGGAGAGGTACTTTGCGGCGATTGATCCGAGTTGCCCAAGGTACAATCCAGTGGAGGCGAACCTCAGCTTCCATTTGATGGCAGGGAAGAACGTGATGGACAGCCAAGCTGTCCATACGGCTCAACTTGCTGTGGAGCTCAAGTCGAGCACCAGCCACCATGACCATTTCGAGAGTGCTCACAGCACACTACGTAATGTGCTTCTTCTGATGATTAAGCGACTGAATGAACAACACAATCAGTTGCGTCGTCTGAGGAAGGCGAAGAAGAAAAGCCGTGTCGATATCACGGCTTTGCAGCAACAGATCCAAGCCTTGACCCAGAAGAACGAGGTCCTTACTCAAGAGCGTGATGATGCTATTGAGGAGGGGCAGAACTGGGATGGAGATTATAATCAGGCCATGGACGAGGTACATGCTTTGCAGGATCTCGTACCTCTGGTAGTGGGCCTACCGATTCGGTGCAGTACCCGTGGTTTTAGGTATCCCGGCGATGCTGGAACCTGAACCCGAAGAGGAGACCACGGACCCTGAGCCACCAGCAGAACTAGCGGAGGAGGAAGACTCGAAGGAGGTCGAATTCTACTCCAGGTAGTGAGTTTACCATTGCCATGTAGGGCAACGAGGGTGGCGTGTAATACCTTTTGTAACAGCGACATGTCGTGTAGACAATAATGGATGTATAGGTAGTGATGACATGAGCATGACTTCTCGGAGGTTCGAGAATAATATATCTTGTATAAAGTTTATTCTTTATCAATATATGTGAATGTTGTGCAGTTTTCTCCATGTATCACTACAATGCCTACTGTTTTCTCATGGATGTTTCAGTATGACGTGCGCTGACCGTTGCGGTTTTGAATTTCATAATGGCTCGTACTCATGCCAACCCTAAGGTTGGAGGTTCAAGTCAGGTGGGAGAGACCTCCCAACAGCCTCCCAAGACTTCCTCGTGACCACAGCAGCAGCAGCAACCACAGCCACCACCACCGCCAACGGTCATGTTGCCAGATATAGTTGCGGTCATGGCGGGCCCGCACCATCAGCACACCGAATTGTTGCAGGCACTGATTGCCAATACGTCTCGACCATAGCGTCAAAACCGGGAAGAACGACAGCAAAGTTCTTACTCGGAATTTCTAGCGCCGCATCCCCCGGTATTCTCAAGAGAGGATGAACCCATTGATGCGGACAACTGGCTTCGCACGATGGAGATGAAATTTGGGCTGCTCCAAGTTAGTGAGCAGCGGAAGACACAGTTCGCGGCCCAGCAACTTCAGGGGTCCGCAAGCGCTTGGTGGGCAAATTTCTGCGCCTCGCAACCCACCAAGCGAGTGCTGACCTGGACGGAATTTTGGACGGCCTTCAGGGCCTATCACATACCGCCAGGTTTAATGAAGAGGAAGACACAAGAATTCGTCCACCTGCAGCAAGGCAACAGGAACGCACTAGAGTACGCCAGGGCGTTCAATGATCTCGCCCTTTATGCGTCATATCTTGCTGATACCGACGAAAAGATGCGGGACTACTTTTCACAGGCGCTAAATCCGCTCCTGAAGGACAAGATGGTAATGTTCAATCGTGGCAGCCTCAATGACATGATTGATGCCGCGATTGTACAAGAGGACTCCGGCAAGGAGTTGGCGGCAGCGGAGAAGAAGCGAAGCGCACCGCAAAGCAGCAGAGAGGGAGGTGGTCCTCCCCAGAAATATCGGATGGTGTATCATTCACCATCGGGTCAACGCTGGCAGACACTGCAACGACCGATGCAGTACCGCAATCGGCCGTATTCACACCGGCATTCCGACAGGCCTTACCAGAATCTCCGCAGCAACAACAGCAGCAGCGGGCAATGCCGCGTGCATTTGCACCTAAGAAGTGCATGCCAGGCTTTCATCCCCCAAGAACCGTCCAGCCATCGACCACATGTTTCAAGTGCGGTCGTCAGGGGTATTTCGCCAACAACTGCCCCGAGAGGCAAAACAGCAGAATGGCACCACAGTTTCCATGGAGGAATCAGCCCCGGAATCCCATTAATGTGCGGCGGGCAAACTCTAAGCCTGGCACCATCCACCAACTCGCCAAAGAGGACGTGCCGGAGAGAGAACCCATTCTTGCGGGTGTGTTCCAACTCCACAAGCATCCCGCCATAGTTTTATTTGATTCAGGTGCCAGACATAATTTTATTAGCCAAGCTTATATTGCTGAGCACAGATTGCAAATACTATCCACCAAAAGTCCTTACTTGATTTGTTCACCGGGTGGGAAAATTTCAGCAACGCTGAGGGGGCCCCGCCCGTCCCGGTTCACGGGGAAGGGGCACCTCGCCCGGGAATCGCATTCGGTGGTGCCGTGTTATGCGGCACCCAACAGCGCACATATAAGGAAACTGCATTACATAAATAAAAGCGGAAGCTTACAATTGTTCTTTTGTACATACTTTACATAAATTAGCTACAGCGGAAGTCTATAACAGCTCACGTCGAGTATCTACGAAGCACTCGAGAAGAGGTCCAGCCCGCAGACTCTTCTCGCTAGCAACACGAAGACATCGCAGCGCCTAGGTCTTCCATGTGTTACCTGACTCGGAAGTTCCCGAGTCTCACTGGACAACCTTCTTTATAAGTGTCGTCTTAACCTGCAAAACCACTCATATAGAAACAGTGAGCACAAAGGCTCAGCAAGACTTAACCGTCTCTCCTAAAGATTGAAACTCTAGAAGGAAGTAACTTTAGACTTTAACCTGTCATTTGCGAAAAGACTCGCCTACGAGTTTATCCTTAACTTTCAAATTTTAGCCATAATAGTAGTGACCTTGCGCCCAGCAACATTGGAACTCCACAATCAAACAAGAAACGCTTCATTCCAATGTAACTGTCCCAAGGTGGAAAATAACTTTAGTTTGCTCTATCTCTACTTCAAACAGGGTTTTCATGCAACTTAACATAATCATAGCAGCAATTATACTTTTGTAAACTGTTTCCACACAAGTTGATTACTACGTCACAACATGGAAGCAAGCGGTACTCAATAACCGCGACGGACGGTGATTCGAATCAAACACTACCCGGATAACTCGACACATACGCCCGCCTCTGAAGACTCAAATCTGGCGCCATTCATTACGTCGTATGTGGAAACCTTTATCAGGAAACTAGACTGTAGAACCATTTGCGCCGTCTCGGGCTCATAGGTCTAACAAGACGATGTGGTATGCCTCTACAATCCAGTGAACCTGGTACATCGGTTTCCTGGTTCCCATATATCAGTAAGCAGCCGGTACACAACTCAATACTTGCTCCTGGATGCGGCACACGCATCGGTCGTTAACCGACACATGCAGAGCTACTCGACCAAGACCTCGTCTTGTTGCTGCCTAACCCCTCTCCCGGTCTCATCTTCAGAAATGTAAACTTTAGTTTGCCTCTCTTCCCAACCACACTTATGTGATCCTGAACAAAGCTCGCGAGTAGATTCCAAATACTCGTCTTCTACTGGATGTTCTAGCCTATTCAGCACGGCATTATTCTACAGCGGTGACCCATTCTACCCTTAACTCCAGGGTTCATTTGGTTATGCATTTGGAGTGTAAAACATTCTTGACCTAATGCACATACAAACTTAGACCCATAGTAGTGCACAAAGTAAAACATTTAGAAAACAACTTAAATGCAAACCGGAGCTTTACTTGGTTTTGCAGGTGACTAAAGTCAGATTATATGAAGTTAGTTGCTGATGACTGGAAGCTTAATCCCTGCCCTTCTTTCTCTTTGATTCAAGCTTAACTCCTCCTTCACTTCTCCACGTTTAATCACTACACGTTATGAATAAGCATACATGTTTAATTATAAAACTTTTGCTAACAAGTGCTAAAGACAAGTTTAAAACTGGAACTCTGTTTAAGAATTTAAAATGACACCGGTGCTAGTGGTTTGGGTTTGGGTTAGCACTATGCTCAAGTGAAATGGGTGTTTCCTCACTTGTGGGTTGATTTTCTAATGGGGTTGAACAGAACAGTACTGATCCAGGGCTCCAATGGAGCTGGAAATTTTCTTGTGAGTTCCTTGTCACAAGAAAGTCATCTGGACCGAAATTTGGAATATTTCCATGAGTAGATCACTCCAGAACAATTCCCTAAGCATTTAGGCAAAAAGAAATTAATTCTGAATAAATTTGCACTTTCATGCAAATTCAAGTGAACTAAAATTTCATACATAGCTCAGGGAGCATGCATGAATTGTTCCAGGAATTTTGGAGCTAAGAACTAACCAGAACTGAATTTCCAAGTTTTGGAAATTCCCTGAAAATGTTTCTGTATTCATTTGAATACAGAAACTTGAACTCAGAATTACCCTGGATAAATCAACTCCAAATGAGCTGAAACTTTTACAGGAGTTCACTAATAGCCTTTAGAATATTCTGGCCAAATTTGGGGATTTTTGGGTAAACCAAACTACCTCTAAAATTCTTTTGCTGAAAAGCTTTAAAGAATTTTCCAGAATTTTCTATTGGTTTTCATACACATTAGGTTGCATATTTGGATGGAGCTTTTCCTCCTGAATCCAACCCAATTTTAATCACTACATTTGGAGCTTCCTAGCAAACGTTATGAGGTCCTAACGTTTGAACTGAATTTGGAATTCAAATTAAATCGAGAAATGTTTAAACGCTGACCGGCACACGTGTCAATCCTTTGCTGCGGCCACACCGTGGTCCACAGCTGCTCAGGCTGTAGTCACAAACAATCAACTTGCCACAGCAAATCCCAGCTCACTGCTAGCGGTCACTGACGGGTGGGGCCGGAAGCTTCTTCTTCCTCCCGCCCCCCTTTTTCCCGCGCGCTTCGCCCCCCCCCCCCCCACCCTCCCCCCCCCCGCCGGCGCGGCGGCGCTGCTTCGGACCTCCCCTTTCCGGTGAACTGAGGGGCTGTAACTCGCCGCTAGCCTCGCTCTCGACGTGAGGAACTCATCCCCCTGCTCACCAGAGGCCGGTGATGGCCCTAAACCACCGGGCGACGTGTGGCAGTTCGGTTCTCCCTCCGGCGATGTCGCGCGCCCACTCCAGAACCCCAAACCAACGGTTCTTTGGTCCTACAGCATCAGTGGTTCGTGGTTGTGCTCCGATTTGGTTCAAAATCGATCGGAAACAGCTCGAGATGGGGTCTCACCGTGTGTCCGGCGGTGCCCGCCATGATCGCCGCTCGGAAAACTCGAAATTCGTTGCCCCTACTTGGTTTTAGGCTAAGGATGTGAAGGAAAATTGTTCCCGAACCCTTCTAGCTTCTGTGTGCGCAACATGAATAACTCTAACCAAGAATTAAGCGTCAATTTTCGAAAATTTTACCCGCGGTTGGGTTTTCCCTGTCCGAGAGGAAAACTTGAAATTCTCGAGCTATGTTGCACGGCTCGAGCTGAAACTTGGGGGAGAGCGGCGTGAAGTCCCGACGCGTCTCGGAGGGCGCTCGCTGGGTTGTGAAAAGCCTTGGTACGAGCTGCCCACGGCGACCCGATTTGCCCTTTCACCGATGAGCTTCGGTTTCTCGTGCCCAGCATTGATTTGTGTGCACCACCAGCCAGGAACGTCGGAGCTGAGCTGTGGAGGATCTGGTACACACGTTAGCGCTCCATTTTGTGTGGACAGCTCGAGCAAAAGGGGAAGCGAGCTGGTGGGCAACCGCAAGAAACAGAGGCGTCGCCGGCGGCTGCTTTTCGGGCGCGGGAGCAGACAAAGGCCACGAGCACGAGCTGAGAGACTTCGTGTTTGCTTCGGTAGGAAAGATAAGCACCGGGTGAACCGCCTCTGGCGCCCGCGCGTGGGGGGGAGGGGGGGGAAGCTCGAGCAGGAGGTGGCGGTAGCCGCTTCTCGGTGGCGCCACAGTGGAACAGCTAGGTTGAACCGATAACAGAGAGCTGAAAACTTAGGCAGTAAGTTATACCCCCCCTCTCAATGACAATTGGGCCCAATGCTCCTCTCTGCCCCAAAAAATCTCCATTTTTTGGCCTAGTGCAAATTCAGCCCTGAGGAACTCAAATTCAAAAGTCATTTGGCAATTTGACAAGTTGTGCCTCAGTTTCAAATTTGAATTCACATTTAGATGAAATTTACAAATCCCTTTGATATACATATCAAAGCACCTCCAAATTTGCCCAAAATTTGCCTCCCTCATAATTTGGACCAGAAGAATTCAAATGTGCCATCTGATTCCTGAGTTGGCCATTGCAATTACAACTTTTTAAACAACAGTTTGAATTTCTCCTTTTGGGAATGCCCTTCTTCTTTTTGAAGTGACCCTTTTAGTTCAAACTGAATCAAAGTTTTATTGCACATGCCAACACTTTCATGAGTATACAAAAGTTTTTGCAAGTCCCATTTCTTGTATTTAAACTCAACTTTATTCATAGCTCAAGTTTCCCATTTACATGTTTTGGGACTTTTACATTCCTCCCCTCTTAAAAAGAATCTCGTCCCGAGATTCATGATTAAGGCAACGTGGAGAGGACAACTACTAAATATAAGCCTCTAACAACTCCGGATGATTGTGTTGTAAATATTCCTCGCTTTCCCATGTAGCTTCATCGGACGTGTGATTTTCCCATAGCACCTTTAAAAATTGCAGCGTCCGGTTTCTGGTCTCGCCAGTCTTTTCATCAATTATCCGGGTTGGATGTTCAACATAAGTGAGGTCCGGCTTTAAATCTGCTAAGCCTTCCGCGAGAACCTCCGTTGGAACTTTCAAACACTTCCGCAACTGAGATATGTGGAAGACATTATGAACTCCTGCTAAAACTTCCGGTAGCTCCAAACGGTATGCCACGGGTCCACATCTTTCAATGATGACGAAGGCACCGATAAAACGCGGAGCTAATTTTCCTTTTACTCCGAATCGGTGAATGCCCTTCATAGGAGATACGTGGAGGTATACGTGGTCCCCAACATGGAAGTTCAAAGGACGACGTCTCTTATCCGCATAGCTCTTTTGCCTGGACTGAGCGGCTTTAAGATTTGCTTGAATAAGCCTTACCCGCTCTTCAGCTTCATTTACGAGATCAATCCCGTAAATGACTCTCTCACCGGATTCACACCAGTTCAAGGGTGTGCGGAACTTCCGGCCGTAGAGAGCTTCATAAGGTGCCATTTTTATGCTCGTTTGATAACCGTTGTTATTCGAGAACTCCGCCAAAGGTAAGTGATCATCCCAGCTCTTACCGTGGTGGATGGCACACGCCCTTAGCATATCTTCAAGGATTTGATTCACCCTCTCAGTTTTCCCATCGGTTTGAGGGTGATACGCGGAGCTTCGAATCAATTTAGTTCCCAAGGATGCATGTAGCTGTTCCCAGAAGCGGGACACGAACAGCGATCCTCTGTCATAGACAATGTTACGGGGAACTACATGCAAGCACAAGATTCGTGCTATGTACAACTCCGCATATTGATTGGCACTGTAGTTGGTATGCACCGGAATGAAACGTGCCGATTTTGTTAATCGGTCAACGATTACCCAAATTGAATCATGATGGTGGTAGGTCATCGGCAACCCAACGATGAAATCCATACTCAAGTCTTCTCACTTCCATGCCGGTATTTGTAGTGGTTGCAACAGGCTCGACTTCTTCACATGGTCGGACTTAACTCTTCGACACGTATCACATTCTGAAATGTACTTGGCAACTTCACGTTTCATACATGTCCACCAAAACTTCTTCCGGAGGTCTTAGTACATTTTATTGCTGCCAGGATGAATAGAAAATTTGGATAAGTGAGTCTCATCCAAAATTTTCTTCCGCGGCCTCATATCACGCGGTACGACTATCCGGTCCTTGAACCATAAGGTATCTTCATTATCTAACCGGAAACATTTCATCTCCCCGTTCTTCAACCTCCTTTTGATATGAGCCATGCCCTTGTCTTTCTTTTGAGCTTCCATCACCTCCTCTGTTATTGTGGGTATGAGAGCTAGATTATGTAGGGCTCCATATGGAACCAAGTAGAGACTTGGTTCTTCATCTTCAATTGGCGTCATGGTCAGGTTATGAATATGAGACTTCCGGCTGAGTGCATCGGCAACCACATTTGCCTTGCCCGGATGATAATGAATTTCAATCTCATAGTCTTTGATCAGCTCTAACCATCGTCGTTGCCGCATATTCAACTCTTTTTGAGTGAATATGTACTTCAAGCTTTTGTGGTCGGTGTAGAGATGAACCAGATTTCCCAATAGGTAATTTCTCCACATCTTCAAAGCTCATACCACGACAGCAAGCTCGAGATCATGAGTTGGATAATGTTGCTCATGATTCCGTAATTGCCGTGATCCATAAGCGACCACGCGTCCTCCTTGCATGAGTACACAACCAAGCCCGATGCCGGACGCATCACAATAAACATTAAAAGGCTTGGTTGTATCCGGTTGAGCTAAAACCGGGGCTGTTGTGAGGTGTTTCACCAACGCTTGAAAAGCTTCCTCACATGGCTTGCTCCAATCATATTTGATGCCCTTTTTCAGTAGCTCCATCATAGGTTTGGAGACTTTTGAGAAGCCTGGGATGAACCTCCGATAATATCCCGCCAAACCCAAGAAGCTACAAACTTCATGGACTGATGTTGGAGACTTCCATTTCAGCACTTGTTCAATCTTGCTTGGATCAACAGCAATGCCTTCTACTGAAATAATATGTCCAAGAAATGGCACTTGGTTGATCCAGAATTCACATTTACTAAACTTTTCATAGAGTTTGTGATCTCCCAGTCGTTGTAGCACAATATGCAAATGTTTAGCATGTTCCTCTTCAGATTTGGAATAGACCAAGATGTCGTCGATGAATACCACGACGAACTGATCCAGCTCTAGCATGAACACCGAGTTCATAAGATACATAAAGTGAGCCGGAGCATTGGTCAACCCAAATGACATGACAAGATACTCATAGAGTCCATATCTTGTCGAGAATGCTGTTTTCAGGATATCCTCCGCTTGACCCTTGATTTGATGATATCCCGACCTTAAGTCCATCTTAGAGAAGACTTTAGCACCCACTAGCTGATCGAAGAGAATATCAATTCTTGGTAGTGGATACTTGTTCTTTATTGTCACAGCATTTAAAGGACGATAATCGACGCATAGCCTCAGTGTCTCATCCTTCTTCTTCACAAATAAAGCCGAGCATCCCCAGGGTGATGAACTTGGACGAATGAACCCCTTGTCCATCAGATCCTTGAGTTGCTCCTTCAGCTCAGCTAATTCATTCGGAGCCATTTTGTGCGGTCTCCGAGAGATCGGCGTGGTTCCCGGTATCAACTCTATTTTGAATTCCACCTTGCGCTCAGGTGGTAAGCCTGGAAAATCTTCGGGAAACACGTCCGGATATTCACGGACTACCGGAATGTCTTCTAACTTGCAAGCCTCGGCATTACATACTTCCGGGTCTTTGGAAACCGCTTCGCCAAGATACAATGTTTGACGTCCGTGAAGTGGAGAGTCCAAGTGAACACTCCTGTTCTCGATGTCCAGAACAGCCTTATGGAAGGTCAACCATGATATTCCCAATATGGCATTGATTCCTTGGTCTTCGAGAATAATGAGGGTGGTAGGATAAATTTTTCCACCCAAATAGAGTGGTGCTCGAGAAACGACTTCATTAGTCGATATGTCTCCACCTGGCGAATGAATAAGGTAAGAACCTTTTGTGATAGTTGTGGAGATCTGATCCCGGATCACCGTTGCCCTGCTAATGAAGTTATGTGTTGCACCAGAGTCGAATAAAATGACAACCGGCTTGTCATTTAAGTTGAACCTGCCGGCAAGAACAGGTCCTCCCTTTGGCAGATCATCGACTGACACATAATTAACAGTTCCCACTTTGGACATAGCTTTCCTTTGCTGTACAAGATCACTCTTTGGAACTGGACCCGCAGACATAATGTTGCTGCTTGGTTCAGTTGCTTCATTGACATGGAGTTCATTGTTAATGTGAAGTGGGACATTACTCGGTTCAGCTGAGAAATCACCGTAATCATTTTCGGCATCATGAGGGAAATAGCATTCCGGTGCACCTTGTTGATACTGAGGTGCATGAGAAATAAGTTGCTGCTGTGGTAGAGGTGAATAAGACCTCTGTGGAGTATACGAGTCGTCATACTCCAAGAATGACTGCACTTTTTGTGGAACCTCTCGACCGGAAGGTGCACGGATTACCCACCGATACTTCTGAAGTAGATGATTGCATTCATCCTGTGATGAGTCCCTCTCCCTCTTTTCTTTGAGGTAGAGATTGGAATAATATTCCTGCGTGATAGCACAGCTCACAAACTCATCAAAATTCTCTTGGCTAACTTGAGCCAATTCACATCGCAGCAGCGGTCAACCCTCGATAAAAATGATAACCCTTCAAGGATGGTGATTTCACATAGTCAGGGACATATTGAGCTAAGCGATTGAATTCCTTCGCATACTCAATAACACTCATGTCCCCTTGCTTCAGACTCCATAATTCATCCAGACTGGTTTGCATTATGCCCGCAGGAATGAAACGAGCACGAAATGCAGCCTGGAACTCCGCCCATGTGACACGATGCCCTGCTGGTTGGACAGCAAGGTATTCTGCCCACCATGCTCCAGCAAAGCCATGAAGCTGCTGAGCGGAAAATAGGGTCTTCGAGAATTCATCACATTGGATCAACCCAAACTTGGACTCAATGACACGTAACCAGTGATTTGCTTCACAATGGTCAGCCGCCTCAGAGAATACCGGCGGTTGTGTCGCCAAGAAATCCAGATAAGTGCTCGGGGTTGGCATGTGATGTTGAGCTTATCTATTTATGCCTTGCTGAACTAGAGTTTGGAGAGTTTCATTCATACTTGCCATAATTTGAGCCAATCCGGTTGGCGATGGCGCTTGTGATGAAGTCGAGTCATTCCCACCTTGACTTGAACCTCCAATCTCCATTTGAAAGTGTGCGCGTACCATACTGTACGAAACAAAATTTTGAGTCAATCAAAATTCTATCTCAGTAGTAAGTAAAGATAAGTAAAACATGAACATGTCATGAACTTTATGAAAGAATAACCACATTCATGTTTAAACAAATCTTAAGTACGCTAAACTAATCAGCGGGACTACCCTGACCATTCACACAAACTCCAAATTTTTCTCAAGTTATCAACAGATTCTTGACTCAAGTTCAATACCAAAGCTGTAGTAAACTTCAGTATCTTTCCAACGATCTATCATGGGCTCCTTAAGGATTTTTCTACTGGAAGTTATGGCTTAAAAACAGAAAGGTCCAGAGAGGTTTTTGCTGCTGTCCTGGTTCTGAACAGTCTGCCTTCAACTGGACTTTTCACCAACTTAACGTGTGATTTTGCTCTGGAGGTCTACAAAGAAGTTGTAGAGAACTTGAAAATCTTTCCAGAACTGTATCATACACATTAATTGGATCAATCTACTCATAGTTATGCTCTGTTAAAGTCCAGAAAGAATTTATGCCAGAAACAGAGCACTCTGTTTTTGAAAACTTTGACGCCTAGTAATGCTCTCATTTGAATCTTAGCTCAAAATAAGAGTTCAGTAACTAATACTTGTTTCAAACTTCCATTTTTAGTGGAAAGTTAGTTCATGAATCATTTCTTCATAGGGAAGAGGTTATTAAGTGTAGTACGGTGTCGATGCACCGTAAGAAACATGTCGATACTACGTAGCCTCACCAAAAGAAAAATCCTAACCGGACTATACCGGCATATACGTATTATCATTGGCACTATGACGGTCTCTCGCACACGTGTACTACACGGGATACGTACGTGGTTAGTACCTGCAGAAGAACACTCAATAGTGGTGCACTCAAAGGTTGTTTCATTTCAGGCAGTTCCATATTTGAAAGTAAATACAAACGCCTGTATCATTGTCATACGGCCATCGTTGACTTAAGCCACGTCTCAAGGTACGTGATCATGTTTTTACACCACACGACGGGGAACCCGAGTATATCATGAACGGGTCGTCACGGTTGGGAATGTTATCAACCCAACGGATACCACCTACTGCCCTGAAGGGAACGCCGATGGCAAGCGCTGCGTATGTCCTCCTAGGCTACTTCCAGAAGAACACACTATCGTGTTACTGACCACACGATGGGGTCTCCACTTACTTGCCTAATGCACGCTAGGGATCAGCATTCCATATGAACTCAGGAACATGAAGAGTCCAAGAGTTTCATATTAACATCTCACACCAAGCTGTGAGACCTATCCCTGAACCACATTCCTCGTCAGGGGAGCTAACCGAAATTGAACCGCTTTCGGTGGCGTTCCTTACCATGTTTACCTGTGCGTAGGTGCGTCGTTACATAATCAAAATTCAGAATTATAACAAGTAAGTTAGCAATGCCACTTTAAGTAACTATACTACTATAGTCCTTATGTGGGCCTAATACCGTTTCCTCACTGTATCCTAAATTTTTGTCGTAATACGATCCTTATTCCATGCGCTATTAATAATGCGGCTCTGATACCACGCTGAGGGGCCCCCGCCGTCCGGGTTCACGGGGACGGGGCACCTCGCCCGGGAATCACATTGGGTGGTGCCGTGTTATGCGGCACCCAACAGCACACATATAAGGAAACCACATTACATAAATCAAAGTGGAATCTTACAATTGTTCTTTGAAAATACTTTACATAAATTAGCTACAGCGGAAGTCTATAACAGCTCACGTCGAGTATCTACGAAGCACTCGAGAAGAGGTCCAGCCCGCGGACTCTTCTCGCTAGCAACACGAAGACATGGCAGCGGCTAGGTCTTCCATGTGTTACCCGACTCGGAAGATCCCGATTCTCACTGGACAACCTTCTTTATAAGCGTCGTCTTAACCTGCAAAACTACTCATATAGCTAGAGTGAGCACAAAGGCTCAGCAAGACTTAACCGTCTCTCCTAAAGCTTGAAACTCTAGATGGAAGTAACTTAACACTTTAATCTGTCATTTGCGAAAAGTCTCGCCTACGAGTTTATCCTTAACTTTCAAATTTTAGCCATAATAGTAGTGACCTTGCGCCCAGCAACATTGGAACTCCACAATCAAACAAGAAACGCTTCATTCCAATGTAACTGCCTAAGGTGGAAAATAACTTTAGTTTGCTCTATCTCTACTTCAAACAGGGTTTTCGTGCAACTTAACATAATCATAGCAGCAATTATACTTTTGCAAACTGTTTCCACACAAGTTGATTACTACGTCACAACATGGGAGCAAGCGGTACTCAATAACCATGAGGGACGGTGATTCAAATAAAACACTACCCGGATAACTCGACACATACGCCCGTCTCTGAAGACCCAAATCTGGCATCATTCATTACGTCGTATGTGGCAACTTTTCTCAGGACACTAGACTGTATAACCAGTCGCGCCGTCTTGGGCTCATATGTCTAACGAGACGATGTGGTATGCCTCTACAATCCAGTGAACCTGGTACATCGGTTTCCTGGTTCCCATATATAAGTAAGCATCCGGTACACAACTCAATATTTGCTCCTGGATGAGGCACACGCATTGGTCCTTAACCGACACAGGCAGAGCTACTCGACCAAGACCTCGTCTTGTCGCTGCCTAACCCCTCTGCCCGGTCTCATCTTCAGAAATGTAAACTTTAGTTTGCCTCTCTTCCCAATCATACTTATGTGATCCTGAACAAAGCTCGCGAGTAGATTCCAACTATTCGTCTTCTACCGGATGTTCTAGCCTATTTAGCACGGCATTATTCTACAGCGGTGACCCTTTATACCCTTAACTCCAGGGTTCATTTGGTCATGCATTTTGAGTGTAAAACATCCTTGACCTAATGCACATACAAACTTAGACCCATAGTAGTGCACAAAGTAAAAACTTTAGAAAACAACTTAAATGCAAACCGGAGCTTGCCTTGGTTTTGCAGGTGACTAAAGTCAGATAATATGAAGTTAGTTGCTGATGACTTGAAGCTTAATCCCCGCCCTTCTTGCTCTTTGATTCAAGCTTAACTCCTTCTTCACTTCTCCACCTTTAATCACTACACGTTATAAATAAGCATACATGTTTAATTATAAAACTTTTGCTAACAAGTGCTAAAGACAAGTTTAAAACTGGAACTCTGTTTAAGAATTTAAAATGACACTGGTGCTAGTGGTTTGGGTTTGGGTTAGCACTATGCTCAAGTGAAATGGGTGTTTCCTCACTTGTGGGTTGATTTTCTAATGGGGTTGAACAGAACAGTACTGATCCAGGGCTCCAATGGAGCTGGAAATTTTCTTGTGAGTTCCTTGTCACAAGAAAGTCATCTGGACCGAAATTTGGAATATTTCCATGAGTAGATCACTCCAGAACAATTCCCTAAGCATTTAGGCAAAAAGAAATTAATTCTGAATAAATTTGCACTTTCATGCAAATTCAAGTGAACTAAAATTTCATACATAGCTCAGGGAGCATGCATGAATTGTTCCAGGAATTTTGGAGCTAAGAACTAACCAGAACTGAATTTCCAAGTTTTGGAAATTCCCTGAAAATGTTTCTGTATTCATTTGAATACAGAAACTTGAACTCAGAATTACCCTGGATAAATCAACTCCAAATGAGCTGAAACTTTTACAGGAGTTCACTAATAGCCTTTAGAATATTCTGGCCAAATTTGGGGATTTTTGGGTAAACCAAACTACCTCTAAAATTCTTTTGCTGAAAAGCTTTAAAGAATTTTCCAGAATTTTCTATTGGTTTTCATACACATTAGGTTGCATATTTGGATGGAGCTTTTCCTCCTGAATCCAACCCAATTTTAATCACTACATTTGGAGCTTCCTAGCAAACGTTATGAGGTCCTAACGTTTGAACTGAATTTGGAATTCAAATTAAATCGAGAAATGTTTAAACGCTGACCGGCACACGTGTCAATCCTTTGCTGCGGCCACACCGTGGTCCACAGCTGCTCAGGCTGTAGTCACAAACAATCAACTTGCCACAGCAAATCCCAGCTCACTGCTAGCGGTCACTGACGGGTGGGGCCGGAAGCTTCTTCTTCCTCCCGCCCCCCTTTTTCCCGCGCGCTTCGCCCCCCCCCCCCCCACCCTCCCCCCCCCGCCGGCGCGGCGGCGCTGCTTCGGACCTCCCCTTTCCGGTGAACTGAGGGGCTGTAACTCGCCGCTAGCCTCGCTCTCGACGTGAGGAACTCATCCCCCTGCTCACCAGAGGCCGGTGATGGCCCTAAACCACCGGGCGACGTGTGGCAGTTCGGTTCTCCCTCCGGCGATGTCGCGCGCCCACTCCAGAACCCCAAACCAACGGTTCTTTGGTCCTACAGCATCAGTGGTTCGTGGTTGTGCTCCGATTTGGTTCAAAATCGATCGGAAACAGCTCGAGATGGGGTCTCACCGTGTGCCCGGCGGTGCCCGCCATGATCGCCGCTCGGAAAACTCGAAATTCGTTGCCCCTACTTGGTTTTAGGCTAAGGATGTGAAGGAAAATTGTTCCCGAACCCTTCTAGCTTCTGTGTGCGCAACATGAATAACTCTAACCAAGAATTAAGCGTCAATTTTCGAAAATTTTACCCGCGGTTGGGTTTTCCCTGTCCGAGAGGAAAACTTGAAATTCTCGAGCTATGTTGCACGGCTCGAGCTGAAACTTGGGGGAGAGCGGCGTGAAGTCCCGACGCGTCTCGGAGGGCGCTCGCTGGGTTGTGAAAAGCCTTGGTACGAGCTGCCCACGGCGACCCGATTTGCCCTTTCACCGATGAGCTTCGGTTTCTCGTGCCCAGCATTGATTTGTGTGCACCACCAGCCAGGAACGTCGGAGCTGAGCTGTGGAGGATCTGGTACACACGTTAGCGCTCCATTTTGTGTGGACAGCTCGAGCAAAAGGGGAAGCGAGCTGGTGGGCAACCGCAAGAAACAGAGGCGTCGCCGGCGGCTGCTTTTCGGGCGCGGGAGCAGACAAAGGCCACGAGCACGAGCTGAGAGACTTCGTGTTTGCTTCGGTAGGAAAGATAAGCACCGGGTGAACCGCCTCTGGCGCCCGCGCGTGGGGGGGAGGGGGGGGGAAGCTCGAGCAGGAGGTGGCGGTAGCCGCTTCTCGGTGGCGCCACAGTGGAACAGCTAGGTTGAACCGATAACAGAGAGCTGAAAACTTAGGCAGTAAGTTATACCCCCCCTCTCAATGACAATTGGGCCCAATGCTCCTCTCTGCCCCAAAAAATCTCCATTTTTTGGCCTAGTGCAAATTCAGCCCTGAGGAACTCAAATTCAAAAGTCATTTGGCAATTTGACAAGTTGTGCCTCAGTTTCAAATTTGAATTCACATTTAGATGAAATTTACAAATCCCTTTGATATACATATCAAAGCACCTCCAAATTTGCCCAAAATTTGCCTCCCTCATAATTTGGACCAGAAGAATTCAAATGTGCCATCTGATTCCTGAGTTGGCCATTGCAATTACAACTTTTTAAACAACAGTTTGAATTTCTCCTTTTGGGAATGCCCTTCTTCTTTTTGAAGTGACCCTTTTAGTTCAAACTGAATCAAAGTTTTATTGCACATGCCAACACTTTCATGAGTATACAAAAGTTTTTGCAAGTCCCATTTCTTGTATTTAAACTCAACTTTATTCATAGCTCAAGTTTCCCATTTACATGTTTTGGGACTTTTACATTCCTCCCCTCTTAAAAAGAATCTCGTCCCGAGATTCATGATTAAGGCAACGTGGAGAGGACAACTACTAAATATAAGCCTCTAACAACTCCGGATGATTGTGTTGTAAATATTCCTCGCTTTCCCATGTAGCTTCATCGGACGTGTGATTTTCCCATAGCACCTTTAAAAATTGCAGCGTCCGGTTTCTGGTCTCGCCAGTCTTTTCATCAATTATCCGGGTTGGATGTTCAACATAAGTGAGGTCCGGCTTTAAATCTGCTAAGCCTTCCGCGAGAACCTCCGTTGGAACTTTCAAACACTTCCGCAACTGAGATATGTGGAAGACATTATGAACTCCTGCTAAAACTTCCGGTAGCTCCAAACGGTATGCCACGGGTCCACATCTTTCAATGATGACGAAGGCACCGATAAAACGCGGAGCTAATTTTCCTTTTACTCCGAATCGGTGAATGCCCTTCATAGGAGATACGTGGAGGTATACGTGGTCCCCAACATGGAAGTTCAAAGGACGACGTCTCTTATCCGCATAGCTCTTTTGCCTGGACTGAGCGGCTTTAAGATTTGCTTGAATAAGCCTTACCCGCTCTTCAGCTTCATTTACGAGATCAATCCCGTAAATGACTCTCTCACCGGATTCACACCAGTTCAAGGGTGTGCGGAACTTCCGGCCGTAGAGAGCTTCATAAGGTGCCATTTTTATGCTCGTTTGATAACCGTTGTTATTCGAGAACTCCGCCAAAGGTAAGTGATCATCCCAGCTCTTACCGTGGTGGATGGCACACGCCCTTAGCATATCTTCAAGGATTTGATTCACCCTCTCAGTTTTCCCATCGGTTTGAGGGTGATACGCGGAGCTTCGAATCAATTTAGTTCCCAAGGATGCATGTAGCTGTTCCCAGAAGCGGGACACGAACAGCGATCCTCTGTCATAGACAATGTTACGGGGAACTACATGCAAGCACAAGATTCGTGCTATGTACAACTCCGCATATTGATTGGCACTGTAGTTGGTATGCACCGGAATGAAACGTGCCGATTTTGTTAATCGGTCAACGATTACCCAAATTGAATCATGATGGTGGGAGGTCATCGGCAACCCAACGATGAAATCCATACTCAAGTCTTCTCACTTCCATGCCGGTATTTGTAGTGGTTGCAACAGGCTCGACTTCTTCACATGGTCGGACTTAACTCTTCGACACGTATCACATTCTGAAATGTACTTGGCAACTTCACGTTTCATACATGTCCACCAAAACTTCTTCCGGAGGTCTTAGTACATTTTATTGCTGCCAGGATGAATAGAAAATTTGGATAAGTGAGTCTCATCCAAAATTTTCTTCCGCGGCCTCATATCACGCGGTACGACTATCCGGTCCTTGAACCATAAGGTATCTTCATTATCTAACCGGAAACATTTCATCTCCCCGTTCTTCAACCTCCTTTTGATATGAGCCATGCCCTTGTCTTTCTTTTGAGCTTCCATCACCTCCTCTGTTATTGTGGGTATGAGAGCTAGATTATGTAGGGCTCCATATGGAACCAAGTAGAGACTTGGTTCTTCATCTTCAATTGGCGTCATGGTCAGGTTATGAATATGAGACTTCCGGCTGAGTGCATCGGCAACCACATTTGCCTTGCCCGGATGATAATGAATTTCAATCTCATAGTCTTTGATCAGCTCTAACCATCGTCGTTGCCGCATATTCAACTCTTTTTGAGTGAATATGTACTTCAAGCTTTTGTGGTCGGTGTAGAGATGAACCAGATTTCCCAATAGGTAATTTCTCCACATCTTCAAAGCTCATACCACGACAGCAAGCTCGAGATCATGAGTTGGATAATGTTGCTCATGATTCCGTAATTGCCGTGATCCATAAGCGACCACGCGTCCTCCTTGCATGAGTACACAACCAAGCCCGATGCCGGACGCATCACAATAAACATTAAAAGGCTTGGTTGTATCCGGTTGAGCTAAAACCGGGGCTGTTGTGAGGTGTTTCACCAACGCTTGAAAAGCTTCCTCACATGGCTTGCTCCAATCATATTTGATGCCCTTTTTCAGTAGCTCCATCATAGGTTTGGAGACTTTTGAGAAGCCTGGGATGAACCTCCGATAATATCCCGCCAAACCCAAGAAGCTACAAACTTCATGGACTGATGTTGGAGACTTCCATTTCAGCACTTGTTCAATCTTGCTTGGATCAACAGCAATGCCTTCTACTGAAATAATATGTCCAAGAAATGGCACTTGGTTGATCCAGAATTCACATTTACTAAACTTTTCATAGAGTTTGTGATCTCCCAGTCGTTGTAGCACAATATGCAAATGTTTAGCATGTTCCTCTTCAGATTTGGAATAGACCAAGATGTCGTCGATGAATACCACGACGAACTGATCCAGCTCTAGCATGAACACCGAGTTCATAAGATACATAAAGTGAGCCGGAGCATTGGTCAACCCAAATGACATGACAAGATACTCATAGAGTCCATATCTTGTCGAGAATGCTGTTTTCAGGATATCCTCCGCTTGACCCTTGATTTGATGATATCCCGACCTTAAGTCCATCTTAGAGAAGACTTTAGCACCCACTAGCTGATCGAAGAGAATATCAATTCTTGGTAGTGGATACTTGTTCTTTATTGTCACAGCATTTAAAGGACGATAATCGACGCATAGCCTCAGTGTCTCATCCTTCTTCTTCACAAATAAAGCCGAGCATCCCCAGGGTGATGAACTTGGACGAATGAACCCCTTGTCCATCAGATCCTTGAGTTGCTCCTTCAGCTCAGCTAATTCATTCGGAGCCATTTTGTGCGGTCTCCGAGAGATCGGCGTGGTTCCCGGTATCAACTCTATTTTGAATTCCACCTTGCGCTCAGGTGGTAAGCCTGGAAAATCTTCGGGAAACACGTCCGGATATTCACGGACTACCGGAATGTCTTCTAACTTGCAAGCCTCGGCATTACATACTTCCGGGTCTTTGGAAACCGCTTCGCCAAGATACAATGTTTGACGTCCGTGAAGTGGAGAGTCCAAGTGAACACTCCTGTTCTCGATGTCCAGAACAGCCTTATGGAAGGTCAACCATGATATTCCCAATATGGCATTGATTCCTTGGTCTTCGAGAATAATGAGGGTGGTAGGATAAATTTTTCCACCCAAATAGAGTGGTGCTCGAGAAACGACTTCATTAGTCGATATGTCTCCACCTGGCGAATGAATAAGGTAAGAACCTTTTGTGATAGTTGTGGAGATCTGATCCCGGATCACCGTTGCCCTGCTAATGAAGTTATGTGTTGCACCAGAGTCGAATAAAATGACAACCGGCTTGTCATTTAAGTTGAACCTGCCGGCAAGAACAGGTCCTCCCTTTGGCAGATCATCGACTGACACATAATTAACAGTTCCCACTTTGGACATAGCTTTCCTTTGCTGTACAAGATCACTCTTTGGAACTGGACCCGCAGACATAATGTTGCTGCTTGGTTCAGTTGCTTCATTGACATGGAGTTCATTGTTAATGTGAAGTGGGACATTACTCGGTTCAGCTGAGAAATCACCGTAATCATTTTCGGCATCATGAGGGAAATAGCATTCCGGTGCACCTTGTTGATACTGAGGTGCATGAGAAATAAGTTGCTGCTGTGGTAGAGGTGAATAAGACCTCTGTGGAGTATACGAGTCGTCATACTCCAAGAATGACTGCACTTTTTGTGGAACCTCTCGACCGGAAGGTGCACGGATTACCCACCGATACTTCTGAAGTAGATGATTGCATTCATCCTGTGATGAGTCCCTCTCCCTCTTTTCTTTGAGGTAGAGATTGGAATAATATTCCTGCGTGATAGCACAGCTCACAAACTCATCAAAATTCTCTTGGCTAACTTGAGCCAATTCACATCGCAGCAGCGGTCAACCCTCGATAAAAATGATAACCCTTCAAGGATGGTGATTTCACATAGTCAGGGACATATTGAGCTAAGCGATTGAATTCCTTCGCATACTCAATAACACTCATGTCCCCTTGCTTCAGACTCCATAATTCATCCAGACTGGTTTGCATTATGCCCGCAGGAATGAAACGAGCACGAAATGCAGCCTGGAACTCCGCCCATGTGACACGATGCCCTGCTGGTTGGACAGCAAGGTATTCTGCCCACCATGCTCCAGCAAAGCCATGAAGCTGCTGAGCGGAAAATAGGGTCTTCGAGAATTCATCACATTGGATCAACCCAAACTTGGACTCAATGACACGTAACCAGTGATTTGCTTCACAATGGTCAGCCGCCTCAGAGAATACCGGCGGTTGTGTCGCCAAGAAATCCAGATAAGTGCTCGGGGTTGGCATGTGATGTTGAGCTTATCTATTTATGCCTTGCTGAACTAGAGTTTGGAGAGTTTCATTCATACTTGCCATAATTTGAGCCAATCCGGTTGGCGATGGCGCTTGTGATGAAGTCGAGTCATTCCCACCTTGACTTGAACCTCCAATCTCCATTTGAAAGTGTGCGCGTACCATACTGTACGAAACAAAATTTTGAGTCAATCAAAATTCTATCTCAGTAGTAAGTAAAGATAAGTAAAACATGAACATGTCATGAACTTTATGAAAGAATAACCACATTCATGTTTAAACAAATCTTAAGTACGCTAAACTAATCAGCGGGACTACCCTGACCATTCACACAAACTCCAAATTTTTCTCAAGTTATCAACAGATTCTTGACTCAAGTTCAATACCAAAGCTGTAGTAAACTTCAGTATCTTTCCAACGATCTATCATGGGCTCCTTAAGGATTTTTCTACTGGAAGTTATGGCTTAAAAACAGAAAGGTCCAGAGAGGTTTTTGCTGCTGTCCTGGTTCTGAACAGTCTGCCTTCAACTGGACTTTTCACCAACTTAACGTGTGATTTTGCTCTGGAGGTCTACAAAGAAGTTGTAGAGAACTTGAAAATCTTTCCAGAACTGTATCATACACATTAATTGGATCAATCTACTCATAGTTATGCTCTGTTAAAGTCCAGAAAGAATTTATGCCAGAAACAGAGCACTCTGTTTTTGAAAACTTTGACGCCTAGTAATGCTCTCATTTGAATCTTAGCTCAAAATAAGAGTTCAGTAACTAATACTTGTTTCAAACTTCCATTTTTAGTGGAAAGTTAGTTCATGAATCATTTCTTCATAGGGAAGAGGTTATTAAGTGTAGTACGGTGTCGATGCACCGTAAGAAACATGTCGATACTACGTAGCCTCACCAAAAGAAAAATCCTAACCGGACTATACCGGCATATACGTATTATCATTGGCACTATGACGGTCTCTCGCACACGTGTACTACACGGGATACGTACGTGGTTAGTACCTGCAGAAGAACACTCAATAGTGGTGCACTCAAAGGTTGTTTCATTTCAGGCAGTTCCATATTTGAAAGTAAATACAAACGCCTGTATCATTGTCATACGGCCATCGTTGACTTAAGCCACGTCTCAAGGTACGTGATCATGTTTTTACACCACACGACGGGGAACCCGAGTATATCATGAACGGGTCGTCACGGTTGGGAATGTTATCAACCCAACGGATACCACCTACTGCCCTGAAGGGAACGCCGATGGCAAGCGCTGCGTATGTCCTCCTAGGCTACTTCCAGAAGAACACACTATCGTGTTACTGACCACACGATGGGGTCTCCACTTACTTGCCTAATGCACGCTAGGGATCAGCATTCCATATGAACTCAGGAACATGAAGAGTCCAAGAGTTTCATATTAACATCTCACACCAAGCTGTGAGACCTATCCCTGAACCACATTCCTCGTCAGGGGAGCTAACCGAAATTGAACCGCTTTCGGTGGCGTTCCTTACCATGTTTACCTGTGCGTAGGTGCGTCGTTACATAATCAAAATTCAGAATTATAACAAGTAAGTTAGCAATGCCACTTTAAGTAACTATACTACTATAGTCCTTATGTGGGCCTAATACCGTTTCCTCACTGTATCCTAAATTTTTGTCGTAATACGATCCTTATTCCATGCGCTATTAATAATGCGGCTCTGATACCACGCTGAGGGGCCCCCGCCGTCCGGGTTCACGGGGACGGGGCACCTCGCCCGGGAATCACATTGGGTGGTGCCGTGTTATGCGGCACCCAACAGCACACATATAAGGAAACCACATTACATAAATCAAAGTGGAATCTTACAATTGTTCTTTGAAAATACTTTACATAAATTAGCTACAGCGGAAGTCTATAACAGCTCACGTCGAGTATCTACGAAGCACTCGAGAAGAGGTCCAGCCCGCGGACTCTTCTCGCTAGCAACACGAAGACATGGCAGCGGCTAGGTCTTCCATGTGTTACCCGACTCGGAAGATCCCGATTCTCACTGGACAACCTTCTTTATAAGCGTCGTCTTAACCTGCAAAACTACTCATATAGCTAGAGTGAGCACAAAGGCTCAGCAAGACTTAACCGTCTCTCCTAAAGCTTGAAACTCTAGATGGAAGTAACTTAACACTTTAATCTGTCATTTGCGAAAAGTCTCGCCTACGAGTTTATCCTTAACTTTCAAATTTTAGCCATAATAGTAGTGACCTTGCGCCCAGCAACATTGGAACTCCACAATCAAACAAGAAATGCTTCATTCCAATGTAACTGCCTAAGGTGGAAAATAACTTTAGTTTGCTCTATCTCTACTTCAAACAGGGTTTTCGTGCAACTTAACATAATCATAGCAGCAATTATACTTTTGCAAACTGTTTCCACACAAGTTGATTACTACGTCACAACATGGGAGCAAGCGGTACTCAATAACCATGAGGGACGGTGATTCAAATAAAACACTACCCGGATAACTCGACACATACGCCCGTCTCTGAAGACCCAAATCTGGCATCATTCATTACGTCGTATGTGGCAACTTTTCTCAGGACACTAGACTGTATAACCAGTCGCGCCGTCTTGGGCTCATATGTCTAACGAGACGATGTGGTATGCCTCTACAATCCAGTGAACCTGGTACATCGGTTTCCTGGTTCCCATATATAAGTAAGCATCCGGTACACAACTCAATATTTGCTCCTGGATGAGGCACACGCATTGGTCCTTAACCGACACAGGCAGAGCTACTCGACCAAGACCTCGTCTTGTCGCTGCCTAACCCCTCTGCCCGGTCTCATCTTCAGAAATGTAAACTTTAGTTTGCCTCTCTTCCCAATCATACTTATGTGATCCTGAACAAAGCTCGCGAGTAGATTCCAACTATTCGTCTTCTACCGGATGTTCTAGCCTATTTAGCACGGCATTATTCTACAGCGGTGACCCTTTATACCCTTAACTCCAGGGTTCATTTGGTCATGCATTTTGAGTGTAAAACATCCTTGACCTAATGCACATACAAACTTAGACCCATAGTAGTGCACAAAGTAAAAACTTTAGAAAACAACTTAAATGCAAACCGGAGCTTGCCTTGGTTTTGCAGGTGACTAAAGTCAGATAATATGAAGTTAGTTGCTGATGACTTGAAGCTTAATCCCCGCCCTTCTTGCTCTTTGATTCAAGCTTAACTCCTTCTTCACTTCTCCACCTTTAATCACTACACGTTATAAATAAGCATACATGTTTAATTATAAAACTTTTGCTAACAAGTGCTAAAGACAAGTTTAAAACTGGAACTCTGTTTAAGAATTTAAAATGACACTGGTGCTAGTGGTTTGGGTTTGGGTTAGCACTATGCTCAAGTGAAATGGGTGTTTCCTCACTTGTGGGTTGATTTTCTAATGGGGTTGAACAGAACAGTACTGATCCAGGGCTCCAATGGAGCTGGAAATTTTCTTGTGAGTTCCTTGTCACAAGAAAGTCATCTGGACCAAATTTGGAATATTTCCATGAGTAGATCACTCAGAACAATTCCCTAAGCATTTAGGCAAAAAGAAATTAATTCTGAATAAATTTGCACTTTCATGCAAATTCAAGTGAACTACAATTTCATACATAGCTCAGGGAGCTTGCATGAATTTTTCCAGGAATTTTGGAGCTAAGAACTAACCAGAACTGAATTTCCAAGTTTTGGAAATTCCCTGAAAATGTTTCTGTATTCATTTGAATACAGAAACTTGAACTCAGAATTACCCTGGCTAAATCAACTCCAAATGAGCTGAAACTTTTACAGGAGTTCACTAATAGCCTATAGAATATTCAGGCCAAATTTGGAAATTTGTGGGTGTACCAAACTCCCTCTAAAATTCTTTTGCTGAAAAGCTTTAAAGAATTTTCCATAATTTAATATTGGTTTTCATACAAATTAGGTTGCATATTTGGATAGAGCTTTTCCTCCTGAATCCAACCCAATTTGAATCACTATATTTGGAGCTTCCTAGTAAAAGTTATGAGGTCCTAAAGTTTGAACTGAATTTGGAATTCAAATTAAATCGAGAAATGTTTAAACTCTGACCGGCACACGTGTGAATCCTTTGCTGCGGCCACACTGTGGTCGACAGCTGCTCAGGCTGTAGTCACAAACGATCAACTTGCCACAGCAAATCCCAGCTCACTGCTAGCGGTCACTGACGGGTGGGGCCGGAAGCTTCTTCTTCCCCCGTCCCCCTTTTTCCCGCGCGCTTCGCCCCCCCTCGCCGGCGCGGCGGCGCTGCTTCGGACCTCCCGTTTCCGGTGAACTGAGGGGCTGTAACTCGCCGCTAGCCTCACTCTCGATGTGAGGAACTCATCCCCCTGCTCACCAGAGGCCGGCGATGGCCCTAAACCACCGGGCGACGTGTGGCAGTTCGGTTCTCCCTCTGGCGATGTCGCGCGCCCACTCCAGAGCCCCAAACCAACGGTTCTTTGGTCCTACAGCATCAGTGGTTTGTGGGTGCGCTCGGCTTTGGTTCAAACTCGATCGAAACGGCTCGAGATGGGGTCTCACCGTGTGCCCGGCGGTTACCGCCATGATCGCCGCTTGGAAAACTCGAAATTCGTTGCCCCTACTCGGTTTTAGGCTAATGATGTGAAGGAAAATTGTTCCCGAACCCTTCTAGGTTCTGTGTGCCCAACATGAACAACTCTAACCGAGAATTAAGCGTCAATTTTCGAAAATCTTACCCGCGGTTGGGTTTTCCCCGTCCGAGAGGAAAACTTGAAATTCTCGAGCTACGTTGCACGACTCGAGCTGAAACTTGGGGGGAGAGCGGCGTGAAGTCCCGGCGCGTCTCGGAGGTTTCTCGCTGGGTTGTGAAAAGCCTTGGTACGAGCTGCCCACGGCGACCCGATTTGCCCTTTTGCCGAAGAGCTACGGTTTCTCGTGCCCAGCGTTGATTTGTGCGCACCACCAGCCAGGAACGTCGGAGCTGAGCTGTGGAGGATCTGGTACACATGTTAGCGCTCCCTTTTTGTGTGGACAGCTCTAGCAAAAGGGGAAGCGAGCTGGTGGGCAACCGCAAGAAACAGAGGCGTCGCCGGCGGCTGCTTTTCGGGCGCGGGAGCAGACGAAGGCCACGAGCACGAGCTGAGAGACTTCGTGTTTGCTTCGGTAGGAAATATAAGCACCGGGTGAACCGCCTCTGGCGCCTGTGCGTGGGTGGGGGGGGGAGCTTGAGCAGGAGGTGGCGGTAGCCGCTTCTCGGTGGCACCACAGTGGAACAGCTTGGTTGAACCGACAACAGAGAGCTGAAAACTTAGGCAGTAAGTTATATCCCCCCTCTCAATGACAATTGGGCCCACAGCTCCTCTCTGCCCCAAAAGATCTCCAATTTTTGGCCTAGTGCAAATTCAGCCCTGAGGAACTCAAATTCAAAAGTCATTTGGCAATTTGACAAGTTGTGCCTCAGTTTCAAATTTGAATTCACATTTAGATGAAATTTACAAGTCCCTTTGATATACATATCAAAGCACCTCCAAATTTGCCCAAAATTTGCCTCCCTCATAATTTGGACCTGAAGAATTCAAATATTTCATCTGATTCCTGAGTTTCCCATTGCAATTACAACTTTTTAAACAACAGTTTGAATTTCCCCTTTTGGAAATGCCCTTCTTCTTTTTGAAGTGACTCTTTTAGTTCAAACTGAATTCAAAGTTTTATTGCACATTCCAACACTTTCATGAGTATACAAAAGTTTTTGCAAGTCTCATTTCTTGTATTTAAACTCAACTTTATTCATAGCTCCAGTTTTCCATTTACAAGTTTTGGGACTTTTACAGCATGATGGTTCCAAAAGCGCCATTCTGCCTAGGGGGTACAGTATACCCTACGTTTATAATAGATTTAGAGGGATAAAAGGTCGATGTCATATTAGGAATGTCATGGTTAACCCGCCACGGTGCTGTTTTAGACACCGTCCTACGAGTCATGCATTTGCAGCCAGAAATGCACGAGTCTCATTCATTTTTTCTGGACAGTCCAGAAATAAAACTTCTAACCGTACCAATCCACAACCATCAGATTGGAAGATATTCCAGTAGTCCGTGAGTTCCCAGACATGTTCCTGTATGACTTACCGGGGTTGCCGCCCGACTGGGAGGTGGAGTTCAAGATTGAGCTTGCACCGGGAACAATGCCAATATCCCGAAGGCCGTACAAGATGGCGCCAAAGGAGTTGGTAGAATTGAAAACACAGTTAACGTACCTGCTGGAAAAGGGGTTTATTAGGCCGAGCTCCTCGTCATGGGGCTGTTCGGCATTATTCGTGAAGAAGAAGGATGAAACGTTGCGGCTTTGCGTGGACTATCGTCCACTAAACGCCATGACTATCAAGAACAAGTACCCATTGCCACGGATCGACATGTTGTTTGATCAGTTGGTCGAAGCAAAGATCTTCTCCAAAATTGACTTATGATCAGGATACCACCATATTAAAATACGGGCTGAGGACATTCCGAAGATGGCTTTCTCGACAAGGTACGGGCTTTATGAGTACCTGGTCATGTCCTTCGGCTTCACCAACGTTCCAGCTCATTTCATGTACTTGATGAACTCAGTATTCATGCCGGAGCTGGACAAGTTTGTCGTGGTCTTCATCGACAACATATTGGTATATTCCAAGTCGGAAGAATAACACGCGAAACACCTGCGTATAGTCTTGCAACGGCTGCGGGATCACAAGCTATATGTGAAATTCAGCAAGTGCGAATTATAGATATCGCAAGTACCTTTCCTCGGGCATATCATCTAAGCGGAGGGCATCGTTGTAGATCCGAGTAAGATTACACAAGTGCAGAATTGGAAGTCCACGAGGTACGAAGTTTCCTCGGACTCGCGGGATATTATCGGAGGATCATTCCAAACTTCTCAAAGATTGCCAAGCCTATGACCGAGCAGCTGAAGAAGGCTACCAAATATGTTTGGAGTCCAGCATGTGAAGCAGCGTTCAAGGCGTTAGTGAAGAACCTAACATCAGCAACAGTTTTGGCGCAGCCAGACACAACAAAACCGTTCGATATGTACTGTGATGCATCCAGCATTGGGCTTGGATGTGTGCTTATTGGGTGGTCGCGTATGGATCACGGCAGCTCCGGAATCATGAGCAAAACTATCCAACACATGGCTTAGAACTCGCTGCCATGGTACTTGCACTCAAGATGTGGAGGCACTACCTACTCGGTAACCTCGTACATTTATATACCGAGCACAAGAGGCTCAAGTACATTTTTACTCAGAAGGAGTTGAACATGAGGCAAAGAAGATGGTTGGAGCTGATAAAGGATTATGAAATATAATAGAGATCCATTATCACCTTGGCAAAGCGAACGTGGTGGAGGATGCGCTGAGTCACAAGTCACACATACATAATCTGTATGTGGTTCCACATGGAGCTCTCTACAACCTAGCTCTTATCCCCACCATCCATGAAGAGATAGCGGCAGCCTAGAAACATGAAAAGGGTATGTCGCATTTGCGGAGACTTGTAGACAGTGGGGAGCTGAAGTGTTTTCGGAAGTACGGAGACAGTGTCCTGTGGTTCAAAAACAGGATAGTCATACCCCGTAACTCGGAGTTATGGAAGAGAATCTTTGACGAAGCTCACTTGTCATAGTTTTCTATTCACCCCGGCAGCAACAAGCTGTATCAAGAACTTAGAGGCGATTTTTGATGGACACAGATGAAGCGGGAGATCGCAAAATATGTGTCCAAGTGTGATACCTGCCGCAGGGTTAAGGTTGACCACATGAAGAAACCGGGACTGTTGCAACCGCTCGGCATTCCTGCCTTGAAGTGGGAGGATATGAGCATGAACTTCGTCGTTGGTTTACCCACTACATTTCATAAACATGATTCAGTGTGGATGATCGTCGACCGGCTGACGAAGGTTGCCCATTTTATCTCGGTCAACACCAACTACAACGCCAAGAAGTATGCTGAATTGTACATCTCACAGATGCTTTGCTTACACGGCGTACCCCGCACTATCATCTCGGATCGGGGCACTTTATTTGTGTCTCATTTTTGGGAGAAGTTACATGCTTCCTTGGGTACGAAGCTGATCCGTAGTTCAGTGTACCACCCGCAGACGGATGGGCAAACTGAGCGGGTAAATCAAATCCTAGAAGATATGTTACGAGCTTGCGCTATCAACCATGGTAAGAATTGGGATGATCACTTACCGTTAGCCGAGTTTTCATACAATAATGGGTACCAGGACAGCATCAAGATGGAGCCCTATGAGGCGCTATGTGACGGACCGAAATCCGCTCGCCCAGGATCTCAGAGGGTGGTGCCGCACGATGCGACACCTTACAGCACACATCATAAGGCAAACATGTATTACATAGAAAAACAACTGAATACATACGAAGTAGTACAAACCTTCAGTTTACAACTAAGTATAAAGGTTACAACAGCGGAATCTAAATTTATACAACTCATGCCCACCTAACTAGCAAAAGTTTGTTGTCCAGCCCTATGGATAACCCACACTAGCTCCACTCCGCAGCTCAGCGCGGCGTGTACGGCTCCCACTCAGCCGTGGTCCCCGACGGAGGGTAACCCTCGCTGGTGGACTCGTACCTTGAGTCTGTGGGTAATCCTCACCTGAAAAACACTCATAGCAGCAACCGTGAGCACGATGGCTCAGCAAGGCTTAACCGACTTACCTACACATGAAACTCTATATGCAGGTCATACAAACATAGGATGGCACATTGCAGCAAAGGACACACCTACAAGTTCATCCTTAATTCATCTTCTAGCCACAAGTTAACAGTTCATGAAATCTGAAATTTAGTGAGCAATATTTGGTGGCACAAATGTAGCAATACAAGTTAATCATAACAGCAATATTGAATCATATCATTTCATATATTAACCTATGTCATGACTCAGTGACCAAGTGGTCTCATCACCGTGAGGGACGGCGAATCGACTCGATATACACCTGCAGGGATACCCGAAGAGCACGTCATGTACGACCACCCGTGGAGTTGCACAGCACGCTCACTCGATGTCGTACAGGACAACCTTTCACCAAACAGCCCAAATGTCGAACCGGTCACAGAGAATCCCTACACAGAGCACCTCTCTATGCACATTAGCAGATTTCCACCTTGCTGCCCTCATCCTACACCTATAAACTGGTGCGTTATGCCTCGATGCCCGGAGGTATAGGTTACATTGGTTTATCGGGGCCCATATATCCTATATGCCTTCGGTACATTCAAACTTAATCAGCGTGGGCTGCACATGGATCGGTCCTCAATCGACACGGACAGGGCTGCACCCACAAGACTTCCTCTTGCTGCGCCCTAGCTCCTGCCTAGTCTCATTTTCTTACTAAAGTGATCTCACATCACCCGAACCAATCCCATGTGTCCCAAGGCTATACTGGCGAGTAGATTCCAACTACTCGACTTGTACCAACGTCCTATGAACATTAAGCACAGCTTGACTACTCGAGGACTTAGACACTACCCTCACTCTTGTAGGAATAATCTGGTTATGCACTTGGGTTTCATCCATCCTACACCTAATGCACTAATATACCTCAAGCTATGTGTGTACAAAGCAAAACTTTGTAAACTAGTTAAATGCAAACCGGGGCTTGCCTTGTTGCTGCTGGGCAGATGTTAGCGTTTCGTCCGGAAGGAGAAAGTGCGGCACTTCTGGGGGTTCCTCGCCTCCAGCGACTACACGTAAGCAATTAACGATATGTCACTTGAAATGCAAAGTTTGGAACTGATGATGTAAATACCATAACTATATCTAGACCTCCCCTTTGGCTCTGAAATTTTTATGGAGGCTCGGTAGGATCCTAACGAGAGACTTTACCAAGTTTCATCTGAAAATAAGTTCATTTGAGCTCTGTACAAATGAAAGTATATTTGGTCATTACTAGAGCTTCTAAGGATTCCTAAGGATTTTCATGGTTCAACCCATTACATTATGGAAACTAGAATTTGACATGGTTCTAATGGATGTGGTTTCATGTTATTTGAAGAATCCAAGAGGAAGTTATGCCCTAAACAAGATTTGAGAAAATCTGAAAAATGTTTCTGTTCATTTTTTCATTTTCTCAGGGCAGTTCACTTAATCACACCATTAGGGGGAATAAATGAACTTGGATGGATCTGAAATTTTTCCTGTGACTCAAGGATTTTCAAATGAACCTCCTATCCAAATTTCAGATATTTCCATAAAGTACTTCTACAGATAAAATTAACAACAGTTTAAACTTGAGGGAATTACTTCTGGAAAAGGAATGAGTTTCAAGAGCTGAAACTTGTTTTGCTGGATATTAATCCAAGATATGAATCCAACAAAATTTGGTTCACTCAATTTGGAGCTTCCTAGTCAGAGATATGGATTTTACATGTTTGGAGAAATTCTCTGAAAAAGGTCTCTGTTACTTTTCCTATTTTTCAGAGAAATACAAGATTGAAACAATATTTGGCTAAGCAAATGGAATCCAATGCCTCTGAAACTTTTACTGTGGTTTAAGGGTTTTTGGAAGAATGTCCTGCCCAAATTTGGGAATTTTCCAATACACAGAACTCCTGTAAAAATTCCTACAAGATTTTTCTTAATTAAATTAATGAGCCAAATCTAGGGATTTTTCATACCGATTGGGATGCGCCCCTATATAGTACTCTCTGAGAGGAATACAACAAAATTTGTCTGACAATTTCTGGACACTGCTACCCAGTGTTATGGCTCTTCAAAGTTTAAACCGAATTAGGGAAAATCGGGAAATGTTTAAACACCTACTGTGGGCCCCACATGACAGATTCCTCTTCTACCTCACGCCAACAGGGGCTGATGGAAGTGCTCTCCAGCGAGCCCCTCGGAAAGTGCCTTCCCGGCCTTACCCTGCCCCCAAACTCGCCGCCTCCCCATTTTGGACCACGGCCAACTCATCCACGGGTTCAACCGAGGGCCTCGGTCACCGGAAACCCCTCGGCGACGGGCGGCGGCGGCGGCTAACCTTCAGCGGCGTCGCACTCCCTCCACAGTGGCTCGTTTGCTTTGGATTTTCTTCCTAGAGAACCGTGGTGGCATCCTAACCACCGGCATGAGCTCAAATCAGCTCAAAATTGGCTGTAAATAGGGGCTCATCGGCGACCTAGGGTAAAAATCGGTGCTGGCACAAAATTCTCGAAGAACAGTCCCTACACTAGATGATTTTCAATGCTTTTTGATCCTGAAGGAGCGTGATAGGGTGTAGATCAAGTCTATAGCTCGGTACAAGTGATGGTAGAGGCATCACCACGAATTTTGAAGATTGGTGAGGCTTGGTCCTACGGATACCGATGCAATAAACGGAGAAATTCTCCACCGACGACCCACGAGAGAAGGTGAGGTCGGTATGGACGTGTTCAGCACCTTGGAGCGGACCTTTTTCGTGTAGGGCGTCAGCCACAACAGAGCCTCTATCGCTTGGTCACGGGGGAACAGAGAGGTCGGGCGCTTGTGCGATTCTGTGCTGCAGTGCGCGAGGGAGACGGGAGAAGTGAAGGAGTTCACGTGGGCTGCACGTGCTATGATCACTGCAGCCGGTGCTTCCACGGCACAGAACGGTTGTGTGGTGTTCCCTTCGCTCGTGCGTGGAAGCAGGAGGTGGCTCGGTAGAGATCGGCTGCCGAGTGAGAACCAGCGAGTATTGACTTCGGGTGTAAGTCTACTGACCAGTGGGCCCCTTTCCCCTCTTCGTTTTCTTTCCATTTCCATTTGAGCTAGCAAACAAACTCTAAATTTGGTCAAACTTGGAGGATAAGCCAAAAGGAATATGAGGAACACAATGGTGCTCTCAAATTTGAATTCCAGTGAAGTCGGAATTTGAAACTGAAGTTTGAATTCAAATTCGAATTGTCTCCCGTTTAAATTCCAACAAACGAGAAATCTTTTCCAAATGAGCTGAAAATTTGCCAGGCTACCCGTGGATGTGTGGAGAACTAAATGGTAGCTTTATATCTCCGTGTTCGGGAATTTTTGGCAAGTTCAAGTTTGGACTTGGAGCTCACACCTTTAAGTTCAAAAGTTTAAATTCCGTCACCTTTTCTTGGTGTGAATTTCAGTTCCACTGCTAGACTTTTTGAGGTTTCACATCCCTCCACCCTTAAAAGAATCTTGTCCCGAGATTACCAAAGAAAAGACAAAGATGTGAGAGGAATTACCCGTGATGTGACGCCATGAAATCCGGGTAGTTTGAGCAAAGGAACTCCTCGCTCTCCCACGTCGCTTCTTCAGCGGTGTGGTTGCTCCACAATATCTTGTAGAACCACAGCGTTCGATTACGTGTGGTCAGGGCCTTCTCATCAATAATTGCCACTGGATATTCAGCATACGTCAAATCCGGTTGCAGCTCGCTAATGTCTGCGGTGGGCACAGCAGCCGTATACTTTAGACACTTCCATAGTTGTGACACATGGAAAACGTCGTGAACACCAGCAAGAGATGCCGGTAGTTCCAGTCTATACGCCACTGGTCCACACTTCTCGGTGATAGCATAGGGTCCAATAAAGCGGGGAGCGAGTTTTCCCTTCACGCCGAATCAGTGCACGCCTTTCATCGGAGATACACGGAGGTACACGTGTTCCCCGACATCGAAGTGCAGCGGCCTACACCTCAAATCAGCGTAGCTTTTCTGCCTGGATTGAGCGGCCTTCAAGTTGGCTTGAATCATCCGAACGCGCTCTTCGGCGTCATTCACCACATCAACCCCGAACGTGACCCTTTCACCGGACTCGCACCAGTTCAATGGGGTGCGGCATTTGCGACCATAGAGAGACTCATATGGTGCCATCTTGATACTCGCTTGATAGCCATTGTTGTACAATAATTCCTCCAACGACAGATGATCATCCCAGTTTCTACCGTGGTGGATGGCACACGCTCTCAACATGTCTTCTAGCACTTGATTCACCCTCTCAGTTTGCCCATCTGTCTGAGGGAGATAGGCGGAGCTTCTAATCAGCTTAGTACCCAATGCAGCATGCAACTGCTCCCAGAAATGAGCCACAAACAGTGCCCCTCGATCTGAGATTATGGCCTTGGCTACTCCATGCAAGCATAGGATTCTTGCAATGTACAACTCCGCATATCTGCTGGCATGGAAATGTGTATGCACGGAAATGAAGTGAGCCGACTTGGTTAGCCGGTCAACGATTACCCAAATGGAATCATGCTTGTTGGAAGTCAGGGGTAATCCCACAATGAAATCCATGCTTACGTCTTCCCACTTCCATGCTGGAATTTTCAGGGGTTGCAACAGCCCTGATTTTCTCATGTGATCCGCTTTCACTCGTCTACACGTGTCGCACTCGGATACGTATTTAGCCACTTCCCGCTTCATCCTTGTCCACCAAAATTTTCTTTTTAAATCTTGGTACATTTTGTTGCTGCCCGGATGAATGGAGAATTTAGACAAGTGAGCCTCATCAAGGATCTTCTTCCTCAGCTCCATATTCCAGGGTACGACTATGCAGTCATTGAACCACAGCGTCCCCTTATCATCTTTCCGGAAACATTTGATTTCCCCGCTGTCTATCCATCTATCGAGATGTGCCATACCCTTGTCAACTTTCTGAGCTGCAATGATATCCTCCCTAATGGTAGGGATGCGAGCAAGGTTGGAGAGTGATCCATAAGGAACCAAGTATAAACTTGGGTCTTCCTCTTCCACCGGTGTAATGGTGAGGTTATGGACATGTGACTTTCGACTCAGCGCGTCGGCAACCACATTCGACTTGCCGGGGTGGTAATGAATCTCAATCTCATAAGGTTTGATTAGTTCTAACCACCTCCTTCGCCTCATATTCAGCTCCTTCTGGGTGAAGATATATTTTAAGCTCTTGTGGTTGGTGTAGATATGCACCAAATTCTACAGGAGATAGTGCCTCCACATTTTCAGCGCCAAAACCACAGCAGCGAGCTCAATATCATGAGTCGGATAGTGCTGCTCATGGTTTCAAAGTTGGCGTGAGCCATACGCGACCACACGTCCTTCTTGCATCAACAAGCAGCCGAGCCCGATACCAGACGCATCACAATACACGTCGAAGGGCTTGGTCATATCCGGTTGAGCTAAGACAGGGGCTGTTGTGAGATGCTTCACCAATGCTTGGAATGCACCTTCACATGCTGAGTTCCAAACATATTTTGTTCCCTTCTTCAGTAGTTCTGTCATCGGCTTAGCACACTTGGAGAAGCTTGGAATGAATCTCTGGTAATATCCCGCTAAACCGAGGAAGCTTCTGACTTCATGGACAGAAGTGGGAAATTTCCATTTCAGCACTTGCTCGATTTTGTTTGGGTCAACCGCAATGCCTTCTGCTGAGATGATATGTCCCAAAAATGGCACTTGGCTGATCCAAAACTCACATTTGCTGAATTTGGCATAGAGCTTATGGTCTCTCAATCTTTGAAGAACGATTCTCAAATGTTCGGCATGTTCTGCTTCTGTCTTGGAGTAAACCAAGATATCATCAATGAACACCACAACGAACCTGTCCAGCTCCGGCATGAACACCGAGTTCATGAGATACGTGAAATGTGCCGGAGCGTTAGTGAGACCAAAAGACATGACACGATATTCATATAGGCCATATCTCATCGAGAAAGCTGTCTTCGGGATATCCTCCGCCCGGATTCTTATTTGATGATACCCGGAGCGAAGGTCCATCTTAGAGAACACACTTGCACCCACTAGCTGATCAAACAGGATGTCGATACGGTGCAGTGGATATTTGTTCTTGATGGTGACGGCATTGAGCGGCCGGTAATCCACACACAGCCTCAAGGTTTCATCTTTCTTCTTGACGAACAGCGCCGAGCATCCCCAAGGCGAGGAACTCGGCCTAATGAAACCCTTGCTCAACAAATCATTGAGCTGTTCCTTCAACTCAGACAGCTCGTTTGGAGCCATTTTATATGGTCTTCGTGATATTGGTGTAGTCACGGGTGCAAGTTCTATCTTGAACACCACATCCTGTTCAGGTGGCATGCCCGCGAGATCATCTGGGAACACGTCGGAATACTCTCGGACTACAGGGATGTCCTCTAACTTGGAAGCTTCAGTAGTATAGGCGGCTGAAACTTCCGGGACTGGATTGTCTAGTATGAGGGACTGCGGACGGTGTAGTGGGGAGTTGAGTTGAACCGTCCCTGATTATATTTCTAGGATAGTGTCATGGTAACTTAGCCATGACATCCCTAAGATTGCATCAATCTTCTGCCCCTCAAGAATAATCATAGTAGTGGGATATATCTTCCCACCTAAGCAGAGTGGGGCTTTCGGAATCATCATAGTTGCTGAAATCTTCCCTCCCGGTGAGTAGATCATATAAGAGCACTCGGTTGGAAAGACTTCCAGTTGATGCTTAACCACATATGATGCACTTATGAAGTTGTGGGTTGCACCAGAATCAAATAATATGATGATTGCTTGATCGTTGAGAGTGAACATACCCGCCTGCACGTTTTTTCCCTCTGGGGCATCCTCATTATCGAGGTTGCAAACGCCCCCGGTTTGCTAACTAACCTTCTTGACCGGAGGTCAGCCTCGAGCACTGCCCTTATATTGGGCTTGCCCGCTGCTCTGCTGCCCTTGGGCACAGTCCTTCGAGAAATGGCCCGCCTGGCCACACGTGTAGCAGGTGTAGCGAGGCGGTCCTCTGCTGATCAGCGGACGGAAACCCGGGGCACGTTGTGGCGGTGGAAATTCCTGTGGTACCATCTGCTGCTGCTGTTGCGGTCGCGGTGGTGGCATCGGTGCTCGGAACGGAGGTGGCTGGAAAGAACGACCTCCGAACTGCTGAGGTCGCGCCGGTGGATGCCACTGCTGTCTGGATGGTGTCCGATACACCATGCGGTATTTTTGAGGAGCTCCACCCCCGCTGCTTGGTGGAGCGCTTCGCTTTCGCTGCTCAGCCGCCAGTTCTCACTGAGCATCCTCTAGCATGATCGCGGCATTGACGAGATCGTTGAACGTTCCTCGATTGCATTGTACGAGATGTGTCTTCATCTCGGGATTTAACCCTCGATAGAACTGCTCTCGCTTCTTCTCCTCGGTGGAGACATAATCCATCGCATACTGCGCCAGATGGTTGAAGGCACGGGATTATCGTGGGCACTCCTCCCACCCTGCTTCAGCTCCAAGACCTCTTGGAACTTCCTATTCATTATCCCGGGAAAGATATGGTAGGCGCGGAACGCCTCTCGAAATTCTTCCCATTCTACGGCGTGGCCAGCGGGTAGTGAGGTGACATAGTTCGTGCACCACGCACCAGCGGCACCGTGAAGCTGCTGTGCCGAGAAGAGAGTCTTCTACCGCTCCGTGCATTGGAGCAGCCCGAACGTGGACTCGATTGTCCGCAGCCAGTTGTCGGCCTCCAGGGGTTCTGCCGCTTCGGTGAACACAGGAGGATGTGTACTCATGAAATCCGAGGACGTCACAGTGTGGGGCTCACGAGGCCCCCTCTCTTGATGCCCCCCGCCTGGGACGTATTCTGCACGATCGTGGGGAGCAGATCGGTCTGCTCCTCACGATTTCCCACCAGCGCCGTGATCACATCCGCTAGTGTCAGCGGAGGCGGCGGTGGTGGTTGTTGCTGCGGGGTACTGTCGTAGGCAGGTGGCTGGGAGTCATCACCCCCCCCTGCTGGCTAGAACCACCGACCTCATGCGTGGCCCATGTACGAATCATCTGCAACCATACGACAATAAAAATCAGTCCCACAGCATATACTTCATGCAGTCCAATAAAATAGGCGTAAAAACATAATGACAGTAAACATGCGATACACCTCGTATTAGATAATGTAATAACTTTGCACAAGATACACCATTATCAGACCAAATACAAACTAGCTAAATCCAACTTGATGGACTTCCTCTTTGGAAGTTCATCTCAACTAGATTTGGTTACTACGAGACGTTAATATCGCTTTGTCATCACGTATACTACCCGTTTTTCTTCAATACGACACAAACATGGTCTCTAGCAAAAGAAACTTGAGTAGGACATGTACTCAAACCTTTCACTAGTTGAATATAACAATTCATGAGTATGTTCTACCCCATTGGAAGTAATCAAACCCCCCTAGGGTACAAACAATCTCTCAAATGAGTTCAACTGTCCATTCCTCTGCCCAGAATGACCAGTTTCTACATATCCCAGATTTTGATCTGGTGCTGGGCATTTTCATTACTCAAGCTGAATACAAAAGTTAAAGTTAACTTCAGTATATTTCCAACAAGTATTTATTTGCCCTCAGATCAGCTATGGTTAAAAGTTATGATAATTCAAAGTCAACAGAATTTCTGGAAGAATTTCAACAGCACCTCCTTTGGAAGTTGCTGTTTTCAACTCTAAATTCCACTGAATTCCGTGCTGAAATTGCAGAAACTTTGAATTACAAAGATGTGACATATCTCCTACCCTTTCCAAAATGTATCATATGAAAATTTTAGATTTTCCTACAGGAAGTTATGCTTGAAAAACAGAACAGTCCAGAGAGTGTTTTGAATCTGCCCTGGTTCTGGACCGTTTACAATCATCTGGAGTTTCAACCAGTTTAAGGTGTGATTCTGCTCTGGAAGTCCACAACAAAGTTATAGAGCACTTAAAACTCTTTACAGAACTATATCCCACACCCCCATTGGCCAAGTAACCCGTGAGTTATGCTCTGTTAAAGTTCACCCAACTTGCTGCCAAAACAGAGCACTCTGCTTTTCAATCCCTTTGGGCTAAACTAATCACTTGTTGAATTTTTCCTACCCAACCAGGGTCCTAAATATTGAAACACGGTTATTTTAGTTCCTTGTTACCATTATATTTAATCCAAATGCCTATTACATGTCGATATTACGTTCCTCACAAAAATAAAAATCCTAACCGGATTATACCGGCATATACGTCTCAATGGTGGCACTAAATGGTCTCTCGCACACGTGTACTCACGGAATACATACGTGGTTAGTACCTGCAGAAGAACACTAAATAATGATGCACTCAAAGGTTGTGTTCATCTCAGGCAGGTCCATATTTGAAAGTAAATACATACGCCAGTATCATTGCCATACGGCCATCCTTGAGTTAAGCCACGTTTCAAGGTACGTGATCGTGTTTTCACACCACACGACGGGGAACCCGAGTAGAGCGTGAACGGGTCGTCACGGTTGGGAATTTTATCAACCCAACAGATACCACCTACTGCCCTGCAGGGCACGCCGATGGCAAGCGCTGCGTATGTCCTCCTAGGCTATTTCCAGAAGAACACACTATCGTGTTACTGACCACACGATGGGGTCTCCATTTTCTTGCCTAATGCATTGCTAGGGATCAGCGTTTCATATGAACTCAGGAACATGAAGAGTCCAAGAGTTTCATATTGACGTCTCACACCAAGCTGTGAGACCTATCCCTGAACCACATTCCTCGTCAGGGGAGCTAACCGAAATTGAACCGCTTTCAGTGGCGTTCCTTACAATTTTTACCTGAGCGTAGGTGTGTCGTTACATAATCAAAATTCAGAATTATAACACATATGTTAGTGATGCCACTTTAAGTAACTATTCTAATATAGTCCTTACATGGGCATACTAGCGATTCCTCACCGTAATCCTAAGTTTTCCCGTAATACAGTGCTTAATTAGTGTGCTATCCCCTAAGCAGCTCTGATGCCAGCCTGTGACGGACCGAAAACCGCTCGCCCAGGATCTCAGAGGGTGGTGCCGCAAAATGCGACACCTGACAGCACACATCATAAGGCAAACATGTATTAAATAGAAAAACAACTGAATATGTTCGAAGTAGTACAAACCTTCAGTTTACAACTAGTATAAAGGTTACAACAGCGGAAGCTAAATTTATACAACTCACGCCCACCTAACTAGAAAAAGTCGGTTGTCCAGACCTATGGACAACCCACACTAGTTCCACTCTGCAGCTCAGCGTGGCGTGTACGGCTCCCACACAGCCGTGGTCCCCGACGGAGCGTAACCCTCGCCGGTGGACTCGTACCCCAAGTCCGTGGGGTAGTCCTCACCTGAAAAGCACTCATAGCAGCAACCATGAGGACGATGGCATAGCAAGGCTTAACCGACTCACCTACACATGAACCTCTATATGCAGGTCATACAAACATAGGATGGCACATTGCAGCAAAGGTCACGCCTACAAGTTCATCCTTAATTCATCTTTTAGCCACAAGTTAACAGTTCATGAAATCTGAAATTTAGTGAGCAATATTTGGTGACACACATGTAGCAATACGAGTTAATCATAACAGCAATATTGAATCATATCATTTCATATATTATCATACGTCACGACTCAGTGACGAAGTGGTACTCATCACCATGAGGGGCGGTGAATCGACTCGATATACACCTGCAGGGATACCCGAAGAGCACGTCACGTACGCCCACCCGTGGAGCTGCACAGCACGCTCACTTGATGTCGTACGGGACAACCTTTCACCAAACATCCCAAACATCGAACCGGTCGCACCAAAACGGACAGCAGGTTCCCTACCCGGAGCATCTCTCTATGCCCGTTAGCGGATTTCCACCTTGCTGCCCTCAACCTACACCTATAAATCGGTGTGTTATGCCTCGACGCCCGGAGGTATAGGTTACATCGGTTTATCGGGGCCCATATATCCGATATGCCTTCGGTACGTTCAATCTTGATAAGTGTGGGCTGCACAAGGATCGGTCCTCAATCGACACAGACAGGGATGCGCCCACAAGACTCCATCTTGCTGCGCCCTAGCCCCTGCCTAGTCTCATTTTCTTACTAAAGTGATCTCACATCACTTGAACCAATCCCGTGTGTCCCAAGCCTATACTCGCGAGTAGATTCCAACTACTCGACTTGTACCGAAGTCCTATGAACATTAAGCACAGCTTGACTACTCGAGGACTTAGACACTACACTCACTCTTGTAGGAATAATCTGGTTATGCACTTGGGTTTCATCCATCCTACACCTAATGCACAAATATATCTCAAGCTATGTGTATGTAAAGCAAAACTTTGTAAACTAGTTAAATGCAAACCGGGGCTTGCCTTGTTGCTGCTGGTCAGATGTTAGCGCTTCGTCCGGAAGGAGAAAGTCCAGCACTTCCGGGGTTTCCTCGCCTTCAGCGACCACACGTAAGCAATTAACGATATGTCAATTTAAATGCAAAGTTTGGAACTGACGATGTAAATACCATAACTATAGATAGCCCTGCCCTTTGGCTCTGAAATTTTTATAGTGGCTTGGTAGGATCCTAACCAGAGACTTGACCAAGTTTCATCTGAAACAAAGTTAATTTGAGCTCTGTACAAATGAAAGTCTATTTGGTAATTACTAGAGCTTCTAAGGATTTCCAGGGATTTTCATGGTTCAACCCATTACTTTCTGGAAACTAGAATTTGATATGGTTCTAATGGAAGTGCATTCATGTTGTTTGAGGAATCCTAGAGGAAGTTATGCCCTAAACAAGATTTGAGAAAATCTGAAAAATGTTTCTGATCATTTTTCCATTTTCTCAGGGCAGTTCATTTAATCACACCATTAGGAGGAACAAATAAACATGGATGGATCTGAAATTTTTCCTTTGACTCCAGGATTTTCAAATGAACTTCCTAGCCAAATTTCAGAATTTTCCATAAAAGATTTCTCCAGATAAAATTAACAACATTTTAAACTTGAGGGAATTACTTCTGGAAAAGGAATGAGTTTCATGAGCTTAAACTTATTTTGCTGGATAGAACTCCAAGAGATGAATCCAACAAAATTTGGACCACTCAATTTGGAGCTTCCTAGTCAGAGATATGGATTTTACAAGTTTAGAGAAATTCTCTGAAAAAGGTCTCTGTTACTTTTCCTATTTTTCAGAGACTTAGAGGATTGAAACAATATTTAGCTAAGAAAATTGAGTCCAATGCATCTGAAACGTTTACTGGAGTTCAAGGATTTTTGGAAGAATGTCCTGCCCAAATTTTGGAATTTTCCTACAAGATTTTACTTAATTGAATTAATGAGCCAAATCTAGGGATTTTCATACCAATTAGGATGCACCCCTATATATTACTCTCCTAGAGGAATCCAACAAAGTTATGGCTCTTCAAAGTTTAAACCGAATTAGGGAAAATCTGGAAATGTTTAAACACCTACTTCAAGCCCCACATGACAGATTCATCTTCTACCTCGCACCAACAGGGGCTGGTGGCAGTGCTCTCCGGCGAGCACCTCGGAAAGTTCCTTCCCGGCCTTTCACTGCCCCCAGACTCGCCGCCTCCCCATTTTGGACCACGGCCAACTCATCCCCGGGTTCAACAGAGGGCCTCGGTCACCGGAAACCCCTCGGCGACGGGCGGCGGCGGCTAACCTTCGGCGGCGTCACATTCTCTCCATATTGGCTTGTTTGCTTCAGATTTTCTTCCTAGAGCACTGTGGTGGCATCCTAAGCACCGGCATGAGCTCAAATCATCTCAAAAGTGGCTGTAAATAGGGGCTCATCGGTGACCTAGGGTGAAAATCGGTGCCGGCACAAAATTCTCGAAGAACAGCACCTACACTTAATGATTTTCGATGTTTTTTATCCTAAAGAGCGTGATAGGGTGTAGATCATGTCTATAGCTCGGTACAAGTGATGGTAGAGGCATCACCACGAATTTTGAAGATTGGTGAGGCTCGGTCCTACGGATACCGACGCAATAAACAGAGAAATTCTCCACCGACAATGCACGAGAGAAGGTGAGGTCGGTATGGACGTGTTCAGCACCTTGGAGCGGACCTTTTTTGTGTAGGGCGTCGTCCATGACAGAGCCTCTATCGCTCGGATGCGGGGGAACAGGGATGTCGGGCGCTTGTGCGATTCTGTGCTTCGGTGCGCGAGGGAGACGGGAGAAGTGAAGGAGTTCACGTGGGCTGTGCATGCTATGATCACTGCAGCCTGTGCTTCCACGGCACAGCACGGTTGTGCGCCGTCCCCTTCGCTCGGGCGCGGGAGCCGGAGGTGACGCTTGGTAGAGATCGGCTGCCGAGTGAGAACCAGCGAGTATTGACTTCGGGTGTAAGTCTACTGACCAGTGGGCCCCCTTCCCCTCTTCTTTTTCTTTCCATTTACATTTGAGCTAGCAAACAAACTCCAAATTTGATCAAACTTGGAGGATAAGCCAAAAGGAATATGTGGAACACAATGGTGCTCTCAAATTTGAATTCCAGTGAAGTCAGAATTCGAAACTGAAGTTTGAATTCAAATTCGAATTGTCTCCCGTTTAAATTCCAACAAATGAGAAATCTTTTCCAAATGAGCTGAAAATTTGCCGGGCTACCTGTGGATGTGTGGAGAACTAAATGGTATCTTTAGATCTCCGTATTCGGGAATTTTTGGCAAGTTCAAGTTTGGACTCAAAGCTCACACCTTTAAATTCAAAATTTTAAATTCCCTCACCTTTTCTCGGTGTGAATTTCAGCTCCACTGCTAGACTTTTTGGGGTTTCACACGCTATATGGCCGGAAATGCCACACACCGCTGAATTGGTGTGAGTCCATCGAGAGGGTCACCTTTGGGATTGATCTTGTCAACAATGCGGAAGAAAAAGTTCGGTTGATTCAAGCAAACTTAAAAGCCGCCCAATCTCGACAAAAACAATATGCGGAGCAGAGAAGACGTCCTCTCCAATTTGAAGTCGGGGATCAAGTGTATCTACGTGTGTCTCCAATGAAGGGCGTGAACAGATTCAGGGTCAGAGGAAAGTTGGCACCCCGATTCATCGGTCCATTCCAGGTTCTAGAAAGATGTGGATCCGTTGCATACCGGCTGGAATTACCAGTGACACTCTCCGGTATGCACGACATCTTCCACATTTCTTAACTGAAACCGGATCTCACGTATCGAGAGGAGCCGGTTCAGATCATTGATGAGAAGGCTCGAACCACACACAACCGTACATTGTGGTTCTATAAAGTTCTATGGAGCAATCACTACGAGGATGAAGCGACATGGGAGAGCGAAGGATTTCTTCACGCCAACTACCCGGACTTTTTAATGTCGCACATCCGGTAATTTTTCCACCGTCATTTCTTTCATTTTTACCTTATAATCTCGGGACGAGATCCATTTAAGTGGGGAGGAATGTAAGGGCCCAAGTTTTTCTCTTGCTAAAAGTGTTCATCACACCCACACCTCACCCCATTTGTGGTAATCACTTGAACACATTTGAAGAGCAAGTAACCACCGTAAATAGATACATTAGGAGATAAACTCACAAAAATGCAGAAGTGGTATTTCCCACATGCATCATATAGGGGCTTAGGATATGATTAACTGCTAAACATTGTTAGGAATGCTCATGCCAAATTTTGCCCAAATCCCAAAACTTTTGATGTACTTTTGAGTACAATTATTAAAAGGCTAGGTTGAACTTAAATTCAAATTCAAACTCCTTCCATCCCATGAATTAAAAAGTGGGATTCATATTCACACTCAGCACATTTTTATGATCTCACACACCAATTTTCAGTCCATTTGAAGTTGATCTTGATATGATCTATTTTGACTAAATTCAAACCAAATTTGCATTTCAACTTCACATGTGCTGCAAATACCTCCAAACCAGTTCACAATTTGAATCATTCAAATTCATATGGGCATTGGGTGATTTGATCAACTCACCAAGGGCATTAAGGTCCCCAATATTAAGAGCAGTAAGAATTCAAGTTTCTGGGACAAAATTGGAGCTGTGGGGCCCTCCTGTCAGCCACACAAAGCAACTGAACCGCCTCACACTGGGCTGCTCGGGTTCTTGCGCGCGCTCACGCGGATGCCACGATGATAAGCACTGGCACCTCCTGTTCTCGAGTCCTGGACGTCGAGCACTCGTGCCCAGCCGCTGTATCTTCACCCCCGGACGTTCCAAAACCCATTTCGCTACTGCTTCGTCCTTCTCCCGCACAGAAAGCACGCCACACATCGCCGCACCACCCGAGCTCCCACCTCCACCGTCGACCGAACCACACAGAGGGTTTCCCCTAGAGCTGAGGCCAGAAACGGAACCACCGGACTTCACTCGACATGCTCCGGTCCTCAGCTGCTCGAGATAGGCTTCCTTCAAGCATCACTGAGCTGTTTCTTCTTCCTCTGTGCACCGCCGCCGCACCTCCCCGGATCACAGTCGCCCGGTCATCAAAGAACCGCTCTGGTGCCACAAACAGCACACAGAGTTTAGCATCGAGGTCTAGTAGCTTCTCCCGAACCTGCTAGATCCCTTGTATCACTGGCTAGCCGGAATTTCACGATTTCCAGAGGTCACCGTATAGAACCAAGGCCGACTAAAACCTGAAATTCCTCTCGCATGATTGATCAACCGTTTAGCCGGCCTAGCTAGATCTAGAGTAGCACCCAACAATCACCTAGGCTGAATTCTAGCGGGGATGATCCATCAGGTGAGCGTAGCACCGAGTTTTCGCCGCCGCCGGTGAAAACATCTTGGGTCACCGGTGAAGTCCCTCTTCCCGGTGATCTCCGGCCAAGAGGACAGGGTTAGCTTTCCCGGTGCCCAAGTGGTACTTTCTGACCCTTTATTTGTCATGTTCGCTGCCGAGATGGGTGTTCACCGTCATACCCGAAACAAATTCCGCCGCCGCCGTTGCTGATGAGGTTGCCGACGATGCCGAGGTGCACGGAGTTGTCCGGCGTGTGTACCACGGTCCCAGGAGGGTGTAGGAAGAATCCGTTTGGAAAATCATCCCTTGTCGGCCTAGCAACGTGCGCGCCACTGTCTCTGTTTGTAGCGAGCTCGGGAGCCGGCGACAGGTTGAAGACAACCCTGATCTGTAGGCCCGGGTGTCAGCCGTTTAAACAATTCGGCTCTTCTTTTACAGTTTTCCTCCAAAAGTTTAGAAGCCTATAACTTTGGCTAGGAATGTCCAAATTGAGTGAACCAAATTTTGTTGGATTCAGATCTCTGAGTACTTTCCAGCAAAACAAGTTTCACTCCATGAAAACCTTTATTTCTCTAGAATTAATTCTCCAAAGTATAAACTGTTGGGAATTTTAACTGGAGATTACTTTAGTGGAAAATTTCAGATCCATCCGAGCTCAATTAGTGCACCTAATGGTGTGATTAATGAAACTGGTCCAGAGAAAAAGAAAAATGTCCAGAAACCTTTTTCAAATTTTCTCTGAACTTGTGTAGCTCATATCTTTTGCTAGGATGGTCCAAATTATATGAAACCAATTCCATTAGAACCATATGAAAATCTGTGAAATCCCAAAAGTTTAGTAAGTAGAGCTGGAATTTACACCAAGGAAATGAGAGAGAATTTAAACTTCTGAATTGGAAGGTGTGAGCTCCAAGTGCTATAGTAAAGGTGTCACAATGTCCAAACATGAAGACCTAAACTTACCACATGGTTCTTAACACATCCACGGGTAGCCCGGCAAATTTTCAGCTCATTTGGGAAAGATTTCCTATTTGTTGGAATTTAAACGGGAGACAATTCAAATTTGAATTCAAACTTCAGTTTCAAATTCTGAATTCACTGAAATTAAAATTTGAGAGCACCATTGTGTTCCTCATATTCCTATTGGCTTGTTCTCCAAGTTTGATCAAATTTGGAGTTTGTTTGCTAGCTCAAACAAAAATGGAAAGAAAAAAGAAGAGGGGAAGGGGGCCCACTGGTCAGAAGACTTACAGCCGAAGTCAATTCTCGCGGTTTCACTCGGCAGCCGACTCTCACCCGCACGCCACCTCCTGCTCCCGCACCCAAGTGAGGAGGATACCGCACTCCCGTGCTGTGCCGTGGAAGCACCGGATGCAGTGATCAACACACGCTCAGGCCACGTGAACTCGTTCCCTCGCTCCCGTCTCCCTCGCTCACCGAAGCAAAGCACCATTGGACGACCTTTCGGCTTACCGGCGCCCGGGCGACACAGATGCTTTCGTGCCCGACGAGCTACACAAGAAAGGTCCGTTCCAAGGTGCTGATAAGAACCATGCCGACCTCACCCTCTCTCTCGCACGATAGGTAGAGAATTTTGTTGATTAGTGCGTCCGTATGCTTAGAACCGAGCCACACGAAATTCGGAAATTCATAGTAATCAAGCCATCATCACTCGGGCCGAGCAATAGACATGATCTAGACTCCCCCACGCTCATCTAGGATCAAGAATCATCGAGTTTCATCGAGTTTTGGCGTTGTTCTTCGAGATTTTTGCACCGGCACCGATTTTCACCCTAGGTCGCCAATGAGCTCGTAGTTGCAGCCTCTGTTGAGCTAATTTGAGCTCATGCCGGTGCTTAGGATGCCACCACGGTGCTCTAGGAATAAAGACTGAAGGATTTGATCCCTTCTAGCACGAGTGCGACGCTGCCGAACTCCAACCGCCGCTGCCGCCCGTCGCTGAAGGGTTTCCGGTGACCGGGGTCCCCGGCCGATTGCGGGGATGAGTTGCCTGTGGTGCAAAAGGGGGAGGCGGCAAGTTTCAGGGCAGGAGGAGGTTGGAAAGGTGGTTTCGGAGGGGCTCGCCGGATAGCACCTCCGCAGCTCGGCTGTTGGCGCGAGGAGGAAGAAAGCACTGTGCTGTGGGGCCCGCACTCAGAGTTTAAACATTTCTGGGATTTTCCAGTTTTGGTTCAAACTTCAACTAGCTATAACTTTTGCTAGGAAGCTCCAAATTTAGTGAACTAAAATTTTCTGAACTCAACTTCTTGAGTACTTTCCAGCAAAACAAGTTTCAGCTTATGAAACTTATCCTTTTTCCTGAATTAATGCCCTATAATTTAAACTGTTGGGCAATTTATATGGAGAATTCTTTTATGTAAAATTTTTAAATTTGGCTAGGATATTCATTTGAAAATCCTTGAGTCACAGTAAAAATTTCAGACCCATAAAAGTTTATTTAGTTCCCCTAATGGTGTAATTAAGTGAACTTCCCTGAGAAAATGGAAAAATGTACAGAAACATTTTTCAGAATTCCTCAAATCTTGTTTAGGGCATAACTTCCTCTAGGATTCTTCAAATGACATGAAACCAATTCCATTAGAACCATTTCAACTTCTAGTTTCCAGAAGGTAATGGTTAGAGCCATGAAAATCTTTGGAAATTCTTAGAGGCCCTACTAATGACCAAATAGGCTTTTATTTGTGCAGAGATCAAATGAACTTTGTTTCAAATGAAACTTGGTCAATACTCTGGTTAGGACCCTACCAAGCCACCATAAAAATTTCATAGCCAAAGGGGAGGGATAGCTAGAGTTATGGTCTTTACATATTCAATTTAACACATTGCATTTAAATTGACATATAGTATATTGCTTACGTGTACTCGTTAAAGGTGAGGAAGCTCCGGAAGTGCTGGACTTTCTCCTTCAGGATGAAGCACTAACCACTGACCAGCAGCAACAAGGCAAGCCGCGGTTTGCATTAACCAATTTTACAAAGTTTTGCTTTATGTATACTTAGTATGAGGTCTGTATGTGCATTAGGTGTAGGATGGATGAAACCCAAGTGCATAGCCAGATTATTCCAACAAGAGTGAGGGTAGTGTATAAGTCCTCGAGTAGCATACACTGTTCTTAATGTTCATAGAACTTCGGTACAAGTCGAGTAGTTGGAATCTACTCGCGAGTTAGGATTCGGGACACACAGGATTCATTCGAGTGAGGTAAGATCACTTTAGAAAGAAATGAGACTAGGCAGAGGCTAGGGCGCAGCAAGAGGAAGTCTTGTGGGTGCAGCCCTGTCCATGTCAATTGAGGACCGATAAGTGTGCGGCCCTGCTGAACAAGTATTGAACGTACAGAAGGCATATCGGATATATGGGCCCCGATAAACCGATGTAACCTATACCTCCGGGCGTCGAGGCATAACACACCGATTTATAGGTGTAGGTTGAGGGCAGCAAGGTGGAACTCCGCTAACGGGCATAGAGAGATGCTCCGTTTAGGGAACCTCCTGTCCGTTTGGGTGCGACTAGTTCGATGTTTGGGCTGTTTAGTGAAAGGTTATCCCGTATGAAATCGAGTGAGTGTGCTGTGCAGCTCCATGGGTGGGCGTACGTGACGTGCTATTCGGGTATCCCTGCAGGTGTATATCGATTCGATTCGCCGTCCCTCACGGTGATGAGTACAGCTTGTTCACCGCTGGGCAACCGACTTTTGCTAGATAGATAAGTGTGAGTTGTATAAATATAGTTTCCACTGTTGTAATCCAAATACTTATTGTAACTGAAGTCTTGTACTAGTTTGTACATATTCAGTCTGTTTTCTATGTAATGCAATGTCTCCTTATGATGTGTGCTGTCGGGTGTCGCATCGTGCGGCACCGCACCCTCTGAGATCCTGGGCGTGCGGATTCCGGTTCGCCACAGGCTGGTATCAGAGCTGCATTGGGGATAGCACATTGATTATGTAACACCCTCAATTTCATATTCACGCATGCATGCATATTTCATATAGAGAAAACATTTTAAAAGAAGTAGAACAGGTGAAAGATAGCTAAAAAGATCTAATTCCAATCCACCGAGAGCGCCGTCAACACTTCCCGCAGCCCGCCGGCCACGTGGCGCCTTCGGAGCTCATCCCTGCAAAAGGAGTGAGGTCCAGCATCACCAGACATGTGGCAGGCTAGGAGCTCGCCTCTATGGAAGGGGGCGAGGTCTGGCCCGTGGGACATGTAAAAGCCCAAGAAAAGGGACTTGCAAAAACTTTTCATCACCTCACAACACCACAGTTTTTGTTGTGAATATCTTGTGAAGAATTGTGAAGAGCAAGTAACCTCCATCAAAAGGGGATTTGTTCAAACTTTCTACACATATGTTAGCACATGAGAGGTTGTTCTAAAACCAACTTAGAGTCATTTGCATGTTTTGACCCTAGCTGGATTAAGGCCACCAAGTTGAAGTACTCAAGTGCAATAGGAGTGTTTGAAAATTAGAATTTGAACTAAATGTCCAACTCAAACTTCAAATGAGGGGAGGACATAATGGTGATTCAAAACTGTTGTATTCAAACTCTTGGTTGCAGCAGCTAACACAAGAATCAAATTGCATATTTGGATTCCTTAGGTCCAAATTAGTGGGTAGGCAAAGTTTCAGTAATTTTTGAAAATGTTGCTACCCATTTTTCCAAAAAGGATCCAATTGTGCAAAGAATTCAAATATACATTTGAATTTGGGGGAAATTTGTACAACTATACAAATGTAGCTCAGTTTGAGACTCCAAACATTTGAATTGATCACTTGCCAAGTTTTGGGGATCTTTTGAGAGATGAGGGGGGTACTGACCAGTGGGGCCCACATGTCATTGGGTGGAATAGACTTAACCCCCAAGTTTTCCCTCTGTCTCTCAGTCAACCGAGGGGATTTGCTCGAACAGCCCAGCTGCCGCGCACGCCACCGTCCGGGAAGCCACCTCCTGGTTCCCTCTCTCGCGCTGGCAACCGGGCAGCAGCTCGCCCCTCCTCTACGTGACCCCCTCTCCACGCAGATGAGCCGTACACGTTGCTTCCTCTGCATGAACAGCACCGCACCGGCTCTGTTTCGCTCACCGGCGCCGCTCCTCCGATTCCCACCGTACGCCGGCGCCTGCTCGGCCGTTGCCCGAGCTACCAACGCAAAAAGTGAGCACCAACATGTGCTCTAGCCAACCACCCCGCTACTTCGCAGCGTTAACGCCTCGGTTGGTCGCAATTCGACGATCGCCGCCGAGAACCACAGCCCACCGGCGGGTCCCGCATGTCAGCGACAGTGAGTTCGGTTCTGATCTGCTGCGGCTGGGATCTCTTGTGGCTGCATGGGAAATGTCCAGTAGCCCCGTGTGGCCCGTTCCGGCAAGTGACACGTGGTCCCCTGGACCCACAGTCAGCATTTGAACATTTTTAGGATTTTCAGATTTCAGTTCAAAGTTCAAATAGCCACAACTTGGGGTAGGAGAATCCAAAAACTGTGAAACAAATTTTGTTTTATTCCTATAGTAGAGTAATATGCAAATATGAAACCCAATTTGTATGAAACCCAATATTTAATTCTGGAAAATTCTTTAAAACATTTCAGAAAAAAGAATTTTAGAGGGAGTTTGGTTCATCCAAAAATCCTCAAATTTTTCCAGAATATTCTTTAGGATTTTAGTGAACCCCTGTAAAAGTTTCAGACCATTTGGAGTTGATTTGATCAGGGCAATTCAGATTTGAAGGTGCTGTGTTCAATTGAATACAGAAACATTTCAGAGAATTTCCAAAACTTGGAAATTCAGTTCTGGGCAAATCTTAGCTCCAAAAATGCTAGGAAAATTCATGCAAACTCTATGAGCTATAATTGAAATTATAGTTCACTAAGTTTGGCATGAACATGGGTGTTATCCCAGAATTAATTCTTCTTTGCTTAATTGCTTAGAAAATTATTCTGAACAAACCACTCAAGGAAAAATGCTAATCTTTGGTCCAGAGGGTTTTCTTGTGACAAGGAACTCACATGAAAATTCTAAGCTCCATTGGAGCTCTGTATCATCCCTGTTCTGTTTAACCACTTGAGGTGATCAATATGGAAGAGGGGGAAAACAACTTAGCACTTGATCATGTGCTTAGGTCCAAACCCAAACAACTAGCCCCAGTTTCATTTTAAATTTTTAAATAGAGTTCCAGTTTTTGAAAACTTATTATTAGATCTTGTAGCAAAATCTTTACAATTAAACTTATGTGCATATTCATTAATGTGTAGTCGCTGAAGGCGAGGAGACTCCGGAGGTGCTCGACTTCCTCCTTCCGGACGAAGACCTAACTACTGACCAGCAGCAACAAGACAAGCCCCTGTTTGCATTAAGCTTTTTATAAAGTCTTACTTTGTTTACATACGTAGTGTGAAGTGTGTATGTGCATTAGGTGTAGGATGGATGAATACCCATCTGCATAACCAGAATTTCTCCCCAAGAGTGAGGGTAGTGTCTAGGGCCTCGAACAGACAGGCTATGCTTAATGATTCATAGGTCTTGGGTACAAGTCGAGTAGTTGGAATCTACTCGCGAGTTTGGCTTGGGACACACGGGATTTGTTCGAGTGATGTGAGATCACCTTAGTAATAAAAACGAGACTTGGCAGGGGCTAGGGCGCAGCAAGAGGAAGTCTTGTGTGCGCAGCCCTGTCCGTGTCGATTGAGGACCGATCCATGTGCGGCCCACGCTGATAAAGTATGAACGTACCGAAGGCATATCGGATATATGGGCCCCGATAAACCAATGTAACCTAAACCTCCGGGCGTCGAGGCATAGCACACCGATTTATAGGTGTAGGTTGACGGCAGCAAGGTGGAAATCCGCTAACGGGCATAGAGAGATGCTCCGTGTAGGGAACCTCCTGTCCGTTTCGGTGCGACCGGTTCGACGTTTGGGCTGTTGGGTGAAAGGTTGTCCCGTACGGCATCGAGTGAGCGTGTTGTGCAGCTCCACGGGTGGGCGTACGTGACGTGCTCTTTGGGTGTCCCTGCAGGTGTATATCAAGTCGATTTGCCGTCCCTCGCGGTGAGGAGTACTACTTGGTCACTGAGTCGTGACGTAGGCTAATGTATGAAATGTGATGATTCAATATTGCTGTTATGATATAATTGTATTGCTACATGTGTGCCACCAGATATTGCTTACTAAATTTCAGATTCCTGAACTGTTAACTTGTGGCTAAAAGATGAACTAAGGATGAACTCGTAGGCGCGTCCATTTGTTGCAATGTTACTATCCTATGTTCATGTACACCTCATGTAGAGTTTCATGCTTAGGTGAGTCGGTTAAGTCTTGTTGATCCATCGTGCTCACGGTTGCTGCTTAAGTGTTTTCCAGGTGAGGAGCCACCCACGGACTCGGGTTACGAGTCCACCGGTGAGGGCTACCCTCCGTCTGGGACCACGGCTGAGTGGGAGCCGTACACGCCGCGCTGAGCTGAGGAGTGCAGCTAGTGTGGGTTGCCCTAGGGCTGGGCAACCGACTTTTGCTAGATAAGCGGGCGTGAGTTGTATAATGTAAACTTCCACTGTGTAATATAAACAATAGTTTGTAACTGAAGTTTGTACCGGTTTGTACATTCAGTTTGTTTTCCCATGTAATATAATGTGTCCTTATGACGTGTGCTGTCGGGTGTCGCATCGTGCGGCACCACCCTCTGCGATCCTGGATGAGCGGATCCCGGTCCGCCACAGCCTGGTATCAGAGCTGCATTGGGGATAGCACAGTACCTAAGGACTGCATTATGGGAAAACTTAGATTTACGGTGAGGATTCGGTAGTTGCCCAAGTAAGGACTATATTAACATAGTTACTTAAAGTGGCAAAGACTAACCTATGTGTTATAATTCTGAATTTTAATTATGTAACGACGCACCTACGCTCTGGTAAGATTGGTAAGGAACGCCACCGAAAGCGGTTCACTTTCGGTTAGCTCCCCTGACGAGGAACATGGTTCAGGGATAGGTCTCACAGCTTGGGGTGAGACGTCAATATGAAACTCTTGGACTCTTCATGTTCCTGAGTTCATATGAAACGCTGATCCCTAGCGTGCATTAGGCAAGTAAGTGGAGACCCCCTCGCATGGTCAGTAACGCGAGAGTGTGTTCGTCTGGAAATAGCCCAGGAGGACATACACAGCGCTTGCCATCAGTGTGCCCTACAGGGCAGTAGGTGGTATCTGTTGGGTTGATAACATTTCCAACCGTCACGACCCATTCATGACATACTCGGGTTCCCCGTCGTGTGGTGTTGAAACACGATCACGTACCTTGAGACGTGACCTAACTCAAGGACGACCGTATGGCAATGATACGGGCGTTTGTATTTAAATTCAAATATGGAACTGCCTGAAATGAAACAACCATTTAGTGCATCATTATTGTGTGGTATTCTGCAGGTATTAACCACGTATGTATCCGTGTAGAAAACGTGTGCGAAAGACTGTCTAGTGCCACACTTGAGACGTGTATGCCGGTATAATCCGGTTAGGATTTTCTTTTGTGAGGAACAGAGTACCGAGATATCATAGGCATATGCATGAAAAATAATGATAACAAGGAATTAAAATCACTAGGTTCAATATTTAGGACCCTAGTTGGGTAGAAAAATTGGAGGGTGATGAGTGTAGTTCCAAAAGACTGAAAAACAGAGTGCTCTGTTTTGGGCAGCAAGTCTGCTGAACTTTACCAGGGCATAAATCACAGATCATTTAGTCAATGGAAGTGTGGTATATATTTCTGGAAAGCTATTTAAGTACTCTACAACTTTGTTGTAGATTTCCAGAGCTAAATCACACTGAAGATGACTTAAATCCCAGAGGAATATAAACTGTCCAGAATCAGGACAGAGTTAAACACTCTCTGGACTGTTCTGTTTTTCAAACATAACGCCCAGTAGAAAAATCTAAAATTGTCATATGATACATCTTTAGAAAGGGTAGAAGATGTGTTACATCTTTGCAATTCAAAGTTTCTGAAATATCAGCACAGATTTCAGTGGAAACCAGAGTTGAAAACAGCAACTTCCCAAGGGAGGTGCTGTTAAAATTCTTCCAGAAATTCTGCTGACTTTGAATTACCATAACTTTTTAACCAGAGCTGATCTGAGGGCAAATAAGTACTTGTTGGAAATATACTGAAGTTAACTTTAACTTTGGTATTCAACTTGAGTCAAGAAAATGCCCAGAACCAGATAAAAATTTTGGATAGGTAGAAACTGGTCATTCTGACAGAGGAATGACAGTTGAACGCATTTGAGAGATTGTTGTACCCTAGAAGGGGTTTGAATACTTGCAATGGGGTAGGACATGCTCATGAGAGTTTACCTTCAACTAGTGAAAGATCTGAGTATAGGTCTCACTCAAGTTTCTTTTACTAGAGACCATGTTTGTGTCGTATTGAAGGTAAAAAGGGTGGTATACGTGATGACAAAGCGATAATATCGTCTCGTAGCGACCGAACCTAGTTGTGATGAACATCCAAAGAGGAAGTCCGTCAAATTGGATGTAACTAGCTTGTATTTGGTCTGGTAATGGTGTAGCTTGTGCAAAGTTATTGCATTATCTACATACGAGATGTATCGCATGAATTTATTGTCATTATGGTTTACGCCTATTTTATTTGACTGCATGCAATATGTTGCGAGACTGATGTTTATTGTCGTATGGTTGCAGATGGTTCGCACTAGGACCACGCACGAGGTTGGTGGCTCTAGCCAACAGGGGGGCGATGACTCCTAGCCACCGGCCTACGACAGCACCCCGCAGCAACAACCACCACCGCCGCCTCCGCTTACCCTAGCGGATGTGATAGCGGCACTGGTGGGGAATCGTGAGGAGCAGACCGACCTGCTCCGCACGATCGTGCAGAATACGTACCAGGCGGGAGGGGGGCGTCAAGAGAGGGGGCCTCGTGAGCCCCGTGAGGTGTCGTACTCGGACTTCATGAGTACGCACTCTCTAGTGTTCACAGAAGCTGAAGAACCACTGGAGGCCGACAACTGGCTGCAGACCATCGAGTCCAAGTTCGTGCTGCTCCAATGTACGGAGTGGCAGAAGACTCTGTTCGCAGCGCAGCAGCTTCACGGTGCCGCTGGTGCGTGGTGGGCAAACTATGTCGCCTCACGTCCGGCTGGCCATGCCGTGGAATGGGAAGAGTTCCGGGAGGCGTTCCGCGCCTATCATATCCCTCCTGGGATAATTAAGAGGAAGTTCCAAGAATTCTTGGAGCTGAAGCAGGGCGGGAGGAGTGCCCATGACTACTTCCGTGCCTTCAACCATCTGGCGCAATATGCGTCAGACTACGTCTCCACCGAGGAGAAGAAGCGGGAGCACTTTTATCGGGGGTTACACCCCGAGATGAAGACACATCTCATTCAGTGGAATCGCGGCACCTTCAACGACCTCGTCAATGCCGCGATCATGCAAGAGGACGCTCAGCGGGAGTTGGCAGCTGAGCAGCGGAAGCGCAGCGCTCCACCCAGCAGTGAGGGTGGCGCTCCTCAAAAGTACCGCATGGTGTATCGGACACCATCCAGACAGCAGTGGCGTCCACCGGCGCGACCTCAGCAGTTCGGGGGACGTTCTTTTCAAGCACCCCCGTTCTGACCGCCGATGCCACCACCGAGACAGCAGCAGCAGCAGCAGATGGCACCCCGGGCGTTTCCACCACCACAACGTGCCCCGGGTTTCCGTCCACCGATCAGCGGGGGACCGCCCCGTTTCACTTGCTTCACGTGTGGCTAGGCGCGCCATTTCGCGAAGGACTGTCCCCAGGGGCAGCAGAGCAGCGGGCAAGCCCAGTTCCAGGGTGGTGCTCGAGGCCGACCTCCGGTCAAGAAGGTTGGTCAGCAGACTGGGGGCGTCCGCAACCTTGACAATGAGGACGCCCCGGAGGGAGACAACGTGCTGGTGGGTACGTTCACTCTCAACAATCAAGCCATCATAATATTATTTGATTCTGGTGCAACCCACAGTTTTATAAGTGCATCCTATGTGGCTAAGCATCAAATGCAAGTCTTCCCAACCGACTGCACTTATGTGATCTGCTCACCGGGAGGGAAGATTTCAGCAAATATGATGATCCCAAAGGCACCTCTCTGCTTAGGTGGGAAACTATATCCTACCACCTTGATAATCCTTACGGGGCAAAAGATTGATGCAATCTTTGGGATGGCATGGCTACAATACCATGGCGCTGTCCTAGATACTCGGACACGGACGGTTCATTTAAACTCTCCATTCCACCGTCTGCATTCCATGGTGTTAGACACTCCAGTCCGGGAAGTTTCAGAAATTAATAATGCTGAAGCTCTCAAGTTAGAGGACATCCCCGTAGTCCGGGAGTACCCCTACGTGTTCCCAGATGATCTTCCGGGCATGCCACCTGAGCGGGATGTCGAGTTCAAGATTGAACTTGCACCCGGGACTACGCCCATATCACGGAGACCATACAAGATGGCTCCGAACGAGCTGGCTGAATTAAAAGAACAGCTCAATGATCTGTTGAGCCAAGGTTTCATTAGGCCGAGTTCCTCGCCTTGGGGATGCTCGGCGCTATTTGTGAAGAAGAAGGATGAAACCTTGAGGCTGTGTGTGGACTACCGGCCGCTCAACGCCGTCACCATCAAGAATAAGTACCCGCTGCCCTGCATCGACATATTATTTGATCAACTTGTGGGTGCAAGTGTGTTCTCCAAGATGGACCTTCGCTCTGGATATCATCAGATAATGATCCGGGCGGAGGATATCCCGAAGACGGCCTTCTCGATGAGATATGGATTATATGAATATCTCGTCATGTTATTTGGTATCACAAATGCTCCAGCCCATTTTACGTATCTCATGAACTCGGTGTTCATGCCGGAGCTGGACAAGTTCGTGGTAATGTTCATCGACGATATCTTGGTTTACTCCAAGACAGAAGCCGAACATGCCGAACACTTTAGGATCATTCTTCAATGATTGCGAGACCACAAGATCTACGCCAAGTTCAGCAAATGCGAGTTTTGGATCAGCCAAGTGCCATTCTTTGGACATATCATCTCAGCAGAAGGCATTGCGATTGACCGAAGCAAAATAGTGCAAGTGCTGAAATGGAAAGCTCCCACTTCAGTTCATGAAGTCAGAAGCTTCCTCGGGTTAGCGGGATACTATCGGAGATTCATTCCAAGTTTCTCCAAGCTCGCTAAGCCAATGACAAAATTGCTGAAGAAGGGAACAAAATATGTTTGGAGCACGGTGTGTGAAGGAGCGTTGCAAGCATTGGTGAAGCATCTCACAACAGCCCCGGTCTTAGCTCAACCGGATACAACCAAGCCCATCGACGTGTATTGTGACGCGTCCGGTATTGGGCTCGGCTGCGTGTTGATGCAGGAAGGTCGTGTGGTCGCATATGGCTCACGCCAACTTCAGAACCATGAGCAGCACTACCTGACTCATGATCTTGAGATTGCTGCAGTGGTCCTGGCGTTGAAAATGTGGAGGCACTATATCCTGGGGAATCTGGTGCATCTCTACACCGACCACAAGAGCTTAAAGTACATCTTCACCCAGAAGGAGCTGAATATGAAGCAAAGAAGGTGGTTAGAATTAATCAAGGACTATGAGATTGAGATCCATTACCACTGCGGCAAGGCAAATGTGGTTGCCGACGCGCTAAGTCGGAAGTCACATATTCATAACCTCACCATTACCCCGGTGGAGGAGAAAGAGCCGAGTTTATACTTGGTTCCTTATGGGTCGCTTTACAACCTTGCCCTCATCCCTACTATTAGGGAGGACATCATTGCAGCTCAGAAGATTGATAAGGGCATGGCACATCTCCGGAGACGGGTAGACAACGGGGAGATCAAGTGTTTCCGGAAAGATGATGATGGGACGCTATGGTTCAATGACCGCATAGTCATACCCTGGGATATGGAGTTAAGGAAAAAGATCCTCGATGAAGCTCACTTGTATAAGTACTCCATTCATCCGGGCAGCAACAAAATGTACCAGGATTTGAAAAAGAAATTTTGGTGTACACGGATGAAGTGGGAGGTAGCGAAGTACGTATCCGAGTGCGATACATGTAGTCGAGTGAAAGCTGATCATATGAGAAAATCAGGACTGTTGCAACCCCTGAAGATCCCAGCATGGAAATGGGAGGATGTGAGCATGGATTTCATTGTGGGATTACCCCTAACTTCCAACAAACATGATTCCATTAGGGTGATCGTTGACTGACTAACCGAGTCGTCTCACTTCATTCCCGTGCATACACATTTCCATGCCAACAGATATGCGGAGTTATATATTGCCAGGATCCTATGCTTGCGTGGCGTACCCAAGACCATAGTCTCAGACCGAGGTGCATTGTTTGTATCTTGCTTTTGGGAGCAGCTGCACGCTGCTTTGGGTATTAAACTGATTAGAAGCTCTGCCTACCACCCTCAGACAGATGGCCAAACAGAGAGGGTGAATCAAGTTATCGAAGACATGTTGAGAGCATGTGCCATCCACCATGGTAGGAACTGGGATGATCACCTACCATTGGCGGAATTCTCATACAACAACGGCTATCAGGCGAGTATCAAGATGGCACCATACGAAGCTCTCTACGATCGCAAATGTCGCACCCCATTAAACTGGTGCGAGTGCGGTGAAAGGGTCACATTCGGGGTTGATGTGGTGAACGACGCCGAAGAGCGCGTTCGGACGATTCAAGCTAATTTGAAGGCCACTCAACCCGGGCAGAAAAGCTACGCTGATAAGAGGCGTAGACCGCTGCACTTTGACGTCGGGGAACACATGTACCTCCGTGTGTCTCCGATGAAGGGTGTGCACCAGTTCGGCGTCAAGGGGAAGCTCGCTCCCCGTTTCAGTGGACCCTATGCTATCACCGAGAAGTGCGGACCAGCGGCGTATAGATTGGAGCTACCGGCATCCCTTGCTGGTGTTCACGACGTTTTCCATATTTCAAAACTGAGAAAATGTCTGAAGCATACCGCTGCTGATTCTACCAAAGACATCGGCGAGCTGCAACCAGATTTAACATATGATGAATATCCGGTGGCAATTCTTGATGATAAAGCCCGGACCACGCGTAGCCAAACGTTGTGGTTCCACAAAATACTCTGGAGCAACCACACCGCCGAAGAAGCGACGTGGGAGAGCGAGGAATTCCTTCGCTCAAATTACCCGGAGTTCATGGCGTCTCAGCACGGGTAAGTCCCTATTATATCGCTGTCTCTTCTTTTGTAATCTCGGGACGAGATTCTTTTAAGGGGGGAGGGATGTAAAAAGCCCAAGAAAAGGGACTTGCAAAAACTTTTCATCACCTCACCACACCACAGTTTTTGTTGTGAATATCTTGTGAAGAATTGTGAAGAGCAAGTAACCTCCATCAAAAGGGGATTTGTTCAAACTTTCTACACATATGTTAGCACATGAGAGGTTGTTCTAAAACCAACTTAGAGTCATTTGCATGTTTTGACCCTAGTTGGATTAAGGCCACCAAGTTGAAGTACTCAAGTGCAATAGGAGTGTTTGAAAATCAGAATTTGAACTAAATGTCCAACTCAAAATTCAAATGAGGGGAAGACATAATGGTGATTCAAAACTGTTGTATTCAAACTCTTGGTTGCAGCAGCTAACACAAGAATCAAATTGCATATTTGGATTCCTTAGGTCCAAATTAGTGGGTAGGAAAAGTCTCAGTAATTTTTGAAAAGGTTGCTACCCATTTTTCCAAAAAGGATCCAATTGTGCAAAGAATTCAAATATACATTAGAATTTGGGGGAAATTTGTCCAACTATACAAATGTAGCTCAGTTTGAGACTACAAACATTTGAATTGATCACTTGCCAAGTTTTGGGGATCTTTTGAGAGATGAGGGGGTACTGACCAGTGGGGCCCACATGTCATTAGGTGGAATAGACTTAACCCCCAAGTTTTGCCTCTGTCTCTCAGTCAACCGAGGGGATTCGCTCGAACAGCCCAGCTGCCGCGCGCGCCACCGCCCGGGAAGCCACCTCCTGGTTCCCTCTCTCGTGCTGGCAACCGGGCAGCAGCTCGCCCCTCCTCCACGTGACCCCCTCTCCACGCAGCTGAGCCGTACACGTTGCTTCCTCTGCACGAACAGCACCGCACCGGCTCTGTTTCGCTCACCGGCGCCGCTCCTCCGATTCCCACCGTACGCCGGCTTCTGCTCGGCCGTTGCCCGAGCCACCAACACAAAAAGTGAGCACCAACACGTGCTCTAGCCGACCACCCCACTACATCGCAGCGTTAACACCTCGGTTGGTCGCAATTCGACGATCGCCGCCGAGAACCGCAGCCCACCGGCGGGTCCCGCATGTCAGCGACAGTGAGTTCGGTTCTGATCTACATGGCTGGGATCTCTTGTGGCTGCGCGGGAAATGTCCAGTAGCCTCGTGTGGCCCGTTCCGGCAAGTGACACGTGGTCCCCTGGACCCACAGTCAGCATTTGAACATTTTTAGGATTTTCAGATTTCAGTTCAAAGTTCAAATAGCCACAACATGGGGTAGGAGAATCCAAAAATTTTGAAACAAATTTTATTGGATTCCTCTAATACAGTACTATCCAAATATGAAACCCAATTTGTATGAGACCCATTATTTAATTCTGGAAAATTCTTTAAAACTTTTCAGAAAAAGAATTTTAGAGGGACTTTGGTTCATCCAAAAATCCTCAAATTTTGCCAGAATATTGTATAGGATGTTAGTGAACGCCTGAAAAATTTTCAGACCATTTGGAGTTGATTTGATCAGGGAAATTCAGATTTGAAGGTGCTGTGTTCAATTGAATACAGAAACATTTCCGAGAATTTCCAAAACTTGGAAATTCGGTTCTTGGCAAATCTTAGCTCCAAAAATGCTAGGAAAATTCATGCAAACCCTATGAGCTATAGTTGAAATTGTAGTTCACTATGTTTGGCATGAACATGGGTGTTATCCCAGAATTAATTCTTCTTTGCTTAATTGCTTAGAAAATTATTCTGAACAAACCACTCAAGGAAAAGTGCTAATCTTTGGTCCAGAGGGTTTTCTTGTGACAAGGAACTCACATGAAAATTCTCAGCTCCAGTGGAGCTCTGGATCACCCCTGTTCTGTTTAACCACTTGAGGTGATCAATATGGAAGAGGGGGAAAACCACTTAGCACTTGATCATGTGCTTAGGTCCAAACCCAAACAACTAGCCCCAGTTTCATTTTAAATTCTTAAACAGAGTTCCAGTTTTTGAAAACTTATTATTAGAACTTGTAGCAAAATCTTTACAATTAAACTTATGTGCATATTCATTAACGTGTAGTCGCTGAAGGCGAGGAGACTCCAGAGGTGCTCGACTTCCTCCTTCCGGACAAAGACCTAACTACTGACCAGCAGCAACAAGGCAAGCTCCGGTTTGCATTAAGATTTTTATAAAGTCTTACTTTGTTTACATACGTAGTGTGAAGTGTGTATGTGCATTAGGTGTAGGACGGATGAATACCCAACTGCATAACCAGAATTTTTCCCCAAGAGTGTGGGTAGTGTCTAGGGCCTCGAATAGACAGGCTATGCTTAATTATTCATAGGATTTCGGTACAAGTCGAGTAGTTGGAATCAACTCGCGAGTTAGGCTTGGACACACGGGATTGGTTCGAGTGATGTGAGGTCACCTTAGTAATAAAAATGAGACTTGGCAGGGGCTAGGGCGCAGCAAGAGGAAGTCTTGTGTGCGCAGCCCTGTCCGTGTCGATTGAGGACCGATCCGTGTGTGGCCCATGCTGATCAAGTTTGAACGTACCGAAGGCATATCGGATATATGGGCCCCGATAAACCGATGTAACCTAAACCTCCGTGCGTCGAGGCATAGCACACCGATTTATAGGTGTAGGTTGAGGGCAGTAAGATGGAAATCCGCTAACGGGCATAGAGAGATGCTCCGTGTAGGGAACCTCCTGTCTGTTTCGGTGCGATCGGTTCGTCGTTTGGGCTGTTGGGTGAAAGGTTGTCCCGTACGGCATCGAGTGAGCGTGATGTGCAGCTCCACGGGTGGGCGTACGTGACGTGCTCTTTGGGTGTCCCTGCTAGTATATATCGAGTCGATTCGCCGTCCCTCACGGTGAAGAGTACCACTTGATCACTGAGTCGTGACGTAGGATAATATATGAAATGTGATGATTCAATATTGCTGTTATGATATAATTGTATTGTTACATGTGTGCCACCAGATATTCCTTACTAAATTTCAGATTCCTGAACTGTTAACTTGTGGCTAAAAGATGAACTAAGGATGAACTCGTAGGTGTGTCCATTTGTTGCAATGTTACTATCCTATGTCCGTTGTACACCTCATGTAGAGTTTCATGCTTAGGTGAGTCGGTTAAGTCTTGTTGAGCCATCGTGCTCACGGTTGCTGCTTAAGTGTTTTTCAGGTGAGGAGCCACCCACGGACTCGGGTTACGAGTCCATCGGCGAGGGCTACCCTCCGTCGGGGACCACGGCTGAGTGGGAGCCGTACACGCCGCGCTGAGCTGAGGAGTGCAGCTAGTGTGGGTTGCCCTAGTGCTGGGCAACCGACTTTTGCTAGATAGGCGGGCGTGAGTTGTATAATGTAGACTTCCGCTGTGTAATATAAACAATAGTTTGTAACTGAAGTTTGTACCGGTTTGTACATTCAGTTTGTTTTCCCATGTAATATAATGTGTCCTTATGACGTGTGCTGTTGGGTGTCGTATCGTGCGGCACCACCCTCTGCGATCCTGGATGAGCGGATCCCGGTCCGCCACAGGACACGTGTCACCTTCGGAGCTAGTCTCTGCGGAGAAGAGAGGCTCAGCCCCGCGGGACACGTGTCGACTTTGGCATTCACCCCTGCGGAAGGGATGAGGTCCGCCCCACGGGACACGTATCACCCTCGGGGCTCGCCTCCGAGAGGTATGACCCGCTGGACACGTGTCACCCTCGGGGCTCACCTCCGAGAGGTCTGACCCGCTGGACACATGTCACCCTCGGAACTCGTCTCCGGGAGGCTGACACTGCTAGACACGTGTCGACCTCGGAGCTTGTCTCTAAGAAGAAGGGAGGTCCGACACTGATGTACACGTGTCAACCTCGGAGCTTGCCTCCGAAGAGAGGGGAGGTCCGGCTCTGACATGTGGCACTCTCGGAGCTCACCTCCGAAGAGAAGGGAGGTCCGACACTGACACGTGGCGCACGTGGAGCTCGCCTCTAAGGGAGAGGGGAGGTCCTGCCTGCGAAGACACGTGGCAGACACAGAGCTCACCTCTGAGAGAGGGGAGGTCCCGCCCGCCTGACACGCGGCACAACCGGAGCTCGCCACTGCGGAGAAGGGAAGCCCGGCCCCCGCTGGACACGTGTAGCCTCCGGAGATTATTCCTGCGGAAGGACGAGATCCTTAAGCGGTTTTCTCCTGTACACGAGTACCCGGTACTGAGGAAACTGACATGAATTCTTCCACGTTGAATACTGCAACCAAATCGATTGGAGATAAGTTGTTAAGATCCAAAACAATTTAAATAGGACTCTTATTTGAAATCCAATCGGAGTAGGACTCTTCCTTATCCCCTTATAAATAGAACCCGAAACACCCCCTTGGCCGTAACACCTTTTCAAGTCGACGACTCAGAGGCCCTAGCCCCCAAATCACCGAGTCCCACCCCCTCGCCGGAGTTCAGCCACCGTTGAGACCGCCGACGAGCCCCGACACGCTCGCCGTCACCGGAAGAGAGCCGACGATCTGTCTTGCTAGGAGGAAGGCCCTGACACCAAGGAGAAGTGAGGTAGGTCTTTGTTACCACTTTATGACATCATCGCGGTTTTCTTCGCATCTGTTTCTTCGACCCCTTCGAACATAAGCTTTTTCTTGTGGACAGATCATGTGTTGATCGGTTTGATCTAGATCTTGAGTCAGGATCATCATCACATCCGCACTTGATCTTTGCACCCTTGTTCATCGTAAAACCCAATGCAAACCCTTAAAACATGTAAGAACACGTACAAACTGACATCACCATAGGATTAACATGCATATGTACCATTGCATCTTGAGTAAAGTTTGTGCATGATGTTTGATTGCTGTGAATCTTGTATGTGCGGAACATGAGTAGAAGGGCAAGCTCAGGGAGCTATCTACGAAGGACTACAGCACCAAGACTTCGAGACATCTGAGCAACAAAAGCCACAGGACCAAGGCAAGTGCCCCTTGACCATAATGATCCCATGTTTTGAAACTGTTTTGTTTGCGAAAACTGTGTATGCTTGAGTCAATTTGATGGAAAGCCTTTTACAGGAGTTTACTAGTTTTTTAACCACCCTTGTCGCAGGGAAAGTTGATGAGTCGGGTATGGTCGTTTTTGCTTTTGCTTCGCTAATCTACGGGTTACGAGAAGCGAGATAGAATGTGTTTAGCTACTGCACTCATATGAATAATGATAATGAAAACTTGATGATGATAATGAACATGAATTGGGGGAGATCTAGGCAAGCTCGGTTCGTGGAAGTGGTAGAATGAGATGGTGGTTTACTTGCCGTAGATCTAAGGACCGGTTCATGCGAGCACATGCCAGGAAAACAGTGCCATCACAGGGCCAAGTATGGGTGCGGCTTAGCTGATTAATTAGGTAAGTTGCTAGATTGTTATGGACCATGGAAGGCGCAGGGAATGGGAGTCGAGAGAGGACTGCCTTGGGAACTGCATGGCACAGGAGGGGGCCCGTAGGTGGGAGAATGGTGATTCGAGCCTACTGGTGAAACCTTAATGAGTCCATACATCTAGTAGCCCCTTTGTAAAGGCTATTTTTTGATCTCTTGGCCATACACCGACGGTTGTGTACTGGTGTAATGGAGGTTCTGCAGTCGCCGACGGGTGACGAAATCACTAACTTGTGGGTAAAGTGGTGCCACCTCTTCAGAGTGAAAAACTATAATGATAGCCGTGCTTCCAGTCACAAGCACCTGGCCAACTTCCATGATTAGAGGGAAGGTTTGGGATGGATATTTATTGGTTCGGTTATGGTATGGTCTTTGGGATTGGTTTTTGGGACTGTTGAGTCGTAACAATGAGTTCGGTTTCGGAAGATATGAATATGAGATGGTGGTATGAATATGAGATGGTTATGGATATCATGGGCATGAGATGAAAGTTGAGAAAGATTTATGGTGGGTTGAGACATGAAAGGTGGTGAATCATAAAGGAGGTATGTTGATGTTATAATTGCATATATGTCGAGATTAAATTCACTTAAAGTTAGTTGCTGTTTTTATCATGTTTGAGAAATAAACTTTGCTTTCTGCAATAAACCTTTTTGTTTCTACCTTTTTGGAAGCTACATGTCATACATTTCCTTCACTTGCTGAGTACGACATGTACTCACCCTTGCATTATCATACGATCATCAGCAACAGGAGAGGAGTACTTCGAAGATCATGTGGAGTACTAGGCGTGTGAACTACCATCAACTTGCCTGTGGAGTTGGAGATGGAGCCGCTGCTGCTGTTTAGTTTGCTTCCGCTATCGTTTAGAGACTTCCACTGCTAGAATAAGTTAGAGACTTCCGCTGCAAGAATGAGTTAGAGATTGATGTAATAAAGTACTTAAACCCTATTACTGTGGTATATTCTGAATTCAGTTTGTGGATTACATGTGTATGTGTGTTAAATATCCTGGGCACACATATGCATTAGCTGGGTTCCGTGTTTTGCGGGACCGGGCGTCACAGATTGTATCAGAGCCACATTGACTGTAGGACGCAAGCCTAGGTAGAAGTCACAGATTTGCATTAGAGCCAATTTGACTGTAGGACACAAGCCTAGGTAGAAGTCACAGATTTGCATCAGAACCACCTTGACCGTAGGCTGCAATAGGTAGAATGGACACCCTAAAACCCATAGGAACGTTTAAACCATAGAAGCTTGAATAGGAGTGGTGTGAACTTTTATGATGATTGCTTGTGTTTGTGTGCTTAGTGTGAGTTATGGGACACTTCAGCGTTGTCCATATCGACACATAGTAGAGAGATGTGAGATGCCTCGGCATGTGTTCACATCCTCATATAAAAGTAAATATATTTAGTTCATACACCTTGATGCATATAGCTGGGGTATCAACCAAAACTTCTCTTTTCTAATTCTACCCAACTCTCTCTCACAGATGGTGAGAGAAAATGCCAGCCGACAAAGGAGGAACATTCTTGGCAACCAGGAATCCCAAGAGGATGGCCACGATGAAGTTCCTGAGAATGTTAACCCCGGGGCTGGTGAAAACAACCTTGAACTGTTGATGGCTATGCAGAATCAGCTTATGCAAACTATGATCCAAACTTTGGGTCATCTACAAGCCAACAACAACAACCCCGTTCCTGCACCACCACCATCACCACCACCGCCACCACCACCACCGGCTCACAACCGACTGGGAGAGTTCATGAGGACTCGACCACCTACTTTTGCACAAGCTAATGATCCCATGGAGGCCGACGATTGGTTGAAGTCCATGGAGAAGAAGCTTGCTATTGTTCAGTGCAATGATCGGGAGAAAGTTCTCTTCGCATCACACCAACTCATGGGAGCAGCCGCTGACTGGTGGGACGCTCTTTGCAATGCTCATGTCGACCAGGAGACTATCACTTGGGCTGAGTTCAAGGAGAGTTTCCGCTCTCATTACGTCCCTGTTGGAGTCATGATACTTAAAAGGCCAGAGTTCGAAGGTGTCTGCCAAGGCAGGAAGAGGGTGAATGAGTACCTCAACAAGTTCATGCAGCTGTCAAGGTATGCCCCGAGGATGTCAACTCGGATCAAAGGAAGCAATACTTGTTCATGAGAGGGTTGAACAATGAGATCCAAGTTCAACTGCTCAACAATGACTATGCAAACTTCCAGAAGCTAGTTGACAAAACTATAGTGGTTGAGAGCAAGATCCGTAAGATCGAGCAAGAGGGCAAGAGAAAGATGCCATACCAGATACAAGGGAGCAATGTACGTCCCCGTTTCATGCCCCCAGCTGCACCACAGTATGGCTCGCCCGCTTCTACTTTTCACCCTAATCAACCACCACAGCAACGACCTGCCATGCAAGCACCTCGTGTGCCTTTGCCTCCTGTGCCCCGACCCAACATGGGCGCATATGCTCAAAACCACCCCCGCCCCAACGTCCCTGCTGTCTTGGGCAACAAGGCATGCTTTGCATGTGGAGAGACGGGACACTTTGCAAGTCAGTGCCCGAGGAAAGGCCTTGTACAGCCAAGCAACGCACCCAAGCAGAACCCACGGCCGAACGGAGGAGCCAATCAAGGCAACTGTGGACAGCAGAACTACGATCGTGACAGCGTGAATCATGTCTCCGCTGAGGAGGTGCAACAGGCTGAGGACGTCGTGATTGGTATGTTCCTTGCAACTCCAACCTAGCTACTGTTTTATTTGATTCCGGAGCATCACATTCATTCATATCATCCAAGTATGTTGCCAAGTATAATCTACCCATATCACACTTGAAATATACTATGTTGGTTAATTCTCCCGGTGGAGAGATGAGGACTAATATAGTATGTCCGAAAGTAAACCTTAAAATAAAGGGGGTAGACTTCCTTGCCAACCTCATTGTCTTGGATTCCCAAGGGCTTGACATAATACTCGGAATGGATTGGTTAAGCAAGCACAACGGAGTGATCCAATGTGCTAAGAGGAGCATGTAGTTGACAAACAAGCACGGTACTCGTATTGAGTTCGAGTCAGCCCAACCAACAACCGAGAAGGCAATGTTGAACCACGTCGAAGAAGCAACATTGGAAAGCATTCCAGTGGTTCAAGAATATTCGGACGTGTTCCCGGAAGAACTTCCAGGTATGCCAGCTGACCGGGACATTGAGTTTTCCATTGATCTGGTACCTGGAACTGCATCTATAGCAAAGAGGCCATATAGGATGCCCGTTAATGAACTAGTGGAACTTAAGAAGCAAATTCAGGAGCAGCTAGAAAAGGGTTTTATTCGCCCGAGCTCGTCACCGTGAGGAGCCCCCGCGCTCTTCGTGGACAAGAAGGATGGGACCCAAAGAATGTGTGTGGATTATAGGTCTCTCAATGAGGTGACGATCAAGAATAAATACCCGCTGCCCCGTATAGAGGACCTATTTGACCAAATGAAAGGTGCCCGAGTTTTCTCCAAGATTGATCTTCGGTCAGGATATTTCCAGCTGAAGATTAAGCCCTCCGACATACCCAAGACTGCCTTTCGAACACGGTATGGTTCGTATGAATATACCGTTATGTCTTTTGGGTTAACGAATGCACCCACATATTTCATGTTCCTCATGAATAAGGTCTTCATGGAGTACTTGGACAAGTTCGTCGTGGTTTTCATCGACGATATCATGGTGTATTCGAAAAGCGAGGAAGAACATGAAGAACATTTAAGATTGACATTGCAGAAGCTGCGAGAGCATCAATTGTATGCCAAGCTCAGCAAGTGTCAATTTTGGCTAAAGGAGATATCGTTCCTAGGCCACATCATCTCTGAGGAAGGAGTATCGGTTGATCCCGGAAAAGTGGGAGATGTTCTGAAGTGGAACCAACCGCAGAACATGAGGGATATTCGGAGTTTCCTTGGGATGGCTGGATACTACCACCGGTTCATCAAGGATTTCTCCAAGATAGCAAAGCCTATGACTGAATTGCTAATGAAGGTAAAATCATTTCAGTGGACACAAGCGTGTCAAGAAAGCTTTGAGGAGCTCAAGAAAAGGCTAACCACAGCACCGGTTTGGTATTGCCGGACGTGAGCAAGAGTTTCGACGTATATTGCGACACATCAAGACAAGGGCTTGGATGTGTGCTCATGCAAGAAGGACAAGTGGTAGCCTATGCGTCGAAACAACTAAAGAAACACGAGCTGAATTACCCCACACATGACTTGGAACTCGCAGCCGTGGTGCATTGTAAGGGCCTAAATTTTTGGCACATATTCAAAGTGTTCATCACCACACACACACTTCATTTGAAGAAACTTGATGAATACATTTGAAGAGCAAGTAAACACCATCAACATGCTCATTTGGGAATAAACTAACAAAATGCAAAAGTGGCATTTCTCACATGCATCATATAGGGGCTGGGCATATGAAAAATTCCAACACCTTGCTAGGAATGTCCATGCCAAATTTCACTCAAACCTAAAACCCTTTTTAGGTCTTTTTGGGTATATCTAGAAAGAGGGTGGTTTGAAACCAAATTCAAATTCAAACTATTTCCATCCCATGAATTCAAAAGTGGGAGGCATGTTCTTACTCCGCACATTTTTGTGAGCTCACCCACCAATTTTCACTCCATTTGGAGTTGGTATTGAAATGAGCTAAGTTTAGCAAATTCAAACTTTATTTGAATTTCAAACTGCATATGTGCTGAAATTTAGTCAAACAAAACCCAATTTGAATTCTATCCAATTCAAATGGCCCAGGGGTAGATAATTCAAATGACCAAGGTTAATTGGGTCTCTACTGTTTAGAGCAGTGGGAAAATTTTAATTTCAGAGGTTAAAACCTGGGTGGGACCCACATGTCAGCCTCAGCAGCAAAAACAACCGACTGAAGCCTGAGCTCGGTTACTTGCGCGCGATCCAGAGGCCGCCACGGCGAAAGATCGATCGGGACAGCAGCTGCTTGCCGCCCCGACCCGCTGAACCGCCTCGCTGCCTTCTTATCCCCGAGCCCGAGCCGGCGAGAGGTGCCATCGGCTGCTTCTCTGCTCCCTCGCGCAAGAAACGCAGCTCTCGCCGCCGCGCTCTCGGTTGATCAGAAAAAGCCGCGATCAAAGCCTCTCCACTCCCTCCAAGCTGCAAAACAGTACTAGAGGATCTCCTTCTCCTTCCCCGTTGTTGGAAACTAGCTGAACTCGGATGATTTCGACCATACCGAGAGTTCTTTTCGGTGATGTAAGTTTGCCGTACCTCGGGCTCCCATGGACAGCCCAAACGGGAGCATGCCACGCCCAAGCTAAGGCGTCCTCGGACGCGTTAGAGGCTGGTGCTGCTCACCCCCGAAGCACAACCCAAGTGTTTGATCACCGGTGACGAATTTCAGTTTCCCCTTTCACTCGGCGCAGACCGACCATCGGGTGCGGATCCGCCAAATTCACACTCCAGAAATGTTTAGAGAGTCTCAATCCGTTCCTACACGAACTACACTTAGTGGCGCACAAGTTGCCTTCACAACCTCTAGCATGAGAACCCCTGTACATGGCGTATTTCCGAGCTTGCCAACGGCGGATGGCTCGGGAAGCGTCGGGCGCACGGTGAGAGCCTACCTAGGACCTTCTCCGAGCTGCTTCGAGCTCATGTCGGTGTTTCCTAGGGTCCACTGATGCTCTACGGCCTTTTGCTCGATCGTTTGGGGTGCTAGGAAGTCCGGCCGACACGGCCGAAGTTCTTCTGAAGCCGCCGCTCGTCGCTGGCTGTGTTCCGGTGATTGTCGTGACGAGCTGAGCCCAGCATCGTGTTCCCCGGATGTATTTAGGCAGAGGCGGCCAAGATCATGGAGTTTGGCGCACGACAGAGGCCACCGGCGAGCTCTCCGGTGAGGGGTCGCGGCGGCCAAGCGCGGGAGGCCGGAGGTAGAAGAAGCCCTCAGTCCCACGTGTCAGCGGCTGATATTTTAAAACCGGGATTCGCTGTGGCACCAGATCAGGTGCGGCTGCGTGTGAAGAATTCCGTAGCCCCGTGTGTCGACCGCTGAGAAGTTGACACGTAGCCCCGGTCCCACGCGCAGCGGTTTAAACTTTTTCCCGATTTTCAGATTTAGTGCAAACTTCAAACCCTCATAACATTAGCTAGGAAACTCCAAATCGAGTGAACCAAATTTTGCTGGATTCAGCTCTCTGAGTACTCTCCATCAAATCAAGTTTCACCTTATGAAAATCCTTAGTTCTCGAGAATTAATTCTTCAAATTTAAACTGTTTAGAATTTTAACTGGAGAACCCTTTGGGGGAAATTTCTGAAATTTTGCTAGGATGTTCACCAAAATATCCCTGAGCTACCATAAAAATTTAAGATCCATTTGATCTCATTTGATCCACCTAATGGTGTGATTAATAAAAATATTCCAGAGAAAATATAAAATGTCCAGAAACATTTTCAGAATTTCTCTGAAATTGTTCAGCTCATATCTTTAGCTAGGAACCTTCAAATTAAGTGAAACAAACACTATTAGAACCATATGAAAATCTAGTTTTCAGAAAGTTATGGTTTGCTCCATGAAAATCCCTAGAACACCCTAAGAGCTCCAATTAAGGTCAAGTACATAATTATTTGTGGAGAGCTCAAATGAGCTTTGCTGCAAATGAAACTTGGCCAAGTCTCTGTTTAGGTTGTAACCAAACCACAGTAAAAATTTCAGAGTCATTGGGTCTGTATAATAAGACTTATAGTTTTCACAAGTGTAAATTCAATTCAAATACATTTAAATTGATACATGTTATCTCATGTAGTCTCTAAGGTTGAGGAGGAACCCGAAGTCTTAGACTTCGTCACTCCGGAAGAGAAGCTAACCTACGACCAAGAGCAGCAAGGGAATCTCCGTTTTGCATTAACCTTTTTATAAAGTTTTACTATTTTGAGAACTTACTTTGAGCACTCAATAAATTCTTGCATTAGAGTCTTGTTTGAAACCCAATTGCATAGCCAAGAAAACTATGGGTTGGGATTAGGATTGAAAACCACGTTTAGTGTGAGACCTATGTGTGCTGAATACATTGGCTTTGACGATAAAAGTTTTGAATACTACCAAAACACCTTTTTAACAAGGTCCGACTCTTGGTCCGAGCTCCTGTAAGGTCCGACGATAGGCCCGACTTGTTTTGGGTAGCTCCGGCAAGGTCCGACGTAAGGTCCGACCTGCTTTGTCTAGGTCTGACTTATTTTGGCTAGGTCCGACTTGTTTTTGCTGGCTCCGGTGCTAGGTCCGACTAGCTTTGGTAAGTTCCGTGCTAGGTCCGACTAAGCTTTAGTAAGCTCCAGCGCTAGGTACGACTAGCTTTGGTAAGCTCCGGTTCAAGGTCCGGTTAGCTTTGGTAAGGTTCGGAGCTTGATTGCAATGGTTCTACTTTTAACTTGCAATGTTTCAAACTTGCTTTACTATTATGGAAAGTTTGCTTAGTATTATTTTACTAAGTTTTTGATGTGTTTTGGTAGTTATGGCTGATATCATTTTGCTATGGTTTACAACATGCTTATGTGAGGTGCTCATGTAAGATGTTGTAGTTTCGGAACTAACGAGAGTCAAGTCGAGGACTTGTGCTCGGAAGTATTGGTTGTTTATTCATGTGCAGGTGTTGCTTGAGTTCAAGACATGGCTGGTGAAGGGATCCATTGAACTAGTCTTAGGGAGAAGATGAGGTTCAACAACCAAGTTCGGGAGGAATTGTGATTGAGTTGATCGGGAGGTTGCGCAGTATGTTTGAATCAAGAACAATGCATATGAAGGTATCTTGGATGTCGTTGGAAGATGGTTGCACGTGTGCAAGGAGTGCATGGACGTGACAACATGGTTCCAAGGCGTGGTGAAGGGATATGGAAGTGGAGATATGGTTGAAAAGGTTCAATCGACTAGGTTATGGACTCAGGCTGCGGCTGAGTCGTGTTTGACTCAAATATGGAAAGTTTTGAGTTGGTTATGATAGGATTTCGTATGGGTCACAAATTTGAGTTGTTTTAGGAATGTTTGGGACGTTCCTAAGGTGTTTGGAAGTCTTAAGATTGCTTCTATCTGCGTATAGAAGAGTCTTGAGCAGTATTGGAAAGTTACAGTTTGAGTCCATGTAGGAGTAGGAGTCCTAGTTTGAATTGGATTGGCCATAGAGCTGGTTATATAAGCAAGGGAGGCCAAGGCTCGTGCAGAGAAAGACTTTTGGGCTGTTCCTCTTGTGTTTTGATAAATAAAATTCGTATTCTAAAGGAACTTTTGTGCCTTGTTCGTCCGACTTGTTTCAGACAAGTTTTTGTCGTTGAGTTTCTGTTCAGCACTACCTTGCTTCGGTGGTTTTATCATAACTCGAGTTTTACAGATCCAATTGATGTGATTCTTTTTGGTTTGTCTTCACAACTTGATTATCTATCATCTTTGCAAATTTCACGGTTATTGAATTTGTGGGTTCTGAACTACACGAGTTTCTTTGCAGTATTCCAGAACTGTTTTTCTCGCGTAGGACAGATTGACCTTTGTTCGATCTTTCGATCGTAACTTGAGTTTCTCTCAATGGATTTTCATGATTCTTGTTGTGACGTCTTAGTGACTTGATTCTCTACAATTTATACTAGTTTGTCACAGTTGAACACGTTTAGATTAGTCGCACACACGGTTTCTTTAACAGATCGGTTTTCTGCTGAGGGGTGTTTTGTTGCTTCCGCTGAAAAGTTTTTATCTATCATTCACCCCCCTTGGTAGCTTTACACGTGTACTTCGATCCCACAATTGGTATCAGAGCCAGGTTGCTCTAATCTTTGTGTTTTGCACGTGTTTTGACTAATCATCATGGAGGAATACTCCACGAAACCTTGTGTGTTTAGTGGTATTGATTTTCAGGTTTGGAAGGCACGCATGGAAGCTTTCATCCAGGCGCAAGGCTTTGCAATATGGGAAAAGGTGTACGAGCCTTACGATGTGCCTTCAAATGATCAAGTCACGTCTACAAACATGAGAGATGTCGACAACAACAACAAGGCTCGGAACTTGATCATACAAGGACTAACTCAGAGCGACTTCGACCGTGTTGCACACCTCCGATCGGCGTACGATGTGTGGAGAGCACTTTGTGACTACCATGACGGATCCAACACGATCAAGGAGGTAAGACAGGATATGTTCAAGAAAGAATACATGCACTTTGAGATGCAACCTGGTGAGTCCACTGATGACCTCTTTGCTCGCTTTAATAAAATTCTCAGCAACTTGCATATCGTCAATGTTAATTTTTCAGATGCTGAAAATGCTAGGCAATTACTACGTGCATTAGACATGTCAATTTGGGAGATGAAAGTAACATCCATACGTGAATCCACTGTCATGAGTACTCTTACATTAGATGTGCTTTATTCTAAGCTAAAAACTCATTAAATTGACATTATATCACGTAAGAACCCAAATAAGACTATTGCATTTGTCACACAACGTGATATGCCTAGCTCCGGCCAATCATCTAGAAATACACTTGCTTTGCTGTCTTCACTAACCCTGGAACAGATTGAGGAGTTTCCAGAGGAGGAGCTAGTATTTCTTTCTACTAGGTTCTCAAAAGCATTGCAAAATGTGAGAACTAGAAGGAGAGGAAGCTCCGGACCTCAACGATGCTTTGAATGTGGTAAGACAGGACACTTTCGTACCAATTGCCCTAACCTTTCAGGTCCTTCTAACCGTGATGAAAAGCAGAATAAAGTCAAGTCCTCTTTTGGCAACACCAACAAGAAAAAGAAGGGTTTTACAGGACGCAAACTGATAAACAGTTTCATCACCGCACTTCAAGAACATGGCTCGACTGATGTATACATTGGAAGTGATGAAGATGATCTGGCAAACTTGTGCTTCATGGTGGGCAAATCAAAATCAAGTATGGAGGATGCAGAACACAACAGTGACAACGAAGAGGTATGTCCTACTTGCAAAGAAATGTGTGATGCTATTTCTCGTGCCACTATTATTGTTAAGAAAAAGGACAAAAAGTTTAGGGACAATGCTGTTAAAATTGAGTCACTAGAATCTGAAATTAATCATTTAAAATCCTTGATTCCTAGTGATGATTCTTGTTCCTCATGTGATTTAATATATGAACAATTGTCCTCGCTAAGAAGTGCACACACCTCCACACTTGATAAACTTGAACTTGAAATCGAAAAGAACAAAAAGCTTGCTGCACTTAATGATAAAAACTTGAAAGATGCTTGTTGTTCTAAAATTGATTTGCATTGTTCTACTTGTGATGATCTTGATAAGAAACTACAAGATGCTATGAAAGAAATTTCTATTTTAAACAATTCTTTACGTTCTCATGAAGTTAAATATTGTTCCAATTGCAAATTAAAAGGAAAAACTTCATGTGAAAATTGCCTTGATCTATCAAATAAACTTGATAACATGCATAGGATATTAGATCGATTTTGTAATGGGAATAAGAATCTAAACTTGCTGCTGAATTCTTCCAAGTCTTGCAATGATAAAACTGGTTTAGGTTTTGATTCACATGCTCATGCTAAGGAACATCCACCTAAAATTGTAAATCATTAGGAAGTGGTTTGATTCAAACAGTTCCTAAACAAAAAGAAGTGATTTTAAATCTGCAGGAGTGTTGTCACATTCGGGTTCAAATAAGCATACTGCATGCTCATCTAGACATGAACACAAAGTTAAATTTCATTGTACCTATTGTGGTAGAGATGCTCATGTCATAGATTTTTTATAGACTAGCTAAACAACATAAAAAGGAAAGAATGCAAGCTAGATCTTATAACTCTCATGCAAAATTTGCTGCACATACTAAACCGAATGTAAGGAACATGCAACCTGCTGTTATGAGTCAGAAATATTCAAATTTTACCTCCGGAGCTTCAGTTTTTAACCCGGAGCTTAGTTTTTGCCTCCGGACCTTCTGTTTTTGCCTCCGGAGCTACTGATTTTCGTGCTACACAAGTAACACCTCATAGGTCAGTAGTTAAGAACAAAAAATCTCAAACTTTGACTCATAAACCTTCTGTTTTATCTCAGCTTTCGCATGTTATTCCTGCTGGACGTCGTGTGACTCAGTACTGGATTCCTAAATGCCTTTTAACTAACCCCAGTATTGAGTCATCGACATATTGTGCTTCTATGTAGGTTACACGCTTGAGGAAGGAGAATATTTGGATTGTGGATTCAGGTTGCTCACGCCACATGACCGGTAACAAAGATTGGTTCTCCTCTCTCTCTTTTGTATCACGTGTAGAGAATGTTACTTTTGCCGATAATTCTTCAACTCCTATAATTGCTAAGGGTTCGGTTAGAGTAAATGATCACTACACTTTGAAGGATGTGGCACTTGTCAAAAATTTGAAATACAACTTGCTTTCTGTTTTACAATTGCTAGATGAAAATCTGGAAATTATTTTCAATAAAAACTGCTGCAAAGTTGTAGGTTCAAATAGTGAGCTTATTTTTAACATGTCTCAGTTTGGAAGAGTTTTTAAAGCTGATTTTGACATGTCTTCCTCTAAGCATAGATGTCTAGTTGCAAATGATTGCAAAGATTTATATTTTTGGCATCGTAGACTTGGTCACGTAGGCTTTGATCATCTCACGAGTGTTAGTGCTCTTGATCGCATACGTGGGCTGCCTAAGCTTAAAGGGGACAAAGAAATTGTGTGCTCTTCTTGTAGACATGCTAAGATGGTTGCAGGTTCACATGCTCCTCTCACAATGACCATGACAACTAAACCGGGTCAACTTTTACACCTTGACACCGTAGGACCTTCACATGTTCAATCCTTCGGAGGTAAATGGTATGTTCTTGTGATTGTTGATGACCATTCTAGATACTCTTGGGTTTACTTTATGGCATCTAAGAATGAAGCTTTTAGTCACTTTAGAACTTTATTTCTTAGAGATGTACCTCAACAAAATGGTATTGTAGAGAGAAAGAATAGAACCTTAGTTGAGATGGCTAGGACTATGCTTGATGAATATCAAACTCCTAGGAAATTTTGGGCTGATGCAATTGCAACCGCTTGTTATGTCTCAAATCATGTTTTCTTGCGTGCTAAGCTAGGTAAAACACCATATGAGCTCAGATTTGGACATAGGCCTAGTGTCACACACTTTAGGGTCTTTGGTTGCAAATGCTTTGTTAAGAAACATGGTAATCTTGATAAATTTGAAGCTAGATCTGTTGATGGCATGTTTCTTGGTTATCCATCTCATACTAGAGACTACCGTGTGCTTTTATTTGATACTAACAAAATTGTGGAGACTTGTGAGGTTTCTTTTGATGAAGCTAGCCCAGGTACTAGTTCAAATATTGCAGGTCCGGATCCATATCCGCAGGGGGAGAGTATTTTCGTTGAAGAAGAGGAAGAAGTGGTGCTGCTGCCCGAAAATTCAGCAGCTAATGACATTGTTCCAGCTCCTGATCTTGATTCACAGCCAGCACCGACGACCACCATTGCTGGTCTAGATACTCCTCACGTCACAAAGCTCATCTATTTGTGATGAACATGAAGAAGAAGAAGCTTGTGAAGTGTCCACTCCCCTCTGGATTCTCAAAAGTCATCCTCCACAACAAATTATTGGAAGCTTGCATGAACGAGTTACAAGATCCAGGTTTTTCGACCCCAATCCTCATGCTCATTCTGCTTTTGTTGCTTCTTTTGAACCCAAAAATATATCACACGCACTCACTAATGAGTCTTGGATTATTGCCATGCAAGAAGAGTTAGAAAATTTTGAAAGAAATAATGTTTGGAAACTTGTACCTCCACCTCAAGGTCACACTTTAATTGGAACTAAATGGGTGTTTAAAAATAAAAAAGTGAGGATGGGGTTGTGGTTAGGAATAAGACTAGGTTGGTTGCTCAAGGTTTCACACAAGTTGAAGGTCTAGATTTTGATGAAACTTTTGCTCCTGTTGCTAGATTAGAAGCCATAAGAATTTTGTTAGCTTTTGCTGCATCTAAAGGTTTTAAGCTATATCATGTGGATGATATTATCTTTGGTTGTGCTTCTCATGATCTTGTGTCCAAGTTTTCAGCTATGATGAGTTCAGAATTTGAGATGAGTATGATGGGAGAACTCACGTACTTTTTGGGGCTGCAAATCAAGCAAACCAAGGAGGGTACATTTGTGCATCAAACAAAGTATACAAAAGATCTCCTAAGGCGCTTCAACATGGACAAAAGCAAGCCTCTTCGGACACCAATGGGAACAGCAACAACACTTGAACTTGATAATGATTGTGACCCCGTTGATCAAAAAGAATATAGAAGCATGATCAGATCACTTTTGTATCTCACGGCATGAAGACCGGACAAACAATTCAGCGTATGTCTTTGTGCACGGTTTCAAGCCTCTCCACGTGCTTCACATCGTCAAGCTGTCAAAAGGATTCTCAGGTACTTACATGGAACTCAAGAATTTTGCATTTTTCTTCCTTCTTCCTCAACCATTACTTTGAAAGCTCTTTCCGATGCTTATTCTAGGGGTTGTAGGATTGATAGGAAAAGTATTTCTGGTGCTTGTCATTTTCTTGGTAATTCACTTGTTGTCTGGTCCTCTAGAAAACAAAGTTCAGTTGCACAATCCACAGCCGAATCTGAATATGTAGCTGCTGCTAGTGCTTGCTCACAAATTCTTTGGATTGTTCAAACACTTAAGGACTATGGGGTTGATCTAGATAGTGTTCCACCGTTTTGTGATAACACTAGTGCCATTTGCATTGCTAAAAACACCGTGCAACATTCGAGAACTAAGCACATTGACATTAGGTATCACTTTCTCTGTGATAATGTCAAAAAAGGGAACATTGTGCTTCACCATGTAGATACCGAACAACAATTGGCTGACATTTTTACAAAACCTTTGGATTTCACTCGTTTTTGTTACATTCGTAGTGAAATAGGGGTTATGCATCCTCATGGCTTAAATTGAGGGCGAATTTTGAAACTTGGGAAGTCTATGTGTGAATCTGAAATTAAAATAATATGAGCATAGTATTTCATGCATATATGACTTTGTGATTCCTTTTTCATGCTGGAAGTTCTTACTACATTACTCATGTTATACATTTTGTGGTTTTTACCAAGTCTAGTAATTGGAATAATTACTTACACTAAATCTGGTCATGGTCGAACTTTCTTGCTGTTTTGAACTTGTTGCATGCTCACAAGTGCTTTTAATCATAAAGAATTAATCAAGTAATCAACTCACATGTTGAGTTTTTATGTTTAAATAAAAAATGAGAAAAGATCAAGAGAATATGCATGCATCGCACTTCTTCTTTTGAGATGGCTTATCATTGCACTTAGATATGAACTTGAAAGGAGTTGTGTATGACTAAAACCATGTCCTTAAGCTTCTGACTGTCAAATGACATAGGTTTGGCTTGGTTGGTTAGAATAAGGCTGATGCTGCATATAATCTCTTGTAAATGTCATAAGATCAAAATTTGTGCTTTAATTGATAAATAAAATGCAGCAACAAGTGTCATGCTTTCAGGTCTTGAAATAGTTAAGTTTGTGAGATCATGACTTGCTTAAATTGAAAATTACACTTGATCTCTAGCATGGCTTACACTACTTTATGTATCTCATTGATGTGATAGTGTAAGTTACTTGATAGTATGATTTGGATGAGCTTTGTTTTATATGTATATGTTATAATGTGCTCATAACAAATTAAAATTTCTCTTTTCTACCTTGCTGAATACATTGTCAAATGGGGAGAAATTGATGACACATTGCACACATTCACAAGTGTTTTGGCACGATTCTTCTCAGGGGAGAATTTTTGGTATTTTTGTTTTTCTTCTTATTTTATTTCTGATTTAAAAAGGGGGAGAAATTGTTTTCAAAACTTTTCATGTGAATAAGCCAATGTTCGGATTTTAAGTGGTGTTGCCAATGCATTCATCAAGGGGGAGATTGTGAGACCTATGTGTGCTGAATACATTGGCTTTGACGATAAAAGTTTTGAATACTACCAAAACACCTTTTTAACAAGGTACGACTCTAGGTCCGAGCTCCTGCAGGGTCCGACGATAGGTACGACTTGTTTTGGGTAGCTCCGGCAAGGTCCGACATAAGGTCCGACTTGCTTTGTCTAGGTCTGACATATTTTGGCTAGGTCCGACTTATTTTTGCTAGCTCCGGTGCTAGGTCCGACTAGCTTTGGTAAGTTCCGTGCTAGGTCCGACTAGCTTTGGTAAGTTCCGTGCTAGGTCCGAATAAGCTTTAGTAAGCTCCGGTGCTAGGTCCGACTAAGCTTTAGTAAGCTCCGGCGCTAGGTCCGACTAGCTTTGGTAAGCTCCGGTTCAAGGTCCGGTTAGCTTTGGTAAGGTTCGGAGCTTGATTGCAATGGTTCTGCTTTTAACTTGCAATGTTTCGAACTTGCTTTACTCTTATGGAAAGTTTGCTTAGTATTATTTTACTAAGTTTTTGGTGTGTTTTGGTGGTTATGGCTGATATCATTTTGCTATGGTTTACAACATGCTTATGTGAGGTGCTCACGTAAGATGTTGTAGTTTCGGAACTAACGAGAGTCAAGTCGAGGACTTGTGCTCGGAAGTCTTGGTTGTTTATTCATGTGCAGGTGTTGCTTGAGTTCAAGACATGGCTGGTGATGGGATCCATTGAACTAGTCTTAGGGAGAAGATGAGGTTCAACAACCAAGTTCGGGAGGAATTGTGGTTGAGTTGATCGGGAGGTTGTGCAGTATGTTTGAATCAAGAACAATGCGTATGAAGGTATCTTGGACGTCGTTGGAAGATTTTTGCACGTGTGCAAGGAGTGCATGGACATGGCAACATGGTTCCAAGGCGTGGTGAAGAGATATGGAAGTGGAGATATGGTTGAAAAGGTTCAATCGACTAGGTTATGGACTCAGGCTGCGGCTGAGTCGTGTTTGACTCAAATATGAAACGTTTTGAGTTGGTTATGATAGGATTTCATGTGGGTAACGAATTTGAGTTGTTTTAGGAATGTTTGGGACGTTCCTATGGTGTTTGGAAGTCTTAAGATTGCTTCTATCTGCGTATAGAAGAGTCTTGAGCAGTATTGAAAAGTTACAGTTTGAATCCAAGTAGGAGTAGGAGTTCTAGTTTGAATTGGATTGGCCATATAGCTGGTTATATAAGCAAGGGAGGCCAAGGCTCGTGCAGAGCACGACTTTGGGGCTGTTCCTCTTGTGTTTTGATAAATAAAATTCGTATTCTAAAGGAATTTTTGTGCCTTGTTCGTCCGACTTGTTTTAGACAAGTTTTTCTCGTCGAGTTTCTGTTCAGCACTACCTTGCTTTGGTGGTTTTATCATAACTCGAGTTTTACATATCCAATTGATGTGATTCTTTTTGGGTTTTCTTCTCAACTGGATTATCTATCATCTGTGAAAATTTCACGGTCACTGAATTTGTGGTTTCTGATCTACATGAGTTTCTTTGCAGTATTCCAGAACTGTTTTTCTCGCTAGGACAGATTGACCTTTGTTCGATCTTTTGATCTTAACTTGAGTTTCTCTCAACGGATTTTCATGATTCTTGTTGTGACATATTCGTGTTGATTCTCTACAATCTGTACTAGTTTTGTCACAGTTGAACACATTTAGATTAGTCGCACACACGGTTTTTTAACAGATCGGTTTTCTGCTGAGGGGTGTTTTGTTGCTTCCGCTGAGAAGTTTTTATCTACCATTCACCCCCCTCTGGTAGCTTTATACGTGTACTTCGATCCTACATTTAGCTACTGCAATGCTAAGATAGAGTAGTATTCGGTAGAAGTCGAGTAGTTGGAACTACTCGCGAGGATAGGCTAGAGGCACTCGACTCGGGTAAAGATAGAAAATGAAACACATGGCAAGAAAAATGAGACCGAGCGGAGAGTAAGGGCAGTAGGACTTTGGGGCCTGGGTGCTATAGCTCCGCTTGTGTCGACTGAGGACCGAGCTGTGTGCGGGCCTGTTCAACAAGCTAGAACAGTACCGAAGACCTACCGGCTATATGGGAACCGGGAAAAGGATGTAACTCGGGTAGCTGGGTGTTGAGAAATAGGTGGTCGTTCAGAGGGTAGGTTGAGAGCTCGAGGTGTAAATCGGCTTGCGGCACAGTGTATGCACGTGCAGAGACCTCTTGTTCAGGGCGATTGGACCGGTTCAACATTTGTCTTATGGGTGAAAGGTGGTTGTGTACGACGTCCGTGATGGTTGCTATAGGCAACATCAAGTACGGGCGTACGTGACAGGTTATTCGGGTAACCCTGCAGGTGTAAATCGATTATAATCGCCGTCCCTCGCAGTCAGTGAGTACCACTTGTTCACTGTACCGTGACGTAGAAAGAACAGGCTAGATACATGTTAAAAGTTTGCTGATTTAAAAGTTATACTTTGCTTGTTAATGTTTTGTTGTAGTTTAGAGCTAATTAAAATTCTTTTCAACTTTGGGCAAAGTACATGAGAGAAATGCGTTTCTTGTCTGATTGCGGCCCTCTCATGTGCCTTAGTGTAAGGTTCTCCACAACCTGCTGCTAAAACTTGAAAGTAAGGTTCCATTAATTAGGCGAGTCCTTTGCAACTTATTTTACCTCATGCACCCTACAACCATTCATGTAGAAGTTTCATGTAGAATTTATTTTACCTCATGCACCCTACAACCATTCATATTTTGTTGTACAAATGTTAATAAACCTGTTTATGTAATAAAACTTTGCTTCCGCTTTGTATCTTTGATGTGCGTTATCCGGTGCTGTGCAACGCAGCACCCCTCAGCGTGATCCTGGCTCGACAAGGCCGTTGGGGTCGTGTCAGCGTGGTATCAGAGCTCGCTTGAGGTTTAACGCACTACAAAGGTCATCTTTTTCAAGAATCCAGTGAGGAACGAGTTAGTAGCCCATATAAGGATGTTATTAGTGTATAGAAAGTGGCATACTAACCTATTTTCTTATGTCAGAAAATCATGCATCTCGGGACGCTTTATGCTTTGGGGGTGCATGTAAGCGATGTCCACCAGTGCGCACAAGCTGAAGGGTGGAGCCCCACGGGTGGCAGGTAACCCGACCTGCTTTAATATCCTCTACGACTCTTCATGTCGTTTGGGGTATTCGAGCAACGTCTGTCCCTGACGTTCATTGGGCAATTTGGGAGACCCCATCACGTGTTGAGTAACGTGAACACGTAGCTCAAGGCGTGTTTGGCTTGAGAACATCCGGGCGAGTGATGGCGGCCGGGTGTACGAACTGTATGGATACCGGGCTCGGTGTGCAGCCGAGTCTGATGATTGTTTGAGTTATCTGCAGGTAGTCTAACCATGAAACGGTAGACATGTAGCATCCGTGTGCGAGTGACGTTTAGTCCCACTGAATTAACGAAGCCGGCTAAGCCCGGTATAGGTTTTTCTTTGTGAGGACGTAGTACCGACATGCTCTGGTGGCGCATCGACGTCACACCCCACTAAATGAGCAACTGCAGTGTAAAACTTGAAAGTTTTAATCCAGACTACTAAAACTTGATGTAACTCCTTCCCTTAATCAGGATATTCAAAGTTAACAAGTTTTCAACTTATAGGATACTAAGGACAGAGTCCCCTGTTTTCAGCTGAATTAAGGCTGAAGTTAATCAGAGGTTAGAGGTTGAGTTCTTTCGAGGTTGGGGTCATATGATACATTTCTGGAAAGCTTTGAAGAGCTTTACAATTTTTTTTGTTGATGTCCAGAGATGTTTCATCCCATGACCAATCGAAAAATGCAGTAGAGTTGAAACTGTCCAGAAAACAGGGCAGAGCAGATACTCTCTGTAACTCTCTGTAAATTGAGCATAACTTCCTGCACAAAAATCCAAAAATAGAAAATGAGGTAGTTCTGAAAAGTTCATGAGATGGGTTACAACTTTGTAACATAAAGTTTTGTCACATTTGGAGTAGAATTAACTAGAATTATTGGATCAAATCAGTACCTAAAGCAGGGAGGTGCTGTCCAATTTTCTCCATACATTCTGCCAACTTTGAAATCTCATAACTTTTGGACCAAGACAGATCTTAGGCCAAGCAAATACTTTCTGGAAAGCTATTGCAGTTAGTCTTAACTTTTATGTTGAGCTCCAGAATTGGTTTTGCCTTTAGCGTGGTCTAAATCAGGTTGAAATGGAAACTGGTCAGGGCTGTCATATTGGACAGCAGATCAACAGTCAAATTTGTTTAAGTTTGAACTATGTTTCCAAGTTTTATGAGTTCAATGATAAGTTTTATGTTATAACTAAATGGTTTACTGTTTAAATAAATATTTGACATTTTTCAAATATGTTTTTACAGATGACAGCGAATAGACAGTGGGAGAACGGGTGGGTGGAATCTCACCATTTTCACCACAGCGGCTATCCGGAAGCCTTGAGGCAAATGCTTCAATATTTCGGATACAACAAGATGCTGCAGTACTTCGCCAATGAAGAAGGCGAGGAGGGGAACAAGACTTGGACGATCCATGTTGAAGTTCCTGCAGGACCTACGCCACCCGGTTGGGCGCCGTTCACCGTTACGGTGAGAGGTAGACAGCCGGAGGGAATGTGGCAAGTGGCAGCCCGCCACACCATGTCGCGTTTCTGCCAACTACACGTGAGAGCTATGGAGGGCACTCCATACGTGCTCGTTCCAGTGGAGGGACGAGCTAATCATGTGTGGGAAGGGAGGTACGTGGGGGCAACATATCCGGGTTGCCCAAGGTACAACCCCGCAGAGGCGAACCTCAGTCTCCAGATAAGGGCGGTAAAAGCCGTGATGGATAGCCAAGCTGTTCACATGGAATGTCTCGCCGTGAAGATCAAGGAGAGCAACAGCCGTGGAGATCATTTTGAGAGTTCTCAAAGCGCGCTCCGCAATGTTCTCCTTCCGACGATCAAGTGACTGAACGAACAACATAATCAGTTGCATCGTCTGAAGAAGGCGAAGAGGAAAAGCCGTGTCGACATCATGGCTTTGCAACAAAAGGTGCAGGCTCTGACCCAGCAGAACGAGGTCCTTACTCAAGAGCGGGACAACGCTATTGAGGAGGGGCAAGGCTGGGAAGAGGACTACAACTAGCCATGGACGAGGTCCACGTCGAGCCAGGATCACGCTGAGGTGTGCTGCGTTGCACAGCACCGGATAACACATATCAAAGGTACAAAGCGGAAGCAAAGTTTTATTACATAAAAAGGTTTATGAACATTTGTACAACAAAATATGTTCAGTATACACTCACGGGCATATACTACGCATCGAGTTCACGTTCAGCCCGTGAACGTGTCCCCGCTAGCACGCACACACAGTAACATGGCGGCGTTTACGACTCCCACTCGACGGGGTTTCCCTCCTGGGGTTCCGTCTCCTCCTCGGGAGTCCCTTTCTCATACAACCCTGCAAAAGCTTCAAACACAAGCAGTGAGCACGAAGTCTCAGCAAGACTGACCCGTCTCTCCTATACATGGAACTTCTACATGATGGATGATAGGTTACATGAGGTAAAATAAGTTGCTAAGGACTCGCCTAATTAGTGGAACCGTACTTTCAAGTTTTAGCAGCAGGTTGTGGAGAACCTTACGCGAAGGCACATGAGAGAGCCACAATCAAACAAGAAATGCTTTTCTCTCATGTACTTTGCCCAAAGTTGAAAAGAACTTTAGTTAGCTCTAAACTACAACAAATCATCAACAATCAAAGTCCATCTTTCAATCAGCAACATTTTAACATGTATCTAGCCTGTTCTTTCTATGTCACGGTACAGTGAACAAGTGGTACTCACTGACCGCAAGGGATGGCAATTATAATCGATTTACACCTGCAGGGTTAACCGAATAACCCGTCACGTACGCCCGTACTCGATGTTGCCTACAGCAACCATCACGGACGTCGTACGGAACCACCTTTCACCCGTCAGCCAAATATTGAACCGGTCCTATCGTCCCGAGCAAGAGGTCTCTGCACACGCATATCAGTGCCACCAGGCGATTTATACCTCGAGCTCTCAACCTACCCTCCGAACGACAGGCAATGCCTCAATACCCAGCTACCCAAGTTACATCCGTTTCCTGGTTCCCATATAGCCGGTAGGTCTTCGGTACTGTTCTAGCTTGTTCAACAGGCCCGCACACAGCTCGGTCCTCAATCGACACAAGTGGAGCTATAGCACACAGGCCCCAAAGTCCTGCTGCCCTTACTCTCCGCTCGGTCTCATTTTTCTTGCCATGTGTTTCATTTGCTATTTTTACCCGAGCGATGTGCCTCTAGTCTATTCTCGCGAGTAGTTCCAACTACTCAACTTGTACCGAATCTTACTCTATCTTTAGCATTGCAGTGGCTAACGAGGTTTTCAATCTTAATTCCAACCCATGGTTTTCTTGGCTATGCATTTGTGTTTCAAACAAGACTCTAATGCAAGAATCAAGTGGTACTCAAAGAAAGTGCTCAAAACAATAAAAGTTTGTAAAGAGGTTAATGCAAACCGGAGCTTGCCTTGCTGCTCTTGGTCATAGGCTAGCTGCTCTTCCCGAGTAACGAAGTCTAAGACTTCGGGTTCCTCCTCAACCTTAGCGACTACATGAGATAACAAGTATATGCATTAATTTAAATGCATTTGAATTGAATTTAAATTTGTGAAGATTATAAGTTTCACTAGACAGACCCAATGACTCTGAAATTTTTTACTATGGTTTGGTTACAACCTAAACAGAGACTTGGCCAAGTTTTAATTGCAGCCAATCTCATTTGAGCTCTCCACAAATAATTATGTACTTGACCTTAATTGGAGCCCTTATGGTGTTCTAGGGATTTTCATGGAGCAATCCATGACTTCCTGAAAACTATATTTTCAGAGGGTTCTAATGGAGTTGGTTTCACTTAATTTGAAGGTTCCTAACTAAAGATATGAGCTAAACAATTTCAGAGAAATTCTGAAAATGTTTCTGGACATTTTCTATTTTCTCTGGAACTGTTTTATTAATGACACCATTAGGTGGATCAAATGAGCTCAAATGGATCTGAAATTTCTATGGTATCTCAGGGATATCTTGGTGAACAACCCAGCAAAATTTCAGAATTTTCCTCCAAAAGGTTCTCCAGTGATAATTCTAAACAGTTTAAACTTTGAAGAATTAATTCTGGAGAAAGAAGGGTTTTCATGAAGTGAGACTTGATTTGCTGGAAAGCACTCAGAGAGCTGAGTCCAACAAAATTTGGTTCACTCGATTTGTAGCTTCCTAGCCAGAGTTATATGGATTTGAAGTTTGAACAAAATCTGAAAATCGGTAAAAGTTGAAATCACTGCGCGTGGGACATGGGGCTACGTGTCAGCTCCTCATCGGTTGACATACGTGGCTACTGAGTCCTTTGCGCGTAGCCACACCCGATCCAGGCCACAGCAGATCCCAGTTTTAAATATTTCCACCGCTGACACCCGGGACCCACCGGCTTCTTCTTCCTCCGGCTGGTTTTCGCGCGCCCGCGCTCTCAGCTCGCTAGAGCAATCTGCTGCTCGCCGGTTTGCCGGTTCCGGCCACCGTAAGAGCTAAAATTCACCGCCAGGGCGTATGCGACATCGAGGAACACGATGGTGATGTGTTCTGGGGCTGCCGATGATCGGAAGACGGCCGACGACGTGTGGCGGCCTCGGTTGAAGCTCGGCAGCGTCGGCCGGGGTCCCTAGCCCGCCAAAACCTTGACCGACTAGCTCTACAGCACCAGTGGGTGAACGCAAAGCCCGGCAAGGTCATGGATTAGCTCGGAAACTACGGCAACTAGCTCGGAATCGTGCGCCAGATTGGTTCCACGAAGAACACGCTTGGTAAAGCTCGGAATAAGTTGCTCCGAGGTGTTTTCATGCGACGGATCCTAAAGTAAAGATGATCGCCGGCTAGTCCAGCGCCTATGTGCAGAGTTTGACGACCTACGGAGGATCAGAGAGGAAGAATTTGAAGAAACCTTACCGGCCGCTCGGTAGAACTCGCCGGAGTGAAAACTTGAAATTCGCCGCCAATGCTTCACGGCGTGGCTTGAGACTTGGTTGAGAGCAGCACCAACACAGCGCGGTCTCGTCGCCTTGATCGCTTGACCGTGAGAACCCCTGTGGAGGGTTGTCCATGAGTGCCCGATCGTCGGCCGACGCTAGGTCGCCGCTGTGGCGGTCGTTCTCAGGCAAGGAAGGCCGGAACTCGCTCGTTTCCGGGTCGAGGAGGTGTGTGCGGAGCTCAGGGTGTGGTTTAGCAGCTTGGGGAGGGATGGCGCTGTCGATTCGGCCGGATTTCTGATCGAGTCGAGGTGGCGGAGGGAAGAGAGCTTCGGCTCAGTGTTCACGTGAGGAGAAGAAAGAAAACAAAGTTTTCTTCAGCAGAGGGCGTGGAGCGCCTTAAGAAGGGGATCAGAACCGACCTGGCGCTCGCGCGTGGGCAAGCAGCTGGTGGCGCGGTGGTTCCCCCTCGGTGGCATACGAGCAGCACTCGGCAGTCTCGAACAGAGGCAAAGTCCATTGCTTCAGTTGCATGTGTTGGTCAGCCACTCTATGACAGGTGGGTCCCACCCCCTCTTAACCTCTGAAATTAACTCCATCTTACTGCTACAAACAGTAACCCCCTTAATACCATCTAGGATTTGAATTATTTACCACATGCCCATTTGGATTTGGTAAAATTCAAATTGTGAAGTGTTTGACCAAATTTCAGCACATATTCAGTTTGTAATACAAATAAAGTTTGAATTTGCTAAACTTAGCTCATGTCAATATTAACTCCAAATGGAGTGAAAATTGGTGGGTAAGATCACAAAAATGTGCTGAGTGATAATATGCCTCCCACTTTTGAATTCATGGGATAAAAACAGTTTGAATTTGAATTTGAGTTCAAGCCACCCTCTTTCTAGTTATACCCAAAAAGACCTCAAAAGGTTTTGGACTTGGGTGAATTTTGGCATGATCCTTCCTGCCAAGGTGTTGGAGTTTTTCATATGCTCAGCCCCTAGATGATGCATGTGGGAAATGACACTTTTGCATTTTGTGAGTTTATTCTCTAATGAGCATGTTGATGGTGGTTACTTGCTCTTCAAATGTCTTCATCAAGTTTCTTCAAATGAAGGTTGTGTGTGGTGATGAACACTTTGAATATGTGCCAAAAACATAGGCCCTTACATTCCTCCCCCCCTTAAAAGAATCTCCTCCCGAGATTATAAGGTGAAAATGAGAGAGAGGACGGTGGAAAGTTATCGTATATGAGACGTGAAAAAGTCGGGGTAGTTCGCGCGAAGAATCCTTCGCTTTCCAAAGTCACTTCATCCACGGAGTGATTACTACATAGAACTTTGTAGAACCACAACGTACGGTTGCGTGTGGTTCGGGCCTTTTCATCAATAATCTGAACCGGTTCCTCCCGATATGTGAGATCCGGTTTCAGTTCTTCTATGTCCTCCAGCTGAATGGTAGTTGATAGCTTAAGACACTTCCTCAGCTGGGAAATGTGAAAGACGTTGTGCACACCGGAAAGTGCTTCTGGTAATTTCAGCTGGTATGCTACTGATCCACATCTTTCGGTAATCTGAAATGGACCGATGAATCGGGGTGCCAACTTTCGCCTCACCCCGAATCTGTTTACGTCCTTCATTGGAGACACACGTAGATATACGTGATCCCCGACTTCGAAGTGTAGTGGGCGCCTTCTCCGGTCCCCATATTGTTTCTGTCGGGATTGGGCATCTTTTAGGTTCGCTTGAATCAGCCGAACCTTTTCTTCCGCGTTATTGACAAGATCAATCCTGAAGGTAACCCTTTCGCCAGACTCACACCAATTCAGTGGTGTGCGGCATTTTCAAACGTATAGCACCTCGTAAGGAACCATTTTGATGCTGTCTTGGTACCCATTGTTGTACGAGAACTCGGCCAACGGCTAGTGACCATCCCAATTCTTGCCGTGGTTTATAGCGCAAGCTCGTAGCATATCTTCTAGAATTTGGTTTACCCGCTCAGTTTGTCCATCCATTTGCGGGTGGTATGCTGAACTACGGATCAGCTTCGTCCCCAATGCAGCGTGTAGCTGCTCCCAAAAACGGGACACTAATAAAGTGCCCCAATCCGATATGATGGTACGGGGTACGCCGTACAAGCATAGGATCCGTGAGATGTACAGTTCAGCATACTTCTTGGCGTTGTAGTTGATGTTGACCGGGACGAAATGGGCAACTTTGGTGAGCCGGTCGATGATCACCCACACAGAATCATGCTTCTGAAAGGTGGTAGGTAAACCGACGATAAAGTCCATCCTCACATCCTCCCATTTCCAGGCAGGAACGCCTAGTGGTTGCAGCAGTCCCGGTTTCCGCATATGATCTGCCTTCACCCTTCGACATTTATCACACTCGGACACGTACTTTGCGATCTCCCGCTTCATCCGTGTCCACCAAAACTTGCTTCTGAGTTCTTGATACATTTTGTTGCTGCCGTGGTGAATAGAAAACTTTGACAAGTGAGCCTGCTCGCTCTCTTCCAACAGTGTGTTGGTCAGGTTGTTGACGTGTGACTTGCGTCTCAGCGCATCCGCCACTACGTTCGCCTTGCCGGGGTGATAATGGATCTCTATTTCGTAATCAATTATCAACTCTAACCATCTTCACTGCCTCATGTTCAGCTCCTTCTTAGTGAATATGTACTTGAGGCTTTTGTGGTCGGTATATAAATATTCGAGGTTACTGAGTAGGTAGTACCTCCATATTTTAAGTGCAAGTACCACGGCAGCGAACTCCAAGTCGTGAGTTGGATAATTCTGCTCATGGTCTCTGAGTTGCCGTGACCCATACGCGACCACCCTTCGGTCATGCATCAGCACACATCCGAGCCCAATGCCGGATGCATCGCGTACACATCGAACGGTTTTGTTGTGTCTGGCTGCGCCAAAACCGGTGCTGATGTTAGGTGCTTGACTAAAGCCTTGAATTCTGCTTCACATGCTGGACTCCAAACATATTTGGTAGCCTTCTTCAGCAGCTCCGTCATCGGCTTGGCAATCTTTGAGAAGTTCGGAATGAACCTCCGATAATATCCCGTGAGTCCGAGGAAATTTCGTACCTCGTGAACAGTTCTCGGGGACTTCCAATTCAGCACTTGTGTGATCTTACTCGGGTCTACAGTGATACCCTCTGCTGAGATGATATGCCCGAGAAAAGGCACTTGCGATATCCAAAACTCGCACTTGCTGATTTTCGCGTATAGCTTGTGATCCCGCAGCCGTTGCAAGACTATACGCAGATGCTTCTTGTGCTCTTCCTCCGACTTGGAATATACCAATATGTCGTCGATGAAGACCACGACAAACTTGTACAGCTCCGGCATGAATACCGAGTTCATCAAATACATGAAGTGAGCTGGAGCATTGGTGAGGCCGAAGGACATGACCAGGTACTCATAAAGTCCGTACCTCGTCGAGAAAGCCGTCTTCGGAATATCCTCAGCCCGTATTTTAATCTGGTGGTACCCGGATCTTAAATCCATCTTGGCAAAGATCTTTGCTTCAACCAACTGATCAAACAACATGTCGATCCGTGGCAACGGGTACTTGTTCTTGATAGTTACGGCATTTAATGGACGATAGTCCACGCAAAGCCGCAATGTCTCATCCTTCTTCACAAATAATGCCGAACAGCCCCATGGCGTGGAGCTCGGCCTAATAAAACCCTTCTCCAGCAGGTCTGTTAGCTGGGTCTTCAGTTCAGCCAACTCCTTGGAAGCCATCTTGTACGGCCTTCAGGATATTGGCATGGTTCCCGGTGCAAGTTCAATCTTCAACTCCACCTCTCTATCCGGTGGCATCCCCGGTAAATCATCCGGGAACACGTCAGGGAACTCTCGGACAACTGGAATGTCTTCCAATCTGATGGTTGTGGATTGATAGACACTTGGAAGTTTTATTTCTGGACTGTCCAGAAATAAGGAGTGAGATCCGTGCACTTCTGAGTCTAAGTGCACGATTCGAAGGACGGTGCCTAAAACAGCGCCGTGGCGGGTCAACCACGACATCCCTAATATGACATCGACCTTCTGTCCCTCTAAAATTATGAGAGACGTAGGGTACACTCTACCCGCTAAGCATAATGGTGCTTTGGAAACCATTACGCTTGCTGAAATTGTAAAATCCCCAAAAAGTGGTAGCAAGAAAAATTCAGCTCATGTACACGTAGGAAAAATGAGGGGAATTAAAACTTTGAATTATAATGGTGTGAGTTCAAAGTTGTGAATCAAACTTCCCAAAAACTTCCAAACATGGAGATCCAAATGCACAGCTTGGATCTTCATAGTCCAAATATGCACCCTTCCAAATTTCAGCTCATTTGGAGGAGTTTCTATATTTGTTTGGGATTAAAAGGAAAAGCCCTCTAATCTGAATTTCAAATTCAGTTTCCAATTCCAATTCCCTCAATTTCAAATTTTGGGTTCACAAATGTGTTCTCCACCTTTTAATAAGCAGCCATGCCAAAAGTTGGAAACTTTGGAGCTGGTTTGCTATATTTTTGAGGCAATACAAAGTGGAGAATTCAAACTCCTTTTCAAATTCAAATGATCAAACCCCATTCAAATTCTACACCAGAATTCAAACCATTTGAATTCTGCAAATTCAAACTTAACTTTGAGGTGAAGTAAAGCATTTAATTTGGAGTAGCTGTGGTCAAAAGATCAGTGAAAAACTTGATTAAGAAAATGAGATGGTGGGACCCAGCAGTCAGTCTCACAGTTTCATTTTCCTCTCTGGCTTTTCCCTCGGGCGTTCACCGAGCTGCCACCGCGCTGTGATTTTTCCTCCACCGAGCAGCTTGCAATGACTTCCTCCCGAAGGCAGCATCGTGCGTGGTTTATCCAGAGCTAAAGCAGCAGCACGGTGGAGTTTCTTCTCTTCTCCACAGCCCCTGCTCGAGCTCTCACCAAGAACAGCCGCTGCCGTTCCGTGCTCGTGGGTCAGCAGCCCTCCAGCCCTCCCAGCAGTGGTTGATCGCCCTAGGAGCTGCGCCAGCGACTCCTCGACGAGCTACACCGCTCCTCAGCTCACCCCGAGCTCCCCTCGCAGTGCCCAAGCTGTTCTTCACCGGGAGAACACAGAGCACGCTGTACCTCGCTGCACCTCGTCTTCCGGCCGCTCCAACGCCTCTCCCGCACGTCCAACACCTCCCTAAGGTGCGTCAAGGTGTGTAGATCAAGCTACCGCAGTCCCCTTGCCCTTCCCCATCACTGTCTCGCCGGAATTTAGGTTTTGGCGCCGGTACACGTGAAGAACCGACCCACACCAAAACTGGAAATTCGTCCAACGTGGTTGATCATCGGTTCTACAATTCAAGCCACAGAAACTAGTGACCCTAGCGCCCTCCCACGCCAAAGCACGCATCAAACCGTCCACCACAGGCCCCGGACGACGAGAAATCGCCGGCGGCGGCAAAAATGGGTCGGTCCTCCGGTGAACCCTATGTTCCGGCCATTTTCTGCAAGGTTTAGCCTGCGTTCCATATTCCCCGATCATTGGTGATGCTTTAGGGCAAGGTAGCTCGCCGGGAGAAGCTTCATACGCGCCAGAACGCGTTGATGCCGAGCTCCCCAGCCGCCCCACCGGTGCCGGCCTGTTTTTGGCCGTTTTCATGCGTGGAAACCTTGCCCGGCAGCTGCGCCATGTTCCCAGGAGCATGTAGGGCGAAACCGGAGCTAATTTGGTGTTGAAATGAGAGAGAACGAGCCATGCCACGATTTGAACTGGTGTGCACGCGCGCCTCTGGCGGGAGGTTGAAGAAGGACCTGACCAGTGGGCCCCCCTGTCAAGTCTCAGTGTAGGCTTCAAACAGAGAGCTATCACAGTTTGAAAAATTCATAACTTTGTGTAGACATATCCAAAAAGGGTGAGACCAATTTTGTTTGAATCCTTAGGAGGAGTACTTTACACAGAAACAAATTGCATGCTAGGAAAATGCCCAGGAATTTCTGTAGAATTTCTTTTAAATCCTTTAGAGATTTATTACAGAAGCAATTCTTTATGAAATATTCCCAAATTTGGGCAGCTAGTCCTTTTCATAGTGCCTGACCTCCAGTAAAAATGTTAGGATTTTTGGAGCTTATTTAGATGGCTTAATCAGTAGGTTATCTCAGGATTAAATAAATTATCTAAAAATCATAGAATTGATTTCCAGAAAAATGGTTCAACCTTCATACCTCCATAACTTTCTGTAGGGATGTCCAAAATTTGTGAAACAAATTTTGTTGGATTTCTCTCAGTCAGTACTTTGCAGAAATGCAAAGAAATTGATCTGAAGATCCCTGGATATTTCTCCAAGATTCATCAAAGTTAAATGTTTGGGAATTTAGTCCAGAATATCTCTGTTATGGAATTTCTTCAAATTTGGCCAGGAAGTTCCTCATGACATTACTGATCTCCAGTAAAAATTTGAGCTTCATTGGAGTTCATTTACTAGGTCAAATTACCTTCCAAAGTTCAGCCTTATTTGGAAATTCAAATTTAAACAGAAACTTTTCAGAACTCCTGTCCAACTTCAAAAATTCATATCTCTCTGATGGTAGCTCCAAAAATGGTAAAACAAATTTTGTTAGTACCATGGAGACTTACCCTAATCAGATCTTACACTATTAGCTATGTCAAAGCTCCTGAATTGGGCTCAAAATTCAGAGAAGCATTGTACTTGTAGGAATTTTAAAGACTACATTGTGCAATGACATGTCTCCAAAATTGGCTCAAATCATCCTTAGAGGGTCTAGTTTCTACTGTAAAAATCCCAAAGCCAATTAAGGATCCTAAATAGCAATAGCTATGAATAGTAGTTCAATTCTGATAAATCCTTAATACTTATACATCTATTTTGCTACATTTCATTTAGTGACCGAAGTTTAGGACGCACCGGAGCCTTTGGACGTCCTGCCATCTGAAGCTGAATTCCCCTTTTACTCGCAACCAGGCAAGCCCCGGTTTGCACTTAAGTACCTTTTATAAAATTCTTTATTTGTATCACTTATGTCTAGGGTGAATGTTTGCATTAGAGTTAAGGTGTTTGAAACCCCACTTGCATAACCTCTTAAAACCTATGAAGGATTGGGTAGCTTACAGAGCCGACGAGTAGACAAGGCCCCGCTAATATGCTTAGGACCTCGGTAGAAGTCGAGTAGTTGGAATCTACTCGCGAAGTAAGGTTTATCACACGGTTTGGTCAAAATAGAAAATGGCTTAAGAGTGGTAAAAATGAGACCCAGCAGGGGGGATAGGAAGCAGTGAGCGGAGGTCTCATGTGCGTAGCCCTGTTGGTGTCGATTGAGGACCGAGTCGTGTGCGGGCCTGCTGAACAAGTATCGAACAGTACCGGATGGCATACTGACATAAGCAGGAAACTGATGTAAATGGTTAACCTGGGTGCCGAGGCTTACCCAACCGTAAACAGGAGTGGGTTGAGGGTAGCAAGGTGTAAATCTGCCGGTGGGCACAGTCACGCTCCACGCGGGGACCTCCTACCCGTTACGGATGGACCGGTTCGGCATTTAGATTGCCTTTGAAAGGTGGTTGCATACAACAGAGTAGGAAGGGGTGTGGAATCACGCTTCTGAAAGTGGGTGTATGCAACGTGTTGTCCGGGTGTCTCCTGATTGCAATCACCGTCCCTCGCGGTTATTTGAGTACCGCTTGTTCACTGTTTCGTGACGTAGTAAGAAGTGAAGTAAGCCAGTTGAATGATAATATGCTGTGATGATATATTAATGTTTTGGAAACCATGTATGCTGTAGATGTAGAGCTAATTAAGTTTACTTTCCGCTTTGGGCATCACCACATCAGAGGAAAGCGTTTCTTGTTTGATTGTGGACTTCCGATGTGAGGGCTGTCTAAGGCACATGAATTTGACGCTATAAAACTGAAAGTAAGGATCAACTTATAGGCGTGTCTTTGTCGCAAATTCCTTTTCCTATCATACACCTCCCTGCATGTAGAGTTCCATGCCTAGGTCAGACGGTTAAGCCTTGCTGAGCCATCGTGCTCACGGTTGCAATATTTGAGCTGTATGCAGGTGAGAGCTATGAGGAGGGTTCCGAGGATGAGGTGATGCCCCCGTCAGGGTACACGGCCGAGATGGAGCCCTGCACGCCGCCGTGATTTCTCCGGTTCCATGCTGCTAGCGTGTAGCGTTCCCGGGCTGGACGGCTGCACTTTTGCATAGTTAGGATGAGAGGCTACTAATTTACATTACTTCCGCTGTATAGTTATATTTTGTAAAAGACTTCCGCTGTTTTATGTTAAATAAAAGTTTGTATGTTGTTCTTTATTCTTTTCTGGTGTGCTGTTGGGTGCCGCATCGTACGGCACCACCCTATGCGATCCTGGAGTGGGTGAACCACGGGGTGGTCCCCACAGAAATCTTCCCACCCGGTGAACAAATCAAATATGGACTATCGGTGGGTAGTATTTGCAAGCTGTGTTTAGCAATGAAAGCTTGGCTAATTAAATTTTGCGTGGTGCCTGAGTCAAACAATACTATAACGGGATGCTGGTGGAGTTGGAACATACCCGCAAGGATTGGCTCACCCTCCGGCACGTCCTCTATGGCAAGTTGGTGGACGGTGCCGGGCCTAGAGTTTGCCCGCCGCGCATTAGTAGGGTTCCGGGGCTGATTCCTCCCCGGGAGTTGCAGTGCAACTCCGCCGCCTTGCCTCTCCGGACAACTGCTGGCGAAGTGTCCTGGACGACCACACTTGTAGCATATGGCTGCCGCTTGTACGGTGCTTGGGGGACGAAAGCCCGGCATGCGCTGCTGAGGTGCATACGCACGCGGCATCGCCCGCTGCTGCTGTTGTTGTTGCGGAGGTGGTGCTGGTAGTGCCGGCCGGAATGCCGGTGGAGAATATGGCCGACTGTGGAATGGCATCGACCCCTGTGGTGGCTGCCAGCGTGGATCCGATGGTGGGCGATTCACCATCCGGTATTTTTGAGAAGGACCACCTCCTTCTCCGCTGCTTTGCGGCGTGCTTCGCTTCCTTTCCACCGCCGCTAACTCCTTGCCGGAGTATTCCTGAACAACTGAGACATCAATTATATCGTTGAGGCTACCGCAATTGAACATCGCCAATTTGTCTTTCAGGAGCGGGTTACGCCCCTGGTAGAAGTGATCCCGCCGCTTCTCGTCTGTATCGACGTGATATGACTTGTATAGCGCAAGATCATTGAACGCCCTGGAATATTCCAGCGCGTTCCGGCTCCCTTGTTGAAGGCGTAAGAACTCCTGCGTCTTCCTCTTCATTAGACCCGGTGGTATGTGATAGGCCCTGAAAGCCGTCCGGAATTCCGCCCAGGTCATAACTCGGTTGGTGGGCTGCGAAGCACAGTAGTTTGCCCACCACGCGCTCGCGGATCCCTGGAGCTGTTGAACCGTGAACTGAGTCTTGCGCTGCTCACTCACTTGGAGCAGCCCGAACTTCATTTCCATCGTGCGGAGCCAGTTGTCCGCATCGAGGGGTTCATCCGCCCTTGAGAACAACGGGGGATGAGTAGCTAGAAAGTCGGAGTAGGAGCTCTGTTGACGCTCCTCATGATCTTGACGCCTCTCTGGTCGAGACGTATTCGCAATGAGGGTTTGCAGCAACTCCGTGTGCTGCTGATGAGAGCCCGCCATTGCTGCCACAATGTCAGCCAAAGTAACCGTTGGCGGTGGCGGTGGCGGTTGTTGCTGTTGCTGTCCCGAGGAGTCCTCGGGAGGTTGTTGGGAGGTCTCTCCCCCCTGACTGGAACCCCCAACATCCGGGTTGGCCCGAGTACGAGTCATTCTGAAATTCAAAACAGCAGATATCAGCACATGTCATGCTTAAAAATTCCATATGCAACAGTAGGTATTGAAGTGACGCATGAATAATTTACACAACATTCACATATATTGATAAAGCATAAACTTTATACAAGATACATTAGTCTCAGATCCCCGAGAAGTCGTCCTCATGTCGTCACTACCTATACATGCACTACTGTCTACACGACATGTCATCAATTACAAAAGTTTGGGTTACATCACTCTTGCTGCCCTACTTGGCAACGGTAACCCCCTACTCGGAGTAGAACTCGACCTCCTGCGGGTCGTCTTCCTCCGGTACCTCTGCTGGTGGCTCTGGGTCCACAACCTCCTCTTCCGGCTCGAGTTCCCCCATTACCAGAAGACCCAAGACCACGGGTACGGCACCTACCACCGGTATGCCCATTACCGGAGGTACGAGGTCCTGCAACGCGTGCACCTCGTCCATGGCCTGGTTGTAGTTCTCTTCCCATCCTGGCCCCTCCTCAATAGCGTCGTCCCGCTCTTGAGTAAGGACCTCGTTCTGCTGGGTCAGAGCCTCTACCTGCTGTTGCAAAGCCGTGATGCCGAAACGGCTTTTCCTCTTCGTCTTCTTCAGACGATGCAACTGATTATGTTGTTCGTTCAGTCGCTTAATCGTCGGAAGGAGCACATTGCGGAGTGCGCTGTGAGCACTCTCGAAATGGTCTCCACGGCTTGTGCTCTCCTTGAGCTTCGCAGCAAGACAATCCGTATGAACAGCTTGGCTGTCCATCACGGCTTTTCCTGCCCTCAATTGGAGACTAAGGTTTGCCTCCGCGGGATTGTACCTTGGACAACCCGGATCGGTTGCCTCTATATACCTCCCTTCCCACACGTGATTAGCCCGTCCCTCCAACGGCGCAAGCGCGTATGGAGTGCCCTCCATAGCTCTCACGTGTAGTTGGCAGAAATGCGACATGGTGTCGCGGGCTGCCACTTGCCACATTCCCTCCGGTTGTCTACCTCTCACCGTGACGGTGAACGGCACCCAACCGGGTGGCGTAGGTCCTGCAGGAACTTCGACATGGATCATCCATGTCTCGTTCCCCTCCTCGCCTTCTTCCTTGGCCAAGTACTGCGGCATCTTGTCATACCCGAAATATTGAAGCATTTGCCTCAATGCTTCCGGATAGCCGCTATGGTGAGAACAGTGAGATACCACCCATCCGTTCTCCAATTGTTTATCTGTTGTCATCTGTAAAATCATATTTGAGAAATGTCAAATATTTATTTGAACAGTAAACCATTGAGTTATAACATAAAACATGTCATTGAACTCGTAAGACTTGGAAACATAGTTCAAACTTAATCAAATTTGACTGCTGATCTGCTGTCCAATATGACAGCCCTGACCAGTTTCCATTTCAACCTGATTTAGACCATGTTAAAGGCAAAACCAATCCTGGAGCTAACCATCAAAGTTAAATCTAACTTCAATAGCTTTCCATAAAGTATTTGCTTGGCCTAAGATATGTCTTAGTTCAAAAGTTATGAGATGTCAAAGTTAACAGAATTTCTGGAGAAAATTGGACAGAACCTCCCTGCTTTAGGTACTGATTTGATCCAAGAATTCCAGTTAATTCTACTCCCAATCTGACAAAACTTTCTGTTACAAAGTTGTAACCCATCTCACGAACTTTTTAGAACTTCCTCATTTTCTATTTTTGGATTTTTATGCATGAAGTTATGCTCAATTTACAGAGAGTTATAGAGTGTTTGATCTGCCCTGTTTTCTGGACAGTTTCAACTCTACTGCATCTTTCGATTGGTTAGAAGATGAAACACCTCTGGACCTCAACAGAAAAGTTGTAAAGCTCTTCCAATGCTATCCAGAAATGTATCCTATGACCCCAACCTCGAAAGAACTCAACCTCTATCCTCTGATTAACTTCAGCCTTAATTCAGCTGAAAACAGGGGACTCGGTCCTTAGTATCCTATAAGTTGAAAACTTATTAACTTTGAATATCCTGATTAAGGGAAGAAGTTACAGCAAATTTTTAATGATCTAGATCAAAACCTTCAAGTTTTACCATGAAGTTGATCATTTAGTGGGGGTGTGACGTCGATGCGTCACCAGATCATGTCGGTACTATGTCCTCACAAAGAAAAACCTATACCGGACTTAGCCGGCTCCGTTAGTTCAGTGGCACTAAGCGTCTCTCGCACACGTATGCTACACGTCTACCGTTTCGTGTTATACTACCTGCAGATAACTCACACAATCGGCTGCACACCGAGCCCGGTATCCATACAGTTCGTACACCCGGCCGTCATCACTCACCCGGATGTTCCCCAGCCAAACACGCCTTGAGCTACGTTTTCACGTTACTGACCACGTGACGGGGTCTCCCAAATCGCTCGAAGCACGCCAGGGACAGACGTTGCTCGAATACCCCAAACGACATGAAGAGTCGTAGAGGATACTAAAGCGGGTCGGGTTACCTGCCGTGGGGCTCCACCCTTCAGCTTGTGCGCACTGGTGGACAGCGCTTACGTGCACCCCCCAAGACATAAAGCGTCCCGAGATGCACGATTTTCCGACATAAGCAAATATGTTAGTATGCCACCTTCTATACGCTGATAACATCCTTATATGGGATAATACTCGTTCCTCACTGGATTTTTGAAAAAAAATGACCTTTGTAGTGCGTTAAACCTCAAGCGAGCTCTGATACCACGCTGACACGACCACACAGTCTTTTCGAGCCAGGATCACGCTGAGAGGTGCTGCGTTGCACAGCACCGGATAACACACATCAAAGGTACAAAACGGAAGCAATGTTTTATTACATAAAAAGGTTTATGAACATTTGTACAACAAAATATGTTCAGTCTACACTCACGGGCGTAGACTACGCATCGAGTTCACGTTCAGCCCGTGAACGTGTTCCCGCTAGCACACACACACATTAACATGGCGGCGTGCACGACTCCCACTCGACGGGGTTTCCCTCCTGGGGTTCCGTCTCCTCCTCGGGAGTCCCTTCCTCATACAACCCTGCAAAAGCTTCAAACACAAGCAGTGAGCACGAAGGCTCAGCAAGACTGACCCGTCTCTCCTATACATGGAACTTCTACATGATGGATGATAGGTTACATGAGGTAAAATAAGTTGCAAAGGACTCACCTAATTAGTGGAACCTTACTTTCATGTTTTAGCAGCAGGTTGTGGAGAACCTTACGTGAAGGCACATGAGAGAGCTGCAGTCAAACAAGAAACGCTTTTCTCTCATGTACTTTGCCCGAAGCTGAAAAGAACTTTAGTTAGCTCTAAACTGCAACAAATCATTAACAATCAAAGTGCATCTTTCAATCAGCAACATTTTAACATGTATCTAGCCTGTTCTTTCTACGTCACGGTACATTGAACAAGTGGTACTCACTGACCGCGAGGGACGGCGATTATAATCGATTTACACCTGCAGGGTTACCCGAATAACCCGTCACGTACGCCCGTACTCGATGTTGCCTACAGCAACCATCACGGACGTCGTACGCAACCACCTTTCACCCATCAGCCAAATATTGAACCGGTCCTATCGTCCCGAGCAAGAGGTCTCTGCACGTGCATCTCAGTGCCGCCAGCCGATTTACACCTCGAGCTCTCAACCTACCCTCTGAACGACAGGCAATGCCTCAATACCCAGCTACCCGAGTTACATCGGTTTCCCGGCTCCCATATAACCGGTAGGTCTTCAGTACTGTTCTAGCTTGTTCAACAGGCCCGCACACGGCTCGGTCCTCAATCGACACAAGCGGAGCTATAGCACACAGGCCCCAAAGTCCTGCTGCCCTTACTCTCCGCTCGGTCTCATTTTTCTTGCCATGTGTTTCATTTGCTATTTTTACCCGAGCGATGTGCCTCTAGCCTATTCTCGCGAGTAGTTCCAACTACTCGACTTGCACCGAATCCTACTCTATCTTTAGCATTGCAGTGGCTAACGAGGTTTTCAATCTTAATTCCAACCCATGGTTTTCTTGGCTATGCATTTGGGTTTCAAACAAGACTCTAATGCAAGAATCAAGTGGTACTCAAAGAAAGTGCTCAAAACAATAAAAGTTTGTAAAGAGGTTAATGCAAACCGGAGCTTGCCTTGCTGCTCTTGATCGTAGGCTAGCTGATCTTCCGGAGTAACGAAGTCTAAGACTTCGGGTTCCTCCTCAACCTTAGCGACTACATGACATAACACGTATATGTATTAATTTAAATGCATTTGAATTGAATTTAAACTTGTGAAGATTATAAGTCTCACTAGACAGACCCAATGACTCTTAAATTGTTACTGTGGTTTGGTTACAACCTAAACAGAGACTTGGCCAAGTTTTAGTTGCTGCCAAGCTCATTTGAGCTCTCCACAAATAATTATGTACTTGACCTTAATTGGAGCCCTTATGGTGTTCTAGGGATTTTCATGAAGCAATCCATGACTTTCTAAAAACTAGATTTTCAGAGGGTTCTAATGGAGTTGGTTTCACTTAATTTGAAGGTTCCTAACTAAAGATACGAGCTAAACAATTTCAAGAAATTCTGAAAATGTTTATGGACATTTTCTATTTTCTCTGGAACAGTTTTATTAATTACACCATTAGGTGGATCAAATGAGCTCAAATGGATCTGAAATTTTTATGGTAGCTCAGGGATATTTTGGTTAACATCCCAGCAAAATTTCAGAATTTTCCTCCAAAAGGTTCTCCAGTTATAATTCTAAACATTTTAAATTTTGAAGAATTAATTCTGGAGAAAGAAGGGTTCTCATGAAGTGAAACTTGATTTTATGGAAAGCACTCAGAGAGCTGAATCCAACAAAATTTGGTTCACTCGATTTGGAGCTTCCTAGCCAAAGTTATATGGATTTCAAATTTGAACAAAATCTGAAAATCGGGAAAAGTTGCGCGTGGGACCCGGGGCTACGTGGCAGCTCCTCATCGGTTGACACAGGCGGCTACTGAGTCCTTTGCGCATAGCCACAACCGATCCAGGCCACAGCAGATCCCAGTTTTAAATTTTTCCACCGCTGACAGCCAGGACCCACCGGCTTCTTCTTCCTCCTGCTGGTTTTCGCGCGCCCGCGCTCTCAGCTCGCCGGAGCAATCTGCTGCTCGCCGGTTCCGGCTACCGTACGAGCTAAAACTCGCCACCAGGGAGTATGTGACATCGAGGAACACGATGGTGATGTGTTCTGGGGCTGCCGATGATCGGAAGACGGCCGACGACGTGTGGCGGCCTCGGTTGAAGTTCGGCAGCGTCGGCCGGGGTCCCTAGCCCGCCAAAACCTTGACCGAGTAGCTCTACAGCACCAGTGGGTGATTTCAAAGCTCGGCAAGGCCATGGATTAGCTCGGAAACTACGGCAACTAGCTCGGCATCGTGCGCCCGATTGGTTCCGCGAAGAACACGCTCGGTAAAGCTCAGAATACGTTGCTCCGAGGTGTTTTCATGTGACGGATCCTAAAGTAAAGATGATCACAGGTTAGTCCAGCGCCTATGTGCAGAGTTTGACGATCTACGGAGGATCAGAGAGGAAGAATTTGAAAACCCGTACCGGCCGCTCGGTAGAACTCGCCGGAGTGAAAACTTGAAATTCGCCGCCGATGCTTTACGGCGTGGCTTGAGACTTGGTTGAGAGCAGCACCAACACAGCGCGCTCCCGTGGCCTTTATCGCTTGACCGTGAGAACCCCTGTGGAGGGCTGTCCACGAGCGCCCGATCGTTGGCCGATGCTAGGTCGCCGCTGTGGCGGTCGTTCTCGGGCAAGGAAGGCCGGAACTCGCTCGTTTCCGGGTCGGGGGGGGGGTGTGCGGAGCTCAGGGGTGTGGTTTAGCAGCTTGGGGAGGGATGGCGCGGTTGATTCGGCTGGATTTCCGATCGAGTCGAGGTGGCGGAGGGCAGAGAGCTTCGGCTCAGTGTTCACGAGAGGAGAAGAAAGCAAACGAAGTTTTCTTCGGCAGAGGGCGTGTTGCGCCTTAAGAAGGGGATCAGAACTGACCTGGCGCTTGCGCGTGGGCAAGCAGCTGGTGGCGCGGTGGTTCCCCCTCGGTGGCATACGAGCAGCACTCGGCGGTCTCGAACAGAGGCAAAGTCCATTGCTTCAGTTGCAAGTGTTGGTCAGCCACTCTATGACAGGTGGGTCCCACCCCCTTTTAACCTCTGAAATTAACTCCCTCTTACTGCTACAAACAGTAACCCCCTTAATACCCTCTAGTATTTGAATTATTTACCACATGCCCATATGGAATTGGTAAAATTCAAATTGTGAAGTGTTTGACCAAATTTCAGCACATATTCAGTTTGTAATTCAAATAAAGTTTGAATTTGCTAAACTTAGCTCATGTCAAGATTAACTCCAAATGGAGTGAAAATTGGTGGGTGAGCTCACAAAAATGTGCTGAGTGAGAATATGCCTCCCACTTTTGAATTCATGGGATGAAAACAGTTTGAATTTGAGTTCAAACCACCCTCTTTCTAGTTATACCCAAAAAGACCTCGAAAGGTTTTGGTCTTGGGTGAATTTTGGCATGAGCCTTCCTAGCAAGGTGAAGGAGTTTTTCATATTCTCATCCCATAGATGATGCATGTGCGAAATGCCACTTTTGCATTTTGTGAGTTTATTCTCTAATGAGCATGTTGATGGTGGTTACTTGCTCTTCAAATGTGTTCATCAAGTTTCTTCAAATGAAGGTTGTGTGTGGTGATGAACACTTTGAATATGTGCCCGCCCTTACATAATACCAACTACAACACCAAGAAGTACGCTAGATTGTACATCTCACGGATCCTATGCTTGTATGGCGTACCGCGTACCATCATATCAGATCGGGGCACTTTATTTGTGTCCCGTTTTTGGGAGCAGCTACACGCTGTGTTGGGGACAAAGCTGATCCGTAGTTCAGCATACCACCCGCATACGGATGGACAAACCGATCAGGTAAATCAAATTTTAGAAGATATGCTATGAGCTTGCGCTATCAACCACGGCAAGAACTGGGATGATCACTTGCCATTGGCCGAGTTCTCGTACAACAATGGGTACCAAGCCAGCATCAAGATGGCGCCTTACGAGGCGCTATACGGGAGAAAATGCCACATACCACTGAAATTGTGTGAGTCTGGCGAAAGGGTTAGCTTCGGGATTGATCTTGTCAACAACGCGGAGGAAAAGGTTCGGCTAATTCAAGCGAACCTAAAAGCCGCACAATCCCGACAGAAACAATATGCAGACCGGAGAAGACGCCCATTACAGTTCGAAGTTGGGGATCACGTATACCTACGTGTGTCTCCAATGAAGGGCGTAAACAGATTCAGGGTGAGAGGAAAGTTGGCACCCCGATTCATCGGTCCATTTCAGATTACAGAGTGATGTGGATCAGTAGCATACCGGCTGAAATTACCAGAAGCACTCTCCGGTGTGCACGACGTCTTTCACATTTCCCAGCTGAGGAAGTGTCTCAAGCTATCAACTACCATTCAGCTGGAGGATATAGAAGAACTGAAACCGGATCTCACGTATCGGGAGGAACCGGTTCAGATTATTGATGAAAAGGCCCGAACCACACGCAACAGTACGTTGTGGTTCTACAAAGTTCTATGGAGTAATCACTCTATGGACGAAGCGACATGGGAGAGCGAAGGATTTCTTCGCACTAACTACTCCGACTTTTTCACGTCGCATATACGGTAATTTTGCCACCGTCCTCTCTCTCATTTTTTTACCTTATAATCTTGGGACGAGATTCTTTTAAGGGGGGAGGAATGTAAGGGCCTAACTTTTTGGCACATATTCAAAGTGTTCATCACCACACACACACTTCATTTGAAGAAACTTGATGAATACATTTGAAGAGCAAGTAAACACCATCAACATGCTCATTAGGGAATAAACTCACAAAATGCAAAAGTGGCATTTCTCACATGCATCATATAGGGGCTGGGCATATGAAAAATTCCCACACCTTGCTAGGAATGTCCATGCCAAATTTCACCCAAACCTAAAACCCTTTTTAGGTCTTTTTGGGAATATCTAGAAGAGGGTAGTTTGAAACAAAATTCAAATTCAAACTATTTCCATCCCATGAATTAAAAAGTGGGAGGCATGTTCTTACTCAGCACATTTTTACGAGCTCACCCACCAATTTTCATTCCATTTGGATTTGGTCTTGACATGAGCTAAGTTTAGCAAATTCAAACCTTATTTGAATTTCAAACTGCATATGTACTGAAATTTAATCAAACAAAACCCAATTTGAAATATATCCAATTCAAATGGCCCAGGGGTAGATAATTCAAATGACCAAGGTTAATTGGGTCTCTTCTGTTTAGTGGGAAATTTTTTATTTCAGAGGTTAAAACCCGGGGGGGACCCACATGTCAACCTCAGCAGCAAAAACAACCGACTGAAGCCCGAGCTCAGTTACTTGCGGGCGATCCAGCGGCCGCCACGGCGAAAGATCGATCGGGACAGCAGCTGCTTGCCGCCCCGAGCCGCTGAACCGCCTCGCTGCCTTCTTATCCCCGAGCGCGAGCCGGCGAGAGGCACATTCGGCTGCTTCTCTGCTCCCTCGCGCAAGAAACGCAGCTCTCGCCGCTGCCCTCTCGGTTGATCATAAAAAGCCGGGATCACAGCCTCTCCACTCCCTCCAAGCTGCAAAACAGTACTAGAGGATCTCCTTATCCTTCCCCATTGTTGGAAACTAGCTGAACTCGGATGATCTCGACCATACCGAGAGTTCTTTTTGGTGACGTAAGTTCGCCGCACCTCGTGCTCCCGTGGACAGCCCAAACGGTAGCATGCCACACCCAAGCTAAGGCGTCCTCGGACGCGTTAGAGGCTGGTGCTGCTCACCCCAAACCACAGCCCAAGTGTTTGATCACCGGCGATGAATTTCATTTTCCCCTTTCACTCGGCGCAGACCGACCTTCGGTGCAGATCCACCAAATTCACACTCCAGAAATATTTAGAGAGTCTCAAACCGTTCCTACACGAACTAGACTTAGTGGCGCACAAGTTGCCTTCACAACCTCTAGCATGAGAAACCCTGTACATGGCGTATTTCCGAGCTTGCCAACGGCGGATGGCTCGGGAAGCGTCGGGCGCACGGTGAGAGCCTACCTAGGACCTTCTCCGAGCTGCTTCGAGCTCATGTCAGTCCTTCCTAGGGTCCACTGATGCTCTACGGCCTTTTGCTCGATTGTTTGGGGTGCTAGGAAGTCCGGCCGACACGGCATAAGTTCTTCCGAAGCCGCCCCTCGTCGCCGGCCATGTTCCGGTGATTTTCGTGATGAGCTGAGCCCAGCATCGTGTTCCCCGGATGGATTTAGGCAGAGGCGGCCAAGATCATGGAGTTTGGCGCACGACAGAGGCCACCGGCGAGCTCTCCGGCGAGGGGTCGCGGCGGCCGAGCGCGGGAGGCCGGAGGTAGACGAAGCCCCCGGTCCCACGTGTCAGCGGGTGATATTTTAAAACCAGGAGTCGCTGTGGCATCGGATCGGGTGCGGCTGCGTGCAAAGAGTTCCGTAGCCCCATGTGTTGACCGCTGAGAAGTTGACATGTAGCCCCGGTCCCCACGCACAGCGGTTTAAACTTTTTCCCGATTTTCAGATTTAGTGCACAAACCCACATAACTTTAGCTAGGAAAATCCAAATCGAGTAAAAAATTTTTGTTGGATTCAGCTCTCTGAGTACTCTCCAGAAAATCAAGTTTCACTTCATGAAAATCCTTAATTCTCCAGAATTAATTCTTCAAAATTTAAACTGTTTAGAATTTTAATTGGAGAAACCTTTGGAGGAAAATTCTGAAATTTTGCTAGGATGTTCACCAAAATATCCCTGAGCTACCATAAAAATTTCAGATCCATTTGAGCTCATTTGATCCACCTAATGGTGTGATTAATAAAACTGTTCCAGAGAAAATAGAAAATGTCCAGAAACATTTTCAGAATTTCTCTGAAATTGTTCAGCTCATATCTTTAGCTAGGAACCTTCAAATTATGTGAAACTAACTCTATTAGAACCCTATGAAAATCTAGTTTTCAGAAAGTCATGGGTTGCTCCATGAAATCCCTAGAACACCCTAAGAGCTCCAATTAAGGTCAAGTACATAATTATTTGTGGAGAGCTCAAATGGCTTTGCTGCAAATGAAACTTGGCCAAGTCTCTGTTTAGGTTGTAACAAAACCACAGTAAAAATTTCAGAGTCATTGGGTCTGTCTAATAAGACTTATAGTTTTCACAAGTTTAAATTCAATTCAAATGCATTTAAATTGATACATGTTATCTCATGTAGTCGCTAAGGTTGAGGAGGAACCCAAAGTCTTAGACTTCGTCACTCCGGAAGAGCAGCTAGCCTACGACCAAGAGCAGCAACACAAGCTCCGATTTGCATTAACCTTTTTACAAAGTTTTACTGTTTTGAGAACTTACTTTGAGCACTCAATAAATTCTTGCATTAGAGTCTTGTTTGAAACCCAATTGCATAGCCAAGAAAACCATGGGTTGGGATTAGGATTGAAAACCCAGTTTAGCTACTGCAATTGTAAGATAGAGTAGGATTTGGTACAAGTTGAGTAGTTGGAACTACTCGCGAGGATAGGCTAGAGGCACTCGACTCGGGTAAAGATTGCAAATGAAACACATGGCAAGAAAAACGAGACCGAGCGGAGAGTAAGGGCAGCAGGACTTTGGGGCCTGGGTGCTATAGCTCCGCTTGTGTCGATTGAGAACCGAGCCGTGTGCGGGCCTGTGGAACAAGCTAGAACAGTACCAAAGACCTACCGGCTATATGGGAACCGGGAAACCGATGTAACTCGGGTAGCTCGGTGTTGAGGCATAGCTGGTCGTTCAGAGGGTAGGTTGAGAGCTCGAGGTGTAAATCGGCTGGCGGCACTGTGGATGCGCGCGCAGAGACCTCTTGCTCGGGACGATTGGACCGGTTCAACATTTGGCTCACGGGTGAAAGGTGGTTGCGTACGACGTCCGTGATGGTTGCTGTAGGTAACATCGAGTACGGGCATACGTGACGGGTTATTCGGGTAACCCTGCAGGTGTAAATCGATTATAATCGCCGTCCCTCACGGTCAGTGAGTACCACTTGTTCACTGTACCATGACGTAGAAAGAACAGGCTAGATACAGTTAAAAGTTTGCTGATTTGAAACTTATACTTTGCTTGTTAATGTTTTGTTGTAGTTTAGAGCTAATTAAAGTTGTTTTCAACTTTTGGCAAAGTACATGAGAGAAATGCGTTTCTTGTTTGATTGCGGCCCAATCATGTGCCTTAGCATAAGGTTCTCCACAACCTGCTGCTAAAACTTGAAAGTAAGGTTCCATTAATTAGGCGAGTCCTTTGCAACTTATTTTATCTCATGCATCCTACAACCATACATGTAGAAGTTTCATGTATAGGAGAGACGGGTCAATCCTGCTGAGCCATCGTGCTCACTGCTTGTGTTTGAAGCTTTTTGCAGGGGTTTATGAGGAAGGGAATCCCGAGGAGGAGACGGAACCCCAGGAGGGGAACCCTGTCGAGTGGGAGTCGTGCACGCCGCCGTGTTAATGTGTGTGCGTGCTAGCGGGGACACGTTCACGGGCTGAACGTGAACTCGATGCATAGTCTACTCCCGTGAGTGTAGACTGAACATATTTTGTTGTACAAATGTTCATAAACCTGTTTATGTAATAAAACTTTGCTTCCGCTTTGTATCTTTGATGTGCGTTATCCGGAGCTGTGCAACGCAGCACCCCTCAGCGTGATCCTGGCTCGACAAAGCCGTCGGGGTCGTGTCATGCATGCATTAAAGATTTGGAGACAATATATCCTTGGCCACCGATGTGAGATCTATACGGATCAAAAAAGCCTCAAGTACATATTCACCCAAACAGATTTGAATTTGAGGCAACGTCGATGGTTGGAACTCATCAAGGATTATGATTTGGAATCAACTATCATCCCAGAAAGGCCAATGTAGTAGCTGATGCATTGAGCCGAAAGGGAGCATGTCACCAACTCACGGTTCGGAAGCTACCGCCCGAGCTGCGCAAGGAGTTGGAACGGTTACATCTTGGGTTCTTGAACGAGATGGAAGTGATGGAACTCCATTCTTCGCTGGAACAAGAGATAAGGGATGGCCAAGCAACGGATGAGGAAATCAAGGAGATCAAGGAAAGAATCTGACAAGGCATAGAAAAGGACTTCAAGGAAGACGGGAAGGGTACGCTTTGGCTAGGGAAAAGGATTTGTGTGCCTAACGTGAAGCATATCCGTGACACGATATTAAAGGAGGCCCTTAGCTCACTTTATTCCATACATCCCAGTAGTACAAAGATATACAAGGACCTGAAAACTTGTTATTGGTGGGATGGTATGAAAAGGGACATAGCTGAGTATGTTGCCTTATGTGACACATGCCAACGGGTGAAGGCCGAACATCAAAGACCCGCTGGACTGTTGCAACCATTTAAATTACCCGAGTGGAAGTGGGAAGACATTGTGATGGCTCTCTAGGATCATAGACTGTCCCCACGTACCACCACTCATCTTTTCTGCGCACTATGTCCTCACTCGTGCGCACCCAGGAAAACTTCCCGGTCGGTAACCCATCCCCAAATTCCTCCGTGGCAAGCACGCTTAACCCCGGAGTTCTTTGCAGTTGGGCTTTCGGAAAAGAAGGTATACCTTGATGGTATGAGTACTCTATCAATCCTATTAAGCCGGGAGTCAGGATATCACACAATCCACCCCCCGTAGAAGACTGACGTCCTCGTCGGTCAACGCCAAGACAGGAACGTCCCCTCTTAGCCACGTCCGTACGTTCAGTACTGGCATACGCATACCGTACGTCCGGTTAGCAGCATACGTACCATACCGTGTCCCACACAGAGGACCCACGCGTCATGCGTACGTACCCACGTCCCTGACCCGTACGCTACCGTATCCTTCTCACTAACCCGTACGCACCAGTGAAACTGTGAGGGTCGGCTCTGATACCATTTGTGATGGCTCTCTAGGATCATAGACTGTCCCCACGTACCACCACTCGTCTTTTCTGCGCACTTTGTCCTTACTCGTGCGCACCCGGAAAAACTTCCCGGTCGGTCACCCATCCCCAAATTCCTCCGTGCTAAGCACGCTTAACCCCGGAGTTCTTTGCATGTGGGCTTCCGGAAAAGAATGTATACCTTGATGGTATGAGTACTCTATCAATCCTATTAAGCCGGGAGTCAGGATATCACAGACATCAGTATGGATTTCATGATCGGATTGCCACGTACTCAGTCAGGTTGCGACTCCATCTGGGTTATTGTAGACCGATTGACGAAAACAGCTATTTTCCTTCCTGTTAAAACCAAGTACAATGTTGCACAACTAGCCGAGCTATAGATGGAGCAAATCGTGTGCAGCCATGGAGTCCCAAAGAGGATCGTTTCAAATCGCGATTCTCAGTTTCCCTCTAGGTTCTGGAGGAAGCTGCATGAAGCCATGGGTACACGACTAAATTTCAGCTCCACTTATCACCCGCAAACCGACGGGCAAACTGAGAGGACAAACAAAATTTTGGAAGACATGTTGAGAGCCTGCGCTTTGAAACATGGACATAGTTGGGATAGGAGTTTTCCGTATGCCGAGTTCTCATACAATAACAGCTACCAAGCCAGCTTGAAGATGTCACCTTTCGAAGCATTGTATGGTAGATGATGTAGGACGCCGCTGTTTTGGAACGAGACCGGAGAGAACCAAGTGTTTGGATCCGAAGTGTTGCAAGAAGCTGAGAAGCAAGTCCAAACGATACGGGAGAACTTGAAGGCTGCTCAGTCACAACAAAAAGGTTATGCGGACAACAGGCAAAGAAAGTTGACTTTTGAAGTAGGAGACTTCGTGTACCTTAAGGTATCACCTATCCGAGGCCAACGACGTTTCAACGTCAAAGGCAAGCTAGTCACTACATCAGACCATTCAAGATTTTGGGCAGGCGAGGAGAGGTAGCCTATCAACTAGAGCTCCTGATGCACCTCTCCGACGTGCATGACGTGTTTCAAGTATCCCAGCTCAAGAAGTGCTTGAAAGTACCAGAAGAACAAATACCGATGGATGAGCTCGAGTTTCAAGAGGATCTGACCTACGTAGAGCACCCTGTCCAAATTTTGGACGTGAAGGAAAGGGTCATGAGGAACAAAGTGATCCGTTGGTGCAAGGTACAATGGAGCCATCACACGGAAGCCGAAGCTACATGGGAACGTGAGGAAGACCTCAAGGCAGAATTCCCTCATCTATTCTCCACTCTATCGAATCTCGAGGGTGAGATTCAGTTTAAGAAGAGTAGGTTTGTAACACCCGCATTCATATTTCATATAGAGAAAACATTTTAAAAGAAGTAGAACAGGTGAAACATAGCTAAAAAGAGTCAATTCCAATCAACCGAGAGCGCCGTCGACACTTCCCGTGGCCTACCGGCCATGTGGCGCCTTCGGAGCTCATCCCTGCAAAAGGAATGAGGTCCGGCATCGCCAGACACGTGGCAGGCAAGGAGCTCGCCTCTACGGAAGGGGGCGAGGTCCGACCCACAGGACACGTGTCGCCTTCGGAGCTAGACTCTGCTGAGAAGAGAGGCTCAGCCCCGCGGGACACATGTCGACTTCGGAACTCAGCCCTGCGGAAGGGATGAGGTCCGCCCCACGGGACACGTATCACCCTCGGGGCTCGCCTCTGAGAGGTCTGACCCGCTGGACATGTGTCACCCTCGGGGGCTTGCCTCCGAGAGGTCTGACCCGCTGGACACGTGTCACCCTCGAAACTCGTCTCCGGGAGGTCCGACACTGCTAGACACATCTTGACCTCGGAGCTTGTCTCCGAGGAGAAGGGAGGTCCGACACTGATGGACACGTGTTAACCTCAGAGCTCGCTCCCATAGAGAGGGGAGATCCGGCTCTAACACGTGGCACTCTCGGAGCTCACCTCGAAAGAGAGGGGAGGTCCGGCACTGACACGTGGCGCACGCGGAGGTCGCTTCTAAGGGAGAGGGGAGGTCCCACCCGCCAAGGCACGTGGCGCACGCGGAGCTCGCCTCTGAGGAGAGGGGAGGTCCCGACCGCCTGACACGCGGCACAACCGGATCTCGCCTCTGCGGAGAAGGGAAGCCCGGCCTCCGCTGGACACGTGGAGCCTGCGGAGCTTATCCCTGCGGAAGGACGAGATCCTTAAGCGGTTTTCCCCTGTACGCGAGTACCCGGTACTGAGGAAACTGACACATAATTCTTCCACGTTGAATACTGCAACCAAATCGATTGGATATAAGTTGTTCAGATCCAAAACAATTTGAATAGGACTCTTATTTGAAATCCAATCGGAGTAGGACTCTTCCTTATCCCCTTATAAATAGAACCCGAAACACCACCTTGGCCGTAACACCTTTTCAAGTCAACGACTCAGAGGCCCTATGTGACGCCCTCAATTCTGTGGAAAACCACGGAACCGAGAACTAATGCATATGTGTGCCCAGGATGTTCATCAAACATACACATACGTTCCACAAACTGAATTCAGATTATATATTACCACGAATAACAGAGTTTATTACAATACCTCATGAGTCTTAGACTCATGCTCACAGCGGAAGTCTTTATTTCTATGCAGCGGAAGTCTTATTTTAATGCGGAAGCAAAAACTAATGCAGAAGCAAAACTAAGCAGAAGTGGCTCCATCTCTACTCCTTCCACAGGCAAGGTTCAAAACAGATCACACGCCATAATGCTCCACTTGGTCTTCATAGTAGCCTTCTCTTGCTGTTGATGATGAAATAATAATGCAAGTTTGAGTATAATGATGTACTCAGCAAGTGCGGGAAAACACATGATATGCAGCTCATAAACAAGGTAGGTATAAAAGGCTTATTTGCAGAAAAGCAGATTTGTAAAACCATGATAAAACAGAAACTTAACTTTAGATGTAATCCCAACATGTATTAAATTACCAACATACCTCCATCACTTCCCGTGTTCCATCCGAACATTAACCAATCCTTTATTCATACTCACGAATACCTCCTCGTATTCGCTACCATCTCACCTCGTAAAACAACCTTGTCTCACACCGAGACCAATCTCATGTCATGTCCCAGCAGTCATGCAACCATCTCATCACCTAGACTCCACAGTTCCAACAACCAAACCATAACCAAATCCATAACCAAGAACCTTCCCTATAACCATCCCAACTAATCATGGCAGCTTAGCCAGGTGCTCGTGACCGTAAGCTTGGCTATCATGATAGTTTTAGACTCTGCGGAGTGTGCACCTCTTTACCCACAAGTTTGTGATTTCGTCACCCATCGGCGACTGCAGAACCTCCATTATACCAGTACACATCCGTCGGTGTATGGTCAAGAGATCACAAAATAGCCTTTACAAAGGGGTTACTAGATGTATGGACTCACTAAGGTTTCACCGACAGGCTAGAATCTCCAATTCTCCCACCCACGGGCCCCCTGTTGTGCCGTGCAGTTCCCAGGGCAGTCCTCACTCGACTCCCATTCCCCGCGCCTTCCACAGTCCATAACACTCTAGCAACTTACATAATTACTCAGCTAAGCCGCACCCATACTTAGCCTTGTGGTGGCACTGTTATCCTGGCATGTGCATGCATGAACCGGTCCTTAGATCTATGGCAAGTAAAACAACCATCTCATGCTACCTCATTCACAAACTCAAGCTTGCCTTGATCTCCCTCCGATACATGTTCATTAACATCATCAGTTTCTCATTATCATTACGAGTGCAGTTAGCTAGACACATCTACCTCGCTTCCCAATCCCATAGACTCAGCGAAGCATAAAGCAAAAACCATACCCGACTCATAAACTTCCCAGGCGACAAGGGTGGTTTAACCAATACTAGTAAACTCGTATAAAAAGGGTTTCCCATCATGTTTGACTCAGCACACACACCTTTTTGCAAAACAAAACAGTTTTATCCAAAACATAGGATCGATATGGTCAAGGAGCACTTGCCTTGTTCTTGCAGTTCCGGTTGTTCTTGATTCTCAAAACCTTGTTGCTGTAGCTCGTCGTAGACAGCTCCCTGAGCTTGTCCTGCTATGTAGGGTCACGTGCATACAGGATTCACGTCAATCAATATTTATGCACAAACCTTAAACTAGATGCGATGATGCATATGCATGCTATCTCATGATTAGTTTTATTAGATTGATCTGTACGTGTTCCTGCATGGCCTTGTATGGAAAGAGGTGTTCGGATCAAAGGTGGACGTGGCGATGATCTTGTCTTAGATCAAACTAATCATCAAGTGATCTGCCCACGAGAAGGCTTCTGTTCGAAAAGAATGGAAGAACAGATGCAAAGAGATGAACACAATGATATTGAAGTCCTACCTCACGTTCCTTTTGACTTCGAGGTCCTCCTCAGACCGCTCGGTTCTTCTCCGATGATCTCCCTTGTTGCGCTTCAGCGATGGTTTCCTCGGCGAGTTAGGGCTAGGGCTCTAAGTCGTCGGCTCAGGAGTCGAAAGAGAAGTTTGTGGTTTCGGCCAGAGGTTTTGGGTTCTATTTATAATCGGGAAGAGAAGAGTCCTAATCTGATTGTATCCCGAATAAGAGTCTTATTCAGATCTTTGTTGGATCCTAATATCTTATCTTTAGTAACATCGTGGAATTTAGATCGGTTTCTGTTGCGTACCGGTATCTTTACGCGTAAAAACCGCTCCAGAACTCGTTACCTCCGCGATGATGAGCTCTGGAAGCTCCACGTGTCCTTCCGGGCCTGGTATCTTCTCCTTCGCAGAGACGAGCTCCGGTTGTGCCGCGTGTCACGAGCGAGACCTCCCCCTTCTTCGGAGGTGAGCTCCGAGCACGCCACGTGTTGGTGCCAGTCTTCCCTCTCTTCCTTCCTCAGGAACATGCCCCGAGGTCGACACGTGTCTAGCAACGAAAGACCCCCCCCAGAGATAAGCTCCTGTGGTCGACACGTGTTCGATAGATCCGGACTTCTCTGAGACGAGCTCCGAGATCGACACGTATCCCGTGCGACTGGTCCTCTGATTTCCGCGAGGACTAGCTCCGAGGATGACACGTGTCTTGCGGAAACGCCTTTGCTTCTTCTCAGAGGCTAGCTCTGTGGGCAACATGTGTCCCACAGGATCGGACCTCTCCCCTTTGTGGCGACGAGCCCCGAACCTGCCACGCAGCTCTTTCAGCGGCGGACCTCTCTTCACTTCGCAGGGACGAGCTCCGAACACGCCACGTGGCCAGCGGCCGCGGTAAGTTGTCTTCAGCGCTCTCGGAGGGCTTTATTGGCTATTCTTTTGATAATTCTCTCTGTTCCTATTTTTCATTAAAATGTTTCCTCTTCATAGAACATGAACATATGCTGACACCCGAGGCGAGGGTGTCACAAATCTACCCCCCTTAAATTGAATCTCGCCCTCGAGATTCGTTAGTAGGAAATAGATGGGGGAATTCCGCCTTGATATCCTCTTCACGCTCCCATGTGGCCTCAGCTTCGGTGTGATGGCTCCATTGTACCTTGCACCATCGAATCACCTTGTTTCGGGTGACCCTTTCCTTTACGTCCAAGATCCGGACAGGGTGTTCTGTGTATGTCAGGTCTTCTTGAAGTTTAAGCTCTTCCATTGACACTTGTTCCTCTGGTACTCTCAAGCACTTCTTGAGCTGGGATACATGAAACACGTCATGTACGTCGGAGAGGTGGTTTGGGAGCTCTAGTTGGTAGGCTACTTCTCCTCGCTTGTCCAAAATCTTAAATGGTCCGATGTAGCGAGGTGCTAGCTTGCCTTTAATGTTGAAACGTCGTTGGCCTCGGATAGGTGATACCTTAAGGTATACGAAGTCTCCCATTTCAAAGGTCAACTTCCTACGCCTATTGTCCGCATAGCCTTTCTGTCGTGACTGGGCAGCCTTTAAGTTCTCCTGTATTGTTTGGACCTGCTTTTCAGCTTCTTGCAGTACTTCAGGTCCAAACACCTGGTTCTCTCCAGTCTCGTTCCAGAATAGTGGCATTCTACACCGTCTACCATATAAGGCTTCGAAAGGCGACATCTTTAAGCTAGCTTGATAGCTGTTGTTATAGGAGAACTCGGCATACGGTAAACTCCTATCCCAACTACGCCCACGTTTCAAGGCACAAGCTCTCAACATGTCCTCCAAAATTTGGTTCGTCCTTTCGGTTTGTCCATCTGTTTGTGGGTGGTAGGCGGAGCTAAAATCCAGTCGTGTACCCATGGTTTTCTGCAGCTTCCTCCAGAATCTAGAGGTAAACTGAGAACCTCGATCTGAGACTATCCTCTTTGGAACACTGTGACGGCACACGATCTGCTCCATGTACAACTCTGCCAATTGTGCAATGTTGTAACTGGACTTTACGGAAGAAAATGTGCAGTTTTTGTCAATCGGTCCACAATGACCCAGATGGAGTCGTATCCCGACTGAGTACGTGGTAATCCGACGATGAAGTCCATACTGATGTCCTCCCATTTCCATTCGGGTATTCTCAAAGGTTGCAACAATCCAGCGGGTTTTTGATGTTCGGCCTTTACCCGTTGGCATGTGTCGCATAGGGCAACGTATTCGGCTATATCCCTCTTCATACCATCCCACCAATAACAAGTTTTTATGTCCTTGTACATTTTGGTGCTTCCTGGATGTATGGAATAGGGTGAATCATGTGCCTCCTTCAATATCATGTCGCGGAGGTGTCTTATGTTCGGCACACAAATCCTTTTTCCTAGCCAAAGCGTACCCTTTTCATCCTCATTGAAATCCTTCTCTATTCCTTGTCGGATTCTTTCCTTGATCTCCTTGATTTCCTCGTCCGTTGATTGGCCCTCTCTTATTTCTTGCTCCAATGGGGAGTGGATCTCCATTATCTCCACGTTATTCAAGAATCCGAGGTGTAACCGTTCGAACTCCTTCTGTAGTTCGGGTGGTAGCTCCCGAACCGTGAGTTGGTGACATGCTCCCTTTCTGCTCAATGTGTTTGCTACTACATTGGCCCTCCCGGGGAGGTAGTTGATTCCCACATCATAATCCTTGATGAGTTCTAACCATCGACGTTGCCTCAAATTCAAGTCCGTTTGTGTAAATATGTACTTGAGGCTTTTATGATCCGTATAGATCTCACATCGATGTCCAAGTATATAATGTCTCCAAATCTTCAATGCATGCACCACTGCTGCTAGCTCCAAGTCATGCGTAGGATAGTTAAGCTCGTGCTTCTTTAATTGTCGTGAGGCATAGGCTACCACTTGTCCTTCCTGCATAAGTATACATCCGAGCCCTTGTCTGGATGCATCACAATATATGTCAAAGCTCTTGCTTACGTCTGGCAATACCAGAACTGGTGCTGTGATTAGCCTTTTCTTGAGTTCCTCAAAACTTTCTTGGCAGGCTTGTGTCCAATGAAAGACTTTTCCCTTCATTAGCAACCCCGTCATAGGTTTTGCTATCTTAGAGAAGTCTTTAATGAAGCGCCGTTAGTATCCTTCCATCCCAAGGAAACTCCGAATATCCCTCACGCTCTTCGGTTGGTCCTACTTCAGAACATCTCTCACCTTTCCAGGATCAACCGATACCCCTTCCTTGGAGATAATATGGCCTAGGAAAGATATTTCCTTTAGCCAAAATTGACACTTGTTGAGCTTGGCATACAATTGATGCTCACGCAACTTCTGCAAGGTCAATCTCAGATGTTCTCCATGCTCCTCCTCACTTTTTGAATACACCATAATGTCATCGATGAAAACCACGACGAACTTGTCCAAGTACTCCATGAAAACCTTGTTCATAAGGTACATGAAGTATGCAGGTGCATTTGTTAACCCAAAAGACATGACGGTATATTCATATGAACCATACCGTGTCCGAAAGGCTGTCTTAGGTATATCGGAAGTCTTAATCTTCAGCTGGAAGTATCCCGACCGAAGATCAATCTTGGAAAATACTCGGGCTCCTTTCATTTGATCGAACAGGTCCTCTATACGGGGCAGAGGGTATTTATTCTTGATTGTCACCTCGTTGAGAGACCTGTAGTCCACGCACATTCTTTGGGTTCCATCCTTCTTGTCCATGAAGAGTACCGGAGCTCCCCATGGTGACGAGCTTGGACGGATAAAACCCTTCTCCAGCTGTTCTTGAATTTGCCTTTTGAGTTCAACTAGCTCGTTGACGGGCATCCTATATGGTCTCTTAGCTATAGGTGCAGTTCCGGATACCAAATCTATGGCAAACTCGATGTCCCGGTCAGGTGGCATTCCTGGAAGCTCTTTCGGGAACACGTCCGAAAATTCCTGAACCACTGGAATGCTGTCCAATGTCGTTCCTTCGACGTGGTTCAAATTTGCCCGTTCGGTTGTTTGCTGGGCTGACTCAAACTCGACACGAATACCGTGTTCGTTTGTCAACTGCACGCTCCTTTCAGCACATTGGATTACTCCATTGTGCTTGCTTAACCAATCCATTCCGAGTATGATGTCAATCCCGTGGGAGTCCAAGACAATAAGGTTGGCAAGGAAGTCTACCCCCCTTATTTTAAGGCTTACTTTAGGACATACAATATTAGTCCTCATTTCTCCTCCGGGAGAATTAACTAACATAGCACATTCTAAGTGGGATACGGGTAGATGATGTTTGGCAACATATTTGGATGATATGAAGGAATGCGATGCTCCGGAATCAAATAAAATGGTGGCTGGGTTGGAGTTGGCAAGGAACATACCAATTGCGACGTCCTCAGCCTGTTGTGCTTCCTCAGCAGTGACATGGTTTACGTGGCCACGAGCATAGTTCTGCGGTCCATGTTTTCCTTGGTTGTCCCCTCCGTTTGGTTGCTGGTTCTGCTTGGGCACGTTACCTTGCTGTCCAGGGCCTCTCCTTGGGCACTGGTTAGCGAAGTGGCCTATTTCCCCGCATGCAAAGCATGCCCTATTGCCTACGGCAGCAGGTACGTTGGGGCGGGGGTTTTGAACAGGAGTACCATTGTTAGGTCGGGCCGCAGGAGGCATGGGCACACGAGGTGCCGGTGCAACGAATTGTTGCTGCGGTGGCTGACCAGGGCGGTACGCAGGAGTGGTCGGTCTATACTGCGGTGCAGGGCGAATGTACCTAGGTCGTACGTTGCTCCCTTGGGGCTGGTATGGCATCTTCCTTTTACACTCTCGCTCGATCTCTCGGATCTTGTTTTCAACCACAATAGCCTTATCAACTAGCTTCTGGAAGCTTACGTAGTCATTGTTGAGGAGTTGAACCTGGATCTCATTGTTCAACCCTCTCATGAACAGGTACTGCTTCCTCTGGTCTGAGTTGACATCTTCGGGGGCGTACCGGGACAGTTGTATGAACTTGTTGAGATACTCGTTCACACTCTTCTGTCCTTGGCGGAGGCCTTCAAACTCCTGCCTCTTGAGCATTATTACATCAGCAGGGATGTAGTGAGAGCGGAAACTTTCCTTGAACTCAGTCCAAGTGATTGTCTCCGGGTTGGCATGGGCGTTGCTCAAGGCATCCCACCAGTCAGCAGCGGCTCCCGTAAGTTGGTGCGATGCGAAGAGAACCTTCTCTTGGTCGTTGCACTGAACAGTGGCGAGCTTCTTCTCCATGGATTTCAACCAATCATCGGCCTCCATTGGATCGCTTGCTTGAGCAAAGGTGGGTGGTCAAGTCCTCATGAACTCTCCCAACCTGTTATGAGCCGGCGGTGGTGGTGGCAGTGGTACCGGAACGGGGTTTTCGTTGGCCTGCAACTGACCCAAAGTTTGGATCATGGTTTGCATAAGCTGGTTTTTCATGGCCATCAACCTTTCCAGATGGTTTTCACCAGCTCCGGGGTTAGCAGGAACTTCCTCGTGGTCATCCTCCTGGACGTTCCTTCGGCTGGCGTTTCCTCTCACCATCTGTGAGAGAAATAGAATGGAAGGTTATTTAGGTAGGTCCCTTCAACTATATGCATCAAGGTGAGTTGGACTATATATATTAGCCCTTATGAGGATGTGATCAAGTGCCGAAGCATTTCACACCTCTTTCTTCTTACGTATGGACAATGTTTTTGAGACGTCCCACAATTCACACTAAGCACACAATCACAAATAATCATCACCAGGGCCCACACAACTCCTATTCAAGGATGGTTTCCTATGTCAAGGTGGGTTTTAAAGGCCAATCTAAGCAATTCACCTTAGGACGCTTGCGACTCCTACATAGGGGTGTAACTCGCTTGTCACCCCGTGGCTCTAATATCAATCTAAGGTTTCTATCTAGGCGTGTAACCTACTGTCAACCCGTGGCTCTGATACCAATCTGTGACGCCCTCAATTCTGTGGAAAACCACGGAACCGGGAACTAATGCATATGTGTGCCCAGGATGTTCATCGCACATACACATACGTTCCACAAACTGAATTCAGATTATATATTACCACGAATAACAAAGTTTATTACAATACCTCATGAGTCTTAGACTCATGCTCACAGCGGAAGTCTTTATTTCTATGCAGCTGAAGTCTTATTTTAATGCGGAAGCAAAAACTAATGCAGAAGCAAAACTAAGCAGAAGTGGCTCCATCTCTACTCCTTCCACAGGCAAGGTTGAGAACAGATCACACGCCATAATGCTCCACTTGGTCTTCATAGTAGCCTTCTCTTGCTGTTGATGATGAAATAATAATTCAAGTTTGAGTACAATGATGTACTCAGCAAGTACGGGAAAACACATGATATGCAGCTCATAAACAAGGTAGGTATAAAAGGCTTATTTGCAGAAAAGCAGATTTGTAAAACCATGATAAAACAGCAACTTAACTTTAGATGTAATCCCAACATGTATTAAATTACCAACATACCTCCATCACTTCCCGTGTTCCATCCGAACATTAACCAATCCTTTATTCATACTCACGAATACCTCCTCGTATTCGCTACCATCTCACCTCATAAAACAACCTTGTCTCACACCGAGACAAATCTCATGTCATGTCCCAACAGTCATGCAACCATCTCATCACCCAGACTCCACAGTTCCAACAACCAAACCATAACCAAATCCATAACCAAGAACCTTCCCTATAACCATCCCAACTAATCATGGCAGTTTAGCCAGGTGCTCGTGACCGTAAGCTCGGCTATCATGATAGTTTTAGACTCTGCAGAGTGTGTACCTCTTTACCCACAAGTTTGTGATTTCGTCACCCATCGGCGACTGCAGAACCTCCATTATACCAGTACACATCCGTCGGTGTATGGTCAAGAGATCACAAAATAGACTTTACAAAGGGGTTACTAGATGTATGGACTCACTAAGGTTTCACCGGCAGGCTAGAATCTCCAATTCTCCCACCCACGGGCCCCCTCTTGTGCCATGCAGTTCCCAGGGCAGTCCTCACTCGACTCCCATTCCCCGCGCCTTCCACAGTCCATAACACTCTAGCAACTTACCTAATTACTCAGCTAAACCGCACCCATACTTGGCCTTGTGGTGGCACTGTTATCCTGGCATGTGCATGCATGAACCGGTCCTTAGATCTACGGCAAGTAAAACCACCATCTCATGCTACCTCATTCACAAACCCAGGCTTGCCTAGATCTCCCTCCGATCCATGTTCATTAACATCATCAGTTTCTCATTATCATTACGAGTTCAGTTAGCTAGACACATCTACCTCGCTTCCCAATCCCATAGACTCAGCGAAGCATAAAGCAAAAACCATACCCGACTCATAAACTTCCCAGGCGACAAGGGTGGTTTAACCAATACTAGTAAACTCCTATAAAAAGGGTTTCCCATCATGTTTGACTCAGCACACACACCTTTTTGCAAAACAAAACAGTTTTATCCAAAACATAGGATCAATATGGTCAAGGAGCACTTGCCTTGTTCTTGCGGTTCCGGTTGTTCTTGATTCTCAAAACCTTGTTGCTGTAGCTCGTCGTAGACAGCTCCCTGAGCTTGTCCTGCTATGTAGGGTCACGTGCATACAGGATTCACGGCAATCAATATTTATGCACAAACCTTAAACTAGATGTGATGATGCATATGCATGCAATCTCATGATTAGTTTTATTAGATTGATCTGTACGTGTTCTTGCATGGCCTTGTACGGACAGAGGTGTTCGGATCAAAGGTGGACGTGGCGATGATCTTGTCTTAGATCAAACTAATCATCAAGTGATCTGCCCACGAGAAGGCTTCTGTTCGAAAGGAATTGAAGAACAGATGCAAAGAGATGAACACAATGATATTTAAGTCCTACCTCACGTTCTTCTTGACTTCGAGGTCCTCCTCAGACCGCTCGGTTCTTCTCCGATGATCTCCCTTGTTGCGCTTCAGCGATGGTTTGCTTGGCGAGTTAGGGCTAGGGCTCTAAGTTGTCGGCTCAGGAGTCGAATGAGAAGTTTGTGGTTTCGGCCAGAGGTTTTGGGTTCTATTTATAATCGGGAAGAGAAGAGTCCTAATCTGATTGTATCCTGAATAAGAGTCTTATTCAGATCTTTGTTGGATCCTAATATCTTATCTTTAGTAACATCGTGGAATTTAGATCGGTTTCTTTTGCGTACCAGTATATTTACGCGTAAAAACCGCTCCAGAACTCGTTACCTCCACGATGATGAGCTCCGGAAGCTCCACGTGTCCTTCCAGGCCTGGTATCTTCTCCTTCGCAGAGACGAGCTCCGGTTGTGCCGCGTGTCACGAGCGAGACCTCCCCCTTCTTCGGAGGTGATCTCCGCGCACGCCACGTGTTGGCGCCGGTCTTCCCTCTCTTCCTTCCTCAGGAACATGCCCCGAGGTCGACACGTGTCTAGCAACGAAAGACCCCCCGGAGATAAGCTCTGGTGGTCGACACGTGTTCGATAGATCCGGACTTCTCTGAGATGAGCTCCGAGATCGACACGTATCCCACGCGACTGGTCCTCTGATTTCCGCGAGGACTAGCTCCGAGGATGACACGTGTCTTGCGGAAATGCCTTTGCTTCTTCTCAGAGGCTAGCTCCGTGGGCAACACGTGTCCCACAGAATCGGACCTCTCCCCTTTGTGGCGACGAGCCCCGAACCTGCCACGCAGCTCTTTCAGCGGCGGACCTCTCTTCACTTTGCAGGGACGAGCTCCGAACACGCCACATGGCCAGCGGCCGAGGTAAGTTGTCTTCGGCGCTCTCGGAGGGCTTTATTGGCTATTCTTTTGATAATTCTCTCTGTTCCTATTTTTCATTAAAATGTTTCCTCTTCATAGAACATGAACATATGCTGACACCCGAGGCGAGGGTGTCACACCCTAGCCCCCAAATCGCCGAGTTCCACCCCCTCGCCGGAGTTCAGCCACCGTTCAGACCGCCGACGAGCCCCGACACGCTCGCCGTCGCCGAAGAGAGCCGACGATCTGTCTTGCTAGGAGGAAGGCCCTGACACCAAGGAGAAGTTAGGTAGGTCTTTGTTACGACCTTACGACATCATCACGGTTTTCTTTGCATCTGTTTCTTCGATCCCTTTGAACAGAAGCTTTTTCGTGTGGACAGATCACGTGTTGATCGGTTTGATCTAGATCTTGAGTCAGGATCATCACCACGTCCGCACTTGATCTTTACACCCTTGTTCATCGTAAAACCCCATGCAAACCCTTAAAACATGTAAGAACACGTACAAACTGACAGCACCATAGGATTAACATGCATATGCACCATTGCATCTTGAGTAAAGTTTGTGCATGATGTTTGATTGCTGTGAATCTTGTATGTGCGGAACATGAGTAGAAGGGCAAGCTCAGGGAGCTATCTACGAAGGACTACAGCACCAAGACTTCGAGACACCTGAGCAACAAAAGCCACAGGACCAAGGAAAGTGCCCATTGACCATATTGATCCCATGTTTTGAAACTGTTTTGTTTGCGAAAACTGTGTATGCTTGAGTCAATTTGATGGAAACCCTTTAATAGGAGTTTACTAGTTTTGTTAACCACCCTTGTCGCCGGGAAAGTTGATGAGTCGGGTATGGTCGTTTTTTCTTTTGCTTCGCTAATCTACGGGTTACGGGGAGCGATATAGAACGTGTTTAGGTACTGCACTCATATGAATAATGATAATGAAAACTTGATGATGATAATGAACATGAATCAGGGGAGATCTAGGCAAGCTCGGTTTGTGGAAGTGGTAGAGTGAGATGGTGGTTTACTTGCCGTAGATCTAAGGACCGGTTCATGCAAGCACATGCCAGGAAAACGGTGCCACCACAAGGCCAAGTATGGGTGTGGCTTAGCTGACTAATTAGGTAAGTTGCTAAATTGTTATGGACCGTGGAAGGCATGGGGAATGGGAGTCAAGAGAGGACTGCCCTGGGAACTGCATGGCACAAGAGGGGGCCCGTAGGTGGGAGAATGGTGATTCGAGCCTGCTGGTGAATCCTTTGTGAGTCCATACATCTAGTAGCCCCTTTGTAAAGGCTATTTTGTGATCTATTGGCCATACACCGATGGTTGTGTACTGGTATAATGGAGGTTCTGCAGTCGCCGACGGGTGACGAAATTACAAACTTGTGGGTAAAGTGGTGCCACCTCTTAAGAGTGAAAAACTATCATGATAGCCGTGCTTCCGGTCACAAGCACCTGGCCAACTTCCATGATTAGAGGGAAAGTTTGGGATGGATGTTTATTGGTTTGGTTATGGTATGGTCTTTGGGTTTGGTTTTTGGGACTGTTGAGTCGTAACAATGAGTTCGGTTTCGGAAGATATGAATATGAGATGAATATGAGATGGTGGTATGAATATGAGATGGTTATGGATATCATGAGCATGAGATGAAAGTTGAGAAAGATTTATGGTTGGTTAAGACATGAAAGGTGGTGAATCGTAAAGGAGGTATGTTGATGTTTTAATTGTACATATGCCGGGATTAAATTCACTTAAAGTTAGTTTCTGTTTTTATCATGTTTGAGAAATAAACTTTGCTTTCTGCAATAATCCTTTTTGTTCCTACCTTGTTGGAAGCTACATGTCATACATTTCCTGCACTTGCTGAGTACGACATGTACTCACCCTTGCATTATCATACGATCATCAGCAACAGGAGAGGAGTACTTCGAAGATCATGTGGAGTACTAGGCGTGCGGACTGCCGTCAACTTGCCTGTGGAGTTGGAGATGGAGCCGCTGCTGCTGTTTAGTTTGCTTCCACTATCGTTTAGAGACTTCCGCTGCTAGAATAAGTTAGAGACTTCTGCTGCAAGAATGAGTTAGAGATTGATATAATAAAGTACTTAAACCCTATTACTGTGGTTATATTCTGAATTCAGTTTGTGGATTACATGTGTATGTGTGTTAAACTTCCTGGGCACACATATGCATTAGCTGGGTTCCGTGTTTTACGGGATCGGGCATCACAAATTAAGGACTGTATTATGGGAAAACTTAGGTTTACGGTGAGGATTCGCTAGTTTGCCCAAGTAAGGACTATATTAGCATAGTTACTTAAAGTGACAAGACTAACATATGTGTTATAATTCTGAATTTTGATTACGTAACGACGCACCTACGTTCAGGTAAAAATGGTAAGGAACGCCACTAAAAGAGGTTCAATTTCGGTTAGCTCCCCTGACGTGGAATGTGGTTCAGGGATAGTTCTCATAGCTTGGTGTGAGACGTTAATATGAAACTCTTGGACTCTTCATGTTCCTGAGTTCATATGAAACGCTGATCCCTAGCGTGCATTAGGCAAGCAAGTGGAGACCCCATTGTGTGGTCAGTAACGCGATAGTGTGTTTTTTCTGGAAATAGCCCTGGAGGACATACGCAGCGCTTGCCATCCGTGTGCCCTGCAGGGAAGTAGGTGGTATCTGTTGGGTTGATAAAATTCCCAACCGTGAAGACTTGTTCGCGCTCTACTCGGGTTCCCCGTCATGTGGTGTGAAAACACGATCACGTACCTTGATACGTGGCTTAACTCAAGGACGGCCGTATGGCAATGATACGGGTGTATGTATTTACTTTCAAATATGGACCTGCCTGAAATGAAAACAACCTTTGAGTGCATCATTATTGGGTGTTCTTCTGAAGGTACTAACCACATATGTAAACCATGTAGTACACGTGTGTGAGCGACCGTTTAGTGCCACAATTGAGACGTATATGCCGGTATAATCCGGTTAGGATTTTCCTTTTTGTGAGGAACGTAGTACCATCATATAATAGGCATTTGCATGAAATATAATGGTAACAAGTAACTAAAATAACCAAGTTTAAATATTTAGGACCCTGGTTGGGTAGAAAATTCAATAGTTGATCAGTTTAGCTCAAAGGGATTGAAAAACAGAGTGCTCTGTTTTGGCAGCAAGTCTGCTGAATTTTAACAGAGCATAACTCACAGATTATTTAGCCAATGGAGGAGAGGGATATAGTTCTGGAAAGGTGTTTAAGTACTCTACAACTTTGTTGTAGACTTCCAGAGCATAATCAAACATTAAGATGGTTTAAATCCCAGAGGTATGTAAACTGTCCAGAACCAGGACAGAATTAAAATACTCTCTGGGCTGTTCTGTTTTTCAAGCATAAATTCCAGTAGAAAAATCTAAAATTTTCATACGACACCTTTTTGAAAAGGGTAGGTGATGTGTTACATCTTTGTAATTCAAAGTTTCTGCAATTTCAGCACGGAATTCAGTGGAAATTAGAGTTGAAAACAGCAACTTCCAAAGGAGGTGCTGTTGAAATTCTTCCAAAAATTCTGTTGACTTTGAATTATCGTAACTTTTTAACCAGAGCTGATCTGAGGGCACATAAATACTCGTTGGAAAGATACTGAAGTTAAATTCAACTTTGGTATTCAGCTTGAGTCATGAAAATGCCCATCACCAGATCAAAATCTGGAATATGTACAAACTGGTCATTCTGGCAGAGGGATGACAGTTGAACTCATTTGAGAGATTGTTGTACCCTAGGGGGTTTAAGTACTTCCAATGGGGCTGAACATACTCATGAGTGGTTATCTTCAACTAGTGAAATATTTTAGTATATGTCCTACTTAAGTTTCTTTTGCTAGAGACCATGTTTGTGTCGTATTGAAGATAAAAGGGTAATATACATGATGACAAAGAGATATTAACGTCTCGTAGTGACCAAACCTAGTTGAGATGAACTTCCAAAGAGGAAGTCCGGCAATTTGGATTTAACTAGCTTGTATTTGGTCTGGTAATGGTGTAGCTTGTGCAAAGTTATTACATTATCTATATACGAGATGTATCACATGTGTTACTGTCATTATCTTTTACTCCTATTCTATTGGACTGCATGAAGTATGTTGCGGGACTGATTTTTATTGTCGTATGGTTGCAGATGGTTCGCACTTGGGCCACGCATGAGGTTGGTGGCTCTAGCCAGCAGGGGGGTGATGACTCCCAGCCACCTACCTACGACAGCACCCAGCAGCAACAACCACCACCGCCGCCTCCTCTTACACTAGCGGATGTGATCGCGGCCCTGGTGGGTAATCGTGAGGAGCAGACCGATCTGCTCCGCACGATAGTGCAAAATACGTCCCAGGCGGGGGGGGGGGGGGGGGCATCAAGAGAGGGGGCCTCATGAGCCCCCACGTTGTGACGTACTCGGACTTCATGAGTACACACCCTCCGATGTTCACTGAAGCAGCAGAACCCCTGGAGGCCGACAACTGGCTGCGGACGATCGAGTCTAAGTTCGGGCTGCTCCAATGCATGGAGCGGCAGAAGACTCTCTTCGCGGCGCAGCATCTTCACGGTGCCGCTGGTGCATGGTGGGCGAACTATGTCGCCTCACTGCCGGCTGGCGACACCGTGGAGTGGGAAGAATTCCGGGAGGCGTTCCGTGCCTACCATATTCCTCCCGGGATAATGAAGCGGAAGTTCCAAGAGTTCTTGGAGCTGATGCAGGGCAGGAGGAGTGCCCACGATTACTCCCGTGCCTTCAACCATATGGCGCACTATGCGTCGTATTATGTCTCCACTGAAGAGAAGAAGGGAGAGCATTTCTATCGGGGGTTAAATCCCGAGATGAAGACGCGTATCGTACAATGTAATCATGGCACGTTCAACGATCTTGTCAACGCCGCGATCATGCAAGAAGACGCTCAGCGGGAATTGGTGGCTGAGCAGCGAAAGCGCAGCGCTCCACCCAGCAGTGGGGGGCTCCTCAGAAATACCGCATGGTGTATCGGACACCATCCGGTCAGAAGTGGCTTCCACTGGCGCGACCTCAGCAGTTCAGGGGTCGTTCTTTCCAGCCACCCCCGTTCCGACCGCTGATGCCACCACCGTGACCGCAACAGCAGCAGCAGATGGTACCCCGGGCATTTCCACCACCACATCGCGCCCCGGGTTTCCATCCGCCGATCAGCAGAGGACCGCCTCGCTAAAACTGCTACACGTGTGGCCAGGCGGGCCATTTCTTGAAGGACTGTCCCCAGGGGCAGCAGAGCAGCGGGCAAGCCCAGTATCAGGGCAGTGCTCGAGGCCGACCTCCGGTCAAGAAGGTTGGTCAGCAAACTGGGGGTGTTCACAACCTCAACAATGAGGACGCCCCAGAGGGAGAAAACGTGTTGGCGGGTACATTTACTCTCAACGATAAAGCAATAATCATATTATTTGATTCTGGTGCAACCCACAACTTCATAAGTGCATCATATGTGGTTAAGCATCAGCTAGAAGCCTTTCCAACCGAGTGCTCTTATATGATCTGCTCACCGGGAGGAAAGATTTCAGAAACTATGATGATTCCGAAAGCACCACTGTGCTTAGGTGGGAAGATATATCCCACCACTATGATTATTCTTGAGGGGCAGAAGATTGATGCAATCTTAGAGATGTCATAGCTAAGTTACCATGGTGCTGTCCTAGCAACATTATCACGGACGGTTCACCTCAACTCCCCACTACACCGTCCGCAGTCCCTCATACTAGACAATCCAGTCCGGGAAGTTTCAGCCGCCTATACTACTGAAGCTTCCAAGCTAGAGGACATCCCTGTAGTCCGACAGTATCCCGACGTGTTCCCGGATGATCTTCCGGGCATGCCACCTGAGCGGGATGTAGAGTTAAAGATTGAGCTTGCACCCGGGACTACTCCTATCTCACGGAGGCCATACAAAATGGCTCCGAACGAGCTGGCTGAATTGAAAGAACAGTTCAACGATCTGTTGAGAAAAGGTTTCATTAGACCGAGTTCCTCGCCTTGGGGAAGCTCGGCGCTGTTCGTATAGAAGAAGGATGAAACCTTGAGGCTGTGTGTGGATTACCGGCCGATCAACACCGTCACCATCAAGAACAAATACCCACTGCCCCGCATTCACATCCTGTTTGATCAGCTTGTGGGTGCAAGTGTGTTCTCAAAGATGGACCTTCGCTCCGGGTATCATAAAATAAAAATCCGGGTGGAGGATATCCCGAAGACGGCCTTCTCGATTAGATATGGCTTATACTAATATCTCGTCATGTCTTTTGGTCTCACCAATGCTCCGGCACATTTCATGTATCTCATGAACTCGGTGTTCATGCCGGAGCTGGACAAGTTCGTTGTGGTGTTCATTGATGATATCTTGGTTTACTCCAGGACAGAAGCAGAACACGCCGAACACTTGAGAATAGTTCTTCAACGATTGCGGGATCACAAGCTCTATGCCAAGTTCAGCAAATGTGAGTTCTGGATCAGCCAAGTGCCATTTTTGGGACGTATCATCTCAGCGGAAGGCATTGCGGTTGATCCAAGCAAAATTGAACAAGTGCTGAAATGGAAAGCCCCCACTTCTGTCCATGAAGTCAGAAGCTTCCTCTGTTTGGCAGGATATTACCGGAGATTCATTCCAAGTTTCTCCAAGCTTTCTAAGCCGATGACAGAATTATTGAAGAAGGTAACAAAATATGTTTGGAACGCAGCATGTGAAGGGGCGTTCCAAGCATTGGTGAAGCATCTCACAACAGCCCCGGTCTTAGCTCAACCGGATACGACCAAGCCCTTCGACGTGTATTGTGATGCATCCGGTATCGGGCTCGGCTGCGTGTTGATGCAGGAAGGACGTGTGGTCGCGTATGGCTCACACCAGCTTCGAAACCATGAGCAGCACTATCTGACTCATGACCTTGAGCTCGCTGCTGTGGTTTTGGTGCTGAAAATATGGAGGCACTATCTCCTGGTGAATTTGGTGCATCTCTACACTGACCACAAGAGCTTGAAGTATATCATCACCCAGAAGGAACTGAATATGAGGCAAATGAGGTGGTTAGAACGAATCAAAGATTACGAGATTGAGATTCATTACCACCCCGGCAAGGCGAACGTGGTTGCCGACGCGCTGAGTCAGAAATCACATATCCATAATCTCACCATTACACCAGTGGAAGAGGACGAGCCAAGTTTGTACTTGGTTCCTTATGGATCACTCTACAACCTTGCCCTCATCCCTACCATTAGGGAAGATATCATTGCAGCTCAGAAAGTGGACAAGGGCATGGCACATCTCAGGAGACGGATAGACAATGGGGAAATCAAATGTTTCTGGAAAGATGATGAGGGGACACTGTGGTTCAATGACCGCATAGTTGTACCCCGGGATATGGAGCTGAGGAAGAAGATCCTTGATGAAGCTCACTTGTCTAAATTCTCCATTCATCTGGGCATCAACAAGATGTACCAAGATTTGAAATGAAAATTTTGGTGTACATGGATGAAGCGGGACGTGGCTAAATACGTATCTGAGTGTGATACGTGTAGACGAGTGAAAGCGGACCACATGAGGAAATCAGGGCTGCTGCAACCCCTGAAAATTCCAGCATGGAAGTGGGAAGATGTGAGGATGGATTTCATTGTGGGATTACCCCTGACTTCCAACAAGCATGATTCCATTTGGGTAATCGTTGACCGATTAACCAAGTCAGCTCACTTCATTCCCGTGCATACACGTTACAATTCCAGCAAATATGCGGAGTTGTACATTGCCAGGATTCTATGCTTAAATGGGGTACCCAAGATCATAGTCTCAGATCGAGGTGCACTATTTGTATCTCGTTTCTAGGAGCAGTTGCACGCTGCATTGGGTACTAAGCTGATTAGAAGCTCCGCCTGTCACCCTCAGACAGATGGGCAAACTGAGAGGGTGAACCAAGTATTAGAAGACGTGTTAAGAGTGTGTGCCATCCACCATGGTAGAAACTGGGATGATCATCTACCATTGGCGGAATTCTCGTACAACAACGGCTATCAAGCAAGTATCAAGATGGCACCATATGAGGCTCTCTATGGTCGCAAATGCCGCACCCCATTGAACTGGTGCGAGTCCGGTGAAAGGGTCACGTTCGGGGTTGATGTGGTGAACGACGCCGAAGAGCGTGTTCGGATGATTCAAGCCAACTTAAAGGCCGCCCAATCCCGACAGAAAAGTTACGCTGATAAGAGGCGTAGGCCGCTACACTTCGATGTCGGGGAACACGTGTACCTCCGTGTATCTCCGATAAAAGGCGTGCACCGATTCGGCGTGAAGGGAAGCTCGCCCCAAGATTTATTGGACCCTATGCTATCACCGAGAAGTGTGGACAAGTGGCGTATAGACTGGAGCTACTGCCATCTCTCGCTGGTGTTCACGATGTTTTCCATGTTTCACAACTACGAAAATGTCTGAAGTATACGGCTGCTGTTCCCACCAAAGACATTGGCAAGCTGCAACCGGATTTGACGTATGCTGAATATCCGGAGGAATTATTGAGAAGAAGGCTCGGACCACACGTAGCCGAACGCTGTGGTTCTACAAGTTACTGTGGAGTAACCACGCCGCCGAAGAAGCGACGTGGGAGAGGGAGAAATTCCTTCGCTCAAACTACCTGGTTTCATGGCGTCTCATCACGGGTGAGTTCCTATTACATCGCTGTCTCCTCATTTATAATCTCGGGACGAGATTCTTTTAAGGGGGGAGGGATGTGAAATCCCAGAAGTTTAGTAAGTGGAGCTGGAATTTACACCAAGGAAATGAGAGAGAATTTAAACTTCTGAATTGGAAGGTGTGAGCTCCAAGTGCTATAGTAAACATGTCAAAATGTCCAAACACGAAGACCTAAACTTACCACATGGTTCTTCACACATCCACAGGTAGCCCGTAGAATTTTCAGCTCATTTGGGAAAGATTTCCTGTTTGTTGGAATTTAAACGGGAGACAATTCAAATTTGAATTCAAACTTCAGTTTCAAATTCCAACTTCACTGAAATTCGAATTTGAGAGCACCGTTGTGTTCCTCATATTCCTATTGGCTTGTTCTCCAAGTTTGATCAAATTTGGAGTTTGTTTGCTAGCTAAAACAAAAATGGAAAGAAAAAGAAGAGGGAAAAGGGGGGCCACTAGTAAGAAGACTTACACCCGAAGTCAATTCTCGCGGGTTCACTCGGCAGCCGACTCTCACACGCGCGCCACCTTCTGCTCCCACGCCCGAACAAGGAGGACACCGCACTCCCGTGATGTGCCGTGGAAGCACCGGCTGCTGTTATCAACACACGCTCAGGCCACGTGAACTCGTTCCCTCACTCCCGTCTCCCTCGCTCACTGAAGCAAATCACCATTGGCCGACCTCTCAGCTCATCGGCGCCCAGGCAACATAGACGCTTTCATGCCCGATGAGCTACACGAAAAAAATCCGCTCCAAGGTGCTGATCACAACCATGCCGACCTCACCCTCTCTCTCGCACGATCGGTAGAGAATTTTTTTTATTAGTGCGTCGGTATGCTTAGAACCGAGCCACACGAAATTCGGAAATTCGTAGTAATCAAGCCATCATCACTTGGGCCGAGCAATAGACATGATCTAGACTCCCCCACGCTCCTCTAGGATCAAGAACCGTTGAGTTTCACCGACTTTCGGTGCTGTTCTTCGAGATTTTTGCACCGGCACCGATTTTCACCCTAGGTTGTCGATGAGCTCGTAGTTGCAGCCTCTGTTGAGCTAATTTGAGCTCATGCCGGTGCTTAGGATGCCACCACGGTGCTCTAGGAAGAAATACAGAAGGATTTGAGCCCTCCTAGCATGAGTGCGACGCTGTCGAACTCCAACCGCCGCTGCCACCCGTCGCCGAAGGGTTTCCGGTTACCGGGGTCCCCGGCCGACCACGGGGATGAGTTGCCCGTGGTCCAAAAGGGGGAGGCGCCAAGTTTCAGGGCCGGAGGAGGTCGGAAAGGCGGTTTCCGAGGGGTTCACCGGAGAGCACCGCCGAAGCTCGGCTGTTGGCGCGAGGAGGAAGAAAGCACTGTGCTGTGGGCCCGCACGCAGAGTTTAAACATTTCTGGGATTTTCCAATTTGGTTCAAACTTCAACTAGCTATAGCTTTTGCTAGGAAGCTCCAAATTTAGTGAACTAAATTTTTCTGAACTCAACTTCTTGAGTACTTTCCAGCAAAACAAGTTTCAGCTTATGAAACTTTTCCTTTTTCCAGAATTTATGCCCTAAAGTTTAAACTGTTGGGAATTTTATATGGAGAATTCTTTTATGGAAAATTCTGAAATTTGGCTAGGATGTTCATTTGAAAATCCTTGAGTCACAGTAAAAATTTCAGACCCATCCAAGTTCATTTAGTTCCCCTAATGGTGTGATAAATGAACTGCCCTGAGAAAATGGAAAAATGTACAGAAACATTTTTTCAGAATTTCTCAAATCTTGTTTAGGGCATAACTTCCTCTAGGATTCTTCAAATGACATGAAACCAATTCCATTAGAACCATTTAAACTTCTAGTTTCCAGAAGGTAATGGTTAGAGCCATGAAAATCTTTGGAAATCCTTAGAGGCCCTACTAATGACCAAATAAGCTTTTATTTTTTCAGAGCTCAAATGAACTTTGTTTCAAATGAAACTTGGTCAAGACTCTGGTTAGGACCCTACCAAGCCACCATAACCATTTAAGAGCCAAAAGGGAGGGATAGCTATAGTTATGGTCTTTACATATTTAATTTAACACATTGCATTTAAATTGACATATAGTATATTGCTTACGTGTAGTTGCTGAAGGCGAGGAAGCTCCGGAAGTGCTGGACTTTCTCCTTCCGGATGAAGCACTAACCACTGACCAGCAGCAACAAGGCAAGCCCCGGTTTGCATTAACCAATTTTACAAAGTTTTGTTTTATGTATACTTAGTATGAGGTATGTATGTGCATTGGGTGTAGGATGGATGAAACCCAAGTGCATTGCCAGATTATTCCCACAAGAGTGAGGGTAGTGTATAAGTCCTCGAGTAGCATACGCTGTGCTTAATGTTCATAGAACTTCGGTACAAGTCGAGTAGTTGGAATCTACTCGCGAGTTAGGCTTTGGGACACACGGGATTGGTTCGAGTGAGGTGAGATCACTTTAGAAAAAAAATGAGACTAGGCAGGGGCTAGGGCGCAGCAAGAGGAAGTATTGTGGGCGCAGCCCTGTCCTTGTCAATTCAGGACCGATCCGTGTGCAGCCCTGCTGAACAAGTATTGAACGTACCGAAGGCATATCAGATATATGGGCCCCAATAAACCGATGTAACCTATATCTCCAGGCGTCGAGGCATAACGCACCGATTTATAGATGTAGGTTAAGGGGAGCAAGGTGGAAATCCGCTAACGGGCATAGAGAGATGTTCCGTGTAGGGAATCTCCTGTCCGTTTGGGTGCGACCAGTTTGACGTTTGGGCTGTTTGGTGAAAGGTTGTCCTGTACGACATCGAGTGAGTGTGCTGTGCAGCTCCACGGGTGGGCGTACATGACGTGCTATTCGTGATCCCTGTAGGTGTATATCGAGTCGATTCGCCGTCCCTCACGGTGATGAGTACCGCTTGTTCACTGTCTCATGACGTAGATAAATTATGGAATGTTATGATTCAATTCTGCTGATATGTATAATTGTATTGCTACATGTGTGCCACCAAATATTGCTTACTAAATTTCAGATTCATGAACTGTTAACTTGTGGCTAAAAGATGAAATAAGGATGAACTTTAGGTGTGTCCATTTGCTGCAAATTACCATCCCATGTTCATTGTGAACTGCATGTAGAGTTTCATGCATAGGTGAGTCGGTTAAGTCTTGTTGATCCATCGTGCTCACTGTTGCTGCTATAAGTGTTTTTCAGGTGAGGAGTATCCCACGGACTCTGGTTACGAGTCCACCGGCGAGGGCTACCCTCCGTCAGGGACCACGGTTGAGTGGGAGCCGTACACGCTGCGCTGAACTGAGCAGTGCAGCTAGTGTGGGTTGCCCATAGGGCTGGGCAACCGACTTTTGCTAGATCGATAAGTGTGAGTTGTATAAACATAGCTTCCGCTGTTGTAATCCAAATACTTAGTGTAACTGAAGTCTTGTACTAGTTTGTAAATATTCAGTCTGTTTTCTATGTAATGCAATGTTTCCTTATGATGTGTGCTGTCTGGTGTCGCATCGTGCGGCACCACCCTCTAAGATCCTGGGCGTGCGGATTTCAGTCCGCCACAAAATCTAGTTTCCAGAAAGTCATGGCTTGCTCCATGAAAATCCTTAGAAAACCATAAGAGCTCTAATTGTGGCCAAATACACATTTAGTTGTGCATGGCTCAAATGAGCTTTGCTTCAAATGAAATTTGGCGAAGTTCCTGTTTAGGTTGTCACCAAGTCTCAGTAATAATTTCAGAAGCAAAAGGACTGTCTAGCTATACTTATAGTCTTCACATTATCACAATAAATCAAATGCATTTAAATTGGCATGCATTGTATGTTTATTTTGTGTAGTCGCTAAACTCGGAGAGGATCCGGAGGTGTTAGACTTCATTACTCCGGAAGAACAGTTAGCTCATGACCAGCAGCAAGGCAAGCTCCGGTTTGCATTAACCCATTTACAAAGTCTTATGTTTTGATCACTTACTTTATGTATTTCCTATGAATGTGCATTAGAGTCTTGATTCGAAACCCACTTGCATAGCCAAGAGAACCAGGGGCTTTGAGCTTAGGTTTTAAACCTAGAGTAGCCACTGCAATGCTAAACTGGTATAGGTTTCGGTACAAGTCGAGTAGTTGGAACTACTCGCAAGAATAGGCTAGAGGCATACTACTCGGTTAGAAATAGACAATGAATCACATGGAAAGAAAATGAGACCGAGCGGAGAGTAAGGGCAGCAGGACTTTGGGGTTTGGGTGCCATATCTCTACTTGTGTCACAATCTAGAACAGTACCAAAGAACTACCGGCTATATGGGAACCGGGAAACCGATGTAATTCGGGTAGCGATCTGTTGAGGCATTGCTTGTCGTCCAGAGGGTAGGTTGAGAGCAGCGAGGGTTAAATTGGCTAGCGGGCACTGCATATGCTCCGCATAGAGACCTCCTGGGACCGGTTCAACACTTGGCTAACGGATGAAAGGTGGTTGCGTACAACGTTCGTGGTGGTTGCTGTAGGCAACGTCGAGTACGGGTGTACGTGACGGGTTATTCAAGTATACCTGCAGGTGTAAATCTATTATAATCGCCGTCCCTCGTCGGTCAGTGAGTACCACTTGTTCACTGTACCGTGATGTAGAAAGAATAGGCTAGTGTCATGTTAAAAGATTGCTGGTTGAAAGCTTTACATTGTTTGATAATGAAATGCTTTAGTTTAGAGCTAATCAAAGTTCTATTCAGCCTTAGAAAAAGCACATAAGAGAAATTCATTTGTTGTTTGATTAGGGCTTTCTTATGTGTTTTAGCATGAGGTTTTCCACTAACTTGAGGTTAACACTTGAAAGTAAGATTCAACGAATTAGGCGTGTCTTTTGCAACATACTTTTCTTTTATACACTGCAAACCAAGCATGTAGAGTTTCATGTGTAGGTGAGACGGGTCAGTCTTGCTAAGCCATCGTGCTCACTGCTATGAGGAGAATGCTCCTGACGAGTTGACGGACCCCAAAGAGGGAACCACCGTTGAGTGGGAGCTATGTACGCCGCCGTGTTAGTGTGCGTGTGTGCTAGTGAGGACATGTTCATGGGCTGAACGTGAACTTCATTTTCTTCGTCTATGCCCGCGAGTGTAGACCTAACGTTATTTTGATGTAACTATGTCCATAAAACAGTTTATGTAATAAAATTTTGCTTCCGCTTCCACTTTATGCTTTTTATGTGTGTTATCCGGTGTTATGCAACACATCACCCCTCAGCGAGATCCTAGCTTGTCGGGATCGTCGGGTCCTCGCAGATCGTCCCGGACAGTAGTCCCACCTCATGGTGCACCTTCAGACGTGAGGTGTCTTGAGCGAGTTACCCACTACTGTGCTACGGCCGAATGCTTGAGGCAACCAAAAAAGTCTCAACGCAGACTTCCTCAGGTACATCAGTTTACTGGGTCCCATATAGCCAGCATGCTTCTGGTACACAACTCAAACTTGTCCAACAGGGCCACACACAGATCGGTCCTTTACCGACACGGGCAGGGCTAATGCACACAGGACCCTATGTCCTGCTGCACCTACAATCTGCCAGGTCTCAACTTCAGCTTGCTAAACAAATCCCATGTGCTCCAATTTCCTATTCATGCGAGTAGAGTCCAACCACTCGACTTCTACCGAATCCTAATTAAGCATGACAGTTTCTACATGATGAAATGACAACTACCCAAATACTCCATAGGGTTCTCTGGTCATGCAAGTGGAGTCACTACAGGAAACCTTACACATTACGACGGCCAGCTTACTTACGACGGCTAGCCATCGTAAGTAACATAACTTACGATGGTGCACATGGACCGTCGTAAGTAAACTAACTTACGACGGCCATGGGCCAATGGCCGTCGTAAGTTACAGGCCCGTCGTAAGTTACACGTAACTTACGATAGCAGTAACCCTAAGCCGTCGTAAGTTACGGCCCCATCGTAAACTACGAGTAACTTACGACGGCCCAACACGTGGGCCGTTGTAAGTTACCGGGCTGTCATAAGTGTTTTATTTTAACCACTGCCCCGGCCCCAGGCTCGGGCTCATTCAGCCTGAGCCCGCACCGCCGCCACCCAAGACCCGCAGCCACGCTGCGCCGCCCCTGCGCCTCCCCGCGCCGCCCCACCGCCTGCACCGCCCAACGGTCCCCCCGCCGCCCTGCCGCCTGCGCCGCCCTGGGACGCTGCCACGCGCCTCCCCGCGCTCCCCCAGCTGCCCCGCCACCTGCGCCGCCCCGGTGCCGCCGCGTCGTGCCTCCCCGCAGCCTGCGCCGCTGGGCCGGCCCAGCGCCGCCCGGCCCCGCCACCGCCGCTCGGCCCCAAGCCCACCCTGCTTCGCTGCCACTTCGAGGTACGTTTTATTTAGTAATTAATTTAGTTTGTTTAGTAATTAATCTAGTTTATTTAGTTCATTAAGTAATTAATTTAGTTCATTTAGTAAGTAATTTAATAAATTTAGTTCATTTAGTAATTAATTTAGTTCATTTAGTAACTAAGTTAGTAATTTTATTAATTAGTTTAGTTAATGATTTAATGTATTACTTAATTAGGTTACGTAATTTTGATTTAGATGATTATTATGTTAGAGATTTGATTGCTTGAGTCTATAATATCGATATATAAATAACGGGCTTTGGGCCGGCTCAGCCCATTTACGGTCCGACACGGCCCATTTAAAGGAAAATTTCCCCATTGTCGTGCTTAAACAGAGTAGAGCACCATCGAGAACCGTGTGGTTTCGATCAAGAAGCTTTGTTGGTGCCATGGCCATGGCCGCCGCTGTAGCCAACTAGTTTAGTGCTTCTTACGTTTCCACGAAGCCAACCGATCATGTCCCAAGATTTTTTGTCCATCTCTGTCAGAGAACAAGATTGTTGGAGTTCCTCCACCGCCCGCCACCGTCGCCGAGTACTCTCCGGCCATTTTTAGCCCTAATTTCCCTCGTTCTTTCCTCATTTCTCTCGTAAATCAATCCAAAATGTAAGATTAACGTAACCTATACAATATGCATCACCCGTTTCAGACCGGCCCGTCTCACATGCATTACGTTTGTGAGCCGTGTAGGTTCGGAATTGTCCCTTTTTGGACAGCCTTATGAAGCTCTTTATGGCTGGATGTGCCGCACACCACTGAATTGTTGTGAGACCGGCGAGAGAGTGATCTACGGGATTGATATTGTGAATGAAGTCGAGGAACGAGTGCAAGAGATTCAAGCCAACTTAAAGGCTGCTCAATCTCGGCAGAAAAGCTATGCAGATAAACAACGTTGACCTCTTCACTTCGACATCGAGGACCACATGTATCTTCGTGTCTCTCTGATGAAAGGGATTCATCGTTTTAGAGTGAAGGGGAAACTAGCACCGTGATTCATCAGGCCATTTGCCATCATCGTGTTATGCGGACCCGTGGCCTATCGTTTAGAGCTACTGACGTCACTTTCGGGTATTCACAATGTTTTCCTCGTCTCTCAGCTGCGGAAATGTCTTAAGTACCCAACCGCAGTTCATATGGAGAACGTTGAGGATCTCAACCAGATCTCACTTATGCTGAGTATCTGATACAGATTATCGACGAGAAGTCTCGCGCCACAAGAAATCAGACTTTGTGATTTTACAAAGTATTGTGGAGCAACCACACTGCTGATGAAGCCACGTGGGAAAGCAAGGATTTTCTCCGTTCAAATTTTCCTGACTTGTTTGTACCATATGTCCAGTAGTTTTTCTTCCTTCCTCTTTCTTTTTGTAATCTCGGGACGAGATTCTTTTAAGGGGGGGAGGAATGTAACAGCCCTAACTCTTGTAAAGTTTTATTTCACATTGTGAAACAAAGCTAAGGCAAAGGAAAGCTTGAGTTGTGTCACATGAAATGATAAACACAAAAATGGACATGTGAGGGAGTTAAAAAATTTCTCTAGCCCATGCTTAACACATGTTAACCTAGGGGATAGAATTTTACTCCCAAAATTCTAACTCATGTGCACATCCTCTATGAGTAGAGTGGAGGGAATTTAAACACAATTTGAATTCTTTTGAAAGGATTCATGTTCAGATTGTCTAAATGCATCCGAGTGAATTCACAATTCATTTCCCATGTATCAATGAGCTCATAATTCAAATCTGGATATTTTTGGAGCTCGTCTACTATTTATTCAAAGGGTTAAATGAGGGCACCTTCAAATTCAATTTGAATTTGAAAACTGAACCAAACGAACTAAATTTCAAAATCCGAGTTCAGATTTGAGTTCTCCCTATTTGGTTTGGTCTACCCTTTAAATTTGGTGAGAATCGGATAACGATTGCGTGGGAATATCAAAGCACAGAGAATAGAAAAGCAAAAAGGGCTGTGGACCCACATGTCATACACACATAACACAAACCAACTTGCTCGGTTGCTTAGCGCGCGCCACTGAGCAGAGCGTGGCCGGCGAGCTGCTTGCCTGGGTGATCTTCCCATAGGTGCTCGCCCCTACCCATCCCACATACGCTGCACAACCAAAGTTGATTTCTCCCAGCTCGGGCTCGCTCTCGGTTGCTTCTATCCCGTAAAGAACACCGCCCGCGCGTTCTCTGTTCTTCTTCCGATCATCACAGCCAACGTTGCTCAGATGATCACGATCCCCACAGCAAAAAGCATCGCCAACACGTGCTTTAGCGGCTTCCAGTGCCAACTCCCGGTTCTCCCTGCTACTTTGCGAGCGTGAGTTCGAACTTTCGGCTGCGCTGTGTTGAACACCAAAGAACCCGAGTTCGGTCACCGTGGACCGCCCACACCGAAGAAGATCATGCCCAAGCGAGCATACTCATCAGTGCACCGGTGAGCCTAGTTGCTCGCCTCCGAAGCTCAGCTCTAGCCGCGACTTGTCAGAGGGGAATTTGGAGATTTCCTCCTGGGTGGCACAAACCGACACCGACGTAGGGAATTGTGAAATTCGTCTTCAATTCTTGTTGTTAGTGATTCAAACTTCGCACAGAGCTTCCTCACTAGCTAGCGCACATCATCCCTCGATTCTAGGCCGAGAAATTATGTGTAGAGCTAGAATTTCTAGTTCTTGGCGAGGAAACATCACCGGACCCCGTGGGCCGCACGGTGCTGATGTGTTTGGAGAGCTCCACGGCTCGTTTAGCCTCCATGTCCATCTTCTACACCTTCCCCTGGTGCTATAGAGCCCAAGAGCCGATCATTTGGTGAAGAAATGAGCCTCCCCGACCTCGCCGGAACCCTAGTAAGCGCTGCTGCCGGTGCGCAAGGCTTTCCGGTGAGCTTCAGCCGCCGGCAACCAAACCAACGTGTCCAGCGTGCCTGAAAATGGGGGGGGGGGCGACGAGTAGGAGGCCGGGAGGTGGCTGGAAAGTGGATTCCGGCGACCCTCGCCGGAGGGCACCGCCGGGTGCTCTGTTTGGCGTGAGGAGGAAGAAGACTGTCGAGTGGGACCCATGGGCAGTGTTTAAACTTTTTCAGAATTTCCAGATTTCAGTTTGAACTTTGGAGAGCCATAACTTTGTGTAGGAGTGTCCAAAAATTGTCTAATAAATTTTGTTGGATTCATCTCAGAGAGTACTATCCGGGGGTGTATCCCAATATTTATGAAAATCCATGGATTTCGCTCATTAATTCATATAATGAAAATTTTATAGGATTTATTCCAGGAGTTCTGTATATTGGAAAATTACCAAGTTTTGGCAGGACCTTCTTCCAAAAATACTTGAATTCCAGTAAATATTTCAGAGGCATTGGACTCTATTTTATGGCCAAATGTTTTTTCAATCCTCTGTCTCTGAAAAATAGGAAAAATAACAGAGACCTTTTTCAGAGATTTTCTCCCAGCTTGTAAAATCCATATCTCTATGTAGGGAACTCTAAAAATGGTAAAACCAATTCCTATGGACTCAGGACATTTTGTACTTCATAAAAAGTCTACTTTGCAGCATAGGAAAGCTTAAGATCTAGGAGGTAAAGCCAGATTAGCAAAAATCACATAAGAAATAATTGTGATCACATGGAGCTATGTCATGAGCTCAATTTTTGCACACTGCCTAAATACCTTCACTAAAAACTTTGGCTAAATTTTCAGCTTCACTGGACCTATGGAAATTGAGCTACCATCCTTTAGGTTTAAGTGTTCATATAATGGACTTAATCACATGGTGATTAACAGTACCTCCATTTCACTTATCATCTTTTTCTCTAAGGTTGTAGAGACAACAACAGAAACCTTGCTGTTGTTTATTCCTCTTAAGCGTGAGTTAACTTGTACAACAGTTTTTAAAAACAGTTTCTAGATTGCTTTTGAATATATGTGCATAATCATCTCAATAGCTCACGTGACGTTGACGTGCGATGAGGACTCAACTCCGCAGCAAGGATATCCTTCTTGTGACGACTTGGCAGATTCTCCGGAGGAAGACTAACTCCTAACTTCTAACAAAACTGTTGAGCAAGGCAAGCCCCGGTTTGCATATAATTACCGTTTTAAATTTTTCTTTACTTCACCTCATGTTTATTAGACTTGATATTGTGCATTATGGCTAGGATGATTGAAACCCTCTTGCATGGCTATTACATCCCTGAGTAGAAGGTTTAGTGTAGGCTTTGCCTCGTGTATATGCTAGGCTAATGTTGTAGCTAGCTCGGTAGAAGTCGAATAGTAAAAAGCTACTCGCGAGAAAGTTCGAGTAATGGAGTTTACTCGCGAGAGGTTGATGATAAGAGCACCCTCATGAAAATGAGATGTGGACGGGGAAGTTCCTGTTGGATGGAGCGCTGAAGGTTGTCTCGACCTGCGATAGGTGTGACAATGCTTGAGACCACATTGGGCCTGGGCTGGGATGGTAAGGCAAATGTGGAGGTTGGGTTTAGCCCAGTCCGTATAAGTTAAGGACCGCGCGTATGCGGCCCCGCTGGACAAGATTGAGCTGTACCAGATATATAGTGGGGTATGGGACCCATGAAACCGATGTAACTCGATGGACCGTGATATAGAAACTCATCCTTCGCGTGGGAATGACGTTGAGAAGACGGGAGGTGTAAATCCTTTAGCGGGCAACTTCGACGTGTCCGCGTAGAGGACCATCCTGCTCGGCGTGAAACATTTTTCTATGCCGGGGTGTCATGTGAATGGTTGCTGCATACAACGTAAGAAAGAGCTCTTGTGAGAGTCTTTCGAGGCGGGTGTATGTGTCGTGTATTCCAGGTTGTTATTGATTTGAATCACCGTCGCTCGCGGAAGAGGATTGAGCATACTTGCCCACTGTGCCGTGATGTAGTAAGAAGAGGAACTAAGTCTCTTAACTTGTTGTTCATGGATAAATTATTGTATTGGAACCTTGACTGAATTAGAGATAGTGCCAACTAAAGTTCATTTCCACCTTAGGATAGAAACATCGGGATAAGCGTTTCTTGTTTGATTGTGGACTGCCGGTGTTGTGAGGCGTGAGGACCACTAAAATGAAGGCTATAAGAATCTGAATATAAGGATCAAGTTTAGTCAAGCTTCATTTTGCAAATTCATGTTTCTACTGTCTTACTACCCCTGCATGTAGAGTTACATGTTTAGGATTGACGGTTCAGACTTTCTGAGCCTTAGTGCTCACAGTTGCTTCAAAGTGTTGTTTTTGCAGGTAGCAGGATGCCTTCTATGAAGAGGGTTGTTCGGTGAGACGTCGGACCTCACGGTTCATGCAACTCACCGGAAACCTAGCCGCTGCCTTACTTGGTGAAGTAGTAGGAAGCGTTCACGGGCTGAACGACTTCTCTTCGGCATAGTTAGGGTCGAGAGTGAGTAGTTGTCCAGTTTTAAATTACGCTGCGTGTGTACAATATGTCGTAAAAGATCTTATATTGAGTAATAAAATGGTTTCATATGTTCTACCATCTTTTCGTTCATGCTGTTGGGTGCCGCATCGCACGACACCACTCAGTGCGATTCCCGGGCGAGTGGCACGACACCGTCGGGGGCGGGCTCCCTCACAGTTATGTTTGGAATGCAGGAAAATGGGACATACAAAAACTTTATACACGTGATGATGCACATGGGTGTCCAACCAAAGGAGATCCCACATTCATTTGAATGTGTTAAGCCAAGGTTTAATTAAATACCATGTGTAAAGTTCTCATGTGTAAGAGAAAGTTTAAATTCATATCTTGAACTCAATTTGTTCACTTAAATTCAAAGGTGGTCATTTTAAAACGGGAATACCAACTGTGGTTCAAAATTTCCTATTTGCAGTGGCCAACTTAAAAAATCAGGTTGCACCTTTGAATTCCTCAGGTCCAATTTAGTGGGAATGCAATGTTTGAGGGAATTTGGAGATGCTTTGCTATTTATTTCAAAGAGGACCGTAAATTGCATAGGAATTCAAATTCAGATTTGAATTTGTATGAAACTTGATCATTTGTCCAAATGGATCCCAAAAATTGAACTATACACATGTAATTGATCACCTGCCAAATTGGACAGAATTTTGGGAGGATAAGGAAAGGGAAAGTTGGTGAACCCAACTTGTCATTGGGATACTTAGACTTACACTCGAAGCCTTATTTCTCTGTTTCTACTCATACCACCCGAGGCTGTAGCGAGCGCCACCGAGTGCACCGTAGAAAACCATCTCCTCGCTGCTTCCATCGCGCTGGCAACCAGCTCATTGGATTGAGTAGTTCCCAGCGTGATCTTCTGCTCACAAAACCGCAACCTCGAGCGCTACTTCTCCCTCGCACGAGAACTGAACCGAAACCACGGAATTTAAAAATTAAACACAACAAAGGGTTAACTCCACGGTATCAAATCCAGTTTGTGGAAATTGCTGCAAACTTTAAATTTGAATTTGGGAGCCACTGTTGATTGGGGGAGACTGCCGGTGGGACCGGCATGTCAGTGGAACAGAGACAACCATCGACGTTTTTCTTCTGTGTTCGCTCGACACCGAGGGTCATGCACCACCGAGGCAACCACGGAGCTGCCTGTGCCCTTGCTCCTGAAGGTGGTTCAATTTACTTCGTTGTTGATCAATAAACCTTGTTGCTGCACAAACCGACGTTCCACTCCTTTGCCCCGCACCTTCTCTCTCGCGCCCTCACCCGAGAAACACAACAGGTGCCGCCTCCTCTGCTCTCTTCGTCGATTAGCTTCCAGCTACTTTGGTGCTCGGTTGATCCACCCCGAAGCTGCACTGGAGTCTCCTTGACAACCTCAACACGGTTCCATCTCGTGCCCGGCTTCCTCTGATGGCTGCTGCGCCATTTTCTTCCTCCTCGGTTCCACACGAAGCCGCCTCACTTCTCAACATCGCCCGACCCACTTCAAGCCTCTCCGTCGTGATCAAAGCCACCCTGAGGTTCGTCATGAAGCCTATATCCTTCTCCAAAACCCCCTGGCTCTTCCCCGATGGCGGGGAGACGGAATTTAACATTTAGCTCCGGTACATGTGAAGAGCTGACCGAACTAGAATTGGGAAATTCGTCCAACATGCTTGATCATCCTTCCTTTGGTTCAAACCACAGCAACTAAAGATCCTAGCGACCCCCAGGCAAAAGCCTGCAGCAAACCGTCTGTCAGTACCCGACGGTCCCGACAAGCCAGGATCTCGCTGAGGGGTGCTGCGATAGACAGAACCGGGTAACACACATAAAAGGCGATAAATAAGCGGAAGTGAAATTTTATTACAGAACTTATTTATGAACATAGTTACACCAAAATAACGTTAAGTCTACACTCGCGGGCGTAGACTAAGCAAAAGAGTTCACGTTCGGCCCATGAACGTGTTCTCACTAGCAAACACACACACAAACACGGCGGCGTGCACGGCTCCCACTCGACGGTGTTTCCCTCTTGGGGGTCATTCAAATCCTCGGGAGCATCATCATCATAGAACCCTGCAAACGCTTCTAACACAAGCAGTGAGCACGATGGCTCAGCAAGACTGACCCGTCTTACCTACAGATGAAACTCTACATGCTGGGTTTGCAATGTGTAATAGGAAAGTATGTTGCAAAAGAAACGCCTATTTAGTTGACTCTTACTTTCAACATTTGGCAGCAAATTGTTGGAAAACCTCATGCTAATACACATAAGAAATCCGCAATCAAACAAGAAACACATTTCTTTTTTGTGCTTTGACTAAACTTGAAAAGAAATTTAATTGGCTCTAAACTAAAGCATCTCATTAACAAACAAGGTAAAGCTTTCAGTCAGCAACATTTTATCATAAAAACTAGCCTGTTCTTTCTACGTCATTGTACAGTGAACAAGTGGTACTCACTGACCGCGAGGGATGGCGATTATAATCGATTTACACCTGCAGGGATACCCGAATAATCCGTCACGTACGCCCGTACTCGATGTTACCTACAGCAACCACCACGGACGTCGTACGCAACCACCATTCATCCGTTAGCCATGTGTTGAACCGGTCCTATCAACCCGAGCAGGAGGTCTCTATGTGGAGCATCCACAGTGCCCACTAGCCGATTTACACCTCGCTGCTCTCATCCTACCCTCTGGACGACAAGCAATGCCCCAACAGATCGCTACCCGAATTACATTGGTTTCCCGGTTCCCATATATTCGGTAGGTCTTCGGTACTGTTCTAGCTTGTTCAACAGGCCGGCACACGACTTGGTCCTCAATTGACACAAGAGAGCTATGGCACCCAGGCCCCAAAGTCCTGCTGCCCTTACTCTCCGCTCGGTCTCATATTCTTGCCATGTGATTCATTGTCTGTCTCTAACCGAGTAGTGTACCTCTAGCCTATTCTCGCGAGTAGTTCCAACTACTCGACTTGTACCGAAACCTATACCATTTTAGCATTGCAGTGGCTACTCGAGGTTTAAAACCTAAGACCAAAACACTGGTTCTCTTGGCTATGCATTTGGGTTTCCAATCAATATTTGAATGCACAATTGTAGGAATGGCATAAAGTAAGTGATCAAAACATAAAACTTTGTAAATGGGTTAATGCAAACCGGAGATTGCCTTGCTACTGGTCATGAGCTAACTGTTCTTCTGGAGTAATAAAGTCCAGAACCTCCGGGTCTTCTTTAATCTTAGCGACTACACGAAAAGCAAATACGATGCGTGTCAATTTAAATGCAATTGAGTTGAATTTGATATGTTAAAGACTATAAGTATATCTAGATAGTCCTTTTGCTTCTAAATTTTTTACTGAGGTTTGGTGACAACCTAAACAGGAACTTGGCCAAATTTTATTTGAAGCAAAGCTCATTTCAGCCCTGCACAAATAATTTTGTATTTGGCCCTAATTAGGGCTCTTATGGTTTTCTAAGGTTTTTCATGGAACAAGCCATGACTTTCTGGAAACTAGATTCTCAGAGGGTTCTAATGGAATTGGTTTCATTTAATTTGGAGGATCCTAGCAAAATATATGAGCTAAACAAGTTCAGAAAAAATCTGAAAAATGTTTCTGGACATTTTTCTTTTCCTCTAAACGTGTCACTTCCTGGAGCATCGGCACACGAGGTCACAGAGTTAACCGGCGTTGTCACAAACTGATCCCGAGCCACAGACGATCTGGCACCCAGAAAACAGAAACTGACATGCGGGGCCCGCAGGTTGTCCTCAACCTCGCGCTTCCGCGCCGGCCCGCCGCCCCCCTCGCCTAAGGGCTCGCCGGCAGGGTGTTGCCGGCCACTAAAATCCACGGTTTTCGCCGCATCTGCCTAATCCAACACGGGGAACAAGTTGCTGCCCTCAGCTCGACCTGAGAACGATCGGAACATGGCCGGCGACGTGCGGCGGCTTCGGAAGAACTTCGGTCGTGTCGGCCGAACTCCCTAGAACCCCAAAAGCTCGAGCAAAGGGTTGTACAGCATCAGTGCACCCTAGGAAAGATCATCGTGAACTCAAATAAGCTCGAAAACGGCTCTAAATAGCATGTCACCGCGCGACCTAGGTCAAAAATCGGGAAAAATTGCAAAACTCGGAGAACAGCGGCTATACTCGATGGTTCTCCGAGGTTTCTGATCCTATGAACTCGCACGGACATATAAAAGTAGTTTGCTAAGTTTGGTGATGAGTGGTGTGACGTGTAACATGAATTTTGAAAAATTGCGCGGCGGCCCCTTTTGCACACCAGTGCAAGAACTTGAAATTCCGGCGAGAGCAGCCCATGGCATGTGGCCGGAGTTTGTGGTGAAGGAGGAGGAGATCTTAACGAACCTTTTTGATGTTCACAGCTCGATGAAAGAAGGTCTGTGGTGGCCGGATGATGCATTCTCGTGGCGGCGACTCGGGTTGAACCGAGGAAGAATAAAAGTCTCGGTGCAGGGCCGAGGAAACCGATCACGAGCTGTCAATGGTTTGAGGGCGTCAAGTGAGGGTCCTCGCAGATTCTGGGCTGCTCAGCAGGTCGTCAAAGACACAGGAGTGGGTTGATCGCCAGTGGAGCAGAGAAGCGATCGTGCGGTGAGCGCTTCGGTTGAACATTCAAACAGAGGAGCAAACACTCGGTGTATGCAGCGAAGAATCACTTCGTGGGGTGCTGAGGACGCCGAGGCTGGTCTCCAGCATGAAAGCTGCTCGGAGCAGGAGGTGGCACTGGGGTTTGGCTCGGTGGCGATCACAGCGTCGGCCCGAGCAACCGAGGAATGGGGTTCAGTCGGTTTAGCTCACTGTGTAGCTGACAGTGGACCCCACTTCTCCCATTTTGTCCCAAAAACTTGAATTCCTACTGCTCTTAATCTTGGGGACTCTAATTCCCTTTGTGATTTGATCAAATCACCCAATGCCCATTTGAATTTGAATAATTCAAATTGTAAAATGGTTTGGATTAATTTGCAGCATATGTGAAGTTGAAATTAAAATTCGAATTGAATTTTCACAAAATAGGTCAGGTCAAGATCAACTCCAAATGGAGTGAAAATTGGTGTGTGAGCTCATAAAAATATGCTGAGTGTGAATATGAATCCCACTTTTGAATTCATGGGATGAAAGGAGTTTGAATTCGAATTTAAGTTCAAACTAGCCTTTTAACGATTGTACCCAAAAGTACCTCAAAAGGTTTTCAATTTTGGTGAAATTTGGCGTGAGCATTCCTAACAAAGTTTAGTAGTTAATCATATGCTCAGCCCCTATATGATGCATGTGGGAAATACCACTTTTGCATTTTGTGAGTTCATCTCCTAATAAGTCTATTTACGGTGGTTACTTGCTCTTCAAATGTGTTCATGTGATTACCACAAATGAGGTGAGGTGTGGGTGTGATGAACACTTTTACCAAGTGGAAACTTGGGCCCTTACACCGTCCATCCTACACCCTGGGCGACATGAATTTGCCGCCGCCAGCCAAAATGGCTCGACTCACCGTTAAGCTACTATTTCCCGCCGTTTTCTGCTCGGTTAGAGTGTGGTTTCATGTTCTACGACCGCTAGAGATGCTTTCCCGCAACGTAGCTTGTCAGATTATGCTTGGCACACTCAGCTCCTCGTCGGCGCCGTTCCGCCGACCGCCACCGCCGGTGCCGACCCGTTTTCAGCCGTTTTCAGGTTGAACGACCTTGCCTTGCTGCTGTGCGAGGTTCCAAGGGTCGTGTAGGGCAAAACCGGAGCAAAAATGATCGAGAAATTGGGAAGAACGGTGTGTGCCACCTGTCTGTTCCGGCGGGCGCGAGCTCTGTCGAGAGGTTGAAGAAGCTTCTGACTAATGGACCCCACTGTCGGCTGCCGGGAGGGATTTCTTTGTGCAAAATAAATCCAGAAAATGCCTCAACTTTGAGAGCCCATTACTTGGTGTATTAGAACTACAAAAAGAGTGAGACCAAATTTTGTTGGAATCCTCATAAGGAGTACTTTATAGACAAAGAAATTTCTTTCTACAAAAATACCCAGGATTTTCTGTAGAATTCTTTTAATTAATCCTTTAGAGAGTAATTCCAGGAATATTCCTTCATGAAATATTCATTTTTTGGTCAGAAAATCCTTCTCCTAGTTTCTGATCCCCAGTATAAATCTTAGGATTTTTGAAGCTGATTAAGGTGGCTTAATCAGTAGGTTATCTCAGGGTTATATAAATTAGATGAAAAACAACAGAATGAAATTATAGAAAATAGAATAAGATTCACCAAGCAATTCTGACCAGCAGAAAGCTTAGAAAATTTTGAAACAAATTTTTCTATAACCAGAGAGACCTTCTCTAATTAGATCTTCCACTGTTAGCTATGTCAAAGCTGCAGATTTGAGATCAAAATTCAGAGGATCTATATAGTTGTGGGAATTTTTGAGCCCACAAGCTTCCATGAAACTTCCTCCAATTTTGCTCAGATCATTCTCATAGAATTTAGTCTCAACAGGAAAAATCTGACAGCCAATTAAGAACTCTTGCTAGCAGTAACTACAATTAGAAGCTTGCTTTATATATTAAGCGCCACTTTTATACATATTTTGTCGCATCTCATATAGTGACCGAAGTCGAGGAAGCTCCGGAGGCCTTGAAGATCCTACGACCAGAAGCAAACTTCCCCTTGGACTCGCAATCAGGCAAGCCCCGGATTGCATTTAATTACTTTTGCAGAGTTTTGCTTTGTATCACGTATGTCTAGGATGAAATGTTTGAATTAGAGTTAAGGTGATTGAAACCCCACTTGCATGACCCTCAAATCCTATGGAGTCACTACAGGATTCCCGTAAGCATACGACGGCCAAAACTGTCGTATATAAGACCAAAGTCGTCGTATATAATCTATATATGACGGCTGGAGGTTATATACGACGGTTTGTGGCCGTCGTATATACCAAGTCATATATAAACATATATACGACGGCACCGTCGTATATAAGATCTTATATGATGGTCACTAATATACGACGACCCGTTTCATAGAGAAGGTCCAGTGGGCTGGGCCTTTATATACGACGGTTCTAGGCCCTGGCTGTCGTATATAACACCTTATATACGACAGTCTGGGCCCAGAATTATCGTACATTATTTAGGCTTATATACAACGGTCTGGGCCTAGCTGTCGTATATTATTTAGGATTATATGCGACGGCCCTGTATAGATACCGTCGTATATAAATCATACAGGCCATCGTATATAAGATTTTCCATTTAAAAAAACATATAATGGCTAACCTGGCTCGATGGCCAGCTACACAAGCAATCACAGAACAGATTCACATCCACATCCACAATCACAAAGTGCAATAGTACACATCCATTTTACGACGTCTGACATCCACAATCAAAAACAAATTCAGAAATCTATTCAATACTAGCCCCTCCACTATCTCTGGGGGCGAAGAAGTCATCCTGCCGCAGCGAGCCCGGCGCCCGTAGCCGCGGTGATGGAGTCTAAGCCTCTGTCCCTGATCCCTGCGAAACACGGTGACATATGTATAAGTTTACAACGATGTTTTCGTATTCAATTGTTTAGTTGAACTTGATGTAACTTCCTTTTGTACCTGTACTCCAGGAAACTGCTCCTGTGGTGGTGTCGGCTGCAGCACGAACGGCGGTAGCTGCCACAACGGTATCTGGATTTGCTGCCCTTGCTGTCGAGATAGCGCGTGTCATTTCAAACATTACAATTTACATTTTGTTGAAATACAATGTAATTAAAGTACAATTGTTAGTTTCTTACTTCCATTGCCGCTTGCATCTGTGCCATATAGGACGCATGGTACGCCATGACGGCCCTGTTGTTCTCTCGCTCCCCCTCCAAGGCCTCCTCCTGCCGGGCCAAGCTCTCCCGAAGCGCCATCACCTCGAGATCTCTCTCGGTGACACGGCGGCTGGAGAAGCCTGCGCCAGCAGCCAAAGACTGTGAGGAGCTGCCTCTCGCAGGTCATGCCTCCCTGGAGTCGACGACTCCAGAGAATATGGCAAGCCTACAAAAAAATGAATCAATTGAAGGTAAAATCAAACAATCTTGAATTGAAAACAATGAAAGTAAATGAATTCACCTTCCGTGTGCTTTTCCACCTCCGCTTGCATATGCGGCTTGAGGGTCGATGTTGGGGGGGTTTTCCCAATCGAACCCTTCGCCGTGTATCCTCACAGCCTCTTGCCCATACCTAGTCTCAAAAACAATGAAATTGTGTAAGTTAACAACATATATAGTGTCAACTAATTTGCGAGGTCATGAAACTTACCAGGCGCTCGGCTGCGTACTGACTGCACTGCTCCGACTGAGAAGGGTCAGCGTGACCTCTCCTATAGACCGCAGTAGCGTTCGGTCGCATGCCGGTCTGCTTTTCCTGTGAACATATGTTAGTACGAACAATACTACATTATTAATATAAAAAACCACCAAGAAACTTACCATCCATTTAGCCATCCGCACGAAACCCTGGACGTCCATACCGTGCTTCCCTGAGCTCCCGTCTGGCATCTCGAGCCTTCTTGGACTTATCGATGAACTCATCGATAGCCCAAAACCTGCAAAGGGCTCGGTAATCTTCAGTTCGTCCCTGTAACCAAGGGACACTAAACTGCACACATGTGTAGTTCATTATATGTTACTTACGAAAAGTAATGTGAAAAATTTAAAGAATACGCAACTTACCTCTGTGTACTACTCCTCCGTCAAGTACGTGTCGGAGGCGTCTCCGAACGAACCAACCTTGTGGTCATGGAGCTTAGTCGTTAACTACTTGACTCCGAGCGTTCGAAAGCATTTGCATAACAAGCTTTTGAGTCTTCACTTCGAACACAGAGCGGGCGTGATCCATCTGCTCGGCCGGGTCCTCAAGGCGGTACCTGAGCTGTAGGAAGCCAACACAGTTCCACATATGCACATTAATATTTAAAGGAATATAAAGAATTGAAACTTCAAATATTTATGAAAGTTACTTACCCAAAAATCTGCCCACACGACTCCCTTTAGGTTGTCGTTCTCCTGGTGAGGAACGCGCGCATAGTCGTCCCACGATGTAGCTGCACGTCCATCTATCGCACCAGGGTAGTGCAGACGCACTAAGTTCCCGATGCAACCGTTCACCGTCCTGTGGTGTTTCTGCCCATCGTACAAAAGGGCCTCCCAAGAACTAAAAAGACATTTATTAAGTCATTTAGTAACACCATAGTCTTTGAGAACAAATAGAAATGAATACTTTATTAATGCGTTACCTGCCTCCAACCGGACGAATAATTACCGGCTCTCTAGGAATCGGTGGAGGACCAACAATGTTACTCCTCCTCGTACTTCTCCTCCGCTGCGGCACCACGTCTGGTGACCCAGAAGTCTGGTCACCGGACGTGTCCTCTGGCTGGGTGCCCTCGGGCTCGCTGGGCAGACTGCCCTCGTACTGGCTGCCAGAGGGCTCGCTCCCCGAGGGCACGTTGCGTACCCGTCTCCTGAGGTGCCGCTCTAGCCTCGGACTCATAGTCCGAATCAGACTACAATGGTAAAGTAAGTAAGTTAAATTGAAAAAGTGATTTTAATAATTTTGTGCATTGTAGAAAAATTTACCTCTGTACGCTGCAAACTGACAATCCTGTCCCGCAACTCCGGACACGCACTGAACAGCTTAGTGCGTCTGCTCACACTGTAAGTGGAACCATAGAAGTAGTCGTCTCTCTCCTGCGGGGGAGGAAACCCCTCGCCCTTGGAGCCTTCTTCCTCTTCGAACCCTTAGAACCCTTGCTCGATGACATCCTGTAAGAGATAATTAGTGAGTAATCAGTTAAAAATTTATTGTAAGCGATAATTAATGTTACTTTCATTAAAAAAACATTACTCGTAATCAGTTTCAAAATTCATTAACATCATGATCATCAACATCACGATCTGTCGTCGTAAGCTGTTTACGTTTCCGCTTTTGCATTGTAGATGTCTCTACATCTTCAACGTCTCCTACTAAGTTATCGAGTCCTGCACCAGGCTCGACGATAAAAGAGTCTGGCAACTCTTGTTCTTGGTAAACTTCTTCAGTGTCTCCACTATCATGATAACCATCATCTCCAGGAGTATACAACCACTCACTAGGATTCACCTTATATACCACCCACGAAGCGCTAAGCTTCTTACATGGATACGGTAGATAATACACTTGTTCCACTTAATGTGCATGAACGTATGTATCTAAACCTCGTAAGCGTTCGTTGTGATTCACTTCCACCATGCCAAATTGATTTTCTCGAGTTCCATGATTGTTATCAAACCAATCACAATCAAAGAACACCACTCGAAATTCTTTATTGCCAGAGAAAGTAAATTCCAAAAATTTGTTAATGATTCCATAGTAATTGGTTTCTTTCCCTTCTGAGTCGGTCGCCCTCATCACAACTTCGCAATTTGATGTTGCTGCGAGAGGACGAAGAGTTTCGAATTGAGTTGTACGGAATCGGAAGCCATTTACGTCATATCGACCATAGATTCTAACTTTCACTAATCCGCCTAGCGCCTTTTGGGACACTGATTCTAAGCAATTAAAAAAATTACACCTAGCTAGCAATTCAAATAAACCTAGGCAATAATTAAACCTAAGCATATCAATTCATCTAAATCTAAACAATTAGCCACTAAACAATCAAACCCAAATAAGCATAATCTAAACAATTAGCCACTAAACAATTGGTAATTAAAAAATCCGAGCTTCCTCGGTTGCCTCCATGGGCGGTAATGGAGGTTGGCGTGCGGGACGCCGCCGGCTGGCCATGGGGGTCACCAGCCGTGGTGGGGAGGGAGGCGGGCGGCATACCTCACGGTGGAGGCGGCGCGTCTAGCGACACACGGCTAGGCGGGCGGCGCACGACATGGAGGCGGTCCAGCACGGCGCGGCGGCGCGCAGTGCGACGGGCACAGGGCCGGGCGGTGCGGCGACGTGGGAGCGCGGTGGGGCTAGGCAGCGCGTGGGGCGGCGCTGCGGGGTGTTGACGGCCAGGTGCACTGCAGTGGGGCTGCGGCGGCCGGGGCTGCGGCGTCCGGGGTGTAGGGCGGGGCGGGTGGCGGCCTGGGCGGGGAAGGCCAGGGCGGGGCGGTGGCGGCCGGGGCGGGGAAGGCCGTGCGGTGGCTCGGTGGTGGGCGGGGCGGAGCTTCGGGCGGCGGGCGGCGCTCGGGTGCGGCGGCGGCCGGGGTGGAGGGCTGGGCGGTGGCGGCCGGGGCGGGGAAGGCAGGGGCGGCGGCGGCTGGGTGGTGGGCGGGGCGGCGGCGGCTGGGTGGAGGGCGGGGACAGCGGCTCGGGTGGCGGCCGGGCGGCGCTTGGGCGCGGCGGTGGGTGCTCGGGTCGGCGAGGGCGTGAATGCCCGCGCCAACCCGGGCCCGCGGGTATATAAGACTTATTTACGACGGCCCGTTGTATGGCCGTTGTAAATAAGCTTATTTACGACAGCCGTAATTAGATACGACAGCAAGCCGCACGGGCTGTCATAAATAAGGTATATATACGACAGACTAGGGTTGGCTTTCATATATAAGCTCTATTTATGATATCCAATTAATAAACGACGGCTGTACCATCGTGTATAAGCTTATATATGACGTCCTGTTCGGACCGTCGTATATAAGTTTTTATACAACGGCTGGCCGTCGTATGTTAAGACGGCTGTCGTATGTTGACCTCTTCCTGTAGTGAGTGTTGGGTAGTCTAAAGCTCGATGAGTACAGAATGCCGTGCTATGTTCTTAAGATGTCGGTAAAAGTTGAGTAGTTGGAATCTACTCGCGAGATAGGATGTTATCACATGGGATAGAAGGAAACAAAGAATGGCTTAGGAATGTTAAATTAAGACCCAGAAGGGGGGATTGGAGGCAGTGAGCGGAGGTCTCATGTGCGTAGCCCTGTTGGTGTCGGTTGAGGACCGAGCCATGTGCGGCCATGCTGGACAAGTTTGAACAGTAAAGGATGCATATTGGCTATATGGGAACCAGGAAACCGGTGTGTTTGGTTAACCCGGGTGCCGAGACTTACCCAACAATTTTATAGGAGTGGGTTGAGGGTAACAAGGTGTAAATCTGCCGGCGGGCACAGACACGCTCCGCGCAGGAACCTCTTACCCATCACGGATGGACCGGTTCGGCATTTGGGTTTCCTTTAAAAGGTTGTTGCATACAACAGAGTAGGAAGGTGTGAGGCACGGCACTTCTTAAATGGGTGTATGTGACGTGTTATCCGGGTGTCTATTAATTGCAATCATCGTCCCTCGCGGTTCTTTGAGTACCGCTTGTTCACTATGTTGTGACGTAGTAAATATTGAAAGAGGCCAGAAGAATATGATGCATTGAATTATTATTGTATTGCAACCATGTATGGTGTAGATGTAGAGCTCACTAAGTTTATATTCCACTTTGGGCAGAACCACATCGGAAAAAAAAACATGTCTTGTTTGATTGTGGAAGTCCGATGTGAGGGCTGCTCAGCGCATATGAAATTGCTGCCATAAAACTGAAAGTAAGGATTCACACGGTTGCCATATTAAGCTGTTGCAGGCGAGACATATGAGGAAGGGTCCTAGGACGAGGCGATAACCCCGTCGGGGTACACGGCCGAGTTAGAGCCCTACACGCCGCCGTGATCTCCGGATAGGTGCTGCTAGTGTGTAGCGTTCCCGGGCTGGACGGCTACACTTTTGCATAGCTAGGATGAGAGTTTAGCTACTAGTATATATACTTCCTCTGTAAATAAGTTAGTAAAAGACTTCCGATTTTATGTAATTAAAAGTCAGTATGTTTATCGTATTCTTTTCTTGCGTGCTGTTGGGTGCCACATCGCACGGCACCACCCTCTACAATCCCGGAGTGGGAGGGACAAAATGGGCCTCCCACAATCATGGTATCAGAGCCGCATTGGGAATAGCATGCTTGAAAAGAGCATATTTTGAAAATATAGAAGTAGTCGAGTGAGGATTAGCCATTATGCCCACATAAGGTCTATTGTAGTGTTAGGTACTAAGGTGGAAAAGCTAACATATGTGTTATTAATTGGTAACGACGCTCCGACGTCATGTAAGAGGTAAGGTACGCCACCGCGGGCGGATCAATTGTGGTAAGCTCGCCATATGAGCAGTGGTATGGAATGGTCTGCCGTGGCTTGACACGGTAGTCAATATGAGTCTCTGAACCTTCTCATGGTTCTGAGAGCATATGAAAACGCCGATCTCTGGCGTGCTTTAGGCAAAAGCGAGGATACCCCATCGTGTGGTAAGAAGCATGATAGTATGCAACTCTTGATTGTTCAATGTTCAAAGGGCCACACGCAGCGCTTTCCATCGGCGTGCCTAAACGGTTATGAGGCAGTAGGTGGTATCCGTTGGGTTGATAAAATTCTCAACCGTGATGACCTGTTCATGCTCTACTCGGGTTCCTCGTCATGTGGTGTGAAAACGCGACCATGTAACTTGAGACGTTGCCTAACTCAAGAATGATCCGATGGAAATGATACGGACCATATGTTTTTACTATGATATGGACCTGCCTGAAATGATTAACCGTTGAGTGTCCCATTGTTTATTAGTTTTCTGCAGGTACATTGACCACATTAGAGCATGACGCTTAGAAACCGTTTGTGAGTGACGTCTTTAGTTCCACCATTTGACACGTATATGCCAAATACCGTCTTAGGCTTTTCTTTGGTGAGGGCGTAGTACCACCATTATCATGAAAAAAATTGCCTCAACACCTCGCTCATCTTCTAAACTTGAAGATCCTGAAAATTTTGAATGAATACAGTTCAAATTATCTGGTTAAAAAAATGTTTAGGAACCAACTCAAGAGTATGTGAGTATAGAGAGACCAAAAACAGAGTCCCCTGTTTTGGCAGTGTTTCTGCTAAAACTTACATAGGGTATTACTCATTGTAGAAAAGACCAATGTTAGTGTGTGATATAGTTTTGGAAAGGCGGAGAAGTTCTTTAAAACTTTTCTATGAACCTCCAGGACAGAAACACACTTAAAGATGGTCAAAAACCTTAGAAAGCAAAACTGATACAAATGGGTAGAACATGAAACAGAGTCTCTATAATTCCACCATAACTCTCGATGGAAAAATCTCTAAGGGTATTGTTATACATTTCTGTAAGGGGCATGAGATATGCTACAACTTCGTAATTCAATGTTTTGCCAAAAATGGAGCAACATTAATTGGAATTGTGGATTGAAACTAGGTACCTCTGGGGAGGTGCTGTCAAAATCCTGCCAGAAATTCTGTTAACTTTGAACCTTCATATATTTTGATCCAGGAATGCAAAGGGGTCATATAAATACGTTTTTCGAAAGCTTGGGAAGTTCTTTACAATGTTTCTGTTCAACCCTAGGACATAATCCAACTTTAATGAGGTGAAATTTGCAGTACAAGTGAAACTGTTCAGAGTACCCCAAAGACTGTGCGTAGTTTCTGTACTGATTTGGATTTTGCCTATAACTTCCTGTATAAAAATTGTAAAAGGTGAAATCTAACAATTATAGGATTCTTATGAATCGTGATTCAACTTTGTAAGTATGAGTTTGGTCCATACATGTTTATAACTGTATGGAAAGGTTGACCCAAAGTGAGCACTTACAGGGGAGGTGCTGCTGAAATTCTTCCACAATTTCTGTCAACTCTAGAAGCTCATAACTTTCCATCTACAACTTAGTTGAATGCAAATAAACACTGGTTAGAAAGATATGGACATATGCTCCAACTTCTCTGTTTACTCCCAAAACAGTTTCAAACGTTGAATTAGGATTTTAAACCCTCGAACAGAAGCTGGTCCAGTTTCTGTACATTTCTGTTGTTGGACCATAACTTCAGGTATACATTTTTACCAAAGGTAGTGTGATACAGCTATGGAAGGCTATGGTTGTGCATTACCTTCCCATAAGAATAGTATGGATTAAGTTCTAAATTTCCTAAATTGGATCTTAAGGGGGGGGAGTGCATCCAAGTAAACCAAAGCATTGATTACCAATTGGGTATACACCGAAGTATGACATCACCAAGAGACAAGACGGAATTACGTCTTCAAGTAATCAAAGTTCAGATACAAGATCTGTCATCCTATAGAAAGATGTAGTTTCAACGTCTTCACCACGCACACAAAAAATGCTCACCATAATCGCAAGACTTGAGAGAAGAAGATTTAGAAAATCACTATTAGTGACCACTCTAGTAACCTCAACCTTAGTATTGCGGTGTCCTAACTAGGAGCTAGAACTAGTAGCTGGTTGTTCATGCTAAATGGGTTATATGAAGACTTAGGAGAAAGGAGATATGAAGTCAACGTATAATAGATATTGCCTAAGTTAAGTTTCTATGGACTATTTCCCAACAATCTTGTCAAACATTTGATATATTTTCATTGAACTTGGTCACAACATGAAAGTGGCATTCCTTGTTTAGCACCTTTCATGACCAAGTTAATTGTACGTTAAAAAGTTTTATATGATTCTTAATCGTGTTTGAATTGTCGTACTAATTCTTGCTCAAACTATAATGACATGACGCACCATACATATTGAAAAGCATTGAGAGATGCACAACCTATCGTGCGTAACACCTTGTATGCACCATACATATGCACCATTTGCCCCATACCATGTGCATATGCATTGCATCATACCACATGTGAAGCATCATGATGCATCATGAATAATGAAACAACATGTGAAATACTAAACTACCAAGCAAGAGAGTGGACCTCCGTTCAAACCATTATGTAGTCTCTAATAACCTCGGTCTTTTCACATCCTTGTATTATTGATCAAGTTGCTTGATTCTACCTCATTGGATAATACAAGGGAAACCAATTACTCAACCTCCCTTGTACCTATGAAAATTTTGAACTTTTATCCATGACTTGTTTAGCTCCAAGTGCCGTAAATGTTGAAACTAAACTAATTTCTAATCGCGGGGCTTACCGATTGTTTGGTTGACCTCACGACAATCCTTGAACACAATCTGAATTCTTGAGAGATCATATGGTGACTTTGACACCCTTGTGGTTACCATAGGTAGTGGGCCTTTGCTATGTTTGTAACATAAGTGAAATTGACTTATGGCTGCTCTTATGTTCAAGCAAAGCATTCGTTTTTGACTAAATGGTTGAGATGCCAATTCAAGGCGAGATTACCGCTCCATTGTTTAATCTCACAAAACATCTGGATTCATGTTTGGGTAAGTACTACACTATGTTTCTAAGGACTTAGTTAATCCAGACGAGTATTAGTTATCCATGTCAAGATTAGGATGGTAAAGATTCGAGCCACTTGAACCGTTCAATGTAGTTCCGCAGGGTTTTACGGGCTAATCATACCGTCAAGGGAAGCACTATGGAAAAATAAGATCATTATATCTGTTCGGTTTGTTATCCTCATATTACTTATAATATTCCCTACCTTCCTCTCCTCGTTGGAATCTCGGGATGAGATTCTTTTAAGGGGGGAGGAATGTAAAAGTCCCAAAATTTTAAAGGCAATAAACATAGGGTTGAATACCGTTATGTTTGGAATGCAGGGAAATGGGACTTACAAAAACATTATACACGTGATGATGCACATGGATGTCCAACCAAAGGAGCTCCCACGTTCATTTGAAATGTGTTAAGCCAAGGCTGAATTAAACACCATGTGTAAAGTTCTCATGTGTAAGAGAAAGTTTAAATTTATATATTAAACTCAATTTGTTCACTTAAATTCAAAGGTGGTCATTTCAAAACGGGAATACCAACTGTGGTTCAAAATTTCCTATTTGCGCTGGCCAACTTAAAAAATCAGATTGCACCTTTAAATTCCTCAGGTCCAATTAAGTGGGAATGCAAAGTTTGACAGAATTTGGAGATGCTTTGCTATTCATTTCAAACAGGACCTTAAATTGCATAGGAATTCAAATTCAGATTTGAATTTGGATGAAACTTGATCAACTGTCCAAATGGATCCCAAGAATTGAACTATACACATGTGAATTGATCACCTGCAAAATTGGACAGAACTTTGGGAGGATAAGGAGAGGGAAAGTTGGTGGAGAGGGAAACTTGATCAACTGTCCAAATGGATCCCAAGAATTGAACTATACACATGTGAATTGATCACCTGCAAAATTGGACAGAACTTTGGGAGGATAAGGAGAGGGAAAGTTGGTGGACCCCACTTGTAATTGGGACACTTAGACTTACACTTGAAGCATTATTTCTCTGTTTCTACTCGAACCACCCGAGGCTGCAGCAAGCGCCACCGAGTGGACTGTAGAAAGCCACCTCCTTGCTGCTTCCATCGCGCTGGCGACCAGCTCGTGGGATTGAGTAGTTCCCGGTGTGATATTTTGCTCACAAAACCGCAACCTCAAGCACTACTTCTCCCTCACACGAGAACTAAACCGAAACCACAGAATTTAAAAGTTAAACACAACAGAGGGTTAACTCCACGGTAATCAAATTCAGTTTGTGTAAATTGCTTTGAACTCTGAACTTGAATTTGGGAGCCACTGTTTTTGGGGGGAGACTGCCGGTGAGACCCGTATGTCAGTGCAACAGAGACAACCATCGATGTTTCTCTTCTGTGTGCGCTCAACACCGAGGGGCATGCACCACTGAGGCAACCACAGATCTGCCTGTGCCCCTTCTCCTGAAGGCGGTTCAATTTCCTTTGTTGTTGATCGATAAACCTCGTTGTTGCACAAACCAACGTTCCACTTCTTTGTCCCGCACATTTTCTCTCGCGCTCTCACCCGAGAAACACAACGTGCGCCACCTCCTATGCTCTCATTGTCGATTAGCTTCCGGCTACTTTAGCGCCCGGTTGATCCACCCCGAAGCTACGCCATAGTCTCCTCGACATCCTCAACAAGGTTCCAGCTTGTGCCAGGCTTCCTCCGACGGCTGCGGCGCCATTTTCTTCCTCCTCGGTTCCACACAGAGCCGCCTCACTGCTCAACGTCGCATGGCCCGCTCCAAGCCTCTCCGGTGCAATCGAAGCCACCCTGAGGTTCGTCATGAAGACTAGACCCTTTTCCAAAACTCCCTGACTCTTTCCCGACGCCGGTGAGCAAGAATTTGACGTTTAGCACCTGTACACGTGAAGAACCAACCGAACTAGAATTGGGAAATTCGCCCAACATGCTTGATCATCCTTCCTTCGGTTCAAAACACAGCAGCTACAGATCCTAGCGACCCCCAGACTAAAGCCCGCAGCAAACCGTCCATCCTATGCCCTGGGCGATGTGAATTTGCTGCCGCCAGACAAAATGGCTCGGCTCACCGTTGAGCTACTATTTCCCGCCGTTTCCGCTCGGTTAGGGTGTGGTGTCATGTTCTACGACCCCTAGGGATGGTTTACAGCAACGTAGCTTATCGGATTAAGCTTGGGACACACCGCTCCTTGTCGGTGCCACGCCGCCGACCGCCACCACTGGTGCCGACCCGCTTCCGTCCGTTTTCAGGTTGCACGACCTTGCCCGGCTGTTGTGTGAGGTTCCAAGAGTTGTGTAGGGAGAAATCGGAGCAAAAGTGATCGAGAAATGGGGAAGAACGGGTGCGCCACCCCTCTGTTCCGCCCCGCGCAAGCTCTGTCGAGAGGTTGAAGACGCTTCTGACTGGGGGGCCCACTGTCGCCCGTCGGGAGTGATTTCTTTGTGCAAAATAGATCCAGAATATGCCTCAACTCTGAGAGCCCATAACTTGTTGTATAAAACTCCAAAAAGAGTGAGACCAATTTTGTTGGAATCCTCATAAGGAGTACTTGGCAGAGATAGAAATTTCCTGCTAAGAAAATGCCCAGGATTTTCTGCGGAATTCTTTTAATTTAACCCTTTAGGGAGTAATTCCAGGAATATTCCTTTATGAAATATTCCCATTTTTGGTCATAAAATCCTTCTCTTAGTTTCTGATCTCCAGTAAAAATCTTAGGATTTTTGGAGCTGATTAAGGTGGCCTAATCAGTAGGTTATCTTAGGGTTAAACAAATTAGCTGAAAAACAACAGAATGAAATTCCAGAAAATCGAATAAGCTTCACCAAGCAATTGTGACCAGCAGGAAGCTTAGAAAAGTTTGAAACAAATTTTGCTAGATCCAGCGAGACCTTCTGTAATTAGATCTTTCACTGTTAGCTATGTCAAAGCTGCAGATTCGAGATCAAAATTCAGAGGAGCTATATACTTGTGGGAAATTAGAGCCCACAAGCTTCCATGAAACTTCCTTCAATTTTGCTCAGATCATTCCCATAGAATCTAGTCTCCACTGGAAAAATCCCAAAGCCAATTAAGAACTTTTACTAGCAGTAACTACAATTAGAAGCTTGCTTCTTATATATTAAGCTCACTTTTATACATATTTTTTTTGCATCTCATATAGTGACTGAAGTCGAAGACGCTACGGAGGCCTTGAAGATCCTACCACCAGAAGCTAACTTCCCCTTCGACTCGCAACCAGGCAAGCCCCGGTTTGCATTTAATTACTTCTGCAAAGTTTTGCTTTGTATCACGTATGCGTGTAATGGAATGTTTGCATTAGAGTTATGGTGATTGAAACCCCACTTGCATGACCCTCAAATCCTATGGAGTTTTTGGTAGTCTAAAGCTCCATGATTAGAGAATGCCGGGCTAATGTTAGAATCTTGGTAGAAGTCGAGTAGTTGGAATCTACTCGCGAGATAGGATATTATCACATGGGATAGAAGGAAACAAAGAATGGCTTAAGAATGTAAAATTGAGACCCAACAGGGGGGATAGGAGGCAGTGAGCGGAGGTCTCACGTGCGTAGCTCTGTTGGTGTCGGTTGAGGACCGAGCTGTGTGCGGCCTTGCTGGACAAGTTTGAACAGTATCGGATGCATACTGGCTATATGGGAACCAGGAAACTGATGTAATTGGTTAACCTGGGTGCTTAGGCTTACCCAACAATTTTATAGGAGTGGGTTGAGGGTAGCAAGGTGTAAATCTGCCAGCGGGCACAGACACGCTCCGCACAGGGACCTCCTGCCCGTTACGGATGGACCGGTTCGGCATTTGGGTTTTCTTTGAAAGGTTGCTGCATACAACAGAGTAGGAAGGTGTGAGGCACCACACTTCTGAAATGTGAGGCACCACCGTTGGATACTCGAGAAGGTCGACATGGGAGGGAAACAGCTCGAAAATGGGTCTGAACTAGGGTTCATCGTGCGCCCGCATCTCCCCGCTATACCCGCCGTCGGGAAGATCGGAAATACCCAGTGCACCGTGGATTTCATGCTAGGCTTCAAAAGGGGAATTGTTGCTAAGCAAGACTTGGTCATGTGAGTGCAAATTGCAGTGCTCTAAACATTTATAGCGCGAGAATTTTAAGGATTCATACCCGTGGGTCCGTTTACACCGGCCGGAGAGGAATTCTGAAATTCGTTGGCAAGAAGCAGCAGCTAGGGCTGAGCTTCGGATGGAAGCTGCAGGGAGCTCTTGCGCGTCCAACGATCCTCTCGCTTGGTCGTGAAAACCTCCCTGTAGGGCTTCCCACGAGAGCACCTCGTCACCGTTGTTTCGGGCCGCTGGGGAAACTGGGCGTTCTCGGTTTGGTAAGGGCGAACTCATGTAGAGATGGTGCAAGGATGGTGTGGGAGGGTCTGTGGTGTAGTTTTTCTGACCAGCTGAGGCTTGCACCGAGCTTTTGGTGTGGCCGATCGATCGACAGAACAGTGGCTGTCTCGGTCTGTGCCTCACGCGAGGAGGAGCGGTGCTGCGCTGCCTCGGTGATAAGGCGAAAGAAAGCACGGCAGGGGAGATGAGGACGGGGTGGAGCAGCTCGCCAGCGCACGTACAGCAGAGGGACGTCGGTTCTCTCCGTGGCTCGTTGTCACACAGTGAGGAGTCGGTCTGCCCGGTTGCTTCGCGTGGGAGATAAAAAACGGAGACCAAACACTGCACAGTTGAAGATCTTTTGCACATTTTAAATCCTCAATGACATGTGGGTGCCAGCCCCTTCTTATCCCTCTGCAAAATATCTTCCAAAACTTGCAAATGGTGAAATCAAATTATGGGAGTTCAAATCTGAGGTGCATTTGGATAATTGGGCAAGTTTCATTAAAATTCAAATAGGTATTTGAATTCTTTGTTATTTAAAGTAGATTTTGGAAAATGAGTTGCAAAACATTTCAATAATTCATGAAACTTTGCATACCCCCAAATTTCGACCTAAGGAATGCAAATATGCAATCTGATTTTTATTTTGGCTGCTGCAAATGAGATTTGTAGCATATCAGTTTTGAAATTCATAGTGTTGCTCTCATTTGAATTTTGGGTTGAACAAATTTGTTCCAAATCTGACTTTAGCTTTCTCACCCATATGGGAACTTCCCATCTTGGTTTTAGACCCCTCTTGGGTTCCAAGTTTTCAAACAAACATTTGAACTTGTGTGAAGAAAGCCCTCATGTGGGTTATCACATGTGGAAAAGTTTTAACAAGTCCCAAATTTCATACATATGAAACCATCTTTTGCAAACAAGAGTTTCTTTGTATTCACATTTCTGGGACCTTTACATCATATAGCAAGCGTGAGCACATAGGCTTTGCAAGACTGATCCGTCTCTTCTAGACATGAAGCTCTACATGCACGAAGGATTAAACATGGTAGCTGAATTTGCATAAAGGACTCGCCTACAGTTGATCCTTAACTTTCAGATTTTAAGCTTCATTTTAAAGACCTTGAGCAAAACAGCATAACAACTCCATAATCAAACAAGAAACGTGTTGTTGTGATGCTTCTTGCACAAGGTGAAGTAAACTTAATTTGCACTATCTCTAACTCAAGTGTTTTGCAATACAATTTAGATCACAATCCTTATCAAATCAATGTAATTCACTTCAGTTCTTACTATGTCAAGACGCAGTGGCCATGTATGCTCATATAACTGCGAGCAACGGTGATTCAATCCAGGACACGCCCGGACTGCACGACACGTACACCCAACTCCGAGTTGCCTGCAGCGAACTCGATCGATGTCATAGACAGCCACCTTTCCCATGTTCACCCACACCGGACGCGGTCCCATCGACCTGAACAACAAGCTCCCTCAAGGTACATACCCGCAGTGATATGTTCTTGAGCGAGTTACCTCCTGCTGTACTGACGCCGAAAGCCTAAGCCGATCGGAAAAGTTCCCATGTGGATCTCACGAGGTACATCGATTTCTTGGGTACCATATAGCCAGTATGCGCCCAGTACATGTAAAATCCCCAAAAAGTGGTAGCAAGAATTTTCAGCTCATGTACACTTAGGAAAAGTGAGGGGAATTAAAACTTTGAATTATAGCGGTGCAAGCTCAAAGTGAGGATTCAAACTTCCAAAAACTTCCAAACATGGAGATCTAAATGCATAACTTGGATCTCCATATTCCAAATATTCAACCTTCCATATTTCAGCTCATTTGGACAAGTTTCAATATTTGTTTGGGATTAAAAGGAGAAGCCCTCGAATCTGAATTTCAAATTCTGTTTCAAATTTCGATCTCCTCAATTTGCAAATTTGGTTCCACAAATGTGTTCTTCACATTTGAATTAGCAGCCATGCCAAAAATTGGCAACTTTGGAGTTGGTTTGCTATGTTTTTGGGACAATACAAAATGGAGAATTCAAATTCCATTTCAAATTCAAATGACAAAACACCATTCAAACTTCACACCAGCATTCAAATTATTTCGAAATCAACTTTTCAAACCATTACATTCGGAGGAAGCAAAGGAGTTAATTTGGGGGCAAATGAGAAAATATCAAAGGAGCATTAGGTGGGAGGGGGCCCACTGGTCAGTCACCACAGAGGCAAAAATTCCTGTTTTCACTCGGCTGTTCACGTGCGGGCGCCAGCTCCCGACTAATTCCGCCGGCCGACAATTCCACCGAGCTGCTTCCTCGCTGCTCCCGACGTCGGTTCGTGCGCGTGGGTTGTAACACCCCGAAACCTGCTAAAGAGGGGAATTTAAAATTTTTTGGATGTAATGCATGTGATAAAGCAATTCAAATTCAAACTGGAATTTAAATTCAAATCAAAACAGAAAAAGAAAAAGAAAAGGAAAAAGAAAAACGGCCAGTGGGCCGAAACACGCTCAGCCGGCCCAAGACCGCGCGCCAGCCAGCCCAAACCCGCGCGCCCCCCTCTCTCCCTCTCTCTGACGCGCGGGGCCCGCCCGTCATCTTCTTCCCCCGCGCGCCCAAACCGACCCCGGCCCTCTCTCGCGCCCGATCAAAACCAACCCCCGGAACCCGCACTCCCAGCCCCGATTATCGGTACCGGGCACCCCAGCGTGATCTCAACAGACCCGTCGCCCTCCCTCGCCCATTTATACGCTGACGATCGCCTTTGTTTCCCCCCCCCCCCCCCCGATTGAATGTGGCCTAGAGGGGGGGTGAATAGGCCTTTAAAGATTCCTGCACACTTAATAAAGTTATCAGAAACTTGACTGACCGGACTAGTCCGGTTGTGTGGGCGGACTAGTCCGGTGTGCTGAATTATTTGAGTTAATTAAGTGTGTCTCATAAATTTAATTTCTCAGCAGCGGAATGAGAACAACAGTTTTTATAAATTAAATTTATTGTATGGATGCACGTGCAAACTTATGAGGAACTCAAACGATGACTAGCAAACTAGTGATCTAATGTATCAAAATGTAAAACAAATGAGAGACAAGAGACACGAATTTTTACCGAGGTTCGATCTCACCAAGAGATCTACGTCCTCGTTGAGGAAGCTCACACAGAGCCGGGTTCCCAACCCTTTCCCTCTTCAAGTCACCACACAGGCCGACTTGACTTCACTATCAAGTGTAATCACCGTGTTTATGGGGCAACCTCACACGTTGAGGGCTCCCACAAGAATTACAATGAGAAGTTGATCAAATACACTCAAAAAGATTACAATGCAGAATATGAGTGTAGAGAGATCAAACCCCAAGAGCTCACAACGAAGGAACGACGATCTGCCAATCACAAATCCAAGTATTTTATTGATCTTCACCTTTTTGCACCTTAGATGTGTGGGGAGACGTGTTTTTGGGCTCTTGGGACAGGTGGCGGTGCTAGGGTTTCAGTTTTTGACAGTATAAGTCGTGTCTCTTCTGGGAAAAGACGAAGGACCTCCTTTTATAGGCTTTCCCAAAAAGTTACCGTTGTTAAACCTACTACCGGACTAGTCCGGTATATGATCGGACTTGTCCGGTCTACTTCCAGTGGGTTAACCGGACTAGTCCGGTCCACAAACCGGACTTGTCCGGTGCTATGTGAAATGGGGTTTCAGAAACTTCAGCGGACTAGTCCTGTCGCTTGGATGGACTAGTCCGCAGTCCTCTAAAGAGGACAACAGAGACATGACCGGACTAGTCCGGTCCACTATGTTTGCGTCTTTCAGAAAGTTAAACGGACTAGTCCGGTCCATGAACGGACTAGTCCGGTTTTCAGTGGATTTTAGTTGATTTTTAAACCCCTTACCCTTACGCAAAGTCATGAGCTCTTGGGATGTGTCTCTCTTACACACAACCTATACATTTATATCTACTTTGCAACTCTAAATTCCACTAACGTCTTCCTTTTCGGGCACCACTCTATCTTTCACCTTTTTGTGTGTGCCGAGCCAGTTCACTTTGTTTATCCTGCAACCATCTTAATAGTTTCATTAGGATCTCATATGTTCGTCATCAATTAGCCAAAACCCACAAGGGATATCCTAGATGCACTTACAATCTCCCCCTTTTTGGTGATTGATGACAACCATTTGAGATATCACAATTGAGAATAAAAGGTTGATTTTCATAAGGTGTGCACATATGAGAATAATAAAGAATTCACAAAAAGCTTCTCACATATGCACACACCTTATGGTGGGGTGCCTCACAGGTGTGTGATGAACAACATGTGATAAATTAAAGACAAACAGTAGTGAACATGTAAGTGGGCATTAGAGCATAGTACATCACACATAAGAAAAGAAATAGTGCATTATAAGATTTTAAAAATAGGTACATGTCCTTGATCACAAAAGATCTTAATAACTAATACTAGATAGAAAAAGTCCAAGTCTAATTTCAATCTATCTTCCATCTCAATCTCTCCCCCTTTGGCATCAAGATACCAAAAAGGGAAAAATTGAGTGGAATCACTCATCGCTGCCTCCTCCGTCAGTCTCAGTCTAATCTTCATCTTCAACATCCACGGGAGCAGGATCTTCCTCTGAGTCCTCGGAGGCGGGTGGTGATCCAACGGGCTCAATCTCAAGCTTTGCACAGATAGACTTGATATTGGCATTGACGTACTGTTGATGTTTCTTCCTTGCAAGTTTTGCTTTGCGTTGCCTGTCTTCGATCTTACGGCAGCAGGCAAAGATGGAGGAGAGCATCTTGAGGATGCCGCTAGATGATTCTTGGGCAGGTGGAGAACCAGGAGGAGCAGCTGCAGACCTAGTGTCATCATGAGCTTGCTTTGATCTCCTCTCCACTGGTGGAGAGGACGGGGCAGTTGGAGCCGGAGGGAGAGTGTACTCGGTGGGTTTTTGCGGCTTCAACCCCGTATGCTTGACATCCTTGACAAAATCGAGTCCCGTCACTTTCTCAATCATGTACATGATATACGGTGCGTATCCACAGGACCTGTTGGGGGTAATTGAGATGTTCACAATGTCGTTGTAGATATACTCAAAGACATTGAATGGTCTCCTCCCACTAATTACCTTCATGAGAGTCCTCAAGGTTCCTTGTATAGTTCCTGCATCTCCATCCTTCGGAGCTATCGTCTTTCTCAAGACTCTATTTAGGACCACAAAGAAGGGCTTTAGATATTTGATGGTGGGAGGAACATATTGCATCCTTGTGTCATAGAGAAATTCAAGTTCCTCCTTCTCCAGGGGTTTCAGATTATGAATGACCAGTTCATGATCCAGGAGGTGAAGAATCCTAGCAAATTCATCATACGTGACACTATACCTTGAACCATAAGTCATCCAAGTAAGACTGTCTCCATCATCCCGAGCAAAGTAGAGAGTGGAGTAAAACTGGGTAATGACTTCATTGTTCCAGTCAAACTCAAAGGATAGCAGGTCCGTCAGACCGTGCCTCTCTAAGGCCTCCACCATCTCACGAAAGGCAGGATACCTCTTCGACTTCAGGTATTCGACATTTAGCTATTGACTCTCTACTACGGGATTCTTCATCTTCATGTACACATGCTCGTAGTAGTCTGCATGGAAGTTGCTCCAGAACCTTGGATCAGAACATTGTTTAGATCGGTCATACACTTCAATCTTCCTGAAGTCATCAGCTAGCTCATTCCCTTTTCCAGTGAAATCCTCACTTGAAGGCTGCCTGTTGCGGTGAACGGGATTTTTCATTTTCAGAGGCCCAATGGGGCCACTAGCAAGTCCCTTCCCTTTATTGAGAACTCTTCTTGGCCCTGACGAGCCCTCAGCAGCATCTTTCCTTTGAGGCCTTTTGATAATGACTTTCCTCTTCTTAGGTAGATTGTCGTCGAAGGGTGGAGAGTGAGCATTGACATCATGTCTCTTCTTCATCACTACCTCCTTAGCTCTCCTCACTCTTTCACGTTGAACTTCTTCGTCAATGTGAAAAGAGCCGTCATCTGATCCTGAAGACATGATGCCTGATAAGGAGTTTAAGGATTAGATGCAAACGGACGCATTATCGACTTCAAATGGAAGTGTAGGGGTTCAACTGTCAGAGACCGGACTTGTCCGGTTTCAGAGTGCGGACTAGTCCGGTGGACCGGACTTGTCCGCATCTGAGCGCCGGACTAGTCCAGCCTAGCATAAGAACCCTAAATTGAATGTTTCATTTGAAACAACTCTCCTATCTAAGGACACAAGGAAAGTGGTAGGAATACATCTATTTATGCAATGTAGATCCTTTTGAAATCAAAGGAAACTAGCTAGAGCTAGAAAAATTGAGATTTTGGTTTTGGGGGGATTTACCAAGATTTGAAGATTCGCGTTGAAGGAGTGGCAATCAGTCCGGATGAGTCCAGAAAGTAGGATCCCCTCGTCGAAAAGAGGCTTTTTCACGGAGAAAATTCCGAGTTTGAGGGCTCAACTCGAAAATCACTTTGGGAGCTAGGGTTTTCGAGAGAGGGTGAGACAAAGTGCTTATGAGTGGAGAGGGAGGCGTTTGGTCCGGCCAACTGCTTCTATATGCGACTGACCGGACTAGTCCGGTCATGGTAGCGGACTAGTCCGGTACCCCTGAGTTAACCTAATTGTTGTCTGTCCGGACTAGTCCGGTTGGAAATCGGACTAGTCTGTTTCCAACAGACTTGATACATATATAGATAACTAATAGTGATCCAAGGACAACAATTTTGCAAGTAGTCTTGGTGATTACGACCAGTAGGCAATCAGCAATCGAACAATGGTCATAATCCACAAGATTTATTCATTAAAAATAGTTTTCTGAGTAGAAAGGAGAGGAGGAGCATTTTTGACAATACGGGGGAACAATTTAAGTTGCAACCAGGTATGCAATGTTTCAAGCCACATTTCGTCAAGAATGTTTAGCTCATTTCTTAGTTCACAGAACCTTTTCTCATCTAATGGTTTGGTAAAAATATCTGCAAGTTATTTTTCAGTACTAACATGTGAAATAGTTATGTCACCTTTTAATGAATGATCTCTGAGAAAGTGATGACGGATGTCTATGTGCTTAGTTCTTGAGTGCTCTACCGGGTTGTGTGCAATCTTTATAGCACTTTCATTATCGCATAGAAGCGGGATATGACTTAGATTGTAGCCGTAGTCCCTAAGAGTTTGTTGCATCCAAAGCAGTTGTGCACAGCAACTACCGGCTGCAACATACTCTGCTTCCGCTGTGGAAAGAGCAATGGAGTTTTGCTTTTTAGATGACCAAGAAACTAGGGACCTACCAAGAAATTGACAGGTCCCTGACGTGCTCTTTCTATCGACTTTGCATCCTGCATAGTCGGCGTCGGAATACCCTATCATGTTAAACTTGGATACTTTGGGATACCAAAGGACCAAGTTGGATGTGTGCACAAGGTACCTTAGGATTCTTTTTACAGCAATTAAGTGACACTCTTTAGGTGCGGCTTGAAACCTTGCACACATGCAAACACTAAGCATAATATCTGGCCTAGATGCACATAAGTATAGTAAAGAGCCAATCATGGACCGATATACCTTTTGGTCCACATTTGGACCGTCTTCATTGAGGTCGAGATGTCCGTTGATGGCCATGGGTGTCTTGATGGGCTTGGCTTTGTCCATATTGAATTTCTTGAGAATGTCTTGTGTATATTTAGTTTGGCTTATAAATGTACCTTCTCTCAGTTGCTTTACTTGAAATCCTAGGAAGAACTTCAATTCACCCATCATTGACATCTCGAACCTGTCTGTCATTATTTTGCTAAATTCTTCACAGAAGGACTCGTTAGTGGATCCAAAGATAATGTCATCAACATAAATTTGACATACGAATAAATGATCATCAAAATGTTTAGTAAAGAGTGTATAGTCATATTTACCAATTTTGAATCCATTTTGAATCAGAAAATCTCTAAGGCACTCATACCAGGCTCGAGGAGCCTGTTTGAGGCCATAGAGAGCCTTACGCAGTTTATAGACATGGTTGGGATACTTCTGATCTTCGAACCCCGGTGGCTGTTCCACATAGACTTCCTCCTTTATCGGACCATTGAGAAAGGCACTCTTGACGTCCATTTGATACAACTTAAAATTATGGTGAGTAGCATATGCCAATAAAATGCGAATGGACTCAAGTCTAGCTACAGGAGCGAAGGTTTCATCGAAATCCAAACCTTCCACTTGAGAATAACCATTGGCCACCAACCTCGCTTTATTTCTTGTCACTACTCCATGTTCATCTTGCTTGTTCCGAAAGACCCATTTGGTTCCAACGATGTTCGCCCTTGGTCTTTCCACCAGCTCCCACACTTCATTTCTTTTGAAGTTGTTTAGCTCCTCTTGCATCGCAATCACCCAGTCTGGATCCCTTAAGGCTTCTTCTACCCTGTATGGCTCTAGAAAAGACACAAAAGAATAGTGTTCACAGAAATTTGCAATTTTAGATCTAGTAGTTACTCCCTTAGCAATATCTCCAATGATATTGTTGACAGGATGGTCCCTTTGCACACACTGATGTACTCTTGGGTGTGGAATTTGTGTAGTTGCTTGTTCTTCATTGTCTTCATGTGTCATGTTTCCCCCAAGATCATTTCTTCCATGATCATCTTGATTTTCTTGATCATCCTCAACTTGATCTTGTGTAGGAGCTCCCCCTTGATCATTGCTTCCTTGTTGAAATTCATCTTGTGTCTCCTCTCGTGGTAGGATATCACCAAGTGCCATTTTCTTCAGCGCTTCACATGGAGCTTCCTCCTTATCTAGCATAGACTTATCGACTTGCTCCACTTGTGAGCCATTAGTTTCATCGAACACTACGTCACGCGCTACTTCAACAAGGCCGGACACCTTGTTGAAGACACGATAGGCGTAGGCATTCGATTCATATCCGACCAAGAATCCTTCATCGGACTTCGAAGCAAACCTCGAGGCCCTTGGTTTCTTGTTTAGAATAAAACATTTGCAACCAAAAACTTTGAAATAGGAAACGTTAGGCTTTTTACCCGTGAGAAGCTCATATGGAGTTTTCTTCAGTAGTCGATGAAGGTACAACCGATTTGTGGCATGACAAGCGGTGTTCACTGCTTCTACCCAAAGTCGGTCTGACGTCTTGTATTCATCTAACATTGTTCTCGACATTTCGATCAATGTTCTGTTCTTCCTTTCGGCTACCCCGTTCTGTTGAGGAGAATAGGGTGCCGAGAATTCATGCTTTATACCTTCTTCATTGAGATATTCTTCTTCAACTTGGGTGTTCTTGAATTCTGTCTCATTGTCACTTCTGATATTCTTTACGGTTGATGAGAATTCATTTTGAGCTCGTTTCAAGAACTTCTTGAGGGTTCCCTGAGTTTCTGATTTATCATACAAGAAAAATACCCAGGTAAATCTTGAAAAATCATCAACAATTACTAAACCGTATTTGTTACCGCCGATGCTGATGTACGCAATTGGACCAAAGAGATCCATGTGGAGAAGTTCCAGCGGTCTAGCGGTGGTCATCACATTCTTGGCGGGGTGTGGTGCTCCAACCTGTTTTCCTGCTTGACAAGCGCTGCATGGCCTGTCTTTTTCAAAAACCACATCCTTAAGACCACGGATGTGACCACCTTTTAGAAGTTTCTGCAGATTTCTCATTCCAACATGGGCTAGCCGTCTATGCCACAGCCATCCCATGTTGGTCTTAGCAACCAAGCAAGTGTTGAGTTCGGCTTTATCTTTGTTGAAGTCAACAAGATAAAGCTTTCCCTTCAATAATCCCTTGAATGCAATCGAGCCATCGCTTCTTCTAAAGACGGTCACACCCTCATTAGTGAATAAACAGTTGTAACATTTGTCACATAGTTGAGATATTGATAAAAGATTATAATCTAGAGAGTCTACATGTAAAACATTAGATAAGGTGTGTTGAGAGGATATTTCAATGTTACCACTACCAAGGACCTTTCCTTGGCTGTTGTCTCCAAAGTATATACCTTCACTTGGATCCTTGTTGCACTCGTATTCCACAAACATACCTCTCTCTCCGGTCATATGATTTGTGCATCCGCTATCTAGTACCCACTTAGATCCACCGGAGGAGTAAGCCTGCAAAATAGAATTATTTCTAGGTTTTAGGTACCCAAGCTTGCTTGGGTCCTCTCAGGTTAGTCACAAGAGTTTTGGGCACCCACACACAAGTTTTTAAGTTCTTGTGGCGTGGCCCTGTATATTTAGCAATGACTTTTCCATACTTGTTTTTCATGAGAGCATAAGAAGCATCAAATGTATGGAACCGTGTTTGTAGCTCAGATTCATGTGATTTTTCTTTAACAAAAATGATTCTATTCTTAGCATGATTAGGAGTAGACATGTGTCTGTTCCTGTCAAAGCCAAGACCATCTTTGACATTGGGAGGTCTAGTGATCATATATGCACTTCGTGCATATTTGATCTTCTCCATATCAAAGATGCCGTTTTGAGAAGAATGCATGTCATGAGAGGTTGAAGCATTAGAAATTACATTCTTCTTGCTAGAGCAAGTGCAGGTTCTTATTGTTGTCGAGCTCATATCTTTAGAGGAAGAGCTCTTGGAGGAAGAGGAGTCACTTTGTTTGAGCGACTCAACTTGCACCTCAAGGATTTTGTTAACTTTTGACAAGTTAGCAAGTTCTTCCTTGATTGCAATGTGCGAGTCCTCTAACTTTGAGTAAGTTTCCTTACTCAAGGCTAGCTCTAACTCAAGTGACTCATTCTTCTCTCTTTCAAGCTCAAGAAGCTTTTCAACTTCTTGATATCTCTTCCTCTCATGGATGAGCATATCTTCTTGTCGGTTGACAAGTTCTTCCTTTTCAAAGATTTCGTTCGACAACATTTCCATTTTCTTTAAAGCAATTTTACTTAGCCCTCTAAATAATTCTTCATTATCACTAGAGCTATCAAAGTCATCAATGGAGGAATTTAGTATAGGAGGAGTAAGTCTAACCTTTTTCTTGCCTTCCTTAGCCATAAGACAAGTGTGGTAGTTCATGTCCCGTCCTCCCATGTTCGGAAAGAGTGTGGCTCTCATAGTTAGTTTCTTGACTGCGATAGTGGCCATCTCTTCTTCTTCATCGGAGGAGGACTCGTCGTTTGAGTCCCACTCCTTCCCAATGTGAGCTTCATGGGCTTGTCTTCTTTTTCTGAAATTTTTCGTTTCTTGAGATCTTGTTTCCTTCTTCTTTTTGTTTTCTTCATAAGTACAGTCCACCATGAAGTGACCATACTCTCCGCAGTTGTAGCAAGTACGTCGAGCCTTGGATTTTCCTTTATCCTTGATTTTGCCTTCATGTGAATTGTTGCCGTGTCTTCTCTTCATCATGTGTTTGAACTTTTTGATGAAGAGTACCATTTCTTCGTCATCAAGATCGGTGCTTTCGTCGCTTGTATCTCCATCGTCTTGGTCTTCACGAGTTTCTTTGAGTTTGGGTCTGCACGTTGCTTTGAGAGCAACTTCTTTCTTTTTAGAAGAGGTGAGCTCGGCTAAGTCTTTGACGTATTGAGCCTCTTTCTCCATCATTTCATGATTTATGATCTTTCCCAATAACTCATCGGGAGTCAGTTTGTGATACCCGGGGCTTTCTCTATTCATTGAGCAAAGTGTGACGTTTCTTGGCATGAAGGCTCTTATCATCCTTTTGACTACCTCGTGATCAGTCCATTTCTTACTTCCATAGGCACGGATTTTGTTGATGAGTGCTTTCATCCGGTTGTACATGTCTTGAGGTGATTCGCCTTCTTCAATAGCAAATCTCCCCAACTCTCCTTCAAGCATTTCGATTTTGGCTTCACGAACTGACCTATTTCCTTCGCGAGCTGTCTTGAGGGTATCCTAGATTTCTTTTGCACTTTCTAACCCATAGATCTTGGTGAATTCCTCTCTGCTTAGTGATGATGTGATCACGGCGACGGCTTGTGCGTTTCTGTGAATCTCCTGTTCTTGTTCTGTGGTGAGTTCATCATCCGTGTCCGGAATATCGATGCCTGTGCAAACAATGTGCCACAGACTAGGGTTCAGGGATATCAGATGCATCTTCAAGTTGTACTTCCACCATGGTGTAGTCACTTCCGTCAAACTGTGGGGGCCTTCCCATAGGAATAGAGAGATAATGATTATTTGAATTGAGACGGTTGTAGTTGTAAGGATACCGCGAGTAGTCGTGATGACCACTCCCCATCGTCTTTTCTTCCTCTTTTCCTTTTTGTGCCAGCAGTTTCTTTCTCAGGAGTGCTTTTAGCTGCCTCACTTCTTCATCGTCATGTGGACTTTCTTTCAACACATCGAAGGCTTGGGCTTCTTGCTCCTCATCGCTGTTGCTCGTCTTCGGGATATCGTTGTTCTTCTCAGAGGCCATTGATCTCTCCGAGATGTGAGTCTCGTTGATGGAGAACTTGGCCCTGATACCGATTGAATGTGGCCTAGAGGGGGGTGAATAGGCCTTTAAAGATTCCTGCACACTTAATAAAGTTATCAGAAACTTGACTGACCGGACTAGTCCGGTTGTGTGGGCGGACTAGTCCGGTGTGCTGAATTATTTGAGTTAATTAAGTGTGTCTCATAAATTTAATTTCTCAGCAGCGGAATGAGAACAACAGTTTTTATAAATTAAATTTATTATATGGATGCACGTGCAAACTTATAAGGAACTCAAACGATGACTAGCAAACTAGTGATCTAATGTATCAAAATGTAAAACAAATGAGAGACAAGAGACACGAATTTTTACTGAGGTTCGATCTCACCAAGAGATCTACGTCCTCGTTGAGGAAGCTCACACAGAGCCGGGTTCCCAACCCTTTCCCTCTTCAAGTCACTACACATGCCGACTTGACTTCACTATCAAGTGTAATCACCGTGTTTATGGGGCAACCTCACACGTTGAGGGCTCCCACAAGAATTACAATGAGAAGTTGATCAAATACACTCAAAAAGATTACAATGCAGAATATGAGTGTAGAGAGATCAAACCCCAAGAGCTCACAACGAAGGAACGACGATCTCCCAATCACAAATCCAAGTATTTTATTGATCTTCACCTTTCTGCACCTTAGATGTGTGGGGAGACGTGTTTTTGGGCTCTTGGGACAGGTGGCGGCGCTAGGGTTTCAGTTTTTGACAGTATAAGTCGTGTCTCTTCTGGGAAAAGACAAAGGACCTCCTTTTATAGGCTTTCCCAAAAAGTTACCGTTGTTAAACCTACTACCGGACTAGTCCGGTATATGATCGGACTTGTCCGGTCTACTTCCAGTGGGTTAACCGGACTAGTCCGGTCCACAAACCGGACTTGTCCGGTGCTATGTGAAATGGGGTTTCAGAAACTTCAGCGGACTAGTCCTGTCGCTTGGATGGACTAGTCCGCAGTCCTCTAAAGAGGACAACAGAGACATGACCGGACTAGTCCGGTGCACTATGTTTGCGTCTTTCAGAAAGTTAAACGGACTAGTCCGGTCCATGAACGGACTAGTCCGGTTTTCAGTGGATTTTGATTTTGAAACCCCTTACCCTTACGCAAAGTCATGAGCTCTTGGGATGTCTCTCTTACACACAACCTATACATTTATATCTACTTTGCTCCTCTAAATTCCACTAACGTCTTCCTTTTCGGGCACCACTCTATTTTTCACCTTTTTGTGTGTGCCGAGCCAGTTCACTTTGTTTATCCTGCAACCATCTTAATAGTTTCATTAGGATCTCATATGTTCGTCATCAATTAGCCAAAACCCACAAGGGATATCCTAGATGCACTTACACCGATCGACTCGCTTCTGTCCCGGTGAGGCCGAGACTCTCTCTGCCATTTTCTCCCAACCTTCGCCCGATTTCTCTGATCTAACGGGCTTGTTACGTTCCACCGCCACCGGGGAGCCCTGCAGGTGAAGGAAACGACGTGTCTTGCGCCCCAACAGTCGCTCCGACGAGCACCGAGTGCCATTGTCGGACTTCGACGCCGCCGACCGACTTCCAGAGCCTCCTAGTGCAGGAAAACCCTAGGTGAGCATCCCCTACCCCTCCGCAGCCGATCCGTGCAAAAAGATGCGAGTTCTAGCGTGTAGCGGCAAAAACCGAGGCTGCGCCGGCGAGATCGCCGCCCCCGCAACCGCGCGCGCGGGCTGGCTCTGGCCAGGGCGACGTGGCCCCTTGAGGGCCGTCTATTTTAAATCGCACGGTAGAAATTAAATCGACGCGTACTGCTTCGGCAATCTAATCTGAGCCGTCTATTTTAAATCCAACGGCCCACGTCAGCCCCGCATTATAAAGGCCGGGATTCTTACGCGCTACCCCCTGGGGATCTCGGAAAACATGAGCTAGCCCCGAAAACTTCTGATCTAGCCCCTGGACCTTCAGAAATTTATGTAAATTCATTTAAAACTCAGTTTTAGCCCCTGTACTTAATAAAAATTAGGAAAACCCCTCTGTTATGTGTAATTAGGCCCCTGAAAATTTAGGAAATAGTAAATTAAACCCTGCAGTAGGGTGGATTTTCCTTTTAGACCCTATAGGATATTAAATTTAGAAATTTGAACATGTGACTAGGATTTAAATTTAAATGGTGATGCAAACACATGTGCAAATATAAATTTAAACTCTCCTAGCACTTGGAAAACTTTAGAATGAGTTAAAAATAGATTTTAGGCTGAAATGAAATCTGCCTAAGTGTTGCTCATTTTTATTATCTCTAGAGACACATTTTAGGCTAGGAAATAATTCTAAAAACTAGTAAAATAAATTTAAATTGTTTCACATCAGAGAGGAAGTTCAAAAATATTTTATTGAACATTTTAGATCAGAACCTATTCTGTTTAGATGATATGCCTTACTATTTTAATATTAAAATTCACTTTTAGGCATAGAAAATAAATCTGAAAATATAGGAAAATAAGTATGCATAAGTAGGAAATGATAAATGAGGTCTCCAAATCCAAAAACTTCAATTTAGGATTTTCTAGAAGATCTGAAAACCTATTTGGAGTAGGAAATTATCTTTCATGCAAACTTTGTGGCTAAGAAGTGTATTTATTAAATATAAAGAATTTGTTCAAATTGGAAATTCATATGTAGTGTGCAAATAGAAATCTTAATACAAAAGGTAGAAATAATATATATATATATATATATGTTTAAAAGTGAATGTAGGCCTAAAATCAACACATCTAGGGTAACCACAACACTTAGAAATGTGAATGACTTTCATATGTATTTATGTGTGGTTTGCATGAAGTGAAAGTGTGGACTATGGCTTATGGATTGTTGTTTTCTTTTGCTATGTGTATTGGCATGAGTAGAACCTGCCCCAAAGCAAGTTCTCCCCTTCCAAGACCAAGACTTTCCATTCCCAAAGCAGCAGGAAGAAGGCAAGTGTCCTTGACCACTTTGATCCTGTACTAGGATGTGTAGTTAGAATTTAATTGCATGGTCAAGTTGGAATATGATACCCATGCTAGGAAGTTTGCCTAGAATTGCATTATCTTGTTTCCTTGTAGCTTGGGTTGGGATTTATTTTATTATTTATTTACATACTTATGCTTAGCCATGCTTAGAATGGGTTAAGTGGGACATGCGATCATCAACTTATTTACCTTACTCTTGAATGAGACATTATGAGTTATGTAGAGGTAGGGATCGAGGCAAGTTGGATGATTCGGTTGGTGCTGGGTGCACGAGACTCGGGTTTGTGTTTAATACTTGCCTGGATCCTAAGGACCGGTTCATGGAGCATGTAACCTGGCTTTACTGTGCCAACCACATGCTGAGATGGGACAGCTTGGCCAATTAATTAGGTGTATCCCTGGCGTAGTATGGGTATTTTGGATGGTGCGGGTAATAGGTGTCAGCTGGACTACCATATGAACCGCAAGGCTCAAGAGGGGGCCACTGTAGCGGGGTTGGAGCCTCTTCTATGCTGTTAGGGGTGAAACCTCAGTGGGCCCATGCTCGTCGGGAATCCCTTTGTAAAGGCTTCGTAGTGATCTCCTGGCTACACACCTGGGAAGTGTGAATGTGGTTCACGGCCACTGGCATAATGGAGGTTCTATTAGTCCACACGGCAACGGGGGATGAAATCACTACATGTGGGTACAGTGGTGCAAGCTCTGCAGAGTCAAAACTGTCATGACAGCCGTGCTCACGGTCAAGACCGGTTTGGACTTATTCATGATTAGAGGATGACGAATTGGGAAGTTGTGGATGTTAAGCGGGAAGCTTAACATTGGAGATGAGACTATGTTTACTTGATATTGATGATGGGTTGAGGGATTGGGACCATTTCACCTGTGTAGTAATGTAGGTGCTTAATAAGCTAAGGTGACAGGTAATAATTGTGTAGTGCTTTAACCACGAGTTCAACCTCTCCTTGCTCTAGCCATGCATGACATAACTTTCCCACACTTGCTGAGTACCCATGGTACTCAAACTTGCTTTTCTGTTGGTTTATATTGCTTCTCAGGTCAAGGGGATGATGTGGTGTTCAATGACCAAGACTTTCGTCCCGAAGAAGGATTCTAGGTTCACGGAGTCCCCCGGGCAACGCCTGTGATGGAGCCCACAAGATTTATATTCCGCTGCTGTTTTATTTACATGTTATGGACTTATTATCGTCCATCGAGACGTATGCTATGTAAGACTTATTTATATTCGAACACCTGGCTTGTAATATGATGATGCTTCACTATTTGTCATCACATGTATGAGAAAATGATCCTGGCATACATGTGATATTCACTCGGTTGCTCTTTAGAGAAGCCGGGTGTGACATGGGTCCTCAAAACGGCCGCCAAGTGCACCATCCGCTCTTATCCCTGTTACACCGCAGCTTCTCCATGATCTGCTCGAACAATCGCGGACACAAACCCCTCCGGCGGAAGAACCTATCGGCTCATCGACGCCCGGCAAGCTCGGCGTGCCTCTCGCGCGACTGAGCCGCGGGAACGTTGCGCCAGGTCCCTCTCCTGCTGTCCGAAGCATCAAGTAGACGCCAGCACCGATGGTTGGCCCCTACGAGCTGGACTTTCCTTCGGAGTCCCGGTGTTGATCACCTCTGCGCCGCACCGTCGACCGACGGATTTACAGCCTCTTCTGATCAAACAAAAGGGTCCTGAGGTCCGTGAGGAACCCTTCTTCCTTCCCTCCAAACAGTTCCTACCTTCTTAGCTTCAGCACCGAGTATTTGGAAGTTTGGCGCCGGCGGTTCTTTAGAAACCCAAGGACTCTTCGAGGAAATTCGTCGTGCCCCGGGTAGCTCCACACTAGATGAGCTTAGAGTATCTCCAGCACACGCTTGCGCATCTCTCCGAAATCCTAGCAACTCAAATGATCAAGTAGATATACCTGACACCGAGTTTTTGTCGCCGCCGTCGTTTTGCGGGCTCGGGTCGCCGGTGAGGTCCCCTCTCCGGTGGTTTTCATGGAGAGTGGGCTATGGGTCGATGTTTTCCATGTGACACTGGTGCTTTTAGAGCAAACCTTATCCCGAAAGACCCACTGTCGAGTGAGAACGAGGTCACCGAAGTGAGGTTCAACAGGGTCGCCGGTGCGAGCACCGTTCCGACCGTTGTCATCCGCTCACGACCCCACCATCGTGTTCAGCACGGTGTAGGACTCACAGGCGGCGAGTTTGAGGAAGTTTGGACCACGGGAACCCCGTCCCGGCGAGCCTCGCCGCCGTGCGCTGCCGCGGGAAGCGCGGGCAGCGCGAGGAAGAAGAAGGGGGACCGTGTCCCACCGGTCAGCCTCTGTATACGCGTGGGGATCGGTCTGTGGCACCCGATCCGCTGCGGCTGCACAGGAAATAACCCCGTGGCCTTGGTGTTGCTGACATCATAGTGGATAGCACCACGGGTGGGGCCCACAGCCAGGATTTAAACATTTCTCCAATTTCTAGATTTAGTGCAAACTTCGAAGGACCATAACTCTCAGTAGGAATGTCCAAAATTTGTGAAACAAATTTTGCTGGATTCCTCTCAGTCAGTACTTTGCATAGATGCAAAGAAATTGATCTGAGGATCTCTGGATATTTCTCCCAAATTCATCAGAATTAAATCTTTGGGAATTAATTCCAGAAGATCCCTGTTATGGAATTTCTTCAAATTTGGCTAGGAGGTTCCTTATGATATTACTGATCTCCAGTAAAAATTTGAGATTCATTGGAGTTCATTTGGTAGGCTAAATTGCCTTCCAAAGTTCAGCCTTTATTTGGAAATTCAAATTTAAACAGAAACTTTTCAGAACTCCTATCCAACTTAAAAAATCATATCTCTCTGTTGGTAGCTCCAAAAATGGTGAAACAAATTTTGTTAGAACCATGGAGACTTACCCTAATCAGATATTCCACTTTTAGCTATGTCAAAGCTCCTGATTTGGTCTCAAAATTCAGAGAAGCCTTGTACCTGTAGGAATTTTGGAGACTACATTGTGCATGGACAATTCTCCAAATTTTGCTCAGATCATCCTTAGAGAGTCTAGTCTCCACTGTAAAAATCCCAAAGCCAATTAAGGATCCTAAATAGCAGTAGCTATGAATAGAAGTTAAATTCTTATAAGTCCTTAATACTTATACATATATTTTGCTACATTTCATTTAGTGACCGAAGTTGAGGGCGCACCGGAGCCCTTGGACGTCCTCCCACCAGAAGCTAACTTCTCCTCTGACTCGCAACCAGGCAAGCCCCGGTTTGCACTTAAGTACCTTTTATAAAGTTTTTCATTTGTATCACTTATGTCTAGGTTGAAATGTATGCATTAGAGTTAGGGTGATTGAAACACCACTTGCATAGCCTTTTTAACTCCTATAAAGGGGTTGGTAATTTACAAACTCAACGAGTAAGGAATGCCATGCTAATGTTTAGGATCCCAGTAGAAGTCGAGTGGTTGGAAGCTACTCGCGAGATAGTACTTATCACACGGGATGAGAAGAGGTAGAAAATGGCTTGAGTTGTGAAAATGAGACCCAGCAGGGGGGATAGGATGCAGTGAGCAGAGGTCTCACGCGCGTAGCTCTGTTGGTGTCGGTTGAGGACCGTCCGTGTGCGGCCCTGCTGGACAAGTATCGAACAGTACCGGATGCATACTGGCATATGGAAACCAGGAAACTGATGTAATTGGAAAAACTGGGTGCCGAGGCTTACCCAACTGTAAATAGGAGTGGGTTGAGGGTAGCAAGGTGTAAATCTGCCGGTGGGCACAGTCACGCTCCATGCGGGGACCTCCTGCCTGTTACGGATGGACCGGTTCGGCATTTGGGTTGCCTTCGAAAGATTGTTGCATACAACAGAGTAGGAAGGGGTGTGGAATCACGCTTCTGAAAGTGGGTGTATGCAACGTGTTATCTGGATGTGTCTTGATTTCAATCACCGTCACTCGCGGTTATTTGAGTACCCGCTTGTTCACTGCGCTGTGACGTAGTAAAAAGTGAAGTAAGCCAACTGAATATGCTGTATTGAACTATTAATATCTTAAAACCCTGTATGCTGTAGTTATAGAGCTAATTAAGTTTATATTCCACTTTGGGCATCACCACATCGGAGGAAAGCGTTTCTTGTTTGATTGTGGACTTCCAATGTGAGGGCTGCCTAAGGCTCAATAAACTGTTGCTATAAAACTGAAAGTAAGGATCAACATGTAGGCGTGTCTTTATTGCAAAGTCCTTTTTTTCTATCTTACACATCCTGTCATGTAGAGTTCTCTGCCTAGGGTTGTCGGTTAAGCCTTGCTGAGCCGTTGTGCTCATGGTTGTAATATTTTGAGCTGTGTGCAGGTGAGAGTTATGAGGAAGGTTCCGAGGACGAGGCGATGCCCCCGTCAGGGTACACGGCCGAGCTGGAGCCTTGCACGCCGCCGTGATTCTCCGGTTCCCTGCTGCTAGTGTGTAGCGTCCCCGGGCTGGACGGCTGCACTATTTCTTAGTTAGGATTTGAGAGTATCTATGTATATAACTTCTGCTGTATAATTAAGTTTTGTAAAAAGACTTACGCTGTTTTATATCAAATAAAAGTTTGTATGTTGTTCTTAAATTCTTTTCGTGTGTGCTATTGGGTGCCGCATCGCACGGCACCACCCTATGTGATTCTGGAGTGGGTGAACCACGGGGTGGTCCCCACAGTACACAACTCAAACTTGTCCAACAGGGCCAAGTACGGATGGGCCTTAACTGACACTGGCCAGCGCTATGCACGCACGGTCCTCTGCCTGCTGCATCTCTATCTGCCTGCCCATTCTCAATTTCTCACTTTGTGAATTTTCCTCAATGCTCTATTCATCAACCCGTACCAACGAAAACCAAGCCCTAAGCTCGTGAGTAGATTCCAACTACTCGACTTTTACCGGTCCTTCCAAGTAACATATAGCTTAGCCTAATTCCACTCGACGAGGTTCTAATCTACCCATTCTCTCTTGGGTTCAATATGGTCATGCAATTGGGTTTCAAACATCTATACCTAATATATCACATCACAGCTATGATCTCTATAAATGAAAGATTTTACAAAAATTGCTTGAATGAAAACCGGGGCTTACCTGTTTTACAGTTGACAAAGAGTATGTATATAATTCAGTTAGTTGCTGATTACTTGAGGCTTGACCACTTGCTCTCCTTGCTCCTTGATCCACAATTTAATTGCTTCACATTCCTTCAAAATCTTCTTCACGTTGATGCTACACGTTATGTATATGCACATGTATGTAATCGTAAAGCTTTTGTAATCAAGATCTGATCACAAGTTAAAAACAGAACTCTGTTTAAAAATTTAAAATTAAACTGGTGCTAGTCGATGGAGTTGGGTTTAGCAAAAGTGATCAAGTGCTAAGTGTATCCCCTACTTGTGGTTTATTCACCTAAAGAGGATAAACAGCAAAGTGATGATCCAGAGCTCCAATGAAGCTGAGAATTTTCATGTGAGTTCCTTGTCACAAAAAGGATTCTGGACCAAAAAATAGCAATTTTCACTGAGTAGTTTTTCCAGAAAAGTTCCCTAAGAAACTAAGTGAAAAGGAATTAATTATGAAGTAACTTACATGTTCATGCAAAACGAATTGAACTAAAATTTCAAGTATAGCTCGTAGAGTATGCATGAATTTTTCTAGGATTTTTGGAGCTAATAATTGCCAGAAACTGATTTTCCAAGTTTTAGACTTTTTTTGAAAAGTTTCTGTATTCATTTGAATATAGCAAATTGTAATCGGAATTCTCCTACTCAAATCAACTCTAAATGCGCTGAAAATTTTACAAATGATAATATCCTAAGGAATATTCTGCAAAATTTGCGGATTTTTGGATGAACCAAACTCCCTCTATAATTCTTTTACTGAAAAGCTTCAAAGAATTTTTCCAGAATTGACTTTCATACAAATTGGGTTGCACATTTGGATAGAGTTTTTCAATCTGAACCTAACCCTATTTGAATCACCAAATTTGGAGTTTCCTAGCAAACGATGTGCTCTTCTAAAGTTTGAAGAAAATCTGGGACTCAAATAAATCGGGGAAAAAGTTCAAAAGTCTGACAGTGGGTCACGGGGTAACGTGGCGATTTCTCAGGGCAGCCACACCGCGGTACACAGATTTCCCCCGTGTGGACACACTGGATCCCGACTCCACAGAGGATCCTACAGGGAAAAACACTCTCACTGACAGCGGGCCTGGCTACCTTCTTAAACCTACGGCTGTTCCCTCACGCGCCTGTGCCGCCTCTCGCCGGAGCTCGCCGGAACTTGCTCTCCCGACCTTCTCCCGTGCTCCCACTCGCCGCCAGCCCCTAAAGACATGTGCTGAACACGCTGGAATGGTTTGCCTGGGCCGGCGACGCCTCTAAACTAGCTCACGACGAGCGCCGGCTCAAACCGAAGTCCGGCGACGTTGCCCGCCTCTTCTAGCCCACCAAAAGCCTGGTGGATCGGCTCTACAGCATCAGTGGTCATGGTGATGCTCGACGTGGACGTAAAAAAAGATCGGGAAATGCCTTAAGGTGGCTCTCATCATGCGCCCGAGGTGATACCGACGGTGCGTCACAGGAAAACCTCAAAATAGTGCGGCTGCAGGGGGTTTCACGCTATAGTTGTGAAGAAGATTTGTTGCCTACCTAGTGTCCTAGTCTAGCTCGTGTGCGCTCAATTTGGTGACTCGTAACCGAAAGTTGAGTAAGAATTAGGCAAATCCTTACCCACGGGTTGGTTTGCACCGATCGGAAGAAAAAGCCGAAATTCGTTGTCGATCAATGGCTCGGCTTGAGCTTTGGAGGTGAGCAGCACGAGGTACTAGCGCGTCCAAGGATGCTCTTGCTCGGACGTGAGAATCTCCCGGTAGGGCTGTCCACGTGAGCCTCCACTTCGGTTGTTGTCCGGTTGCCACACGAGGACGAGGTACTCGGGTTTGGGGAGGCCAAGCTCGCTCGGTGGCGCGTCAAGGATGTAGAGGAAGATGCCCTGGTGCCATTTTGCTACTCAGGAGGCTTTGTTCACGTGCGAACAGTTGACTCCCAAGCGGAACCGAGGCGGCGGCGATGGAGGTGCCCTGTTCTTGCGCGATGGCAGAAACAGAACACGGCGTGAGGTGATGCGGCCGGGAAGCAGGTCGCCAGCAAGAAGTAACCTGCAAGGAGGTGTCCTCGGTGCTGCTCGGTGTCATCCGGTGAGGCTTCGGGCTGTTCAAGCAAAGACAGATAGCAGAGACTTCGGTTGCAAGTATGAACAGCCCAGTGACAGGTGTGGTCCACCAAATTTCCCCCTACTTATCCCTCTAAAAGATCTCCAAATTTAACAAATGACTAAATTCAATTATTTGGAGCTACAATATGAAATTCATTTGGATAATTGAGCAAGTTTCACCCAAATTCAAATTTGTATTTAAATTCTTATGCAATTTAAAGCCCTTTTGGAAAATGGATAGCAAAACATCTCCAAAATTCGTGAAACTTTGCATCCTCACTAATTTGGACCTGAGGAATTCAAATATGAAATCTGATTTTTAATTTAGCTGCTACAAATTAGATTTTCACCACAACAGTTTTCATTTCTATTGTGCTACCCCATTTGAAATTTGAGTTGAATTTGGATACTCCTCTTGCACATGAGAACTTACACATGGGGTTTAAATCAACTTTGTTCCCAAGCACTCAAATAATCATTTGAGCTTGTATGGTGAGACACTCATGTGTATCATCACATGTGAAAAGTTTTAACAAGTCCCAATTTTCATAAACATGAAACCAAATGGTGTTCAAACTTCAGTTCATTTGTATCCACAATTTTGGGAACTTTACAATCACTTGAATCTGAAATTAAATATTTTAAAACTTTGATTCCTAGTGATGATTCTTGCACATCTTGCAATCTGATTTATGAATAATTGTCCTCTTTAAGTAGTGCGCAAACCTCCACACTTGATACACTTGAACATGAAATTGAAAAGAACAAAAAACTTGCTGCACTTAATGATAAAAACATGAAAGATGCTAGTTGTTCTAAAATTGATTTGCATTGTTCTAGCTGTGATGGTCTTAATAAGAAACTACATGATGCTACAGATGAATTTTTTTTTGCTTTAAACAATGCTTTACGTGTTCATGAAGTTATTTCTTGTTCTAATTGCAAACTAAATGGAAAAAATTCACGTGAAAACTGTCTAGACTTGTCCAAGAAACTTGATGACATGCATTGGACACTAGAACGGTTTTGTAATGCAAATAAGAACCTAAACATGCTGCTGAATTAATCTAAGTCTTGCAATGATAAAACTGGTTTAGGTTTTGATTCTCATGCTCATGCTAAATCACATCCACCTAAAATTGTAAAGTCATTAGGAAATGGTTTGATTCAAACAGTTCCTAAACAAAAAGAAGTGGTTTTCAAATCTGCAGGAGTGTTGTTTTATTTGGTTTCTAATAAACATGTTGCTTGCTCATCTAGACATGAACATAAGGTTACTTTTCATTGTACATGCTGTGGTAGAGATGGTCATGTCATAGATTTTTGTTATAGACTAGCTAAACAACATTAAAAGGAAAGATTGATTGCTAGATTACATAACAACCGAGCAAAACTTGTTTTACATGCTGAATCGAATGTTAGGAACATGCAACCTGCTGTAATGAGTCATAAAAATACAAAGATTGCTCCTAACCTACTGTTTTTCGTGCTACACATAACACACTTCATAAATCAGTAGTTGGGAACAATAATTCTCAAAATTTGGCTCATAAACCTGTTGTATTTTCTCAGCTTCCGCGTGCTATTCCTGCTGGACATCGTGTGACTCAGTACTGACTTTCTAAATTCCTTTTGGCTAACCCCAGTATTGAGTCATCGACGTATTGTGCTACTATATAGGTTACACGCTTAAAGAAGGAGAACATTTAGATTCTGGATTCAGGATGCTCATGCCACATGACCGGTAAAAAGAATGGTTCTCCTCCCTCTCTTTTGTGTCACACGTAGTAAATGTTACTTTTGACGATAATTCTTCAACTCCTATAATTTCTAAGGGTTCGGTTAGAGTAAATAAACACTACACTTTGAAGGATGTGACACTTGTTAAAAATTTGAAATACAACTTTCTCTCCGTTTCACAATTGCTAGATGAAAATCTAGAAGTTAACTTCACTAAAAATAGCTGCAAGGTTGTAGATTCAAAAGATGAGCTTTTGTTTAACATGTCTTGGATTGGAAGAGTTTTTAAACCTGATTTTGATATGTCAACTTCTAAGCATAGGTGTCTAGTTGCTAATGATTCAAAGGACTTATATTTATGGCATCGTAGACTTGGTCACATAGGCTTTGACCACCTCACACGTGTTAGTGGTCTTGATCGCATACGTGGGCTACCTAATCTTAAAGGGGACAATGATATTGTGCGCTCTTCTTGTAGAAAGGCTAAGATGGTTGCAGGTTCACATCCTCCTCTCACAATGACCATGAACCGGGATAATTTTTACATCTTGACACCGTAGGTCCTTCACGTGTTGAATCTTTTGGAGGTAAATGGTATGTGCTTGTGATAGTTGATGATTATTCTAAGTACTCTTGGATTTACCTTATGGCATCTAAGAATGAAGCTTTTAGTCACTTTAGAACTTTATTTCTTAGATTATTAATTGATCACCCAGGATCTTTAAAAGCAATTAGAAGTGATAACGGAACCGAATTTAAAAATCAATCTTTTGATCACTTTTGTTCTGAAAAAGAGATAGATCATCAATTTCCTTCACCAGATGTACCTTAACAAAACGGTGTTGTAGAGATAAAGAACAGAACCTTAGTTGAGATGGCTAGGACTATGCTTGATGAATACAAAACTCCTAGAAAATTTTGGGAAGATGCAATTGCAACAGCTTGTTATGTTTCAAACTGTGTTTTCTTGAGAGCTAAGTTAGGAAAAACACAATATGAACTTCGGTTTGGACATAGGACTAGTGTCACACATCTTAGTGTCTTTGGTTGCAAATGCTTTATTAAGAAACCCGGTAATCTTGATAAATTTGAAGCTAGATCTGTTGATGGCATGTTTCTTGGTTATCCATCTCATACTAGAGGCTATCGTGTGCTTTTACTTACACTAATAAAATTGTGGAGACTTGTGAAGTTTATTTTGATGAAGCTAGCCAGATACTAGCTCTAATACTGCAGGTCAAGATGCATATCCACAGAGGGAGAGTATTTTCGTTGAATATGAAGGAGTGGAGCTGCTGCCCGAAATTTCAGAAATAGACAATGACATTCCAGCTCTTGATCTCGCTCCACAATCAGCACGAACGACCACTACTGCTGGTCCAGATCTTCCTCAAGCCACAAGTTCCTCGATTTGTGATGAACATGAAGAAGAAGGAGCTTGTGAAGTGTCTACTCCCCTCCACGTCCTCGATAGTCATCCTACAGAACAAATTATTGGAAGCTTGCATGAACGGGTCACACGGTCCAGGTTTTGTGATCCCAACTCTCATGCTCATTCTGCTTTTGTTGCTTCTTTTGAACCCAGAGATATATCACACGCACTCACTAATGAATCTCGGATTATTTCCATGCAAGAATAGTTAGAAAATTTTGAAAGAAATAATGTTTGGAAACTTGTACCTCCACCTCAAGGTCACATTTTAATTGGAACTAAATTGGTGTTTACAAATAAAGAAAGTGAGGATGGGGTTGCGACTAGGAATAAGGCTAGGTTGGATGCTCAAAGTTTAACACAAGTTGAAGGTTTAGATTTTGATGACACTTTTGCTCCCGTTGCTAGATTAGAAGCCATAAGAATTTTGTTAGCATTTGCTGCATCTAAAGGTTTCAAGTAATATCAAATCGATGTTAAAAGTGCTTTTCTTAATGGCTACATAGATGAGGAGGTTTATGTTAAGCAACCACCAGGTTTTGAAAATCCAAATTTTCTTATTGATGTTTACAAACTGTGCAAACCTTTGTATGGTCTTAAACAAGCCCCTAGAGCATGGTATGATAGGTTAAACATTTTTACTTGAAAATGGGTTTACCATGGGCAAAGTCGATAACTCTTTTTTTTAAAGCATGGCAGTGACTCACTACTCGTTCAAGTGTATGTGGATGATATTATCTTTGGTTGTGCTTCTCATGATCCTGTGTCCAAGTTTTCAGCTATGAAGAGTCTGGAATTTGAAATGAGTATGATGGGAGAACACACATACTTTTGGGGCTGCAAATCAAGCAAGCCAAAGAAGGAACTTCTGTGCATCAAACGAAATATACGAAAGACCTTCTTAAGCACTTCAACATGAACAAAATCAAGCCTTTTCGGACACCAATGGGAACAACAACAACACTTGAACTTGATGAAGATGGTGAACCCGTGGATCAAAAATAATATAGAAGCATGATCGGGTCACTTTTGTATCTCACGGCATCACCGGGCATACAATTCAGCGTATGTCTTTGTGCATGATTTCAAGCTTCCCCACATGTTTCACATCATCAAGCTGTCAAAAGGATTCTCATGTACTTACATGAACTCAAGAATTTGGCATTTTTCTTCTTTCTTCCTCAACCGTTACATTGAATGCTTTTTCAGATGCTGATTTTGGGGGTTGTTGGTTTGATTGGAGAAGTACTTCAGGTGCTTGTCATTTTCTTGGTAATTCACTTGTTGCTTGGTCTTCTAGAAAACAAAATTTAGTTGCATAATCCGTGGTCAAATCTGAATATGTAGCTGCTGCTAGCGCTTGCTCACAAATTCTTTGGATTGTTCAAATACTTAAGGACTATGGGGTTGATCTAGACAGTGTTCCACCATTTTGTGATAACACTAGTGCCATTTGCATTGCTAAAAACCCCGTGCAACATTCTAGAACAAAGCAAATTGACATTAGGTATCACTTTCTCCGTGATAATGTTGGAAAAGGAAACATTGTGCTTCACCATGTAGATAACGAACAACAATTGGCTGACATTTTTACAAAACCCTTGGATTTCAATCATTTTTGTTTCATTCGTAGTGAAATAGAGGTTATGCATCCTCATGGCTTAAAATTAAGAGGGATTTGAAACTTGGGAAGTCTATGTGTGAATCTTATTTTAAAATAATATGAGCAAAATATTTCATACATATATGACTTTGTGATTCCTTTTACATGCTGAAAGTTCTTACTACATTACTCGTGTTATACATTTTGTAGTTTTTGCCATGTCCAGTAATTGGAATAATTACTTACACTAAATCTGGTCATGATCGAACTTTCTTACTATTTTGAACTTATTGCATGCTCACAAGTGCTTTTAATAATAAAAAATTAGTCAATCAATTATCCACATGTTGAGCTTTTATGATCAAATACAAAAATGAGATAAGATCAAGAGAATATGCATGCATCACACTTCTTCTTTCGAGATGGCTTATCATTGCACTTAGATATGAACTTGAAAGAAGTTATGTATGAGTAAAACCATGTACTTAAGCTTCTGATTGTCAAATGACATAGGCTTGGCTTGGTTGGTTAGAATAAGGCTGGTGCGGCATATAATCTCTTGTAAATGTCATATGATTAAAATTTGTGCTTTAAATGATAATGAAAAATAAAAAATGCAGGAACATGTGTCATGCTTTCAGGTTTTTGAAATAGTTGAGACAGGGAGATCATGACTTGCTTAAATTGAAATTACACTTGATCTCTGGCATGGCTTAAACTACTTTATGTATCTCATTGATGTGATAGTGTAAGTTACTTGATAGTATGGTTTGGATGAGCTTTGTTTTATATGTATACATCATATTATGCTCATAACAAATTGAAATTTCTCTTTTGAACCTTGCTGAATACATTGTCAAAGGGGAGAAATATGTCACATATTGTACATTCACGAGTTTTTACATGTTCTTTTCCGGGAAAGAATTTGTTTTTTGAAATTTCTTTCTCATTTGATTTTTTATTTCAAAAAGGGGGAGAAATTTGCTTTCAAAACTTTTTCATGTGAATGAGCCAATGTTTCAATTCTAAGTGGTGTTGCCAATGCATTCATCAAGGGGGAGGTTGTGAGACCTATGCATGCTGAATACATTGGCAGTTAGAATAAAAGTGAGGATTTACATTCGAAGTATTGAATATTGCCGAAATACCCGCTTCGAAGTGTCTGAACTTTCACTCACATGAGCTGCACGTGAGTTTGAAACAGTTGATCTTTGCAAATGTGTTTTTGGGAGTAATTGTTACTCTTTACTCAGTTCAGATTGTCCGAACTTTCTCATTGCATTTCAGGACTAACTGTCACTGCAGAGCAGCTGTTTTCATAGTGTTTAATTTTCAGCCACTCTGTTTTTTTACTTGCAATGTTTTCGAACTTTCTTCTTGGATTATGGAATATTTTCTTAGTATTCTCTTACTAAGTTTTTGATGTGTTATGGCTGATTATGGTGGTTAATACATTGCTATGGTTTGCAACATGCTTATGTGAGGTGCTCATGTAAGGTGTTGTTGTTTTCGGACTAACGTGAGTCAAGTCACGTACTTGTGCTCGAAAAAAGTGGATGTTTTTTTCATGTGCAGGTGTTGCTTGAGGTCAAGACATGGCTGGTGATGGAGATCCTTGAACTAGTCTTAGGGAGAAGACGAGGTTCAACAACCAAGTTCGGGAGGAATTGTGGTTGAGCTGATCAGGAGGTCACACAACATGTTTGGGTCAAGAACAATGCATATGAAGGTGTTTTGAACGTTTTGGAAAGTTTTTGCACGTATCTAAGGGGTGCATGGACGTGGATACATTGTTCCAAGGCGTGGTGAAGAGATATGGAATTGAAGATATGGTTGAAAAGGTTCAACCGGCTGGATTTTGCGCTCAGGCTGCGGCTAAGGCGGTTATAGTTCTTTTATGGAAAGTTTCGAGTTGGTTATAATAGAATTTCATGTTAGGCACGAAGTAAAGTTGTTTTAGAAATGTTTGGGACGTTTCTAAGGTGTTTGAAAGTCTTAAGATTGCTTCTATCTGCGTATAGAAGAATCCTGAGCAGTTTTAGAAAGTTAGAGTTTGAATCCATGTAGTAGTAGGAGTCCTAGTTTGAAATGGGTTGGCCTTACGGCTTGTTATATAAGCATGGGAGGCCAAGGCTCGTGGAGAGCATTTCTTTTGGCTGCTTCTCTTGACTTTTGATCAATAAAGTTCGTAGTTTAGAGGAGCTTTGGTCCTTGTTCGTCTGACTTGTTTCAGACAAGTTTTCCCTCGGCGAGTTTCTGGACAGACTGACGTTGCATCGGTATTTCGATCATAACTCACGTTTTACTGATCCAATTGACGTGATTCTTTTTTGTTTGTCTTCAAAACTTGATTATATATAATCTGTGAAAATTTCACGGTCATTGAGTTTGTGGTTTTTGATCTACACGAATTTTTTTGCAGCATTGCAGATTTGTTTCTAAATTTGGGTACAACAGATTGACCTTTGTCTAGTCTTTTGATCGTAACTCAAGTTCTACTTAGTGTTTCCACGTGATTGTTGTTGCAATGGCTTCGTGACCTGAGAATATACAGTAGTTTAGTCACGTCTGAACACGTCTAAAACAGTCACAAACACGGTTTCTTCATCAGATCGATTTTCTGCCGAGGGGTTTTTATAGCTTTCGCATAAAAAGTTTTAATCTACCATTCACCCTCCCTCTGGTAGTTTTTCACATGCTCTTCGATCCTACACTATTGTCATGCTTGGAGGAGGCATCATGGCTGAAGGCTTGATATCAAGCGCCATGACCTCCTCCATAGCAAGCTCCCTCTCTGCATTGGCTTGCATTGGCTCCCTGCTAAGGTCGAAAGTGGCGCTGGAGGATGCATGGGGAGCAATGTTTTTGTTGGCCATGGGAGTAGTAGATGGGTTTTGGCAAGGTGGAGAGGATAGAAAAATATTTTTGGAAGGGGCAAGTTTTCTCCTCTGCTGTTCCGCTCTTTTTATGGTTGCCGAAGCAGTAGCACCGAGGGTTTAGTTAGGATAGGGAGGATATTACGCACGAGAAAACAGTACACGAGCGGTGCTCACTGGGGGTCGGCCGAACCTATGGTTTGGTCAAACCCTGGTGTCCTCGAGTTGGCTCTTTCTTCGTGTGTAAGTCTTCTGGGCTGTGGGGAAGGTTTTCCAAAGTGGCCACTTTGAACATTGAGAATTTAGTCGGAATTTGAAGAAACGGTGTGAAAATCAATTAAATTTATCACGTCGATTTCTTTTTCCGAATTCTCATCGGAATCAAAGAAGTGTTTGAGGCAATGTCCATTCACCTTAAATAGATGTCCCTCATCATCTTGGGGTGTGATGGCTCCATGATATGAGGTTTATATTACAGCAAATGGTTCCTCCCATTTACTTCTTAAATTTCCCATGTCCAAAGAGTTTAACCTTAGAATTGAAAATCAAGACCTTATCTCTTGGTTTAAACTTTTTAGGCGTAATCCTTTTATCATGCCACTTCTTGGTTCCCTCCTTGTAAATCTTGGATCTATGGTACGCCTTATCCCTCCATTCCTCAATTTCAGAAATTTGGCGTAATCGGTGCTTCCCGGCTTCCATGAAGTCCATGTTCCACCTTTTCATAGCCCAGTCGCTATATATTCCAATTCTACGGGAAGATGACATGTCTTCCCATAGACAAGCTGGAAAGGAGACATGCCGATATGTGTCTTGTAAGCAATTCGATATGCCCACAATGCATCAGGTAGTTTGTGCTTCCAATCTGATCCCATTTCCATGACAGTCTTTTGTAGAATATCCTTGATTTGTTTGTTAGATGTTTCTGCTTGGCCGCTTGTTTGTGGATGGTATGGAGTATCAATGTTATGCTGGACTGCATGCTCCCTCAAGAAGTTCCAGAAGGCCTTATCTATGAAATGAGACCATCGAGCACTTATAACCATTCGGGGAGTTCCAAACCGCGAAAAAATGATTTCATGAAACATTTTCCGGACTTGTTTGGAATCAGCATGTTTGGTAGGCATTGCTTCTACCCATTTGGATACATAATCGACGACCACCAGAATATACTCGCAATCATAGGACTTTGGAAAAGGTCCCATGAAGTCAATCCCCCGCACATCAAATAGTTCTACTTGAAGATTATATGTGAGGGGCATTGGATTGCGAGGAGTGATTCGTCCATGCTTTTGGCATTTCCAACATCGTCGAATGAATTCTTTTGTATCTTCATACATAGAAGTCTAAAGTAATCCACTTTGACAGATCTTTGCCCGAGTAGGGTGAACAATTTAATGGCCTCCGTACGGCCCAGCATGGCATTTCTCAATGATTTTGGTACCTTCGGTTCTGGGGACACATCGTCTAAGAAGTCCATTGGCACAAACTGTATAGAGGTACGGATCAACCCATAGGTGCCTTCTGCTCTCATAAATGAGTTTCTTTTTGTTCTCCCCTGGTGCCACGTACCCCGTGACCATAGAATTGATGATGTCGCCATACCAAGGGTGAAAGTCGATCACCTTGAGCAACATATCATCGTGTAGGAAGTCATTTATGGGTATGTCCATGGGTTGTGTGACTTACATACGCGAGAGATGATCTGCGACAGAATTCTCTACTCCTTTCTTATCCTTAATCTCCATGTCAAGTTCTTGGAGTAAGAGAACCCATCGGATTGGGATTGGTTTAGCATCCTTTTTGGTGAGCAAAAATTCCAAAGCAGCATAGTCTGTGTAGACTGACATTTACTCCAACCAAATAGGGTCTAAACTTGTCAATAGAAAAAACTACTGCCAGGAGCTTGATGGGGTAACGTACCGCGGGTTCCCAAGAGACAACTGATCAACTCATCGAACAGAGCCATGTGGTTCCATGGGAACCAGTCGAGCTATACAAAGAATGCCAGCACTGGGTCCCAACATAGGACTCAGGCTCAGAGCAACGCGACAATGAGTCCCGATCTCAAGGTCGGGGCTTAGACGGCCGACCCCCGCCTGCTTGGGTCGGGACGAGGCGGTCAACCCCCGAGGTCGAAAAGCTGTGTCCGCCCTCTAAAGTCAGAAGGCGATGTCTGACCCCCGGCCCCGACCATCAAGGTCAGACGAAGATGCAACTCGGGCTAGGGCCAGGACCAGAGGTGTTCTTGGAACAGTGGGTTCAGTAGCATGGAGCCGCCAGCAGATGGTATAAGCCACCTACACATTGAAAAATCTCAGCGCTAGCTCGCCGAAATCAAGGTAGAATGAGGTTCCTGTTGAACAAGAACGTGATACGTCTCACTTACATGGAGAGAGCCGGATGCTTTCCTCGGCAAAGAAACAAAGAAGCTAAAAACTAAGCTATGATCTACAAAAACGAAAAAGGAACAAAATAGACGAACAAAAAGTTGTATTGTAGCTAACTTACGACGGCATTTCGTTACTTACGACGGTGACGAGCTGAAGTAATTATTTTGAACTCTAATATGTAAAAGTTGTGAACTCTACCGATAACACCTAAGTCCCTTCGGCCCTTGTTTCTTGCGGCTTAGCTGGTTCATATCTCACAGCCGCAAGGTAAATCGGTCTTCTCTGGTCGAGCTCCCACCCAGACGCTTGTATCATGAGTCTTAGAGGTAAAACAGGCTTCCCGCATGTATTTCTCCAGTCGGGTAGGTTCCTTGCCGAAGCCTTCTGCACCTTGAATTCTCGAGATAAAAGGCCCTTTCCACCTTGTTTTTTGGCTCCTCCGACCTGCAAAACTCACAACCATTTTTCACCTCCATATGTATGAGCGCTAAGTAGTACCTTAAGAAGGCGGAGAGTTAGTTCATTGTCCCTTCAACGGCGTATGCAAGCACTGTTATCAAGTGGTTTGTTACGGAAATGTACACTACGGTGGGGTAAGAGAGCAGATCTTTGGATGAGCGACATATCCTGCAAACTTAGGCAGATGGACATGGGACTCAATGATAAGTTCAAGGTTTATTTTATAATTGCATCACTATCTAAGGAACTCGAGGCCTTTGTCGTTAACTACAACTCTGAGTCTAAAAAATAGAGTGTCCAGAAGCTTATGACTATGTCTCTTCAAGGTGATGACAAGGGGTGGACAAGGACACATGTTGACATTGCAAGAAGGGACACCGCATGAAGGATTGTGGGGAGTTCCTTAAATAAATGAATAAGAGTGGTAAGGATCAAATTGTATTTATAGATGAATCTCTATATTTAGATTATATAAAATCTACTTGGTGAGTTGACTTAGGTGCAATGGTTCATGTTGCAATATCTTTACAAGGATCAGCTACAAGAAGGATCCCTCCAAGAGAAGAAAGAACAATTAGAGTCTCCAATGGTGTTCAAACAAAAGTTGAAGCTATTGGAGAACTCACATAAGAATTAAATGATATCTCTGTACTTCATATGCGTGATGTTCTTCATGTACCCTTCATGAGAAGGAATTTCATTTCAGTTTTATGTCTAGATAATATTAGATTTGCTTGTCATTTTGGCAACAAACAATGTGCAATTAATTTTAATAATAAGAATGCCGGTCTTGCCATCCGATAAGACAAACCTTATTAACTTCTTCCCAATGAGCATGTAAATGTTGTAAGAAATGCAAATAACTCATCTATGAATATAAGTATTAAGCGCCAAAGAATTGATAACAATACATCTTCAAAATTATGGCACTATCATTTAGGACACATTTTGTGGGGGGGGGGGGGTGGGGGGTGAGAGCCTAATAAAAGAATCAATTATTCATCCTTTAGGTTTCTCAAAATTATAACATTGCATTAATTGCATTAAAGAGATATGTTAAGCAAATTAAGAAAGTAAATAGATGAAGCACAAATTATCTGTAAGGGCCTAAGTTTTTGGCACATATTCAAAGTGTCATCACCACACACACACTTCACTTGAAGTAACTTGATAAATACATTTGAAGAGCAAGTAAACACCGTCAACATGCTCATTAGAGAATAAACTCACAAAATGCAAAAGTGGTATTTTCCACATGCATCATATAGGGGCTGGGCATATGAAGAAGTCCTACACCTTGATAGGAATGTCCTTGCCAAATTTCACCCAAATCTAAAACCATTTTTAAGTCTTTTTGGGTATATGTAGAAAGAGGGTGGTTTGAGCTCAAATTCAAACTATTTCCATCCCATGAATTCAAAATTGGGAAGCATATTCTTACTCAGCACATTTTTGTGAGCTCACCCACCAATTTTCACTCCATTTGGAGTTGGTCTTGACATGAGCTAAGTTTAGCAAATTCAAACTTTATTTGAATTTCAAACTGCATATGTGCTGAAAACATATTCAAACAGACCCCAATTTGAATTCTATCAAATTCAAATGGCCAGAGGGTAGATAATTCAAATAACCAGGGTTATTTGGGTCTCTACTGTTTAGAGCAGTGGGGAAAATTCAATTTCAGAGGTTAAAACCGGGGTGGGACCCACATGTCAGCCTCACTAAACAGTTTAACCAACTGAAGACTTGATCTCGGTTTCTTGCGCCCGACCGAGCTGCCGCCACGGCGAGAAAATGGTGAGGACAGCAGCTGCTTACCGCCCCTGGCCGCTGAACCGCCTCTCTGGGCCCTTATCTACGCGCCCGGGTCGTCCTCATTGATTCTCACCGCTGTTCTGACGTGCTCTCACCCAGAAAACTGAAACACCTCCCACGCGTCAGCGGCAGATATTTTAAAACCGAGATTCGCTGTGGCACCAGATCTGGTGTGGCTGCACACGAAAGATTCCGTAGCCCCGTGTGTCGACCACTGAGAAGTTGACACGTAGCCCCGGTCCCACGCGCAGCGGTTTAAACTTTTTCCCGATTTTCAGATTTAGTTCAAACTTCAAAACCACATAACTTTGGCTAGGAAACTCCAAATCGAGTGAACCAAATTTTGTTGGATTCAGCTCTCTGAGTACTTTCCAGCAATTTAAGTTTCACTTCATGAAAATCCTTATTTCTCCAGAATTAATTCTTCAAAGTTCAAAATAGTTAGAATTTTAACTGGAGAACCCTTTTGGGGAAAATTCTGAAATTTTGCTGGGATGTTCACCAGAATATCCCTGAGCCACCATAAAAATTTCAGATCCATTTGAGCTCATTTGATCCACCTAATGATGTGATTAATAAAACTGTTCCAGAGAAAATAGAAAATGTCCAGAAACATTTTCAGAATTTCTCTGAGATTGTTTAGCTCATATCATTAGTTAGGAACCTTCAAATTAAGTGAGACCAACTCCATTTGAACCTTCTGAAAACCTAGTTTACAGAAAGTCATGGCTTGCTCCATGAAACTCCCTAGAAAACCCTAGGAGCTCTAATTAAGGTCAAATACATTATTATTTGTGGAGAGCTCGAATGAGCTTTGCCGCAAATAAAACTTGGCCAAGTCTCTGTTTAGGTTGTAACCAAACCACAGTAAGAATTTCAGAGTCATTGGGTCTGTCTAGTAACACTTATAGTCTTCACAAGTTAAATTAATTTCAAATGCATTTAAATTGATACATATTTATGTCATCTCATGTAGTCGCTAAGGTTGAGGAGGAACCCGAAATCTTAGACTTCGTCACTCCGGAAGAGCAGCTAGCCTACGACCAAGAGCAGCAAGGCAAGCTCCGGTTTGCATTAACCCTTTTTAGAAATTTTTATTGTTTTGAGAACTTACTTTGACCACCACTTACTTCTTGCATTAGAGTCTTGTTTGAAACCCAATTGCATAGCTAAGAATACCATGGGTTGGGATTAGGATTGAAAACCCTATTTAGCTACTGCAATGCTAAGATAGAGTAGGATTCGGTACAAGTCGAGTAGTTGGAACTACTTGCGAGAATAGGCTAGAGGCACATCGCTCGGGTAAAGATAGCAAATGAGACACATGGCCAGAAAAATGAGACTGAGCGGAGAATAAGGGCAGCAGGACTTTGGTGTCGATTGAGGACCGAGCCATGTTTGGGCCTGTTGAACAAGCTAGAACAGTACCGAAGACCTACCGGCTATATGGGAACCGGGAAACCGATGTAACTCGGGTAGCTGGTTGTTGAGGCATAGCTGGTCGTTAAGAGGGTAGGTTGAGAGCGCGAGGTGTAAATCGGCTGGCGGCTCTGTGGATGCGCGTGCAGAGACCTCTTGCTCGGGACGATTGGACCGGTTCAACATTTGGCTGACGGGTGAAAGGTGGTTACGTCCGATGTCCGGGATGGTTGCTGTTGGCAATATCGAGTACGGGCGTATGTGACGGGTTATTCGGGTAACCCTGCAGGTGTAAATCGATTATAATTGCTGTCCCTCACGGTCAGTGAGTACCACTTGTTCACTGTACCGTGACGTAGAAAGAACAGGCTAGATACATGTTAAAAGTTTGCTGATTTGAATGTTATACATTGCTGGTTAATGACTTGTTGTAGTTAGAGCTAATTAAAGTTCCTTTCAACTTTGGGCAAAGTACATGAGAGAAATGCGTTTCTTGTTTGATTGCGGCTCTCTCATGTGCCTTAGCGTAAGGTTCTCCACAACCTGCTGCTAAAACTTTAAAGTAAGGTTCCACTAATTAGGCGAGTCCTTTGCATCTTATTTTACCTCATGTAACCTATCAACCTTCATGTAGAAGTTTCATGCATAGGAGAGACGGGTCAGTCTTGCTGAGCCATCATGCTCACTGCTTGTGTTTGAAGCTTTTGCAGGGTTTTATGAGGAAGGGACTCCCGAGGAGGAGACGGAACCCCAGGAGGGAAACCCCGTCGAGTGGGAGTCGTGCATGCCGCCGTGTTAGTGTGTGTGCGTGCTAGCGGGGACACGTTCACGAGCTGAACGTGAACTCGATGCGTAGTCTAAGCCCGTGAGTGTAGACTGAAAATATTTTGTTGTACAAATGTTCATAAACCTGTTTATGTAATAAAACTTTGCTTCCGCTTTGTATCTTTGATGTGCGTTATCCGGTGCTGTGCAACGCAGCACCCCTCAGCGTGATCCTGGCTCGACAAGACCGTGGGGTCGTGTCAGTGTGGTATCGGAGCTCGCTTGAGGTTTAACGCACTACAAAGGTCATATTTTTCAAAAATCCAGCGAGGAACGAGTTAGTATCCCATATAAGGATGTTATTAGTGTATAGAAAGTGGCATACTAGCCTATTTGCTTATGTCGGAAAATCGTGCATCTCGGGACGCTTTATGTCTTGGGGGGTGCACGTAAGCGCTGTCCACCAGTGCGCACAAGCTGAATGGTGGAGCCACACGGGTGGCAGGTAACCCGACCCGCTTTAATATCCTCTACGACTCTTCATGTTGTTTGGGATATTCGAGCAACATCTGTCCCTGGCGTGCTTTGGGCAATTTGGGAGACGCCGTCACGTAGTCAGTAACGTGAACACGTAGCTCAAGGCGTGTTTGGCTTGAGAACATCCGGGCGAGTGATGACGGCCGGTTGTATGAACTGTATGGATACCGGGCTCGGTGTGCAGCCGAGTCTGACGATTGTTGAGTTATATGCAGGTAGTGTAACCACGAAACGGTAGACGTGTAGCATCCGTGTGTGAGTGACGCTTAGTGCCACTGAACTAACAAAGCCGGCTAAGTCCGGTATAGTTTTTTTCTTTGTGAGGACGTAGTACCGACATGAACTGGTGACACATCGACGTCACACCCCACTAAATGAGCAACTGCATTGTAAAACTTGAAAGTTTAATCCAGAGCACTAAAACATGATGTAACTCTTTCCCTTAACCAGGACATTCAAAGTTAACAAGTTTTCAACTTCTAGGATACTAAGCACAGCGTCCCATGTTTTCAGCTGAAATAAGGCTGAAGTTAATCGGAGGTTAGAGGTTGAGTTCTTTCGAGGTTGGGGTCATATGATACATTTATGGAAAGCTTTGGAAGAGATTTACAACTTTTCTGTTAATGTCCAGAGACTTTTCATCCCTTAACCAATGGAAAAATGCAGTAGAGTTGAAACTGTCCAGAAAACAGGGCAGAGCAAACACTCTCTGTAACTCTCTGTAAATTGAGCATAACTTCCTGCATAATAATCCAAAAAAAGAAAATGAGGTAGTTCTGAAAAGTTTATGAGATTTTTTACAATTTTGTAACAGAAAGTTTTGTCAGATTGGGAGTAGAATTAACTGGAATTCTTGGATCAAATCAGTACCTAAAGCAGGGAGGTACTGTCCAATTTCCTCCAGAAATTCTATCAACTTCTACATCTCATAACTTTTGAACCAGGACAGATCTTAGGCCAAGCAAATAATTTCTGGAAATATATTGAAGTTATCTTTAACTTTGATGTTGAGCTCCAGAATTGGTTTTTCTTTTAGCATGGTCTAAATCTGGTTGAAATGGAAACTGGTCAGGGCTGTCATATTGGACAGCAGATCAGCAGTCAAATTTGTTTAAGTTTGAACTATGTTTCCAAGTTTTATGAGTTCAATGACATGTTCTATGTTATAACTCAATGGTTTACTGTTCAAATAAATATTTGACATCTCTCAAATATGTTTCTACAGATGACAGCGAATAGACAGTTGGAGAACGGGTGGGTGGAATCTCTTTGTTCTCACCACAGCGGCTATCCGGAAGCCTTGAGACAAATGCTTCAATATTTCGGATACAACAAGATGCCGCAGTACTTCACCAGAGAAGAAGGCGAGGAGGGGAACAAGACATGGACGATCCATGTCGAAGTTCCTGCAGGACCTACGTCACCTGGTTGGGCGCCGTTCACTGTTACGGTGAGAGGTAGACAACCGGAGGAGATGTGGCAAGTGGCAGACTGCGACACCATGTTGCATTTCTGCCAACTACACGTGAGAGCTATGGAGGGCACTCCATACACACTCGTTCCGGTGGAGGGACAGGCTGATCACGTGTGGGAAGGGAGGTACATGGAGGCAACAGATCCGGGTTGCCCAAGGTACAGTCCCGCGGAGGCAAACCTCAGTCTCTAATTGAGGGCAGGAAAAGCCGTGATGGACAGCCAAGCTGTTCATACGGATTGTCTTGCTGCAAAGCTCAAGGAGAGCACAAGCCGTGGAGACCATTTCGAGAGTGCTCACAGCGCACTCCGGAATGTGCTCCTTCCGACGATAAAGCGACTGAACGAGCAACACAATCAGTTGCATCGTCTGAAGAAGGCGAAGAAGAAAAGCCGTGTTGGCATCACGGCTTTGCAACAACAGGTGCAGGATCTGACCCAGCAGAACGAGATCAAGAGCGGGACGATGCTATTGAGGAGGGGCAAGGCTGGGAAGAGTACTACAACCAAGCCATGGATGAGGTGCACGCGTTGCAGGACCTCGTACCTCCGGTAATGGGCATAGCGGTGGTAGGTGCCGTACCCATGGTCTTGGGTCTTCCGGCAATGGGGGAACCCGAACCTGAAGAGGAGGTTGTGGACCCAGAGCCACCAGCAGAGGTACCGGAGGAGGACGACCTGCAGGAGGTCGAATTCTACTCCGAGTAGGAGGTAACCGTTGCCAAGTAGGCCAGCTGGGTGATGTAACCAAAACTTTTGTAATCGGTGTCGGGTAGACAGTAGCATATGTATAGGTAGTGACGACATGAGCACGACTTCTCGGAGACCCGAGAATAATGTATCTTGTATAAAGTTTATGCTTTATCAATATATGTGAATGTTGTGCAAATTATTCATGTGTCACTTCAATACCTGCTGTTTCATATGGAATTTTAAGTATGACATGTGCTGATCGCTGCTGTTTTGAATTTCAGAATGACTCGTACTCGTGCCAACCCGGACGTTGGGGGTTCCAGTCAGGGGGGAGAGACCTCCCAACAGCCTCCCGAGGATTCCTCGGGACAGCAGAAATAGCAACAGCAACAACCGCCACCGCCACCGCCAACGGTTACATTGGCTGACATCGTGGCAGCAATGGCGGGTTCTCATCAGCAGCACACCGAGTTGCTGCAAACCCTTATTGTGAATACGTCTCGACCAGAGAGAAGTCAAGATCGCGAGGTGCACCAACAAAGCTCCTACTCCGACTTTCTGGCTACTCATCCACCCCGGTATTCTCAAGAGCGGATGAACCCCTCGATGCGGACAACTGGCTCCACACGATGGAGAAAAAGTTCGGGCTGCTCCAAGTGAGTGAGCAGCGCAAGACTCAGTTCGCGGTCCAACAGCTCCAGGGATCCGCGAGCGCGTGGTGGGCAAATTACTGTGCTTCGAAGCCCACCGAGCGAGTTATGACCTGGGCAGAATTCCGGACGGCCTTCAGGGCCTATCATATACCGCCGGGTCTCATGAAGAGGAAGACGCAGGAGTTCTTACGCCTGCAGCAAGGTAGCCGGAACGCGCTGGAATACTCCAGGGCGTTCAATGATCTTGCGCTTTATGCTTCGTGTCACGCTGATACCGACGAGAAGCGGTGGGATCATTTCTACCAGGGGCTTAACTCGCTCCTGAAGGACAAACTGGCGATGTTCAATCGCGGCAGCCTCAACAATATAATTGATGCTGTGATTGTTCAAGAGGACTCCGGCAAGGAGTTAGCGGCGGCGGAAAGGAAGTGAAGCGCGCCGCAAAGCAGCGGAGAAGGGGGTGGTCCTTCTCAAAAATACCGGATGGTGAATCGCCCACCATCGGGTCAACGCATGCAGCCACCACAGAGGTCGATGCCATTCTGCAGTCGGCCATATTCTCCACCGGCATTCAGGCCGGCACTGGCAGTACCACCTCCGCAGCAAAAACAGCAGCGGGCGATGCCGCGTGCGTATGCACCTCAGCAGCGTATGCCGGGCTTTCGTCCCTCGAGCACGGGCCAAGCAGCAGCCACATGCTACAAATGTGATCGTCCAGGACACTTCGCCAGCAGTTGTCCGGAGAGGCAAGGCAGCGGAGTTGCACTGCAGTTCCTGGGAAGGAATCAGCCCCGGAACCCCACTAATGCACGGCAGGCAAACCCTAGGCCCGGCACCGTCCACCAACTTGCCATAGAGGACGTGCCGAAGGGTGAACCAATCCTTGCGGCTATGTTCCAACTCCACCAGCATCCCGCCATAGTATTATTTGATTCAGGCGCCACACATAGCTTTATTAGCCAAGCTTTCATTGCTGAATACAGCTTGCAAATACTACCCACCGATAGTCCATATTTGATTTGTTCACCGGGTGGGAAAGTTTCAGCAAGCACGATGGTTCCAAAAGTGCCATTATGCTTAGCGGGTAGGGTGTACCCTACATCTCTCATAATTTTAGAGGGACAGAAGGTCGATGTCATCTTAGGGATGTCGTGGTTAACCCGCCACGGCGCTGTTTTAGACACCGTCCTCCGAATCGCGCACTTGAACTCAAAAGTGCACAAATCGCACTCCTTATTTCTGGACAGTCCATAAATCAAAACTTCCAAGTATATATCAATCCACCACCATCAGATTGGAAGACATTCCAGTAGTCCGTGAGTTCCCTGACGTGTTCTCGGATGATTTACCGGGGATGCCGCCCGACAGAGAGGTGGAGTTCAAGATTGAACTTGCACCGGGAACCATGCTTATATCCCGAAGGCCGTACAAGATGGCGCCCAAGGAATTGGCTGAACTGAAGACTCAGCTAACGGACCTGCTGGAGAAGGGTTTTATTAGGCCGAGCTCCTCGCCATTGGGCTGTTCGGTATTATTTGTGAAAAGGAAAGACGAGACGTTGCGGCTTTGCGTGGACTATCGTCCATTAAACACCGTAACCATCAAGAACAAGTACCCGTTGCCACGGATCGACATGTTGTTTGATCAGTTCGTCGAAGCAAAGATCTTTTCCAAGATGGACTTAAGATCTGGGTACCACCAGATTAAAATACGGGCTGAGGATATTCCGAAGACAGCTTTCTCGACGAGGTACGGACTTTTGAGTACATGGTCATGTCCTTCGGCCTCACCAACGCTCCAGCTCACTTCATGTATTTGATGAACTCGGTATTCATGCCGGAGCTGGACAAGTTTGTCGTGGTCTTCATCGACGACATATTGGTATATTCCAAGTCGAAGGAAGAGCACAAGAAGCATCTGCGTATAGTCTTGCAACGGCTGCGAGATCACAAGCTATACGCGAAATTAAGCAAGTGCGAATTCTGGATATCGCAAGTGCCTTTCTCGGACATATCATCTCAGCGGAGGGTATCACTGTAGACCCGAGTAAGATCACACAAGTGCTGAATTGGATGTTCCCGAGAACTGTTCACGAGGTACGGAGTTTCCTCGGACTCGCGGGATATTATCGGAGGTTCATTCCGAACTTCTCAAAGATTGCCAAGCCTATGACAGAGCTGCTAAAGAAGGCTACCAAATATGTTTGGAGTCCAGCATGTGAAGCAGCATTCAAGGCTTTAGTGAAGCACCTAACATCAGCACCAGTTTTGGCGCAGCCAGACACAACAAAACTATTCGATGTGTACTGCAATGCATCCGGCATTGGGCTCGGATGTGTGCTGATGCAAGACTGAAGAGTGGTCGCATATGGATCACGGCAGCTCAGAAACCATGAGCAGAATTATCCAACTCACGACTTGGAGCACGCCGCCGTAGTGCTCAAACTTAAAATGTGGATGCACTACCTACTTGGTAACCTCGTGCATTTATATAACGACCACAAAATCCTCAAGTACATATTCACTCAGAAAGAGCTGAACATGAGTTAGCGAAGATGGTTAGAGTTGATAAAGGATTACAAAATAGAGATCCATTATCACCCCGGCAAGGCAAACGTAGTGGCGGATGCGCTGAGCCGCAAGTCACACGTCAACAACCTGACCATCACACCGTTGAAAGAGAGCGAGCCACCATTGCATGTGATTCCACATGGCGCGTTCTATAACTTAGCTTTAATCCCCACCATCCGTGAAGAGATAGCGGCAGCTCAGAAACATGACAAGGGCATGTCGCATTTCTGGAGACGTATAGACAGTGGGGAGCTGAAATGTTTCCGGAAAGACGGAGACGGCGTCCTATGGTTCAAGGACCGGATCGTCGTACCCCGTAACCCGGAGTTACGGAAGAAAATCTTTGATAGGCTCACTTGTCAAAGTTTTCTATTAACCCCAGCAGCAATAAAATGTATCAAGAACTCAGAAGCAAGTTTTGGTGGACACGAATGAAGCGGGAGATCGCAAAGTATGTGTCCGAGTGTTATACATGTCGAAGGGTGAAGGCAGATCATATGCGGAAACCGGGACTGCTACAACCACTGGGCGTTCCTGCCTGGAAGTGGGAATACGTGAGCATGGACTTCATCGTTGGTTTACCCACCACTTTTCAGAAGCATGATTCTGTGTGGGTGATCGTTGACCGGCTCACCAAAGTTGCCCATTTCATCACGGTCAATACCAACTACAACGCCAAGAAGTACGCTGAATTATACATCTCACGGATCCTATGCTTATACGAACACTTATTTGTGTCCCGTTTTTGGGAGCAGCTATATGCTGCGTTGGGGACGAAGCTGATCCGTAGTTCAGCATACCACCCGCAGACAGATGGGCAAACCGAGCGGGTAAATCAAATTTTGGAAGATATGCTACGAGCTTGCGCTATCAACCACGGCAAGAATTGGGATGATCACTTGCCGTTGGCCGAGTGCTCGTACAACAGTGGGTACCAAGCCAGCATTAAGATGGCACCTTACGAGGCGCTATACGGGAGAAAATGCCGCACACCACTGAATTGGTGTGAGTCTGGCGAAAGGGTTACCTTCGGGATTGATCTTGTCAACAACGCGAAGGAAAAGGTTCGGCTAATTCAAGCGAACCTAAAAGCCGCACAATCCCGGCAGAAACAATATGCGGACCGGAGAAGACGCCCATTACAGTTCAAAGTTGGGGATCACGTATACCTACGTGTGTCTCCAATGAAGGGCGTGAACAGATTCGGGGTGAGAGGAAAGTTGGCACCCCGATTCATCGGTCCATTCCAGATTACCGAGAGATGTGGATCAGTAGCATACTGGCTGAATTTACCAGATGCACTCTCTGGTGTGCACGACGTCTTTCACATCTCCCAGCTGAGGAAGTGTCTCAAGCTATCAACTAACATTCAGCTGGAGGATATAGAAGAACTGAAAGCGGATCTCACGTATCGGGAGGAACCGGTTCATATTATTGATGAAAAGGCCCAAACCACACGCAACCGTACGTTGTGGTTCTACAAAGTTCTATGGAGTAATCACTCCGTGGACGAAGCGATATGGGAGAGCGAAGGATTTCTTGGCGCTAACTACCCCGACTTTTTCACGTCGCATATACGGAAATTTTTCCACCGTCCTCTCTCTCATTTTTACCTTATAATCTCGGGACGAGATTCTTTTAAGGGGGGAGGAATGTAAGGGCCTAAGTTTTTGGCACATATTCAAAGTGTCATCACAACACACACACTTTATTTGAAGTAACTTGATAAATACATTTGAAGAGCAAGTAAACACCATCAACATGCTCATTACAGAATAAACTCACAAAATGCAAAAGTGGTATTTCCCACATGCATCATATAGGGGCTGGGCATATGAAGAAGTCCTACACCTTGCTAGTAATGTCCATGCCAAATTTCACCCAAATCTAAAACCCTTTTTAGGTCTTTTTGGGTATATCTAGAAAGAGGGTGGTTTGAACTCAAATTCAAACTATTTCCATCCCATGAATTCAAAAGTGGGAGGCATATTCTTACTCAGCACATTTTTGTGAGCTCACCCACCAATTTTCACTCCATTTGGAGTTGGTCTTGACATGAGCTAAGTTTAGCAAATTCAAACTTTATTTGTATTTCAAACTGCATATGTGCTGAAAATATATTCAAACAGACCCCAATTTGAATTCTATCCAATTCAAATGGCCAGAGGGTAGATAATTCAAATAACTAGGGTTATTTGGGTCTCTACTGTTTAGAGCAGTGGGGAAAATTCAATTTCAGAGGTTAAAACCGGGGTGGGACCCACATGTCAGCCTCACTAAACAGTTTAACCGACTGAAGACTTGATCTCGGTTTCTTGCGCCCGACCGAGCTGCCACCACGGCGAGAAAACGGCGAGGACCGCAGCTGCTTGCCGCCCCTGGCCGCTGAACCGCCTCTCTGGGCCCTTATCTACGCGCCCGGGCCGTCCCCGTTGATTCTCACCGCTGTTCCGACCTGCTCTCACCCAGAAAACTGAAACACCTCGCCGCACGGCTGAGCTCTCGGTTCCTCGTCGCCCGGCCGATCCTGTGGTTGTCACGGCGATCTGAGACCACCGCCGAGTGCGCCGAGTCTTCCTTGACATCCTCGCACCAGTTCCAGACCCTGATCGACCCTCCCCGAGCTCCACCGTGACGTTCTTCCATTCTTCAGTTCAGCCCAAGCCGCCATCACGGGGAAGACCCGTCCGGCCACCACAGCCGCCATTCTCCGAGCTTTGAATAGCAAAAAGGTTCGCCTTCAGTCCCTCTTTCATTACCGCAAGCCCCGGCGGCATGACATAAACTGGCCATGCCGGAATTTCATGATTTTGTGACAGTATACGAAAGGAATGCCAAGACCGATTCGCAAAATTCGTAACACATACCGCACCACTCATCCTCTCACGAAGGGAAGCACTTCTAGGTGTCCGTGCAAGTTCATAGGAGCCGAAACCACGTAGAACTATTGGGGGAAACCACTGTTCTTCGAGTTTTAGAAGAACTCCCGATTTCCAGCCTAGGTCGCACGGTGCCAACCCAGTACGGTCATTCCTGAGCTCCATGGAGCTCATGTCTATCTTTCCTAGGGTCCACTGATGCTCTACGTCCTTTTCCTCGATCGTTTGGGGTGCTAGGAAGTCTGGCCGACACGGCCGAAGTTCTTCCGAAGCCACCGCTCGTCGCCGACCGTGTTCTGGTGATTGTCGTAACGAGCTGAGCCCAACATCATGTTCCCCAGATGAATTTAGGCAGAGGCAGCCAAGATCATGGAGTTTGGCGCACGACAGAGGCCACCGGCGAGCTCTCGGGCGAGGGGTTGCGGCGGCCGAGTGCGGGAGGCCGGAGGTAGACGAAGCCCCCGGTCCCACGCGTCAGCGGCAGATATTTTAAAACCAGGATTCGCTGTGGCACCGGATCAGGTGCGGCTGCGTGCGAAAGATTCCGTAGCCCCGTGTGTCGACCGCTTAGAAGTTGACACGTAGCCCCGGTCCCACGCGCAGCGGTTTAAACTGTTTCCCGATTTTCAGATTTAGTTCAAACTTCAAACCCACATAACTTTGGCTAGGAAACTCCAAATCGAGTGAACCAAATTTTGTTGGATTCAGATCTCTGAGTACTTTCCAGCAATTTAAGTTTCACTTCATGAAAATCCTTATTTCTCCAGAATTAATTCTTCAAAGTTCAAAATGGTTAGAATTTTAACTGGAGAACCCTTTTGGCGAAAATTCTGAAATTTTGCTGGGATGTTCACCAAAATATCCCGGAGCCACCATAAAAATTTCAGATCCATTTGTGCTCATTTGGTCCACCTAATGGTGTGATTAATAAAACTGTTCCAGAGAAAATAGAAAATGTCCAAAAACATTTTCAGAATTTCTCTGAGATTGTTTAGCACATATCTTTAGTTAGGAACCTTCAAATTAAGTGAGACCAACTCCATTAGAACCCTCTGAAAACCTAGTTTACAGAAATTCATGGCTTGCTCCATGAAAATCCCTAGAAAACCCTAGGAGCTCTAATTAAAGTCAGGTACATGATTATTTGTGGAGAGCTCGAATGAGCTTTGTTGCAAATAAAACTTGGCCAAGTCTCTGTTTAGGTTGTAACCAAACCACAGTAAGAATTTCAGAGTCATTGGGTTTGTCTAGTAAGACATATAGTCTTCACAAGTTAAATTCAATTCAAATGCATTTAAATTGATACATGTTATCTCATGTAGTCGCTAAGGTTGAGGAGGAACCCGAACTCTTAGACTTCGTCACTCCGGAAGAGCAGCTAGCCTACGACCAAGAGCAGCAAGGCAAGCTCTGGTTTGCATTAACCCTTTCTATAAATTTTATTGTTTTGAGAACTTACTTTGAGCACCACTTACTTCTTGCATTTGAGTCTTGTTTGAAACCCAATTGCATAGCCAAGAAAACCATGGGTTGGGATTAGGATTGAAAACCCCTTTTAGCTATAGCAATGCTAAGATAGAGTAGGATTCGGTACAAGTTGAGTAGTTGGAACTACTCGCGAGAATAGGCTAGAGGCACATCGCTCGGTTAAAGATAGCAAATGAGACACATGGCAAGAAAAATGAGACCGAGCGGAGAGTAAGGGCAGCAGGACTTTGGGGCATGGGTGCTATAGCTCCGCTTGTGTCGATTAAGGACCGAGCCGTGTGCGGGTCTGTTGAACAAGCTACAACAGTACCAAAGACCTGCCGGCTATATGTAAACCGGGAAACCGATGTAACTCGGGTAGCTGGGCGTTGAGGCATAGCTGGTCGTTCAGAGGGTAGGTTGAGGGCTCGAGTTGTAAATCGGCTGGCGGCACTGTGGATGCGTGCGCAGAGACCTCTTGCTCGGGACGATTGGACCGGTTCAACATTTGGCTGACGGGTGAAAGGTGGTTGCGTACGACGTCCAGGATGGTTGCTATAGGCAACATTGAGTATGGGCGTACATGACGGGTTATTCGGGTAACCCTGCAGGTGTAAATCGATTATAATTACCACTTGTTCACTGTACCATGACGTAGAAAGAACAGGCTAGATACATGTTAAAAGTTTTCTGATTTGAAAGTTATACATTGCTTGTTAATGACTTGTTGTAGTTAGAGCTAATTAAAGTTCCTTTCAACTTTGGGCAAAGTACATGAGAGAATTGCGTTTCTTGTTTGATTGCGGCTCTCTCATGTGCCTTAGCGTAAGGTTCTCCACAACCTGCTGCTAAAACTTGAAAGTAAGGTTCCACTAATTAGGTGAGTCCTTTGCAACTTATTTTACCTCATGCAACCTATCAACCATCATGTAGAAGTTTCATGCTGAGGAGAGACGGGTCAGTCTTGTTGAGCCATCGTGCTCACTGCTTGTGTTTGAAGCTTTTGCAGGGTTTTATGAAGAATGGACTCTCGAGGAGGATACGGAACCCCAGGAGGGGAACCCCGTCGAGTGGGAGTCGTGCATGCCGCCGTGTTAGAGTGTGTGCGTGCTAGCGGGGACACGTTCACGGGCTTAACCTGAACTCGATGCGTAGACTATGCCCGTGAGTGTAGACTGAACATATTTTTTGTACAAATGTTCATAAACTTGTTTATGTAATAAAACTTTGCTTCCGCTTTGTATATATGATGTGTGTTATCTGGTGCTGTGCAACGCAGCACCCCTCAGCGTGATCTTGGCTCGACAAGACCGTGGGGTCGTGTCATTATCCAAACAGATATTTGTGATCCATTTCCTGTGAAACCTGTAGATGGTTCTGATTTGTTCATACCGTACATTAATAATGATTCACATTATGGATATATTTATCTAATTAAAGAATGATTAGAAGTTTTAGATAAATTTAAATATTTAAAGTTGGAATAGAAACTCAGAATGATCTAAAGATAAAATAGTAAGATCTGGTGGCGGGGAGGGAGTAATAGAGTCAGCAGTACCCTATTTGGCCAAATTTGTGAACTTTTTCCAAGGTTCTTATAGGAAAAATATACTTGTCCAATATTTTGCATCGGGCGAGTCTAAGTGTAACAGCCCTGACTTTTGTAAAGTTATATCTCAACTTTTGAAGCAAAGTTAAGGGGGGAAGAAAGCTTGATTTTGTGTTACATAAAATGATAAACATACAATGGACATGTGAGGGAGTTAAAGATTTTCTTCAACTCATGATTAGCACATGTTAACATGAACAGCAATCTTCACTCCCTGATTTGAATTCATGTCAACAATTACTATGAAGAGGATGGAGGGAAATTTAAACATAATTTGAATCTTTTAAAAAGATTCATGTTAAGATTGTCCGAATGCATACATGTGAATTCACCAATGCATTCCCCATGTATCATTGAGCTTCTGGTCAAAATTTGGATATTTTTGGAGCTCATCTACCATTTATGCAACGGAATAATTGAGAGCACATTCAAATTCAAATTTGAATTTGAATTTTGAACCAAACATGCTCAATTTGGAAATGTGATTTCAGATTCAAATTTCCCATATTTTGTTTGGCCTACCCTCCAATTTTGGTGAAATTTGGACAAAGGTGGTGCGGGAATCCTAAAGCATAGAGGGGAGAAGGTTTTAGGGGCTGTGCACCCACATGTCATCCGCACTCAAAACAACCGACTCTGTTTCCTCCCTTTGCACGCGCGCGCGACAGCTCCCGGCGGCAGACCCTCGCCCTATGCTCTCATGCACCAGCTCCTGCTTCTCGGCCGTGTGCTCGCTTTTATCTCCCACACACGAAGCCCAAACGAAGTTCGCCTCCTCTCCCAGCTCGCAGGTCGCCTCTTTGCTCCCCCCCCCCCCCCCGTGAAGAACAGCCGCCCCATACCTCCCTGTACTTCCCGATCGCCCAGCCACCATCAAGCTCCGGATGATCGAGTAGTCAACAACAACAAGGAGCGCAAGCTTGTGCATGAGGGTTTCCCCAGCTCAACTCCGAAGCTCTGAGCTTCTCTTGCTTGGAATTAGATGATCATCGCCGAGCTACCGAGGTGCAACGGCAGAATTCGCTACGGTTCACCGTGGACAGCATGCCACGGCCGTCGTCGCCCTCATCTCCCTACAAAGAAAGGTGCATCTGGATGCCTAGGCCGTGTAGCCGAAAGACGTTTGACAAATGTGAACCGTAGAGTGAGAATTTCCAAAAATACGAAGCCCCAGTTCATCCTCCTAAGTCTTGGTCTAAACCCAAATTCGGGTTACATGATCAACCAAAGGTCGAGCTGTGTTGCAAGTACTTTCTACACCCCTAGCGCCTCTCCTCGGAGAAGAACCACACAAAAACATCAAGAATTGACCGATTGCTAGCTGTTTTTCGTGCCGCCATGGAAAACGGTCTCGGGTCACCATGGAGCCCTCGGTTGCCGGCCTTTTCATCATGTTTGGGGTCCATTGTCAGCATCCTTGAGCTTCCATGGTGCTCTCTGAGCAAACCCCAATCGTTTTTGTGCCGTGTAGCGTGAGAACGACCTCACCGTAACCCTAATTGAGGCTGTCACCGTCGCGCGCCTTGTTCCGGTCCTTGCCGGTGGCCGGCGACCCTTCAAACGAGTTCAGCAGGCGGGTAGGCGGCGAGTTTCGGCCGGTGGGGCGGCCGGGAACTCAGTTCCGGCAAAACTCGCCGGAGGGTGCTGTCACCCGAGCACGCAGGCGTGAGGTAGGAGAAGGAACTGTGGGTGGGACCCACTGGTCAGGGATTTAAACATTTCTCTGTTTTTAGTTTTTAGTTCAAACATTAAACAGCCACAACTTTGTGTAGAAGTGTCCAAAAATTCCCAAATAAATTGCTTGGATTCCCCTCAGTGAGTACTATCCAGGGGTGCATCCCAATATTCATGAAAATCCTTGGATTTGGCTCATTAATTCATTTAAAAAAATTAGGGAATTAATTCCAGGAGTTCTGTTATTTGGACAATTCTCAACATTTTGGGCAGGACATTCCTCTAAACATACTTGAACTCTAGTAAAAATTTCGGACGCATTGGACCTAATTTGATTGACCAAATGATGTGTCAATCATTTATGTCTCTGAAAAATAGGAAAATGAACAACCAATTTTCAGCTTTTCACCAATCCATGTCAATTTCTTATCTCTATGTAGGAAACTCCAAAAATGGTAAAACCAATTCCTATGGACTCAGGACATTGTGTACTTCACAAGAACTCCACTTTTCAGAATAGGAAAGCTCAAGAACTAGGAGGTAAAGGCGGAACAGATAAAACCACATAAGGAATTGTTGTGATCACATTGAGCCATTCCATGAGCTCAAATTTTGCACACTGCCTACATACCTTCCCTTGAAGCTTTTGTTAGATTTTCAGCTTCATTGGGCCTCTGTAACTTGAGCTAGCTTTCTTTGGGTCTAAGTGTTCATATAAGGACTTAATCACATGGTGATTAATATTACCTTCATTTCACTTAGCATTTTCTTCTCTAAGGTTGTAGTTCCAATAACAGAAACCTTGATGTTGTTTTTCCCTCTTAGTTGTTGTTAACTTGTAGAACAACTTTAAAGCATTTTCTATGTTGCTTTTGAAATATATGTGAAATTGCATCCATAGCTCACGTGACGTCGACGCTCGACGCGGAGATCAACTCAAAGGCGAAGATCTCCCTCTCGTGATCTTTGGAGGATTCTCTGGAGGAAGATTAACTTCATAGTCACTAACAAAACCGTTGAGGAAGGCAAGCCCATGTTTGCATATAATTACTGTTTTAAATTTGCTTTACCTTTACCTCATGTTTATTAGACTTGATATTGTGCATTATGTCTAGGATGCTTGAAACCCACTTGCATGACTATTATAACCCTGGATAGAGGGTTTAGTGTAGGATTTGTCTCGTCGTAGATGGTTAGGCTAATGTTGTAGATAGACGGTAGAAGTCAAGTAGTTAAAAGCTACTCGCGAGAAATGTCGAGTAGCGGAGTCTACTCGCAAGAGTAAGTTGTTGACAAGAGCACCTCATGAAAAGTGGTATGGGGACGGGGAGTTCCTGTAGGATGGAAACTCAAGTGTCGGTTAAGGACCACGCTGTATGTGGTGCTGCTGGACAAGTTTGAGCTGTACCGGATATATAGTGGGTATGGGAACCATGAAACTAATGTAACTCGATGGACCGTGGTGTACAAATTCATCCTTCATCTGGGAATGGCATTGAGAAGGCGGGAGGTGTAAATACTTTAGCGGGCAACTTCGACGTGTTCGCGTAGAGGACCATCCTGCTCGGGGCGAAGCATTTTTCTATGTTGGGGTGTCAGGTTAAAGGTTGCTGCAAACAACGTAAGAAAGAGCTCTTGTGTGAGTCTTTCTAGGCGGGTGTATGTGTCGTGTATTCCAGGTTATTATTGATTCAGATCACCGTCGCTCACGGTTAAGGTTGAGCAAAATCGGCAAGAGGAGGAACTAAGTCTCTTAAGATATTGATCTTGGCTGACACCCGGCTGACAAGACACATAAGCCCGTCCGAGATCGGTGATCAACCAATCCTCTCAACGTCGTATGTGGCAACCTTTCACACGACACCCAAATATTGAACCGGTCCCACCGACTTGGATTAAGTCTCACTACGGCAAACCCTCGTAGAGCTGACTTCTCTATCCTTTCAGCATCTGCATAAGACGGTGGGGATTGCCTCGACACCCAGGTTAACATGTTACATCGGTTTCCTGGGTCCCATATAGCCAGTATTCATCCGGTACACAACTCAAACTTCTCCCACAGGGCCGCACACGAGAATGGGCCTAAATCGACTCATACATAGACTAGGTTCACAGGACCACATCCTTGAGCCTTCCATCCACTGCCCGGTCTCCATTCCAACCTATGAGGATCAATTCCCAACTCTACTGATTGATCCCACTTAATCCCGGTTTACGAGTAGGAAAGGGCCTACTCGAGTTATGCCTCTTTTATCCACTTTTGTTAACTTGAGATCAGCAGTTATAATCAAGTGATAACCTACTCTACATTAAACTCCAGGGTTTTCTGGTCATGCATGTGGAGTGTCATACAAACCTAGCAATAATGCACAACTAATATTCTAGACAATATAAAGTGCATACAAATAAAAACTTGTGAACTTTGATGCAAACCGGGGCTTGCCTTTAGTTTGCAGGGAACTAATATATAAGGTTCAGTTAGTGAAGAGCACTTGAGGCTTGATCACTCGCTTTCCTCCTCCTTTGATCTCCACTCCGATTGTTTCAAAATCTCTACGTAGATGCTACACGTGATGAATATGCATATGGATTTAATTGTAAAGATTTTGCTAACAAGTTCTAATGACAAGTTTAAACACTGGAACTCTGTTTAAGAATTTAAAATGAAACTGGTGCTAACGTTTGGGTTTGGGTTAATCAATATGATTAAGTGCTAAGTGTTCTCCCCCACTCATGTTTTGAGCACCTAAGGAGGTTAAACAGAACAAGGATGATCCAGAACTCCAATGGAGATGAAAACTTTCATGTGAGTTCCTTGTCACAAGAAAGTCATCTGGACCAAAAATTAGCACCTTTCATTGAGTGGTTTGTTCAGAACAATTCTCTAAGCAATTAAGCAAAAGGAATTAATTCTGAAGTAACTCACATGTTCATGCCAAACTTAGTGAACTACAATTGCAATTATAGTTCATATGGCCTGCACGAATTTTCCTAGGATTTTTGGAGCTAAGAATTACCCAGAACTGAATTTCCAAGTTTTGTAAATTCTCTGAAAATGTTTCTGTATCCAATGGAACACAGCAATTAAAAGTCTTTATTCCTCCAATCAAATCAACTCCAAATGAGCTGAAGTTTTTACAGGGGTTCACTAACATACTAAAGAATATTATAGCAATATTTGAGGATTTTTGGATGAACCAAACTTCCTCTAAAATTCTGTTGCTGAAAAGCTTTAAAGAATTTTCCAGAATTAACTAATGATTTTCATACAAATTGGGTTGCACCTTTGGATAGAGTTGTTCAATCTGAATCCAACCCAATTTGAATCACTAAATTTGGAGCTTCCTACACCATGATATGACCTTTACAAGAATTTGGGGAGAACTGAAATGAGCTCTGTTCTATTTTTCCGATTTTCAGAGACATAAAGAGTTAACACCACATTTGGCCAAGAAAATGAGGTCCAATGCCTCTGAAATTTTTACTGGAGTTAAACTATTTTTGGAAGAATGTATGCCCAAAATTTGGGAGTTTTCCAATACACATAACTCCTGGAAAAATTCCTACAAGATTTACTTTATATGAATTAATGAGCCAAATCCAGGTGTTTTCATAAATATTGGGCTTACCCCTGGATAGTTACTCTCTGAGTGGAATCTGACAAAATTTGTTTTACAATTTTTGGACATTCCTACACAAAGTTATGGCTATTTAAACTTTGAACTGAAATCTGAAAACAGAGAAAAGTTCAAATGTCTGCTGCTGGGCCCGGGCCACGTGTCACCCTCTGAGACAAAGACACACGGGCTACACAGTTCCAGACGTGCAGTCACACTGGATCCGATAGCCACAGAGGATCGCGATTTTAAATTTCCCTGTCACTGACTGCTGGGGCCCGGCTTCCTTCTTCAAATTCCGACGCCACTCGCGCGCGCCGCTTAGTCGCCGGAGCTCGCCGGAAATGGGTCTCCCGACCTCTGCCCGAGCCCCTGCTCGCCGCCAGGGACTAAAATCACTTGCTGAGCATCTTGGTGGAGCTTTCCTTGGCCGGCGAGGTCCCTAACCTCTTTCGCGATGGCACAGTGGCTCGGCTCACCTTCGGTGGCGTCGGCCGGCTAACCTAGCCCGCCAAAAGCTCGGTGAAACGGCGCTACAGAATCAGTGAACCATGAGGAAGCTCGACATAACCTAAAAACTGCTCAGGAATGGCGGCTAATGGTGCTTCACCGTGCATCCGAGACCTCCTCCACATTTGAGCTCGGAAAACCTAGAATTTGTGCGGTCTACGTGCGTTTCCAAGCTGGGGTTGTGAAGAGCAAATGATCGCCGACTACTTTCGGTCCCGTGTGCAAGGTTTGGCGACCTAAGAACGAGAATTGAGATCAAATTTGACAGCATCATACCGGAAGGTCGGTTTGTGCCCGCCGGAGAAACTTTCTCAAATTCGCGCTCGGTTGTCCATGTCTTGGCTTTGAGCTTCGGAGGTGAGCATCACAGGGTCCTAGCACGTCCGAGGATGCTCTTTCTAGGGCATGAAAGGCTCTCTGCAGAGCTGTCCATGTGCGACCTCCGTTTGGTTGAAATTTGGTCGCCGCGGAAACTCGGTGTGAGGAGGCTTAGCACCCTCGGTGAAGGTTTGAGGAAGTCGTGGAGGTTGCTAGGGTGCACGCGAGCTTGGCGGTGGCCGAGCGATCGACGGGGTGGCGGCAGCCTCTGTCAAGTTCTTGTGCGAGGAGGGAGAAAACAGAGCTGGTTCTTGTGGTTGTGGGCAAAAGAACACGGGCTGAGGTTATGAGAACGGGGAAGCAGCTCATCAGCGCAAGGAGATCAAAGAGGAGGTAGCTCTAGTTTGTCCCTGTGGCGCACGGCGAGGAGCCTCAGTTTTTTCTCCGTGGCTCGGTTGCTTCAAGTGGAGAAGGAAAAACAGAGACCGTGCACTGCCAAATGAAGATCTTTTGCACACCAAACATCCCCAATGACATGTGGGTCCCAACCCATTATTATCCCTCTCCAAAATATCTCCCAAAATTTGCAAATAATGGAATTCAAATCTGATGTGCATTTAGACAATTGGGCAAGTTTCATCCAAATTCAAATGTGTATTTGAATTCTTTGCACATTTAAGTCCTTTTGGAAAATGGATAGCAAATCCTTTCAAAAATTAATGAAACTTTGCATACCCACTAATTAGGACTAAGGAATTCAAATATGCAACCTGATTTTTGAGTTAGCTGCTGCAAATGAGGTTTTGATCACAACAGTTTGCATTCCTATTGTTGCCCTCATTTGACATCTGAGTTTGAACAATTTGAGTTTAAAATCTGAATTTCTGTCCCCCCTTGCACATGAGAGCTTACACATGGGTTTTAAAATAACTTTGTCCCCCAACACTCAATTGATCCTAGGCTAGAGTGGTGGGACACTCATGTGTGTCATCACATGTGGAAAATATAAACAAGTCCTATTTTTGTGTTCATCATTTCATGTGACACAAACTAAAGCCTTCCTTTTGCCTTAACTTTGTCTCACAATGTGAAATAAAACTTTGCAAAAGTTAGGGCTGTTACACGCATTGGGAATAGCACGCATGAAAAGAGTCTATTTTCGAAAACTTAGAAGTATACGAGTGAGGAACGTGTAGTGTGCCCATACAAGGACTATAATAGCATAGTTACTTAAGGTGGCAAGCTCACAGTATGCTATCATTCAGTATTTCAATTCTGTAACGACGCACCTACGTGGAGGTAAGCATGGTAAGGAACGCCACCGAAAGCAGATCAATTTTGGTTAGCTTCCCCATACGAGGAAAGTAGTGTGGGATGTCCTGTTCAGAAATGGACGGGAAGTGAATATATTTTCTAAGACTCTTCATGTCTTAGAGACATGAAATGCAACCCAGGGGAAAGAGGAGGAGACCCCATCGTGTGGTTTGTAACACGAAGTATGTTCTCTAATACCATTCATGTCCTAGGAGGCATATGAAAGCGCTGTTCCACTGGCGTGCTTAATTCCAAAGTTGTGGAGCCCTCTGTCGTGTGGTGAATAACCCAATCACGTACCTTGAGACGTGGCCTGACTCATGGACGACCCGTATGGCAATGATAACGAGTCGTATGATTTTACTATGATATGGACCTGCCAGAGATGACAAACCTTTGTGTGCTTCACTATTGAGTGGTTTTATGCATGTAATTTAACCATTTTAAAACATTTTGTTTAGAAAATGTGTGTGAATGAACATTTATAGGGTCCTCACTTGAGACGTATATGCCGGTATAACGCCGGTTAGGATTTTTGACTTGGTGAGGAAATGTAGTACCGTGATGTGTTCTTATTTGCATAAAAAAGGAATTGCTCAAATAAAAGAGTCAAATTGGAGTTTAGGATTCAGATAGGGTTTATTAAACTCCTATATTGAACTAAGAGTCAATTGGGAGTATAGGTTTCTTCTAAAAGACTTAAAAACAACCTCCCCTGTTTTCGGCAGAATTTTTGCTGCAAGTGAACTGGACATAACTTTTGTTTGGTTGAACCAATAGCGGTGAGAGATATATTTCTGGAAAGCTTTTGAAGTCTTCAACAACTTTTCTGTAGAAGTCTAGATCAGAATCACCCTCCAAGTGGATGAAAATCTCAGATGAGTGTGAACTGTCCAAAAACAGGGCAAGCAGAAAATACTCTGTAATTTTCTGTATTTCGACCATAACTTCTTGTAGAAAAATTTCTAAGGATCAAGTAACACACCGTTAGAAAGCTTGTGATATGATTACGAATTTGTAGTTCAATGTTTCTCCAGATAGAGTTTAAATTGATGAAATCTTGCGGACAAAACAACCACTTTCTAAACGAGGTGCTGTCAAAAATATTCCAGATTTCTGTCAACTTTGAAATATCTTAACTTTTGATCCAGAACTGATATGATTGAATATAAATACTAGTTGGAAAGATATTGAAGTTATCTATAACTTTGATATTCAACTTGAGACATGAAATTGCCATTTTCATATTCAAATTCTGGGATTATGGTCAACCGGTCATTCTGAACAGAGCATTGCTCTTTGCCCATGTAACTTAGGACTTGTTGTGGACAGAAATGTTTTATATTTCTCTAAGTTCCATAACATGTTCTTCAGTTAAATTTTTTTTCTGGATGTTGGCATTAGGAGTTTGACAAACTTTCTAATGTTCGGTAGACATCAGAATTTGCAAAACCCTGGTTAGCTTGTGTAGTGCTGCAATATTGATGTGATGCTTTTACAGTTAATATTTTCAATTCAAGTTGACATATAACATTGAATTTTAACCGTAAATTGCTCACTCTTGCAGTATGGGTCACACATATTCTAGGGGTGAGATTGGTGAATCGAGTCATGGTGGAAATAATTCACCATAACAACAAGTGCCGACATCATCAACAGGATTGGCGGAAGTCTTACGGAAGATGGATGAGTATCTTGATCTGTTGGTGCAACAAAAGATACGACAAGAGACACTACAGCGTAATCCCCCGCCATGTACTTATTTGGCTTTCCTGGCGAGACAATCCCCGGTTTTCTCGGAAGCAAAAGAACCATTGGAGCCAACTCATTGGCTCTGATGTATTAAAGCTATGTTTGAAACGCTAGAGTGCGATGAATTTCAAAAGACTCTATTTGCCGCTAACAACTCCACGGAGCCGCTGGAGCTTGGTTGGTGGAGTACATCGCTACTCTTCCTGAAGGTCATTGTGTAAAGTGGGATGAATTACGGAATGTTTTCCAGGCACGTCACATTTGTTCAGGGATTCTTCGAACCAAGTATCAAGATTTCCTGGCGTTAAAGCAAGGAGAAAGGAGTGCGTACGAGTATTTCAAGGAGTTTGAATACTTGATGCAATACGCCACTCATATGGTAGACTCGGAAGCGTTGAAGTGTGATTATTTCTTCCGACGTTTAAATATTGAACTTAAGGATCAAGTAGCCTTGTTCAATAACGGTATTTACAATGAGTTGGTAAATGCCGCTATTATTAAAGAAGATATGCATCTACGTTGCAAAGCGGAGCTGAAAAGGAGTATACCGCTGGACAGTGATAGTGAGATTCCTCCGAACTATCGAGTGCGGTATTACTCCCCAGTTGCTCAGGAAATCTAGTCTGTGGTGCAACCATCACAACCACAGTTGGAATTGATCACTTATGAGCCTCTACCTCAACAGCAGCAATCAGAAGTTATTCGTGCAACCCTACCGCAACCAGCTATGCATGTTTTATCTCCACCTCGTATTATTAGAGAGTTGCGGATTTCTGTAGCACGAGACCATCGTAAAGCTGAGCAGAGCCACAATCGTGTGCCCATCTCACAAATGCTCAGATCAGCATCAGGAACATTCAAAGAAGGTTCTTTCAAAAGCTGGCAGAGTTAACTATACTGCTATTGAGGACATTTCAAAAGCGAACCAGTTTTAGCGGGAATGCTCACCTTACATGAACAACCCACTTTCGTGTTGTTTGATTCCGGGGCCACGCACAATTTTATTAGCAGAGACTTTGTGCTGAAGAATCATCTTCCATTCAGCAGGGTTAAACATCCATTTCATATCAGCTCACCCGGAGGCAAGATATCAACTGATGAAATAGTCTCTCGCACACCTTTTTTTAGGTTGAAACATCTATCCTGCGAGCCTTATCATACTCAAGGGCCAAAGGATTGATGTTATTTTGGGGATGTCATGGTTGACGCATTATGGAGCTATCTTTGACATCAGCTCTCGGACTATTCAATTGAATTCCCCAATACACGGTTGCGACACATCGAATCTTGTGGATCCAGCACAACGAGTTGCAGCAGTATATCAGACTTAGGCTCCTATGCTTCAGGATATTCCAGTGGTACGTGAATTGAAGGAGCAGCTGAATGACCTCATGGACAAAGGTTTTATACGCCCAAGTTCATCACCTAGGGGCTGTTCCGCACTCTTCGTGAAGAAGAAGGATGAAACTTTGAGATTATGCGTAGATTATTTTCCATTGAATGCTTTCACTATCAATAATAAGGATCCACTACCGCGCATCGATATTTTGTTCGATCAACTAGTGGGTACTATGGTATTCTCCAAGATGGATCTTCGGTAAGGGTATCACCAGATAAAAATCCGGACAGAAGATGTACCCAAGACAGCGTTCTCGACAAGATATGGGGTTTATGAATATCTTGTCATGTCCTTTGGATTGACCAATGCTCCGGCTCATTTTATGTATCTCATGAACTCTGTGTTCATGCCGGAGTTAGACAAATTCATCATGGTTTTCATCGACGGTATATTGGTCTATTCAAAATCAGAAGAAGAACAGACTGAACATTTGCGTATTGTACTCCAACGATTGAGAGATCACCAACTCCATGCAAAGTTCAGCAAATATGAGTTTTGGATCAACAAAGTGCCATTTCTTGGACATATCATTTCAGCGGAAGGCATCGCTGTAGATCCAAGTAAAATCGAGCAAGTGCTGAATTGGAAATCCCCAACATCTGTTCATGAAGTTAGGAGTTTCCTAGGTTTAGCGGGTTATTACCAGAGATTCATTCCAAACTTCTCCAAAATTGCTAAAACTATTACAGAGCTGTTAAAGAAAAGCACCAAATATGATGGGAGCCACTCATGTGAACAAGCTTTTCAAACATTAGTGAAGTATCTCACAACAGCTCCAGTTTTAGCCCAGTCGGACACCACAAAACTATTTGTCGTTTATTGTGATGCATCCGGCATTGTCCTTGGTTTTGGTGCTGATGCAAGAAGGACGCGTGGTCGCGTATGGATCCTGACAACTGAGGGGTCATTAGCAGAATTACCCGACGCATGATATTGAACTAGCTGCAGTGGTCATTGCTTTGAAAATGTGGAGACATTATTTACTAGGCAATCTAGTACATCTCTACACTGACCACAAAAGCTTAATTTACATCCTTACATAGAAAGAACTGAATATGAGGCAGTGAAGATGGCTAGAATTACCATCCAGGCAATGTGAATGTAGTTGCTGACACACTTAGTCGGAAAGCCCATGTTCACAATTTAGCCATGGCTGCAAATGAAGATGGAGAACCAAGCTTGCACTTAGTTCCCTACAAATCGCTGTTCAATCTCGCTCTCATTCCTACAATCCGAGATGAGATTGTAGAGGCTCAGAAGAGAGACAGGGGTATGTCTCATATCCAGTGATGAGTGGACAGCGGTGAATTGCAAATGTTCCACAAGGATGAAGAGGGTACTCTCTGGTTTAACAACCGCATCGTTGTACCCCGCAATATGAAATTACAGAGGAAAATATTGGGTGAAGTGCATTTATCCAAGTACTCCATTCATCCGGGAAATAATAAGATGTACTAGGATTTAAAATCTAAATTCTGGTGGACACGGATGAAAAGAGAGATTGTAAAATACGTATCCGAGTGTGATACGTGTCGGTGGGTTAAAGCTGACCATATGAGAAAAGCCGGACCACTTCAACCGCTGAAGGTTCCAGCATGGAAGTGGGATGACATAAGTATGGACTTCATCGTCGGATTACCGATAACCAGCAACAAACATGATTCTATTTGGGTAATCATCGATCGTTTGACCAAGAAAGCTCAATTTATTCCAGTCCATACGAAATCTGTGGCAATGAAAAATGTGGATCTGTTCATCTCAAGAATCGTGTGTTGACACGGGGTCCCCGCACCATCGTCTCTGACCTTGGTGCGTTATTCGTATCCAGATTTTGGGAGCAACTGCATGCTTCATTCGGAACCATGTTAATTTGGAGTTCAGCGTATCATCCGCAAACTGATGGTCCAACCGAATGGGTAAATCAGATTCTGGAGGATATGCTAAGGGCAGGTGTCATCAGTCATGGGAAGAATTGGGATGACCACCTACCGTTAGCAAGATTCTCATATAATAACGGTTATCAGTCCAGCATCAAAATGGCCCCGTATGAAGCGCTTTATGGCCGGCAATGTTGGACACTGCTTAATTGATGTGAGTCCAGCGAGAGAGTGGTCTACGGAATTGATCTTGTGAATGAAGTCGAGGAACGAGTGGGAGTAATTCAAGCCAACTTAAAGGTTGCTCAATCTCGGCAGAAGAGTTATGCAGACAAAAGACTTCGACCTCTCCACTTCGACATCAGAGACCATGTTTATCTTCGTGTCTCTCCGATGAAAGGGATTCATCGCTTCGTAATTAAGGGAAAACTAGCTCCGCGATTCATTGGGCCGTTTGTCGTTGTCGAAATATGCAGACCCATGGCCTATCGCCTGGAGTTACCGACCTTACTTTCAGGGATTCATAATGTTTTCCACGTCTCTTAGATGCAGAAATGTCTTAAGTACCCGGCTGAAGTTCGTATGGAGAACAGTGAGGATCTTCAACCGGATCTCACTTATTCCTAGTATCCAACCCAGATTATCGACGAGAAGACTCGCACCACAAGAAGTTGGACATTGCGATTTTACAAAGTCTTGTGGAGCAACCACACCGCTGATGAAGCAACATGGGAAAGCAAGGATTTTCTCCGTTTAATTTTCCCAACTTGTTAGCATCATATGTTCAGTAGTCTTTCTTCCTTCCTCTTTATTTTTGTAATCCCAGGACGAGATTCTTTTAAGGGAGGAGGAATGTAACAGCCCTGACTTTTGTAAAGTTATATCTCAACTTATGAAGCAAAGATAAGGGGGAAGAAAGCTTGATTTTGTGTTACATAGAATGATAAGCATACGATAGACATGTGAGAGAGTTAAAATTTTCTTCAACTCATGGTTAGCACATGTTAACATGAGCAGGCCTGATTTGAATTCATGTCAACAAATACTATGAAGAGGATGGAGGGGAATTTAAACATAATTTGAATCTTTTAAAAAGATTCATGTTCAGATTGTCCGAATGCATACATGTGAATTCACCAATGCATCCCCATGTATCAAAGAGCTTCTGGTCCAAATTTGGATATTTTTGGAGCTCATCTACCATTTATGCAAAGGAATAATTGAGAGCACATTCAAATTCAAATTTTAATTTGAATTCTGAACCAAACATGCTCAATTTTGAGATATGATTTCGGATTCAAATTCCCCATATTTTGTTTGGCCTACCCTCCAATTTTGGTGAAATTTGGACAAAGGTGGTGCGGGAATCATAAAGCACAGAGGGGAGAAGGTTTTAGGGGCTTTGGACCCACATGTCATCAACACTCAAAACAACTGACTCTGTTTCCTCCCTTTGCACGCGCGCGCGATAGTTCCTGGCGGCAGACCCACGCCCGATGCTCTCACGTGCCAGCTCTTGCTTCTCTGCCATGTGCTCGCTCTTATCTCCCGCACACGACGCCCAAACGAAGTCCGCCTCCTCTCCCAGCACGCAGCTCGCCTCTTTGCTTCTCCCCCGTGAAGAACAGCTGCCCCGTACCTCTCTGTTCTTCCCGATCGCCCAGCCACCATTGATCTCCAGTTGATCGAGTTGTCAACACCAAATAGCAGTGCAACCTTGTGCGATGGTTTCCCCAGCTCACTCCGAAGCTCCGAGCTTCTCTTGCTTGAAAGGTTCACCGTGGTGCAAGAGCTTGTGCCGACACCGTAGATCGCTTTCCCATCCCCGAAAACCCTCGGATGGCGATTATCGGGCCGAGAAGCGGCCGGGAAGCCGAGTCCAGCGACAGCGCCGACGCTGCCGGCGTGGGAGAGGCGCGGTCGCGGGAAACGGACCGAGGAAGAAGAAGAACCTGTCGGCCCCACCGGTCAGCATGTGGAGTTAATCTGGGATCCGCTGTGGCTAACCGATCATGTGTGGCTACAGACGAAATCGGTGTGTACCGCGGTGTGGCTGCACTAAGAGAGGGACACGTCACCCCGGGGACCCGCTGTCAGGGATTTGAACATTTCCCAGGTAATTTGAATTCCAGAATTTCCCCAAACTTTAGAACCTCATAACTTTTGCTAGGAAGTTCCAAATTTAGTGATTCATATTGGTTTGGATTCAGATTGAAAAACTCTATCCAAATATGCAACCCAATTTATATGAAAATCATTATTAAATTCTAGAAAATTATTTAAAGCTTTTCAGAAAAGGAATTTTAGAGGGCGTTAGGTTCATCCAAAAATCTTCAAATTTCGCCACAGTATTCTTTAGGGTGTTAGTGAACTCCTGTATAAATTTCAGCTCTTTGGAGTTGATTTGGTTAGGAGAATTCTGATTTCATGTTGCTGTGTTCAAAGGAATACAGAAACCATTTCACAGAATTTCCAAAACTTGGAAATTCAGTTCTCGGCAGTTCTTAGCTCCAAAAATCCTATGAAACTTCATGCATGCTCCCTGAGCTATGTTTGAAATTTTGGTTCACTGGAATTTGCATGAAAGGGCAAATTTATTCAGAATTAATTTATTTTTGCCTAAATGCTTAGGGAATTGTTCTGAGTGAACTACTCTTTGAAAAATTCTAAGTTTTGGTCCAGATGACTTTCTTGTGACAAGGAATTCACATGAAAATTTTCAGCTCCATTGGAGCTTTGGATCACCACTGTTCTGTTCAACCTCTTTAGATGAGTAACAGACAAATGATGAAATGCAATTATCACTTGATCATGTTGCTTAACCCAAACCCAAACCACTAGCACCAGTGTCATTTTAAATTCATAAACAGAGTTCCAGTTTTAAACATGTATTTAGAACTTGTTAGCAAAAGCTTTACAATTAAACACATATGCATATTCATAACGTGCAGCATCTACGTGGAGAATTGTGAAGCAAACAAAGTGGAGATCAAAAAGGGAGTAAAGCGAGTGATCAAGCCTCAAGTGGTCGTCACTAACTGAATAGATACTTAATCACCTGCAAAACCAAGGCAAGCTCCGGTTTGCATTTAAGTTGTTTATAAAGTTTTTACTTTGTTCACTACTATGGTTAGAGTTTGTATGTGCATTAGGTCAGGGATATTTTATACTCCAAATGCATGACAAAAGAAACCCTCGAGTCAAGGGTAGAAGACGTATCCCCGTTTTAGAATAATGACGTGCTAAATAGGCGATGACATCCGGTAGAAGTCGAGTAGATGGAATCTACTCGCGAGCTATAGTTCGGGATCACACAGATACAGTTTAATAGAGGCAAACTAAAGTTTACATTTCCAAATATGAGACAGGGCAGGAGGGTTAGGCAGCGACAAGCCGAGGTCTTGGTCGAGTAGCTCTGCCTGTGTCGGTTAAGGACCAAAGCTTGTGCAGCCCCGCTGAGCAAGTATTGAGGTTTGTACCGGATGCTTACTTCTATATGGGACCCAGGAAGCCGATGTACCAGGTTAACTGAATTGTAGAGGCATACAACATCATCTCCTTAGACCTATGAGCCCGAGACAGCGCGACCGGTTCTACAGTCAGGTGTCCTGTCAAAGGTTGCCACACACGATGTAATGAAGGACGCCAGATTTGGGTCTTCATAGGCAGGCGTATGTGTCGAGTTATCCGGGCAGTGTTGGATTCGAATCACCGTCCTCGCTGATATGAGTACCGCTTGCTCACTGTGCTGTGGCGTAGTAAGCAAGTTGTGTGATAAAAGTTTGCAAGTTTTAATTGCTGTTATGATTATTGGAATTGCATGAAAACCTTGTTTGAAGTAGAGATAGAGCAAATTAAAGTTAACTTTCACCTTGGGACAAGTAACATTGGAATGATGTGTTTCTTGTTCGATTGTGGAGTTCCAATGTTGCTGGGCGCAAGGTCACCACTGTGATGGCTAAAATCTGAAAGTTAAGGATGAAATTGTAGGCAAGTCTTTTGCAACTTACATGTTTAGGTCTTAAGTTACTTTCATATACAGTTGCATGCTTTAGGAGAGACGGTTAAGTCTTGCTGAGTCTTTGTGCTCACTCTTTCTATATGAGTGGTTTTGCATGTTAACATAGACGCTTATGAAGAAGGTTGTCCGGTGAGACTCGGAGACTTCCAAGTCATGTAACACATGGAGAACCCAGCCGCTGCAATGTCTTCATGTTGGTAGCGAGAGGAGTCCGCGGGCTGGACCTCTTCTCGGGTGCTCATTAGTTATTCTACGTGAGCTGTTTATAGAATTCTGCTATAGCTAATTTATGTAAAGTATTTACAAAGAACATTTGTAAGCTTCCGCTTTTGATTTATTTAATACAGTTTTCCTTATATGGGTGCTGTTGGTGCCGCATAACACGGCACCACCCAATGCGATTTCCGGGCGAGTGGATCGGCCCTGTGATATAAGCCGGGGCCCCTCACAGCGTGGTATCAGAGCCACATTGGTAATAGCGCATAGAATAATGATCGTATTATGACAAAAACTTAGGATAAGGTGAGGATTCACTAGTATGCCCAAATAAGGACTATATTAGTATTGTTATTTAAAGTGGCATGACTAACATACTTGTTATAATTCTGAATTTTGATTATGTAACGACACACCTACGCTCAGGTAAGCATGGTAAGGAACGCCACCGAAAGCGGTTCAATTTCAATTAGCTCCCCTGACGAGGAATGTGGTTCAAGGATAGGTCCCACAGCTTGGTGTGAGACGTTAATATGAAACTGTTGAACTCTTCATGTTCCTGAGTTCATATAAAACGCTGGTCCCTGGCGTGCATTAGGCAAGAAAGTAGAAACCCCATCGTGTGGTCGGTAACACGATAGGGTGTTCTTCTGGAAATAGCCTAGAAGGACATATGCAGTACTTGCCATTGGCGTGTCCTGCAGGGCAGTAGGTGGTATCTGTTGGGGTGATAAAATCCCCAACCGTGACGACCCGTTCGCGCTCTACTAGGGTTCCCCATAGTGTGGTGTGAAAACACGATCATGTACCTTGAGACGTGGCTTAACTCAAGGACGGCCATATGGCAATGATACGGGCGTATGTATTTACTTTCAAATATGGACCTGTCTGAAATGACAACAACCCTTGAGTGCATAACTATTGAGTATTCTTCTGCAGGTACTAACCACGTATGTATCCCGTGTAGTACACGTGTGCGAGAGACCGTTTAGTGCCACAATTGATACGTATATGCCAGTGTAATCCTGTTAGGATTTTCCTTTTTGGGAGGAACGTAGTACCGACATGTTTCTTACGGTGCATCGACACCGTACCACACTTAATAACCTCTTCCCTATGAATAAATGATTCATGAACTAACTTTGAACTAAAAATGGAAGTTTGAAACAAATATTAGTTACTGAACTCTTATTTTGAGCTAAGATTCAAATGAGAGAATGATTAGGCTTCAAAGATTTCAAAAACAGAGTGCTCTGTTTTCTGGCAGGAATTTTTGCTGGACTTTGACAGAGCATAACTCTGAGTAGATTTAAGCAATTAAGGTGTATAATACAGTTCTGGAATTATTTTTAAGTGCTCTACAACTTATTTGTAGACCTCCAGATCAAAGTCACACGTTTAGTTGGTGAAAAGTCCAGTTGAAGGCAAACTGTTCTGAACCAGGACAGCAGCAAAACCTCTCTGGACCTTTCTGTTTTTAAGCCATAACTTCCTGTACAAAAATCCTTAAGGAGCCTATGATACACCGTTGGAAAGTTTATGAAATGTGCAACATTGTTGTAGTTCAAAGTTTGTTCATATTCTTATTGTATTTGCATATACAACTGTGATAAAGATAGCAACATACAAAGGATATGCTGGCAAATTTTATCCAGGAATTCTGTCAACATTGGAAAATCGTAACATTTGATCTAGAAATGATCTAGAGGAATATGAATATCTTGTCATGTCATTTGGGTTGACCAATGCTCTGGCTCACTTTATGTATCTTATGAACTCGGTGTTCATGCCGGAGTTGGATCAGTTCGTCGTGGTATTCATCGACGATGTCTTGGTCTATTCCAAATCAGAGGAGGAACACGCTAAACATTTGCATATTGTGCTCCAACGCTTGAGAGATCACAAGCTCTATGCAAAGTTTAGTAAATGTGAATTCTGGATCAACCAAGTGCCGTTTCTTGGACATATTATTTCAGCGGAAGGCATCGTTGTTGATCCAAGCAAGATTGAACAAGTACTGCAATTGAAGTCTCCAACATCAGTCCATGAAGTTTGTAGCTTCTTTGGTTTGGCGGGATATTATCGGAGGTTCATCCCGGGCTTCTCAAACATCCCTAAACCTATGACGGATCTACTGAAGAAGGACATCAAATATGATTGGAGCAAGCCATGTGAGGAAGCTTTTCAAGCATTGGTGAAACACCTCACAACAGCACCGGTTTAGCTCAACCGGATACAACCAAGCCTTCAACGTTTATTGTGATGCGTCCGGCATCGGACTGTGTTGTGTACTCATGCAAGGAGGACACGTGGTCGCATATGTATCACGGCAATTACGTAATCATGAACAACATTATCCAACTCATGATCTCGAGCTGGCTGCCGTGGTGCTAGATTTGAAGATGTGGAGACATTACCTATTGGGAAATCTGGTTCATCTCTACACCGACCACAAAAGATTGAAGTACATATTCACTCAAAAAGAGCTGAGTAAGACAACAGTGATGGTTGGAGCTGATTAAGGACTATGAGATTGAAATTCATTATCATCCGGGCAAAGCAAATGTGATTGACGATGCACTCAGCCAGAAATATCATATTCATGATCTGACCATTACGCCGATAGAAGTGGAAGAACCGAGTCTCTACTTGGTTCCATATGGAGCTCTACATAATCTAGCTCTCATACCCACATTAAAAGAGGAGGTTAAGAAAGCTCAAATACGAGACAAGGGCATGTCTCATATTAAAAGGATGTTGAGGAACGGGGAGATGAAATGTTTCTGGTTAGATGATGAAGATACCTTATGGTTCAAGGACCGGATAGTCGTACCCCATGGTATGAGGCTGTGGAAGAAAATTTTGGATGAGGCTCACTTATCCAAGTTTTCTATTTATACGGGCAGCAACAAGATGTACCAAGAATTGAAGACTAAATTTTGGTGGACCCGGATGAAGCGAGAGATTGCTAAATACGTATCAGAATGTGATACGTGTCGGCGAGTTAAAGTCGACCACATGAAGAAAGCGGGAACCTTGCAACCGCTAAGCGTTCCAGCATGGTAGTGGGAGTATATAAGTATGGATTTCATTGTTGGACTACCTCTCACGGTTAATAAGCATGACTCGGTTTGGGTGATCATTGATCGGTTAACCAAATCAGCACATTTCATCCCGGTACATACGGGATTCCATGCCAAGAAGTATGCAGAGCTGTATATTGCAAGAATACTGACACGACCACACGGTCTTGTCGAGCCAGGATCACGCTGAGGGGTACTGCGCTGCACAACACCGAATAACACACATCAAAGGTACAAAGCGGAAGCAAAACTTTTATTACATAAAGTGGTTTATGAACACTTGTATATCAAAATAAGTCCAGTCTACACTCACGGGCGTAGACTACGCATCAAGTGCACGTTCAGCCCTTGAACGTGTCCTTGCTAGCACACACGCACACTAACTCTGCGGTGTGCACGGCTCCCACTCGACGGGTTTCCCCTCCTGGGGTTCCGTCTCCTCTTCGGGAGCCCCTTCCTCATAGAACCCTGCAAAAGCTTCAAACACAAGCAGTGAGCACGAAGCCTCAGCAAGACTGACCCGTCTCTTCTAAACATAGAACTTCTACATGAGGGACTGATAGGTTACATGAGGAAAAATCATTTGCAAGGACTCGCCTAATTAGTAAAACCTTACTTCCAAGTTTTAGCAGCAGGTTGTGGAGAACCTTACGCTAAGGCACATGAGAGAGCCGCAATCAAACAAGAAACGCATTTCTCTCATGTACTTTGCCCAAAGTTGAAAGGAACTTTAATTAGCTCTAAACTACAGCAAATCATTAACAATCAAGTCCATCTTTCAATCAGCAACATTTTAACATGTAACTAGCCTGTTCTTTCTACGTCACGGTACAGTGAACAAGTGGTACTCACTGACCGCGAGGGACGGCGATTATAATCGATTTACACCTGCAGGGTTACCCGAACAACCCGTCACGTACGCCCGTACTCGATGTTGCCTACAACAACCATCACGGATGCCGTACGCAACTACCTTTCACCCGTTAGCCAAATGTTGAACCGGTCCAATCGTCCCGAGCAAGAGGTCTCTGCACGCGCATCTCAGTGCCACCAGCCGATTTACACCTCGAGCTCTCAACCTACCCTCTGAACGACCAGCTATGACTCAACACCTAGCTACCCGAGTTACATCGGTTTCCCGGTTCCCATATAGCCGGTAGGTCTTCGGTACTGTTCTAGCTTGTTCAACAAGCCCGCACATGGCTCGGTCCTCAATCGACACAAGTGGAGCTACAGCACGCAGGCCCCAAAGTACTGCTGCCCTTACTCTCCGCTCGGTCTCATCTTTCTTGCCATGTGTATCATGTGCTATCTCTACCCGAGTCCAGTGCCTCTAGCCTATGCTCACGAGTAGTTCCAACTACTCGACTTGTACCAATCCTACACTATCTTAGCATTGCAGTAGCTAACGGGGTTTGCAATCCTAAACCCAACCCATGGTCTTCTTGGCTATGCAATTGGGCTTCCAAATAAGACTCTAATGCAAGGAATCATAATACTCAAGTAAGTGCTCAAAACAATAAAAATTTGTAAAAGGGTTAATGCAAACCGGAGCTTGCCTTGCTGCTCTTGGTCGTAGGCTAGCTGTTCCTTCGGAGTAACGAAGTCTAGGACTTCTGGTTCCTCCTCGACCTTAGCGATTACATGATATACAAGAATATGTATTAATTTAAATGCATTTGATTGAATTTAAACTTGGGAAGTCTATAACTCTTACTAGACAGACCCCATGACTGTGAAACTTTTACTGTGGTTTGGTTACAACCTAAACAGTGATTTGGTCAAGTTTTAGTTGCAGCAAAGCTTATTTGAGCCCTCCATAATTAATTATGTACTTGACCTTAATTGAAGGCTTTTAGGGTGTTCTAAGGATTTTCATGAAACAAACTATGACTTTCTGAAAACTAGATTTTCAGAGGGTTCTAATGTAGTTGGTCTCACTTAATTTGAAGGTCTCTAACTAAAGATATGAGCTAAACAATTTCAGGGAATTTCTGAAAATGTTTCTGAACATTTTCTATTTTCTCTGGAACAGTTTCATTAATCACACCATTAGGTGGATTAAATGAGCTCAAATGGACCTGAATTTTTTATGGTAGTTCAGGGATATTATGGTGAACATCCTAGCAAAATTTCAGAATTTTACTCCAAAGGATTCTCCAGTTAAAATTTCAAACAGTTTAAATTTTGAGGAATTAATTCTGGAGAAATAAGGATTTTCATGAAGTGAAACTTGATTTGCTGGAAATTGCTCAGAGATCTGAATCCAACAAAATTTGGTCCACTCGGTTTGGAGCTTTCTATCCCAAGTTATGAGGATTTGAAGTTTGAAGGAAATCTGAAAAGGGGGGAAAAGTTTAAATCTGCCGGGGCCCTCGGGGACACGTGTTGGGCACGGAGGCGACAGCACACTGAGGCCCACAGGGTTTTTGCATGCTAGAACCCCAGATCCCGGCCGCAGCCCGATCCCGATTTAAAATATCTGCCGCTGACAGCTGGGGTCCACCCCCCTTCGTCTACCTCTCGCCTCCCACGCTCTATCGCCGGGGTACCTCGCCAGAGAGCTCGCCGGCAGCTTCTGTAAAGCTCCAAACTTCATGATTTTGGCCACCTCTGCCTATTTTCACTCGGGGAACAGGATTCTTGGGTCAGCTCGCCATGAAAACGGCCGGCACATGGTCGGCGACGAGCAGCGGCTTCGGAAAGACTTCGGCCGTGTCGGCCAACTTCCCTAGCACCTCGATCACTCGAGCAACCGGTCGGGGAGCATCAGTGAACCTTAGGGAAGGTCGACATGAGCTTGAAGCAGCTCGGGGGAGGCCCGAAGTAGGCTTTCACCGTGCACCCGATGCCTCCCGCATGCTCCGTCATCGGTAAACTTCAAGATACGCCGGTTACAGGGTTCTCAGACCAAAGGTTGTGAAGGCAACTTGTGCGCTACCATGTCTAGTGTATGTGAGAGCGGATTGAGGCCCTCTAGTCCTTACTAGAGTAGGAATTTGACAGAACCGCACCCAAAGGTCGTTCTGCACCCAGAAAGGGGAAAACTGGAAATTCGCCGCCGGTGAGCAAGCACTCGGGCTGTGGCTCGGGGGTGAGCAGCACCGGTCACCAGCGCGTCCAAGGGTGCCTTGGCTCGGGCGTGACAACTCCCTGGTTGGGCTGTCCACGGGAGCCCGAAGTGCGGCGGTTTTAGGTCACCGAATTGAACTCTCGGTATGGCCGAGATCAATCGGTTTCAGCTGAGTTCTAGCAACGGGGAAAGAGGAGGAGGGTTCCTAGTACCTTGCTGTAGCTCTGGAGGGGACGGAGAGGATGTGATCGGAGCTCTCCGATCGCTTCTGAGCGGCGGAAGGAGTTTTCCGGCGATGCATTCTTGTGGGGGGGGGATGGCAAGGGCTTCGGCCGAGCAGGGGGAAGAACGCCTTAAGAAGGCTCTGAACCACCTCGTGCCCGCGCATGGCCAAGCAGCTGCTGGCGCGGCGGCCTCCCTCGGTGGCGATCGCAGCTGCAGCTCGGCGACCCGAGTGAGAAAAGTCTCAGTCGGTTGAATCCTCCCTGTGGCTGACATGTGGGTCCCCTTTTTGTTTTTAACCTCTGAAATTCACTCCTAATCACTGTTGTAAACAGTGAGCCCCAATATACCCATGGTGATTCAAACTATTCACCCATGGGCCATTTGAATTGATTAGAATTCAAATTGGGTTTGGTTTGAATGAATTTCAGTAAATGTTCAGTTTGAAATTTAAATAAAGTTTGAATTTGCCCCACTTAGCTCATGTCAAGATCAACTCCAAATGGAGTGAAAATTGGTGTGTGAGCTCACAAAATGTGCTGAGTAAGAATATGCCTCCCACTTTTGAATTCATGGGATAAAACAGTTTGAATTTGAATATGGTTTCAAACTGCCCTCTTTCTAGCTATACCCAAAATGACCTCAAAAAGGTTTTGAATTTGGGTGAAACTTGGCATGGACATCCCTAGCAATGAGTAGGAGTTTTCATATGCCCAGCCCCTCTATATCACATGTGGAAAATACCACTTTTGCAATATGTGAGTTTGTTCCCTAATGAGCATGTTGATGGTGGTTACTTGCTCTTCATTTGTGTTCATCAACTTGCTACAAATGAGGTGTGTGTGTGGTGATGACACTTCCAACATGTGTCAAAAACTGAGGCCCATACAAATAATTTTCCTACATGGAGTTCCCCGGACGATCATCTCCGATCGAGGCGCGTTGTTCGTTGCTCATTTCTGGGAGCAGCTACATGCCTCACTGGGGACCAAAATGATTAGAAGCTCTGCATATCATCCTCAAACCAATGGGAAAATGGAGAGGGTAAACCAAGTTCTCGAAGATATGCTTCGAGCATGTGCCATTCACCACGGTAAAGGATGGGACAATCATCTATTGTTGGCGGAATTCGCTTATAACACGGGATATCAAGCGAGTATCAAGATGGCACCGTATGAAGCTCTCTATGGCCGGAAGTGCCGCACACCCTTGAACTGGTGTGAATCTAGCGAAAGAGTTATTTACGGAATTGATCTCGTAAATGAAGCTGAAGAGCGGGTAAGGCTTATTCAAGCAAATCTTAAAGCCGCTCAGTCCAGACAAAAGAGCTATGCAGATCGGAGACGTCGTCCTCTGGAGTTCCATGTTGGGGACCATGTATATCTCCGCGTATCTCCTATGAAGGCAATTCACCGATTTGGAGTGAAAGGAAAATTAGCTCCGCGTTTTATCGGTCCCTTCGCCATTATCGAAAGATGTGGATCCGTGGCACACCGTCTGGAGTTACCGGCCGCATTAGCCGGATTTGAAAGTTCCAAGGGAGATTCTCACGGGAGGCATCGCAGATTTGAAGCCGGACCTCACTTATGTGTAAAATCCCCAAAAAGTGGTATCAAGAAAATTTCAGCTCATGTACACTTAGGAAAAATGAGGGGAATTAAAACTTTGAATTATAACGGTGTAAGTTTAAAGTGAGGGTTTAGACTTCCCAAAAAACTTCCAAACATGGAGATCTAAATGCATAACATGGATATTCATATTCCAAATATTCAACCTTCCAAATTTCAGCTCATTTGGAGGAGTTTTAGTTTTTTTTTGGGATTAATAGAGGAAGCCCTCTAATCTGAATTTGAATTTCAGTTTCAAATTCCAATTTCATCAATTTGCAAATTTGGTTCCACAAATGTGTTCTCCACATTTGAATTAGCAGCCATGCCAAAAATCAGAAACTTTGGAGTTGGTTTGCTATGTTTTGGGACAATGCAAAAGGAAGAAATTCAAATTCCATTTTGAATTTCAAATGACCATATTCAATTCGAACTCCACAACAGAATTTAAATCATTTGAATTCAACTTTTCAAACCATGACTTGGGGTGGAAGTGTGGACTTTAATTCTGAGTAGTTGGGGTAAAAATATCAGTGGAAATTGGATAAAAATTAGAGGTTATGGGACCCCTTTGTCAGCCACACAAATGTGTTACCTCCTCTGCTGAATTTGGTCGAACACCGAGCGGCCGCCAGCTCTCGGTTGAACCCGCTCCCGAGAGAGCACCGTGCCACCTCCTGCTTCCTGAGTTTTGCTCGGCTGGATCACGGCAAAGAGTGCACCGGAGCTACTTCGCTTTCCCTCAGCTTGTACGTGCGCCTCAGCCGCTTCCTTCACGCAGAACACAGCCGCCGGTTCTTGCCCAACCATCCACAGCAACCAAGCTCGATTGCTCGAGCTCCCAACAGAAAAGCACTGTGCCCAACAGTGCTCTATCCGGCTAGCAACACTCCCCACGGTCCTGAGCTTGTTTGCACCGGGAAACAGCAAAGGTGCTGCGGTTCTCGGGTAAACACTGAAAAACCGAGCGAGGTCACTGTGGACAGGTCACACCGAGCAAGATCACGCCAAAGCAAGCCAGCCCCTCGGTGCATCTTCAACCCTAGCTGCTCAAGCACAAAACTCAGGCATAACCGTTGATCACAGAAGGAGAATTTCAAGTTTTTCTCCCGGACGGTACAAACCGACCCCGAGGTAGGAATTTGCCAAATTCTTCGTTAATTCATGTTCTTGTTGATTCAAACTGTGCACAAAGATTCATAACTATTTGGTGCACTTCCTCCATCGGTTTTAGACCTAGATATGGGGTGTAGAGGGAGAATTTCCGTATTTTGATCATGGCGCCCCGCCGGACCCCATTGGGCGCACGGTGCCGATGGGTTTGCAGCGCTCCCCGATCCGTTTGGGCTCCAAGTCAAGCATCTACACGATTCCCTGATGCTCTAGAGCCAAAAACCCGATCGATTGGTGAAGTAATGGGCCACCGCGACATCGCCGGAGACCTAGGTCTCACTGTTGCCGGTGCGCGGTGATTTCCGGTGAGCTACGGCCGCCAGCGACCCTCCCAAAGAGTTCCGCGGGTTGTAACAGGGGGGAGCGGTGACTAGGAGGCTGGGAGGTGGCCGGAAATGGCTTCCGGTGACCTTCACCGGAGTAAACCGCCGGGTTCTCTGTTTTGGCGTGAGGTAGAAGACGAGAACTGGAGAGTGGGACCCAAGGGCAGTGTTTAAACTTTTTCCAGATTTTCCTATTCTAGTGCAAACTTTGGAGAGCCATAACTTTGTGTAGGAACCTCCAAAAATTATGAAACCAATTTTATTGGAATCCTCATGAGGAGTACTTCACAGAGAAACAAATTGATTGCTATGAAAATTCCCAGGAATTTCTGTAGAATTATTTTTAGTAAATTTTTGGAGATTTATTTCAGGAGCAATTCTTTATGAAACATTCCCAAATTTGGGCAGAAAATCCTTTTAAAAGTTACTGATCTCCAGTAAAAATTTGAGCTCCATTGGATTTCATTTGCTAGGCTAAATTGCCTTCCAAAGTTCAGCCCTTATTTGGAAATTTAAATTTAAACAGAAACTTTTTCAGAACTCCTATCCAACTTCAAAAATTCATATATCTCTGTTGTTAGCTCCAAAATGGTGAAACAAATTTAGTTAGAACCATGGAGACTTACCCTAATCAGATCTTCCACTGTTAGACATGTTAAAACTCCAGATTTGGGCTCAAAATTCAGAGAAGCCTTGTACTTGTTGGAATTTTGGAGACCACATTGTGCAATGACATTTCTCCAAATTTTTCTCAGATCATCCTTAGAGAGTCTAGTATCCACTGGAAAAATCCCAAAGCCAATAAGGATTCTAAATAGCAGTAGCTATGAATAGAAGTTACTTCTTATAAGTCCTTAATAATTATACATATATTTTGCTACATTTCATTTAGTGACCGAAGTTGAGGATGCACCGGAGCCCTTGGATGTCCTCCCACCAGAAGTTGACTTCCCATCTAACTCGCAACCAGGCAAGCCCCGGTTTGCATTTAAGTACTTTTGCAAATTCTTCATTTGTATCACTTATGTCTAGGGTGAATGCTTGCATTAGAGTTAGGGTGATTGAAACCTCACTTGCATAACCTTTTAAATCCTATGGAGGGTTGGGTAGTTTACAGACTTGACGAGTAGAGAATGCCGTGCTAATATGCTTAGGATCTCGGTAGAAGTCGAGAAGTTGGAATCTACTCGCGAGGTAAGGCTTTATCACACGGTTTTGGTCAGAATAGAAAATGGCCTAAGAGTGGAGAAAATGAGACCCAGCAGGGGGGATAGGAAGCAGTGAGCGGAGGTCTCACGTGCGTAGGCCTGTTGGTGTCGATTAAGGACCGAGTCGTGTGTGGGCCTGCTGAACAAGTATCAAACAGTTCAGGATGGCATACTGACATAAGCAGGAAACCGATGTAATTGGTTAACCTGGGTGCCAAGGCTTACCCAACCGTAAATAGGAGTGGGTTGAAGGTAGCAAGGTGTAAATCTGCCGGTGGGCACAGTCACGCTCCACGCGGGGACCTCCTGCCCGTTACGGATGGACCGGTTCGGTATTTGGGTTGCCTTTGAAAGGTTATTGCATACAACGGAGTAGGAAGGGGTGTGGAATCACGCTTCTGAAAGTGGGTGTATGCAACGTGTTGTCCGAGTGTCTCCTGATTGCTATCACCGTCTCTCGCGGTTATTTGAGTACCGCTTGTTCACTGTTCTGTGACGTAGTAAGAAGAACAATAAGCCAGATGAATGATAATATGCTGTGATGAATTATTAATGTTTTTGAAACCATGTCTGCTCTAGATGTAGAGCTAATTAAGTTTTTTTTCCGCTTTGGGCATCACCACATCGGAGGAAAGCGTTTCTTGTTTGATTGTGGACTTCTGATGTGAGAGCTGCCTAAGGCACATGAATCTGTTGCAATAAAACTGAATGTAAGGATCAACTTATAGGCGTGTCTTTGTTGCAAAGTCCTTTTTCCTATCTTACACATCCTTGCATGTAGAGTTCCATGCCTAGGCTTGTCGGTTAAGACTGCTGAGGCTCACGGTTGCAATATTTTGAGCTGTGTGCAGGTGAGAGTTATGAGGAAGGTTCCGAAGATGAGGCGATGCCCCCATCGGGGTACACGGCCGAGCTGGAGCCCTGCACGCCGCCGTGATTCTCCAGTTCCATGTTGCTAGTGTGTAGCATCCCCGGGCTGGACGGCTGCACTTTTGCTTAATTAGGATTAGAGAGTAGCTATGTACATTACTTCCGCTGTATAAATAAGTTTTGTAAAAAGACTTCCGCTGTATTCTATCAAATAAAAGTGTGTATGTTGTTCTTAATTCTTTTCGTGTGTGCTGTTGGGTGCCGCATCGCACGGCACCACCCTATGCGATCTGGAGTAGGTGAACCACGGAGTGGTCCCCACAGTCGTGGTATCAGAGCCGCATTAATAGCACGCTTGAAAGGAGCTTATTTTGAAAACTTAGAAGTAGTTGAGTGAGGATTAGTCACTATGCCCACATAAGGTCTATGATAGTAGTCGCTACTAAGATGGAAAAAGCTAACTTATGTGTTATACATTCTGTAATGACGCTCCGACGTCAGGTAAGAGGTAAGGTACGCCGCCGCAGGCGGATCAACTCCGGTAAGCTCACCATACGAGCACAGTATGGAATGGTATACCGTGGCTAGGCACAGTAGTTAATATGAGTCTCTGAACCTATCAATGGTTCTGAGAGCATATGAAAATGTTGATCTCCAGCGTGCTTTAGGCAAAAGTGAGAATACACCATCGTATGGTAAGCAACACGATAGTATGCAACTCTTGAACGTTCAATGTTCAAAGGGCCATACGCAGCGCTCGCCATCGGCGTGCCTCAATGGTCATGAGGCAGTAGGTGGTATCCGTTGGGTTGATAAAATTTCCAGCTGTGACGACCCATTCGCGCTCTACTCGGGTTCCCCGTCGTGTGGTGTGAAAACACGACGATGTACCTTGAGACATAGCTTGACGCAAGGACGATCCGTATGACAATGATACATACCGTATGTTTTTACTATGATATGGGACTGCCTGAAATGTCAAAAAACCTTTGTGTGCACCATTATTGGGTGTTCTTCTGCAGGTACATTAACCATGTTAGTGCGTGACGTTTAGCAACCGTTTGTGAGTGACGTTCTTAGCTCCACCATTTGACACGTATATGCCGGAATACCGGCTTAGGATTTTTCTTTGGTGAGGAAATGTAGTACCGAGATGGAGTATTAGTTGCATAAAAGTATATTTTCAAAGAAAAGAGTTAAAATGGAGTTTAGGATTCCATTTAGGGGTTATCGAACTCCCATATTGAACTAGGAGTCAATTGGGAGTATAGATTCAATCTCTAAGAATTAGGAACAACCTCCCTTGTTTCGGCAGAAACTTTGCTGGAGCTCCAGAACAAAATCTTCCTCCAAATGGATGCAAATTTCAGATGAGTAGGCACTGTCCAGAAACAGGGCAGACCAAAATGCTCTCTGGAATTTTCTGTATTTCAACTATAACTTTCTGTAGAAAAATTTCTAAGGGTCAAGCAAGACGTCGTTGGAAAGTATAGGAAATGTGCTACAACTTTGTAGTTCAGTGTTTCCCTAGTTGGAGGGCAGAAATAGTTGGAATTTTGGGAATAAAACAGCCACTTGTAAAGGAGTTGCTGTCAAAATTCCTAAGAAAAATTCTGTCAACTTATAGAGATCATAACTCACAAACTAGGAAGTCTATGGAGGCAAATAAATACAATCTGGATTCCTTGTTGAGTCTACTACAATTTTGTTGTTGAACTCTAGTCCAGATTTTGCCTCCAAGGTAGCCAAAGCGGTTACATTTTTCCAACTGGTCTGCAGGACCTGAGGCTGGACAGTGAACCCCATGTTGAAGTTTTTCAACCAGAAACAATTGAGTTTCACATTTCGACATCCAGCGGCTGTTGTAAAACAGCGAGTTGGAGTAAAAAAGTTGACGCATTAACAATATCATTTCAAGGGAGGACATGTTAGGGTCCAGTACAACAGCAAGGAATTACGCATGCTAACACACTTAACATCCCGTGGCGACCTACGATGGTCGAAATGAACTTTTAACCCATAAAGTTCGTCATTTTGGAACTCGATCGTGTGACCTGGTCCAGGGATGTATATGTTGTATAAAATTTATACTTTATCCATATGTGTTATTGGTATGCGTATTATTTATTCCATTCTCACACTACTATTGTATAGACTGGATGGAATGAACCAACATGTGCGGATTGTTTGAATGGTATGAATGCAGAATGGTGCGTACGCGGTCCACGCAAGAGGAGGGAGGTCCGAGTCAGGTTCATGGTGATGAGTCTCCACCTCCGGAGCAAACCACGACGCAGCAGCAACCACCTCCTCCACCGCCAGAACTTCCAAGAAACCTTGCGGAGGTTCTCGCCACAGTGCTCGGCTCGCGCGACGAGCAAACCGAGTTGCTACGGATGCTGGTGCAGCAGAATGTGTCCCATCTAGGAGGACGCCAAGACAATGGGCAACGCCAGCTCCAACAAAGTTCTTATTCAGAATTCCTGGCGACCCATCCACCGGTCTTCACGGAAGCCGGAGAGCCTTTGGAGGCGGACAGCTTTATCCGCACTCTGGAAGTGAAGTTCGGGCTGCTACAGTGCACCTGTGGGGGACCACCCCGTGGTTCACCCACTCCAAGATCGCATAGGGTGGTGCCGTGTGATGCGGCATCCAACAGCACACACAAAAAGAATAAAGAACAACATACAAACTTTTATTTGATATAAAACAGCGGAAGTCTTTTACAAAACATAATTATACAGTGAAAGTATTCTTTATTAACACTCTCTCATTCTAACTAAGCAAAAGTGTAGCTGTCCAGACCGTGGACGCTACACACTAGCAGCATGGAACCAGAGATCACGGCGTTGTGCAGGGCTCCAGCTCGGCCGTGTACCCCTTCGGGGACATTGCCTCGTCCTCGGACCCCTCCTCATAGCTCTCACCTGCATACAGCTCAAATATTGCAACCGTAAGCACGATTGCTCAGCAAGGCTTAACCGACTAGCCTAGGCATGGAACTCTACATGCATGGATGTGTAAGATAGGAAAAAGGACTTTGCAACAAAGAAACGCCTATAAGTTGATCCTTACTTTCAGTTTTATAGCAGCAGATTCATGTGCCTTAGGCAGCCCTCACATCGGAAGTCCACAATCAAACAAAAAACACTTTCCTCCGATGTGGTGATGCCCAAAGCGGAAAATAAACTAAATTAGCTCTACATATACGGAAGACATGGTTTCCAAAACATTAATATATGATCACAGCATATTATCATTCATCTGGCTTACTTCATTTCTTACTACGTCACAGAACAGTGAACAAGCGGTACTCAAATAACCGCGAGGGATGGTGATTGCCATCAGGAGACACCCGGACAACACGTTGCGTACACCCACTTTCAGAAGCGTGATTCCACACCCCTTCCTACTCTGTTGTATGCAACAACCTTTCAAAGGCAACCCAAATGCCGAACCGGTCCATCCGTAACGGGCAGGATGTCCCCGCGTGGAGCGTGACTGTGCCAACCGGCAGATTTACACCTTGCTACCTTCAATCCACTCCTATTTACGGTTGGGTAAGCCTCGACACCCAGGTTAACCATTTATATTGGTTTCCTGCTTATGTTAGTATGCCATCCGGTACTGTTCGATACTTGTTCAGAAGGCCCGCACACGACTCGGTCCTCAATCGACACCAACAGTGCTACGCACGTGAGACCTCCGCTCACTGCTTCCTATCCCCCCTGCTGGGTCTCATTTTCACCACTCTTAAGCCATTTTCTATTCTGAGCAAACCGTGTGATAAAGCCTTACCTCGCGAGTAGATTCCAACTACTCGACTTCTACCGAGATCCTAAGCATATTAGCACGGCATTCTCTATGCGTCGAGTCTGTAAACTACCCAACCCTACATAGGATTTAAAAGGTTATGCAAGTGGGGTTTCATCCACCCTAACTCTAATGCACGCATTCACCCTAGACATAAGTGATACAAATAAAGAATTTACAAAAGTACTTAAATGAAAACCGGGGCTTGCCTGGTTGCGAGTCAAATGGGAAGTCAGCTTCGGGTGGGAGGATGTCCAACGGCTCCGGTGCGTCCTCAACTTCGGTCACTATTATGAAATGTAGCAAAATACATGCATAAGTGCAAGTTTTATATAAGAAGTACACTTTTATTTAGAGCTACTGTTATTTAGGTCCCTTAATTAGCTTTGGGATTTTTACGGTGGATACAAGACTCTCTAAGGATGATCTGAGTAAAATTTGGAGAAGTTTCATTGCACCTTGTGGTCTCCAAAATTCCCACAAGCACAAGGTTTCTCTGAATTTTGAGCCCAAATCAGGAGCTTTGACATGGCCCACAGTGGAATATCTGATTAGGGTAAGTCTCCATGGTTCTAACAAAATTTGTTTCACCATTTTTGGAGCTACCAACAGAGAGATATAAATTTTTGAAGTTGGACAGGAGTTCTGAAAAGTTTCTGTTTAGATTTTGATTTTTCAAATAGAGGCTGAACTTTGGAAGGCAATTTGTCCTAGAAAATGAACTCCAATGAATCCCAAAATTTTACAGAAGATCACTAATATCATGAGGAATCTTCTGGCCAACTTTGAAGAAATTCCATAACAGAGATCTCCTGGAATAAATTCCCAAAGATTTAACTTTGATGAATTTTGGAGAAATTTCCAGAGATCTCAGATCAATTTCTTTGCATTTTTGCAAAGTACTGACTAAGATAAATCCAAAAAAAATTTGTTTCACAAATTTTGGACATCCCTACAGAAAGTTATGGAGGTATGAAGTTTGAACCATTTTTCTGGAAATCAATTCTATGATTTTTAGCTAATTTATTTAACCCTGAGATAACCTACTGATTAAGCCCTCTTAATCAGCTCCAAAAATCCGAAAATTGTTACTGGAGATCAGGAACTATGAAAAGCACTGGCTGCCCAAAATTGGGAATTTTTCATTGAGAATCCTTCCTGGAATTAATCCCTAAAGGATTTAATAAAAAGAATTCCTTGGAAAATACTGGGCATTTTCATAGCAAGCACTTTGTTTCTTTGCAAATTACATCTTATTAGGAATTCAACAAAATTTGTCTCACTAATTTTGGAAATTTCTACCCAAAGTTATGGATTTTTCAAGTTTCCCTAACTTTCTGTTTGAATTTTACAGAGCACTCAACGTGGGTTCCACTCGTCAGGTCATTCTTCAACCTCCCGCCAGAGAACGCGCGTGTACACCAGCACAGATCGTGGCGTGGCTCGTTCTCCCTCATTTCTCCACCAAATTAGCTCCGGTTTCTCCCTACACGATCCTTGGAACGTGGCGCAGCTGCCGGGCAAGGTTTTCTCGCATGAAAACGGCCGAAAACAGGTCGGCACCGGCGGGGCGACTCGGGAGCTCGGTATCGATGCGTTCTGGCGTGTCCGAAGCTTCTCCCGGCGAGCTACATTGCCCTAAAGCATCCCCAGAGCTCGTGGAGCATGGAACACACCTCAATTAGTGCAGCAATTGGCGGGAATAGGGCGGTCACCAGAGGCCCGACCCGTTTTTGCCACCAGTGGCGAAATCTCGTCGCCCGAGGCATGGGATGGCTGGTTTAATGCGTGCTTTGGCGTGGGAGGGTGCTAGGGTTACTAGTTTCTGTGGTTTAAATTGTAGAACCGATGATCAACCACGTTGGACGGATTTCCAGATTTTGCTCGCGTCGGTTCAACACGTTCGCCGGTGCACAAACCCAAATTACTGCTAGCCGGCGACGGGGAAGGGCAAGGGGACTGCAGTAGCATGATCTACACACCTTGGCGCACCTTAGGGAGGTGTTGGTCATGCGAGAGAGGCGTTGGAACGGCTGGAAGGCGAGGAGCAGCGAGGTGCGATGTCGGCTCTGTTTTGCCGGTGAAGAACAGCTCGGGCACAGCGAGGGGAGGCCGGGGACGAGCAGAGTACTGGTGGATGACGTCCAGTGGAGGTCGGCGCTGCTCCTTGGCGGTTCAACTAGGCGCCACAGCGGCTGGAGGACGATCGGCGAGGAGAGCCAAGTGAGGTCGCCGTGTGCTGCGCGAGGGAGAAGCTAGCGAGCAGGCAAACAGTGCTTGGTTTGTGCAGCCTCGGGGCTCTGTCGTGCAGCCGAAGACTGAGGAAACCGCCTCGGTGAGCCAGCAAAGAGGCAGCCCGGTGGAGCTGCATGCTTATCGTGTAAAGCGCACACAGAGCAGAACTCGTATTGTTCTCTGTTTTCAATGACATGCGGGTCCCACCGGTAGTCTCCCCCCTAAACAACAGTGGATCCCCAACTTCAAATTCAAAATTCGCAGCTATTCCCACAAACTGAATTTGATTACCAGGAGTTAACCTTCCGTTAGGTTCAAGACTTTAAATTCGGAGCTCTCGGTTCAGTTCGTGTGCGAGGGGAAAATAACGCCCGGGGTTGCTGTTTTTGTGAGCAAAAGATCACGTCCGGAGCTACTCAATCCCACGAGCTGGTCGCCAGTGCGACTGAAACAGCGAGGAGGTGGCCTCCGCTTGCAGCTCGGTTGGTGAGTGAGAGGATCACGCCGTGAGGTGTCAAAGCCATGAGAAGGTTGCCAGCTCGATGCAAGAAGCTGGAGGTGGCTGCGCTCGTTGGATCTCGGAGGAGGCTCGGGTGGTGTTCGACACCGAACAGAGGAAGTCTTCGGGAGCAAGTTAAAGCGGCCCAATGACATGTGGGATCTACCCCCTTTACTCCTCTTCTTATCCTCCAAATTTTTCCACAATGTCTTCATTCATGTAAATCCCCTCAATCTGATATTTCGGGGGTTTAAACGTGGACTGAAGTTTGAATAAAACGAATTCAGTGTGAAGTTCACTTTCAACTTTGAATTCAGCTCACATTTGGAAATGGTCATATTTGACTCCTTTTTAGCCCACCCTGAAATCAGGATGTGGCCACCATGAATTTCCCCAAATTCAATGTTATGAGTTCAAATCTGAATTTTAGACTCCCTCTTACACATGAGAACTTTACACAGGGTGTTAATCCAACCTTGGCTTAACACATTTCAAATGAACATGAGAGCTCGTTTGGTTGGACACCCATGTGCATCCTCACGTGTACAAAAATTTTTGTAAGTCCCATTTTCATGCATTCCAACACGATTGAAAATCAACATTCACTTTATTGACTTTGCATTTTTAGGACTTTTACAGCACCAAACACCAGAAGGCGCTGTACGCAGCGCAACAGCTTCAAGGAGAAGCCGGTACATGGTGGGCGAACTTCATCGCCTCATTACCAGCTGGCCATGCCGTCACATTGACGGAGTTCCGGCAGGCGTTCCGCGCCTACCATATACCTCCCGGTGTTATGGAAAGGAAGCTCCAAGAGTTCCTGGCGCTGAAACAAGGCGAGATGAGTGCTCATGAGTACTCCAGGTTATTCAACCGGCTGGTGCAGTATGCGCCAGGATTTGTGATAACAGAGGAAGACAAGCGAAACGCGTTCTTCCGGGGCCTGAATTCCAAGATGAAGGTCCATCTCGCCCAAAGCAATCGCGGCACATTCAACAACCTAGTTAATTCCACGATTCTACAAGAAAATGCTCAGCGTGAGCGCGGTTCTGATAAGAGGAAACGCAGCGCGCTGACGAGCAGCAGTGGTGGGACGCCAGAAAAATACCGTGTGGTGTATCGCTCACCATCCGGTCAGTGATGGCAGCTACCGGCGCGACCGCCGCAGTTTCGCGGTCGGCAATATAATGCGCCAGGCTTCCGACCAACGTATCCACCGCAGCAACAGCAGCAGCAAAGGATGGTCCCGCGTGCGCCTCAGTTTCAACCGCGTGCACTGGGATTCCGTCCTCAAGTCAGACGGACCCCGACACCTTACACGTGCTTCACGTGTGGCCGTGTCAGGCATATTTCGAGGGACTGCCTCGAGCCGCGACAAGGCAGGGGTGCAGCACCATATCAGGGTGCTAATCAGCCCCACGATCAGCCCAAGAAACCAGCACCAAAACCCGGCAACGTCCACCACTTAGCCATCGAAGACATGCCGGAAGGCGAACCCGTCCTTGCGGGTACGTTTTCTTATTCAGATCATCACGTAGTCATACTTTTTGACTCCGGTGCCACCCATAATTTCGTAAGTCAATCTTATGTTATTAAGTATCAATTGCCTATCATTCCGACAAATAGTTCATACTTAATATGCTCTCCGGGTGGGAAAATAACAGCTGATAGGATGGTCTATAGAGCACCATTACAGTTGGGTGGGAATCTATATCTGACTTCTCTAATCATGCTAGAAAGTCAAAAACTTGATGTCATTTTAGGGATGTCATGGCTACATCGCCATGGCGCTGTTCTTGACATCATTCCACGTGCGGTTCATTTAAACTCTCCACTTCATGAACCACATGTTCTTATTCTTGACCGTTCGGCTCAAGAAGCTCCAGCTACATATAACACGGAAGCCACAAAACTTGAGGATATTTGTGTGGTCCGTGAATACCCAGATGTCTTTCCGGATGAACTTCCGGGCATGCCACCCGAAAGAGATGTTAAGTTCAAGTTTGAACTTGTACCTGGGATGACACCGATCTCACGGAGACCGTACAAGATGACTCCGAATGAGCTAGCTGAACTGAAGGAGCAGCTCAACTATTTAATGAAGAAGGGTTTCATTCGACTGAGTACCTCGCCATGGGGATGCTCGGCGCTGTTTGTGAAGAAAAAGGATGAAACCTTGAGGTTGTGTGTGGAGGTCGACCTCTCAACGCTGTCACCATCAAGACTAAATATCCACTGCCCCGCATCGATATTCTCTTCGATCAACTTGTGGGTGCAAGTGTATTTTCAAAGATGGATCTTGGCTCCAGATATCATCAAATCAAGATCCGAGCGGAGGATATTCCGAAGACGTCCTTCTCGACGAGATATGGTTTGTATGAGTACCTCGTCATGTCCTTTGGTCTCACCAACGCCCGGCACACTTCGTGTATCTCATGAACTCAGTGTTCATGCCGGAGTTGGACAAGTTCGTGGTGGTGTTCATAGATGACATCTTGTTTTACTCCAAGTCTGAAGAAGAACATGCCAAACACTTGCATATCGTGCTTCAACAATTGCGAGACCATAAGCTTTATGCCAAGTTCAGCAAGTGCGAGTTTTGGATCAGCCAAGTGCCATTTCTTGGTCATATTATTTCTGTAGAAGGCATTGCAGTTGATCCAAGCAAAATCGAACAAGTGCTGAAATGGAAGTCCCCCACATCAGTCCACGAAGTCAGGAGTTTCCTCGGGTTAGCAGGATATTATCGGAGATTCATACCGAACTTCTCCAAGCTTGCTAAGCCGATGACTGAACTGTTGAAGAAGGGGATCAAATATGTTTGGATCTCAGATTGTGAAGAATCTTTCCAAGCATTAGTGAAGTATCTTACAACAGCCCTGGTGTTAGCTCAACCGGATACAACCAAGCCCTTCGACGTATATTGTGATGCGTCCGGTATCGGGCTTGGCTGTGTATTGATGCAAGGAGGAAGAGTGGTCGCCTATGGCTCACGTCAACTTCGTTACCACGAGCAGCACTATCCGACTCATGATCTTGAGCTCACTGCTGTGGTGTTGGCCTTGAAGATGTGGAGGCACTATTTACTCGGGAACTTAGTGCACCTCTACACCGACCACAAGAGTCTGAAGTATATATTCACTCAAAAGGAGTTGAATATGTGGCAACGGAGATGGCTAGAACTGATCAAAGACTATGAGATCGAGATTCACTACCATCCCGGAAAGGAAAATGTGGTTGCCGATGCCTTAAGCCGCAAATCTCATGTCAACAATCTGTCCATCACCCCACTTGAAGAGGAGGAGCCGAGTCTATACTTGGTTTCATATGGGGCATTGTATAATCTTGCTCTCGTCCCTACAATACGAGAGGAGATTATTCAAGATCAGAAGAAAAACATGGGAATGTCGCACATTCGGAGAAGAATGAAGAATGGTGAAATGAAATGCTTCCGGAGGGATGAACATGGTACGCTATGGTTTAAAGACCGTATAGTGGTACCCCGTGACATGAAGCTTCGGAAGAAAATATTGGACGAGGCTCATTTGTCCAAGTATTCTATTCATCTGGGCAGCAACAAGATGTACCAGGATCAGAAAACTAGGTTTTGGTGGACACGTATGAAAAGAGAAATCACAAAGTACGTATCCGAATATGATACGTGTCGGCGGGTGAAAGCCGACCATATGCGTAAAGCCAGACAGCTGCAACCATTGAATATTCCGGTGTGGAAGTGGGAGGATATCAGCATGGACTTCATTGTTGGTTTACCTCTCACGTCTCACAAACATGACTTGATTTGGGTGATAGTCGATCGACTAACCACGTCGGCTCATTTTATTCCCGTACATACAAGTTACATGGCCAAGCAATATGCGGAGCTCTATATTGCAAGAATCTTGTGCTTGCACGGTGTTCTGTGCTCCATTATTTTAGATCGCCGTGCGCTGTTCGTCGCTCGGTTTTGGGAACAGCTGCACGCATCATTGGGGACCAAACTGATCCGAAGTTCCGCGTATCACCCACAGACGGATGGTCAAACTGAACGGGTGAATCAAATGCATGAAGACATGCTACACGCTTGTGCCATCCACCACGGCAAAAAATTGGGATGATCATTTGCCGTTGGCGGAGTTTTCATACAACAATGGCTATCAAGCTAGCATCAAGATGGCGCCGTATGAAGCTCTCTACGGCCGGAAATGTTGCACACTCCTCAATTGGTGCGAGTCCGACGAGCGAGTTATCTACGGCATTGAACTTGTGAATGAGGCTGAAGAACGAGTGCGAGTAATACAAGCCAATCTCAAGGCTGCTCAATCTTGTCAGAAGAGCTATGCGGATAAAAGACGCCGCCCCCTCCACTTCAACATTGGGGACTATGTTTATTTCCCTGTCTCTCCGATGAAGGGAGTTCATCGTTTCGGAGTGAAGGGTAAACTTGTGCCGCGATTCATCACCGTTCGCTGTCATTGAAAAATGCGGACCCGTGGCCTATCGCCTGGATTTACCAGCATCGCTCGCAGGGATTCACAACGTCTTCCATATCTCTCAGCTGAGGAAGTGCCTCAAACCCTCGGCTGTAATCCGCACAGAAGACATAGAAGTTCTACAACCATACCTCACGTACACGGAGTATACAATCTGGATTATCGATGAAAAGACCCGCGCCACAAAAAACCGGACCTTATGGTTCTACAAGGTCTTGTGGAGCAACCATACCGCTGACGAGGCGACATGGGAAAGCGAGGAATATCTACGAACTAATTATCCGGACTTGCTATCATCATATACCCGGTAAAGTTTTCCATAACTTTGCATTTCTTTTGGAATCTCGGGGCGAGATTCTTTTGAAGGGGGGAGGGATGTAAAATCCCCAAAAAGTGGTAGCAAGAAAATTTCAGCTCATGTACACTTAGGAAAAATGAGGGGAACCAAAACTTTGAATTATAACGGTGTAAGTTCAAAGTGAGAGTTTAGACTTCCCAAAAACTTCCAAACATGTAGATCTAAATGCATAACTTGGATCTTCATATTCCAAATATTCAACCTTCCAAATTTCAGCTCATTTGGAGGAGTTTTAGTATTTGTTTGGGATTAAAAGAGGAAGCCCTCTAATCTGAATTTGAATTTCAGTTTCAAATTCCAATTTCCTAAATTTGCAAATTTGGTTCCACAAATGTGTTCTCCACATTTGAATTAGCAGCCATGCCAAATATCAGAAACTTTGGAGTTGGTTTGCTATGTTTTGGAACAATGCAAAAGGAAAAAATTCAAATTCCATTTTCAAATTCAAATGACCATATTCAATTCAAACTCCACAACAGAATTCAAATCATTTGAATTCAACTTTTCAAACCATGACTTGGGGTGGATGAATGCAGCCTATAGGGGGGTGAATTGTCTTTTCGACGCTTTGTTGAAACCTGAAACACTTAGTAGATTTATCAAATACAGGGAAATCGGACTAGTCTGGTAGAGTGCGGACTAGTCCGTTTTCTAAACAGAGAAAAATCGTACTAGTCCGGTGCTGTGTGGACTAGTCCGATATACGTGGACTAGAAAGATCAAGATCGATCAATGTTCACTTCTAGTACTCTATGCAGCAGAAATTAATTGATAACTTAGATGTATTGCAACAATGATGCAATGAATGACAAGAATCAACTTTGATTTTAATGTTTGAATGTGAATTTCAAAGGATTGATTAAACACTAGAATATGATGAACAATTAATGAACATTAGTAGGAGACAAGTGTTTATCCCGAGGTTCAATTCCACGAAGGAAATCTACGTCCCCATTGAGGAGTCCACTAAGGACCGGGTCTTCTCCAACCCTACCCTCGTCGAATCGCCACAAAGGCCGATTCTCTTCCCCTAATCACAAAGGGGAATAAATCGTTCAAGGGGCCTTCTCACAAGTTGAGGGCTCCCCAATAGTTACCATGAATGAACACAACCAAACACACTCAACAGATGAACAATTAACAAACAAGAGTGTGCGAGAGATCAAACCCAAGAGCTCAAGATGTGTAGAACAAGTCTCTCCTTTGATCAATTGCTAATCCCCAAAGAATTGATCCTTCTAGGGTTAGAATGTGTGGAGAGATATGAATTTTGGGCTCTTGGGAGGTGTCACGGCGCAGGGGGTTCAAGAGATGTGTTGGTATGGCCGTACACCTCTTTTTATAGTAGGGTTTCCAATGGTTACGTTAGGGTTTGGGATGTACGGCCTATTTGAGAAAAAACAAGGAATATCGAAGGTTCTAGGGTTTGGAGCAAAGTTTACCAAATCCTTCGATTCGAAGCGTTGAAGGAGTTCTTGATCCGGACTAGTCCGGGGTCTTTGATCCCTTTGCAGTGGAGATCGATTCCCACGGAAATTTGAGAGGTTTTGATGGAGAACTTGCAAATTCACCTTGGGAGCACTTGAGTGAGGAGAGAGAGAGTGGGTAGGGTTGTGAGGATGAAGAAGATAAGGTTTGAGTCGAATTTAGGGTTATGGAGTCGAAATATCGGACTAGTCCAGACCATATCGGACTAGTACATTTTCTGGTCAGAGAGAAAATCAAACTAGTCCGTGGTGGTCGGGACTAGTCCGGTCTAATGGACTAAGTGAGGACTAGTCTGCCAGTGCGGACTAGTCCGGGGTGACCACGGACTAGTCCTTGGTCCCTTGTACAGAGGTGTACAAAACATATATATGTATTCATAGGTTCCTATTAAGGAATAAGGGACAATGGCCCACAGATATTTTTGATGAATATGATTAGTAATCATACAACAATCAAGCTATGACCATGATTCACCAAGATCAAGCAACTAACATAGTTTTAAGAGAAAAATAGAGACAGATGATTTTTCAACAAAATTAACATGATTTTGAGGATGGCATATAGATATGCAAGTTTTCAAGCCACTTTTCAAGCATCAAGGATATTTAGTTCATTTTGGAGCTCACAAAAGCGTTTTTCATCAAGTGGATTGGTAAAGATATCCGCTAGTTGTTTTTCAGTGTTGACATGGGAAATGGCTATGTCTCATTTTCATTGAGTGATCTCTCCAAAAATGATGCCGGATATCTATGTGTTTGGTTCTAGAGTGCTCAACAGGGTTATGGGCAATTTTAATTGCACTCTCGTTGTCACAAAGGAGTGGAATACGGCTCATATTGTAACCGTAATCCCTTAGAGTTTGTCGCATCCAAAGAAGTTGTGCACAACAACTCCCGGCTGCAACATACTCCACTTCGGCCGTGGATAAGGCAATTGAATTTTGTTTCTTGGAGGACCAAGAAACTAAGGATCTACCTAGAAATTGGCAAGTGTCGGATGTACTTTTTCTATCTACCTTGCATCCGGCATAATCTGCATTGGAGTATCCAATGAGATTAAATTTTGAACCTTTGGGATACCAAAGGCCTAGGTTGGGTGTATGAACTAAATATCTCAAGATCCTTTTAACGGCTGTCAGATGACATTCCTTAGGATTGGCTTGAAACCTTGCACACAAACATACACTCAACATGATATCAGGCCTAGATGCACATAAATAGAGTAGGGAGCCAATCATGGAATGATATACCTTTTGATCCACATTTGGTCCGTCTTCATTTAGATCCAAGTGTCCATTTGTCGCTATGGGAGTCTTTATGGGCTTTGCTTTGTCCATTCCAAACTTCTTGAGAATGTCTTGAGTGTACTTTGTTTGGCTTATGAACGTCCCGTCCTTTTGTTGCCTCAGTTAGAACCCCAAGAAGTACCTCAACTCTCCCATCATGGACATCTCAAATCTGCCTGTCACAATCTTTCTAAATTCTTGACAAAAGGATTTTTTAGTTGAACCAAATATAATATCATCAACATAGATCTGGCAAATGAAGAGATCATCATCAAAGTGTTTAGTAAACAAAGTGTAATCAGCTTTTCTGATCTTGAAGTCATTTTCAATAAAAAATCTCTTAGGCACTCATACCAAGCTCTAGGAGCTTGTTTGAGGCCATAGAGAGCCTTACATAGTTTGAACACATAGTTGGGGTGCTCTTGATCTTCAAAACCGGGTGGTTGCTCCACGTACACCTCCTCCTTGATCGGTCCTTTGAGAAAGACACTTTTCATGTCCATTTGATAAAGCTTGAAATCGTGGTGAGTAGCATATGCAAGTAATTTACGAATCGATTCAAGCCTAGCTACGGGAGCAAAAGTCTCATCGAAATCCAAACCTTCGACTTGTGAGTACCCTTTTGCCACAAGTTGTGCCTTATTCCTTGTTACCACTCCATGCTCGTCTTGCTTGTTGTGGAAGACCCATTTAGTGCCGACGACGTTGGACTTGGGTCTCTCAACAAGCTCCCACACTTTGTTGCTTTTGAAGTTGTTCAATTCTTCTTGCATCGCCATCACCTAATCCGGATGTTTTAATGCATCCTCAACCCTGTATGGTTCCAAAGAAGATACAAAGGAATAGTGTTCACAAAAATTAGCTATGCGAGATCGAGTTATTACTCCCTTTCGGATGTCACTGATTATGTTGTCAACGGGGTGATCTCTTTGGATGCTTTGGTGTACTCTTGGATGTGGCACTTGTGGTCTTGAATCTTCATTATCATCTTCTTCTCCCCCTGGATAGTTGCCCTCATTGATGTTTTGGTCTTCTTGATTTTCTTGAGGTTGATCTTGTATGGAGGCTCCCCCTTGATCATTTTCCTCCATCTGTGGTTCATTTTCTTCATTCACATTTGAAGTTGGCACTTGTGGTTGAACATCACCCAATGTCATTCTTCTCAATGCTTGAGATGGAGCTTCTTCTTGTTATAGCACACACTGATCAACTTGCTCTTCTTGAGAGCCGTTAGTTTCATTGAACACTACATCACGTGCTACTTCAACAAGTCCGGAGGTTTTGTTGAAGACACGATAAGCGTAGGAGTTCGAATCATAGCCAAGTAAGTAACCTTCATCGGACTTTGAAGCAAACTTCGAAGCCCTTGGCTTCTTGTTTAAAATATAACATTTTGAACCAAAAACTTGAAAATATGAAATATTTGGCTTGTTACCCGTGAATAGTTCATATGAGGTTTTCTTGAGCAACCGATGAAGATATAGTCGGTTTATGGCGTGACAAACGGTGTTAACCGCTTCAGCCCGAAACCTGTCCGAAGTCTTGTATTCATCGAGCATTGTTCTCGTCATCTCAATGAGAGTTCTGTTCTTCCTTTCGACTACTCCGTTTTGTTAAGGAGTATATGGTGCTGAAAATTCGTGCTTTATTCCTTCTTCATCTAGATACTCCTCAACTTGGGTGTTCTTGAATTCTGTCCCATTGTCACTTTGTATGTTCTTGATCTTCAATGAGAATTCATTTTGGGCACGCTTGATGAACTTCTTGAGGGTTCCTTGAGTTTTTGTCTTATCATGCAAAAAGAAAACCCACGTGAAGCGTGAAAAATCAACAATGACTAGACCGTATTTATTACGCCAATGCTTATGTAAGCAATTCGACCGAATAGATCCATGTGGAGGAGCTCAAGCGGTCTTGTTGTTGTCATGACATTTTTCACAGGATGAGATGCTCCTACTTGCTTCCCTGCTTGACACGCTCTACACGGCCTGTCTTTCTCAAAAACAACATCCTTTAAACATCGGATGTGATTGCCTTTAAGAAGTTTTTGAAGATTCCTCATACCAACATGTGCTAGCCGTCTATGCCACAGCCAACCCATGTTGGTCTTTACAATCAAGCATGTGTCATGTTCGGCTTTATCTTTATTGAAGTCAACTAGATAAAGTTTTCCCTTGAACACACCCTTGAATGCAATTGAGTTCTCACTCCTTCTAGAGACGGTCACACCCTCATTAGTGAATAAACAATTATAACCCTTGTCACATAATTGAGATATGGACAAAAGGTTAAAATCCAAGGAGTCAACGTGTAAAACATGAGAGAGAGTATGTTGTGATGAAATTGCAATTTTACCGGTACCAAGCACTCTTCCTTGACTATTATCACCAAAGTAAATGCCTTCGCTTGGATCTTCATTTTCATCATATTCCACGAACATTCTTCTTTCTCCGATCATGTGATTGGTGCATCCCCTATCTAGCACCCATTTTGCTCCACCGGACGAATAAGTCTGCAAAAACAATTTATGCCTTGGTCTTAGGTACCCAAGCTTGCTTTGGTCCTTTGAGGTTAGTCACAAGTGATTTGGGCACCCACACATGAGACTTGGTGTTCCCATGGCGAAGCATCAAAGGTTCTAAATATAAGTTTTTGTTCATATGTGTTCACATTGTTAAATTTATCAACATTACTAAGATTTGTAGCTTGAGAAGAGTTTCCCTTGACAAAGGCAATGCAACTCTTGTTATTCTTGTGGCTTCTAGCGTTGTGCTTTTCACCATTAGAATATCCAATGCCATATTTGACATTAGGAGGTCTTGTGATCGAGTATGCACTGCGTGCATACTTGATCTTCTCCTTGTCAAATATGCCACTTTGAGACGATTGCTTGTCCTTTGTCAAGTTTGGCTTTTTCTTCATGTTAGTGTCACTTTTGGCACAGGTGCAAGTAATACTAGTTTCAGACTTTTTGTGTTGAGAAGGTGAGCTAGAAGTTGATGAAGAACCACATTGCTTGAGTGACTCAACTTATCCCTCAAGGATCTTGTTAACTTTGGTTAAGTTAGCAAGTTCATCCTTGATGGTGGTGTTTGAGTCTTTTAACTTCAAGCTAGCTTCCTTGCTTGAAGCTAATTCAAGCTCTAGTGATTTATTTTGTTTCTTTTCAAGTTCAAGAAGCTTTTCAATCTCAAAATATTCCTCCTTTTGGGAGATGATCATATCTTCCTGATGATTGACTAACTTCTCCATATCAACAAGCTTATCAAGTAGAAATTTCATTTTAGCAGCTGTCTTTTTGTCTAAACCCGTAAGCATATATTCATCTTCATCACTGCTATCATCCTCACTAGAATTATCACTATCACTAGTAAAAGAATGCGAGAAGGAAGATTTAGTTGGTACCTTTCATTTACCTTTCTTTGCCATTAGACAACTGTTGTCGATATCCTTCCTTGTGCCCATGGTTGGGAAGAGAGTGGATTTCTTGGTAGTCTTATTTATGGCTATGGTGTCCATCTCCTCTTCTTCTTAGGATGAGGATTCATCATTGGAGTCCAACTCCTTCCCTAGATGCGCTTGACCATATTGCTTCTTCTTCTTGAACATTTTCTTTGGTTGAGGCTTGTTGTCTTATGTCTTCTTCTTGTTTTCATCATGTGGACAATCTACTATGAAGTGATCGTATTCTCCGCAGTTATAACACGCCCATCTCATCTTGGGTCTTTGTTTGTCTCTTTGTCCTCCTTCGTTTGAGCTGCTACCCTTTCTTCTTCTCATCATTTTCTTGAACTTCTTCATGAACAAGATCATGTCTTCTTCATCGATATCACTACTTTCATCATCACTGTCGTCTTCTCTGTGAGCTTCTCAGGCTTCCTTTGATACGGGTTTACGGGTTGACTTCAAAGCAACTCCTTTCTTTCATTGCCGAGGTGAGATCGGCAATTTCCTTAACATACTTGGTTTGCTTCTCCATCATCTCAAAGTTGATGATCTTGCCAAGAAGTTCGTCTGGGGTCATTTTCTGGTACCCGGGGCTTTCTCTAATCATAGAGCAAAGAGTCACATTGCGAGGCATTAATGCTATGAGAATCAACTTCACGACCTCATGATCATTCCACTTCTTGCTGCCATAAGCTCGGACTTTGTTGATAAGATTCTTCAGTCGATTGTACATATCTTGTGGTGATTCATCTTCTTCTATCGCGAATCTTCCCAATTCACCTTCAATCATTTCTATCTTGGCTTCGCGTACGTGACGGTCACCTTCATGAGCAGTTTGTAGTGTGTCCCATATCTCCTTGGCAATTTCGAGTCCATCCACCTTGGTGAACTCGTCTCGGCTCAGTGATGATGTGATTACAGCTGCAGCTTGAGCATTCCGATGAATGGCTTGTTCTTGGCTTGGGGTCAGCTCTTCATCATCATCTGGGCTATCTATCCCTGCACACACTATGTGCCACAAACTTGGGTTAAGTGACATGAGATGCATTTTCATGTTTTGTCTCCACATTGAATAGTCATTGCCATCAAAGAAAGGTGCTTTCCCTAGAGGAATTGATAGGTAATGACTATTGTTAGAATTCAAACGCTCATAATCAAAAGGATATCGGGAGTAGTCTGTGTGACTACTCCCTTTCTTCTTTTTATCATCGGTGTTCTTCTTCCCTTTTGGGGAGATTGCCTTCTTTCGTAGAAGAGGCTTGAGTTGGAGCACCTCCTCATCATCGTCCTCACTGTCTTGAATGGCGTCGAGTAGCTTCTTTAGCTTTTGAGTCCTTTCATCATTACTCTTTTAGTCGTCGATCTTCTTGTGTACATCCTTGACGTCCATATTGTCTCTTTGAGCGGTAAGTCTCTTTTGAAGAGTTTTGCTCTGATACCAATTGAATGTAGCCTAGAGGGGGGTGAATAGGCTTTTCGACGCTTTGTTGAAACCTGAAACACTTAGTAGATTTATCAAATACAGGGAAATCAGACTAGTCCGGTAGAGTGCGGACTAGTCCAATTTCTAAACAGAGAAAAATCGGACTAGTCCGGTGCTATGCGGACTAATCCGGTATACGTGGACTAGAAAGATCAAGATTGATCAATGTTCACATCTAGTACTCTATGCAGCGGAAATTGATTGATAACTTAGATGTATTGCAACAGTGATACAATGAATGACAAGAATCAACTTTGATTTTAATGTTTGAACATGAATTTCAAAGGATTGATTAAACACTAGAATATGATGAACAATTAATGAACAAGAGTAGGAGACAAGTGTTTATCCCGAGTTTCGATTCCACGAAGGAAATATACGTCCCCGCTGAGGAGTACACTAAGGAGCGGGTATTCTCAAACCCTACCCTCGTCGAATTGCCACAAAGGTTGATTCTCTTCCACTAATCACAAAGGGGAATAAATCGTTCAAGGGGCCCTCTCACAAGTTGTGGGCTCCCAAAGAGTTACAATGAATGAACACAACCAAACACACTCAACAGATGAACAATTAACAAACAAGAGTGTGCGAGAGATCAAACCCAAGAGCTCAAGATGTGTAGAACAACTCTCTCCTTTGATCAATTGCTAATCCCCAAAGAATTTATCCTCTTTGGGTTAGAATGTGTGGAGAGATGTGAATTTTGGGCTCTTGGGAGGTGTGACGGTGCAGGGGGTTGAAGAGATGTGTTGGTATGGCCATACACCTCTTTTTATAGTAGGGTTTCCAATGGTTACGTTAGGGTTTGCGATGTCCGGACTAGTCCGTGGTTGACTCCGGACTAGTCCAGTGTGCGGTGTGTAGAAAACCCTAAGTGTTGTGATATATCGGACTTGTCCGTAGTTGTGCAGACTAGTCCGATGTCTATCCAGAGACAAAATCAGACTTGTCCGGCTGATATCGGACTAGTCTGGTTTCTGGTCAGAAAGAAAATCGGACTAGTCCGGTTGATATCGGACTAGTCCGCACATACTGAAATTCTGCAGTTAGTTTGATTTCTTCCACTTGAGCTCTTGGGGTGTGTTTCTCCAACACACTCTATACTAAGTATTTAAATATTTTCAGCTCCTGAGCTCTTATCAATTTGGATCCTCCTTCTCCTTTCTTTTTTCGCGCTTTCTTCCTGATTTCTTTTAAGAACCTGCGCTCATCTAAACAATTTTGTTAGGGCCTAATTTGTTTGTCATAAATCAACCAAAACCCACAAGGTACGCCTAGATGCACTTTTAGTGGAAGTATGGACTTTAATTCTGAGTACAACAACAACAACAACCACGCCTTTATCCCAAGCCTGTTGGGGTCGGCTAGACATAAAACCCAATATCAATGAAGTAAAAGAGAGGAAGAGATATAAGAACAAGGAAAAAAGAAAAAAAGAGAAAAAAAAGAAAAAAAGCAAAAAAAAAAGAAAAAAAGAAAAAGGAAAAAGAGAAAAGAGAAAATAAATAAGACAAAAGGAAAAGAAAAAGAGAAAAGAAAAAAGAAAAAAGAAAAAAAGGAAAAAACAAGACTACGATTCTGTCACATGAATTGCTACTTTCCATGCGGTCCTATCATGAGCTAAGTCTCTGGATACATTCCAATCTCTCAAATCTCGTTTTACCGCCTCCTCCCAGGTCGACCTTGGTCGTCCTCTACCCCTCCTAATATTTTCTCTACCTCTTAAAATCCCAATGTTAACCGGTGCTTCTGGAGGTCTCCGTTGGATATGTCCAAACCACCTAAGTCGATGTTGTACTAACTTCTCTTCAATCGGCGCCACCCCTACCTTATCACGAATCGCCTCATTCCTTATTCGGTCTCTTCTCGTGTGCCCGCACATCCACCGTAGCATGCGCATCTCTGCGACACTCATTTGTTGGACATGTTGCCGTTTAGTTGGCCAACATTCTGCCCCATAGAGCATCGGGGGTCTGATCACCGTCCTATAGAACTTTCCTTTTAGCTTTTGTGGGACTTTCCTATCACAAAGGATTCCAGAGGCTTGTCGCCATTTCATCCACCCTACCTTGATCCTGTGGCAAACATCCTCATCAATATCGCCATTGCTTTGTAACATTGATCCTAAGTATCGGAAAGAGTCCCTTCTAGGTACTATTTGTCCTTGTAGACTAACATTTCCCTCTTCACGACCAACACCACTAAAGTCACACCTCATATACTCGGTTTTGGTCCTACTAAGTCTAAACCCCTTGGACTCTAAGGTTTGTCTCCATAACTCTAATTTCTTATCAACACCATCTCTAGTTTCATCTACCAGCACTACATCATCAGCAAAGAGAATGCACCAAGGGATATCCCCTTGTATATCCTTCGACACCTCATCCATCACCAAGGAAAAGATGTATGGGCTCAAAGCTGATCCTTGATGTAGTCCTACCGTGATAGGAAATGCATCAGTCTCACTATCACTTACGCGCACACTTGTCCTAACATTATTGTACATATACTTGATAAGGTTAATGTACTTTGTTGGCACTTTATGTTTCTCTAGTGCCCACCACATGACTGACCTTGGTATCTTGTCATACACATTCTCGAAGTCGATGAACACCATATGCAAGTCCTTCTTCTGCTCCCTATATCTCTCCATAAGCTGACGAAGCAAGAAAATCGCCTCCATTGTAGACCTCCCAGGCATAAAACCAAACTGGTTTTTAGTGACATTGGTCACTTTCCTCAGGCGGTGTTCAATCACTCTCTCCCAAAGCTTCATAGTATGACTCATAAGCTTAATACCTCGATAATTAGTACAACATTGAATATCTCCTTTATTTTTGAAGATAGGTACTAATATACTTTTCCTCCATTCTTCAGGCATCTTGTTTGACCGAAAAATGTGGTTGCATAGCTTTCTGAGCCATACTATTGCGACGTCTCCAAGACATCTCCACACCTCAATAGGGACATCGTCAGGGCCGAGGGCCTTTCCTCCTTTCATCCTTTCTAAGGCCTCCTTAACCTCAAACTCTTGTATCCTCCGCACGAACCGCTTGTTGGAGTCATCAAAGGAGTCATCCAACTCAATCATAGTGCTCCCATTCCCATCATTGAATAGCCCATTAAAGTAATCACGCCATCTATTCTTAATCTCTTCATCCTTCACTATAATGCGGTCAGTCTCATCTTTGATGCATTTAACTTGATTGAGATCCATCATCTTTCTCTCACGGATTTTTGCTACATTGTATATGTCCTTTTCACCTTCTTTTGTCCCTAGTCTCTCATATAACTTATCATAGGCCTGTCCTCTTGCCTTACTCACAACCCGCCTTGCATTCTTCTTAGCCTCTTTGTACTTAAGCATGTTGCTTGCGCTTCTATCATTATGCCAACTCTTGTAACACTCCTTCTTCTCCTTAATGGCCTTTTGTACATCCTCATTCCACCACCAAGTGTCTTTATCTACAAGTTTCTTTCCCTTTGTCACAGCGAACACCTCACTAGCTACCTTCCTAATGCAAGTTGCCATCTTCATCCACATATTATCTGCATCTCCATTTTCTGCCCAGGATCCTTCTGTGATCACCCTATTTTTAAAGGATTCTTGTGATTCTCCCTTCAACTACCACCACTTTGTTCTTGTGATTTTGACACCTTTGTCCTGCAAAGAACATGTATGGAAGCAAAAGTCAGCTACCACAAGCTTATGTTGTGTCACAACACACTCCCCCGGGATCACCTTACAATCTAGACACTCCCATCTATCCTTTCTCCTAGTGAGGACAAAGTCAATCTGGCTAGAGTGTTGGGCACTACTAAAGGTCACTAGGTGAGATTGCCTCTTCCTAAAGAGGGTGTTAGCTATCAACAGATCATAGGCTATGGCAAAGTCTAGGATGTCCTTACCCTCTTAATTTCTATCGCCGCATCCAAAACCTCCATGTACTCCCTCAAATCCTAGGTTAGTTGCACCCACATGACCATTGAGATCTCCCCCTATGAGGAGTTTCTCGGTTATCGGTACACTACTAACCATATCCTCCAAGTCCTCCCAAAATTGCCTCTTAGCACTCATGTTGAGCCCAACTTGTGGGGCATAAGCACTAATGACGTTCAAGACAATGTCCCCAATTACTATCTTGATTAAGATGATCCTATCCCCTCGTCTTCGAACATCCACTACTCCATCCTTAAGACTCTTATCTATTAGAACACCTACGCCATTCCTAGTCCCAGCCGTACCAGAATACCAAAGCTTGAAACTGGTATTCTCGACTTCTCTCGCCTTTTGACCCGCCCATCTAGTCTCTTGTACACAAAGGATATTTACTCGTCTCCTAATGGCAACATCTACTAACTCATGTAGCTTCCCCGTCAAGGATCCTATATTCCAACTACCCACCCGAAATCTATGTTCCTCGGCTAGCTTCCTTACGCTTTGCACCCGTCGAGTAAGATGCAAAGACCCTTGCTCACTTATCACTACATCCGGGCGATGATGTAGCGCGCCACTAAGGTGATGGCGATCCGGCCCTTGCTCATTTAACACCATATCCGGGTTCCGATATGGCGCGCCACTAAGGCGGTGGCGACCCAGCCCTTGCCCACTTAACACCATACCCGGGTTCCGATATGGCGCGTCGCTAAGAGGGTTACGCCCCAACGAATTTCTATTGGGTTTCATTTCCATGAGAATGGCTAAGTGTAGTTGTTGGCTCGCCAAGCCTATCACAACCCCCTTCTCCTTTACCCGGGCTTGGGACCGGCTATGTCATTACAACATAGGCGGAGTTACTTTAATTCTGAGTAGCTGGGGTAAAAATATCAGGGGAAATTGGATAAAAATTAGAGGTGGTGGGACCCCTTTGTCAGCCACACAAATGTATTACCGCCTCTGCTGAATTCCGTCAAACACCGAGCGGCCGCCAGCTCTTGGTTGAACCCGCTCCCGAGAGAGCAGCACGCCACCTCCTGCTGCCTGAGTTTTGCTTGGCTGGATCATGGCAAAGAGTGCACCGGAGCTACTTTGCTTTCCCTCAGCTCGTACGTGCGCCTCAGCCGCTTCCTTGGCGCAGAACACAGCCGTCGGTTCTTCCCCGAACATCCACAGCAACCGAGCTTGATTGGTCAAGCTCCCAACATCAAAGCACTGTGCCCACCAGTGCTCTAGCTGGCTAGCCACTCCTCCCCATGGTCCTGAGCTTGTTTGCACCGGGAAACAGCAAAGGTGCTGCGGTTCTCGGGTAAACACTGAAAAACCGAGCGAGATCACCGTGGACAGCTCACACCGAGCAAGATCACGCCAAAGCAAGCCAGCCCCTCGGTGCATCCTCGACCCTAGCTGCTCAAGCCCAAAACTCAGCCCTAACCGTTGATCACAGAAAGAGAATTTCGAGTTTTCTCCCGGATGGTACAAACCGACCCCGAGGTAGGAATTTGCCAAATTCTTCGTTAATTCGTGTTCTTGTTGATTCAAACTATGCACAAAGCTTTCTAACTACTTGGCGCCCTTCCTCCGTCGGTTCTAGACCTAGATATGGGGTGTAGAAGGAGAATTTCCGTGTTTTGATCATGGCGTCCCGCCAGAGCCCATCGGCGCACACGGTGCCGATGGGTTTGCAGCGCTCCCCGATCCGTTTGCGCTCCATGTCAAGCGTCTACATGATTCGCTGATGCTCTAGAGCCAAAAAACCGATCGATTGGTGAAGGAATGGGCCGCCGCGACATTGCCGGAGACCTAGGTCTCACTGTTGCCGGTGCGCGGTGATTTTGGTGAGCTACGGCCGCCGGCGACCCTCCTAGAGAGTTCCACGGGTAGTAACAGGGGGGAGCAGCGATTAGGAGGTCGGCAGGTGGCCGGAAAATGGCTTCCGGTGACCCTCGCCGGAGTAAACCGCCGGGTTCTCTGTTTTGGCGCGAGATAGAAGACGAGAACTGGAGAGTGGGACCCATGGGCAGTGTTTAAACTTTTTCCAGATTTTCCTATTCTAGTGCAAACTTTGGAGAGGCATAACTTTTTGTAGGAACCTCAAAAATTATGAAACCAATTTCGTTGGAATCCTCATGAGGAGTACTTCACAGAGAAACAAATTGATTGCTATGAAAATGCCCAGGAATTTCTGTAGAATTGTTTTTATTAAATCCTTTGGAGATTCATCAGCAATTCTTTATGAAACATTCCCAAATTTGGGCAGCAAATCATTTTCATAGTTACTGATCTCCAGTAAAAATTTGAGCTCCATTGGAGTTCATTTGCTAGGCTAAATTGCCTTCCAAAGTTCAGCCCTTATTTGGAAATTCAAATTTAAACAGAAACTTTTTCAGAACTCCTATCCAACTTCAAAAATTCATATCTCTCTGTTGTTAGCTCCAAAATGGTGAAACAAATTTTGTTAGAACCATGAAGACTTACTCTAATCAGATCTTCCACTGTTAGACATGTTAAAACTCCAGATTTGGGCTCAAAATTCAGAGAAGCCTTGTACTTGTGGGAATGTTGGAGACCACATTGTGCAATGACATTTCTCCAAATTTTGCTCAGATCATCCTTAGAGAGTCTAGTATCCACTGGAGAAATCACAAAGCCAATTAAGGATTCTAAATAGCAGTAGCTATGAATAGAAATTACTTCTTATAAGTCCTTAATACTTATACATATATTTTGCTATATTTCATTTAGTGACCAAAGTTGAGGACGTACCGGAGCCCTTGGACGTCCTCCCAACAGAAGTTGACTTCCCATCTAACTCGCAACCAGGCAAGCCCCGATTTGCATTTAAGTACTTTTGCAAAATTTTCATTTGTATCACTTATGTCTAGGGTGAATGCTTGCATTAGGGTTAGGGTGATTGAAACCCCACTTGCATAACCTTTTAAATCCTATGGAGGGTTGGGTAGTTTACAGACATGACGAGTAGAGAATGCCGTGCTAATATGCTTAGGATCTCGGTAGAAGTCTAGTAGTTGGACTACTCGTGAGGTAAGGCTTTATCACACGGTTTGGTCAGAATAGAAAATGGCTTAAGAGTGGAGAAAATGAGACCCAGCAGGGGGGGATAGGAAGCAGTGAGCGGAGGTCTCACGTGCATAGCCCTGTTGGTGTCGATTGAGGATCGAGTCGTATGCGGGCCTGCTGAACAAGTATCGAACAGTACCAGATGGCATACTGACAAAAGCAGGAAACTGATGTAATTCGTTAACCTGGGTGCCGAGACTTACCCAACCGTAAATAGGAGTGGGTTGGGGGTAGGAAGGTTTAAATCTGCCGGTGGGCACAGTCACGCTCCACGTGGGGACCTCCTGCCTGTTACGGATGGACCGGTTCGGTATTTGGGTTGCCTTTGAAAGGTTGTTGCATACAACAGAGTAGGAAGGTGTGTGGAATCACACTTTTGAAAGTGGGTGTATGCAACGTGTTGTCCGGGTGTCTCCTGATTGCAATCACCGTCCCTCGCGGTTATTTGAGTACTGCTTGTTCACTGTTCTGTGACGTAGTATGAAGAACAATAAGACAGATGAATGATAATATGCTGTGACGAATTATTAATGTTTTGGAAACCATGTCTGCTGTAGATGTAGAACTAATTAAGTTTATTTTTCGCTTTGGGCATCACCACATCGGAGGAAAGCGTTTCTTGTTTGATTGTGGACTTCCGATGTGAGGGCTGCCTAAGGCACATGAATCTGTTGCTATAAAACTGAAAGTAAGGATCAACTTATAGGTGTGTCTTTGTTGCAAAGTCCTTTTTCCTATCTTACACATCCTTGCATGTAGAGTTCCATGCCTAGGCTAGTGGGTTAAGACTTGCTGAGCCATTGTGCTCACGGTTGCAATATTTTGAGCTGTGTGCAGGTGAGAGTTATGAGGAAGGTTCCGAAGATGAGGCGATGCCCCGTCGGGGTACACAGCCGAGCTGGAGCCCTGCACGCCGCCGTGATTCTCCGGTTCCATGTTGCTAGTGTGTAGCGTCCCCGGGCTGGACAGCTGCACTTTTGCTTAGTTAGGATTAGAGAGTAGCTATGTACATTAGTTCCGCTGTATAAATAAGTTTTGTAAAAAGACTTCCGCTGTTTTATATCAAATAAAAGTTTGTATGTTGTTCTTAATTCTTTTCGTGTGTGCTGTTGGGTGCCGCATCGCACGGCACCACCCTATGCGATCCTGGAGTGGGTGAACTACGGGGTGGTTTGCACATTATGTTGAGCATCCAACCCGGATAACTGATGAGAAGACTCGCGAGACCAGAAACCGGATGCTGTGATTTTTCAAAGTGTTATGGGAGAATCACACGTCCAATGAAGCTACATGGGAAAGCGAGGAGTATTTACAACGCAATCATCCAGAGTTATTAGAGGCTTATGTTCAATAGTCGTCCTCCCCACGTTGTTCTTAATTACAAATCTCAGGACGATATTCTTTTTAAGGCGGGAGGAATGTAAAAGTCCCAAAAACTTGTAAATGGAAGGCTTGATATGTGAATAAAGTTGAATTCAAATTCAAGAAATGGGACTTGTTTAAACTTTTCCACATATGATAATACACATGAGAGATCTTCTAAACAAGCTTATGGTTACTTACATGCTTGGACCCTAGGTGGATTAAAAACCACATATTTGGAGTCTCATGTGCAATGGAGAGTTTCAAAAAAATCTGATTTGTGAACTAGATAATCAACTAAATTTCAAATGAGGGAACCACAATAGAAATTTGCAAACTGTTGGTTCAAAATTCTTATTTGCATTGGCCAACTCAAAAATAAGATGGCATATTCAAATTCTTCAGGTTTGAATTAGTGAGAATGCAAATTTTGAGAAAGTTTGGAGTTGCTTTGATATGAATATCAAAGGGGCTTCTGAATTTCCTTGAAATTTGAATTCAAATTTGAAACTGAGGTAAAACTTGTCAATTTGCCAAGTGGATTTTGAATTTGAGTTCCTCATGGTTGAAGTTTGCACTGTGCCAAAAATTGGAGATATTTGGAGAGAGAAAAGCAGTGGGACCCAGTTGTCATTGAGAGGGAAAAACTTTACCACCCAAGTCTCCGTTTTCACTCAACCGACTGAAGCAGCCGAAGTCACCGCCTCGTTTTCTCCTCGTGCTGGTGAACAGCTTATCTGCCTCAATGCCTCTAGGCGTGATCTTTTCTTCTCTGAACCGAGCTGCTCGTGTTTCGTTTCCTCCTCGCACCCCATCACAGCTGAGTTTGCCGCCGCCTAGGTTCCAACCGGGAAAGCGTGCATCCAAGCGCACAGAACCCCTCCGAACCGCAAATCTGCAAGGATTGATCATCCTACCCCTCCTCAGCACAAAAACCAGCAACTCCCGGCGTTCCCCACACTAGAACAACTTCCCCGGGCGGCGACCTAAACCAACCGAGAACCGAGCTCACATGGACAGCCTCACACGAGGGGATTCATGCTTGACCAAAGGCACCCAAGGACGCGCCGACTACCTGCCCTGCTCCTCGCCGAGTCTCAGCTCAAGCCGAGGCTCATCGAGCTGCAATTCGAAGATTTTCTCTCGGCGTGTGCAAAGTGACCCCGGGTGAGAAGTTATAAAAATTCAATCGCATTTTTTGTGTTTAGGTCACCAAATCGTGCACAAAGGTGCTAGACTAGCTAGTGGTCAACTTTCCTTAGCAACCCTAGCTTCAAACCCGGTGTTAGCAGCCCATTTCAAGTTTTCCCGAGCTCAACCATGGAGGAACTCTTCAGGCGCACGGTGAACACCAACTTGCCGGCGTTTCAGAGCCATGTTGAGGCCATGCCAAGCTAGTCCATCCCCCACTGGTGCCTTAGAGCGGTTTGGTCGAGCTTTTGGCGGGCTAGAAGGGCCGGGCGACGGCGCCGAGCTTCACCGAATGCCGCCGCACGTCACCGACCTAATTCCAGGCTTCAAGAGCTTGTGCCGACACCGTAGATCGCTTTCCCGTCCCCGAAAATCCTCGGGCGGCGAGTATCGGGCTGAGAAGTGGCCGGGAAGCCGAGTCCGGCGAGGGCGCCGCCGCTGCTGGCGAGGGGGAGTCGCGGGCGCGGGAAACGGACCGAGGAAGAAGAACACGTCGACCCTACCGGTCAGCGACTGTGGAGTTATTCTGGGATCCGCTGTGGCAAACCGATTGCGTGTGGCTAATTCGGAAATCGGTGTGTACCGCGGTGTCGCTGCACTGAGAGAGGGACACGTCACCCCGAGGCCCGCTGTCAGGGATTTGAACATTTCCCGGGTAATTTGAATTCCAGAATTTCCCCCAAACTTTAGAACCTCAAAAATTTTGCTAGGAAGCTCCAAATTTAGTGATTCAAATTGGGTTGGATTCAGATTGAAAAACTATATCCAAATATGCAACCCAATTTGTATGAAAATCAATATTAAATTCTAAAAAATTCTTTAAGACTTTTCAGAAAAAGAATTTTAGAGGGAGTTTGGTTCATCCAAAACTCGTCATATTTTGCCTGACTATTCTTTCGGGTGTTAATGAACTCCTGTAAAAATTTTGGCTCATTTGGAGTTGATTTGGTTAAGAGAATTCTGATTTCAAGTTGCTGTGTTCAAAAGAATTCAGAAACAATTTCAGAGAATTTCCAAAACTTGGAAATTCAGTTCTGGGCAATTCTTAGCTCCAAAAATCTTAAGAAAATTCATGCATGCTCCCTGAGCTATGTTTGAAATTTTGGTTCACTAGAATTTGCATGAAAGGGCAAATTTATTCAGAATTAATTCCTTTTTTTCCTAAATACTTAGGGAATTGTTCTGAGTGAACTACTCCTTGAAAAATTCTAAATTTTGGTGCAGATGACTTTCTTGTGACGAGGAACTCACATGAAAAATTTCAGCTCCATTTGAGCTATGGATCACCACAGTTCTGTTCAACCTCTTTAGATGAGTAACACACAAGTGATGAAATGCAATTATCACTTGATCATGTTGCTTAACCCAAACCCAAACCACTAGCACAAGGGTCATTTTAAATTCTTAAACAGAGTTATAGTTTTAAACTTGTCTTTAGATCTTGTTAGCAAAAGCTTTACAATTAAACACATATGCATATTCATAACATGTAGCATCTACGTGGAGAATTGTGAAGCAATCAAAGTGGAGATCAAAAAGGGAGTAAAGCGAGTGATCAAACCTCAAGTGGTGGTCACTAACTGAATAGATACTTAATCACCTGCAAACCAAGGCAAGCTCCGGTTTGCATTTAAGTTGTTTATAAAGTTTTTTTACTTTGTTCACTACTATGGTTAGAGTTTGTATGTGCATTAGGTCAGGGATGTTTTATACTCCAAATACATGACCAAAGAAACCCTCGAGTCAAGGGTAGAAAATGTATCCCTGCTGTAGAATAATGCCGTGCTAAATAGGCTATGACATCCAGTAGAAGTCGAGTAGTTGGAATATACTCGCGAGCTATAGTTCGGGATCACTCAGGTACAGTTTAAAAGAGGCAAACTAAAGTTTATATTTCCAAAGATGAGACCGGGCAGGAGGGTTAGGCAGCGACAAGACGAGGTCTTGGTCGAGTAGCTCTGCCTGTGTCGGTTAAGGACCGAAGTGTGTGCAACCCCGCTGAGCAAGTATTGAGTTGTGTACCAGATGCTTACTGCTATATGGGACTCAGGAAACCGATGTACCTGGTTAACTGGATTGTAGAGGCATACCACATCGTCTCGTTAGACCTATGAGCCCGAGATGGCGTGACCGGTTCTACAGTCGGGTGTCCTGCGAAAGGTTTCCACATACGACGTAATGAAGGACGCCAGATTTGGTTCTTCATAGGCGGGCGTATGTGTCGAGTTATCTGGACAGTGTTTGATTCGAATCACCGTCCCTCGCGAATATGAGTACCGCTTGCTCACTCTGTTGTGATGTAGTAAGCAAGTTGTGTGATAACAGTTTGCAAGTTTTAGTTGCTGTTATGATTATTGGAATTGCATGAAAACCTTGTTTTAAGTAGAGATAGAGCAAATGAAAGTTAACTTTCACCTTGGAACAAGTAACATTGGAATGAAGCGTTTCTTGTTTGATTGTGGAGTTCCAATGTTGCTGGGCGCAAGGTCACTACTGTGATGCCTAAAATCTGATAGTTAAGGATGAAATTGTAGGCGAGTCTTTTTGCAACTTACATGTTTAGGTGTTAAGTTACTTTCATATAGAGTTGCATGCTTTAGGGGAGACGGTTAAGTCTTGCTTATCCTTTGTGCTCACTCTTGCTATATGAGTAGTTTTGCAGGTTAACATAGACGCTTATGAAGAAGGTTGTCCGGTGAGACTCGGAGACTTCCGAGTCATGTAACATATGGAGAACCCAGCTGCTGCAATGTCTTCATGTTGCTAGCGAGAGGAGTCCGCAGGCTGGACCTCTTCTCGGGTGCTCATTAGTTATTCGACGTGAGCTGTATATAGACTTCCGCTGTAGCTAATTTATGTAAAGTATTTACAAAGAACATTTGTAAGCTTCCACTTTTCATTTATGTAATGCAGTTTACCTTATATGTATGTTGTTGGGTGCCGCATAACACGGCACCACCCAATGCAATTCCCAGGCGAGTGGCTCGGCCCCGTGATACAGGCCGGGGCCCCTCACAATGTGGCCATGCCAGGGCCCACCTCGACAGGGAGGTGAGGTCTGGAATGTCTTCAACGTTCGACGCGGGGGTACCCAGTCTTGAGGGTACCGACAGTGGCCCCCGGGCCCATCTCGGGGGAGTCAGCGAGCCCGCAGGTGGGGCCTCCATCTCTCCCGCGCGGTGGTCTTCTGATCTTGCTTTGGAAGACACCAGCTCCGGACCCTTCGGGAGACGTCAACCTTGGGGGTCCGAGAGTGGCCCCCTGGTAAAGCTGGTGTTCCAGAACCACCCCACGGACCGGAGCCCTGTGGCCTGCTCAAGTACTATAAAAAGGGGTAACCATGCCGTATAGTTGCATTTTCCCTGTCCGCTGGCCCCATTATGGCTTATGGTCCGCTGCTAAGCTACGGGATCTGGGCAGTTCGGTGTAGTAGTATCCGGACCATTGTTACCGGTTTGCTTAGGGTAGTGTGCCGCCCGAGGCCCCCAGCACATGGTTGCTGCGCTGAAGAGGCAGGGTGTGCACTCTAGGGGTACGAAACCAGGCATAGCAGGCTACACACCCTGGACCTCCCGCTGGTATGGCATTCCGAAGGGAGGGGCGTCCTTCTGGTGCCACAGGACTTGAGCAGGATGGTAACAAAGGGGGTCCGGAGACAACATAGGTGCCTCAGGCGTTTCCGCCTCGTAGGAGGACGGCATAATCTTTTCCAGGAGCGAGACAGAGAAACACAACTATGTACACATCGAGAGGCACGTAAAAATATGTGCAAGCTTGAAAGGAAAGCTGCAAAAATATATACGTACATAAGGTACTAGAGGAAAGTTCGGCCTTTGTCTTCGGCTTGCCGTAGCTGGCTCTCCGTGTCTTCTACTCACTGCCGCAGAGGTCCGACATCCACTTGATGAGGCAGGACATCAGCATCAGACACCCTGGGAGTTCCGAGACACCAATGATCTGTGCAGACCTGCAGACATGAATGAAAGAGGGAGTAGTCGCGCTCTCTTGTCACTCCTTGTCTGATAGCTTTACTGTGACTTACGGTCCTCAGCTGAGCTACGGGGCTTGGGTAATTCGACGTGGATCATCTAGGATATGGTTAAAGCCTTGCTCAGGGGTATGAGCCGTCCTGTTCCCCTGTACCGAGCTGTAGCGCTGGAGAGGCAGGGTGTGCATGCTAGGGGTACGGAACCAGACAAAACAGACACACCGTGGACTTCCCGCTGGCGTAATCCTCTCAGGGGAGGGACCATTCGGCACCATAGGGCACCCAAGCAATGAGACAACCACAGGATCCCGGGTACACCACAGGTTCCTCAAGCAGACCCGCCTGCAGAAGGATGGCATAGCTCTTGCTACGGTTGAACACAAAGGGGACTGGCCACACGGCCGGAGCGGTATGGAAAGAAAGCAAGTAAAGAGTATTGGGGCAATGTCCGGGGTCTGGTTACTTTTCTTGTCTGTAGGCGTGTTCTTTCTGGCCCCCATGTATTCAGTTGTAGCATAGTGGAGGTAGGACGTGCAAGCAAGGGGTACAGAACAAAGCATATCAGGCTACACACACTGGACCTCCCGCAGGCGTTAACCTTTCAGCGAGGAGACCTTCCAGCACCACAGGACATAGGACAAGTATGTGAGACAGGCTCCGGACATGCCATTTACAGTTGATATGCATAAACAAGCACAAATTATTAAGAAAGTACACAGGGTAGGATAATTTTTCTTATTTATGGCTTCCTTCGGGTGATAGGAGGAAACAGGTTGTGCAAGAAGGCAGCAACCCGCCCCGGATGACAAGAGTAGCAGGACCCTTCCGGGGCTTAGCTGTTCTAAGTGCTGTTCCTAGACACTATGACACTTTTACAAAGAAAGAGAAAAAGAAAAAAAATACCCTACCACTGCGTTAAGGATAGAACTTACCCATTGCCTATGGCTAGGTGGGTGCACTTGAGGTAGCATACTTGGGAGAGACCCTCCCAGCTGCGGTAGGGTTTGTCACCCCTCCTCGAAGAAGTGTCAGCTGAGGCATCAGGTGGACCTACCTTGGGCTGTCTACGCTGCGCGTACCATTACCGGAGCATTTTGCAGTGTGGCGCACTTCCAACGGTCTCTAGCCACATTGCCTCATCAGCGAGGTTGATTTCTTCAGGAAGCTGGTTCCGCGTGGCTTCATTGTATGTCTCGATGTCTGGTGAGCCCCTGGCGTGTTCTAGGGGGAGGGCAGCTTCGACCCCCTACACCAATGTAAGAGAGCGTTTTCCCTTGTCGCACGACAGCATCCAAGAGAGCTGTCGGCCAGTAGAATCCATGCCGGAAGGCTTTACCGACCAGCGTGCGGGACTATCGAAGTGTGGTTGCCACACTCGCCTCCATGGATCTCTGCGAGCAGCTTGTGCGAGCAGCTCGCAACTCTCCTTCCGGGTTATGCACCGCAATAGGACGCTGCCGGCGCCACGGCGGTAGAGATCCCCATCTACCGGCATGTCTCTCTTAGCCATGCGAATGATCCGTTCAGCGGATACGTGTTCATCAGGAAGGATATTGCCTTTCAAGTAGGCCCAGACCTCCGTGATCCATGCATCGGGTCCTACTTGAGCTTCTGGATCTTGGGCGCTGGGTTGCACGGAGTCCCAGGTGATGCATACGATCCTTGGTGGGCGCCATGGTTGAGGGCCGACGGGACCACCAGCTTCGAGGTGCTCGTCTCGCCCCCTTCGCCTGGTTCGGCAGGCCAGGCTGTTGGATGCAGCAGCTTCCTTTATAAAACACCTTCGGGGACCGGAGCCCATGTAGAGGCTTTCGTTGAAAGGTCGTCTGTCACGAGGTTGATTTCTTCACGCAGAAGCTGGTTCTGCGTGGCTTCGTCGTATGTCTGGATGTCAGGCGAGCCCCTGGCGTGTTCTGGGGGGAGGGCAGCCTCGACCCCCTACACCAATGTAAGAGGGCGTTTTGCCTTGTCACAAGAAGGTGGGGGGACGTATGGTTAGGCGTAGAGCGTATTGCGACGCTCGTTGTGGTTGCTGGAGTCAAAGTCAGAGTGTCCATAGACGGCTTTCAACGCCCTCTCGGCGTCTTGATACTACATACCCTGCTCAGCGCCGGCCTCAGGTCTGGCCTTTTGTTTGCCCTCCCGCTGGCGGAAGGGTGCACCATCTTGGCACGGCCGCTGCTGTTGCAGCTCATGGAAGCATTCCATGAGCTTCTTGATCTCGCGGCAATCGTTAGCACCATGGCTGCCGGTGTTGTGCACCGGGCACCACTGACTATCGTCGCCAGCGGACGACAGTCGCGGGCGCTTGTCCGTGCATGGCCCCCGGCACCCTGCAGCTGCTACTGCTGCTGCAGTGGGAGCTCCGGCCAGAGGCTTGTCCCTGCCGCCGGCCTTCTTCTTCTTGCCAGGCAGTGTGTGCCAGTTGCTGTCCTCCGCGGCCCTGGTGCACTTGTCCTCCAAGCTGAAGAGCTCGGAGACGTCCTGCACATTGTGCGTGGCCAACTTTTCGAGCATCTTCTTGTCACGGACGCCCTGCCGGAAGGCGACGACGACGGAGGCATTGGAGATGCGGGGGATGGTGTTCCTTACCTGGGAGAAACGCTGGATGAAGGAGCGCAGCGACTCTCCCGGTTGCTGTTGCAGGGCATGGAGGTCGGCCTCCACACTCGGTCAGGTGTAGGAACTCCCAAAGTTGGCTGTAAACTGACGGCACAACTCTTCCAAGGAGGATATAGACTTCTGGGGCAAGTTCATGAGCCATGAACGGTCTGACCCGGTCAAGGCCACGGGGAAGTAGTTGGCCATGATGGCCTCGTCCCCTCCTGCAGCTAGGATTACCGTGGAGTAGATCTGCAGGAACTCGGCGGGGTTGACCGTCCTGTCGAACATCTCCGGCAAGTGCGGCCAGAACCTATGCGGCCACACCGCCATAGAAGGTGTGGCGCCAGAGCCATGCAGCCTCCCACTGAGCCTAGGGAGATGGGGTTCTGGCCTGCGTAGGTGGAGCGCATGGCACCAAGGGTACCATACTCCTCCTCGAGGTTGCAACGCCGCTCGCGCTTTTGCTCGACGGTGACGCGACCGTCTTCATTACGACGGCGGCGGTCCAGCTCGGCTCTGAGATCTGCGGTGGAGAGCCTGGACGTCGCTGTCGAGTGGGTTGCTGCTGTCCTTGACGGCAGCTGTACCGTCTCTGGTCGCCGCCTCCGCTGGCTCGGTGAGTTGAGCGCAGCGACGATCAGGTGGTCGGCGTCATTGCGCCACAGCTCTGCAGCGAACGGGGAAGCTCCCACGCTTGGGGGGGGCTGTGGAGGAGCGCGTGAGCTGCTAGCAGCACCTTCTCTGGGCTGGCTTTGGCTGGAGGTTGCGACACCGTCGCAACCGAAGGCTGCCGGGTGGCAGTGGGCATCGTCTCTGTAGGGGCTGCCATGGCGTAGTCGTCCCCGCTCTGGAGCGGGATGGGGCTTTCTGCTCTCTATGCTGCTGGCGGTGCAAGGGGCAGGAAGAGCCTCCGAGAGACTGAATGTTCACTATCGTGAGCTTCACGGACAACTTCAAAATCAGGAGCCCCGTTCCTGGCGCGCCAAATGTCTAAGTGTTTTCCTGCGACACTTCCCCCGGTCTGCTCAGAAGCAGCGCGCGGATGTTCTTTTTTAGGAGGGGCACAAGGGCGAGATGAACATAAGGATTTACGTGGTTTGGGCCGCCTGAGCGTAATACCCTACATCCATGGAGTGTGATTGCTGTATTGCTTGCGAGTATGAGCGTGTGAGAGAGTGAATTGGCTGGGTTGCGAACCAGAGTTGTGAACACTTTGCCCGGAGGCTGCCTCGGTCCTTTTATAGCCCATGGCCGGGGCAGTTACAATGTGGCCCGAGGCACGACAGGTGGCCCCGAGGCAGTCCGTACCCTATACATGAGCTAGGTCTTTTACAGCTATATGTGATGTCGCTGTGAGAGGAGTTAAGGCACGCCGCGGACATGCCGGGCGCCTCTGACCAGCTAGCTGGTGATGATGAAGACCCATCTTGTCACTGCGTCTTCTCGCTCTGCTGAGCGGCTTCGTGCCGTTGGACAGCACTGTTATACTGTCACGCCTTGCCGCTCCGTCTTGTCCGCGTAATGGTGAACTGGCGGAGGACGGAGGTGTGGTCCGTGCGCCATGCTTCTGGGGAAGGCGCGAGTCTTGAATGAGGGACTGGACGGCGCACATCTTCCTTTACTTCAGACTCTTTACGGCCCACGACTGGTCATGGGACACGTGTCGGCTCCGGAGCCCTCCTCAGCGAGGGGGGGTCCGGCATGGAGCCTAGGCAGACGTGGCAGCGCCGGAACCTGCCTCAGCAGGAAGGCCATGTCCGGGGCCAAGGACACGTGGTGGCTCCAGAGCCCTCCTCAGCGGGGAGGTCTGGCTCGGAGCCTGGGCACACATGGCAGCGCTGGACTTTGCCTCAGTGGGAAGGCTAGGTCCGGGGCCAAGGACACATGGCGGCTCCAGAGCCCTCCTCAGTGGGAAGGTCCGGCTCGGAGCCTGGGGACACATGGCATTGCTGGACCTTGCCTCAGCGCAGAGGCCAGGTCCGGGGCCAAGGACACGTGGCGGCTCCAAAGCCCTCCTCAGCGGTGAGGTCCAGCTCGGAGCCCAGGGACATGTGGCAGCGCCAGACCTTGCCTCAGCATAGAGGCCAGTTCTGGGGCCAAGGACACAAGGCAGCTCTGGAGCCCTCTTTAGCGGGAAGGTCCGGCTCGGGGCTTGGGCACATGAGGCAGCGCCGGACCTTGCCTCAGCGAGGAGGCCAGGTCTGGGGCCAAGGACACATGGCCGTGCCAGAGCCCGCCTCAACAGGGAGGCAAGGTCTGGAATGTCTTCAACCTTCCACGCGGGGGTACCCGGTCTTGAGGGTACCGACAGTGGAGTTATCCAGTTGAGGATAAAATATTCAAACCAAATATTGGTACGCTGTGTTCTAAAATAGTAACTTGTCATTTTATTAGCTATCTAGATAAGTTCAAAGGTTTTCATTTCTAGTGTTGTGAAGAACGTACTATGTTTGTAGAAATGAGACACGTTGTCTTCTTACAAGACGACGATCCAAGATAGCATGGTGTCCTTGGTGATTAGCATTAAGGAGAAGTAGATCTATGTATCTAATACTGTGATTCAAGAATCATCCTTCTCAATATTTGTTTTCATTGTGCCAACATTGCATGACATTGTCATTGCAACACCTGTAGTTGGTTCTTCATCAACAACAACATAAATGAGGCCCCATTCATTCAGAAACCTGGAGAAAAAGTTGTGGCTAACGATAAAGAGCAACAACAACCTCACATAGAAAATAATGTGGCAACTAGTGAAACTTTTAGAATGTCATAAAAAGAGTAAGAAGGTCAGACATTCATTACAATTATGAGGTTTTTATGAATGAATAAATTCAAATTGAGGGACATTCCACCTTGTTTGAAGGAGCCATGAGAAGTTCTCACTTATCCAAGTTGTTTGAAGCCATGGTGGATGAAATGAGATCCATGATTACTAATAGAGTTTGGACATTACCCAAGGTTCGTAAAGGAGCCAAATCAGTAGGTTGTAAATGGGTCTACAAACTAGACGTGACTCCAAAGAGAATCTCAAACAATTAATGCAAGAATGATCACAAAAGACTTGACCCAAAAGAAGGAATAGACTATAACAACAAATTATCATTTATCTCAACTAAGGATTCATTTATAGTAATCATGGCATCAGTGGTTCATTATGACTTAGAATTATATCAGATGGATGTAAAAATGGCATTTCTCAATGAATATCTATATGACGATGTATTCATGATTAAACTGTGATGGACCGAAATCCGCACGCCTAGGATCTCAGAGGGTGGTTCCGCACGATGTGACACCCGACAGCACACACCATAAGAAAACACATGGTATTACATTGAAAACAAACTGAATATGTACAAAATAGTAAAAACCTTCAGTTTACATTTATCTACATAGTCTACAACAGCGGAAGCTAAATTTTTACAACTCATACCCACCTAACTAGCAAAAGTTGGTTGTCCAGCCATGTGGACAACCCACACTAGCTCCACTCATCAGCTCAACGCCGCGTGTATGGCTCCCACTCAGCCGTGGTCCCCGACTGAGGGTAGCCCTCGCCGGTGGACTCGTACCCCGAGTCCGTGGGGTAGTCCTCACCTGCAAAACACTCATAGCAGCAACCGTGAGCACGATGGCTCAGCAAGTCTTAACCGACGCTCCTACACATGAAACTCTACATGCAGGAGATAACCAACATAGGATGGAACATTGCAGCAAAGTACACGCATACAATTTCATCCTTAGTTCATCTTTTAGCCACAATTTAACGGTTCAGGAATCTGAAATTTAGTGAGCAATATTTGGTGGCACACATGTAGCAATACAATTTATACATATCAGCATAATTGAATCACATTATTCCATAATTTATCTACGTCACGACAAAGTGAACAAGAGGTATTCATAACCGCGAGGGATGGCAAATTCACTCGATATACACCTGCAGGGATACCCGAATAGCACGTCACGTATGCCCACCCGTGGAGATGCACAGCACGCTCACTCGATGTCGTACGTAACAACCTTTCACCCAACATCCCAAACGTCGAACCGGTTGCACCGAAACGAGCAGGAGGTTCCCTACATGGAGCATCTCTCTATGCTTGTTAGCAGATTTCCACCTGGCTGCCCTCAACCTACACCTATAAATCGGTGTGCTATGCCTCGACGCCCGGAGGTTTTAGAATACAACGGTTTATCGGACCCCATATCTCCGATATGCTTTCGGTACATCCAAACTTGCTCAGCGGGGCCGCACATGAATCGATCCTCAATCGACACAGACAGGGCTACGCACACAAGACTTCCTCTTGCTGCATCCTAACCCCTGCCTAGTCTCATTTTCTTACTGAAGTGATCGCACATCACTCGAACCAATCCCGTGTGTCCCAAAGCCTATACTCCCGAGTAGATTCCAACTACTCGACTTGTACCAAAGTCTATAAACATTAAGCTTGGCATGAACTACTCGAGGACTTAAATACTACCCTCACTCTTGTCGGAATAATCTGGTTATGCATTTGGGTTTTCATCCATCCTACACCTAATGCACATACATACCTCAAGCTAAATGTGTATATAAAGCAAAATTTTATAAACTTTGTTAAATGCAAACAGGGGCTTGCCTTGTTGCTGCTGGTCAGGAGTTAAAGTCTCGTCTGGAAGTAGAACCTCCAGCACTTCCGAGGTCTGCTCACCTTCAGCGACTATATGTAATCACATTAACGATATGTCAATTTATATGCAATGTGCTAAATTGAGTACGTAAAGACCATAACTCTTGCTAGACATCCTCTTTGGCTCTGAAGTTTTTATGATGGCTTGGTAAGGACATAACCAGAGACTTGACCAAATTTCATTCGAAACAAGGCTCATTTGAGCTCTGCACAAATAAAAGTATAAATGGTCAATTCTAGAGCTTCTAAGAATTTCCAAGGATTTTCATGGATCAAACCATTACTTTCTGGAAATTAGAGTTTGAGATGGTTCTAATGGAGTTGATTTCATGTCATTTGAAGAATCCTAGAGAAAGTTATGCCCTAATCAAGGTTTGAGAAAATCTGAAAAATGTTTCTGTACATTTTTCTATTTTCTTAGGGCAGTTCACTTAATTATACAATTAGGGGAACTAAATTAACTTGTATAGATCTGAAATTTTTCCTATGACTCATGAATTTTCAATTGATTTCAGAATTTTCCATAAAAGCAATCTCCAGATAAAATTCCCAACAGTTTAAATTTTAGGAAATTAATTACGGAAAAATAATAAGTTTAATGAGCTGAAACTTGTTTTGCTTGATAGTACTCGAAAATATGAATCCAACAAAATTGGTTCACTTAATTTGGAGCTCTCTAGCAAAAGTTATGGCTATTTGAAATTGAACCGAAATCTGAAAAATCCTAGAAATGTTTAAACCCTGCGTGCGGGCCCCACCACATGCCTTCTTCCACCTCGCGCGCGCCCGAGCGTTCGGCGGCAGCGCACTCCAGCGAAGATCACCGGAAATGATCTCCTGGCCGCCCTCAGGACTGAAAATGGCCGCTTAGCCCTATCTCGCGACGTGGAACTCGCCTCGGGGGTCGGAGCTCCTCGGCGGTGACCGGAAATGAAGGTGCGATGGCAACCGCGGTGGCTAGGGTTCCGGTGATGTAGTCCTCACTCTCTGATCCTGACGAGATAAGTTGCCCTAAAGCATCCCTAGTGGTCGGGGAACATGGAACGCATATCAAACCTTACAACAAATGGCGGGAAAATGGGGTTCACCGGAGGACCGACCCGTTTTTGCTGCCAGCGGCGAATTCTTGTCGCCTGGGCGTTGGATGGACGGTTGGCTTCGGTATTCAGCATGGAAGGGTGCTAGGAGTTGTAGCTTCTATGGCTTGAACCAAAGGAAGGATGATCAAGCCGGTTGGACGAATTTCCTGATTAGAGGGGTGCCGGTTCATCACGTACACTGGTGCAAAACTTCAAAATTCGGCGAGCCGACGGTGGGAACGATCAAGGGGACTATGGTAGCATGATCTAAACACCTTGGCGCACCTTAGGGAGGTGTTGGTCATGCGGGAGAGGCGCTGTACCGGCTGGAAAACGAGGAGCATTGAGGGCGACGGTTCTCTGTTTTCTTCCGGCGAAGAACGGCTCGGGCAGAGCGAGGGAGGCCGGAGACGAGCTGAGGAGTGGTGTAACACGTCGAGAAGGCACCGGCCGAGATTGTTGGTGGCTCAGCTAGGCGCTAACCCGGCGGGAATTCGATCGGCGATGATACAGCGACAAGCGGCGCGTGTGGTGCTTTTCTCTCGGTGAATGCTCGAGAGCTGAGGGAAAAGCTTCTGGTGGAGGCAGAGAAACAAAATTGGTGTGTGCTGCTGCTTTAACGAGGACTCACCCGCGCACCAGTTCCTGCCATGGGGAGAAAGTCGCAAGCAGCTCGGTGGAGCTTCGGGTGGGAGTGTTCTGCGGGAGCTGGCATGCTGGTGATCAACCGAGGAAAACAGAGATTTCTTCTGTGGGTGGCTGACCAGTGGTCCCACCCCCTCATTTCTTACTCCATTTTTTTCCACTGATCTTTTTCCACAGCTACTCAAACTTAAAATCTTTGCTTCACCTCAAAGTCATGGTTTGAATATTTGAATTCAAATGTTTTGAATTCTAGTGTGGAACTTGAACTGAATTTTTGGTTATTTCAATTTGAATTGGTGTTTGAATTCTCCCTTTGCATTGTTCCTAAAACATAGCAAACCAACTCAAATATTTCTGAATTTTTGCATGGCTTATAATTCAAATGTGGATAACACATTTCTGGAACCAAATTTGCAAATTGAGGAAGTTGGGATTTGAAAACGAAATTTAAATTCAGATTCGAGGGCTTCCTCTTTTAATCCCAATAAAATACTAGAACCCCTCCAAATGAGCTGAAATTTGGAAGGTTGAATATTTGAAATATGAAGACCCAAGTTATGAATTTAGATCTCCATGTCAGAAGTTTTTGGGAGGTTTGAATCACCCCTTTGAATTCACACCGTTATAATTCAAAGTTTTAATTCTCCTCATTTTTCCTAAGTGTAAATGTGTTGAAGTTCTTGCTACCACTTTTTGGGGATTTTAGATCCCCCCCTTAAAAATAATCTCGTCCCGAGATTCCAAAAGAAAAGTAAAGTGTGGAAACTTTACCTGTTATACGATGATAGCAAGTCCGGATAATTTGTTTGTAGATAGTCCTCTCTTTCCCATGTCGCCTCATTAGCGGTACGGTTACTCCACAAGACCTTGTAAAGCCATAACGTCCGGTTTCTTGTGGCGCGAGTCTTTTCATTGATAATCCCGATCGGATACTCCATGTACGTGAGATCCGGTTGAAGAACTTCTATGTCTTCAGTGCGGATTTCAGCCGAGGGTTTGAGGCACTTCCTCAGCTGACAGACATGGAAGGCATTGTGAATTCCTGCGAGCGACGTCGGTAACTCCAAGCAATAGGCCACGGGTCTGTGTGAGACCTATGTGTGCTGAATACATTGGCTTTGACGATAAAAGTTTTGAATACTACCAAAACACCTTTTTAACAAGGTCCGACTCTAGGTATGAGCTCCTGCAAGGTCCGACGATAGGTCCGACTTGTTTTGGGTAGCTCCGGCAAGGTCCGACGTAAGGTCCGACTTGCTTTGTCTAGGTCTGACTTATTTTGGTTAGGTCCGACTTGTTTTTGCTAGCTCCGGTGCTAGGTCCAACTAGCTTTGGTAAGTTCCGTGCTAGGTCCGATTAAGCTTTAGTAAGCTCCGGCGCTGGGTCCGACTAGCTTTGGTAAGCTCCGGTTCAAGGTCCGGTTAGCTTTGGTAAGGTTCGGAGCTTGATTGCAATGGTTCTGCTTTTAAGTTGCAATGTTTCGAACTTGCTTTACTCTTATGGAAGGTTTGCTTAGTATTATTTTACTAAGTTTTTGGTGTGTTTTGGTGGTTATGGATGATATCATTTTGCTATGGTTTACAACATGCTTATGTGAGGTGCTCACGTAAGATGTTGTAGTTTCGGAACTAATGAGAGTCAAGTCGAGGACTTGTGCTCGGAAGTATTGGTTGTTTATTCATGTGCAGGTGTTGCTTGAGTTCAAGACATGGTTGGTGAAGGGATCCATTGAACTAGTCTTAGGGAGAAGATGAGATTCAACAACCAAGTTCGCGAGGAATTATGGTTGAGTTGATCGGGAGGTCGCGCAGCATGTTTGGATCAAGAACAATGCATATGAAGGTATCGTGGACATTGTTGGAAGGTGTTTGCACATGTGCAAGGAGTGAATGGACGTGGCAACATGGTTCCAAGGCGTGGTGAAGAGATATTGAAGTGGAGATATAGTTGAAAAGGTTCAACCGGCTGGATTTTGCGCTCAGGCTGCGGCTGAGGCGGTTATGGTTTGTTTATGGAAAGTTTCGAGTTGGTTATAATAGGATTTCATGTTAGGCATGAAGTAGAGTTGTTTTAGGAATGTTTGTGACGTTCCTAAGGTGTTTGGGAGTCTTAAGATTGCTTCTATCTGCGTATAGAAGAGTCTTGAGCAGTATTGGAAAGTTACAGTTTGAATCGAAGTAGGAGTAGGAGTCCTAGTTTGAATTGGATTGGCCATAGAGCTGGTTATATAAGCAAGGGAGGCCAAGGCTCGTGGAGAGCATGAATTTGAGGTTGTTCCTCTTGTGTTTTGATAAATAAAATTTTTATTCTAAAGGAACTTTAGTGTCTTGTTCGTCCGACTTGTTTCAGACAAGTTTTTTCTCGTCGAGTTTCTGTTCAGCACTACCTTGCTTCGGTGGTTTTATCATAACTCGAGTTTTACAGATCTAATTGATGTGATTCTTTTTTTGTTGTCTTCAAAACTTGATTATCTATCATCTGTGAAAATTTCACGGTCATTGAATTTGTGGTTTCTGATCTACACGAGTTTCTTTGCAGTATTCCAGAACTGTTTCTCTCGCGTAGGACAGATTGACCTTTGTTCGATCTTTTGATCGTAACTTGAGTTTCAACGGATTTTTATGATTCTTGTTGTGAAGTCTTCGTGACTTGATTCTCTACAATCTATACTAGTTCTGTCACAGTTGAACACATTTAGATTAGTCGCACACACGGTTTCTTTAACAGATCAGTTTTCTGCTGAGGGGTGTTTTGTTGCTTCCGCTGAAAAGTTTTTATCTACCATTCACCCCCCTCTGGTAGCTTTACACGTGTACTTCGATCCTAAAATTGGTATCAGAGCCAGGTTGCTCTAATCTTTGAGATTTGCACGTGTTTTGACTAATCATCATGGAGAAATACTCCACCAAACCTTGTGTGTTTAGTGGTATTGATTTTCAGGTTTGGAAGGCACGCATGGAAGCTTTCATCCAGGCGCAAGGCTTTGCAATATGGGAAAAAAGTGTACAAGCCATACGATGTGCCTTCAAACGATCAAGTCACGGCTACAAACATGAGAGATGTCGACAACAACAACAACAAGGCTCGAAACTTGATCATACAAGGACTAACTCAGAGCGACTTCGACCGTGTTGCACACCTCCGATCGGCGTACGATGTGTGGAGAGCACTTTGTGACTACCACGAAGGATCCAACACGATCAAGGAGGTAAGACAGGATATGTTCAAGAAAGAATACATGCGCTTTGAGATGCAACCCGGTGAGTCCATTGATGACCTCTTTGCTCGCTTTAATAAAATTCTCAGCAACTTGCGTAGCGTCAATGTTAATTTTTCAGATGCTGAAAATGCTAGGCAATTACTAAGTGCATTAGACATGTCAATTTGGGAGATAAAAGTAACATCCATACGTGAATCCACTGTCATGAGTACTCGTACATTAGATGTGCTTTATTCTAAGCTAAAAACTCATGAAATTGACATTATATCACGTAAGAACCCAAATAAGACTATTGCATTTGTCTCACGACGTGATATGCCTAGCTCCGGCCAATCATCTAGCAATACACTTGCTTTGCTGTCTTCACTAACCCTGGAACAGATTGAGGAGTTTCCAGAGGAGGAGCTAGTACTTCTTTCTACTAGGTTCTCAAAAGCATTGCAAAATGTGAGAACTAGAAGGAGAGGAAGCTCCAGACCTCAATGATGCTTTGAATGTGGTAACACAGGACACTTTTGTACAGATTGCCCTAAACTTTCAGGTCCTTCTAACCGTGATGAAAAGCAGAATAAGGTCAAGTCCTCTTTTGGCAACACCAACAAGAAAAAGAAGGGTTTTACAGATGCAAACTGATAAACAGTTTCATCACCGCCCTTCAAGAACTTGGCTCGAGTGATGTAGACATTGGAAGTGATGAAGACGAAGATGATCTGGCAAACTTGTGCTTCATGGCGGGCAAATCAAAATCAAGTATGGAGGATGCAGAACACAACAGTGACAACGAAGAGGTATGTCCTACTTGCGAAGAAATGTGTGATGTTATTTCTCGTGCCACTATTATTGTTAAGAAAAAAGACAAAAAGCTCAGGGACAATGCTGTTAAAATTGAGTCACTAGAATCTGAAATTAATCGTTTAAAATCCTTGATTCCTAGTGATGATTCTTGTTCATCATGTAATTTAATATATGAACAATTGTCCTCTCTAAGAAGTGCACACACCTCCACACTTGATAAACTTGAACTTGAAATCGAAAAGAACAAAAAGCTTGCTGCACTTAATGATAAAAACTTGAAAGATGCTTGTTGTTCTACAATTGATTTGCATTGTTCTACTTGCGATGATCTTGATAAGAAACTACAAGATGCTATGAAATAAATTTCTATATTGAACAATGCTTTACGTTCTCATGAAGTTAAATATTGTTCCAATTGCAAATTAAAAGGAAAAAATTCATGTGAAAATTGCCTTGATCTATCAAATAAACTTGATAACATGCATAAGACATTAGATCGGTTTTGTAATAAGAACCTAAACTTGCTGCTGAATTTTTCCAAGTCTTGCAATGATAAAACTGGTTTAGGTTTTAATTCACATGCTCATGCTAAGGAACATCCACCTAAAATTGTAAAATCATTAGGAAGTGGTTTGATTCAAACAGTTCCTAAACAAAAAGAAGTGGTTTTTAAATCTGCAGGAGTGTTGTCACATCCAGGTTCAAATAAGTATACTGCATGCTCATCTAGACATGAACACAAAGTTAAATTTCATTGTACCTATTGTGGTAGAGATGGTCATGTCATAGATTTTTGTTATAGACTAGCTAAACAACATAAAAAGGAAAGAATGCAAGCTAGATCTTATACATGCAAAATTTGCTGCACATACTAAACCGAATGTCAGGAACATGCAACCTGCTGTTATGAGTCAGAAATATTCAAAGTTTACCTCCGGAGCTTCAGTTTTTGCCTCCGGAGCTTCAGTTTTTGCCTCCGGACCTTCTTTTTTTTTGCCTCCGGAGCTACTGATTTTCGTGCTACACAAGTAACACCTCATAGGTCAGTAGTTAAGAACAAAAAAAATCTCAAACTTTGACTCATAAACCTGCTGTTTTATCTCAGCTTTCGCATGTTATTCCTGCTGGACATCGTGTGACGCAGTACTGGATTCCTAAATGCCTTTTAACTAACCCCAGTATTGGGTCATTGACGTATTGTGCTTCTATGTAGGTTACACGCTTGAGGAAGGAGAACATTTGGATTGTGGATTCAGGTTGCTCATGCCACATGACCGGTAACAAAGAATGGTTCTCCTCTCTCTCTTTTGTGTCACGTGTAGAGAATGTTACTTTTGCCGATAATTCTTCAACTCCTATAATTGCTACGGGTTCGGTTAGAGTAAATGATCACTACACTAAGGATGTGGCACTTGTCAAAAATTTGAAATACAACTTGCTTTCTGTTTCACAATTGCTAGATGAAAATCTGGAAATTATTTTCAATAAAAACTGCTGCAAAGTTGTCGGTTCAAATAGTGAGCTTATTTTTAACATGTCTTGGTTTGGAAGAGTTTTTAAAGCTGATTTTGATATGTATTCCCTCTAAGCATAGATTTCTAGTTGCAAATGATTCCAAAGATTTATATTTTTGGCATCATAGACTTGGTCACGTAGGCTTTGATCATCTCACGTGTGTTAGTGCTCTTGATCTCATATGTGGGCTGCCTAAGCTTAAAGGGGACAAAGAAATTGTGTGCTCTTCTTGTTGACATGCTAAGATGGTTGCAGGTTCACATGCTCCTCTTACAATGACCATGACAACTGAACCGGGTCAACTTTTACACCTTGACACCGTAGGACCTTCACGTGTTCAATCCTTCGGAGGTAAATGGTATGTTCTTGTGCTTGTTGATGACTATTCTAGATACTCTTGGGTTTACTTTATGGCATCTAAGAATGTAGCTTTTAGTCACTTTAGAACTTTATTTCTTAGATTATCAATTGATCACCCAGGATCTTTAAGAGCAATTAGAAGTGATAATGGAACCGAATTAAAAAATCAATCGTTTGATCACTTTTGTGCTGAAAATGCAATAGATCTTCAATTTTCTTCACCATATGTACCTCAACAAAACGGTGTTGTAGAGAGAAAGAACAGAACCTTAGTTGAGATGGCTAGGACTATGCTTGATGAATATCAAACTCCTAGGAAATTTTGGGCTGATGCAATTGCATCCGCTTGTTATGTCTCAAATCGTGTTTTCTTGCGTGCTAAGCTAGGTAAAACACCATATGAGCTCAGGTTTGGACATAGGCCTAGTGTTACACACTTTAAGGTCTTTGGTTGCAAATGCTTTGTTAAGAAACATGGTAATCTTTATAAATTTGAAGCTAGATCTGTTGATGGCATGTTTCTTGGTTATCCATCTCATACTAGAGGCTACCGTGTGCTTTTACTTGATACAAACAAAATTGTGGAGACTTGTGAGGTTTCTTTTGATGAAGCTAGCCCAGGTACTAGTTCAAATATTGCAGGTCCGGATCCATATCCGCAGGCGGAGAGTATTTTCGTTAAAGAAGAGGAAGAAGTGGTGCTGCTGCCCGAAAATTCAGCAGCTAATGACATTGTTCCAGCTCCTGATCTTGATTCACAGCCAGCACCGACGACCACCATTGCTGGTCCAGATCCTCCTCACGTCACAAGCTCATCTATTTGTGATGAACATGAAGAGGAAGAAGCTTGTGAAGTGTCCACTCCCCTCCGGATTCTCAAAAGCCATCCTCCACAACAAATTATTGGAATCTTGCATGAACGAGTTACAAGATCCAGGTTTTTCGACCCCAATTCTCATGCTCATTCTGCTTTTGTTGCTTCTTTTGAACCCAAAGATATATCACACGCATTCACTAATGAATCTTGGATTATTGCCATGCAAGAAGAGTTAGAAAATTTTGAAAGAAATAATGTTTGGAAACTTGTACCTCCACCTCAAGGTCACACTTTAATTAGAACTAAATGGGCGTTTAAAAATAAACAAAGTGAGGATGGGGTTTTGGTTAGGAATAAGGCTAGGTTGGTTGCTCAAGGTTTCACACAAGTTGAAAGTCTAGATTTTGATGAAATTTTTGCTCCTGTTGCTAGATTAGAAGCCATAAGAATTTTGTTAGCATTTGCTGCATCTAAAGGTTTTAAGCTATATCAAATGGATGTTAAAAGTGCTTTTCTTAATGGCTACATAGATGAGGAGGTTTATGTCAAACAACCACCTGGTTTTGAAAATCCAAATTATCCTAATCATGTTTACAAACTATCCAAAGCCTTGTACGGTCTCAAACAAGCCTGTAGAGCATGGTATGATAGGTTAAAAACATTCTTACTTGAAAAGGGGTTTACCATGGGCAAGGTTGATAAAACTCTTTTTGTGCTTAAGCATGGCAATGACTCATTATTCGTTCACGTGTATGTGGATGATATTATCTTTGGTTGTGCTTCTCATGATCTTGTGTCCAAGTTTTCAGCTATGATGAGTTCAGAATTTGAGATGAGTATGATGGGAGAACTCACGTACTTTTTGGGGCTGCAAATCAAGCAAACCAAGGAGGGTACCTTTGTGCATCAAACAAAGTATACAAAAGATCTCCTAAGACGCTTCAACATGGACAAAAGCAAGCCTCTTCGGACACCAATGGGAACAGCAACAACACTTGAACATGATGAAGATTGTGATCCTGTTGATCAAAAAGAATATAGAAGCATTATCGGATCACTTTTGTATCTCACGGCATCAAGACCAGACATACAATTTAGCGTATGTCTTTGTGCACGGTTTCAAGCCTCTCCACGTGCTTCACATCGTCAAGCCGTCAAAAGGATTCTCAGGTACTTACATGGAACTCAAGAATTTGGCATTTTTCTTCCTTCTTCCTCAACCGTTACTTTGAAAGCTTTTTCCGATGCTGATTTTGGGGGTTGTAGGATTGATAGGAAAGTACTTCTGGTGCTTATCATTTTCTTGGTAATTCACTTGTTGCCTGGTCCTCTAGAAAACAAAGTTCAGTTGCACAATCCACAGCCGAATCTGAATATGTAGCTGCTGCTAGTGCTTGCTCACAAATTCTTTGGATTGTTCAACCACTTAAGGACTATGGGGTTGATCTAGATAGTGTTCCACTGTTTTGTGATAACACTAGTGCCATTTGCATTGCTAAAAACCCCGTGCAACATTCGAGAACTATGCACATTGACATTAGGTATCACTTTCTTCATGATAATGTCGAAAAAGGGAACATTGTGCTTCACCATGTAGATACCGAACAACAATTAGCTAACATTTTTACAAAACCTTTGGATTTCACTCGTTTTTGTTACATTCGTAGTGAAATAGGGGTTATGCATCCTCATGGCTTAAATTGAGGGAAAATTTTGAAACTTGGGAAGTCTATGTGTGAATCTGAAATTAAAATAATATGAGCATATTATTTCATGCATATATGACTTTGTGATTCCTTTTTCATGCTGAAAGTTCTTACTACATTACTCGTGTTATACATTTTGTAGTTTTTACCATGTCTAGTAATTGGAATAATTAATTACACTAAATCTGGTCATGGTCGAACTTTCTTGCTGTTTTGAACTTGTTGCATGCTCATTGATTTAATCATAAAGAATTAATCAAGTAATCAACTCACATGTTGAGTTTTTATGTTCAAATAAAAAAATGAGAAAAGATCAAGAGAATATGCATGCATCGCACTTCTTCTTTTGAGATGGCTTATCATTGCACTTAGATATGAACTTGAAAGGAGTTGTGTATAACTAAAACCATGTCCTTAAGCTTCTGACTGTCAAATGACATAGGCTTGGCTTGGTTGGTTAGAATAAGGCTGATGCTGCATATAATCTCTTGCAAATGCCATAAGATCAAAATTTGTGCTTTAAATGTTAAATAAAATGCAGCAACAAGTGTCATGTTTTCAGGCCTTAAAATAGTTAAGTTTGTGAGATCATGACTTGCTTAAATTGAAAATTACACTTGATCTCTAGCATGGCTTACACTACTTTATGTATCTCATTGATGTGTTAGTGTAAGTTACTTGATAGTATGATTTGGATGAGCTTTGTTTTATATGTATATGTTATAATGTGCTCATAACAAATTAAAATTTCTCTTTTGTACCTTGCTGAATACATTGTCAAAGGGGGAGAAATAGATCACACATTGCACACATTCACAAGTGTTTTGGCACGATTCTTCTCAGGGGGAGAATTTTTGGTATTTTTGTTTTTCTTCTCATTTTATTTCTGATTTACAAAGGGGGAGAACTTGTTTTCAAAACTTTTCATGTGAATAAGCCAATGTTCGGATTTTAAGTGGTGTGCTGAATACATTGGCTTTGACGATAAAAGTTTTGAATACTACCAAAACACCTTTTTAACAAGGTCCGACTCTAGGTCCGAGCTCCTGCAAGGTCCGACGATAGGTCCGACGTAAGGTCCGACTTGCTTTATCTAGGTCTGACTTATTTTGGCTAGGTCCGACTTGTTTTTGCTAGCTCCGGTGCTAGGTCCGACTAGCTTTGGTAAGTTCCGTGCTAGGTCCGACTAAGCTTTAGTAAGCTCCGGCGCTAGGTCCGACTAGCTTTGGTAAGCTCCGGTTCAAGGTCTGGTTAGCTTTGGTAAGGTTCGGAGCTTGATTGCAATGGTTCTTCTTTTAACTTGCAATGTTTCAAACTTGCTTTACTCTTATGGAAAGTTTGCTTAGTATTATTTTACGAAGTTTTTGGTGTGTTTTGGTGGTTATGGATGATATCATTTTGCTATGGTTTACAACATGCTTATGTGAGGTGCTCACGTAAGATGTTGTAGTTTCGGAACTAACGAGAGTCAAGTTGAGGACTTGTGCTTGGAAGTATTGGTTGTTTATTCATGTGCCGGTGTTGCTTGAGTTCAATACATGGCTGGTGACGGGATCCATTGAACTAGTCTTAGGGAGAAGATGAGGTTCAACAATCAAGTTCGGGAGGAATTGTGGTTGAGTTGATCGGGAGGTCACGCAGCATGTTTGGATCAAGAACAATGCATATGAAGGTATCGTGGACGTTGTTGGAAGGTGTTTGCACGTGTGAAAGGAGTGCATGGACGTGTCAACATGTTTCGAAGGCGTGGTGAAGAGATATGGAAGTGGAGATATGGTTGAAAAGGTTCAACCGGCTGGATTTTGCGCTCAGGCTGCGGCTGAGTTGATCGGGAGGTCACGCAGCATGTTTGGATCAAGAACAATGCATATGAAGGTATCGTGGACGTTGTTGGAAGGTGTTTGCACGTGTGAAAGGAGTGCATGGACGTGTCAACATGGTTTGAAGGCGTGGTGAGGAGATATGGAAGTGGAGATATGGTTGAAAAGGTTCAACCGGCTGGATTTTGCGCCCAGGCTGCGGCTGAGGCGGTTATGGTTTGTTTATGGAAAGTTTTGAGTTGGTTATAACAGGATTTCGTGTTAGGCATGAAGTAGAGTTTCTTTAGGAATGTTTGGGACGTTTCTAAGGTGTTTGGAAGTCTTAAGATTGCTTCTATCTATGTATAGAAGAGTCTTGAGCAGTATTGGAAAGTTACAGTTTGAATCCAAGTAGGAGTAGGAGTCCTAGTTTGAATTGGATTGGCCATAGAGCTGGTTATATAAGAAAGGGAGGCCAAGGCTCGTGGAGAGCACGACTTTGGGGCTGTTCCTCTTGTGTTTTGATAAATAAAATTCGTATTCTAAAGAAACTTGTGTGCCTTGTTCGCACGACTTGTTTCAGACAAGTTTTTCTCGTCGAGTTTCTCTTCAGCACTACCTTGCTTCGGTAGTTTTATCATAACTCGAGTTTTACAGATCTAATTAATGTGATTCTTTTTGGGTTGTCTTAACAACTTGATTATATATAATCTGTGAAAATTTCACGGTTATTGAATTTGTGGTTTCTGATCTACACGAGTTTCTTTGCAGTATTCCAGAACTGTTTTTCTCGCGTAGGACACATTGATCTTTGTTCGATCTTTCGATCGTAACTTGAGTTTCTCTCAACGGATTTTCATGATTCTTGTTGTGACGTCTTCGTGACTTGATTCTCTACAATCTATACTAGTTTTGTCACAGTTGAACACATTTAGATTAGTCGCACACACGGTTTCTTTAAGAGATCGGTTTTCTGCTGAGGGGTGTTTTGTTGCTTTCGCTGAAAAGTTTTTATCCACCATTCACCCCCCCCTCTGGTAGCTTTACACGTGTACTTCGATCCTACAGTCTGCATTTTTCAATGACGGCGAACGGACCGATGAATCACGGCGAAAGTTTGCCCTTCATTCCGAAACAATGAACTCCCTTCATCGGAGACACAAAGACATAAACATGGTCCCCGATGTTGAAGTGGAGAGGACAGCGTCTTTTATTCGCATAGCTCTTCTGACGAGATTAAGCAGCCTTGAGGTTGGCTTGTATTACTTGCACTCGTTCTTCCGCCTCATTCACAAGTTCAATGCCGTAGATAACTCGCTCGCCGGACTCACACAAGTTGAGTGGTGTGCGACATTTCTGTCCGTAGAGAGATTCATACGGTTCCATCTTGACGCTAGCTTGATAGCCATTGTTATAGGAAAACTCCACCAACGACAAATGATCGTTCCAGTTTTTACCGTGGTGGATGGCACAAGCGCATAACACATCTTCAAGTACTTGATTCACCCGTTCAGTTTGACCATCCGCCTGCGGGTGATACGCGGAACTTCGGATCAGTTTGGTCCCCAACGATACGTGCAACTGTTTAAAACCGAGCGACGAACAGCGCACCGCGATCTGAAATAATGGAGCGGGGAACACCGTGCAAGCACAAGATCCTTGCAATATACAGCTCCACATATTTCTTGGCCACGTAACTTGTATGTACGGGAATAAAATGAGCTGACTTGGTTATTCGATCGACTATCACCAAAATCGAATCATGCTTGTGAGCCCGACTATGAAGTCCATGCTGATATCCTCCAACTTCCATGCCAGAATGCTGAATGGTTGCAGCTGTCCGGCTTTACGCATATGGTCGGCTTTCACCCGCTGACACGTATCGCATTCAGATACGTACTTTGCGATTTCTCTTTTCATCCGCGTCCACCAATACCTGGTTTTCAGATCCTGGTACATCTTGTTGCTGCCCGAATGAATAGAATACTTGGACAAATGAGCTTCATCCAAGATTTTCTTCCGCAGCTTCATGTCATGGGATACCACTATACGGTCTTTAAACCATAGAGTGTCGTGTTCATCCCTTCGTAAGCATTTCATTTTACCATTCTTCATTCTTCTCCGAATGTGCGACATTCCCATGTCTTCCTTCCGAGCTTCCATAATCTCCTCTCATATGGTAGGGACGAGAGCAAGTTTATATAATGCCCCATATGGAACCAAGTACAAACTCGGCTCCTCCTCTTCAAATGGGGTGATGGACAGCTGGTTGACGTGAGATTTGCGGCTTAAGGCATCGGCAACTATGTTTTCCTTTGCGGGATGGTAGTGAGTCTCAATCTCATAGTCTTTGATCAGCTCTAGCCATCTCTTTTGCCGCATATTCAACTCCTTTTGAGTGAATATATATTTCAAACTCTTGTGGTCGGTGTAGAGGTGCACTAAGTTCCACTAAGTTCCCAAGTAAATAGTGTCTCCACATTTTCAATGCCAACACCACAGCAGCGAGCTCAAGATCATGAGTCGGATAGTGCTGCTCGTGGTTACGAAGTTGACATGAGCCATAGGCGACCACTCTTCCTTCTTGCATTAACACACAGCCAAGCCCGATGCTGGAAGCATCACAATATACGTCGAAGGGCTTGGTCGTATCTGGTTGAGCTAACACCGGGGCTGTGGTAAGATGCTTCACCAATGCTTGGAAAGCTCCTTCACAAGCTGAGTTCCAAACATATTTGATCCCCTTCTTCAACAATTCCGTCATTGGTTTAGCAAGCTTGGAGAAGTTCGGTATGAATCTTCGATAATATCCTGCTAAGCCGAGAAAACTCCAGACTTCATGGACAGATGTAGGGGACTTCCATTTGAGCACTTGTTCGATTTTGCTTGGATCAACTGCAATGCCTTCCGCAGAAATAATATGACCAAGAAATGGCACTTGGCTGATCCAAAACTCACACTTGCTGAACTTGGCATAAAGCTTATGGTCTCGCAATCGTTGAAGCACGATATGCAGGTGTTCGGCGTGTTCTTCTTTGGACTTGCAGTAAACCAAGATGTTATCGATAAACACCACCACGAACTTGTCCAACTCCGGCATGAACACTGAGTTCATGAGGTACATGAAATGTGTCGGGGCATTGGTGAGACCAAAAGACATGACGAGGTATTCATACAGCCCATATCTCGTCGAGAAGGCGGCCTTCAGAGTATCCTCTGCTCGGATCTTGATTTGGTGATATCCGGAGTTAAGATCCATCTTTGAAAATACACTCGCACCCACAAGTTGATCAAACAGAATATCGATGCGGGGGGCAGTGGATATTTATTCTTGATAGTGACGGTGTTGAGAGGTCGGTAATCCACACAAACCTCAAGGTTTCATCCTTCTTCTTCACAAACAGCGCCGAGCATCCCCATGGCGAGGAAATCGGTCGAATGAAACCCTTCTTCATTAAATCATTGAGCTGCTCCTTCAATTCAGTTAGCTCATTCGGAGCCATCTTATATGGTCTCCGTGATATCGGTGTCGTTCCGGGTACAAGTTCGATCTTGAACTCGACATCTCTTTCGGGTTGCATGCCCGGGAGATCATCCAGAAATACGTCCGGGTATTTACAGACCACACGAATATCCTCAAGTTTTGTGGCTTCCGTGTTATATGTGGATGGAGCTTCTTGAACCGAACGGTCAAGAATCAGAACATGTGGTTCATGAAGTGGAGAGTTTAAATGAACCACACGTGGAATGATGTCAAGAACAGCACCATGACGACGTAGCCATGACATTCCTAAAATGACATCGAGTTTTTGACTCTCTAACATGATTAGAGAAGTCAGGTATAGATTCCCACCCGATTGTAATGTTGCTCTATAGACCATCCTATCAGCTGTTATTTTCCCACCTGGAGAGCATATCAAGTATGAACTATTTGTGGGAATGATAGGCAATTGATATTTAATAACATAAGACTGACTTATGAAATTATGGGTGGCACCAGAGTCAAAAAGTATGACTACGGGATGATATAAATAAGAAAACGTACCCGCGAGAACGGGTTCGCCTTCCGGCACGTCTTCGATGGCTAAGTGGTGGACGTTGCCGGGTTTTTCTACAGGTTTTTTGGGCTGATTGAGGGGCTGATTTGCACCCTGATATGGTGCTGCACCCCTGCCCTGTCGCTGCTTGGGGCAGTCCTTCGCCATATGCCCGACACGGCCACACGTGAAGCACGTGTAAGGTGTCGGGGTCCCTCCGAATTGAGGACGGTATCCCGGTGCACGTGGTTGAGACTGAGGCGCATGCGGGACCATCATTTGCCGCTGTTGTCGCTGTGTTGGATACGATGGTCAGAAGCTTGGCGCATTATATTGTCGACCGCGGAACTGAGGCGGTCGCGCCGGTGGCTGCCATCTTTAACCGGATGGTGAGCGATACACCACGCGGTTTTTTTTGTGGCACCCCACCACTGCTGCTCGTCAGCGCGCTGTGTTTCCTCTTATCAGAACCGCGCTCGCGCTGAGCGTTTTCTTGTAAAATCGCGGCATTAACAAGGTCGTTGAATGTGCCACGATTGCTTTGGGCGAGATGGACCTTAATTTTAGAATTCAGGCCCCGGAAGAATGTGTTTCACTTATCTTCCTCTGTTCCCACAAATCCTGCCGCATACTGCGCCAGCCAGTTGAATGACCTGGAGTACTCATGAGCACTCCTCTCGCCTTGTTTCAGCGCCAGGAACTCCTGGAGCTTCCTCTCCATAACACCGGGAGGTACATGATAGGCGCGGAACGCCTCCCGGAACTCTGTCCATGTGATGGTATGGCCAACCAGTAATGAGGCGATGTAGTTCGCCCACCATGTACCGTCTTCTCCTTGAAGCTGTTGTTCTGCGTACAGCGCCTTCTGTTGTTCGGTGCACCGAAGTAAACCAAACTTTGCTTCAAGAGTGCGGATGAAGCTGTCCGCCTCCAAAGGCTCTTCGGCCTCCGTAAAGACCGGTGGATGGGTCGCCAGGAAGTCCGAATATGAACTTTGTTGGGGCTGGAGTTGCCCATTGTCTTGGCGTCCTCCCTGACGGGACGCATTCTGTTGCACTAGCATCCGCAGCAACTCGGTTTGCTGATCGCACGAGCCGAGCACTGTGGCGAGAACCTCCGCAAGATTTCTTGGAAGTTCTGGCGGTGGAGGAGGTGGTTGATGCTCCGTCGTGGTTTGCTCCGGAGGTGGAGACTCATCACCACGAACCTGACTTGGACCTCCCTCCTCTTGCGTTGAACGTGTACGCATCATTCTGCATTCATACCATTCAAACGATCAGCACATGTTTGATTACTTCATCCAGTCTATACAATACTAGTGTGAGAATGGTACAATTAATACGCAAAAAATTCACACATATGGATAAAGTATAAACCTTATACAACATACACATCCCTGTACCATGTCACACGATCGAGTTCCAAAGTAAGGAACTTTATGGATTAAAAGTTCATTTCGACCATCGTGGGTCACCACGGGATGTTAAGTGCGTTAGCATGCGTAATTCCTCGCTATTGTAGTGGACCCAAACATGTCCTCGCTCGAAGTGATATATTGAATGCATAAACTTTTCAACTCCAACTAGATGTTTTACAACAATCGCTGGATATCGAAATGTGAGCTAAATGTTTTTTGTTGAAAAACTTCAACATGGTGTTCTCTGTCCAGCTTCTGGTCCAGCGGATCAGTTGGAAGAATTTAACTGTGTTGGCCACATTGGAGGCAAAACCTGGAGTGGAGTTCCACCACAAAGTTGTAGTAGAGTCAAAAAGGAATCCAGATTGTATTTATGTGCCTCCATAGCCTTCCTAGTTTATAAGTTATGGTTTTTACAAGTTGACAGAATTTTCTCAGGAATTTGACAACACCTCCTTTGCAAGTGGCTGTTTTGTTCACAAAATTTCATCTATTTATGCCGTCAATCTAGGAAAACAATAAACCACAAAGTTGTAGAACATTTCCTACACTTTCCAATGGTATATTACTTGACCCCTAAAAATTTTTATACAGAAATTTCCAGAGAGCATTTTTGGACTGCCTTGTTTCTGGACAGTGCATACTCATCTGAGATTTTCATCCATTTGGAGGGAGATTTTGTTCTAGAGTTCTACAGAAAAATTGTATAAGACTTCAAAACTTTCCAGAATGGTATCCCACACCTCCATTGGATCAACCAATCCTACGTTATACTCTATTTAAGTTCAGAAAAAATTCTGCCGAAAACAGGGGAGGCTGTTCCTAAGTCTTTGAGATTGAATCTATACTCCCCATTGACTCTTAGTTCAATGTGGGAGTCAATAACCCCTAAATGGAATCCTAAACTTCATTTTGACTCTTTTCTTTGAAAATATACTTTTATGCAACTAATAACTTATCTGGGTACTACGTTTCCTCACCAAAGAAAAAATCCTAAACCGGTATTCCGGCATATACGTGTCAAATGGTGGAACTAAAGGCGTCACTCACAGACGGTTTCTAAACGTCATGTACTAACGTGGTTAATATATCTGCAGAAGAACACACAATAATGGTGCACACAAAGGTTTTTGACATTTCAGGCAGTTCCATATCATAGTAAAAACATACGGTCCGTATCATTGCCATACAGATCGTCCTTGAGTCAAGCCACGTCTCAAGGTACATGGTCGGGTTTTCACACCACACGACGGGGAACCCGAGTAGAGCGTGAACGGGTCGTCACAGTTAGAAATTTTATCAACCTAACGGATACCACCTACTGCCTCATGACCGTTGAGGCACACTCATGGCAAGCGCTGCGTATGGCCCATTGAACATTGACCGTTCAAGAGTTGCATACTATCGTGTTGCTTACCACGCGATGGGGTATTCTCAATTTTGCCTAAAGCATGCTAGAGATCAGCGTTTTCATATGCTCTCAGAACCATGAGCAGGTTCAGAGACTCATATTAACTACCGTGCCAAGCCACGGTAAACCAATCCATACTATTACTCGTATGGGGAGTTACTGCAATTGATCCGCTTGCGGTGGCGTACCTTACCTCTTACCTGACGTCGGGGCGTCGTTACAGAATGTATAACACATAAGTTTGCTTTTCCACCATAATATCTACTACTATCATAGACCTTATGTGGGCATGATGACTAATCCTCACTCGACTACTTCTAAGTTTTCAAAATAAGCCATTTTCAGCGTGCTATTCCCGATGCGGCTCTGATACCACGCCTGTGGGGGACCACCCCGTGGTTCACCCACTCCGGGATCGCATAGGGTGGTGCCGTGCGATGCGGCACCCAACAGCGCACAAGAAAAGATTAAGAACAACATACAAACTTTTATTTGATATAAAAACAGTGGAAGTCTTTTTACATAACTTAATTATACAGCTGAAGTATTAGACATAGCTAGTCTCTAATCTTAACTAAGCAAAAGTGCAGCCGTCCAGCCCAGGGACGCTACACACTAGCAGCACAGAACTGGATATCATGGCAGCGTGCAGGGCTCCAGCTCGGCCGTGTACCCTGACGGGGTCATCGCCTCATCCTCAGAACCTTCCTCATAACTCGCACCTGCACACATCTCAAATATTGCAACTGTCAGCACGATGGCTCAGCAAGGCTTAACCGACAACCCTAGTCATGGAACTCTACATGCAGGGATGTATAAAATAGGATAAAGTCATTGCAAGAAAGACACGCCTACATGTTAATCCTTACTTTCAGTTTTATAGCAGCAGTTTAATGAGCCTTAGGCAGCCCTCACATCGGAAGTCCACAATCAAACAAGAAACGCTTTCCTCCGATGTGGTGATGCCCAAAGTGGAAGATAAACTTAATTAGCTCTACAGCTACAGCATACATGGTTTCAAGACATTAATAGTTCAATGCAGCATATTCATTTGGCTTATTTTACTTCTTACTACGTCACAGCACAGTGAACAAGCGGTACTCAAATAACCGCGAGGGACGGTGATTGCAATCAGGAGACACCTGGATAACACGTCACATACACCCACTTTCAAAAGTGTGGTGCTTTACACTTTCCTACTCTGTTGTATGCAACAACCTTTCAAAGGCAACACAAATGCAGAACCGGTCCATCCGTAACGGGCAGGAGGTCCCTGCGTGGAGCGTGTCTGTGCCCACCGGCAGATTTACGCCTTGCTATCCTCAACCCACTCATATAAAACGGTTGGGTAAGCTTCGGCACCCAGGTTAACCAATTACATCGGTTTCCTGGTTCCCATATGCCAGTATGCATCCGATATTGTTCGATACTTGTCTAGAAGGCCCGCACATGGCTCGGTCCTCAATCGACACCAACAGTGCTACGCACGTGAGACCTCCGCTCACTGCATCCTATCCTCCCTGCTGGGTCTCAGTTTCACCATCTTAAGCCGATATCTACCTCTTTCCATACCATGTGAATAAATACCTATCTCGCGAGTAGGTTCCAACCACTCGACTTCTACTGAGATCCTAAGAACATTAGCATGGCATTCTCTACTCGTCGAGTTTGTAAACTACCCAACCCTTCGTAGGATTTTAATGTCATGCAAGTGGGGATTCAAACACCCTAACTCTAATGGAACCATTCAACCTAGACATAAGTGATACAAATGAAAACTTTGCCAAAGTACTTAAATGCAAACCGGGGCTTGCCTGGTTGCGAGTCAAAAGGAAAGTTAGCGTCTGGTGGGAGGACGTCCAATGGCTCCGGTGCGTCCTCAACTTCGGTCACTATATGAAATGTAGCAAAATATATGTATAAGTGTTAATGAAGTATAAGAATTAACTTCTATTGATATCTACTGCTATTATGTTCCTTAATTGGCTTTGGGATTTTTCCAGTGGATACTAGACTTTCTAAGGATGATCTGAGCAAAATTTGGAGAAATTTCTTTGAACCTTGTGGTTTCGAAAATTCCCACAATTACAAAGCTTCTCTGAATTTTGATCCCAAATCTGAAGTTTTGACATGGCTAACAGTGGAAGATCTAATTAGGGTAGGTCTCCATGGTTCTAACAAAATTTGTGTCACCATTTTTGGAGCTACCAACAGTGAGATATGGATTTTTGAAATTTGGACAGGAGTGCTGAAAAGTTTCTGTGTAGAATTTGAATTTCCAATTATAGGCTGAACTTTGGAAGACAGTTTAGCCTAGCTAATGAACTCCAATGAAGCTCAATTTTTTTCTGGAGATCACTAATGTTATGAAGAATCTTATGGCCAAATTTGAGGAGATTCCATAACAGGGATCTTCTAGAATTAATTCCCAGAAATTTAAATTTGATGAATTTCGGAGAAAATTCCAGAGATCTTCAGACCAAATTCTTTGCACTTATGCAGATTACTGACTGAGAGGAATTCAAAAAAATTTGTTTCACAAATTTTGGACATCCCTACAGAAAACTATGGAGGTTTGAAATTTGAACCATTTTCTGGAAATCAATTCTATGATTTTTAGCTAATTTATTTAACCCTGAGATAACCTACTGATTAAGCCACCTTAATCATCTCCAAAAATCCTAAGATTTTTAATGGATTTCAGGAACTATGAGAAAGTGCTTCTGACCAAAAATGGGAATATTTCATCAAGAATTTCTCCTGGAATTAATCCCTAAAGTATTTAGTAAAAACAATTCTACAGAAATTCCTAGGTATTTTCATAGCTATAAATTTATTTCTCTGCAAAGTACTTCTCATAAGGATTCCAACAAATTGGTCTCACTAATTTTGGAGCATTCTACATCGAGTTATGAATTTGCAAAGGTTAAACAACTCTCTGTTTGGATTTTACACAGAGCACTCAGACGTGGGGCCCACGGGTCAGGTGTTTCTTCAACTTCCTGCCAGAGAACGCGTGTGCACACCGGCACAGATCGTGGCGTGGCTCGTTCTCCCTCAATTCTCCACCAAATTAGCTCCAGTTTCACCCTACACGACCGTGGGAAAGTGGAGCAGCTGCCGGGCAAGGTTTCACCTCATGAAAACAGCCGAAAACAGGTCGGCACCGTTGGCAGCGCTCGGCGGCGCGGTATCGACACGTTCCGGCGTGTCCCAAGCTTTTGCCGATGAGATAAGTTTCCCTAAATCATCCCTAGTGGTCGGCAACATGGAACGCATGCCAAACCTTGCAGCAAATGGTGGGAAAAGGGGGTTCACCGGAGGACCGACCCATTTTTGACGCCGGCGGCGAATTCTTGTCGCCCGGGGCGTTGGATGGATGGTTGGCTTCGGTATTCGGCATGGGAGGGCGCTAGGATCTGTAGTTGCTATGGCTTGAACCGAAGGATGATCAAGCCAGTTGGATGAATTTCCCGATTAGAGGGGCGCCGGTTCATCACATACACTGGTGCAAAACTTCAAAATTCGGCGAGCCGATGGTGGGAACGAGCAAGGGGACTACGGGAGCATGATCTAAACACCTTGGCGCACCTTGGGGAGGTGTTGGTTGTGCGGGAGACATGCTGGACTGGCTGGAAGACAAGGAGCAGTGAGGGCGACGGTGCTCTATTTTCTCCCGGCGAAGAACGGCTCGGGCAGAGTGAGGGAGGCCGGAGACGAGCTGAGGAGTGGTGGAACACGTCGAGGAGGCACCGGCGGAGCTTGTGGGCGGCTCAGCTAGGCACTAACCCGTCGGGAATTCGATCGGTGATGACACAGCGACGAGCGGCACGTGTGGTGCTTTTCTCTCGGTGAACGCTCGAGAGCTGAGGGAAAAGCTTCTGGTGGAGGCAGAGAAACAAAATTGGTTTGTGCTGCTGCTTTAACGAGGACTCACCCGCGCACCAGTTCCTGCCATGGGGAGAAAGTCGCAAGCAGCTCGGTGGAGCTTTGGGCGGGAGTGTTCTGCAGGAGCTGGCACGCTGGTGATCAACCGAGGAAAACAGAGATTTCTTCTGTGGGTGGCTGACCAGTGGGTCCCACCCCCTCATTTCTTACTCCATTTTTTCCACTGATCTTTTTCCACAGCTACTCAAACTTAAAAGCTTTGCTTCACCTCAAAGTCATGGTTTGAATATTTGAATTCAATGGTTTTGAATTCTAGTGTGGAACTTGAACTGAATTTTTGGTTATTTGAATTTGAATTGGAGTTTGAATTCTCCATTTGCATTGTTCCAAAAACATAGCAAACCAACTCAAATATTTCTGAATTTTGGCATGGCTGCTAATTCAAATGTGGAGAACACATTTGTGGAACCAAATTTGCAAATTGAGGAAGTTGGGATTTGAAACCGAAATTTAAATTCAGATTTGAGGGCTTCCTCTTTTAACCCCAAACAAATACTAGAACCCCTCCAAATGAGCTGAAATTTGGAAGGTTGAATATTTGAAATATGAAGACCAAAGTTTTGAATTTAGATCTCCATGTTGGAAGTTTTTGGGAGGTTTGAATCACCCCTTTGAACTCACACCGTTATAATTCAAAGTTTCAATTCTCCTCATTTTAACTAAGTGTGAATGTGTTGAAATTCTTGCTACCACTTTTTGGGGATTTTACACTCTGCTTGACGGTTCTCGGAGGTTTTGGATCCTCTACACTCGCACGGAGGTATTGGAGGCGTGTCCTACATTGTGTGCGGGTTGGTTTCCCGTGTGGCACAAATTTTTGGCAAGAGCACCTTCGGTGCATATGGTATGCCGGTGGAAAAATGACAAAATTCTGGTGAGACACGCGATGGCATGCCGCTAGAGTTGGGAGGAGAGTAGAGGGGTTCTAAGCGAACCTTTAGGCGTGCAAAACTCGGCGGGAGAACGATCCTTGCGGCCCGTGTGGCGGACCGAGATCCGCTCATCCAGGATCGCAGAGGGTGGTGCTGCACGATGCGACAACCGACAGCACACGTCACAAGAACGATATTGTATTACATAGAAAACCAACTGAATATGTACAAACTCGTACAAGACTTCAGTTACAAACTAGTATTTGGATTACAAAAGCGGAAGCTAAGTTTATACAACTCACGCCACCTATCTAGCAAAAGTTGGCTGCCCAGCCCTAGGGCAATCCACACTAGCTGCACTCCTCAGCTCAGCGCGGCGTGTACGGCTCCCACTCAGCCATGGTCCCCGACAGAGGGTAGGCCTCGCCGGTGGACTCATAACCAGAGTCCGTGGGGTAGTCATCACCTGAAAAACACTTATAGCAGCAACCGTGAGCACGATGGCTCAACAAGACTTAACCGACTCACCTAGGCATGAAACTCTACATGCAGTTTACACGGACATGGGATGGTAAATTTCTGCAAACAGACACGCCTACAAGTTTATCCTTAGTTCATCTTTTAGCCACAAGTTATGTAACACCCCAAAACATGCTAAAGAGGGGAATTGCTAAAGAGGGGAATTTAAAATTTTTTGGACGTATTGCATGTGGTGCAGAAATTCAAATTCAAACTGGAATTTAGATTTGAATCAAACCAGAAAAAGGAAAAGGAAAAAGAAAAAGAAAAAGGAAAAAAACTGGCCAGTGGGCCGAAACCTGCCAGCCGGCCCAGATCCCGCGCGCGCCCCTCTCCCTCTCTCTGACGTGTGGGGCCCGCCCGTCATCTTCTTCCCCCGCGCGCCCCAACCGACCTCGGCCCTCTCTCGCGCCCGATCCCAACCGACCCTCCAGAACCCGCGCTTCCAGCCCCGATTCTCGGTCCCGGGCACCCCAGCGCGATCTCAACAGACCCGCCGCCCTCCTTAGCCCATTTAAACTCCGAGATCCGCCCTTGTTTCCTCCCCGATCAACTCGCTTCAGTGCCGGTGAGACCGGGACCCTCCCTGCTGTTTTCTCCCAACCTTCGCCCGATTTCTCTGATCTAACGGGCTTGTCACGTTCCACCACTGCCGGGGAGCCCTGCAGGTGAAGGAAACGACGTGTCTTGCACTCCAACAGTCGCTCCGACGAGCACCGAGTGCCGTTGCCGGACTTCGACGCCGCCGACCGACTTCCAGGGCCTCCGAGTGCAGGTAAATCCCTAGGTGAGCATCCCCTACCCCTCCGCAGCTGATCCGTGCAAAAAGATGCGAGTTCTAGCGTGTAGCGGCAAAAACCTAGGCTGCGCCGGCGAGATCGCCGCCCCCGCCGCCGCGCGCGGGGGCTGGCTCCGGCCAGGGCGACGTGGCCCCCTGAGGCCCGTGCATTTTAAATCATGCGGTTTCCATTAGATCTACACGTACCACTTCGGCGATCTAATCTGAGCCGTCTGTTTTAAATCCAACGGCCCACGTCAGCCCCGCATTATAAAGGCAGGGAATTTTACGCGCTACCCCGTGGGGATCTCGGAAAACACGAGCTAGCCCCGGAAACTTCTGATCTAGCCCCTGGACCTTCAAAAATTCATGTAAATTCATTTAAAAATCAGTTTTAGCCCATGGACTTAGTAAAAATTTGGAAAACCCCTCTGTTATGTGTAATTAGGCCGCTGAAAATTTAGGAAATAGTAAATTAAACCCTGCAGTAGGGTGGATTTGCCTTTTAGACCCTATAGGATATTAAATTCAGAAATTTGAACACGTGACTAGGATTTAAATTTAAATGGTGATGCAAACACATGTGCAAATATAAATTTAAACTCTCCTAGCACATGGAAAACCTTTTGAATGAGTTAAAAATAGATTTTAGGCTGAAATGAAATCTTCCTAAGTGTTGCTCATTTTTATTATCTTTAGAGACACATTTTAGGCTAGGAAATAATTCTAAAAACTGGTAAAATAAATTTAAATTGTTTCACTTCAGAGAGGTTCAAAAATATTTTATTGAATATTTTAGATCAGAACCTATTCTGTTTAGATGATATGTCTTACTATTTTAATATTGAAATTTACTTTTAGGCATAGAAAATAAATCTGAAAATATAGGGAAATAAGTATGCAAAAATTTGAAAATATTAAATGATGTCTTTATTTTCAAAAACTTCAAATTAAGATTTTGAAGAAGATCTGAAAACCTATTTGAAGTAGGAAACTTTCTTTCATGCAAATTTGGTGGCTAAGTAGTGTATTAATTAAATATAGAGAATTTGTTCAAATGGGAAATTGATATATAGTGTGCAACTAGAAATCTGAATACAAAAGTTAGAAATAATATATATAGGTTTAAAAGTGTATGTAGGCCTAAAATCTACACATCTAGGGTAACAACAACACCTAAACATGTGAATGACTTTAGTATGTATGTATGTGTGGTTTGCATGAGTGAAAGTGTGAACTATGGCTTATGGATTGTTGTTTTCTTTTGCTATGTGTATTGGCATGAGTAGAACCTGCCCCAGAGCAAGTTCTCCCCTTCCAAGACCAAGACTTTCCATTCCCAGAGCAGCAGGAAGAAGGCAAATGTCCTTGACCACTTTGATCCTATACTAGGATGTGTAATTAGAATTTAATTGCATTGTCAATTTCAAACATGATACCCAAGCTAGGAAGTTTCCCTAGATTTTCATTATCTTATTTCCTTGTAGCCTGGGTTGGGATTTATTTGATTTTATCATTTATTTACATACTTATGCTTAGCCATGCTTAGAATGGGACAAGTGGGATATGATATCATCAACTTATTTACCTTACTCTTGAATGAGATATTATGAGTTATGTAGAGGTAGGGATCGAGGCAAGTTGGATGATTTGGTTGGTGCTGTGTGCACGAGACCCGGGCTTGTGTTTAGTACTTGCCTGGATCCTAAGGACCGGTTCATGGAGCATGTAACCTGGCTTTACCGTGCCAACCACATGCTGAGATGGAGCAGCTTGGCCAATTAATTAGGTGTATCCCCGGCGTAGTATGGGTGTTTTGGATGGTGCGGGGTATAGGTGTCAGCTGGACTACCATATGAACCGCAAGGCTCAAGAGGGGGCCACTGCAGCGGGGTTGGAGCCTCTTGTATGCTGTTAGGGGTGAAACCTCAGTGGACCCACGCTCGTCTTGAATCCATTTGTAAAGGCCTCGTAGTGATCTCCTGGCTACACACCTGAGAAGTGTGAACGTGGTTCGCGGCCACTGGCATAATGGAGGTTCTTTTAGTCCACCCGGCAACGGGGGATGAAATCACTACATGTGGGTACAGTGGTGCAAACTCTGCAGAGTCAAAACTGTCATGACAGCCGTGCTCACGGTCAAGAGCGGCTTGGACTTATTTATGATTAGAGGATGATGAATTGGGAAGTTGAGGATGTTAAGCGGGAAGATTAACATTGGAGATGAGACTATGTTTACTTGATATTGATGATGGGTTGAGGGATTGGGACCATTTCACCTGTGTAGTAATGTAGGTGCTGAATAAGCTAAGGTGATAGGTACTAATTGCGTAGTGCTTTAACCATGAGTTCAACCTCTCCTTGCTCTAGCCATGCATGACATAACTTTCCCACACTTGCTGAGTACCAATGGTACTCAAACATGCTTTTCTGTTGGTTTAAATTGCTGCTCAGGTCAAGGGGATGATGTGGTGTTCAATGACGAAGACTTTGGACCCGAAGAAGGTTTCTAGGTTCACGGAGTCCCCCGGGCAACGCCTGTGATGGAGCCCACAAGATTTATATTCCACTGCTATTTTATTTACATGTTATGATCATATTATCGTCCATCGAGACGTTATGCTATGTAAGACTTATTTTTATATTCGAACACTTGGCTTGTAATAAATGATGCTTCACTATTTGTCATCACATGTATGAGAGAACGATCCTGGCATACATATGATATTCACTCGGTTGTTCTTCAGAGAAACCGGGTGTGACAAGTTAGCAGTTCACGAATATGAAATTTAGTGAGCAATATTTGGTGGCACCCATGTAGCAATACAATTTTTCATAACAGCAATATTGAATCGTCACATTTCATATATTAACCTACGTCACAACTCAGTGACCAAGTGGTACTCATCACCACGAGGGACGGCGAATCGACTCGATATACACCTGCAGGGATAAACGAAGAGCACGTCACGTACGCGCACCCATGGAGCTGCACAGCACGCTCACTCGATGTCGTACGGGACAACCTTTCACCCAATAGCTCAAATGTCGAACCGGTCGCACCGAAACGGACAGGAGGTTCCCTACATGGAGCATCTCTCTATGCCTGTTAGCAGATTTCCACCTTGCTGCCCTCAACCTACACCTATAAATCGGTGTGCTATGCCTCGACGCCCGGAGGTTTAGGTTACATCAGTTTACTAGGGCCCATATATCCGATATGCCTTCGGTACGTTCAAACTTGATCAGCGTGGGCCGCACACGGATCAGTCCTCAATCTACACGGACAGGGCTGCACACACAAGACTTCCTCTTGCTGCGCCCTAGCCCCTGCCTAGTCTCCTTTTCATTACTAAAGTGACCTCACATCACTCGAACCAATCCCGTGTGTCCCAAGCCTAACTCGCGAGTAGATTCCAACTACTCGACTTGTACCGAAGTTCTATGAATCATTAAGCATAGCCTGCCTACTCGAGGACGTAGACACTACCCTCACTCATGTGGGAAAATCTGGTTATGCACTTGGGTTTCATCCATCCTACACCTAATGCACATCCATACCACATACTAAGTATTCATAAAGCAAAACTTTGTAAAATTGGTTAATGTAAACTGGGGCTTGCCTTGTTGCTTCTGGTCAGTTGTTAGGGTTTCGTCCGGAATAAGAAAGTCGAGCACTTCCGCGGTCTCCTCGCCTTCAGCGACTACACGTAAACGATATACTATATGTCAATTTAAATGCAAAGTTTAGAACTGAATATGTAATTACCATAACTCTAGCTAGCCCTCCCCTTTGGTTCTGAAATTTTTATGGTGGCTTGGTAGGGTCGTAACCAGAGTCTTGACCAAGTTTTATTTGAAACAAAGTTCATTTGAGCTTTGTACAAATAAAAGCTTATTTGATCATTAGTAGAGCTTCTAAGGAATTCCAGGGATTTTCGTGGCATCAACCACTACTTTATGGAAACTAGAGTTTGAGATAGTTCTAATGGAATTGGTTTCATGTTATTTGAAGAATTCTAGATGAAGTTATGCCCTAATCAAGATTTGAGAAAATCTGAAAAATGTTTCTGTACATTTTTCTATTTTCTCAGGGCAGTTTACTTAATCACACCATTAGGGGAACTAAATGAACTTGGATGGGTCTGGCAATTTTACTGTGACTCAAGGATTTTCCAATGAACCTCCCAGCCAAATTTCAGAATTTTTCATAAAGTAATTCTCCAGATAAAATTCCCAACAATTTAAAGTTTAGGGAATTAATTCTGGAAAACCATTACGTTTCATGAGATGAAATTTGTGTTGCTGGAAAGTACTCAAAATGCAGAATTCAGCAAAATTTAGTTTAAACTAAAAGTTATATGCAGTTGAAGTTTAAACTAAAACTGGAAAATCCCAGAAATGTTTAAACTCAGTGGGTGGGCCCCACCACCCGCCTTCTTCCTCCTCACGCGCGCCCGAGTGTTTGGCGGCGGCGCACTCCGGCGAGGTTCGCCGGAAGTGATTTCCCGACCGCCCCCAGCGCTAGAACTGGCCGCCTAGCCCTATCTCGCCCCGTGGAACTTGCCTCGGCGGTCGGAGCCCGCCGGTGGTGACCGGAAATGGCCCTCGACATCAACCACAGAGGCTAGGGCTCCAGCGAGGTCGTTCTCGCTCTCTGAGGCATAAACAAGGTCACAGTTTGCTCGGGGAGCACCATTGGATCACGAGGAGCCTGATGTGAGCAGCCTCGGAAGCTAGAAATGCCTGCAAACCCACTCTCGATGGCGACCCGAGCCGTGTTTGGACCGGCGGCTATGGAAACTGCTATAACTCGGCATTTCTGGACGGTTGTGCTCAGTTCCTCCTCAGGAGGGACGCTAGGAGGTGTAGAAGCTACTTGCAAGCTACTTGACCGTTGATTCAACGTGTAAGCCGAATTTTTTGTTTTTGCCGAACTCGGTCCGTTGCACTAGGGTTCGGGACTTTCTAAAATTCTTGCTACCCGATGGATTATTTGCCGAATGGTTTGCGGCTACACCATCTAGGGATCCCCACGCACCTTTATTGTGTAGCATGTGGTTGGAGAAGATGGCCGGATTGGGCTGTCGTCGGCGAACCGAAGCACAGCTCTGCCAGTCCCTTCGGTTTATTGACTTCGACGGCGTAAACCACGCACAACCGAGTGCAACTCGCTGGGGCAGCATGGGGAACATCTAGAGCACCCCTTGGCGCTCCTTTTTTTCTGCAGAGACTATGAGCAATTGATGATCAGCACTGGTGTGCGCCGAGGCTCGAAGGTGCGGTCGCCGCTGCAGTTTTTCGCGGGCGCGGGAGCTGAGCAGAGCGGCGCAGGCGGCAGAGGCAAGCGAAATCCGTTTGTGCCGTGTACGTGGTGATCGGGAGGGGCCACGAGCTGATCAGTACGAGCTCGGGCACGCGTGCGATCGAGGCAGTGAGGCGGCAACAGCCCCGGCGGCCGACCGACGGCAGCAGAGTCTGTTTCCCTCTGAGTACAGTCACTGATCAGTGGGTCCCTCCCCCTCTAATTTCTTTTCCAATTTTTCATTTCTCCAGTGAAAAGATCACAGCTACTCACAATTGAATGAGAGACTTAGCCTCCAAGTCATTGCTTGAATTTGATTTCCTCAATTTGAAACTGGTTTGGATAAATTTGCTGCACATTTGAACTGAAATTCAAATTCTGTTTTGAATTAATGCAAATTTAGCTCCCGACGAGATGAACTCCAATGAGGATGGAAATTGGTGGACTAACTCAGAAAAATGTGTTGAGTTTGAATGTCAAGTCAAATTTTGAATTCAAGTGATGAAAGTGGCTGCAATTTGAATTTGCATTCAAATTGGCCCTTTTTACAAATGTCTCCAAAATTGCCTCAAAAAGTCTTGGGTTTGCATGAAACTTCGCCTGAGCCTTCCCAAGAATATTTAAGGTCTAGGGGTGAGCTCAACCTTTCATGTTTATGTGTTGTACTCCTACTTTTTGAAATTAGGGCTTCCCCTCTAATCACCCCTTTTGATGGTGTTTACTTGCTCTTCACAAGTGTTCATGAGCTATCCATCAAATGAGCTGTGGCGTTGTGAGGTGATGAAATGATCACTTTTGCAAGTCACATTCTTTGGCTTTTACATCCCTCCCCGCTTAAAAGGATATCGTCCCGAGATTATAAAAGAAGAGACGACAATGTAAGAGGAGATTACCCGTGATGAGATGCCATGAAATCTGGGTAGTTTGAGCGAAGGAAGTCCTCGCTCTCCCACGTCGCTTCTTCGGCGGTGTGGTTACTTCATAGTATTTTGTAGAACCACAGCGTTCGGCTACACGTGGTTCGAGCCTTCTCATCAATAATTGCCATCGGATATTCAGCATACGTCAAATCCGGTTGCAGCTCGCCGATGTCCTCGGTGGGAACAGCAGCCATATACTTCATACATTTTCACAGTTGTGAACACATGGAAAACGTTGTGAACACCAGCAAGAGATGCCCGTAGTTCTAGTCTATATGCCACTGGTCCACACTTCTCGGTGATGGCATAGGGTCCAATGAAGCGGGGAGCGAGTTTCCCCTTTACGCCGAACCGGTGCACGCCTTTCATCGGAGATACATGGAGGTACACGTGTTCCCCGACGTCAAAGTGCAGCGGCTTACGCCTCTTATCAGCGTATCTTTTCTGCCGGGTTTGAGCGGCCTTCAAGTTCGCTTGAATCATCCAAACGCGCTCTTCGGCGTCGTTCACCACATCAACCCCGAACGTGACCCTTTCACCGGACTCGCACCAGTTTAATGTGGTGCGGCATTTGAGACCGTAGAGAGCCTCATAGGGTGCCATCTTGATACTCACCTGATAGCCGTTGTTGTACGAGAATTCCGCCAACGGTAGATGATCATCCCAGTTTCTACCGTGGTGGATGGCACATGCTCTCAACATGTCTTCTAGTACTTGGTTCACCCTCTCAGTTTGTCCATCTGTCTGAGGGTGATAGGCGGAGATTCTAATAAGCTTAGTACCCAAAGCAGCGTGCAACTGCTCCCAGAAACGAGATACAAATAGTGCCCCTCGGTCTGAGACTATGGTCTTGGGTACTCCATGCAAGCATAGGATTCTTGCAATATACAACTCCGCATATCTGTTGGCATGGAAATGTGTATGCACGGGAATGAAGTGAGCTGACTTGGAACCGGTCAACGATTACCCAAATGGAATCATGCTTGTTGGAAGTCAGGGGTAACCCCACAATGAAATCCATGCTCACATCTTCCCACTTCCATGCTGGAATTTTCAGGGGTGTCAACAGCCCTGATTTTCTCATATGATCCGCTTTCCCTCGTCTACACGTATCACACTCGGATACGTACTTAGCCACTTCTCTCTTCATCCGTGTCCACCAAAATTTCTTTTTCAAATCTTGGTACATTTTGTTGCTGCCTGGATGAATGGAGTATTTAGACAAGTGAGCTTCATCAAGAATCTTCTTTCTCAGCTCTATATTCCGGGGTATGACTATGCGGTCACTGAACCACAGCGTCCCCTCATTATCTTTCCGGAAACAATTGATTTCCCCGTTGTCTATCCATCTCCGGAGATGTGCCATGCCCTTGTCCACTCTCTTAGCTGCAATGATCTCCTCCCTAATGGTAGGGATGAGGGCAAGGTTGTAGAGTGACCCATAAGGAACCAAGTATAAACTCGGGTCTTCCTCCCCCACCGGTGTAATGGTGAGGTTATGGGCATGTGACTTCCGACTCAGCGCGTCGGCAACCACATTCGCCTTGCAGGGGTGGTAATGAATCTCAATCTCATAATCTTTGATTAGTTCTAACCACATCCTTTGCCTCATATTCAGCTCCTTCTGGGTGAAAATATACTTCAAGCTCTTGTGGTCGGTGTAGAGATGCACCAAATTCCCCAGGAGATAGTGCCTCCACATTTTCAGCGCCAAAACCACTGCAGCGAGCTCAAGATCATGAGTCAGATAATGCTGCTCGTGGTTTCGAAGTTGGCGTGAGCCATACGCGTCCACGCGTCCTTCCTGCATCAACACGCAGCCAAGCCCGATGCCGGACGCATCACAATACACGTCGAAGGGTTTGGTCGTATCCGGTTGAGCTAAGACAGGGGCTGTTGAGAGATGCTTCACCAATGCTTGGAATGCTCTTTCCCATGCTGAGTTCCAAACATACTTTGTTCCCTTTTTCAACAATTCTGTCATCGGCTTAGCAAGGTTGGAGAAGCTTGGAATGAATCTCCGGTAATATCTCGCTAAGCCGAGGAAACTTCTGACTTCATGGACAGAAGTGGGAGCTTTCCATTTCAGCACTTGCTCAATTTTGCTTGGGTCAACCGCAATGCCTTCCGCTGAGATGATATGTCCCAAAAATGGCACTTGGCTGATCCAAAACTCACATTTGCTGAACTTGGCGTAGAGCTTGTGGTCTCACAATCGTTGAAGGGCGATTCTCAAGTGTTCGCGTGTTCTGCTTCTGTCTTGGAGTAAACTAAGATATCATCGATGAACACCACAACGAACTTGTACAGCTCCGGCATGAACACCGAGTTCATGAGAAACATGAAATGTGCCGGAGCATTGGTGATACCAAAAGACATGACGAGATATTCATATAAACCATATCTCGTCGAGAAGGCCGTCTTTGGGATATCCTCCGCCCGGATTTTTATTTGATGATATCTAGAGCGAAGGTCCATCTTGGAGAACACACTTGCACCCACAAGTTGATCAAACAGGATGTCAATGCGGAGCAGTGGGTATTTGTTCTTGATGGTGACGGCGTTGAGCGGCCGGTAATCCACACACAGCCTCAAGGTTTCATCCTTCTTCTTGACGAACAGCGTCGAGCATCCCCAAGGCGAGGAACTCGGTCTAATGAAACCTTTGCTCAACAGATCATTGAGTTGCTCTTTCAATTCAGCCAGCTCGTTCGGAGCCATTTTTTATGGTCTCCATGAGATAGGAGTAGTCCCAGGTGCAAGATCAATCTTGAACTCGACATCCCGCTCAGGTGGCATGCCCGAAAGATCATCCGGAAACACGTCGGGTATTCCCGGACTATGGGGATGTCCTCTAACTTGAGAGCTTCAGTATTATTAATTGCTGAAACTTCCTGGACAGGATTGTCTAACACCATGGAATGGGGACGGTGGAAGGGAGAATTCAAATGAACCGTCCGTGTCCGAGTGTCCAGGACAGCGCCATGGTAGCGTAACCATGACATCCATAAGATTGCATCAATCTTTTGCCCCGTAAGGATTATCAAGGTGGTGGGATATATCTTCCCACCTAAGCACATAGGTGCTTTTGGAATCATCATATTTGCTGAAATCTTCCCTCCCGGTGAGCAGATCATTTAGGAGCAGTCGGTTGGGAAGACTTGCATTTGATGCTTAGCCACATAGGATGCACTTATGAAACTGTGGCTTGCACCCGAATCAAATAATATGATGATTCCTTGATGATTGAGAGTGAACGTACCCGCCAGCCCGTTGTCTCGCTCTGGGGCGTCCTCATTGTCGAGGTTGCGAACGCCCCCAGTTCGCTGACCAACCTTCTTCACCGGAGGTCGGCCTCGAGCACCGCCATGATACTGGGCTTGCCCGCTGCTCTGCTGCCCTTGAGGACAGTCCTTCTAGAAATGGCCCGCCTGGCCACACGTAAAGCAAGTGTAGCGAGGTGGTCCTCCGCTGATCGGCGGATGGAAACCCGGGGCGCGTTGTGGCGGTGGAAACACCTGGGGTACCATCTGCTGCTTCTGCTGTTGTTACGGTCGCGGTGGTGGCATCGGCGGTCGAAACGGGGGTGACTGGAAAGAACGACCCCCGAACTGTTGAGGTCGCGCCGGTGGATGTAACTGCTGACCATATGGTGTCCGATACACCATGCGATATTTCTGGGGAGCTCCACCCCCACTGCTGGGTGGAGTTCTGCGCTTCCGCTACCCAGACGCCAACTCCCGCTGAGCATCTTCTTGCATGATCGCGGCATTGACTAGATCATTGAACGTGCCGTGATTGCATTGATCGAGATGTGTCTTCATCTCGGTATGTAATCCCCGATAGAAGTGCTCTCGCTTCTTCTCCTCGGTGGAGACATAATCTGACACATACTGCGCCAGATGGTTGAAGGCACGGGAGTAGTCGTGGGCACTCCTCCCGCCCTGCTTCAGCTCCAAGAACTCTTGGAACTTCCGCTTCATTATCCTGGGAGGGATATGGTAGGCGCGGAACGCCTCCCGGAATTCTTCCCACTCCACAGCATGGCCGGCCGGCAGTGAGGCGACATAGTTCGCCCACCACGCACCAGAGGCACCGTGAAGCTGCTGCGCCATGAACAGAGTCTTTTGCCGCTCCATACATTGGAGCAGCCCGAACTTGGACTCAATTGTCCGCAGCCAGTTGTCGGCCTCCAGGGGTTCTGCTGCTTCCGTGAACTCCGGAGGGTGCGTACTCATGAAGTCCGAGTACGTCACAACGTGGGGCTCATGAGGCCCCCTCTCTTGACGCCCCCCTCCCCCCCGCCTGGGACCTATTCTGCACGATCTTGCGGAGCAGATCAGTCTGCTCCTCACGATTCCCCACCAGTGCCGCTATCACATCCACAAGGGTAAGCGGAGGCGCCGGTGGTGGTTGTTGCTGCGGGTTGCTGTCGTAGGCAGGTCGCTGGGAGTCATCACCCCCCTGCTGGCTAGAGCCACCAACCTCATGCGTGGCCCGAGTGCGAACCATCTGCAACCATATGACAATAAAAATCAGTCCCGCAACATACTACATGCAGTTCAATAAAACAGGCGTAAAACATAATGACAGTAAAACATGCGATACATCTCGTATATAGATAATGTAATAACTTTGCACAAGCTACCCCATTATCAGACCAAATACAAGCTAGTTAAATCCAACTTGATGGACTTCCTCTTTGGAAGTTCATCTCAACTAGGTTTGGTCACTACGAGACATTAATATCGCTTTGTCATCACGTATACTACCCTTTTATCTTCCATATGACACAAACATGGTCTCTAGCAAAAGAAACTTCAGTAAGGCATGTACTCAATTCTTTCACTGGTCGAAGATAACCGCTCATGAGTATGTGCTACTGTAAAGGTCCCAAAATATGCATACAAAGAAACTCTTGTTTGCACAAAGTTGGTTTCATATGTATGAAAAATGGGACTTGTTAAAACTTTTCCACATGTGATAACACACATGAGGGCTTTCTTCACACAAGTTCAAATATCTATTTGAAGACATGGAACCCAATAGGGATCAAAAACTAAAGTGGGAAGTCCCCATTTGTGTGAGAAAGCTAAAGTCAGATTTTGGGAAAACAAATTGTTCCACTCAAAAATTCAAATGAGAGTAACACAATGATTTTCAAACTGTTGTGTTAAAAATCATATTTGCAGCAGCCAAATCAAAGAACAGATTTCATATTTGAATTCCTTGGGTCTAAATTAGGGGTAGGCAAAGTTTCATGAATTTTTGGAAATTTTTCCTACCATTTTTAAAATGGAATTTTAATTGCATAGGAATTCAAATTCAAATATGGATTTGGAAGAAACTTGTCCAATTCTTCAAATTCTGTTCAGATTCAAATTTCCCACAATTAAATGGAGTTATTTGCCAACTTTGAGAGCTGTTGAGAGGGGATAAGGGACAGTGGGGCCCACATGTCAGTGCTATTTAGACTTGCCCACTAAGTTTTCCCTCTGTTCCTCACTCCACCGAGGGAATTTCTCCCGGGCGACACCGAGCAGCTCGGGCCACGTTCACCGACGCCAGCTACTGCTGTCCCGAGGCTCACCTCACCCTTATCTCTGACGCGTGTAGCACAACACCAGTTCTTCTCTTCACCGTGGCTCACCTCGCTCTGTTCCTTCCCTTCCCGCAGGCAATGGTGCCGCTCGGTTCTTCCGATCACACTCCACCGCCAATTGTCGTTGGATCACGAGCTCCACAGCAAAAAGCTTTGTCCAAGCATGCTCTAGACTGCTAGCAGCTTCTCCCAACGGTCCCATGCTCGTTTTCACCTAAAACCGGCAAAGTGCCGCTGCTCCCGTGTTGAACGTCGATGAACACAAGCTCGGTCGCCGTGGACAGCCTGAACTGAGGCAGGTCAAGCCCAAGCGAGCTTACTCATCGGTGTGCCGCCGATCCTAGCTACTCATCTCCGAAGATCAGCCCAAGCCGTTACTCCTCGGAGGATAATTTCGAGAATTCCTCTCGGGCGTCCCAAAACGACCCCGAGGTAAGAGTTTGCGCAATTCGGTGTCGATTCTTGATGGTGGTGATTCAAACTTCGCACAAAAGTTCCCCTATAGCTAGAGCACCTCTTCCCTCGATCCTAGGTCGAGAAATTAAGGGTAGGGCGAGAATTCCACATTTTTGCCACGGGAAAACTTCCAGGCCAAGTCGGCCGCACGGTGCCGACGGAGTTAGAGTGCTCGCTGATGGTTTCCGGGGCCGTTTCCGGGGCCATTTCTAGCGTCTACACTTTTCCATGGTGCTCTAGAGACAAAGAATCGATCATTTGGTGGACAATTCACCCTGCACCGGCTCACCGAAACCCTAATCGTTGCTGACCCCGGTGCGCAAGGTTTTCCGGCGATCTATGGCCGCCGGCGAACCTCTCAACGTGTTCAGCGGGCTAAGATATGGTGGGGCGGCGAGCAGGGGGTCGGGAGATGGCCGGTAAGGCCGTTCCGGCGATGCTTGCCGGAGGGCGCCGCCGCGGCCTCTGTTTGGCCGGAGGTTGAAGACGACCCGGCGGGTCCTGCATGTAAGCAACAGTGATTTAAGTTCCTGATCGGCTGCAGCGTTGGGATCTAGTGTGGCTGCGCGGGAAGAGTCCAGTGGCACCGTGTGGCTTACCCCAGCGAGTGACACGTGGTCCCCCTGGATCCACAGTCAGCATTTGAATATTTTAGGATTTTCAGTTTGCAGTTTAAACTTTGGAGAGCCACAACTTTGTGTAGGAATGTCCAAAAATTGTCAAACAAATTTTGTTGAATTCCTCTCAGATAGTACTATCCAGGGGTACATCCCAATAATTATGGAAATCTCTGGTTTTGGATCATTAATTCCCATAAAGAAAATCTTGTAGGAATTTTTCCAGGAGTTCTGTGTATTGAAAAATTCCCAAATTTGGGCGGGTGATTTTTCCAAAAATACTTGAACTCCAGTAAAATTTTCAGAAGCATTGGACCTCATTTGCTTCGTCAAATCTGGTGCTAATTTCTTATGTCTCTGAAAATTGGAAATAAATAGAACAGAGGGCAATTTCAGATTTTCCCCAAACTTTAGAACCTCATAACTTTTGCTAGGAAGCTCCAAATTTGGTGATTCAAATTCAGCCGGGTGTTTTTGATTGCAATCACCGTCGCTCGCGGTAGTGAGCATACTTGTACACTGAGTCGTGACGTAGTAATAAACTGGAAACTTTTAATATGCTTTGTGAGTAATCCTCATAATGGATATGAGGAATGATCAACACTTTCACTAAATTTAGTTTCCACCTTGGGCTAGTAGCGTCGAGGCAAAGCGTTTCTTGTTTGATTGTGGAGTCTCGACGGTAATGGCGCATGGTCTGTATGAGTCTAGGATAGCTCACTAAAGTTACTTTCACCTCGAGCAAGTGACATCGAGATGAAGTGTTTCTTGTTTGATTGTGGAGTCTCGATGTAAATTGCGCGAGGGCTATAAAAGTTACTTAAAACTTGAAGTAAGGACTATTCTTTAGCTCAAGAGCATCGTTTGTGCAAACTGCTATGTTCAGCCCTCTATTTTCTTCATGTAGAGTTTCATGACTAGGGAGACGGTTAAGTCTTGCTGAGCTTCGTGCTCATAGATACTGCATAAGTTGTTTTGCAGGTAATAACTGTACGCTGATATGTACGGGTGTCCGATGAGACTCGGAGCTCTCCGAGTGGTGAACTCATGGCAACCCCTGCCGCTGCTATTGTGATAGTGTTGCTAGCGAGAAGGGTCCGCGGGCTGGACATCTTCTCTGTTGCTTAGCATAGGTACGAGACGTGAGTTGTAATAATATTCCACGGTAGGATATTTTGAGAAGTATTTGTAAAATCTACACTTTGTAAGCTTCTGCCTGATTTATGTAATATGATGCTTTATTATGTGTGTTGTTGGGTGCCGCATCGCACGGCACCACCCAATGCGATTCTCGGGCGAGGTGCCCCGGCCCCGTGAACCAGGACGACGGGCCCTCACAGCGTAGTATCAGAGCCGCATTGGTAATAGCGCATGGAATAAGGATCGTATTACGACAAAAACTTATGATACGGTGAGGAAACGGTATTAGGCCCACATAAGTACTATAGTAGTATAGTTACGTAAAGTAGCAGTACTAACATACTTATTATAATTCTGAATTTTTGATTATGTAACGACGCACCTACGCTCAGGTAAGAATGGTAAGGAACGCCACTGAAAGCGGTTCAATTTATGTTAGCTCCCCTGACGAGGAATGTGGTTCAGGGATAGGTCTCACAGCTTGGTGTGAGATGTCAATATGAAACTCTTGGACTCTTCATATTCCTGAGTTCATATGAAACACTGATCCCTAGCGTGCATTAGGCAAGTAAGTGGAGACCCCATCGTGTGGTCAGTAACGCGATAGTATGTTCGTCTGGAAATAGCCCAGGGGGACATACGCAGCGCTTGCCATTGGCGTGCCCTGCAGGGCAGTAGGTGGTATCCGTTGGGTTGATAACATTCCCAACCGTGACGACCCGTTCATGATATACTCGGGTTCCCCGTCGTGTGATGTAGAAACACGATCACGTACCTTGAGACGTGGCTTAACTCAAGGACGATGGTATGGCAATGATACAGACGTTTGTATTTACTTTCAAATATGGAACTGCCTGAAATGAAACAACCTTTGAGTGCACCACTATTGAGTGTTCTTCTGCAGGTACTAACCACGTACGTATCCCGTGTAGTACACGTGTGCGAGAGACCGTCTTAGTGCCACTGATTAAACGGATATACCGGTATAAGTCGGTTTAGGATTTTCTTTGGTGAGGCTACGTAGTACCGACATGCTTCTTACGATGCATCGACGCTGTACTACACTAATAATCCTCTTCCCTATGAAGAAATGATTCATGAGCTAACTTTTAACTAAAATGGGAAGTTTGAAACAAATATTAGTTACTGGACTTTTATTTTGAGCTAAGATTCAAATGAGAGTATAACTAGGCGTCAAAGTTTTCAAAAACAGAGTGCTCTGTTTCTGGCAGGAATTCTTGCTGGACTTTGACAGAGCATAACTCTGAGTATTTTTAACCAATTAAGGTGTATGATACAGCTCTGGAAAGCTGTTCAAGTGCTATACAACTTTCTTGTAGACCTCCCGAGAAAAATCACAACTTAAGTTGGTGAAAAGTCCAGTTGAAGGCAAACTGTCCAGAACCAGGACAGCAGAAAAACCTCTCTGGACCTTTCTATTTTTAAGCCCTAACCTGTTGTAGAAAAATCCCTAAGGAGCCTGTGACACACCTTTGGAAAGGTTATGAGATATGTAACATTGTTGCAGTTCAAAGTTGGTTCAGATTCATATTGTATCTATGTATACAACTGTGATAAAATCAGCCACATACAAAGGAGATGCTGGCAAATTTTGTCCAGGAATTCTGTAAACTTTGAGCAATCATGACTTCTGATCCAGAAATGATCTAGAGGCATAGGAGTACTCGTTGGAAATATATTGAAGTTAACTTTAACTTTGGTATTCAACCTGAGTTATGAAAATGCTTCTAAACGGATCAAAATCTGGGTTAGGACAGAAGAGTCTGTTCTGCACCGCAAAGAAAACAGCTGAAGGAGCAACTAAGTGTACTCAAGAGCAAATGTGTTATACAACCAAGCTCATGACCTTGGGGTTGCTCTGCGCTGTGTAGTAGGAAGAAGGATGAAACACTATGGCTTAGTGTTGATTTTCGTCCGCTTAATATTGTGACAATCAAGAACAAGTACCCGTTACCACAGATCGACATATTGTTTGATCAGTTGGTCAAAGCAAAGATCTTTTCCAACATGGACTTAAGATAAGGGTACCATCAGATTGAGATAAGGGCTGAGGCTATTTTGAAGACAGTTTTTCGACGAGGTATGGAGTTTATGTGTACCTGTCATATTCCTTGGCCTTACCAACACTCCAGCTCAGTCCATGTACTTAAGGAACTCGGTATTCATGCCTGAGCTGGACATGTTTGTCGTGGTCTTCATCGACGACCTACTGGTTTATTCCAAGTCGGAGGAAGAACACGAGAAGCACCTGCGTATAGTCTTGCAACGGCTGTGGGATCACAAGCTATACGTGAAATTCAGCAAGTGCAAAATTCTAGATATCACGAGTACTTTGTCTCGGGCATATCATCTCAGCGAAGGGCATCGCTGTAGACCCGAGTAATATCGCACAAGTGCGGCATTGGAAGTCCCAGCGGTCTATTAACGAGGTACGGAAGAATTTCTAGGGCTCGCGGGATAGTATCGGAGGTTCATTCCGAACTTCTCAAAGATTGCCAAGCTTAGGACATAGCTGCTGAAGAAGGCTACCAAATAAGTTTGGAGTCCAGCATGTAAAACAGCGTTCAAGGCATTAGTGAAGCACCTAACATCAGCACCGGTTTTGGCGCAGCCAGACACAACAAAACCGTTCATGTGTACTGCGATGTATCTGGCTTTGGGCTAGGATGTGTGCTGATGCAAGACCGAAGTGTGGTCGTGTATGGATCACGGCAACTCAGGAATCATGAGCAACACTACCCGACTCATGACATAGAACTCACTGTCATGGTACTCGCACTCAAAATGTGGAGGCACTACCTACTCGGTAACCTCGTGCATTTATATATCGACCACCAGAGCCTCAAGTACATATTCGCTCAGAAGGAGTGGAACATGAGGCAGCAAAGATGGTTGGAGTTGATAAAGGATTACGAAATAGAGATCCATTATCACCCCGGCAAGGTTAACTTGGGCGAATGCGGGAGTCGCAAGTCACACGTTCATAATCCAACCAGCACCCCGTTGGAAGGGAGCGAGCCACCATTACGTATGGTTCACCCTAGAGCTCTCTACAATTTAGCTTTTATCCCCACCATCCGTGAAAAAAGGTGGCAGCCCAGAAACATGATCAGGGCATGTCACATTGGCGGAGATGTATAGACAGTGGGGAAACTGAAACATTTCCGGAAAGACGGAGACGGCGTCCTGTGGTTTAAGGACAGAATCGTCGTACCCCGTAAACCGGAGTCGAGGAAGAAAGATCTTGACGAGGTTCACTTGTCAAAGTTCTATTCACCCTAATTTGTTGGTCCGTTCCAGGTTTTCAGAAAGATGTGGGTCAGTTGCACACCGGCTGGAATTACCAGCGATATTCACTAGTGTGTACGACCTCTTCCACATTTCTCAGCTGAGGAAGTGCCTCAAGTGTTCTACCACCATTCAGCTGGGAAATACCGGGGAACTGAAACCAGATTTCACACCTCAGGAGGGACTGGTTCAAATCATCGACATAACGGACCGAATCACACGCGACCATACGTTGTGGTTCTATAAAGTTTTAGGGAGTGATTACTCCAAGGTTGAAGTGAGATGGGAGAGCGAAGGATTGTTTCGCACCAATTATCACAACTCTTGACGTCGCACATCCTATAAACTCCCACCATACTTCCTCTCATTTTTGCCCTGTAATCTCAGGACGAGATTCTTTTAAGGAGGGAGGATTGTAAAGGTCCCAAAATATGCATACAAAGAAACACTTGTTTGCACGAAGTTGGTTTCATATGTATGAAAAATGGGACTTGTTAAAACTTTTCCACATGTGATAACACACATGAGTGCTTTCTTCACACAAGTTCAAATATCTATTTGAAGACTTGGAACCCAAGAGGGATCAAAAACCAAAGTGGGAAGTCCCCATTTGTGTGATAAAGCTAAAGTCAGATTTTGGGAAAACAAATTGTTCCACTCAAAAATTCAAATGAGAGTAACACAATGATTTTCAAACTGTTGTGTTAAAAATACCATTTGCAGCAGCCAAATCAAAGACCAGATTTCATATTTGAATTCCTTGGGTCCAAATTAGGGGGTAGGCAAAGTTTCATGAATTTTTGGAAATGTTTCCTACCCATTTTTCAAATGGACGTTTAATTGCATAGGAACTCAAATTCAAATATGGATTTGGAAGAAACTTGTCCAATTCTTCAAACTCTGTTCAGATTCAAATTTCCCACAATTAAATGGAGTTATTTGCCAACTTTGAGAGCTGTTGAGAGGGGATAAGAAGGGACAGTGGGGCCCACATGTCATAGTGCTATTTAGACTTGCCCACTAAGTTTTCCCTCTGTTCCTCACTCCACCGAGGCAATTTCTCCCGGGCGACACCGAGCAGCTCGGGCCACGTTCACCGACGCCAGCTCCTGCTGTCCCGAGGCTCACCTCGCCCTCATCTCTTACGCGTGTAGCACAACACCAGTTCTTTTCTTCACCGTGGCTCACCTCGCTCTGTTCCCTCCCTTCCCGCAAGCAACGGTGCCGCTCGGTTCTTCCGATCGCACGCCACCGCCAATTGTCGTTGGATCACGAGCTCCACAGAAAAAAGCTTTGTCCAAGCATGCTCTAGACTGCTAGCAGCCTCTCCCCACGGTCCCATGCTCGTTTTCACCTAAAACCGGCAAGTGCCGCTGCTCCCGTGTTGAACGTCGATGAACACAAGCTCGGTCGCCGTGGACAGCCTGAACCGAGGCAGGTCAAGCCCAAGCGAGCTTACTCATCGGTGCGCCGCCGATCCTAGCTACTCATCTCCGAAGCTCAGCCCAAGCCGTTACTCCTCGGAGGATAATTTTGAGAATTCCTCTCGGGCGGCCCAAAACGACCCCGAGGTAAGAGTTTGTGCAATTCGGTGTCGATTATTGATGGTGGCGATTCAAACTTCACACAAAAGTTCCCCTATAGCTAGAGCACCTCTTCCCACGATCCTAGGTCGAGAAGTTAAGGGTCGGGCGAGAAGTCCACGTTTTTGCCACGGGAAAACTTCCGGGCCAAGTCGGCCGCACGGTGCCGACGGGGTTAGAGTGCTCGCTGATGGTTTTGGGGGCCATTTCTAGCGTCTACACTTTTCTCTGGTGCTCTAGAGACAAAGAATCGATCATTTGGTGGACAATTCACCCTGCACCGGCTCACTGAAACCCTAATCGTTGCTGACCCCGGTGCGCAAGGTTCTCCGGTGATCTATGGCCGCCGGCGAACCTCTCAACGTGTTCAGCGGGCCATGATAAGGTGGGGCGGTGAGCAGGGGGTCAGGAGATGGCCGGTAAGGCCGTTTCGGCGACGCTCGCCGGAGGGCGCCGCCACGGCCTCTGTTTGGCCGGAGGTTGAAGACGACCCGGCGGGTCCCGCATGCCAGCGACAGTGATTTAAGTTCCTGATCGGCTGCGGCGCTGGGATCTAGTGTGGCTGCGCGGGAAGAGTCCAGTGGCACCGTGTGGCTTACCCCAGCGAGTGACATGTGGTCCCACTGGACCCACATTCAGCATTTGAACATTTTAGGATTTTCAGTTTGCAGTTTAAACTTTGGAGAGCCACACCTTTGTGTAGGAATGTCCAAAAATTGTCGAACGTATTTTGTTGGATTCCTCTCAGAGAGTACTATCCAGGGGTACAGCCCAATAATTATGAAAATCCCTGGTTTTGGCTCATTAATTCCCATAAGGAAAATCTTGTAGGAATTTTGCCAGGAGTTCTGTGTATTGAACAATTCCCAAATTTGGGCAGGAGATCTTCCAAAAATACTTGAACTCCAATAAATTTCAGAAGCATTGGATCTCATTTGCTTGGCCAAATGTGGTGCTAATTTCTTATGTCTCTGAAAATTGGAAATAAATAGAACAGAGGGCAATTTCAGATTTTCCCCAAACTTTAGAACCTCATAACTTTTGCTAGGAAGCTCCAAATTTGGTGATTCAAATTGGGTTGGATTCATATTGAATAGCTCTGTCCAAATATACAACCCAATTTTTATGATACTCATTATTTAATTCTGGAAAATTCTTTAAAACTTTTCAGAAAAAGTATTTTAGAGGGAGTTTGGCTAATCCAAAAGTCCTCAAATTTTGCCATAATAGTCTTTAGGGTGTTAGTGGACACCTATAAAAGTTTCAGCTCATTTGGAGTTGATTTGATCAGGGCAATTCAGATTTGAAGTTGCTGTGTTCAATTGAATACAGAAAATTTTTCAGAGAATTTCCAAAACTTGGTAATTCAGTTCTGGGTAAATCTTAGCGCCAAAAATGCTAGGAAAATTCATGCAAGCTCTATGAACTATAATTGAAATTTTAGTTCACTAAGTTTGGCATGAACATGTGAGTTATTTCAGAATTAATTCTTCTTTGCTTAGTTGCTTAGAGAATTGTTCTGAACAAACCACTCAAGGAAAAGTGCTAAATTTTGGTCCAGAGGACTTTCTTGTGACAAGGAACTCACATGAAAATCTTAAGCTCTATTGTAGCTCTGGATCACCCCTGTTATGTTTAACCTTTTGAGATGATCAACATAGAAGAGGGGGAAAACACTTAGCACTTAATCATGTTGCTTAGACCCAAAATCAAACCACTAGCACCAGTGTCATTTTAAATTTTTAAACAGGGTTCCAGTTTTAAACTTGTCTTTAGAACTTGTTAGCAAAAGCTTTAAAGTAAACATATGTGCATATTCATTACGTGTAGCATCTACGTGAAGAATTTGAAGTCATCGGAGTGGAGATCAAGGAAGGAGGAAAGCAATTGATCAAGCCTCAAGTGGTCTTCACTGACTGAACTTCATATATATATATATATATATATATATATATATATATATATATATATATATATATATATATATATAAGTTACCTGCAAAACAAAGGCAAGCCCCGGTTTGCATCAAAACTTACAAGTTTTTATTTGTATTCACATTATATTATCTAGCATTTGTTTATTGCATTAAGTCTAGATGGTATGAAACTCCAATTGCATAAACCAGAAAACCCTGTAGTACAATGTAGAATAGGTTATCAATTGATTATATCTGCTGTTCTCAACAGAAGTGGATTAAAAGAGGCATAACTCAAGTAGGCAGTTTCCTACTCGTGAACTGGGATTTAAGGGGGATCAAGCGGAAGAGTTGGGAATTGATCCTCATAGTTGGGAATGGGGACCGGGCAGTGGATGGAAGGTCAAGAACGTGGTCCTATGAACCTAGTCTATGTCTGAGTCGATTAAGGCCCGTTCTCGTGTGCGGCCCTGTGATACAAGTTTGAGATGTGTACCGGATGCATACTGGCTATATGGGTCCCAGGAAACCGATGTAACATGTTAACCTGGGTGTCGAGGCATACCTCACCATCTGATGCCGATGCTGAAAGGATAGAGAAGTCGGCTCTACGAGGGTTTGCCGTAGAGAATTAATCCTAGTCGGTGGGACCGGTTCGACATTTGGGTGTCGTGTGAAAGGATGCCACGTACGATGTCAGTGATGGTTGCTGTGTGCAACGTCGGGTACGGGCGTACGTGTCGTGTCAGCCAGGTGTTTTTGATTGCAATCACCGTCGCTCGCGGTAGTGAGCATACTTCTACACTGAATGTGACGTAGTAATAAACTGGGAAACTTTTAATATACTTTGTGAGTAATCCTCATAATGGAGATGAAGAATGATCAACACTTTCACTAAATTTAGTTTCCACCTTGGGCTAGTAGCGTCGAGGCAAAGCGTTTCTTGTTTGATTGTGGAGTCTCGACGGTAAGGGCGCAAGGTATGTACGAGTCTAGGATAGCTCACTAAAGTTACTTTCACCTCGGGCAAGTGACATCGAGATGAAGCGTTTCTTGTTTGATTGTGGAGTCTCGATGTAAATTGCGCGAGGGCTATAAAAGTTACTTAAAACTTGAAGTAAGGACTCTCCTTTAGCTCAAGAGCATCGTTTGTGCAAACTGCTATGTTCAGCCCTCTATTTTCTTCATGTAGAGTTTCATGACTAGGGAGACGGTTAAGTCTTGCTGAGCTTCGTGCTCACAGATACTGCATAAGTTGTTTTGCAGGTAATAACTGTATGCTGATATGTACGGGTGTCCGATGAGACTCGGAGCTCTCCAAGTGGTGAACTCATGGCAACCCCTGCCGCTGCTATTGTGATAGTGTTGCTAGTGAGAAGGGTCCGCGGGCTGGACATCTTCTCTGTTGCTTAGCATAGGTATGAGACGTGAGTTGTAATAATCTTCCGCTGTAGGATATTTTGAGGAGTATTTGTAAAATTTACACTTTGTAAGCTTCCGCCTGATTTATGTAATATGATGCTTTATTATGTGTGCTGTTGGGTGCCGCATCGCACGGCACCACCCAATGCGATTCTCGGGCGAGGTGCCCCGGCCCCGTGAACCGGGACGACGGGCCCTCACAGCTACCCAATTGGAAGTACTTAAACTCCCTAGGGTACAACTATCTCTCAAATGAGTTCAACTGTCATCCCTCTGTCAGAATGACCAGTTTGTACATATCCCAGATTTTGGTCTGGTTCTGTGCATTTTCATGACTCAAGCTGAATACCAAAGTTAAATTTAACTTCAGTATATTTCCAACGAGTATTTATTTTCCCTCAGATCAGCTCTGGTTAAAAAGATATGGTAATTCAAAGTCAACAGAATTTCTGGAAGAATTTCAACAGCACCTCCTTTGGAAGTTGCTGTTTTCAACTCTAATTTCCACCGAATTCCATGCTGCAATTGCAGAAACTTTGAATTACAAAGATGTAACACATCTCCTACTCTTTCCAAAAATGTATGATATGATAATTTTTTTTATTTTTCTCCTGGAAGTTATGCTTGAAAAACAGAACAGTCCAGTGAGTGTTTTGAATCTGTCCTGTTTCTGGACAGTTTACAATCATCTAGAATTTCAGTCAGTTTAAGGTGTGATTCAGCACTGGAAGCCTACAAAAAAATTGTAGAGTACTTAAACAACTTTCCAGAACTAATTCCCACACCTCCATTGTCTAAATAATCTGTGAGTTATGCTCTGTCAAAGTTGAGCAAACTTGCTGCCCAAAACAGAGCACTCTGTTTTTCAATTCCCTTGAACTACACTGATCAACTATTAAATTTTTCTACCCAACTAGGGTCCTACATGTTGAAATTTGGTGATTTTAGTTCCTGGTTATCATTATCTTTCATTCACATGCTTATAATATGTCGGTACTACGTTCCTCACAAAAAGAAAATCCTAACCGGATTATACCGGCATATACGTCTCAATTATGGTACTAAACGGTCTCTCGCACACGTATACTACATGGGATACATACGTGGTTAGTACCTGAAGAATAACACCCAATAATGATGCATTCAAAGGTTATTTTCATTTCAGGCAGGTCCATATTTGAATGTAAATACAAACGCCCGTATCATTACCATACGGCCGTCCTTGAGTTAAGCCACGTCTCAAGGTACGTGATCGTGTTTTAACAGCACACGACGGGGAACCCGAGTAGAGCGCGAACAGGTCGTCATGGTTGGGAATTTTATCAACCCAACAGATACCACCTACTGCGCTGCAGGGCACGCCGATGGCAAGCGCTGCGTATGTCCTCCTGAGCTATTTTCAGATGAACACACTATCGCGTTACTGACCACACGATGGGATATCCACTTTCTTGCCTAATGCACGCTAGGGATCAGCGTTTCATATGAACTCAGGAACATGAAGAGTCCAAGAGTTTCATATTAACGTCTCACACCAAGCTGTGAGACCTATCCTTGAACCACATTCCTCGTCAGGGGAGCTAACCGAAATTGAACCGCTTTTGGTGGCGTTCCTTACCATTTTACCTGGGCGTAGGTGCGTCATTGCATAATCAAAATTCAGAATTATAACACATATGTTAGTCTTGCCACTTTAAGTAACTATGCTAATGTAGTCCTTACTTGGGCAAACTACCGAATCCTCACCGTAAACCTAAGTTTTCACATAATACAGTCCTTAGTTAGCGTGCTATCCCCAATGCGGCTCTGATACCAGCCTGTGGCGGACCGGGATCTGCTCATCCAGGATCGCAGAGGGTGGTGCCGCACGATGCGACACCCGACAGCACACATCACAAGAACGATATCGTATTACATAGAAAATCAACTGAATATGTAAAAACTCGTACAAGACTTCAGTTACAAACTAGTATTTGGATTACAAAAGTGGAAGCTAAGTTTATACAACTCATGCCACCTATCTAGCAAAAGTTCGTTGCCCAGCCCTAGGGCAACCCAAACTAGCTGCACTCCTCAGCTCAGCGCGGCGTGTACGGCTCCCACTCAGCCGTGATCCCCGACGGAGGGTAGCCCTCGCCGATGGACTCGTAACCCCAGTCCGTGGGGTAGTCATCACCTGAAAAACACTTATAGCAGCAACCTTGAGCACGATGGCTCAACAATACTTAACCGACTCACCTAGGCATGAAACTCTACATGCAGTTTACACGGACATGGGATGGTAAATTTCAGCAAACGGACACGCCTACAAATTTATCCTTAGTTCATCTTTTAGCCACAAGTTAACAGTTCACGAATATGAAATTTAGTGAGCAATATTTAGTGGCACCCATGTAGCAATACAATTTTTCATAACAGCAATACTGAATCGTCACATTTCATATATTAACCTACGTCAAGATTCAGTGACCAAGTGGTACTCATCACCATGAGGGACGGCAAATTGACTCGATATACACCTGCAGGGATACCCGAAGAGCACGTCACGTACACCCACCCGTGGAGCTGCACAGCACGCTCACTCGATGTCGTACGGGACAACCTTTCACCAAACAGCCCAAACGTCGAACCGGTCGCACCGAAATCAACAGGAGGTTCCCTACACAGAGCTTCTCTCTATGCCCGTTAGCAGATTTCCACCTTGCTGCCCTCAACCTTCACCTATAAATCGGTGTGCTATGCCTCGACGCCCGGAGGATTAGGTTACATCGGTTTACCGGGGCCCATATATCTGATATGCCTTCGGTATGTTCAAACTTGATCAGCATGGGCCGCACACTGATCGGTCCTCAATCGACACGGACAGGGCTGCGCACACAAGACTTCCTCTTGCTGTGCCCTAGCCCCTGCCTAGTCTTCTTTTCATTACTAAAGTGACCTCACATCACTCAAACCAATCCCGTGTGTCCCAAGCCTAACTCGCGAGTAGATTCCAACTACTCGACTTGTACCGAAGTTCTATGAATCATTAAGCATAGCCTGCCTACTCGAGGACGTAGACACTACGCTCACTCATGTGGGGAAATCTGGTTATGCACTTGGGTTTCATCCATCCTACACCTAATGCACATCCATACCACATACTAAGTATTCATAAAGCAAAACTTTGTAAAATTAGCTAATGTAAACCGGGGCTTGCCTTGTTGCTGGTGGTCAGTGGTTAAGGCTTCGTTCGGAAAAAGACAGTCGAGCACTTCCAGGGTCTCCTCGCCTTCAGCGACTACACGTAAACGATATGCTATATGTCAATTTAAATGCAAAGTTTAGAACTGAATATGTAATTACCATAACGCTAGCTAGCCCTCCCCTTTGGTTCTGAAAGTTTTATGGTGGCTTGGTAGGGTCCTAACCAGAGTCTTGACCAAGTTTTATTTGAAACAAAGTTCATTTGAGCTTTGTACAAATAAAAGCCTATTAGATCATTAGTAGAGCATCTAAGGAATTCCAGGGATTTTCATGGCACCAACCACTACTTTCTGGAAACTAGAGTTTGATATGGTTCTAATGGAATTGGTTTCACGTTATTTGAAGAATTCTAGATGAAGTTATGCCCTAATCAAGATTTGAGAAAATCTGAAAAATGTTTCTGTACATTTTCTATTTTCTCAGGGCAGTTTACTTAATCACACCATTAGGGGAACTAAATGAACTTGGATGGGTCTGGAAATTTTACTGTTACTCAAGGACTTTCCAATGAACCTCCCAGCCAAATTTTAGAATTTTTCATAAAGTAATTCTCCAGATAAAATTCCAAACATTTTAAATTTTAGGGAATTAATTCTGGAAAACAATTAAGTTTCATGAGCTGAAATTTGTGTTGCTGGAAAGTACTCAAAAAGCTGAATTCAGCAAAATTTAGTTCACTAAATTTGGAGCTTCCTAGCAAAAGTTATATGCAATTGAAGTTTGAACTAATACTGGAAAATCCTAGAAATGTTTTAACTCTGCGGGTGGGCCCCACCACCCGCCTTCTTCCTCCTCGCGCGCGCCCGAGTGTTTGGTGGCGGCACACTCCAGCGAGGATTGCCAGAAGTGACTTCCCGACCGACCCCAGCACTAGAACTGGCCGCCTAGTCCTATCTCGCCCCGTGGAACTTGCCTCGGGGGTCGGAGCCCGCCGGCGGTGACCGGAAATGGCCGTGCGAGGTCAACCGCGGAGGCTAGGGCTCCGGCGAGGTCGTTCTCGCTCTCTGAGGCATATAAGAGGTCACGGTTTTCTCGGGGAGCACCAGTGGATCATGAGGAGCCAGACGTGAGCAGCCTCGGAAGCTAGAACTGCGTGCAAACCCACTCTCAACGGCGACCCAAGCCGTGTTTGCACCGGCGGCTACGGAAACTGCTATAACTAGGCCATTTCTGGACGGTTGTGCTCAGTTCTTCCTCGAGGAGGGACGCTAGGAGGTGTAGGAGCTACATGCAAGCTAGCTTGCACTACAGGAAAGAGGTCAACATACGACAGCCGGATTAACATACGACGGCCAGCCGTCCTATATAAACTTATATGCGATGGTACGAACAGGACGTCGTATATAAGGTTATATACGACGGTACAGCCGTCGTTTATTATTTGGCTGTCATAAATAGAGCTCATATACGACAGACAAACCTAGTCTGTCGTACATATAACTTATTTACGACAGCCCTTGTGGCTGGCTATTGTATCTAATAGAGGCCGTCGTAAATAAGCTTATTTACGACGGCCACACCACGAGCCGTCGTAAATAAGTCTTATATACCCGCGGGCCCGGGTCGGCGCGGTTATTCACACCCGCGCCGACCCGAGCCCCCGCTGCCCGAAACGCGCCGCCGCCCCGGCCGCCCCGCCCGAAGCGCCGCCGCCGGCCTGCCCAAAGCGCCTCCGCCGCCCCGGCCGCCGCCGCCAGCCGCCGCCGCCCCGGACATCCCCGCACCGGCCGCCACCCAACAGCCACCGCCCCAGCTTTCCCCGCTCCGATCGCCACAGCCCGCCCTGCACCCCGGCCGCCGCCGTACCGAATGCCGCATCCCCGGCCGCCGCAGCCTCGCCGCAGCGCACCCGGCCGCCGCGGCCCCGCAGCGCCGCCCCACGCGCTGCCTAGCCCCACCACGCTGCTACGTCGCCGCACCGCCCGGACCTGCGCCCGTCGCGCTGCGCGCCGCCGCACCGTGTCGGTCCACCTCCACGCCATGCGCCGCCCGCCTCGCCGTGTGCCGCTCGCCGCGCCGCCTCCACCATGAGGTAAGTCGCCCGCCTCCCTCCCCATCTAGAAAGCTCGGTTTTTTAATTACCAATTGTTTAGATTATGCTTGTTTGGTTTTGATTGTTTAGTGGCTAATTGTTTAGATTTAGAAGAATTGATATGCTTAGATTTAATTATTGCCCAGGTTTATTTGAATTGCTAGCTAGGTGTAATATTTTTAATTGCTTTGAATTGATAAGCTTGTTAACTATGGTAATTATGCTTGTTTATATGAGTTGTTAATTGCTTAGATGATTAATGCATATGAGTTAATAGTTTAATTGATTATTGTTTTGATTGTTTGAGTGTTTAAAAGTACTATATGTACATAAATGGGCTTAGGGCCCGACACGACCCATTTAGTGGTAACGTATACGTCTACACAATCACGGTGTGAACAACCTAGGCCGCCTCGCCCTACCCCCCACCCCCCTCCCCCCCGCGGCTTAGCCAGCGCTCGACCTCCGACACTCTGCCACGGAACTGCCAATCCTTTGGCGCTCGGCCTCCTCCGCTGCGGGACTGTCGATCTGCCGGCACTCGTCGGCCTCCATTGACCGTCTGCCGCAGATCTGCCATCGCTCAACCTCCCACGGGCGCAGGTCAGTGTGCTCCTCCTCTCCCCCCCATTGGTTTCCTCCGTCGACGGTGCCACCCCCGCCCCTTCCTTTCCCGGAAGATGTATCACCTCCTGTGCGCGGGCGCCGCCGCCGCCTCCCCTGTGTGCGAGCGCCGCCGCCGCCTTCACCCGCCTTACGCCTGGATCTTAGGCGATGGGACGCCTTACGATCCCCAGGCGCCTTACCGCTTAAGCGATGCCTTAACAACTATGGTTCTTTCCTTCTCCCTATTGTTCTTATCTCTCTCTCTTTGAAATGATTCAAAAATGAAAGATTGGCGTAAACCTTTACAGTATGCGTCACCCGTTTCGAACCGGCCCGTCTCACATGTGTTACGCATGTGAGGCGTGTAGGTTCAGAATTGTCCCTTTTTGGACAGCCTAGGAGTGACCGAGAGGGCATGCTTATGATGAGACGTGGGGTCTAGATTTGGACGTAGTTTCGACAGCGCAACCCTAATGTTCTCCGTTGCTCCATTTTCGGACGTGCAGTTGGAGAACAGTGGGGTTATGCTGCCGAAATTTTGTCTGAATCTAGACCTCGTGTCTTGTCATAAGCACGTTCGTCTCGGTCACTCTTGGGTGGGTTTAGGACCTATCCTTTCCAATAGATATAGGGCTGTGACATAAATAAATAATAAACTAACTATAAATTCTTCGACTTAAAACTGCAGAGTTAAACATGAGTGAAGACCGTAGTTGGATGTATACCGGTTGGAACAAGGGAACTGGTCACTCAGATGAGTGGTATGCCGGGACAGACGACTTTATTTATCAACTGTTCTCATTGTCTATGACCGATAAAGTTCGTTGTCCATGTGCGAAATGCCGGAATACTAAGTTTCTAGACAAAATGACATTGTCATTACACTTGTGCAGAAACGGTTACATGCCATATTATGAGGTCTGGAGTTTCCACGGTGAGTCTGCTCCTCGAGCCGTTCATGTAGTGGAAGATGATGATGATGATTGTCCGGGTGTTGATAGGATTGATGAGATGTTACAAGATATACAAACGGAGGATCCGCCTACAAATGAGGCAGACACATTCTTTAATCTCTTGAAAGCTTCTGAAGAGGCGTTGCATGATCATACTGAAATAACTCTTCTTACTTTCATGACCAGATTTATGGCAATCTAATCTAAGTATTTGTTCTCTAATAATTGCTACAATTATATGATGAAACTTATCAGCGATGCTCTTCCACAACCTCATAAACTGCCCAAAGATATGTATCACTCAAAGAAATTACTATCTGGTCTGGGTATGAAATATGAGAAAATTGACGTGTGTCTAGATAACTGCATGCTATTCTGGAAAGAGCACGACAATGAGAAGAATTGTTTAAAGTGTGGAAAATCAAGGTTTGTTGTCAATGACGATGGTGATAAAGTAATGACAGAAGTTGCACATAAGCAATTGCGTTACTTGCATGTGACACCTCGGTTGAAGCGGTTGTTTCTTTCAAAAAGATCTGCCAGACACATGAGATGGCACAAAGAAGGTGTGCGTGAGAACAAAGATGTGTTGACTCATCCGTCGGACAGTGATGCATGGAAGTCTTTGGACTCTTTCGATCCTGCTTTCGCTAGTGATGCGAGAAATGTTCGTATCGGGTTAGCGACGGATGGATTTTCACCTTTCAGTACAAATGCCAAACCATGCTCCTGTTGGCCCATCTTTGTTACTCCGTACAACCTACCACCTTCTCTTTGTATGAAGTACAAGTTTATGTTTCTTAGCCTCATTATACCATGACCAGATCATCCGGGATCACGTCTCAATGTGATGTTGAAACCATTGATTGAAGAATTGAAAATATTGTGGACTAGAGTTGAAGCGTATGACTGTTACAAGAAGCAGAAATTCAACCTTCGAGCTGCTTATTTGTGGTATGTCTATGATTTCCCTGCATACAACATGTTTTCTGGATGGAGCACACATGGTCGTTTGTCGTGTCCCATATGTGCGTCTGACATAGAGTGTTTTCCACTTACATACAGTGGCAAGATAAGCTACTTTGATTGTCATAGGCGTTGGCTTCCTCGAAACCACCCATTCAGGCAACAGAGGAATGCCTTCAGAAAAGATATTGTTGTCACTAAGGAACCACCTAAACGCCTAAGCGGGTGTGAAGTATCCGATGTGTTGGACTCACTAGTCCCTGATGAAGCTCGCCCTGGATTCTTTGTAGGTTACGGAAATGTTCACAACTGGACTCATGTATGTGGAGTTTGGAAGCTACCATATGTGAAGTCATTGATACTGATGCATAATATTGATGTAATGCATCAGGAGCGTAACATGGCTGAATGTATCATAAGCACGTGCATGGATATCACGGGCAAAACGAAAGACAACTTAAAGGCTCGAAAGGATTTGGCCGAGATTTGTAATCAACCTACTCTTGAGCTCTCTGAAAGCGGTGGTAAGCCACGTGCTTCTTTCGTGCTTTGACCTAATGAAAAGAAACAAGTTATGGAATGGTTGAAAACTTTGAAATTCCCAGATGGTTATGCTGCTAGTCTGAGACGAGCCGTGAATGTTAAAACGGGAAAGCTTACTGGGTTGAAGAGTCATGACTATCATATAATAATGGAAAGACTCTTACCTGTTATGTTTCGGGGATATCTAGATGATGCGGTGTGGAAGGTGTTAGCTGAGCTCTCATTATTCTATAGGCAGTTATGTGCCAAAGAAATAACGAAAGACATGATGGAGAAGTTAGAGAAGGAGATACTTGTACTTTTATGTAAGATGGAAAAAATATTTCCTCCTGGTTCTTCAATCCAATGCAGCATCTTCTTATCCATCTCTATTCGAAGCAAAAGTTGGTGGTCCTGTGCAATATAGATGGATGTACCATATTGAAAGAGCATTGAGATATTTGAAAACTATGGTTGGCAACAGAGCAAGGGTTGAAGGGTGCATTACCGAAGCATTTACTCTAAAGGAAGTAGGTTACTTTTCTAGTTTCTACTTTGCAGAGGAAAACAATGTCAATACTTCGGCAATGTGATACAATGTAGATGACGAACCACCAGTTAGTGATCTCTCTATTTTTGAATCGAGGGGAACTACTGTTGGCAGCAGCACGACATACGATTTTACTGAAGGAGAAAGGAATGTTGCTTTACTCTACATGTATGCTAATATCGATGGCATGGAGAAATATTTCGAGTAAGTGTTTCTCTTACATTTATGATGATTATTGTATTTACCGATACATGTATGCTGTCGACAACATATGTTTTGTGTGTACAGCGAGTTCCACAACCAAAACTAGAAATATAAGCATCAACCAACGAGAAAGCAAGTAGAAACGATGCGACGGGGTGGAATTAATAGAGGGCCTAATTTCTTATCCTGGTTTCGAGATTATGTATTAGCGAACACCGACATCCATCAAGATTTACGACAACTATTTTATGGATTAGTGAAAGTTAGAAGCTATGGTCGATATGACGTAAATGGCTTCCGATTCCGTACAACTCAATTCAAAACTCTTCGTCCTCTCACAGCAACATCAAATTGTGGAGTTCTGACGAGGGCAATCGACTCACAAGGGAAAGAAACCAATTACTATGGAATCATTAACAAAATTCTAGAATTTTCTTTCACTGGCAATAAAGAACTTCGAGTGGTGTTCTTTGATTGTAATTGGTTTGATAACAATCATGGAATTCGAGAAAATCAATTTGGCATGGTGGAAGTGAATCACAACGAACGCTTAGGAGGTTTAGATACATGCGTTCTTGCACATCAAGTGGAACAAGTGTATTATCTACCTTATCCATGTAAGAAGCTTAGCGCTTGGTGGGTGGTATATAAAGTGAATCCTCGTGAGCGCTTGTATACTCCTGGAGATGATGGTTATCATGATAGTGGAGACACTGAAGAAGTTTACCAAGACGAAGAGTTGTCAGACTCTTTTATCGTCGAGCCTGGTGCAGGACTCGATAACTTAGTAGGAGACGTTGCAGATGTAGAGACATCTACAATGCGAAAGAAGAAACGTAAACAGCTCACGATGACAGATCATGATATTGATGATCATGATGTTGATGATCATGATGTTGATGAATTTTGAAACTGATTACGAGTAATCTTCTTTTAAATGAAAGTAACATTAATTATCGCTTACATTACTTTTGAAACTGATTACGATTAATGTTTTTTAAACTGATTAGGATGTCGTCAAGCAAGAGTTCGAAGGGTTCGAAGGGGAAGAAGGCGCCGAGTGTGAGGGGTTTCCTCCCCTCGCAGGAGAGAGACGACTACTTCTACGGTTCCACTTATAGCGGGAGCAGACGCACTCAGCTGTTAAGTGCGTGTCCAGAGTTGCGGGACAGGGTTGTCAGTTTGCAGCGTACAAAGGTAAATTTTTCTATAATGCACAAAATTATTAAAAATCACTTTTGAATTTAACTTACTTACTTTACCATTGTAGTCTGATTCGGACTATGAGTCCGAGGCCAGAGCGGCACCTCAAGAGATCGGTACGCAGCGCAGCGTGCCCTCGGGGAGCGAGCCCTCTGGTAGCCAGGCCTCTGGCAGCCAGCCCTCCGGCAGCCACCCCGAGGGTAGTCTGCCCAGCGAGCCCGAGGGCACCCAGCCCGAGGACACGTCCAGTGACCAGCCTTCTGGGTCACCAGACGTGGCCCCGTATACTGTTATATACGACGACGCCGTCGTATATAACTATATATACGACAAAATATATATGATGGCCGCGAACCATCGTATATAAACACCTGCCGTCGTATATAGGTTATATACGACGGCTTCTACTTTATATACGATGGTTTTGACCGTCGTATGCTGACGGGAATCCTGTAGTGTTGACTGTTGATTCAACGTGTAAGCTGAATTTTTGGTTTTTGCCGAACTCGGTCCGTTGCACTAGGGTTCGGGACTTTCTAAAATTCTTGCTACCTGATGAATTATTTGCCGAATGGTTTGCGTCTACACCATCTAGGGATCCTCACGCACCTTTCCTGTGTAGCACGTGGTCAGAGAAGATGGCCGGATTGGGCTGTCGACGGTGAACCGAAGCACAGCTCCGCCAGTCCCTTCCGGTTTATTGACTTCGACGGCGTAAACCACGCACAACCGAGTGCAACTCGCTAGTGCAGAATGGGGAACAGATAGAGCACACCATGGCGCTCCTTTTTGCTGCAGAGACCACGAGCAATCAATGATCGGCACTGGTGTGCACCGAGGCTCGAAGGTGCACTCGCCGCTGCTGTTTTTTGCGCGCGCGGGAGCTGGGCAGAGCGGCAGAGGCAAGAGAAATCCGTTTGCGCCATGTACGTGGTGATCGGGAGGGGGCACGAGCTGATCAGTATGAGCTCGGGCACGCGTGCGATCGAGGCGGTGAGGCGGCAACAGCCCCGGCGGCCGACCGACGGCAGCAGAGTCGGTTTCCCTCTGAGTACAGTCACTGATCAGTGGGTCCCTCCCCCTCTAATTTCTTTTCCAATTTTTCATTTCTGTTTCCATTGAAAAGATCCCAGCTACTCACAATTGAATGAGAGACATAGCCTCCAAGTCATTGTTTGAATTTGATTTCCTCAATTTGAAACTGGGTGTGCTAAATTTGCTGCACATTTGAACTAAAATTCAAATTCAGTTTTGAATTAATGCAAATTTAGCTCCCGACAAGATGAACTCCAATGAGGATGGAAATTGGTGGAATAACTCTGAAAAATGTGCTGAGTTTGAATGTGAGTTCAAATTTTGAATTCAAGTGATGAAAGTGGCTACAATTTGAATTTGCATTCAAATTGGCCCTTTTTACAAATGTCTCCAAAATTGCCTCAAAAAGTCTTGGATTTGCATGAAACTCGGCCTGAGCCTTCCCAAGAATATTTAAGGTCTAGGGGTGAGCTCAACCTTTCATGTTTATGTGTATGACTCCTACTTTTTGAAATTAGGGCTTTCCCCTCTAATCACCCCTTCTGATGGTGTAAGTCCTATGTGTGCTGAATACATTGGCTTTGACGATAAAAGTTTTGAATACTACCAAAACACCTTTTTAACAAGGTACGACTCTAGGTCCGAGCTCCTACAAGGTCCGATGATAGGTCCGACTTGCTTTGTCTAGGTCTGACTTATTTTGGCTAGGTCTGACTTGTTTTTGCTAGCTCCGGTGCTAGGTCCGACTAGCTTTAGTAAGTTCCGTGCTAAGTCCGACTAAGCTTTAGTAAGCTCCAGCGCTACGTCTGACTAGCTTCGGTAAGCTCCGGTTCAAGGTCCGATTTGCTTTGGTAAGGTTCGGAGCTTGATTGCAATGGTTCTGCTTTTAACTTGCAATGTTTCGAACTTTCTTTACCCTTATGGAAAGTTTTCTTAGTATTATTTTACTATGTTTTTGGTGTGTTTTGGTGGTTATGGCTGATATCATTTTGCTATGGTTTACAACATGCTTATGTGAGGTGCTCACGTAAGATGTTGTAGTTTTGGAACTAACGAGAGTCAAGTCGAGGACTTGTGCTAGGAAGTATTTGTTGTTTATTCATGTGCAGGTGTTGCTTGAGTTCAAGACATGGCTGGTGACGGGATCCATTGAACTAGTCTTAGGGAGAAGATGAGGTTCAACAACCAAGTTCGGGAGGAATTGTGGTTGAGTTGATCGGGAGGTCGCGCAGCATGTTTGGATCAAGAACAATGCATATGAAGGTATCGTGGACGTTGTTGGAAAGTGTTTACACATGTGCAAGGAGTGCATGGACGTGGCAACATGGTTCCAAGGCGTGGTGAAGAGATATGGAAGTGGAGATATGGTTGAAAAGGTTCAACTGGCTGGATTTTGCGCTCAGGCTGTGGCTGAGGCGGTTATGGTTTGTTTATGGAAAGTTTCGAGTTGGTTATAACAGGATTTCATGTTAGGCATGAAGTAGAGTTGTTTTAGGAATGTTTGGGACGTTCGTAAGGTGTTTGGAAGTCTTAAGATTGCTTCTATCTGCGTATAGAAGAGTCTTGAGCAGTATTGGAAAGTTACAGTTTGAATCCAAGTAGGAGTAGGAGTCCTAGTTTGAATTGGATTGGCCATAGAGCTGGTTATATAAGCAAGGGAGGCCAAGGCTCGTGGAGAGCACGACTTTGGGGCTGTTCCTCTTGTGTTTTGATAAATAAAATTTGTATTCTAAAGGAACTTTTGTGCCTTGTTCGTCCGACTTGTTTCAGACATGTTTTTCTCGTCGAGTTTCTGTTCAGCACTACCTTGCTTCGGTGGTTTTATCATAACTCAAGTTTTACAATCCAATTGATGTGATCCATTTTGGGTTGTATTCACAACTTGATTATCTATCATCTGTGAAAATTTAACGGTCATTGAATTTTTGGTTTCTGATCTACACGAGTTTCTTTGCAGTTGTTCAGAACTGTTTTTCTCGCGTAGGACAGATTGACCTTTGTTCGATCTTTTTATCGTAACTTGAGTTTCTCTCAACGGATTTTCATGATTCTTGTTGTGACGTCTTCGTGACTTGATTCTATACAATCTATACTAGTTTTGTCACAGTTGAACATGTTTAGATTAGTCTCACACACGGTTTCTTTAACAGATCGGTTTTCTGCTGAGGGGTGTTTTCTTGCTTCCGCTGAAAAGTTTTTATCTACCATTCATCCCCCCCTCTGGTAGCTTTACATGTGTACTTCGATCCTACAATTGGTATCAGAGCCAGGTTGCTCTAATCTTTGTGATTTGCACGTGTTTTGACTAATCATCATGGAGAAATACTCCGCCAAACTTTGTGTGTTTAGTGGTATTGATTTTCAGGTTTGGAAGGCACGCATGGAATCTTTCATCCAGACGCAAGGCTTTGCAATATGGGAAAAGGTGTACAAACCTTACGATGTGCCTTTAAACGATCAAGTCACGGCTACAAACATGAGAGATGTCGAGAACAACAACAAGGCTCAGAACTTGATCATACAAGGACTAACTCAGAGCGACTTCGACCGTGTTGCACACCTCCAATCGGCGTACGATGTGTGGAGAGCACTTTATGACTACCACGAAGGATCCAACACGATCAAGGAGGTAAGACAGGATATGTTCAAGAAAGAATACATGCGCTTTGAGATGCAACCCGGTGAGTCCATTGATGACCTCTTTGCTCGATTTAATAAAATTCTCAGCAACTTGCGTAGCGTCAATGTTAATTTTTCAGATGCTGAAAATGCTAGGCAATTACTAAGTGCATTAGACATGTTAATTTGGGAGATGAAAGTAACATCCATACGTAAATCCACTGTCATGAGTACTCTTACATTAGATGTGCTTTATTCTAAGCTAAAAACTCATGAAATTGACATTATATCACGTAAGAACCCAAATAAGACTATTGCATTTGTCTCACAACGTGATATGCCTAGCTCCGGCCAATCATCTAGCAATACACTTGCTTTGCTGTCATCACTGAACAGATTGAGGAGTTTCCAGAGGAGGAGCTAGTACTTCTTTCTACTAGGTTCTCAAAAGCATTGCAAAATGTGAGAACTAGAAGGAGAGGAAGCTCTGGACCACAACGATGCTTTGAATGTGGTAAGACAGAACACTTTCGTACAGATTGCCCTAACCTTTCAGGTCCTTCTAACCGTGATGAAATGCAGAATAAAGTCAAGTCCTCTTTTTGCAACACCAACAAGAAAAAGAAGGGTTTTACAGGACGCAAACTGATAAACAGTTTCATCACCGTACTTCAAGAACTTGGCTCGAGTGATGTAGACATTGGAAGTGATGAAGATGAAGATGATCTGGCAAACTTGTGCTTCATGGCGGGCAAATCAAAATCAAGTATGGAGAATGCAGAACACAACAGTGACAACGAAGAGGTATGTCCGACTTGCGAAGAAATGTGTGATGCTATTTCTCGTGCCACTATTATTGTTAAGAAAAAGGACAAAAAGCTTAGTGACAATGCTGTTAAAATTAAGTCACTAGAATCTGAAATTAATCGTTTAAAATCCTTGATTCCTAGTGATGATTCTTGTTCCTCATGTGATTTAATATATGAACAATTGTCCTCTCTAAGAAGTGCACACACCTCCACACTTGATAAACTTGAACTTGAAATCAAAAAAGAACAAAAAGCTTGCTGCACTTAATGATAAAAACTTGAAAGATGCTTGTTGTTCTACAATTGATTTGCATTGTTCTACTTGCGATGATCTTGATAAGAAACTACAAGATGCTATGAAAGATATTTCTATATTGAACAATGCTTTACGTTCTCATGAAGTTAAATATTGTTCCAATTGCAAATTAAAAGGAAAAACTTCATGTGAAAATTGTATTGATAAATCAAATAAACTTGATAACATGCATAGGACATTAGATCGGTTTTGTAATGGGAATAAGAACCTAAACTTGCTGCTGAATTCTTCCAAGTCTTGCAATGATAAAACTGGTTTAGGTTTTGATTCACATGCTCATGCTAAGGAACATCCACCTAAAATTGTAAAACCATTAGGAAGTGGTTTGATACAAACAGTTCCTAAATAAAAAGAAGTGGTTTTTAAATCTGCAGGAGTGTTGTCACATTCAGGTTCAAATAAGCATACTGCATGCTCATCTAGAAATGAACACAAAGTTAAATTTAATTGTACCTATTGTGGTAGAGATGGTCATGTCATAGATTTTTGTTATAGACTAGCTAAACAACATAAAAAGAAAAGAATGCAATTTAGATCTTATAACGCTCATGCAAAATTTGATGCACATACTAAACCGAATGTCAGGAACATGCAACCTGCTGTTATGAGTCAGAAATATTCAAAGTTTACCTCCGGAGCTTCAGTTTTTGCCTCCGGAGCTACAGATTTTCGTGCTACACAAGTAACACCTCATAGGTCAGTAGTTAAGAACAAAAAATCTCAAACTTTGACTCATAAACCTGCTGTTTTATCTCAGCTTTCGCATGTTATTCCTGTTGGACATCGTGTGACTCAGTACTGGATTCCTAAATTTCTTTTAACTAACCCCAGTATTGAGTCATCGACGTATTGTGCTTCTATGTAGGTTACACGCTTGAGGGAGGAGAACATTTGGATTGTGGATTCAGGTTGCTCACGCGACATGACCGGTAACAAAGAATGGTTCTCCTCTCTCTCTTTTGTGTCACGTGTACAGAATGTTATTATTGCTGATAATTCTTCAACTCCTATAATTGCTAAGGGTTCGGTTAGAGTAAATGATCACTACACTTTGAAGGATGTGGCACTTGTCAAAAATTTAAAATACAACTTGCTTTCTGTTTCACAATTGCTAGATGAAAATCTGGAAATTATTTTCAATAAAAACTGCTGCAAAGTTGTAGGTTCAAATAGTGAGCTTATTTTTAACATGTCTCGGTTTGGAAGAGTTTTTAAAGATGATTTTGATATGTCTTCCTCTAAGCATAGATGTCTAGTTGCAAATGATTCCAAGATTTATATTTTTGGCATCGTAGACTTGGTCACGTAGGCTTTGATCATCTCACGTGTGTTAGTGCTCTTGATCGCATACGTGGGCTGCCTAAGCTTAAAGGGGACAAAGAAATTGTGTGCTCTTCTTGTGGACATGCTAAGATGGTTGCAGGTTCACATGCTCCTCTCACAATGACTACGACAACTGAACCGGGTCAACTTTTACACCTTGACACCATAGGACTTTCACGTGTTCAATCCTTCGGAGGTAAATGGTATGTTCTTGTGATTGTTGATGACTATTCTAGATACTCTTGAGTTTACTTTATGGCATCTAAGAATGAAGCTTTTAGTCACTTTAGAACTTTATTTCCTAGATTATCAATTGATCACCCAGGATCTTTAAGAGCAATTAGAAGTGATAATGGAACCGAATTTTAAAATCAATCGTTTGATCACTTTTGTGCTGAAAATGCAATAGATCATCAATTTTCTTCACCATATGTACCTCAACAAAACAGTGTTATAGAGAGAAAGAACAGAACCTTAGTTGAGATGGCTAGGACTATGCTTGATGAATATCAAACTCCTAGGAAATTTTGGGCTGATGCAATTACAACCGCTTGTTATGTATCAAATCGTGTTTTCTTGCGTGCTAAGCTAGGTAAAACACCATATGAGCTCAGGTTTGGACATGGGCCTAGTGTCACACACTTTTGGGTCTTTGGTTGCAAATGCTTTGTTAAGAAACATGGTAATCTTGATAAATTTGAAGCTAGATCTGTTGATGGCATGTTTCTTGGTTATCCATATCATACTAGAGGCTACCGTGTGCTTTTACTTGATACTAACAAAATTGTGGAGACTTGTGAGGTTTCTTTTGATGAAGCTAGCCCAGGTACTAGTTCAAATATTGCAGGTCCGGATCCATATCCGTAGGGGGAGAGTATTTTCGTTAAAGAAGAGGAAGAAGTGGTGCTGCTGCTCGAAAATTCAGTAGCTAATGACATTGTTCCAGCTCCTGATCTTGATTCACAGCCAGCACCGACGACCACCATTGTTGGTCCAGATCCTGCTCATGTCACAAGCTCATCTATTTGTGATGAACATGAAGAGGAAGAAGCTTGTGAAGTGTCCACTCCCCTCCGGATTCTCAAAAGTCATCCTCCACAACAAATTATTGGAAGCTTGCATGAACGAGTTACAAGATCCAGGTTTTTCGACCCCAATTCTCATGCTCATTATGCTTTTGTTGCTTCTTTTGAACCCAAAGATATATCACACGCAGTCACTAATGAATCTTGGATTATTGCCATGCAAGAAGAGTTAGAAATAATGTTTGGAAACTTGTACCTCCACCTCAAGGTCACACTTTAATTGGAACTAAATGGGTGTTCAAAAATAAACAAAGTGAGGATGGGGTTGTGGTTAGGAATAAGTCTAGGTTGGTTGCTCAAGGTTTCACGCAAGTTGAAGGTCTAGATTTTGATGAAACTTTTGCTCCTGTTGCTAGATTAGAAGCCATAAGAATTTTGTTAGCTTTTGCTGCATCTAAAGGTTTTAAGCTATATCAAATGGATGTTAAAAGTTCTTTTCTTAATGGCTACATAAATGAGGAGGTTTATGTCAAACAACCACCTGGTTTTGAAAATCCAAATTTTCCTAATCATGTTTACAAACTGTACAAAGCCTTGTACGGTCTCAAACAAGCCCGTAGAGCATGGTATGATAGGTTAAAAACATTCTTACTTGAAAAGGGGTTTACCATGGGCAAGGCTGATAAAACTCTTTTTGTGCTTAAGCATGGCAATGACTCATTATTCGTTCAAGTGTATGTGGATGATATTATTGTTGGTTGTGCTTCTCATGATCTTGTGTCCAAGTTTTCAACTATGATGAGTTCAGAATTTGAGATGAGTATGATGGGAGAACTCACATACTTTTTGGGGCTGCAAATCAAGCAAACCAAGGAGGGTACCTTTGTGCATCAAACAAAGTATACAAAAGATCTCCTAAGGCGCTTCAACAAGGACAAAAGCAAGCCTCTTCGGACACCAATGGGAACAGGAACAACACTTGAACTTGATGAAGATTGTGATCCCGTTGATCAAAAAGAATATAGAAGCATGATTGGATCACTTTTGTATCTCACGGCATGAAGACCGGACATACAATTCAGCATATGTCTTTGTGCACGGTTTCAAGCCTCCCCACGTGCTTCACATGGTCAAGCCGTCAAAAGGATTCTCAGGTACTTACATGGAACTCAGGAATTTGGCATTTTTCTTCCTTCTTCCTCAACCGTTACTTTGAATGCTTTTTCAGATTCTGATTTTGGGGGTTGTAGGATTGATAGGAAAAGTACTTCTGGTGCTTGTCATTTTCTTGGTAATTCACTTGTTGCCTGGTCCTCTAGAAACAAAGTTCAGTTGCACAATCCACAGCCGAATCTGAATATGTAGCTGCTGCTAGTGCTTGCTCACAAATTCTTTGGATTGTTCAAACACTTAAGGACTATGGGGTTGATCTAGATAGTGATCCACTATTTTGTGATAACACTAGTGCCATTTGCATTGCTAAAACCCCGTGCAACATCCAAGAACTAAGCACATTGACATTAGGTATCACTTTCTCCGTGATAATGTCGAAAAAGGGAACATTGTGCTTCACCATGTAGATACCGTACAACAATTGGCTGACATTTTTACAAAACCTTTGGATTTCACTCGTTTCTGTTACATTCGTAGTGAAATAGGGGTTATGCATCCTCATGGCTTAAATTGAGGGACAAATTTGAAACTTGGGAAGTCTATGTGTGAATCTGAAATTAAAATAATATGAGCATAGTATTTCATGCATATATGACTTTTTGATTCCTTTTTCATGCTGAAAGTTCTTACTACATTACTTGTGTTATACATTTTGTAGTTTTTACCATGTCTAGTAATTAGAATAATTACTTACACTAAATATGGTCATGGTCGAACTTTCTTGCTATTTTGAATTTGTTGCATGCTCACAAGTGCTTTTAATCATAAAGAAGTAATCAAGTAATCAACTCACATGTTGAGTTTTTATGTTCAAATAAAAAAATGAGAAAAGATGAAGAGAATATGCATGCATCGCACTTCTTCTTTTGAGATGGCTTATCATTGCACTTAGATATGAACTTGAAAGGAGTTGTGTATGACTAAAACCATGTCCTTAAGCTTCTGACTGTCAAATGACATAGGCTTGGCTTGGTTGGTTAGAATAAGGCTGATGCTGCATATAATCTCTTGCAAATGTCATAAGATCAAAATTTGTGCTTTAAATGTTAAATAAAATGCAGCAACAAGTTTCATGCTTTCAGGTCTTGAAATAGTTAAGTTTGTGAGATCATGACTTGCTTAAATTGAAAATTACACTTGATCTCTAGCATGGCTTACACTACTTTATGTATCTCATTGATGTGTTAGTGTAAGTTACTTGACAGTATGATTTGGATGAGCTTTGTTTTATATGTATATGCTATAATGTGCTCATAACAAATTAAAATTTCTCATTTGTACCTTGCTGAATACATTGTCAAAGGGGGAGAAATTGATCATACATTGCACACATTCACAAGTGTTTTGGCACGATTCTTCTCAGGGGGAGAATTTTTGGTATTTTTGTTTTTCTTCTCATTTTATTTCTGATTTACATAGGGGGAGAAATTGTTTTCAAAACTTTTCATGTGAATAAGCCAATGTTCGGATTTTAAGTGGTGTTGCCAATGCATTCATCAAGTGGGAGATTGTGAAACCTATGTGTGCTGAATACATTGGCTTTGATGATAAAAGTTTTGAATACTACCAAAACACCTTTTTAACAAGGTCCGACTCTAGGTCCGAGCTCCTGCAAGGTCCGACGATAGATCCGACGTAAGGTCCGACTTGCTTTGTCTAGGTCTGCCTTATTTTGGCTAGGTCCGACATGTTTTTGCTAGCTCTGGTGCTAGGTCCAACTAGCTTTGGTAAGTTCCGTGCTAGGTCCGACTAAGCTTTAGTAAGCTCTGGCGCTAGGTCCGACTAGCTTTGGTAAGCTCCGGTTCAAGGTCCGGTTAGCTTTGGTAAGGTTCGGAGCTTGATTGCAATGGTTCTGCTTTTAACTTGCAATGTTTCGAACTTGCTTTACTCATATGGAAAGTTTGCTTAGTATTATTTTACTAAGTTTTTTGTGTGTTTTGGTGGTTATGGCTGATATCATTTTGCTATGGTTTACAACATGCTTATGTGAGGTGCTCATGTAAGATGTTGTAGTTTCGGAACTAACGAGAGTCAAGTCGAGGACTTGTGCTCGGAAGTATTGGTTATTTATTCATGTGCAGGTGTTGCTTGAGTTCAAGACATGGCTGGTGACGGGATCCATTGAACTAGTCTTAGGGAGAAGATGTGGTTCAACAACCAAGTTCGGGAGGAATTGTGGTTGAGTTGATTGGGAGGTCGCGCAGCATGTTTGGATCAAGAACAATGCATATGAAGGTATCGTGGACGTTGTTGGAAGGTGTTTGCACGTGTGCAAGTAGTGCCTTGATGTGGAAACATGGTTCCAAGGCGTGGTGAAGAGATATGGAAGTGGAGATATGGTTGAAAAGGTTCAACCGGCTGGATTTTGCGCTCAGGCTGCGGCTGAGGCTGTTATGGTTTGTTTATGGAAAGTTTCGAGTTGGTTATAACAGGATTTCGTGTTAGGCATGAAGTAGAGCTGTTTTAGGATTGTTTGGGACGTTCCTAAGGTGTTTGGAAGTCTTAAGATTGCTTCTATCTGCGTATAGAAGAGTCTTGAGCAGTATTGGAAAGTTTCAGTTTGAATCCAAGTAGGAGTAGGAGTCCTAGTTTAAATTGGATTGGCCATAGAGCTGGTTATATAAGCAAGGGAGGCCAAGGCTCGTGGAGAGCATGACTTTGGGGTTGTTCCTCTTGTGTTTTGATAAATAAAATTCGTATTCTAAAGGAACTTTTGTGCCTTGTTCGTCCGACTTGTTTCAGACATGTTTTTCTCGTCGAGTTTCTGTTCAGCACTACCTTGCTTCGGTGGTTTTACCATAACTCGAGTTTTACAGATCCAATTGATGTGATTCTTTTTGGGTTGTCTTCAAAACTTGATTATCTATCATATTTGAAAATTTCACGGTCATTGAATTTGTGGTTTCTTATCTACACGAGTTTCTTTGCAGAATTCCAGAACTGTTTTTCTCGCGTAGGACAGATTGACCATTGTTCGATCTTTCGATCGTAACTTGAGTTTCTCTCAACGGATTTTCATGATTCTTGTTGTGAAGTCTTCGTGACTTGATTCTCTACAATCTAGACTTGTTTTGTCACAGTTGAACACGTTTAGATTAGTCGCACACACGGTTTCTTTAACAGATCAGTTTTCTGCTGAGGGGTGTTTTGTTGCTTCCGCTGAAAAGTTTTTATCTACCATTCACCCCCCTCTGGTACCTTTACACGTGTACTTCGATACTACAGATGGTGTTTACTTGCTCTTCACAATTGTTCATGAGCTATCCATCAAATGAGCTGTGGCGTTGTGAGGTGATGAAATGATCACTTTTGCAAGTCACTTTCTTGGCTTTTACAGCCGGGTGACGAGTTCTTGTTGCGGCGGCTTTACACGGCGCCAAGGAAGAAAACCGTGCGTGATGCCGGGTTTCAGTGGAGGTGGTGTCGGTTTCTTGCTTCAGGCACGTCAAGGGAGGTTCGGTGAAGATGGAACCAATCTCAGTTGGGCGTAAACACAAACGATACATCCAGGCCCCAGAGACCCGAAGGTTTTCTTACGTGCGACCGTGAGCTTGTCAAGGCACGGGTGAGGAGGACAAACAGACGATGGGAGTCGGTTTGTGAGGTGAAAAGATCGCGGTTTGAGCCGATAATAGCGAAGAAACGAGACCTGGGCTGCTCAGGAGGTGGCAGCGGCGTTAGCCTCGGTGGCACGCTCTGCTGTTCCGCGGCTTCGAGTGAAAACAGAGGAAGACTTCGGTAGTAAGTTTAAACACCTCACTGACAGGTGGGTCCCACTTCTTTCCCCTCTCCCAAAATATCTCAAATTTTACAGGTTACATAATTCAGTCATGAGGAGCTCAAATTTGACATCCATTTGGGGAATTGACAAGGTTTACTTGAGGTTCGAATTTTAAATTCAAATTCCAATGAAATTCAAAAGCCTCTTTGACATGAATATCAAAGTACTTCCAAATTTTCTCAAATTTTGCATTCCTAATAACTTGGACCTGAAGAATTCCAATATGGACTCAAACTTTTAATTTGGCTTCTGCAAATGGGAGGTTTGCAACCACAGTTTGCATCCTCTTTTTGGAATGGCCACTTTGCATTTAAGTGAACATTTGAATTCAAATATTGAATTTAAAATAGCTTGTTACAGATGAGAACTTTCAGATGGTGTTTCATTCAACCTTGGCTTGAAACCATTGAACTGGATTTTTGAGCTCATTTGGTTGCACACCTATGTGTATCATCATGTTTTAAAAAGTTTTTGCAAGTCCCATTTTCTTGAATTTGAAATCCAACTTTATTCATAATTTAAGTTTTTCATTTACATGTTTTGGGACTTTTACATTCCTCCACCCTTAAAAAGAATCTCGTCCCAAGATTCATAATTAAGAACAACGTGGGGAGGACGATTGTTGAACATAAGCCTCTAATAGCTCTAGATGATTGAACTGTAGATACTCCTTGCTTTCCCATGTAGCCTCGTCGGACGTGTGATTTTCCCATAGCACCTTCAAAAACTGCAACGTCCGGTTTCTTGTCTCGCGAGTCTTTTCATCAATTATCCGGGTTGGACACTCAACATAAGTAATGTCCGGCTTCAAATCCGTTGTCTTCCATGAGAATTACCGTTGGAACTTTCAAACACTTCCGCAACTTAGATATGTGGAAGACGTTATGAACTCCGGCTAAGACTGCTGATAACTCCAAACAACATGCCATGGGTCCACATCTTTCGATGATGGCAAAGGGACTGATAAATGCGGATCTAATTTTCCTTTCACTCCGAATCGGTAAATTCCTTTCATAGTTGATACGCGGATATATATGTGGTCTTCAACTTAAAAGTTCAGAGGACAACGTCTCCTATCCGCATAGCTCTTTTGTCAAGACTGAGTGGCTTTAAGATTTGCTTGAATAAGCCTTACCCTCTCTTCAGCTTCATTTACGAGATCAATCCCGTAAATAACCCCCTCACCAGGAAACATAAACTTTAGTTTGCTTGCTTACACCATACCCGTGTGAACCCGAACTATAGCTCTCGAGTAGATTCCAACTATTTGACTTCTATCGGATGTCATAACCTATTTAGCATAGCAATATTCTACAGCGGGGAAATTTATTCTACCCTTGACTATAGTGTTCATTTGGTCATGCAGTTGGATTATAAATCATTCCTGACCTAAAGCACAAACAAACTCTAATCCATAGTAGTGAACAAAGTAAAAACTTTATAAAACAACTTAAATGCAAACTGGAGCTTGCCTTTGTTTTGCAGGAGACTAAAGTCAGATATAATAATGAGTTAGTTGCTGATCACTTGAGGCTTAATCACTCGCTCTTCTTACTCCTTGATCCAAGCTTCACTTTCTTCCCACTTCTTCACGTTGATTACTACACGATATGAACATGTTCTGTGTTCAGTTGTAAATGCTTTGTGATCAATGATTTGTTACAAGGTTGAGAATAGAGCTCTGATTAGGAGCTAGGGCTGAGAGGATCTTAGTTGATGAAAAATGGATTTTGCAATTGGATCAAACACTAAGTGTTTTTCCTAATTGTTGCATTTTCACCTACGAAAGGTATATAGAAAAGTACTGATCCAAAGCTCTAATGGAGCTGAAAATTTTCATGTGAGTTCCCTGTCGCAAGAAAAGATTCTGGACCAAAAATTAGAACTTTCCATTAAGTAGTTCATCCAGAACAATTCCCTAAGCATTTAGGTAAAAAGGAATTAATTCTGTAGAAATTTGCACTTTCATACAAAATCAAGTGAACTAAAATTTGAAGCATAGCTCAGGGAGCATGCATGAATTTTCCTAGTAATCTTGGAGCTTGAATTGCCCAGAATAGATTGTTCAAAGTGGAACCATTTTCAGTGGAAAAAGAAAACTGCACGTGACTCCGGGTTCCAGTGGAGGTGGTGCCGATTTCTTGCTTCAGGCACGTGAGGGAGGTTCGGCGAAGCTGGAACCGAGCTCAGTTGGGTGTGAAAACAACCGAGACGTCCGGGCACCGGAGACCAGAAGGTTTTCGTGCGTGTGACCGTGAGCTCGTCAAGGCATGTGTGAGGAGGATGAACAAACGGTGGGAGTCGGTTTGTGAGGTAAAAAGATCGCGGTTTGAGCCGATAACAGCGAAGAAACGAGACCTGGGCTGCTCGGGAGGTGGCAGTGGCGTTAGCCTCATTGGAGCGCTCTGCTGTTCAGCGGCTTCGAGTGAAAACAGGGGAAGACTTCGGTAGTAAGATTAAACACCTCACTGATAGGTGGGCCCCACTTATTTCCCCTCTCCAAAAATATCTCAAATTTGGCAGGTTACGTAATTCAGTCATAAGGAGCTCAAATTTGACATCCATTTGGGGAATTGACAAGGTTTACTTCAGGTTAGAATTTTGAATTCAAATTCCAATGAAATTCAAAAGCCATTTGACATGAAAATCAAAGTACTTCCAAATTTTCTCAAATTTTGCATTCCTCATAATTTGGTCCTGAAGAATTCAAATATGGATTCAAATTTTTAATTTTGGCTGCTGCAAATGGGAGGTTTGCAACCACAGTTTGCATCCTCTTTTTGAAATGGCCACCTTTGCATTTAAGTGAACATTTGAATTCAAATCTGGAATTTAAAATAGCTTTTTACACATGAGAACTTTCACATGATGTTTCATTCAACCTTGGCTGGAAACCATTCAACTGAATATTCGAGTTTTTTGAAACCCATTTTCTTGAATTTGAATATTCGAGTTTTTTGAAACCCATTTTCACATGGTGTTTCATTCAATCTTTGACTTTAAACCATTCAACTGAAACCCAACTTTAATCATAATTCAAGTTTTCATTTACATGTTTTGGGACTTTTACACGATTTATCTGTCCATTCAAGATTCTGGAAAAGTATGGATCCGTTGCATACCGGCTGGAATTACCAGCAACACTCTCCGGTGTGCACGATATATTCCACATATCTCAGCTGAGGATGTGCCTCAAGTTTCAACCACGGTCCAGCTGGGGTATATGGAGGAACTGAAACCGGATCTCATGTATCGTGAGGAACCGGTTCAGATCATCGACGAGAAGGCCCGAACCATACGTAACCGGACGTTGTGGTTCTACATAGTATTGTGGAGCAATCACTCGAAGGATGAAGCAACATGAGAAAGCGAGGAGTTTCTTCACACCAATTACCTGGAATTTTTGACGTCGCATATCTGGTAATTCTCCACCATCCTCTTTCTCTTTTTCACCTTATAATCTCGGGACGAGATTCTTTTAAGGGGGGAGGAATGTAAAGGCCCATGTTTTTGACATGCAAAAATGTTCATCACTTCAGACACCACAACTCATATTGTGGTAATCACATGAACATTTGAAGAGCAAGTAACCACCATCAATAAGATGATTAGAGGAGTAAATCCGAAAGTAGGATTTCCCACATGTAAGCTTGAGAGGCTGAGCTCACTATTGGGTCCTAAACATTCTTAGGAATGCTCTTGCCAATTTTCATGCAAATCCAAACATGTTTGGGGTATTTTTGGATACAATTATTAAAAGAGCTAGTTTGAATTTAGATTCCAATTCAAACTACTTTCATCACATGAATTCAAAAGAGAGATTCACATTCAAACTCAGCACATTTTTATGAGCTAGTCCACCAAGTTTCATCCTACTTGGGATTGATTTTAACATGGGCTAGTTGGATCAAATTCAAACTGAATTTGAATTTCAGATTTCATGTTTGAAGCAAATTCTTTCAAATCACTTAACCACTTTGAAACATTCAAAACCAAATGTTAATTCTGTGGTTTGATCAACGTTCAAAGGGCAGGAGGGTCCCTAATACTGTGCAACAGTAAAAATACAATTTATGAGGACAAATTTGAAGGGGTGGGATCCACTGTCAGTCACACAAGTGAGATTAACCGACTGAGACCGAGCTGCTCGGTTCTTCAGGCTTCACACGCGGCCGCCATGGCGCTGGATCTCGGCGCCACCACCTGCTCCCTGTTTCTTGCAGCTGATCGGTACCCAGCTCTTCTTATCCCCGCGCCCAAGCATCCAGAGGACCATTTCACGTGCTCGTGGTCTCCCTCGAACAGAAACATCGCCGCCACCTCGTTGCTTGCGTGAGCCGGTCACTCCCTCATCGATCCGTTGCTCCCGAGCATATCACGCCCAACCGAGGCCGTAGGAAGGTATCACAAGAACCCCCTGCACCTTTTCGACACCAACCAAGGACACGCCACCGCACCGTTGCCGAACCCCGTCAAGTTCTTCATCCTGGCGTCCTAGTTTTCCCACCACCACACCGACTCGTCGTACGGTCAACATCGTCCAGTCCCCGAGCAACCAACTGAACTCAGAGGTGCGTCACGAACCCTACTAGTTGTCCTCCAATGCTAGAACCATGGCATGGACCATGCCAGCCAGAATTTAGGGTTTAACGCCGGTGGGTTCTTTGTACCGTAGCTCTTAAAACATAAAATTCATCGAATACACGTGGTTAGGATTGAACCGGGGCTAAAGGAAGTTTCCTAGGTCGGCTGCGACCATCCTCAAGCAAACCGTGAACCAAACCATAGCCGATAGCCTCGGTTTGCTAAAAGTTCATCGACACTGTTGAAAACGCCTTGGGTCACCGGTGAGGTCGGTATTGCGACCACTTTCACCGCCGGCTGGATCCATTTTCGTGATCACCCAGTTGCACCGGTGCTGTAGGAAGAAACCTTCGAGCGTTTGAGGCTTTCCTGAGCTCGGACTAGGTCGCTGGAGTTGATATGTCACGGGTCACCATCGGGAGATAGCTTCCGCTCATAGTCGATCACCACCGACCCCACAACGTGTTCCTCGCGGCGATCTAGGCCCTAGCGGCGAGTTTCGTGAAGTTTGGCGCCGGGGAATGGCCGGTGGCGAGCTTCGCCGAAGTGCGCCGCCGTGGGAAAGTTGGCTGTCGCGAGGTAGACGACACCCATGGGTCCCAGCTGTCAATCTCTGTCTGGAGCATGTGCACGCCGTGGTTTAAATTGAACTAACTATCGGGTCCCGCTGGCAGTGGCTGACTGAGCACGGGAGGGGATTTTCTGTAGGAAAATAAATCAGAATTCAGCCCAAACTTTAGAAATCCATAACTTTCTATAGAAATATCCAAATCCAGTGAACCAATTTTTGTTGGATTCATCTCCCTGAGTACTATCTAGCAAAACAAGTTTCATTACTTGAAAGTCCTTTTTTCCAGAATTAATTCCCTAAAATTTAAACTGTTAGGAATTTTAACTTGAGATCCACTTTGTGGAAAATTCTCGAATTTGGCCAGGATGTTCATTTTAATAAACTTGAGTCACATGCCGAATTTCAGATCCATCCGAGTCCATTAAGTCCACTTAATTTGGTGAGTAAGTGAACTTCCCTGAGAAAATGGAAAAAATGTACAGAAACATTTTTCTGAATTTTCTCAAACCTTTCCTTAGCCACTACTTTTTCTAGGATTCTTCAAATGACATGAAACCAATACCATTAGAACAATCATAAACTCTAGTTTCCAGAAAGAAAAGGCTTGCTTCATGAAATCCCTAGAAATCATTAAAAGCTCTAATATTGGCCTTTTATACATTTGTTTGTACAGGGCTCAGTTGAGTCTTGATGCAAATGAAACTTGTCCATATCTCTGTTTAGGTCGTCACCAAACCACAGTAAATACTTCAGACCAAGAACTGCTGTCTAGCTAGAGTCTTTATATTCTCAATTCAATATAATTGAATTTAAATTTGACATGCATTGTTCATTTCATTTCGTGTAGTCGCTGGGATCGAACAAGCCCCAAAGATCTTGGATTGTATCCCTCAGGAGGAAAACTTAGTCGAGGACTCACAACAAGGCAAGCTCCGGTTTGTATTAACCTTATTTATAAAGTTTTACCTTTCACACTTACTTTATGAGTTAAATGAATGTGCATTAGGTTCTTGATTGAAAACCCAATTGCATAGCCATAAAAACCAGTGGGTCTGAGCCTAAGTTTTGAACCTCGTGTGGCCACTGCAATGCTCCAAATAGTATAGGATTTGGTACAAGTTGAGTAGTCGGAACTACTCGCGAGAATAGGCTTAGGGGCACACAACTCGGTTAGTGAGAACAATCATGAGACACATGACATGAAAATGAGACCGAGCAGAGGGTAGGAGCAGCAGGACTTTGGGGGTCTGTGCTGCCGTAGCTCTGCTTGTGTCGGTTGAGGACTGAGCCGTGTGCGGCCCTGTTGAACAAGCTAGAACTTTACCGAAGACATACCGGCTATATGGGAACTGGGAAACCGATGTAACTCGGGTAGCTAGATGTTGAGGCATTGCGTGTCGTCCAAAGGGGTTGGTTGAGAGCAGCAAGGTGGAAATCCACTAGCAGGCACGTAGGTTGCTCCGTGTAGGGACCTCCTGCTCGGGACGATAGGACCGGTTCAACACTGTGGCTAACGAGTGAAAGGTGGTTGCGTACGACGTCTGGGATGGTTGCTGTAGGCAACATCGAGTACGGGCGTACTTGACATGTTATTCGGGTAACCCTGCAGGTGTAAACCGATTATAATCACCGTCCCTCACGGTCAGTGAGTACCACTTGTTCACTGTACCATGACGTAAAGAAACATAATATTTGTCATGAATTTAAGGTGCTGTTTGGAAGTAATATGTGAATTTCTAATGATGTCCTTTAGATTGACGCAAATCAAAGTTTCTTTTCAACCTTAGGCAGGAAACATAGGAGGAATGCGTTTCTTGTTTGATTGCGGACTTCCTATGTTACTTAGCACAAGGTTACCACTCTAGATGTGGCTAAAACCTGAAAATAGGATTCAAGTAATTAGGCCAGTCTTTAAGCAAAGTTTCTTTCCTATTCTAACAAGAAGAACGAAACACTATGATATTGTGTGGTCTTCGTCCGCTTAACACTGTGACAATCAAGAACGAGTACCCGTTGCCACGGATCAACATTTTGTTTGATCAGTTGGTCGAAACAAAGATCTTTTCCAAGATAGACTTAAGATCAGGGTACCATCAGATTAAGATGTGGTCTGAGGATATTCCGAAGACAGGTTTTCGACGAGGTATAGGTTTCTATGAGTACCTTGTCATGTTCCTTGGCCTCACCAACACTCCAACTCAGTTCATGTACTTGATGAACTCGGTATTCATGCCAGAGCTGGACAAGTTTGTCGTGGTTTTCATCGATGACCTACTGGTTTATTCCAAGTCGGAGGAAGAACACGAGAAGCACCTGTGTATAGTTTTGCAAAGGCTGCAGGATTACAAGCTATACACGAAATTCAGCAAGTGCGAATTCTAGATATCGCAAGTACTTTTCCCCGGGCATATTATCTCAGCGGAGGGCATCACTGTTGACCCGAGCAAGATTGCACAAGTGCTGCATTTGAAAGTCCCCGGGGTCTATTCACGAGGTACGGAATTTCTCGAACTCGTGGGATATTGTTGGAGGTTCATTCCAAACTTCTAAAGATTGCCAAGCCTATGACAGAGCTGCTAAAGAAGGTTACCAAATATGTTTGGAGTCCAGCATGTGAAGCAGCATTCAAGGCATAGTGAAGCACCTAGCATCAGCACCGATTCTGGTGCAGCCATACACAACAAAACCGTTCGATGTGTACTGCGATGCATCTGGCATTGGGCTCGGATGTGTGCTGATGCAAGAACAAAGGGTGGTCGCATGTGGATCACGGCAGCTCAGGAACCATGAGCAAAATTATCCAACTCATGACTTAGAGCTCGCTGCCGTGGTACTTGCACTCAAGCTGTGGAGGCATTACCTACTCGTGACCTCATACATTTATATACCGACCACAAGAGCCTCGAGTAGATATTCATTCAGAAAGAGTTGAACATGAGGCAGCGAAGATGGTTGGAGTTGATAAAGGATTACGAAATAGAGATCCATTATCATCCCGGTAAGGCAAACGTAGTGGCGGATGCGATAAGTCGCAAGTCACACGTTAATAATCTGACCATCACACCGTTGGAAGAGAGCGAGCCACCATTACATGTGGTTCCCCATAGAGCTCTCTACAATTTAGCTTTTATCCCCACTATCCGTGAAGAGAGGGTGGCATCCGAGAAACATGACAAGGGCATGTCACATTTGCGGAGACGTATAGACAGTGGGGAAACTGAAATGTTTCCAGAAGGACAGAGACGGTGTCCTATGGTTCATGAACAGGATAGTCGTACCCCGTAATCCAGAGTTACGGAAGAAATGTCACACACTGCTGAATTGATGTGAGCTAGGCGAAAGAGTACTGTTCGGAGTTGATCTTGTGCACGAAGCCAAAGACCGAATTCGGTTGATACAAGAAAAATTGAAGGCTGCACAATCCCGACAGACGAGCTACGCTGATCACAGGCGTAGCCTGTTGCATTTTGACGTCGGAGAGCATGTTTATCCTCGTGTATCTCCGATGAAGGTAATTCACCGGTTCGGTGTAAAGGGGAAACTCGCTCCCCATTTTATGGGTCCATTTGCTATCACGGAGAAGTACGGACCCGTAGCCTACCGGCTGGAACTATCGGCAAGTCTTGCCGGGGTTCATGACGTGTTTCATGTGTCACAGCTGCGGAAATGCCTCAAATTCACCGCTGCTGTCCGCACCGAGGAAATCGACGAATTGAAACCGTACCTTACCTACACTGAGCGACCGGTTCAGATTGTAGATGAAAAGACCCGGGTAACCCAAACCGGATAATAACATTTTACAAGGTGCTGTGGAGTAATCATACCGTGGAACAGGCGTGGTGGGAAAGTGAAGATTATCTCCGCACAAATTATCCGGAACTTTTATCATTTTACAGTTTGTAATTACCTCTCCCATCTGGTTCCTCTTTTGTAATCTCGAGACGAGATTCTTTTAAGGGGGAGGAATGTAAAAGTCCCAAAAATGTATATGAAATAGACCAAGGCTTGAAAGTCTACGTGTTGCAAATTCATAAAAAATGGGACTTGCTAAAAATTTTCGACATGCAAAGTGTTACATGGATGTTCATAAAAAAGAGGCTCACGTGTTCATTTGAATATGTTGAACCAATATGGACTTAAACACTCATTTGCATGAAAGTTACAAATCAGATTTTGAAATTCAAGGTTCACCACAAATTGTGGACAAACTTTTGAATAATCCTGCAGCCTATACTCTTGACTTGAAGGAAAATTTAGGGTGGCAAACTTTTCATTTTTAGAGTGGGATAAAAAGGAAGTGAATATGAGCCTTTGCAATTCAAACCGAGTTCAAATTTGTAATGCAAATTCAAACTGAATTCGGCGCATTCAAATCCTAGTCCACTTTTAAACTTCATAACTTTTGAATTGAATAGATGGACATGAGAAGATCTTTTCGGAGAAGAGGAAAGTGGAAGACCCACATGTTATTGAGCTAAACATGTAACTTGCAACCAAAGCAACTGAAGTTGTGGGTCTCTGTTTTTCCACTTCAACAGGGAGCTCCACCCGGATGCCACCGAGAGAGTAGCTGCTGAGCCACCTCCTGCTCCTCTTCCAACCGCTGGCACCAGTTATGTATTTTCTTGTGCTCTCGACGTGATGTACTTCTCCACAGACCGAGCAAACAGTCCTTCACTTTCTCCTCCTCGCGAGCAACACACGAACAGAGCTCCCACCGCTGCACCTCGGTGATCAACCGGGAAACCTGGAAAAATCGCGCTCACTCCCCTCCGAGCTGCTGAACAGCACCGCGAGCCCATTTCCCACGTCCTTGGCGCACAAACAGCCGAGATCCGGCTTTCCCCCGCCCTAGAACAGTTCATCCGCGGAGACCAAATACAAACCGATGATCGGGCGCACGTGGACAGCTCTCCACAGAAGCTTTCACACCTGAGCAAGCACGGCCATGGGAGCGCCCTACCTCGGTGCTGCTCTCCTCCAAAACTTGGAGCAAGCCGTTGATCATCTCCGGCGAATTCGAAGTTTTAGCTCCGGCGGGTGCAAACCGAGCATCTGGTATGAGAACTCTAAATTCTCCCTCTCTAATTGTTGTTAGCTCACCAACTCTTGCACACACGGGCCGGACTAGCCGGTGATCATTTTCCTTTTGGCAACCATGGCTTGAAATCAACTAGGAGCGGCGCATTTTGCTGTTTTCCGAGCACTTCTATGGAAGAACGGATCGAGCGCACGGTGAGGAACCATTTGGAGGCGTTTTCAAGTGTTGGTGCTTCTTTACCGAGCTAACCTAGCACCCACTGATGCTTTGGAGTGGTTTGGTCGATCGTTTGGCGGGATAGTGAGGCGGGCCGACGGTGCCGAAGTGCTCCCGAGGCCGCCACACGTCGCCGACGATATTCCGGCCATTGGCAGCTCGAGCAGACCCCACCATCGTGTTCCTGAATTCCCAAACTCACAGGCGGCGAGCCTCAGGCCGGGCAACGGCCGGAAACGCCGGGCCGGCGAGCTCACGGATTTCAGTCCGGCGAGCTGGGCGGCGCACGCGAGAAGAGGGTGGCGGGAGGTAGGAGAAGGCGGGCAGCCCCATGTGTCAGCGACTGAAAGTTTAAAACTGTGATCGGCTGTGGCTCTGGGATCTCCTGTGCCTGCGCACTAAAACGCTGTGGCCCGGTGTGGCTCGGATCTGAGTGGCTGAGGTTTAAACACGTGGGCGCAAGCAATTTCCAATAGCAAATTAATTCCAGAGATTGCCACAACTTTGGAAAATCATATCTTTGTGTAGGAACCTCCAAATTGAGTGATTCAAATTGGGATGGATTCATTTTGCAAAGATCTATCCAAATATGAACCCCACTTTGTACGAAAATCAATAATAAATTCTGGAAATTCTTTGAAATTTTCTGAAAAAGAATTATTGAGGGAGTTTGGTTCATCCAAAAATCCTCAAATTTTGCCAGAATATTCTTTAGGATATTTTTGACCTTCTAGCTATTTTTCAGCTCATTTGAAGATGATTTGTGTAGGAATTTGCTAAATACAAACTGCTATTTTCATAGTGATCCAGAAACATTTTCAGAAAAGGTGTAAAACTTGTAAAATCCATTCTAGGAAATTCATAGCTCCAAAAATCATAGGAAAATTCAGACATACTCTATGAGACATACTTGAAATTGTAGTTCACTGAATTTGGCATAAATGCACAGTACTTTAGAATTAATTCTTTTAATAAAAATGCTTAAGGAATTATTCTGGAGGAACTACTCAATTAAAAGGCCTGAATTTTGGATCCAAATACTTTCAGTTGACCAGGAACTCACATGCAAATTACCAGCTCAAGTTGAGCCTTAGAACTCCCTGTTCTTGTCTGCCTTGCTTATGTATGTGGGAAAAATACATAAGAGTATGGTACGAATTTTGGAGAACACAATACCTTTCCACTTTAGCTACAATTTGGCAAGCTAAATCCCTAGGTAGTATAGAACATGCTGTAAACGTTTTGAAGCCATTGAAGTTCTTGATCTTCAGTTTCATTCAAATATTTTCAGCTCATCTATTATGATCATTAGGAAAGAAAGTTAGTGTATAAATAAACCCCTAGGGCAGATTTAGTTTCATTTATGATTCTTTGCAAAACAGAGGCAACAAAGCCATTTTTGGCATTTCCACACAGCCTCTGCTCTTAGGAACTCAAATCTTTAATTCTTTCAATTGCATTGTAAAACTTTTGCATACACATGTCATTAGGGTTCACAGCGAAGGGGATTCGAAGGAGAGATTCATTGAAGTGGATCAGACTCAAGAGGATCAAGGGAGCAAGGATTACTAACTGCTTATTTATACTACTACCCTGCAAAACAGGCAAGCTCCGGTTTGCATTTAACAGCTTTTAGGTTTTTACTTTGTATTCATTCTTTCGGTCAGGATATGAATTGTGCATTAGGTCTAGTGCTTTAATACTCCTCTTGCATGACCAAATAAATCCATGGAGTATTGGGTAGATGTCTTTTCATCGTGTAGAACTTCCATGCTTAAGTAAGTTTTGGTAGAAGCCGAGTGGTGAAATGCTACTCGCATAATCAGGAAAACAGGGGCATACGGGGTTGGTACAGAAAATTGTTAGCAAGTTAAAGTTGAGACCGGCAGGTTGTAGGAGCAGCAGGACATAGGGGCCTGGGTGCATTAGACCTCTCCGTGTCGGTCAAGGACCGATCCATATGCGTCCCTGTTGAGAAAGTTTGAGCTGTGTACCGGACTCATGCTGGCTATATGGGACCCAGTAAACCGATGTACCTCAGGAAGCTTGCATTGATCCTTTTCGGGTAGCCTCAGGCCAGAGGGCCAGTGTGCAGTATGTGGGTAACACTCTCATGACATCTCATGTCGGTAGGTGCACCATGAGAGTGGCTACTGTATGGGGCAATTTGATCGATTCAACGTGGATAAAACGGGGGAAAGGCTGCCACCATACGACATCAGTGATGGTTGCTGTAGGCAACGTCGAGTACGGGCGTACGTGTCATGTAGTCCGGGTGATATTGATTCGAATCACTGTCGCTCGCGGAAAAGGACCGAGCATACTTGTTCTCACAGTAGTGACGTAGTAAGAACTTGCATGAGAAAAGAACTAATCACTATGATTTGAAGGTCATACTAGCTTTGTGATGTATCTTTGCTGAATAGTTAGAGCAAACTCGATTCATTTACACCGTGAGCAATTTACATTGGGGGAAAGCGTTTCTTGTTTGATTGTGGACTGCCGATGTGGCGTGCCCAAGGTTACTTTCAAATTTCTGCAAATAATACCCTAAAGTAAGGATTCACTTTTAGGCGAGTTCATTATGCCTATTGCTATCTCATGTTATGTCTTTAACATCATGTAGAGTTTCATGAGTAGGTTTGACGGTTAAGTCTTGCTGAGCTTTATGCTCACGGATACTATCCGAGTTGTTTTGCAGGTATTGGCTTCATGCTTATGAGAAGGGGTGCTGATGAGACTCGGAAACCTCTGAGTGGTTACTCATGAGCATCCTCGCCACTGCGGTTTGTTCTTCGTGTTGCTAGTAAGAAACATCCACGGGTTGGACTGTTTCTTTGTTGCTAAGTTAGAAATGAGTCGTGAGAGTGATAGTCGTACGATGTAGTTTATTTTAAGATAAGTATTTGTAAAGTACTCTTTATACGCTTCCGCAAAACGCTTTGTGTAATATGTGTTTTCCTTGACCCATGAGCTGTTGGGTGCCGCATCGCACGGCACCACCCGACGCGGTCCTCGGGTGAGCGGCACGTCCCCGTGAAAGAACGGGTGGCCGGGGCCATGGCACATAAAAATAGAGGAAGTATTATTTATAACCACACCCTCATCCAAACGAAGCAAAAAGTGGAGCCGTCCAGCCCGGGGACGCTACACACTAGCAGCACTCATACAAGGTCACAGCGGCGTGCAGGGCTCCTGCTCGGCCGTGTACCCCAACGGGGGCATCGCCTCGTCCTCGGATCCTTCCTCATGATTCTCACCTGCAGCACTCAATTATAGCAACCGTGAGCACGATGGCTCAGCAAGACTTAACTGACACTCCTAATCATGAAACTATACATGCAGGGATTAGTAATATAGGAAAAGATTATTGCGATAAAGACACACCTACATGTTAATCCTTACTTTCAGTTTTATAGCAGAAGATTAGTATGCCTTAGGCAGCCCTCACATCGGAAGTCCACAATCAAACAAGAAATGCTTTCCTCTGATGTGGTTATGCCCAAAGTGGAAGATAAACTTAAGGCCTTCTACATCTACAACATGCATGGTATCAAGACAATATTAGCTCAATGCATCATATTCTTCTGACTCCTTTCAATTATTACTACGTCACAGCGCAGTGAACAAGCGGTACTCAAATAACCGCGAGGTACGGTGATTGCAATCAATAGACACCCGGATAACACGTCACATACACCCATTTCAGAAGTGTGGTGCTTCACACCTTCCTACTCTGCTGTATGCAACAACCTTTCAAAGGAAACCCAAATGCCAAACCGGTCCATCCATAACGGGAAGGAGGTCCCCGCGTGGAGCATGTCTGGGCCGACCGGCAGATTTACACCTTACTACCCTCAACCCACTCCTATAAACGGTTGGGTAAGCCTCGGCACCCAGGTTAACCAATTACATCGGTTTCCTGGTTCCCATATGGTAGTATGCATCCGGTACTGTTAAAACTTGTCCAGCAGGGCCGCACACAGCTCGGTCCACAACCGACACCAACAGGGGTATGCACGTGAGACCTCCTCTCACTGCATCCTATCCCCCCTGCTGGGTCTCAATTTTATATTCTTAAGCCGTTCTTTCTTTCTTTCTATCCCGTGTGATAAGATTCCTATCACGCGAGTAGATTCCAACCACTCGACTTCTACCGAGATCCTAAGAACATTAGCATGGAATTCTCTACTCATCGATTTGTAAACTACCCAACCCTCCATAGGATTTAAAAATCATGCAAGTGGGGTTTCAATCACCTTAACTCTAATGCAAGCATTTCACCCTAGACATAAGTGATACAAATGAAAACTTTGCAAAAGGTAATTAAATGCAAACTGGGGCTTGCCTGGTTGCGAGTTAAACGGGAAGTTAGTTTCTGGTGGAAGGACCTCCAACGGCTCCGGAGTGTCCTCAACTTCAGTCACTATATGTTATGCAACCACATATATGTATAAGTGAAAATGATTTATAAGAAATAAACTTCTATTACCAGCTACTGCTATTAAGATTTCTTAATTTGCATTGGGAATTTTCCAGTGGATACTAGACTCTGTGAGGATCATTTGAGCAAAATTTGGAGAAGTTTCGTGGAAGCTTGTGGTCTCCAAAATTCCCACAAGTACAAGGCTTCTCTGAATTTTTATCCAAAAAATGAAGTTTGACATGGTTAACAGTGGAATATCTAATATAAGCAAGTCTCCCGGGTTCTAACAAAATTTGTTTTATAATTTTTCGAGTTACCTACAGGGAGAAATGTAATTTTGAAGTTGATATGAAATAGTAAAAAGGTTTCTGTTTATTTTGGGGAATTTTCAATGAAGGCTGAAATTTAGAAGACTGTTTGACCCAGTAAATAAATCATAATGGACTTGAAATTTTTACTGATGGTCAAGGTTATTTGGAGAGGTGTCCTGACCAAAATGGGAATTTTCCCGTTATGGGAACAGTGGTAATTAATTTCCAAAGCAATTAGCTCAATGGAATCAATTACAGAAATATTGGGACTTTCATGTTTAGGAAATTGCATCACTGCAAATTTTAGCATCTAAGAGTTCTACCAGAATTTATTTGGAATTTTTGGAGCACATCTACTACGCATAATTGAATTTAGAAGATGAGCTAATTTCTGGAATTGTTTGCTAATAGAAAACTTCAAATAATTATAACCGGGCCCACTGTTTTAAATCGGCCCAGTGAAATTGCGGCAACACCAGGGGCTACTGAGTTAACCAGTGCAGCCACACCCGGATCCCACGCCTGAGCCGAGACACCGATAGGTGGGCCACGCCCCTCCATCGTCTTCCTCACGCCCGGGCGGTTCCCTCTCCGGAGCTGCAGCGGCGACTCGCTGGGAAGGCTGCCCAGTGCCCCCAAACGGCTCAAATCTCGCACCCTGTGCCCAAAACTCGACGAGTAATAATATGGGAAGGTCAGTGGTGACTCTAGGTGGACGGAAATACCTCCCCGACGGCGGCAGCGGCAAACTCCACCACGGTGCCGTCGTTCTCGCACGGGAGAAGGGTATTCCGGCTGGGGAGAGCACCACGAGCACCAGGGTGATATGAGGACCACGTTTTTGCATCCTAAAATGGGTAGAAACCCATGAAAAGGGTACCTCGATGGTGCGGCTAGGGTTGCGTGTCGGCGGCAGGGAAAACTCGGATTACGGCTTCATTTCTCGACGGTTTCCAATGGTTTTGCGTCGAGGAGCTGCACTAGGAACCGACGTGCTCGGTGGGTGACTGACCAGATGGTCCCACATGTCATCGTCTCTCTTCCCCTCCTACTGTTTCTGATCTTTTAATTATGCCACCAAACTTTGTCCAAACATCCAAGATATTTGCAGGGAAGCAAAATCAAATACGTAGCATTCAATTTTGTATTTCATTGCTGCATTTGATAAAATTTAGTTTGAATTCCAAATTAAAATTTTAAATTCCATTGGTTTTTGATGTCACCCTAGAATTAAATAGCAAACCTGCTTCCAAAATTATGGAATTTTGCATGAGGGCTCTTTGCATTATTTGGAACAAAGTGGCAAGCTCAGGCTTGAATTGGCACTAGTATCATATGTATATGACTAGTTGCCAAAAAGTTTAAAATTTTGAATTTCCTCCACCTTTTTGATGCTACACCAACCGTGTAAAACTGGGCTTTCACATCCCTCCCCCCTTAAAAGAATCTCGCCCCGATATTCCAAAAGAAAAGCAAATGGGGAAATTTACCAGGTATACAATGATAGCAAGTCTGGATAATTTGCTTGTAGATAGTCCTCTCTTTCCCATGTTGCTTCCTCAGCGGTATGGTTACTCCAAAATACCTTGTAAAATCATAAGGTCTGGTTTGTTGTGGTGCGAGTCTTTTCATCGATAATCAGGATGGGATACTCCGAGTATGTGAGGTCCGGTTAGAGAACTTCTATTTCTTCAGTGCGGATATCACTCGAGGGCTTGAGGCATTTCCTATGCTGAGAGATGTGGAATACGTTGTGAATTCCTGCGAGTGAATCCAGTAACTCCAAGTGATAGACCACGGGTCCGCATTTCTCAATAACAGCGAATGGACGGATGAATCGCGGAGCAAGCTTTCCTTTTACTCCAAAACGATTAACCCCTTTCATCGGAGACACACGAACGTAAACATGGTCTCTGATGTCGAAGAGGAGCGGACAGCGTCTTTTATCCGCATAGCTCTTCTGACGAGATTGAGCAGCCTTAAGATTGGCTTATATTACTTGTACTCGTTCCTCAGCTTCATTCACGAGTTCAATACCGTAGATCACTCACTCGCCGGACTCGCACCAGTTGAGTGGTGTGTGACATTTCCAGCCATAGAGAGCTTCATACGGTGCCATCCTGATGGTAGCTTGATAGCCATTGTTATATGAAAACTCTGCCAACGGCAAATGATCGTCCCAGTTTTTACCGTGGTGGATGGAACAAGTGCGTAGCATGTCTTCAAGCACTTGATTCACCCGTTCAGTTTGACCATCCGTTTGCGTGTGATATGCGGAGCTCTTGATCAATTTGTTCCCCAACGACGCGTGCAGCTGTTCCCAAAATCGAGCGACAAACAGCGCACCGCGATCTGAAATAATTGTGTGGGGAACACCGTGCAAGCACAAGATCCTTGCAATATACAGCTCCGCATATTGCTTGGCCACATACTTTGAATGTACAGGAATAAAATGAGCCGACTTGGTTAGTCGATCGACTATCACCCAAATCGTATCATGCTTGTGGGACGTGAGAGGTATGCCAACTATGAAGTCCATGCTGATATCCTCCCATTTCCACGTCGGAATGTTCAATTGTTGCAGCTGTCCGGCTTTACTCATATGGTCGGCTTTCACCCGCCGATACGTATCACATTCGAATACGTACTTTGCGATTTCTCTTTTCATCCATGTCCACCAAAACCTGGTTTTCAGATTTTGGTACATCTTGTTGCTGTCCGGATGAATAGAATACTTGGGCAAGTGAGATTCGTCAAAGATTTTCTTCCGAAGCTTCATGTCACGGGGTACCACTATACGGTTTTAGACCATAGAGTACCGTGTTTATCCCTTCTAAAGCATTTCATTTCGCCATTCTTGATTCTTCTCCGAATCTGCGACATCCCCACGTCTTTCTTCTGAGCTTACATAATCTCCTCTTGTATGGTAGGGACGAGAGCAAGACTATATAATGCTCCATATGGAACAAAGTATAAACTCGGCTCCTCCTCTTGAAGCGGAGTGGTGGACAGATTGTTGTGTAAAATCCCCAAAAAGTGGTAGCAAGAATTTCAACACATTTACACTTAGGAAAAATGAGGGGAATTAAAACTTTGAATTATAACGGTGTGAGCTCAAAGTGGTGCTTCAAACTTCCCAAAACTTCCAAACATGGAGATCTAAATTCATAACTTGGATCTTCATATGTCAAATATTCAACCTTCCAAATTTCAGCTCATTTGGAGGGGTTTTAATATTTGTTTGGGATTAAAAGAGGAAGCCCTATAATTTGAATTTAAATTTCAGTTTCAAATCCCAATATCCTCAATTTGCAAATTTGGTTCCACAAATGTGTTCTCCACATTTGAATTAGAAGCCATGCCAAAAATTCAGAAATATTGGAGTTGGTTTGATATGCTTTTGGAACAATGCAAATGAGTAATTCAAATTCTATTTCAAATTCAAATAACCAAACTCAATTCAAACTCCACATCAGAATTCAAATCATTTGAATTCAACATTTCAAACCATGACTTTGAGGTGAAGTAAAGAATTCAAGTTTTAGTAGCTGTGGCAAAAATATCTGTAGAAAAAATTGGATTAATTGGATTAAGAATTGAGGACGTGGGGTCCACATGTCAGCCACTCAAATGCCTTAACCGCCTCTGTTTCTCTTCGGACGATCGCCGAAACGCCGCCAGCTCCCGGAGCAACCCGCTCCCGAGGATTCCACCCCGCCACCTCCTGGGTTTCCTCGGTCGTTCGGCCGCTTGAACACGACACGGTCGCAGCACCGAATTCCCTCTTCCCTTCTCTTGGTCGCTCGCCGCTCTCTCAGTTCTCTCCCGTGAAAGAACTGCCCCGGCACCGTCTTCTGTTCTTTTCCTCGCACACAGTCGCCAGAGCTCGGGTGATCGAGCTCTAAGTAGCAAAAGGAAGCGTGAGTGCGTGCTCCAGCATCCACCGTTCTCAAACTTAAGTTTCCTAGCTCGTGCTACGTGCAAACCAGAACTTGGCGCCGACGTTCGGGGGTGCTCCGATGGAACCCCGTTTGGTTCACCGAAGACAGCACACTACGGCCAGTTTCACCTTCCCTTCCCTACACAAGAAAGGTGTGTTGTTGTCCGTAGATTGTGTTGCCGAAAGCTTCATTTCAAATGATCAAGCGGGTAGCTAGAATTTTGGGTTTTACAAACCCTAGTTCATAGTAATGACTTTTGGTCTATGACCAAACTCGTCGCGCAGCAAGAGCTAGAGCTCATTCTGGTCTAGGTGCTGCTTTGCTATATCGCTACGGTCCTTCTCGCTCAAACGGCACTCAAAACTATCGAGGATCGGAGGAGTTCTTCGAGTTTTTGTCGCCGCCGTGGTTTTGCGGGCTCGGGTCGCCGGTGAGGTCCCATCTCCGGTGGTTGTCATGGAGAGCAGGCTATGGGTCGAAGTTGTCCATGCATCACTGGTGCTTTTAGAGCAAACCCTAGCCCGAATGACCCACTTCCGAGTGAGAACGAGGTCGCCGAAGTGGAGTTCAACATGGCTTCCGATGCGAGCACTGTTCCGGCCATTGTCATTCGCCCCTGACCCCACCATCGTGTTCAGCACAGTGTAAAACTCACAGGCGGCAAGTTTGGTGAACTTTGGACCACGGGAACCCCGTCCCGGCGAGCCTCGCCAGAGTGCGCTGCCGCGGGAAGCGCCTGCAGCGCGAGGTAGACGAAGGAGGGCCGGGTCCCACCGGTCAGCCTCTGTCTCCATGCAGGAATCGGCCTGTGGCACCGGATCGGGTGCGGCTGTGCGGGAAATAACACTGTGGCCTCGGTGTTGCCGCTATCTGAGTGGATAGCGCCACGGGTGGGGCCCACAGCCAGAATTTAAACATTTCTTCATTTTTCAGATCTTGTGCAAACTTCAAATGACCATAACTTTCAGTAGGAATGTCAAAAATTTGTGAAACAAATTTTGTTGGATTCCTCTCAGTCAGTACTTTGCAGAAATGCAAAGAAATTAATCTGAAGATCTCTGGAATTTTCTCCAAAATTCATCAAAGTTAAATTTTGAGAATTTATTCCAAAAGATCCCTGTTATGGAATTTCCTAAAAATTGGCCAGAAGATCCTTCATAACATTAGTGATCTAATGTAATAATTTGAGCTTCACTGGAGTTCATTTGCTAGGCTAAAGTGTCTTCCAAAATACAGCATTTATTTGGAAATTCAAATTCTAAACAGAAACTTTTCAGAACTCCTGTCCAACTTCAAAAATTCATATCTCGCTATTGGTAGCTCCAAAAATGGTGAAACAAATTTTGTTAGAACCATGGAGACTTACCTAATTAGATTTTCCACTTTTAGTCATGTCAAAGATTCAGATCTGGGCTAAAAATTCAGAGAAGCCTTGGAGTTGTAGGAATTTTGGAGACCACAAGATGCAATGGAATTTCCCCAATTTTGCCCAGATCATCCTTAGAGAGTCTAGTATCCACTGGAAAAATCCCAAAGCCAATTAAGGGACCTAAATAGCAGTAGCTATGAATAGAAGTTAATTCTTATAATTCCTTAAGCACTTATGCATATATTTTGTTACACTTCATATAGTGACCGAAGTGGAGGACGCACCGGAGCCATTGGACGTCCTCCCACCCGACGCTGACATTCCGCTTAACTCCCAACCAGGCAAGCCTCGGTTCGCATTTAAGTACATTTACAAAGCCTCCATTTGCATTAGAGTTAGGGTGATTGACCACACTTGCATAAACTTTAAATCCTATGGAGGGTTGGGTAGTTTACAAACTCGACGAGTAGAGAGTGCCATGCAAATGTTCTTAGGATCTTGGTAGAAGTCGAGTGGTTGGAATCTACTCGCGAGATAGGTATTTATGCATACGGTATGGAAAGAGGTGGATAATGGCTTAAGATTGTGAAACTAAGACCCAGCAGGGGGGGGATAGGATGCAGTGAGAGGAGGTCTCACGTGCATAGCCCTGTTGGTGTCGATTGAGGACCGAGCCGTGTGCTGCCGTGCTGGACAAGTATCGAACAATACCGGATGCATACTGGCATATGGGAACCAGGAAACCGATGTAATTGGTTAACCTGGGTGCCGAGGCTTACCCAACCGTTTTATAGGAGTGGGTTGAAGGTAGCAAGGTGTAAATCTGCCGGTGGGCACAGACAGGCTCCACGCGGGGACCTCCTGCCCATTATGAGGAAGGTTCCAAGGACGAGGCGATGCCCCCGTCAGGGTACACGGCCGAGCTGGAGCCCTGCACGCTGCCGTGATCTCCGGTTCTATGTTGCTACTGTGTAGCGTCCCCGGGCTGGACGGCTGCACTTTTTCTTAGTTAGGATGAGAGACTATCTATGTATAAGACTTCCGCTGTATAAATAAGTTTGTAAAAGACTTCCGCTCTGTTTTTATATCAAATAAAAGTTTGTATGTTGCTCATATTCTTTTCTTGTGTGCTGTTGGGTGCTGCATCGCACGGCACCACCCTCTGTGATCCTGGAGTGGGTAAACCACGGGGTGGTCCCCATGACGTGGTATCAGAGCTGCATTGGGAATAGCACATTCAAAAAGAGCCTATTTTGAAAAAATTAGAAGTAGTCGAGTGAGGATTAGTTACTATGCCCATATAAGGTCTATGATAGTAGTAGATATTACGGTGGAAATGCTAACATACTTGTTATACATTCTGTAACGACGCTCCGACGCCAGGTAAGAGGTAAGGTACGCCACCGCGGGCGGATGGATTGCGGTAACTCGCCATACGAGTAATAGTATGGAATGGTATACCGTGGCTTGGCACGGTAGTTAATATGAGTCTCTGAACCTCTCCACGGTTCTGAGAGCATATGAAAACGCTGATCTCCATCGTGCTTTAGGCAAAAGTGAGAATAGCCCATCGTGTGGTAAGCAACACGATAGTATGCAACTCTTGAACGTTCAATGTTTGAAGGGCCATACACAGCGCTCGCCATCGGCGTGCCTCAACGGTCATGAGGCAGTAGGTGGTATCCGTTGGGTTGATAAAATTCCCAACCATGATGACCCGTTCGCGCTCTACTCGGTTTCCCCATCATGTGGTGTAAAAACACGACCATGTACCTTGAGACGTGGCTTGACTCAAGGACGATCCGTATGGCAATAATACAGACCGTATGTTTTTACTATGATATGGAACTGCCTGAAATGTCAAAAAAAACCTTTGTGTGCACCATTATTGTGTGTTCTCCTGCAGGTACATTAACCACGCTAGTGCATGACGTTTAGAAATCGTTTGTGAGTGACGTTCTTAGTTCCACAATTTGACACGTTTATGCCAGAATACCGGCTTAAGATTTTTCTTTGGTGAGGAAACGTAGTACCAAGATGAGTATTAGTACATAAAATTATATTTTCAAAGAAAGAGTTAAAATGAAGTTTAGGATTCCAGTTAGGGGTTATTGAACTCCTATATTGAACTAAGAGTCAATTGGGAGTATAGATTCAATCTCAAAGACTTAGGAACAACCTCCCGTGTGTTTCGGCAGAAATTTTGCTGAACTTAAACAGGGCATAATTAGGATTGCTCGAACCAATGGAGGTGGGTATAATATTATGAAAAGGTTTTGAAGTCTTCTACAACTTTTCTGTAGAACTCCAGAACAAAATCTCCCTCCAAATGGATGAAAATCTCAGATGAGTAGGCACTGTCCAGAAACAGGGCAGACCAAAATGCTCTTTGGAATTTTCTGTATTTCGACCACGACTTTCTGTATAAAAATTTCTAAGGGTCAAGTGAGACACAGTTGGAAAGTGGAGGAAATGTGCTACAACTTTGTAGTTCAGTGTTTTCCTAGATTAAGGGCAGAAATAGATGGAATTTTGTGAACAAAACAGCCACTTGCAAAGGAGGTGCTGTCAAAATTCCTGAGAAAATTCTGTCAACTTGTGGGAATCTATACCCGACTTCTCTAATTATGTTAGAGAGTCAAAAACTTGATGTCATTTTAGGAATGGCATGGCTACATCGCCATGGTGCTGTTCTTTACATCATTCCACATGTGGTTTGGTTAAACTCTCCACTTCATGAACCACATGTTCTTATTCTTGCCCGTTCGGTTCAGGAAGCTCCAGCCACATATAACACGGAAGCCATAAAACTTGAGGATATTCGTGTGGTCCGCGAATACCCGGACGTATTTCCGGATGATCTCCCGGGCATGCCACCCAAAAGGGATGTCAAGTTCAAGATCGAACTTGTACCTAGGACGACACCGATATCACGGAGACCGTATAAGATGGCTCCGAATGAGCTAGCTGAATTGAAGGAGCAGCTCAATGATTTAATAAAGAAGGGTTTCATTCGACCGAGTTCCTCGCCATGGGGATGCTCGGCGCTGTTTGTGAAGAAGAAGGATGAAACCTCGAGGTTGTGTGTGGATTACCGACCTCTTAACGCCGTCACCATCAAGAATAAATATCCACTGCCCCACATCAATATTCTCTTCGATCAACTTGTGGGTGCGAGTGCATTTTCAAAGATGGATCTTCACTCCGGATATCACCAAATCAAGATCCGAGCGGAGGATATTCCGAAGACGGCCTTCCCAACGAGATATGGGCTGTGTGAATACCTCGTCATGTCCTTTGGTCTCACCAACGCGCCGGCACATTTTATGTATCTCATGAACTCTGTTCATGCCGGATTTGGATAAGTTCATGGTGGTGTTTATCGATGACATCTTGGTTTATTCCAAGTCTGAAGAAGAACACGCCGAACACTTGCATATCATGCTTCAACGATTGCGAGACCATAAGCTTTATGCCAAGTTCAGCAAGTTCGAGTTTTGGATCAGCCAAGTGCCATTTCTTGGTCATATTATTTCTGCGGAAGACATTGCAGTTGATCCAAGCAAAATCGAGCAAGTGCTGAAATGGAAGTCCCCCACATCTGTCCATGAAGTCAGGAGTTTTCTCGGGTTAGCAGGATATTATCGAAGATTCAAACCAAACTTCTCCAAGCTTGCTAAGCCGATGACGGAATTGTTGAAGAAGGGGATTAAATATGTTTGGAGCTCAGCATGTGAAGGAGCTTTCCAAGCATTGGTGAAGCATCTTACAACAGCCCCAGTGTTAGCTCAACCGGATACAACCAAGCCCTTCGACGTATATTGTGATGCGTCTGGTATCGGGCTTGGCTGTGTATTGATGCAAGGAGGAAGAGTGGTCGCCTATGGCTCACGTAAACTTCGTAACCATGAGCAGCACTATCGGACTCATGATCTTGAGCTTGCTGCTGTGGTGTTGGCATTGAAAATATGGAGACACTATTTACTTGGGAACTTCGTGCATCTCTACACAGACCACAAGAGTTTGAAATATATATTCACTAAAAAGGAGTTGAATATGCAACAATGTAGATGGCTAGAGCTGATCAAAGACTATGAGATCAAGTTTCACTACCATCACAGAAAGGCAAACGTGGTTGCCGATGCCTTAAGCCGCAAAACTCATGTCAACCATCTGTCCATCACCCCACTTGAGGAGGAGGAGCCGAGTTTGTACTTGGTTCCATATTGGGCATTATATAATCTTGCTCTCGTCCCTACCATACGAGAGGAGATTATGGAAGCTCAGAAGAAAGACGTGGGAATGTCACACATTCGGATAAGGATGAAGAATGGCGAAATGAAATGCTTCCGAAGGGATGAACACGACACTCTATGGTTTAAAGACCGTATAGTAGTACCCCGTGACATGAAGCTTCGGAAGAAAATCTTGGACGAAGCTCATTTGTCCAAGTATTCTATTCATCCGGGCAGCAACAAGATGTACCAAGATCTCAGAACCTGGTTTTGGTGGACACGGATGAAAAGAGAAATCGCAAACTACGTGTCCGAATGTGATACGTGTCGGCGGGTGAAAGCCGACCATATGCGTAAAACCGGACAGCCCCAACCATTGAACATTCTGGCTTGGAAATGGGAGGATATCAGCATGGACTTCATAGTTGGCTTACCTCTCACGTCTCACAATCATGACTCCATTTGGGTAATCGTCGATCAACTAACCAAGTCGGCTCATTTTATCCCCATACATATAAAGTACGTGGCCAAGCAATATGCGGAGTTGTATATGGCAAGGATCTTGTTCTTGCACGGTGTTCCCCGCTCCATTATTTCAGATCACGGTGCCCTGTTCATCGCTCGGTTTTGGGAACAGCTGCATGAGTCATTGGGGACCAAACTGATCCGAAGCTCCGCGTATCACCCGCAGACGGATGGTCAAACTGAACGGGTGAATCAAGTGCTTGAAGACATGCTACGCGCTTATGCCATCCACCACGGCAAAAACTGGGATGATCATTTGCCGTTGGCAGAGTTTTATTACAACGATGGCTATCAAGCTAGCATCAAGATGGCGCCGTATGAAGCTCTCTACGGCCGGAAATGCCGCACACCCCTCAACTGGTGCGAGTCTGGCGAGCGAGTTATCTACGGCATTGAACTTGTGAATGAGGCTGAAGAACGAGTGCGAGTAATACAAGCCAACCTCAAGGCTGCTCAATCTTGTCAGAAGAGCTATGCGGATAAAAGACGCCGTCCACTCCACTTCGACATAGGGGACCATGTTTATGTCTGTGTGTCTCCGATGAAGGGAGTTCATCGTTTCGGAGTGAAGGGCAAACTTGCGCCGTGATTCATTGGTCCGTTCGCCGTCATTGAAAAATGAGGACCCGTGGCCTTTCGCCTGGAGTTACTGTGGGGACCACCCCGTGGTTCACCCACTCCAGGATCGTATAGGGTGGTGCCGTGCGATGCGGCACCAAACAGCACACACGAAAAGAATTAAGAACAACATACAAACTTTTATTTGATATAAAACAGAGGAAGTCTACTACAAAACTTAATTATACAGCGGAAGTATTATACACAACTACTCTCTAATCCTATCTACGCAAAAGTGCAGCCGTCCAGCCTGGGGACGCTCCACACTAGCAGCATGGAAATGGAGATCATGGCGGCGTGCAGGGTTCCAGCTCGGCCGTGTACCCCAACAGGGGCATCGCCTCATCCTCGGAACCTTCCTCATAACTCTCACCTGCACACAGCTCAAATATTGTAACCGTGAGCACGATGGCTCAGAAAGTCTTAACCGACAACCCTAGGCATGGAACTCTACATGCAAGGATGTGTAAGATAGGAAAAGGACTTTGCAATAAAGACACGCCTACATATTGATCCTTACTTTCAGTTTTATAGCAACAGATTAATTAGCCTTAGGAAGCCCCCACATCGGAACTTCACAATCAAACAAGAAACGCTTTCCCCCGATGTGGTGATGCCCAAAGTGGAAACTAAACTTAATTAGCTCTATGTATACAGGAGACATGGTTTCCAAAACATTAATGATTCATCACAGCATATTATCATTCATCTGGCTTATTTTTCTTCTTGCTACGTCATGGAACAGTGAACAAGCGGTACTCAAATAACCGCGAGAGACGGTGATTGCAATCAGGAGACACCCGGACAACACGTTGCATACACCCACCTTCAGAAGCATGATTCCACACCCCTTCCTACTCTGTTGTATGCAACAACCTTTCAAAGGAAATCCAAATGCTGAACCGGTCCATCCGTAACGGGCAGGAGGTCCCCATGTGGAGCGTGACTGTGCCCACCGGCAGATTTACACCTTGCTACCCACCCACTCCTATTTACTGTTGGGTAAGCCTCGGCACCCAGGTTAACCAATTACATCAGTTTCCTGCATATGTCAGTATGCCATCCAGTACTGTTCGATACTTGTTCAGCAGGCCCGCACACGACTCGGTCCTCAATCGACACCAACAGGGCTATGCACGTGATACCTCCGCTCACTGCTTCCTATCCCCCCTGCTGGGTCTCATTTTCACCACTCTTAAGCCATTTTCTATTTTGACCAAACCGTGTGATAGAACCTTACCTCGCGAGTAGATTCCAACTACTTGACTTCTACCGGGATCCTAAGCATATTAGCATGGCATTCTCTACTCGTCGAGTTTGTAAACTACCCAACCCTCCATAGGATTTAAAAGGTTATGCAAGTGGGGTTTCAATCACCCTAACTCTAATACAAGCATTCGCCCTAAACATAAGTGATACAAATAAAGAATTTGCAAAAGTACTTAAATGCAAACCGGGGGCTTGCCTTGTTGCGAGTCAGAGGAGAAGTTAGCGTCATGTGGGAGGACGTCCAACGGCTCCGGTGTATCTTCATCTTCGATCACTATATGAGATGTAACAAAATATATGTATAAGTATTAAGGACTTATAAGAAGTAACTTCTATTCATAGCTACTGCTATTTATGGTCCTTAATTGTCTTTGGGATTTTTAAGGTGGATACTGGACCCTCTAAGGATGATCTGAGCAAAATTTGGGGAAATGTCATTGTACAATGTAGCCTTCAAAATTCCTACAAGTACAAGGCTTCTCTGAATTTTGAGCCCAAATCAGGAGCTTTGACATGACTAAAAGTTAAAGATGTAATTAGGGTAGGTCTCCATGGTTCTAACAAAATTTGTTTTTAACATTTTTGGAGCTACCAACAGAGAGATGCGAATTTTTGAAGTTGGACAGGAGTTCTGAAAAAATTTCTGTTTAAATTTGAATTTCCAAATAAGGGCTGAACTTTGGATGGCAATTTAGTCTAGAAAATGAACTCCAATGAAGCTCAAATTTTTACTGGAGATCAGTAACTATGAAAAGGATTAGCTTCCCAAATTTGGGAATGTTTCATAAGAATTGCTCCTGAAATAAATCTCCAAAGGATTTACTAAAAACAATTCTACAGAAATTCCTGGGCATTTTCGAAGCAATCAATCTGTTCCTCTGTGAAGTACTCCTTATGAGGATTCCAACAAACTAGGTCTCACCCTTTTTGGAGTTCCCTACACAAAGTTATGGATTTTTCAAACTTGAATAACTTTCTGTTGGAAATTTACACAGAGACTCAAAAAGGGGGGCCCACTGGTCAGATGCTTCTTCCACCTCTCGACAGGCCCCACGCGCGCATGCCGGACCTGATGATGGCGCGCCGTGTTGTCGCCCGTCTCTCCACCATTCTCTCTGCGGTTTCTTGGTACACCACCCTCGGATCACAGCCTAGCAGCCGGCAAGGTTTCGGGTTGAAAACGCCGGGAAACTCATCGGCAATGGCAAGGCGGCTCGGTGGCGCGGCGCCGGCGATGAACCGCACGTCCCAAGCCTCAACCGATGATTGAAAGGGCCGTACACCATCCCTGGAGTACGTAGATCATGATGCTACCCCTAGCCGGTGCTGGAAATGCCCACAAATGGGGGCTCCACGGTGAACCGAGGTGTTTTGGCCGGCGGCGACGGATTGTCGTCGCCCGGGGTGAAGAAGAGGTGATTCCCTTTGTGCTTCAGCGTGGGAGGGTGCTAGGATGGTGTGATGCTATAGCTTGAACCGAAGGAAGAATGATCAAGCGTGTTGGAAGAATTTCCCGGTTTTGTTTGATCGGTTCTTCACGTGTACCAGCGCAAAAACACAAATTCCGGCGAGCCGGCGACGGGAAAGAGCAAGGGGACTGCGGTAGCATGATCTACACACCTTGGCGCACCTTAGGGAGGTGTTGGTCATGCGGGAGAGGCGTTGGATCGGCTGGAAGTCGTGGAGCAGCGAGGTTCGACGTCGGCTCTACTTTGCCGCAGGAAAACTGGTTGGCACCGATCGGAGAAGGCCAGGCACGAGCTGTTGAATTGTGGACGACGTCCAGTGAAGGTCGGCGCACTCTCTGGTCAGCTCAGCTGGCCGCTAAAGTGGCCAGAGGCCGAGCAGCAACAAGGACAGAGGTGGCGCACGGTGTTTCTCTCGTGAGCGCTCAAACAAAGGCTGTGGAGTCCGCGGGGTAGCGTGAAGAAGAGAGCAGAGGCACTCGGCTGCCGCTTTGACCGCCCACGCGCACGAACCGACATAGGGAGCGGCGCATGAAGCAGCTCGGTGGAAGCGTCGGGCGGAGGGTTTGCCGGGAGCTGGCGCGCTGTGATCAACCTGGAAAACAGAGAGAGAGGGAAACTGATTTCTGTGAGGCTTACTGCTGGGTCCCACCACTGTAATTTTTCAATTACTTTTCACAGATATTTTTACCCCAGCTACTTAGAATTAAAGTCCATACTTCCACCCCAAGTCATGGTTTGAAAATTTGAATCCAAACTGATTTGAATTCTGGTGTGAAGTTTGAATTGTGTTTGGTCATTTGAATTTGAAATGGAATTTGAATTCTCCTTTTTGCATTGCTCCAAAAATATAGAAAACCAACTCCAAAGTTTCTAATTTTTGGCATGGCTGCTAATTCAAATGTGGAGAACACATTTGTGGAATCAAATTTGCATATTGTGGAAATTGGAATTTGAAACTGAATTTGAAATTCAGATTAGAGGGCTTCTCCTTTTAATCCCAAACAAATATTGAAACTCCTCCAAATGAGCTGAAATTTGGAAGGGTGAATATTTGGACTATGAACATCCAAGTTATGCATTTAGATCTCCATGTTTGGAAGGTTTTGGGAAATCTAAATCCTTACTTTAAACTTACACCATTATAATTCAAAGTTTTATTTCCCCTCATTTTTACTAAGTGTACATGAGCTGAATTTTTCTTGCTACCACTTTTTGGGGATTTTACTTCCCTCGCCCCTTAAAAAGAATCTCGTCCCGAGATTCCAAAAGAAATGCAAAGTGGGGAACTTTACCGGGTATATGATGATAGCAAGTTAGGATAATTGGTTCGTAGATATTCCTCGCTTTCCCATGTCGCCTCATCAGCGGTATGGTTACTCCACAAGACCTTGTAGAACCATAACGTCCGGTTTCTTGTGGCGCGAGTCTTTGCATTGATAATCCGGATTGGATACTCTGTGTACGTGAGGTCTGGTTGAAGAACTTCTAAGTCCTCAGTGCGGATTTCAGTGGAGGGTTTGAGACACTTCCTCAGCTGAGAGATGTGGAAAACTGTGAATTCCTGCGAGCCACGAGTCCGCATTTTTCAATGACGGCGAACGGACAAATGAACCGCGGCGCAAGTTTACCCTTTACTCTGAAACGATGAACTCCCTTCATCGGAGACACACGGACATAAACATGGCCCCCAATGTCGAAGTGAAGAGGGCAGCATCTTTTATCCGTATAACTCTTCTGACGAGATTGAGCAGCCTTGAGATTGGCGTGTATTACTCGCACTCGTTCCTCAGCCTCATTCACAAGTTCAATGCCGTAGATAACTCGCTCGCCGGACTCGCACCAGTTTAGAGGTGTGCGACATTTCCGGCCGTAGAGAGCTTCATACGGCGCCATCTTGATGCTAGCTTGATAGCCATTGTTGTAAGAAAACTCCGCCAGCGGCAAATGATCGTCCCAATTTTTTGCCGTGGTGGATGGCACAAGCGGGTAGCATGTCTTCAAGCATTTGATTCTCCCGTTCAGTTTGACCATCCGTCTGCGGGTGATACGCGGAGCTTCGGATCAGTTTGGTCCCTAACGACGCGTGCAGCTGTTCCCGAAACCGAGCGATGAACAGCGCACCATGATCTGAAATAATGGAGCGGGGGAACACCATGCAAGCACAAGATCCTTGCAATATACAGCTCCGCATATTGCTTGGCCACGTAATTTGTATGTACTGGGATAAAATGAGCCGACTTGGTTAGTCGATCCACTATCACCCAAATTGAATCATGCTTGTGGGACGTGAGAGGTAACCTGACTATGAAGTTCATGCTGATATCCTCCCACTTCCACGCCGGAATGTTCAATGGTTGCAGCTGTCTGGCTTTACGCATATGGTCGGCTTTCACACGCCAACATGTATCGCATTCGGATACGTACTTTGCGATTTCTCTTTTCATCCGTGTCCACCAAAATCTGGTTTTCAGATATTGGTACATCTTGTTGCTGCCCGGATTAATAGAATACTTGGACAAATGAGCTTCGTCCAATATCTTCTTCCGAAGCTTCATGTCACGGGGGACCACTATACGGTCTTTAAACCATAGAGTATCGTGTTCGTCCCTTCAGAAGTATTTCATTTTGCCATTCTTCATTCTTCTCTGAGTGTGCGACATTCCCACGTCTTTCTTCTGAGCTTCCATAATCTCCTCTCGTATGGTTGGGACGAGAGCAAGATTATATAATGCCCCATGTGGAACCAAGTACAGACTCAGCTCCTCCTCTTCAGGTGGGGTGATGGACAGATTGTTGACATGAGACTTGTGGCTTAAGGCGTCGGCAACCACGTTTGCCTTTCCGGGATGGTAGTGAATCTTGATCTCATAGTCTTTGATCAGTTCTAGCCATCTCCGTTGCTGCATATTCAACTCCTTTTGAGTGAATATATACTTCAGGTTCTTGTGGTCGGTGTAGAGGTGCACTAAGTTCCCGAGTAAATAGTGCCTCCACATTTTTAAGGCCAACACCACAGCAGCGAGCACAAGATCATGAGTCGGATAGTGATGCTCGTGGTTACGAAGTTGACGTGAGCCATAGGCGACCACTCTTCCTCCTTGCATCAATACACAGCCAAGCCCGATGCCAGACGCATCACAATATACGTCGAAGGGCTTGGTTGTATCTGGTTGAGCTAACACCGGGGCTGTTGTAAGATGCTTCACTAATGCTTTGAAAGCTTCTTCACAAGCTGAGCTCCAAACATATTTGATCCCCTTCTTCAACAGTTCAGTCATCGGCTTAGTAAGCTTGGAGAAGTTCGGTATGAATCTCCGATAATATCCTGCTAACCCGAGGAAACTCCTGACTTCGTGGACTGATGTGGAGGACTTCCATTTCAGCACTTGTTCGATTTTGCTTGGATCAACTGCAATGCCTTCTGCAGAAATAATATGACCCGGAAATGGCACTTGGCTAATCCAAAACTCGCACTTGCTGAACTTGGCATAAAGCTTATGGTCTCGTAATCGTTGAAGCATGGTATGCAAGTGTTCGGCTTGTTCTTCTTCAGACTTGGAGTAAACCAAGATGTCATCTACAAACACTACCACAAACTTGTCCAACTCCGGCATGAACACTGAGTTCATGAGGTACATGAAATGTGCCGGAGCGTTGGTGAGACCAAAGGACATGACGAGGTATTTATACAGCCAAATATCTCGTCGAGAAGGCCGTCTTCAGAATATCCTCCGCTCGGATCTTTATTTGGTGATATCCTGAGCGAGGATCCATCCTTGAAAATACTCTTGCACCCACAAGTTGATCAAAGAGAATATCGATGCGGGGCAGTGGATATTTATTCTTGATGGTGATGGCGTTGAGAGGTCGGTAGTCCACACACAACCTCAAGGTTTCATCCTTATTCTTCACAAACAGCGCCGAGCATCCCCATGGCAAGGAACTCGGTCAAATGAAACCCTTCTTCATTAAATCATTGAGTTGCTCCTTCAGTTCAGCTAGCTCATTCGGAGCCATCTTATACGGGCTCCGTGATATCGGTGTCGTCCCGGGTACAAGTTTGATCTTGAACTCGACATCCCTTTCGGGTGGCATGCCTGGGAGATCATCTGGAAAGACATTCGGGTATTCACGGACCACACGAATATCCTCAAGTTTTGTGGATTCCGTGTTATATGTGGCTGGAGCTTCATGAACCAAACGGTCAAGAATAAGAACATGTGGTTCATGAAGTGGACAGTTTAAACGAACCACACGTGGAATGATGTCAAGAACAGCACCATGGCGATGTAGCCATGACATTCCTAAAATGACATCAAGTTTTTTACTCTCTAACATGATTAGAGATGTCGGGTATAGATTCCCACCCAATTGTAATGGTGCTCTATAGACCATCCTATCAGCTGTTATTTTCCCACCCGGAGAGCATATCAAGTATGAACTATTTGTGGGAATGACAGGCTGTGATGCCCGGTCCCGTGAAAACGGATCCGAACTAATGCATATGTGTGCCCAGGATGTTCATCACACATACACATGTAATCCACAAACTGAACTCCGAATATAACCACGAATAATAGGGTTCAAGTACTTTATTACATCAATCTCTAACTTATTCTTGCAGCAGAAATCTCTAACTTATTCTAGCAGCAGAAGTCTCTAACGATAGCGGAAGCATCTAAACACGGAAGCAGCTCCATCTTCAACTCCACAGGCAAGTTGACGGTAGTTCTGCAAGCCTAGTACCCCACATGATCTTCAATGTACTCTTCTCCTGTTGCTGATGATTAAGTAATAATGCAAGGTTGAGTACATGACGTACTCAGCAAGTGCGGGAAAATATGATATGTAGCTTACAGCAAGGTAGGAATAAAAAGTCTCATTGCAGAAAGCAAAGTTTATTTCACAAACATGATAAAAACAGCAACTAGCTTTAAGTGAATTTAATCCTAACATATATCTTAATTAAAACATCAACATACCTCCTTTATGATTCACCACCTTTCATGTTTCAATTGTGGGGACCACCCCGTGGTTCACCCACTCCAGGATCGCATAGGGTGGTGCCTTACGATGCGGCACCCAACAGCACACACGAAAAGAATAAAGAACAACATACAAAATTTTATTTGATATAAAACAGCGGAAGTCTTTTTACAAAACCTATTCATACAGCGGAAATAATATACATATACGGCCTCTCATCCTAGCTATGCAAAAGTGCAGCCGTCCAGCCCGGGGACGCTACACACTAGCAGCATGGAACCGGAGATCATTGCGGTGTGCAGGGCTCCAGCTCGGCCGTGTACCCCGACGTGGGCATCGCCTCGTCCTCGGAACCCTCCTCATAGCTCTCACCTGCATACAGCTCAAATATTGCAACCGTGAGCAGGATGGCTCAGCAAGGCTTAACCGTCTGACCTAGGCATGGAACTCTACATGCAGGGAGGTGTATGATAGGAAAAGGAATTTGCGACAAAGACACGCCTATAAGTTGATCCTTACTTTCAGTTTTATAGCGTCAAATTCATGTGCCTTAGGAAGCCCTCATATCGGAAGTCCACAATCAAACAAGAAACGCTTTCCTCCGATGTGGTGATGCCCAAAGCGGAAAGTAAACTTAATTAGCTCTACATCTACAGCATACATGGTTTCCAAAACATTAATATATCATCACAGCATATTATCATTCAACTGGCTTACTTCACTTCTTACTACATCACGAAACAGTGAACAAGCGGTACTCAAATAACCGTGAGAGACGGTGATTGCAATCAGGAGACACCCGGACAACACGTTGCATACACCCACTTTCAGAAGCGTGATTCCACACCCCTTCCTACTCTGTTGTATGCAACAACCTTTCAAAGGCAATCTAAATGCCGAACCGGTCCATCCGTAATGGGTAGGAGGTCCCCGCGTGGAGCGTGACTGTGCCCACCGGCAGATTTACACCTTGCTACCCTCAACCCACTCCTATTTACGGTTGGGTAAGCCTCGACACCCAGGTTAACCATTTACATCAGTTTCCTGCTTATGTCAGTATGCCATCCGGTACTGTTCGATACTTGTTCATCAGGCCCGCACACAACTCGGTCCTCAATCGACACCAACAGGGCTACGCACGTGAGACCTCCGCTCACTGCATCCTATCCCCCCTGCTGGGTCTCATTTTCACAATTCTTAAGCCATTTTCTTTTCTGACCAAACCATGTGATAAACCTTACCTCGCGAGTAGATTCCAACTACTCGACTTCTGCCGAGGTCCTAAGCTTATTAGCAGGGCCTTGTCTACTCGTCGGCTCTGTAAGCTACCCAACCCTTTATAGGATTTAAAAGGTTATGCAAGTGGGGTTTCAATCACCTTAACTCTAATGCAAACATTCACCCTAGACATAAGTGATACAATTAAAGAATTTTATAAAAGGTACTTAAGTGCAAACCGGGGCTTGCCTGGTTGCGAGTTAGATGGGAAGTCAACTTCAGGTGGCAGGACGTCCAAAGGCTCCGGTGCGTCCTCAACTTCGGTCACTAAATGAAATGTAGCAAAACAGATGTATAAGTATTAAGGATTTATAAGAATTGAACTACTATTCATAGCTATTGCTATTTAGGATCCTTAATTGGCTTTGGGAATTTTACAGTGGATACTAGGCCCTATAAGGATGATTTGAGCCAAATTTGGAGACATGTCATTGCATAATGTAGTCTTTAAAATTCCTACAAGTACAATGCTTCTCTGAATTTTGAGCCCAATTCAGGAGCTTTTACATAGCTAATAGTGGAAGATCTGATTAGGGTAAGTCTCCATGGTTCTAACAAAATTTGTTTCACCATTTTTAGAGCTACCATCAGAGAGATATGACTTTTTGAAGTTGGGCCAGAGTTCTGAAAAAGCTTCTGTTTAAATTGGAATTTATAATTAAAGGCTGAACTTGAGAAGGTAATTTTACCTAGCAAATGAACTCCAATGAAGCTAAATTTTTTACTGGAGATCAGTAAAATCATGAGGAACTTCCTGGCCAAATTTGAAGAATTTCCATAACAGAGATATTCTGTACTAAATTCCCAAAAAATTAATTTTGAGGAATTTTGGAGAAATATCCAGAGATCTTCAGATCAATTTCTTTACATTTATGCAAAGTACTGACTGAGAGAAATCCAACAAAATTTGTTTCACAAATTTTGGACATCCCTACAGAAAGTTATGGAGGTATGAAGGTTGAACCATTTTCTGGAAATCAATTCTATGATTTTTAGCTAATTTATTTAATCCTGGGATAACCTACTGATTAAGCCCTCTAAATAAGCTCCAAAAATCCTAACATTTTTACTGGAGGTCAGGCATTATGAAAAGGACTAGCTGCCCAAATTTGGGAATATTTCATAAAGAATTGCTCCTGTAATAAATCCCTAAAGGATTTAATATAAACAATTCTATAGAAATTCCTGGGCATTTTCATAGCATGCAATTTGTTCCTATGTAAAGTACTCCTCCTAAGGATTCAGAAAAAATTTGTCTCACCCTTTTTGGAGCTGTCTACACAAAGTTATAGATTTTTGAAACTTGACTAGCTCTCTGTTTGCAACCTATACAGAGACTTAACAGGGGGGCCCACTGTCAGGTCCTTCTTCAACCTCCCGCCAGAGACGCGCGTGCACACCAGTTCAAATCGTGGCATGGCTCGTTCTCCCTCATTTCTCCACTAAATTAGCTCCGGTTTCGCCCTACATGCTCCTGGGAACATGGCGCAGCTGCCGGGCAAGGTTTCCACGCATGAAAACGCCCGAAAACAGGCCGGCACCGGTGGGGCGGCTCGGGAGCTCGGCATCAATGCGTTCTGGCGCGTCTGAAGCTTCTCCTGTCGAGCTACCTTGCCCTAAAGCATCACCAATGATCGGGGAACATGGAACGCAGGCTAAACCTTGCAAAAAATGGCCGGAACATGGGGTTCACCGGAGGACCGACCCGTTATTGCCGCCGCCGGCGATTTCTTGTCGCCCGGGGCCTGTGGTGGATGGTTTGATGCGTGCTTTGGTGTGGGAGGGCGCTAGGATCACTAGTTTCTATGGCTTGAATTGTAGAACCGATGATCAACCACGTTAGACGAATTTCCAGTTTTGGTGTGGGTCGGTTCTTCACGTGTACCGGCGCCAAAATCCAAATTACGGCGAGCCGGCGACGGGAAAGGGCAAGGGGACTGCGGTAGCATGATCTACACACCTGGGCGCACCTTAGGGAGGTGCTGGACGTGCAGTACAGGCGTTGGAGCGGCTGGAACTCGAGGAGCAGTGAGGAGCGACGTGCTCTGTTTCCTCCCGGTGAAAAACAGGTTGAGCACTGCGAGGGGAGCTCGGGGATGAGCTGAGGAGCGATGGAACACGTTGAGGGGTCGCTGGCGCAGCTCCTGGGGCGATCAACCACTGCTGGGAGGGGCTGGAGGCTGATGAACCAGGAGCACAGGGGTGGGCGTCTGTTTCTCCTTCGCTGGACGCTCGAGGGCTGAGGAAAAAGCTTCGGTGGAGGTAGAGAGACAAAGTTTGATCGTGCTGCTGCTTTAACCAGCCTCAGTGCTTGCCGTGGATAGGAAGTCGCAAGCAGCTCGGTGGAGGGAAGAATACATCACGGTGGCAGCTCGATAAGGAGAACAGAAGCAAATTGCCTCTGTTATTTCATGTGTCACAGCCATGTGGGTCCCACCTCACCTAATAGCTCTGATATTTTTCTCCAAATTAAATTCTTTGCTTCCTCCCAAAGTCATGGTTTGAATTTGCTGAATTCAAGTAGTTTCAATTCTGGTGTAGAATTTTGAATTGGGTTTGATAATTCGAATTTGAAAAAGAGTTTGAATCCTCCACTATGTATTGCCCCAAAAATATAGCAAACCAGCTCCAAAGTTTCCCATTTTTTGCAAGGCTGCTCATTCAAAGGTGGGGGACTCAGTTGTGAAACCAAATTTTGTAATTGAGGGAATTGGAATTTGAAACTGAATTTGAAATTCAGATTAGAGGGTTTTTTCCTTTTAATTCCAAACAAATATGAAAACTCCTCCAAATGAGCTGAAATTTGGAAGGTTGAATATTTGGAATATGAAGATCCAAGCTGTGCATTTAGATCTCCATGTTTGGAAGTTTTGGGAATTCTAAACCCTCACTTTGAACTTACACCATTATATTTCAAAGTTTTAATTCCCCTCATTTTTCATAAGCGTACATGAGCTGAATTTTCTTGCTACCACTTTTTGGGGATTTTACATCAATCAACCATAAATCTTTCTCAACTTTCATCTCATGCTCATGATATCCATAACCGTCTCATATTCATGATATCCATAACCATCTCATATTCATAACTTCCGAAACCAAACTCATTGTTATGACTCAACAGTCTCAAAAACCAATCCCAAAGACCATACCATAACCAAACCAATAAACATCCATCGCAAACCTTCCCTCTAATCATGGAAGTTGGCCAGGTGCTTGTGACCGGAAGCACGGCTATCATGATAGTTTTACACTCTGCAGAGGTGGCACCACTTTACCCACAAGTTTGTGATTTCGTCACCCGTCGGCGACTGCAGAACCTCCATTATACCAGTACACAACCGTCAGTGTATGGCCAAGAGATCACAAAATAGCCTTTACAAAGGGGCTACTAGATGTATGGACTCACTAAGGTTTCACCAGCAGGCTCGAATCACCATTCTCCCACCTACGAGCCCCTCTTGTGCCATGCAGTTCCCAAGGCAGTCCCCTCTCGACTCCCATTCCCCGCGCCTTTCACAGTCCATAACAATCTAGCAACTTACCTAATTAGTCAGCTAAGCCGCACCCATACTTGCCCTTGTGGTGGCACTGTTTTCCTAGCATGTGCTCGCATGAACCGGTCCTTAGATCTACGGCAAGTAAACCACCATCTCATTCTACCATGTCCACAAACCAATCTTGCCTAGATCTCCCCTGATTCATGTTGATTATCATCACCAAGTTCTCATTAACATTATTCATATGAGTGCAGTAGCTAGGCATGTTCTATCTCGCTTCCCATAACCTGTAAGCTAAGCGAAGCAAAAAGCAAAAATGACCATTCCCAACTCATCAACTTCCCGGTGACAAGGGTGGTTAACAAAACTAGTAAACCCCTATAAAAGGGTTTCCCATCAAGTTGACTCAAGCATACATGTTTTCGCAAACAAAACAGTCCAAAACATGGGATCAATATGGTCAAGGGGCACTTGCCTTGTTCCTGTTGCTTCTGTTGCTCAGGCGCTTCGAAGTCTTGGTGCTGTAGTCCTTCATAGGCAGCTCCCTGAGCTTGTCCTTCTACTCACAATCACGCACATACAAGATTCACAGCAATCATGCACAAACTTTACTCAAGATGCAATGGTGCATATGCATGCTGATCCTATGGTGCAGTTTAGTTTGTACGTGTTCTTGCATGTTTTAGTGGCTTGCATGGGTTTTACGATGAACAAGGGTGTAAGGATCTAGTGTGGACGTGGTGATGATCTTGTATCAAGATCTAGATCAAACCGATCAACACATCATATGTCCACACGAAAAGCCTTCTGTTTGAAGAATACAGATGCGAAGAAAACCACGATGATGTCGTAAGGTGGTAACAAAGACCTACCTCGGCCTTCCTCCTAGAAATGGCAGCAAGAGGTGGGCTCCGGTTGTGCCGCGTGTCAGGCGGGTGGGACATCCCTCTCCTCAGAGGCGAGCTCCACGTGCGCCACGTGTCTTGGCGGGCAGGACCTCCCCTCTCCCTCAGAGACAAGCTGCGCCATGTGTCAGTGCCGGACCTCCCCTCTCCTCGGAGGTGGGCTCCGAGAATGCCACGTGTCCAGTAGTGTCGGACCTCCTTTCTCCTCAGAGAAGAGCTCCGAGGTCGACACGTGTCCAACAGCGTCGGAACTCCTGGAGGTGAGCTCCGAGGGTGACACGTGTCCCGCTGGGTCGGACCTCTCGGAGGTCAGCTCCGAGAGCGACACGTGTCCCGCGGGGTTGGGCCTTGCTTTTCCGCAGTGACTAGCTCCGGTGGGGACACGTGTCCTGCCGGGCTGGACCTCGCTTCTCTGTAGAGACAAGCCCCGGAGACAACACGTGTTCAGCGGGTCGGACCTCGCCCCTTCCACAGAGGCTAGCTCCGAGCCTGCCACGTGTTTGGCGATGCCGGACCTCACCCCCCTCCGCAGGGATGAGCTACGAAGACGCCACGTGGCCAGCAGGCCGCAGGAATTGTCGACAGTGCTCCTCGGCGAACTGGAATTGGCTCTTTTCGGCTATATTTCTGATTCTTTTCTCCGTTTCTACTTCTTTTAAAATGTTTCTTTATATGAAATATGCATGCATACGTGAATATGAAATTGAGGGTGTCACAAACCTACCCCCTTAAACTGAATCTTGCCCTCGAGATTCGATAGAGTGGAGAACAGATGAGGGAATTCTGCCTTGAGGTCTTCCTCACGTTCCCATGTAGCTTCGGCTTCCGTGTGATGGCTCCATTGTACCTTGCACCAACGGATCACTTTGTTCCTCGTGACCCTTTCCTTCACGTCCAAAATTCAGACAGGGTGCTCTACGTAGGTCAGATCCTCTTGAAGGTCAAGCTCATCTGTCGGTACTTGTTCTTCTGGTACTCTCAAGCACTTCTTGAGTTGGGATACGTGAAACACGTCATGCACGTCAGAGAGGCGCGTTGGGAGCTCTAGTTGATAGGCTACCTCTCCTCGCTTTCCCAAAATCTTGAATGGTCCGATGTAGCGAGGTGCTATCTTGCCTTTGACGTTGAAACATCATTGGCCTCGGATAGGTGATACCTTTAGGTACACGAAGTCTCCTACTTTGAAAGTCAACTTTCTTCGCCTGTTGTCCGCATAACCTTTTTGTCGTGACTGAGCAGCCTTAAAGTTCTCCCGTATCGTTTGGACTTGCTTCTCAGCTTCGTGCAACACTTCAGGTTCAAACACTTTGTCCTCTCGTTCCAAAACAGGGGCGTCCTACATCGTCTACCATACAATGCTTCAAAGAGTGACATCTTCAAGCTAGCTTGATAGCTGTTGCTATAGGAGAATTCAGCATATGGCAAGCTCCTATCCAAACTACACACATGTTTCATGGCGCAGGCTCTCAACATGTCCTCCAAAATTTGGTTTGTCCTTTCTGTTTGCCCGTCGGTCTGAGGGTGGTAAGCGGAGCTAAAATTTAGCCGTGTACCCATGGCTTCATGCAGCTTCCTCCAGAACCTAGAGGTAAACTGAGAACCCCAATCTGAAACGATCCTCTTTGGGACTCCATGGCGGCACACAATTTGCTCCATGTACAGCTTGGCTAGTTGTGCAACGTTGTACTTGGTTTTAACAGGAAGGAAATGAGCTGTTTTCGTCAATCGGTCCACAATAACCCAGATGGAGTCGTAACCTGACTGAGTGCGTGGCAATCTGACGATGAAATCCATACTGATGTCTTCCCACTTCCACTCGGGTACTTTCAATGGTTGCAACAGTCCAGCGGGTCTTTGATGTTCGGCCTTCACCCGTTGGCATGTATCGCATAAGGCAACATACTCAGCTATGTCCCTATTCATACCATCCCACCAATAACAAGTTTTCAGGTCCTTGTACATCTTTGTACTGCCGGGATGTATGGAATAAGGTGAGTCATGTGCCTCTTTTAATATCGTGTCGCAGATGTGCTTCATGTTAGGCACACAAATCCTTTTCCCTAACCAAAGCGTACCCTTCTCGTCTTCCTTGAAGTCCTTTTCTATGCCTTGTCGGATTCTTTCCTTGATCTCCTTGATTTCCTCATCCGTTGCTTGCCCATCTCTTATCTCTTGTTCCAACGAAGAGTGGAGTTCCATCACTTCCATCTTGTTCAAGAACCCGAGATGTAACCGTTCGAACTCCTTGCGCAGCTCGGGTGGTAGCTCCCGAACCGTGAGTTGGTGACATGCTCCCTTTCGGCTCAATGCATCATCTACTACATTGTCCTTTCCGGGGTGGTAGTTGATTCCAACATCATAATCCTTGATGAGTTCCAACCATCGACGTTGCCTCAAATTCAAATCCGTTTGGGTGAATATGTACTTAAGGCTTTTGTGATCCGTATAGATCTCACATCGGTGGCCAAGGATATAATGTCTCCAAATCTTCAATGCATGCACCACGGCTGCAAGTTCCAAGTCATGTGTGAGGTAATTCAGCTCGTGTTTCTTTAGTTGTCTCGACGCATAGGCTACCACTTGTCCTTCTTGCATGAGCACACATCCAAGCCCTTGTCTTGATGTGTCACAATATATGTCAAAGCTCTTGCTCAAGTCTGGCAATACCAAAACCGGCGCTGTGGTTAGCCTTTTCTTGAGCTCCTCAGAGCTTTCTTGACGCGCTTGTGCCCACTGAAATGCCTTTCCCTTCGTTAGCAATTCAGTCATAGGCTTCGCTATTTTGGAGAAATACTTGATGAACCGGCGGTAGTATCCAGCCATCCGAAGGAAACTCCAAATATCCCTCACGTTCTGCGGTTGGTTCCACTTCAGAACATCTCCCACATTTCCGAGATCAACCGATACTCCCTCCTCGGAGATGATGTGGCCTAGGAACGATATCTCCTTTAGCCAAAATTGACTTTTGCTGAACTTGGCATACAATTGATGCTCTTGCAGTTTCTGCAATTTCAATCTCAAGTGTTCTTCATGTTCTTCGTCGCTTTTCGAATACACCATGATATCATCGATGAAAACCGCGACGAACTTATCCAAGTACTCCATGAAGACTTTATTCATGAGGTACATGAAATATGCAGGTGCATTCATTAACCCAAAAGACATAACGGTATATTCATACGAACCATACCATGTTTGAAAGGCAGTCTTGGGTATATTGGAGGGCTTAATCTTCAGCTGGAAGTATCCCGACCGAAGATCAATCTTGGAGAAAACTCGGGCATCTTTCATTTGGTCAAACAGGTCCTCTATACGGGGCAGCGGGTATTTATTCTTGATCGTCACCTCATTGAGAGACCTATAATCCACACACATCCTTTGGGTCCCATCCTTCTTGTCTACAAAGAGCACGGGGGCTCCCCATGGTGACGAGCTTGGGCGTATAAAACCCTTTTCTAGCTGCTCCTGAATTTACTTCTTGAGTTCCACTAGTTCGTTAACGCGCATCCTATATGGCCTCTTTGCTATCGGTGCAGTTCCGGGTACCAAATCAATGGCAAACTCAATGTCCCGGTCAATGGGCATACCTGGAAGTTCTTTCGAGAACACGTCCGAATACTCTTGAACCACCGGAATACTTTCCAATGTTGCTTCTTCGACGTGGTTCAACATTGCCTTCTCGGTTGTTGGTTGGGCTGACTCAAACTCAATACGAGTACCGTGCTCGTTTGTTAACTGCACGCTCCTCTCAGCACATTGGGTTACTCCGTTTTGCTTGCTTAACCAATCCATTCCAAGTATTATATCAAGCCCTTGAGAACCCAAGACAATAAGGTTGGCAAGGAAGTCTACCCCGCTTATTTTAAGGTTTACTTTTGGACATACTATATTAGTCCTCACCTCTCCACCGGGAGAATTAACCAACATAGTATATTTGAAGTGTGATATGGGTAGATTATTTTGGCAACATACTTGGATGATATGAATGAATGTGATGCTCTGGAATAAAATAAAATAGTAGCTGGGTTGGGGTTGGCAAGGAACATACCAATCACGACGTCCTCAGTTTGTTGCGCCTCCTCAGCGGAGACATGATTCACATTGCCACGAGCGTAGTTCTGCTGTCCACGGTTACCTTGATTAGCAACTCCGTTTGGCCGTGGGTTCTACTTGGGCGCGTTGGTCGGCTGTCCAGGGCCTTTCCTCGGACACTGAGTTGCAAAGTGTCCCGCTTCTCCGCATGCAAAGCATGCCTTGTTGCCCAAGACAGCAGGTACTTTAGGGCAAGGGTGGTTTTGAGCATATGCACCCATGTTGGGTCGGGGCGCAGGAGGCAAAGGCACACGAGGTTCTTGCATGGCAGGACATTGCTGTGGTGGTTGATTAGGGGGAAAAGTAGAAGCGGACGAGCCATACTGCGGTGCAGCTGGGGGCATGAAACGGGGACGTACATTGCTCCCTTGTGGCTGGTATGGCATCTTTTTCTTGCCCTCTTGTTTGATCTCACGGATCTTGCTCTCAACCACTATAGCTTTGTCAACTAGCTTCTGGAAGTTTGCATAGTCATTGTTGAGAAGCTGAACTTGGATCTCATTGTTCAACCCTCTCATGAACAAGTACTGCTTCCTTTAGTCCGAGTTGACATCCTCGGGGGCATACCTTGACAGCTGCATGAACTTGTTGAGGTACTCATTCACGCTCTTCCGTCCTTGGCGGAGACCTTTGAACTCTTGCCTTTTAGCATCATGACTCTAGCAGGGACGTAATGAGAGCGAAAACTCTCCTTGAACTCAGTCCAAGTGATAGTCTCCTGGTTGACATGAGCATTGCAAAGAGCGTCCCACCAGTCAGCGGCTGCTCCCATAAGTTGGTGCGATGCAAAGAGAACTTTCTCCAGATCATTGCACTGAACTATAGCAAGCTTCTTCTCCGTGGACTTCAACCAATCGTCGGCCTCCATGGGATCATTAGCTTGTGCAAAAGTAGGCGGTCGAGTCCTCATGAACTCTCCCAGTCGGTTGTGAGCCGACGGTGGTGGTGGTGGTGGTGGTGGTGGTGGTGGTGCAGGAACGGGGTTAGGATTGTTGTTGTTGGCTTGCAGCTGACCCAAAGTTTGGATCATAGTTTGCATAAGCTGATTCTGCATAGCCATCAACCGTTCAAGGTTTTTTTCACCATCCCCGGGGTTAACATTCTCAGGAACTTCATTGTGGCCATCCTCTTGTGGTTCTTGGTTGCCACGAACGTTCCTCCTTTGTCGGCTGGCGTTTTCCCTCACCATCTGTAAGAGAGAGTTGAGTAGAATAGAAGTTTAGAAGTTTAGATTGATCCCCCCCTCAACTACATGCATCAAGGTGGATGGACTAAATATATTTACTTTATATGAGGATGTGAACACATACCGAAGCATCTCACATCTCTCTACTATGTGTGGATATGGACAACGCTGAAGCGTCCCACAACTCACACTAAGCGCTCAAACACAAGCAATCATCACAAAAGTTCAACACACCACTCTTATTCAAGCTTCTATGGTTTAAACGTTTCTATGGGTTTTAGGGTGTCCAATCTACCTAAGCTTGCATCCTACGGTCAAGGTGGTTCTGATGCCAATCTGTGACTTCTACCTAGGCTTACGTCCTACAGTCAACGTGGCTCTAATGCAAATCTGTGACTTCTACCTAGGCTTCCGTCCTACAGTCAACGTGGCTCTGATACCAATATGTGATACCCGGTCCCGTGAAAATAGATCCGAACTAATGCATATGTGTGCCCAGGATGTTCATCACACATACACATGTAATCCATAAACTGAGCTCAGAATATAACCACGAATAATAGGGTTCAAATACTTTATTACATCAATCTCTAACTTATTCTTGCAGCAGATGTCTCTAACTTATTCTAGCAGTGGAAGTCTCTAACGATAGCGGAAGCATCTAAACACGGCAGCGGCTCCATCTTCAACTCCACAGGCAAGTTGACGGTAGTTCTGCACGCCTAGTACTCCACATGATCTTCGAAGTACTCTTTTCCTGTTGCTGATGATTAAGTAATAATGCAAGGTTGAGTACATGACGTACTCAGCAAGTGCGGGGAAATATGATATGTAGCTTACAGCAAGGTAGGAATAAAAAGGCTCATTGCAGAAAGCAAAGTTTATTTCACAAACATGATAAAAAGAGCAACTAGCTTTAAGTGAATTTAATCCCGACATATATCTTAATTAAAACATCAACATACCTCCTTTATGATTCACCACCTTTCATGTTTCAACCAACCATAAATCTTTGTCAACTTTCATCTTATGCTCATGATATCCATAACCGTCTCATATTCATGATGACACGACCCCTCGGTCTTGTCGAGCCAGGATCACGCTGAGGGGTGCTTGTTGCACAGCACCAAATAACACATATCAAAGGTACAAAGCGGAAGCAAAGTTTTATTACATAAACAGTTTTATGAACATTTTTACAACAAAATATGTTCAGTTTACACTCACGGGCGTAGACTACGCATCGAGTTCACGTTCAGCCCATGAACGTGTCCCTGCTAGCACGCACACACACTAACACGGCGGCGTGCACGACTCCCACTTGACGGGGTTCCCTCCTGGGGTTCCGTCTCCTCCTCGGGGGTCCCTTCCTCATAGAACCCTGCAAAAGCTTCAAACACAAGCAGTGAGCACGAAGGCTCAGCAAGACTGACCCGTCTCTCCCAAACATGAAACTTGTACATGGAGGGTGATAGGTTACATGAGGCAAAATAAGTTGCAAGGACTCGCCTAATTAGTGGGACCTTACTTTCAAGTTTTAGCAGCAGGTAGTGAGGAACCTTACACTAAGGCACATGAGAGAGCCGCAATCAAACAAGAAACACATTTCTCTCATGTACTTTGCCCAAAGTTGAAAGGAACTTTAATTAGCTCTAAACTATAGCAAATCATTAACAATCAAAGTCCATCTTTCAATCAGCAACGTTTTAACATGTAACTAGCCGGTTCTTTCTACGTCACGGTACAGTGAACAAGTGGTACTCACGGACCGTGAGGGACGGCGATTATAATCGATTTACACCTGCAGGGTTACCAGAATAACCCGTCACGTACGCCCGTACTCGATGTTGCCTACAGAAACCATCATGGACGTCGTACGCAACCACCTTTCACCCGTCAGCCAAATGTTGAACTGGTCCAATCGTCCAGAGCAAGAGGTCTCTGCACGAGCATCTCAGTGCCGCCAGCCGATTTACACCTCGAGCTCTCAACCTACCCTCTGAACGACCAGCTATGCCTCAACATCCAGCTACCCGAGTTACATCAGTTTCCCGGTTCCCATATAGCCGGTAGGTCTTCGGTACTGTTCTAGCTTGTTCAACCGGCCCGCACACGGCTCGGTCCTCAATCGACACAAGCGGAGCTATAGCACCCAGGCCCCAAAGTCATGCTGCCCTTACTCTCCGCTCGGTCTCATTTTCTTGCCATGTGTTTCTACCCACAAGTTTATGATTTCATCACCCGTCGGCGACTGCAGAACCTCCATTATACCAGTACACAACCGTCGTTGTATGGCCAAGAGATCACAAAATAGACTTTACAAAGGGGCTACTAGATGTATGGACTCACTAAGGTTTCACCAGCATGCTCGAATCACCATTCTCCCACCTACGGTCCCCCTCTTGTGCCATGCAGTTCCCAGGGGCAGTCCTCTCTCGACTCCCATTCCCCGCGCCTTCCACGGTCCATAACAATCTAGCAACTTACCTAATTAGTCAGCTAAGACGCACCCATACTTGGCTTTGTGGTGGCACCGTTTTCCTGGCATGTGCTCGCATGAACAGGTCCTTAGATCTACGGCAAGTAAACCACCATCTCATTCTACCACATCCACAAACCAATCTTGCCTAGATCTCCCCTGATTCATGTAAAAGCCCAATAAAAGGGACTTGCAAAAACTTTTCATCACCTCACAACACCACAGTTTTGTGGTGAATATCTTGTGAAGAATTGTGAAGAGCAAGTAACCTCCATCAAAAGGGTATTGGTCCAAACTTTCTACACATATGATAACACATGAGAGGTTGTTCTAAAACCAACTTAGAGTCATAGACATGTTTGGACCCTAGTTGGATTAAGACCACTGAGTGGAAGTACTCAAGTGCAATGGGAGGGTTTGAAAATCAGAATTTGAACTAATGTCCAACTCAAAATTCAAATGGGGGGAGGACATAATGGTGATTCAAAACTGTTGTATTCAAACTCTTGGTTGCAGCAGCTAACACAAGAATCAAATTGCATATTTGGATTCCTTAGGTCCAAATTAGTGGGTAGGCAAAGTTTCAGTAATTTTTGAAAAGGTTTGCTACCCATTTTTCCAAAAAGGATTCAAATGCGCAAAGAATTCAAATATACATTTGAATTTGAGGGAAACTTACCCAACTATACAAATGTAGCTCAGTTTGAGACTCCAAACATTTGAATTGATCACTTGCCAAGTTTTGGGGATCTTTTGAGAGATGAGGGGGTACTGACCAGTGGGGCCCACATGTCATTGGGGAGGTTAAAAATGCACAAAGATCAGCAGCCTTCGGGGTTAAGTCTTGCACTCGAAACAGAGCCGAGGTTTCCACCGTGAGCCACCGAGAAGCACCGGGCGACAGCTCCTGCTCTTCCCTCTCACGCTGGCGAGCTCCTCGTGGGGAGTATTAACTCTCAGCCGTGCCCCAGCTCGCCACAGCACCTATACGACCCCCAGCGGCCGTCCTCTCGCACGACAGAACACCGAGGAGCAGCCGCCGTGATCAATTCACTCGGGAGCGATTTCCTCTTGCGTGCAAGCGTCGGCAACCCAGCAAAACAGCATTCCCAGACATCCCACGACCTCCCCGCACCAGTTCCAGTCGAGCTAAGCCACCACAACCCGAGAAAACGGTGTTCTTCGCGGCGGCCGGGAAGAACCGAGCAAAGGTGCTCCCGTGGACAGCTCGTCAGAGGGCTTGTCACGGCCGAGCAAGAGCAGTTTTGGACGCGCCAAGACTCCACGCTGCTCGACCCCAAAGCCTGGACTAAGTGACTGATCGTCGCCGGCGTATTTCGCAAAATACTTTCAGCCGGTGCAGAACCACCTTCTGGTACGAAACCCGCAAATTCCCGACTTCTAGTTGCTTAGAGCCCATCAAACTGCACTCACAGGAGCTAGACTTGACGGCGCCCAAGTTTACTTCGCAACCCTAGCTTGATTATGGCTGTAGCCGGTGTATTTTCCATTTTTCCAACCGCGGTTATGGCGGGAAGGATCGGGCTCACGGTGACAGCTAGGTTAGAGCTTTCCCCAAGCCTTTGCATGACCCTGTCGACCTTCCCTGGGATTCCCCGGTGCTGTAGAGCCCTTTCACCAAGGTTTTGGCGGGCTAGAGGCGTCGGGTGACATAGCCGAAGTGACCCCGAGCCGCTGCATCGTGTTTAGCGCACGAATTTAGGCCCTGGCGGCGAGGGAGAGCGCAGGAGCTGACCGGACGGCAAGTATCAGCGTGGCTCCGGCGAGCCCGGCGGCGCACGGGCGCGGGAGCGCGAGGAAGAAGACGAGTCGGCCGGGCCCGCTTGTCGGTCGCTCAGTAAACAGTGTGGGGACTTTCTGTTGCACCGGATCCTCTGTGAAAACGCGGAGAACAGTCCTGTGGCCCCGTGTGGTGTAGCCGAGGGGGTGACACGTGGGGGCCGGGGCCGCTGTCAGAGATTTGAACTTTTCCCGGTTAATTCAAATTCCAGAATTTCCCCAAACTTTAGAACCTCATAACTTTTCCTAGGAAGCTCCAAATTTAGTGATTCAAATTGGGTCGGATACATCTTGCATAGTTCTATCCAAATATGCAACCCAATTTGTATGAAACCTATTATTTAATTCTGGAAAATTCTTAAAGCTTTTCAGCAAAAGAATTTTGAGGGAGTTTGGTTCATCCAAAAATCCTCAAATTTTGCCAGAATATTCTTTAGGATGTTAGTGACCTGCTGTAAAAGTTTCAGACGATTTGGAGTTGATTTGATTAGGGCAATTCAGATTTGAATGTGCTGTTTTCAATTGAATACAGAAACATTTTCAGAGAATTTCCAAAACATGGAAATTCAGTTCTGGACAAATCTTAGCTCCACAAATGCTAGATAAATTCATGCAAACTCTATGAGCTATAATTGGAATTGTAATTCACTAAGTGTGGCATGAACATGGGTGTTATCCCAGAATTAATTCTTCTTTGCTTATTTGCTTAGAAAATTATTCTGAACAAACACTCAATGAAAAGTTCTAATCTTTGGTCCAGAGGATTTTCTTGTGACAAGGAACTCACACAAAAATTCTCAGCTCCATTGGAGCTCTAGATCACCCCTGTTCTGTTTAACCACTTGAGGTGATCAATATGGAAGAGGGGGGAAACCACTTAGCACTTAATCATGTGCTTAGATCCGAACCCAAACCACTAGCCCCAGTTTCATTTTAAATTCTTAAACAGAGTTCCAGTTGCTAAAAACTTGTTATTAGAACTAGTAGCATAAGCATTACAATAAACTTATGTGCATATTCATTAACATGTAGTATTTCATTAACGTGTAGTCGCTGAAGGCGAGGAGACTCCGGAAGTGCTCGACTTCCTCCTTCCAGACGAAGACCTAACCCCTGACCAGCAGCAACAAGGCAAGCCCCGGTTTGCATGAAGCCTTTTATAAAGTTTTACTTTGTTTACATACGTAGTGTGAAGTGTGTATGTGCATTAGGTGTAGGATGGATGAATGCCCAACTGCATAACCAGATTTTTTCCCCAAGAGTGAGGGTAGTGTCTAGGGCCTCGAATAGACAGGCTATGCTTAATGATTCATAGGACTTCAGTACAAGTCAAGTAGTTGGAATCTACTCGCGAGTTAGGCTTGGGATACACGGGATTGGTTCGAGTGATGTGAGGTCACTTTAGTAATGAAAATGAGACTTGGCAGGGGCTAGGGCGCAGCAAGAGGGAGTCTTGTGTGCGCAGCCCTGACCGTGTTGATTGAGGACCGATCCGTGTGCGGCCCACGGTGATCAAGTTTGAACGTACCGAAGGCATATCGGATATATGGGCCCCGATAAACCGATGTAACCTAAACCTCCGGGCGTCGAGGCATAGCACACCGATTTATAGGTGTAGGTTGAGGGCAGCAAGGTGGAAATCTGCTAACGGGCATAGAGAGATGCTCCGTGTAGGGAACCTCCTGCTCCTTTCGGTGCGACCGGTTCGACGTTTGGGCTGTTGGGTGAAAGGTTGTCCCGTACGGCATCGAGTGAGCGTGCTGTGCAGTTCCACGGGTGGGCGTACGTGACGTGCTCTTTGGATGTCCCTGCAGGTGTATATCGAGTCGATTCGCCGTCCCTCACGGTGAAGAGTACCACTTGGTCACTGAGTCGTGACGTAGGTTAATGTATGAAATGTGATGATTCAATATTGCTGTTATGATATAATTGTATTGCTACATGTGTGCCACCAAATATTGCTTACTAAATTTCAGGTTCCCGAACTGCAAAAAGATGAATTAAGGATGAACTTGTAGGCGTGTCCATTTGTTGCAATATTACTATCCTATGTTCATTGTACACCTCATGTAGAGTTTCATGCCTAGGTGAGTCGGTTAAGTCTTGTTGAGCTATCATGCTCACGGTTGCTGCTTAAGTGTTTTTTCAGGTGAGGAGCCACCCACGGACTCGGGTTACGAGTCCACCGGTGAGGGTTACCCTCCGTCCGGGACCACGGCTGAGTGGGAGCCGTACACGCCGGGCTGAGCTGAGACGTGGAGCTAGTGTGGGTTGCCCTAGGGCTGGGCAACCGACTTTTGCTAGATAGGCGGGCGTGAGTTGTATAATTTAGACTCCCGCTGTGTAATATAAACAATAGTTTGTAACTGAAGTGTGTACCTGTTTGTACATTCAGTTTATTTTTCCCATGTAATATAATGTGTCCTTATGACGTGTGCTGTCGGGTGTCGCATCGTGTGGCACCACCCTCTGCGATCCTGGATGAGCGGATCCCGGTCCGCCACAGCCTGGTATCAGAGCTGCATTGGGGATAGCACAGTACTTAAGGACTGTATTACGGGAAAACTTAGGTTTACGGTGAGGATTCGGTAGTTGCCCAAGTAAGGACTATATTAGCACAGTTACTTAAAGTGGCAAAGACTAACCTATGTGTTATAATTCTGAAATTTAATTATGTAACGACGCACCTACGCTCTGGTAAGAATGGTAAGGAACGCCACCGAAAGCGGTTCAATTTCGGTTAGCTCCCCTGACGAGGAACGTGGTTCAGGAATGAGTCTCACAGCTTGGTGTGGGACGTCAGTATGAAACTCTTGGACTCTTCATGTTCCTGATTCATATGAAATGCTGATCCCTAGCGTGCATTAGGCAAGTAAGTGGAGACCCCATCGCGTGGTCAGTAACGTGAGAGTGTGTTCGTCTGGAAGTAGCCCAGGAGGACATACGCAGTGCTTGCCATCGGCGTGCCCGGCAGGGCAGTAGGTGGTATCTGTTGGGTTGATAACATTCCCAACTGTGACAACCCGTTCATGACATACTCCGGTTCCCCATCGTGTGGTGTTGAAACACGATCACGTACCTTGAGACGTGGCCTAACTCAAGGACGGTCGTATGGCAATGATACGGGCGTTTGTATTTACTTTTAAATATGGTCCTGCCTGAAATGAAAAAAACCTTGAGTGCATCAACATTGTGTGGTCTTCTGCAGGTACTAACCACGTATGTATCCGTGTAGAAAACGTGTGCGAGAGACCGTTTAGTGCCACACTTGAGACGTATATGCCGGTATAATCCGGTTAGGGTTTTCTTTTTGTCAGGAACGTAGTACCGACATATTGTAGGCATGTGCATGAAAAATAATGATAACAAGGAATTAAAATCACTAATATTCAACATTTAGAACCCTGGTTAGGTAGAAAAATTGATTGGTGTAGTTCAAAGGAATGAAAAACAGAGTGCTCTGTTTTGGACAGCAAGTTTGCTGAACTTCAACAGAGCATAACTCACAGGTCTTTTAGCCCAGGGAGGTGTAGTATATAGTTCTTGAAAGGTATTTAAGTACTCTACAATTTTGTTGTAGACTCCCAGAGCTGAAACTCACCTTAAGATGGCCTAAATTCCAGAGGAATGTAAACTGTCCAGATCCAGGACAGAGTTAAACACTCTCTGGACTGTTCTGTTTTTCAAGCATAACATACAGTAGAAAAATCAAAGACTTTCATGTCATACACTTTTAGAAATGGTAGAAGATGTGTTACATCCTTGCAATTCAAAGTTTCTGAAATTTCAGCACAGATTTCAGTGGAAACCAGAGATGAAAACAGCAACTTCCCAAGGGAGGTGCTGTTGAAAGTTTCCCAGAAATTCTGTTGATTTTGAATTACCATAACATTTTAACCAGAGCTGATCTGAGGGCAAGTAAGTACTCGTTGGAAATATACTGAAGTTAACTGTAACTTTGGTATTCAACTTGAGTCATGAAAATGCCCATAACCAGATCAAAACCTGGAATATGTAGAAACCGGCCATTCTGACAGAGGAATGACAGTTGAACTCATGTGAGAGGTTGTGGTACCCCAGAGGGGGTTTGAATACTTCCAATGGGGTAGAACATGCTCATGAGAGGTTATCTTCAACTAGTGAAAGATTTGAGTATAGGTCTCACTCAAGTTTCTTTTACTAGAGACCATGTTTGTTTCGTATTGAAGATAAAAGGGGGGTATACGTGATGACAAAACGATAGTAACGTCTCGTAGTGACCAAACCTAGTTGTGGTGAACTTCCAAAGAGGAGGTTCATCAGGTTGGATTAAACTAGCTTGTATTTGGTCTGGTAATGGTGTAGCTTGTGCAAAGTTATTACATTATCTACATACAGATGTATCGCATGTTTTATTGTCATTATGTTTTTACGCCTATTTCATTTGACTGCATTGAAATATGTTGCTGGACTGATGTTTATTGTCGTATGGTTGCAGATGGTTCGCACTAGGACCACGAACGAGGTTGGTGGCTCAAGCCAACAGGGAGGCGATGACTCCTAGCCACCTGCCTACGACAGCACCCCGCAGCAGCAACCACCACCACCGCCTCTGCTTACTCTAGCGGATGTGATAGCGGCACTGGTGGGGGGTCGTGAGGAGCAGACCGACCTGCTCCGTACGATTGTGCAGAATACGTCCCAGGCGGGGGGGCGTCAAGAGAGGGGGCCTCATGAGCCCCGTGAGGTGTCGTACTCAGACTTCATGAGTACGCACCCTCCAGTGTTCACAGAAGCTGAAGAACCACTGGAGGCCGACAACTAGCTGCGGACAATCGAGTCCAAGTTCGGGCTGCTCCAATGCACGGAGCGGCAAAAGACTTTGTTTGCAGCGCAGCAGCTTCACGGTGCCGCTGGTGCGTGGTGGGCGAACTATGACGCCTCATGTACGGCTGGCCATACCGTGGAGTGGGAAGAGTTCCGGGAGGCGTTCCGCGCCTATCATATTCCTCCCGGAATAATGAAGAGGAAGTTCCAAGAATTCTTGGAGCTGAAGCAGGGCGGGAGGAGTGCCCACGACTACTCCTGTGCCTTCAACCATCTGGCGCAATATGCGTCAGACTACATCTCCACCGAGGAGAAAAAGCGAGAGCACTTATATCGGGGGTTACACCCCGAAATGAAGATGCATCTCGTGCAATGGAATCGCGGCACCTTAAACGACCTCGTCAATGCCGCAATTATGCAAGAGGACACTCAGCGGGAGTTGACAGCTGAGCAGCGGAAGCGCAGCGCTCCAACCAGCAGTGGGGGTGACGCTCCCCAGAAGTACCGCATGGTGTATCAGACACCATCCGGACAGCAGTGGCGTCCACCGGCGCGACCTCAGCAGTTCGGGGGACATTCTTTTCAAGCACGCCCATTCCGACCGCCGATGTCACCACCGAGACAGCAGCAGCAGCAGCAGACGGCACCCCGGGCGTTTCCAACGCCACAACGCACCCCGGGTTTCTGTCCACCGATCAGCGGGGGACCGCCCCCTTTCACTTGCTTCACGTGTGGCCAGGCGGGCCATTTCGCGAAGGACTGTCCCCAAGGGCAGCAGAGCAGCGGGCAAGCCCAGTTCCAGGGCGGGGCTCGAGGCCGACCTCCGGTCAAGAAGGTTGGTCAGCGGACTGGGGGCGTCCGCAACCTCGACAATGAGGACGCCCTGGAGGGAGACAACGTGCTGGCGGGTACGTTCACTCTGAACAATCAAGCCATCATCATATTATTTGATTCTGGTGCAACCCACAGTTTTATAAGTGCATCCTATGTGGCTAAGCATCAAATGCAAGTTTTCCCAACCGATTGCATATATGGTCTGCTCACCGGGAGGGAAGATTTCAGCAAATATGATGATCCCAAAGGCACCCCTGTGCTTAGGTGGGAAACTATATCCTACCACCTTGATAATCCTTACGGGGCAAAAGATTGATGCAATCTTAGGGATGTCATGGCTACAATACCATGGCGCTGTCCTGGAGACTCGGACATGGACGGTTCATTTAAACTCTCCATTCCACCGTCCGCATTCCATGGTATTAGACACTCCAGTCCGAGAAGTTTCAGAAATTAATAATGCTGAAGCTCTCAAGTTAGAGGACATCCCCGTAGTCCGGGAGTACCCCGACGTGTTCCCGGATGATCTTCCGGGCATGCCACCTGAGCGGGATGTCAAGTTCAAGATTGAACTTGTACCTGGGACTACGCCCATATCACGGAGACCATACAAGATGGCTCCGAACGAGCTGGCTGAATTAAAAGAACAGCTCAATGATCTGTTGAGCAAAGGTTTCATTAGGCCGAGTTCCTCGCCTTCGGGATGCTCGGCACTGTTCGTGAAGAAGAAGGATGAAACCTTGAGGCTGTGTGTGGACTACCGGCCGCTCAACGCCGTCACCATCAAGAATAAGTACCCACTGCCCCGCATCGACATATTGTTTGATCAACTTGTGGGTGCAAGTGTGTTCTCCAAGATGGACCTTCGCTCTGGATATCATCAGATAAAGCAGAGGATATCCCGAAGACGGCTTTCTCAACGAGATATAGATTATATGAATATCTCGTCATGTCTTTTGGTCTCACAAATGCTACAGCCCATTTCATGTATCTCATGAACTCGGTATTCATGCCGGAGCTGGACAAGTTCGTGGTAGTGTTCATCGATGATATCTTGGTTTACTCCAAGACAGAAGCCGAACATGCCGAACACTTGAGGATCGTTCTTCAACTATTACGAGACCACAAGCTCTACGCCAAGTTCAGCAAATGCGAGTTTTGGATCAGCCAAGTGCCATTCTTGGGACATATCATCTCCGCGGAAGGCATTGCGATTGACCCAAGCAAGATAGAGCAAGTGATAAAATGGAAAGCTCCCACTTCAGTTCATGAGGTCAGAAGCTTCCTCGGGTTAGCGGGATACTATCGGAGATTCATTCCAAGCTTCTCCAAGCTCGCTAAGCCGATGACAGAATTGCTGAAGAAGGGAACGAAATATGTATGGAACCCGGCATGTGAAGGAGCGTTCCAAGCATTGGTGAAGCATCTCACCACAGCCCCGGTCTTAGCTCAGCCGGATACAACAAAGCCCTTCGACGTGTATTGTGACGCGTCCGGTATTGGGCTCGGCTGCGTGTTGATGCAGGAAGGACGTGTGGTCGCCTATGGCTCACGCCAACTTCGGAACCATGAGCAGCACTATCCGACTCATGATCTTGAGCTTGCTGCAGTGGTTTTGGCGCTGAAAATGTGGAGGCACTATCTCCTTGGGAATCTGGTGCACCTCTACACCGACCACAAGAGCTTGAAATACATTTTCACCCAGAAGGAGCTTAATATGGGGCAAAGGAGGTGGTTAGAACTGATCAAAGATTATGAAATTGAGATTCATTACCACCCCGGCAAGGCGAATGTGGTTGCCGACGCACTGAGTCGGAAGTCACATGTTCATAAACTCACCATTACCCTGGTGGAGGAGGAAGAGCCGAGTTTATACTTGGTTCCTTATGGATCGTTGTACAACCTTGCCCTCATCCCTACCATTAGGGAGGACATCATTACAGCTCAGAAGATTGATAAGGGTATGGCACATCTCCGGAGATGGATAGACAATGGGGAGATCAAATGTTTCTGGAAGGATGATGAGGGGACGTTGTGGTTCAATGACCGCATAGTCATACCCCGGGATATGGAGTTAAGGAAAAAGATCCTCGATGAAGCTCACATGTCTAAATACTCCATGCATCCGGGCAGCAACAAAATGTATCAAGATTTGAAAAAGAAATTTTGGTCGACACGGATGAAGCGGGATGTAGCAAAGTACGTATCCGAGTGTGATACGTGTAGATGAGTGAAGGCTGATCATATGAGGAAATCAGGGCTGCTACAACCCCTGAAGATCCCGGCATGGAAATGGGAAGATGTGAGCATGGATTTCATTGTGGGATTACCCCTAACATCCAACAAGCATGATTCCATTTGGGTGATCGTTGACCGACTAACCAAGTCGGCTCACTTCATTCCCGTGCATACACATTTCCATGCCAACAGATATGCGGAGTTATATATTGCCAGGATCCTATGCTTGCATGGCGTACCCAAGACCATAGTCTCAGACCGAGGTGCATTGTTTGTGTCTCGCTTTTGGGAGCAGTTGCATGCTGCTTTGGGTACTAAACTGATTAGAAGCTCCGCCTACCACCCTTAGACAGATGGCCAGACAGAGAGGGTGAATCAAGTTCTGGAGGACATGTTGAGAGCATGTGCCATCCACCATGGTAGGAACTGGGATGATCACCTACCATTGGCGGAATTCTCGTACAACAACAACTATCAGGTGAGTATAAAGATGGAACCCTACGAAGCTCTCTACGGTCGCAAATGCTGCACCCCATTAAACTGGTGCAAGTCCTGTGAAAGGGTCACATTCGGGGTTAATGTGGTGAACGACGCCGAAGAGCGCGTTCGGACGATTCAAGCCAACTTGAAGGCCGCTCAATCCCGGCAAAAGAGCTACGCTGATAAGAGGCGTAGGCCGTTGCACTTTGACGTCGGGGAACACGTGTACCTCCGTGTGTATCCGATGAAGGGCGTGCACCGGTTCGGCATCAAGGGGAAGCTCGCTCCCCGTTTCATTGGACCCTTTGCTATCACCGAGAAGTGCGGACCAGCGGCGTATAGATTAGAGCTACCGGCATCTCTTGCTGGTGTCCATGACGTCTTCCATGTCTCACAACTGAGAAAATGTCTGAAGCATACCGCTGCTGTTCCTACCGAAGACATCGGCGAGCTGCAACCGGATTTAACGTATGATGAATATCCGGTGGCGATTATTGATGACAAGGCCCGAACCACGCGTAGCCGAATGTTGTGGTTCTACAAAATACTCTGGAGCAACCACACCGCCGAAGAAGCGACATGGGAGAGCGAGGAATTGCTTCGCTCAAATTACCCGGAGTTCATGGCATCTCAGCACGGGTAAGTTCCTATTACATCGTTGTCTCTTCTTTTGTAATCTCGGGACGAGATTCTTTTAAGGGGGAGGGATGTAAAAGCCCAAGAAAAGGGACTTGCAAAAACTTTTCATCACCTCACAACACCACAGTTTTGTGGTGAATATGTTGTGAAGAATTGTGAAGAGCAAGTAACCTCCATCAAAAGGGTATTGGTTCAAACTTTATACACATATGATAACACATGAGAGGTTGTTCTAAAACCAACTTAGAGTCATTTACATGATTGGACCCTAGTTGGATTAAGACCACTGAGTGGAAGTACTCAAGTGCAATGGGAGGGTTTGAAAATCAGAATTTGAACTAATGTCGAACTCAAAATTCAAATGAGGGGAGGACATAATGGTGATTCAAAACTGTTGTATTCAAACTCTTGGTTGCAGCAGCTAACATTTGAATTTGTGGGAAACTTACCCAACTATATGAATGTAGCTCAGTTTGAGACTCCAAATATTTGAATTGATCACTTGCCAAGTTTTGGGGATCTTTTGAGAGATGAGGGGGTACTGACCAGTGGGGCCCACATGTCATTGGGGAGGTTAAAATGCACAAAGATCAGCAGCCTTCGGGGTTAAGTCTTGCACTTGAAACAGAGCTGAGGTTTCCACCGTGAGCCACTGAGAAGCACCGGGCGACAGCTCATGCTCTTCCCTCTCACGCTGGCGAGCTCCTCGTGGGGAGTATTAACTCACAGCCGTGCCCTAGCTCGCCACAGCACCGAGACGACCCCCAGCGCCCGTCCTCTCGCACGACAGAACACTGAGGAGCAGCCGCCGTGATCAATTCGCTCGGGAGCGATTTCCTCTCACGTGCAAGCGTCGGCAACCCAACAAAACAGCATTCCTAGACATCCCACGACTTCCCCGCACCAGTTCCAGTCGAGCTAAGCCACCACAACCCGAGAAAACGGTGTTCTTCACGGCGGCCGGGAAGAACCGAGCAAAGGTGCTCCTGTGGACAGCTCGGCAGAGGGCTTGTCACGGCCGAGCAAGAGCGGTTTTGGACGCGCCAAGACTCCACGCTGCTCGACCCCAAAGGCTGGACCAAGTGACTGATCATCGCCGGCGTATTTCACAAAATACTTTCAGCCGGTGCAGAACCACCTTCTGGTACGAAACCCGCAAATTCCCGACTTCTAGTTGCTTAGAGCCCATCAAACTGCACTCACAGGAGCTAGACTTGACGGCCCAAGTTTACTTCGCAACCCTAGCTTGATTATGGCTGTAGCTGGCGTATTTTCCGTTTTTCCAACCGCGGTTATGGCGGGAAGGATCGGGCTCACGGTGACAGCTAGGTTAGAGCTTTCCCCGAGCCTTTGCATGGCCCTGTCGACCTTCCCTTGGATTCCCCGGTGCTGTAGAGCCCTTTCACCAAGGTTTTAAAATTGGGTTGGATACATCTTGCATAGTTCTATCCAAATATGCAACCCAATTTGTATGAAACCCGTTATTTAATTCTGTAAAATCCATTAATGCTTTTCAGCAAAATAATTTTTGAGGGAGTTTGGTTCATCCAAAAATCCTAAAAATTTGCCAGAATATTCTTTAAGATGTTAGTGACCTCCTATAAAGGTTTCAGACCATTTGGAGTTGATTTGATCAGGGCAATTCAGATTTGAAGGTGCTGTGTTCAATTGAATACAGAAACATTTTCAGAGAATTTCCAAAATTTGGAAATTCAGTTCTGGACAAATCTTAGCTCCAAAAATGCTAGAAAAATTCATGCAAACTCTATGAACTATAATTGGAATTGTAGTTCACTAAGTGTGGCATGAACATGGGTGTTATCCCAGAATTAATTCTTCTTTGCTTATTTGCTTAGAAAATTATTCTGAACAAACCACTCAATGAAAAGTGCTAATCTTTGGTCCAGAGGATTTTCTTGTGACAGGGAACTCACACAAAAATTCTCAGCTCCATTGGAGCTCTGGATCACCCCTGTTCTGTTTAACCACTTGAGGTGATCAATATGGAAGAGGGGGGAAAAACACTTAGCACTTAATCATGTGCTTAGATCCAAACCCAAACCACTAGCACCAGTTTCATTTTAAATTCTTAAACAGAGTTCCAGTTGTTAAAAACTTGTTATTAGAACTAGTAGTAGAAGCATTACAATAAACTTATGTGCATATTCATTAACATGTAGTATTTCATTAACGTGTAGTCGCTGAAGGCGAGGAGACTCCGGAAGTGCTCGACTTCCTCCTTCCGGACGAAGACCTAACCCCTGACCAGAAGCAACAAGGCAAGCCCCTGTTTGCATTAAGCCTTTTATAAAGTTTTACTTTGTTTACATACTTAGTGTGAAGTGTGTATGTGCATTAGGTGTAGGATAGATGAATGCCCAACTGCATAACCAGAATTTTTCCCCAAGAGTGAGGGTAGTGTCTAGGGCCTCGAATAGACAGGCTATGCTTAATGATTCATAGGACTTCAGTACAAGTCGAGAAGTTGGAATCTACTCGCGATTTAGGCTTGGGACACACGGGATTGGTTCGAGTGATGTGAGATCACTTTAGTAATGAAAATGAGACTTGGCAGGGGCTAGGGCGCAGCAAGAGGGAGTCTTGTGTGCGCAGCCCTGACCGTGTCGATTGAGGACCGATCCGTGTGCGGCCCACGCTGATCAAGTTTGAACATACTGAAGGCATATCGGATATATGGGCCCCGATAAACCGATGTAACCTAAACCTCCGGGCGTCGAGGCATAGCACACCGATTTATAGGTGTAGGTTGAGGGCAGCAAGGTGGAACTCTGCTAACGGGCATAGAGAGATGCTCTGTGTAGGGAACCTCCTGCTCGTTTCGGTGTGACCGGTTCGACGTTTGGGCTGTTGGGTGAAAGGTTGTCCCATACGGCATCGAGTGAGCGTGCTGTGCAGCTCCACGGGTGGGCGTACGTGACGTGCTCTTTGGGTGTCCCTGCAGGTGTATATCGAGTCGATTTGCCGTCCCTCGCGGTGAAGAGTACCACTTGGTCACTGAGTCGTGACGTAGGTTAATGTATGAAATGTGATGATTCAATATTGCTGTTATGATATAATTGTATTGCTACATGTGTACCACCAACTATTGCTTACTAAATTTCAGATTCCCGAACTGTTAACTTGTTGCTAAAATATGAATTAAGGATGAACTTGTAGGCGTGTCCATTTGTTGCAATGTTACTATCCTATGTTCATTGTACACCTCATGTAGAGTGTCATGCCTAGGTGAGTCGGTTAAGTCTTGTTGAGCCATCGTGCTCACAGTTGCTGCTTAAGTGTTTTTCAGGTGAGGAGCCACCCACGGACTCGGGTTACGAGTCCACCGGCGAGGGTTACCCTCTGTCGGGGACCACGGCTGAGTGGGAGCCGTACACGCCGCGCTGAGCTGAGACGTGCAGCTAGTGTGGGTTGCCCTAGGGTTGGGCAACCGACTTTTGCTAGATAGGCGGGCGTGAGTTGTATAATTTAGACTTCCGCTGTGTAATATAAACAATAGTTTGTAACTGAAGTTTGTACCTGTTTGTACATTCAGTTTGTTTTTCCCATGTAATATAATGTGTCCTTATGACGTGTGCTGTCGGGTGTCGCATCGTGCGGTACCACCCTCTGCGATCCTGGATGAGCGGATCCCGGTCCGTCACAATTCATGTTCATTATCATCATCAAGTTCTCATTAACATTAGTCATATGAGTGCAGTAGATAGACATGTTCTATCTCGCTTCCCATAACCCGTAAGCTAAACGAAGCAAAAAGAAAAAAACGACGATACCCAACTCACAACTTCCCGGTGACAAGGGTGGTAAACAAAACTAGTAAACTCCTATAAAAGGGTTTCCCATCAAGTTGACTCAAGCATACATGTTTTCACAAACAAAAACAGTTCCAAAACATGGGATCAATATGGTCAAGGGGCACTTGCCTTGTTCCTGTGGCTTCTGTTGCTCAGGCGCTTCGAAGTCTTGGTGCTGTAGTCCTTCGTAGGTAGCTCCCTGAGCTTGTCCTTCTACTCACGATCACGCACATACAAGATTCAAAGCAATCATGCACAAACTTTACTCAAGATGCAATGGTGCATATGCATGCTGATCCTATGGTGCAGTTTAGTTTGTATGTGTTCTTGCATGTTTTAATGGCTTGCATGGGTTTTATGATGAACAAGGGTGTAAGGATCTAGTGTGGACGTGGTGATGATCTTGTATCAAGATCTAGATCAAACCGATCAACACGTGATCTGTCCACACGAAAAGCCTTCTGTTTGAAGAAAACAGATGCGAAGAAAACCACGATGATGTCGTAAGGTGGTAACAAAGACCTACCTCGGCCTTCCTCCTAGCAATGGCATCAAGACAGTTCGTCGGCTCTCTTCCGGCGATGGCGAACGTGACGGGGCTCGTCGGCGGTCTCATCGGTGGCTGAACTCCGATGAAGGGGGTTAACTTGGCGAGTTGGGGGCTAGGGCCTCTAAGTTGTCAACTTGAGAAGGTGTTACGGCCAAGGGGGCATTTCAGTTTTTATTTATAACAGGAAAAGAAGAGTCCTACTTCAATCGGATTTCAAATAAGAGTCCTATTCAAATTGATTTGGATCTTAACAACTTATCTCCAATCAATTTAGTTGCAGTATTCAACATGGAAGAATTCGTGTCGATTTCCTCAGTATCGGGTACTCGTGTACAGGGGAAAATCGCTTAAGGACCTCGTCCTTCCGCAGGATAAGCTCCGGTGACGCCACGTGTCCAGAGGGGGCCGGGCTTCCCTTCTCCGAAGAAGCGGGCTCCGGTTGTGCTGCGTGTCAGGCGGGTGGGACCTCCCTCTCCTCAAGGGCGAGCTCCGCGTGCGCCACGTGTCTTGGCGGGCGGGACCTCCCCTCCCCCTCAGAGGCGAGCTCCGCGTGCGCCACGTGTCAGTGCCGGACCTCCCCTCTCCTCGGAGGTGGGCTCCGAGAATGCCACGTGTCCAGTAGCGCCGGACCTCCTTTCTCCTCAGAGACGAGCTCCGAGGTCGACACGTGTCCAACAGCGTCGGACCTCCTGGAGGTGAGCTCCGAGGGTGACACGTGTCCTGCTGGGTCGGACCTCTCGGAGGTGAGCTCCGAGAGCGACACGTGTCCCGCGGGGTTGGGCCTTGCTTTTCTGCAGCGACTAGCTCCGGTGGGGACACGTGTCCTGCGGGGCTGGACCTCGCTTCTCCGCATAGACAAGCCTCGGAGACAACACGTGTTCAGCGGGTCGGACCTCGCCCCTTCCACAGAGGCTAGCTCCGAGCCTGCCACGTGTTTGGCGATGCCGGACCTCACCCCCCTCCGCAGGGATGAGCTCCGAAGACGCCACGTGGCCAGCAGGCCGTGGGAATTGTCAACAGTGCTCCTTGGCGAACTGGAATTGGCTCTTTTCGGCTATATTTCTGATTCTTTTCTCCGTTTCTACTTCTTTTAAAATGTTTCTTTATATGAAATATGCATGCATGCATGAATATGAAATTGAAGGTGTCACACAGGCAATTGATATTTAATAACATAAGATTGACTTATGAAATTATGGGTGGCACCGGAGTCAAAAAGTATGACTATGGGATGATCTAAGTAAGAAAACGTACCCGCGAGGACGGGTTCGCCTTCCGGCACGTCTTCGATGGCCAAGTGGTGGACATTGCCGGGTTTAGGTGCTGGTTTATTGGGCTGATTGCGGGGCTGATTAGCACCCTGATACGATGGTGCACCCCTGCCATGTCTCGGCTCGGGGCAGTCCCTCGAAATATGCCTGACACGGCCACACATGAAGCACGTGTAAGGTGTCGGGGTCCCTCCGACTTGAGGACGGAATCCCGGTGCACGTGGTTGAAACTGAGGCGCACGCGGGATCATCCTTTGCTGCTCCTGTTTCTGTGGTGGATACGACGGTCGGAAGCCTGGCGCATTATATTGTCGACCGTGGAACTGAGGTGGTCGCTGGTGGCTGCCATCTCTGACCGGATGGTGAGCGATACACCACGTGGTATTTTTGTTGCGCTCCACCACTGCTGCTCGTCAGCGTGCTGCGTTTCCTCTTATCAGAACCGCCTCGCGCTGAGCATTCTCTTGTAGAATCGCGGCATTAACAAGGTCGTTGAATGTGCCGTGATTGCTTTGAGCGAGATGGACTTTCATTTTGGAATTCAGGCCCCAGAAGAATGCGTTCTGCTTATCTTCCTCTGTTCTCACAAATGCTGGCGCATACTGCGCCAGCCAGTTGAATGACCTGGAGTACTCATGAGCACTCCCCTCGGCTTGTTTTAGCGCCAGGAACTCCTGGAGCTTTCTCTCCATAACACCGGGAGGTATATGGTAGGCGGGGAACGCCTCTCGGAACTCCGTCCATGTGACGGCATGGCCAGCCGGTAATGAGGCGATGTAGTTGGCCCACCATGTACCGGCTTCCCCTTGAAGCTGTTGCGCCGCGTACAGCGCCTTTTGGTGTTCGGGGCACTGAAATAAACCGAACTTTGCTTCAAGGGTGCGGATGAAGCTGTCCGCCTCCAATTGCTCTTCAGCCTCCGTGAAGACCGGTGGATGGCTCGCCAGGAAGTCTGAATATGAGCTTTGTTGGGGATGGCGTTGCCCATTGTCTTGGCGTCCTCCTGGACGGGACGCATTCTGCTGCACCAGCATCCGCAGCAACTCGGTTCGCTCGTCGCGCGAGCCGTGTACTGCAGCGAGAACCTCCGCAGGATTTCTTGGAAGTTCTGGCGGTGGAGGAAGTGGTTGCTGCTGCGTCGTGGTTTGCTCCGGAGGTGGAGACTCATCACCACAAACCTGACTCGGACCTCCCTCCTCTTGCGTGGACCGTGTGCACACCATTCTGCATTCGTACCATTCAAACGATCAGCACATGTTGGTTTATTTCATCCAGTCTATAAAATAGTAGTGCGAGAATGGAATAAATAATACGCATAACAATCACACATATGGATAAAGTATAAACTTTATACAACATATACATCCCTGGACCGTGTCACACGATCGAGTTCCAAAGTATTGAACTTTATGGGTTAAAAGTTCATTTCGACCATCGTGGTCGCCACGGGATGTTAAGTGTGTCAGCATGCGTAATTCCTCGCTACTGTAATGGACCCAACATGTACTCGCTCGACGTGATATGTGAATGCATAAAATTTTTCGACTCCAACTCGCTGTTTCACAACAGCCGCTGTATGTCGAAATGTGAAACTTAATTGTTTTTGTTGAAAAACTTCAACATGGTGTTCACTGTCCAGCCTCTAGTCCTGCGGACCAGTTGGAAAAAAATAACTGTTTTGTCCACCTCGGAGGCAAAATCTGGACTAGAGTTCAACAACAAAATTGTAGTAACTTGCCTCCATAGCCTTCCTAGTTCATGAGTTATGATTTTTACATGTTGACAGAATTTTCTCAGGAATTTTGACAGCACCTCCTTTGCAAGTTGCTGTCTTGTTCACAAAATTCCATCTATTTCTGCCCTCAATCTAGGAAAACATTGAACTACAAAGTTGTAGTACATTTCCTATACTTTCCGACGATGTCTTACTTGACCCTTAGAAATTTTTCTACAGAAAGTTGTGGTTGAATTACAGAAAATTCCAGAGAGCATTTTGGTCTGCCCTGTTTCTGGACAGTGCCTATTCCTCTGAGATTTTCATCCATTAGGAGGGATATTAGTGTCACACCCGGTTCCGAATACAGAACCAAGTTAATGCATATATGTGCACAGGATGTTCCTCACACATACACATGTAATCCACAAACTGAATTCAGAATATAACCACGAATAAATAGTGTTTAAGTACTTTATTACATCGACTCATTGTCTCACTCATGAATCTCTAACTTATTGTTGCAGCGGAAGTCTCTAAACGACAGCGGAAATAATTAAATAGCAGCAGACTCCATCTTCAACTCCACAGGCATGTTGAAGGTAGTTCGCACGCCTAGTACTCCACATGATCCTCGAAGTACTCTTCTCCTGTTGCTGATGTTTATGTAATAATTCAAGGGTGAGTACATGTCATACTCAGCAAGTGCGGGAAAAGTATGACATGTAGTTTACAACAAGGTAGGAAATAAAAAGGCTCATTGCAGCAAGCAAATTTTATTTCACAAACATAATAAAAATAACAACTATTTATGTGTGAGCTTAATACATCATAACCGTGTTATATCAGCAACTTTCCTTCATCATAATTCACCATTTATCATGTCTCAACCAGCCAATAATCTTTCTCATACTCATAAATATTCATATCCATCTCATATTTATATAACCGAAACCAAACTCATTTTCATGACTCAAACAGTCCCAAAACCAATCCCATACCATAACCATACCGAACATCCATCCCAGGTTTTCCCTCTAATCATGTGAGTTGGCCAGGTGCTTGTGACCGGAAGCACGGCTATCATGATAGTTTTACACTCTTAAGAGGTGGCACCACTTTACCCACAAGTTTGTGATTTCGTCACCCATCGGCTACTGCAAAACCTCTATTGTACCAGTACACAACCGTCGGTGTATGGCCAATAGATCACAAAATAGCCTTTACAAATGGGCTACTGGATGTATGGACTCACTGAGGTTTCACCGGCAGGCTCAAACCACCATTCTCACACCCACGGCCCCCCCTTGTGCCATGAAGTTCCTAGGGCAGTCCCTCTCGACTCAACAAGTTCACGCAGCTGTCAAGGTATGCCCCCGAGGATGTCAACTCGGACCAAAGGAAGCAGTACTTGTTCATGAGAGGTTTGAACAATGAGATCCAAGTTCAACTTCTCAACAATGAGTATGCAAACTTCCAGAAGCTAGTTGACAAAGCTATAGTGGTTGAGAGCAAGATCCGTGAGATCAAACAACAGGGCAAGAGGAAGATGCCATACCAGCCACAAGGGAGCAATGTACGTCCCCGTTTCATGCCACCAGCTGCACCACCGTATGGCTCGTCCGCTTCTACTTTCCGCCCTACAAATCCACCTCGCCCTAATCAGCCACCGCAGCAACGTCCTGTTATGCAAGCACCTCGTATGCCTTTGACTCTTGCACCCCGTCCCAACATGGGCGCCTATGCTCAAAACCAGCCTTGCCCCAACGTTCCTGCTGTTATGGGCAGCAAAGCATGCTTTTCATGCGGAGAGGCGGGACACTGTGCAAGTCAATGCCCGAAGAAAGTCCTTGGACAGCCGACCAACACACCAAGACAGAACCCGCGGCCGAATGGAGGAGCTACGCAAGGTAACCGTGGGCAGCAGAATTATGCTCGTGGCAACGTGAATCATGTCTCCGCTGAGGAAGCGCAACAAGCTGAGGACGTCGTGATTGGTATGTTCCTTGCCAACTCCAACCCAGCCACTGTTTTATTTGATTCCGGAGTATCGCATTCATTCATATCATCCAAGCATGTTGCCAAGTATAATCTGCCCATATCACACGTGAAACACACTATGTTGGTTAATTCTCCCGGTGGGGAGATGAGGACTAATATAGTATGTCCAAAAGTAAACCTTAAAATAAGGGGGGTAGACTTTCTTGCCAATCCTATTGTCTTGGATTCCCAAGGGATTGATATAATACTTGGAATGGATTGGTTAAGCAAGCACAACGGAGTAATTCAATGTGCTGAGAGGAGCGTGCAGTTGACAAATGAGCACGGTACTCGTATCGAATTCCGTCAGCCCAACCGGCAACCAATAAGGCAGCGTTGAATCACGTCGAAGAAGCAACATTGGAAAGCATTCCGGTGGTTCAAGAATTTTCAGATGTGTTCCTGGAAGAACTTCCTGGTATGCCACCTGACCGGGACATTGAATTTGCCATTGATTTAGTACCTGGAACTGCACCTATAGCAAAAAGGCCATATAGGATGCCCGCTAATGAACTAGTGAAACTTAAGAAGCAAATTCAGGAGCAGATAGAAAAGGGTTTTATACGCCCAAGCTCGTCACCGTGGGGAGCTCCCATGCTCTTCGTAGACAAGAAGGATGGGACCCAAAGGATGTGTGTGGATTATAGGTCTCTCAATGAGGTGACGATCAAGAATAAATACCCGCTGGCCCGTATAGAGGACCTATTCGACCAAATGAATGGTGCCCGAATTTTCTCCAAGATTGATCTTCGGTCGGGATACTTCCAGCTGAAGATCAAGCCCTCCGACATACCCAAGACTGCATTTTAAACATGGTATGGTCCGTATGAATATACCGTTATGTCTTTTGGGTTAACGAATGCACCTCCATATTTTATGTACCTCATGAATAAGCTCTTCATGGAGTACTTGGACAAGTTCGTCGTGGTTTTCATCGACGATATCATGGTGTATTCGAAAAGCGAGGAAGAACATGAAGAACATTCGAGATTGACATTGCAGAAACTGCGAGAGCATCAATTGTATGCCAAGTTCAGCAAGTGTCAATTTTGGCTAAAGAAGATATTGTCCCTAGGCCACATCATCTCCGAGAGAGGTGTATCGTTTGATCCCGGAAAAGTGGGAGATATTCTGAAGTGGAACCAACCACAGAATGTGAGAGATATTCGGAGTTTCCTTGGGATGGCTGGATACTACCGACGGTTCATCAAGGATTTCTCCAAAATAGCGAAGCCTATGACTGAATTGCTAATGAAGGGAAAAGCATTTTAGTGGACACCAGTGTGCCAAGAAATCTTTGAGGAGCTCAAGAAAAGACTAACCACAGCGCCGGTTTTGGTATTGCCGGACGTGAGCAAGAGTTTCGATATATATTGTGACGCATCAAGACAAGGGCTTGGATGTGTGCTCATGCAAGAAGGACAAGTGGTAGCCTATGCATCGAGACAACTAAAGAAGCATGAGCTGTATTACCCCACTCATGACTTGGAACTTGCAGCCGTGGTACATGCCTTGAAGATTTGGAGGCATTATATCCTTGGCCACCGATGTGAGATCTATACGGATCAGAAAATCCTCAAGTATATATTCACGCAAATGGATCTGAATTTGAGGCAACGTCGATGGTTGGAACTCATCAAGGATTATGATGTTGGAATCAATTATCACCCCGGAAAGGCCAATGTAGTAGCTGATGCGTTGAGCCGAAAGGTAGCATGTCACCAACTCGCGGTTCAGAAGCTACTGCCCGAGCTGCGCAAGGATTTCGAACGGTTACATCTCGGGTTCTTGAACGATATGGAAGTATAGAACTCAACTCTTCCATGGAACAAGAGATACGAGATGGCCAAGCAACGGATGAGGAAATCAAGGAAAAAATCCGACAAGGCATAGAAAAGGATTTCAAGGAAGACAAGAAGGGCACGCTTTGCTTAGGGAAAAGGATTTGTGTGCCTAACGTGAAGCACATCCATGACATGATATTAAGGGAGGCACATGACTCACCTTATTCCATACATCCCGTCTGTACAAAGATGTACAAGGACCTGAAAACTTCCTATTGGTGGTATGGTATGAAAAGGGACATAGCTGAATATGTTGCCTTATGCGACACGTGCCAACGGGTGAAGGCCGAACATCAAAGATCCGCTGGACCGTTGCAGCCATTGAAAGTACCCGAGTGGAAGTGGGAAGACATCAGCATGGATTTCATTGTCGGATTGCCATGTACTCAGTCGGGATATGACTCCATTTGGGTTATTGTGGACCGATTGACAAAAACAGCCCATTTCCTTCCTGTTAGAACCACGTACCGCGTCACAGAACTAGCCGAGCTGTATATGGAGCAAATCGTGTGTCGCCATGGAGTTCCGAAGAGGATAGTTTCAGATCGGGGTTCTCAATTTACCTCTAGGTTCTGGAAGAAGCTGCATGAAGACATGGGTACACGGCTGAATTTCAGCTCCGCTTATCACCCGCAAACTGATGGGCAAACTGAGAGGACAAATCAAATTTTGGAAGACATGTTGAGAGCTTGCGCCTTGAAACATGGGTGTAGTTGGGATAGGAGCTTGCCATATGCTGAATTCTCATACAACAACAGCTATCAAGCCAGCTTGAAGATGTCACCTTTCGAAACATTGTATGGTAGGCGGTGTAGAACGCCGCTGTTCTGGAATGAGACCGGAGAGAGCCAAGTGTTTGGACCCGAAGTGCTGCAAGACGACGAAAAGCTATTCCAAATGATACGAGAAAATTTGAAGGCTGCTCAGTCACGACAAAAAGGTTATGCAGACAATAGGCGAAGAAGATTGACCTTCGAAGTAGGAGACTTCGTGTACCTTAAGGTATCGCCTATCCGAGGCAAACGAAGGTTCAATGTCAAGGGCAAATTAGCACCTCGCTAAATCGGGCCATTTAAGATTTTGGGCAAGCGAGGAGAAGTAGCCTATCAACTAGAGCTGCCAAGGCACCTCTCCGACGTACACGACGTGTTTCACATATCCCAACTCAAGAAGTGCTTAAGAGTACTGTAAGAACAAGTACTGATGGATGAGCTCGAGCTTCAAGAGGATATGACCTATGTGGAGCATCCCGTCCAAATTTTGGACGTGAAGGAAAGGGTCACGAGGAACAAAGTGATCCGTTGGTGCAAGGTATAGTGGAGCCATCACACGGAAGCCGAAACTACATGGGAGCGTGAGGAAGACCTCAAGGCAGAATTTCCTCATCTATTCTCTACTCTATCGAATCTCGAGGGCGAGATTCAGTTTAAGGGGGTTAGCTTTGTAACACCCTCAAATTCATTTCCATGCATTGCATACATTTTTCATATAGAGAAACATTATTAAAGACGTAGAAATGGAGAAAGAATCATAAAAATGGTGGGGAACGGGAAAAAGATAGCTGAAATGAGCCAATTCCAACTTTCCTGGCGACAAGGATGGTTAACAAAACTAGTAAACTCCTATAAAAGGGTGTCCCATCAAGTTGACTCAAGCATACGAGTTTTCGCAAACAAAACAGTTTCAAAACATGGGATCAATATGGTCAAGGGGCACTTGCCTTGCTCCCGTGGCTCTTTTTGCTCAAGCGTCTCGAAGTCTTGGCGCTGTAGTTCTTCGTAGATGGCTTCCTGAGCTTGTCCTTCTACTCACGACCACGCACATACAAAATTTACAGCAATCAAACATCATGCACAACTCTACTCAAGATGCAATGGTATAGATGAATGCAAATCCTATGGTGCTGTTTTATTAAACCAGTTTGTACGTGTTCTTGCATGTTTTAATGGGCTTTCATGGGGTTTTATGATGAACAAGGGTGTAGGGATCAAGTGTGGACGTGGTGATGATCTTGACTCAAGATCTAGATCAATTCCACCGTCAAAACCCGATCAAAACATGATCTGTCCACACGAAAAAGTTTCTGTTTCAAGGGAGCAAAGAAAACGAATGCGTAGAAACAGTGACAACGTCGTAAGATGGGTAACGAAGACCTACCTCACTTCCCTTATGATCGTCGGCTCATTTCCGGCGACGGCGAGGCATGACGGGGCTCGTCGGCGGGCTCACCGGCGACTGAACTCCGGCCAGGGGGGGTGTGTCCAACTCGGCGAGTTTAGGGCTAGGGCCTCCAAATTGTCGACTTGGCAGGGGGGAAAAAGAAAGGGGTTACGACCAAGGGGGTTTTTTTGGGTTCTATTTATAATGGGGGGGGGGGGGGGTTGGAGTCCTACTCCAATTGGAGCTCAAATAAGAGTCCTATTCAATTTGTTTTGGATCTTAACAAACTTATCTTTTTAGTTATGTACGGCAGCCTTGGGGATTTTATCCCCCCAAATGTGGGGAAAATTTGAGGAAATTGTGTCGGTACCCTCAGTACCGGGTACCCTTGTGATGAAAAACCCGCCTAAGGACCACGCTCCCTCCGCAGGGATGAGCTCCGAAGGCGCCACGTGTCCAGCGGGCCGGGCCTTCCCTCTCCTCAGAGGCGAGCTCCGAGGGCGCCATGTGTCCAGCGAGGCCGGGCCTCCCCTCTCCTCAGAGGTGAGCTCCGAGGGTGCCACGTGTCCAGCAGGGCTGGACCTCCCCTCTCCTCAGAGGCGAGCTCCGAGGGTGCCACGTGTCCTGCGGGCCGGACCTCCCTTCTCCTCAGTGGTGAGCTCCGAGGTCGCCACGTGTCCAGCAGGGCCGGACCTCCCTTCTCCTCAGAGGCAAGCTCCGAGGGTGCCATGTTTCCCGCGGAGCTGGACCTCCCTTCTCCTCAGAGGCGAGCTCCGAAGGCGCCACGTGTCCAGCGGGGCCGGACCTCATCCCTTCCGCAGGGGTGAGCTCCGAAGGCGCCACGTGTCCCGCGGGGCCGGACCTCATCCCTTCCGCCGGGGTGAGCTCCGAAGGCGCCACGTGTCCCGTGGGGCCGGACCTAATCCCTTCCGCTGGGGTGAGCTCCGAAGGCGCCACGTGTTCCGCGGGGTCGTACCTCATCCCTTCCACCGGGGTGAGCTCCGAAGGTGCCACGTGTCCGGCACCCCAGGGAAGTGTCGATACCGCACTTCGATAAATTGGAATTGGCTCATTTCAGCTATCTTTTTCCAGTTCCCCACCATTTTTATGATTCTTTCTCCATTTCTACGTCTTTTATAATGTTTCTCTATATGGAAAATGTATGCAATGCGTGGAAATGAATTTGAGGGTATTACAATTAGGTCGTGGAGCTCTACAGAAAAGTTGTAGAGGACTTCAAAACCTTTCCAGAATGGTATCTGACACCTCCATTGGTTCAACCAATCCTAAGTTATACCCTGTTTAAGTTCAGCAAAATTTCTGCCGAAACAGGGGAGGTTGTTCCTGAGTTTTTGGGATTGAATCTATACTCCCAATTGACTCTTAGTTCAATATGGAAGTTCAATAACCCCTAAATGGAATCTTAAACTTCATTTTTAACTCTTTTCTTTTAAAAATATCCTTTTATGCAGTCTCGGTACTACGTTTCCTCACCAAAGAAAAATCCTAAGCCGGTATTCCGGCATATACGTGTCAAATGGTGGAACTAAGAAAGTCACTCAGAAACTGTTGCTAAACTGCAGAAGAACACACAATAATGGTGCACACAAAGGTTTTTGACATTCCAGACAGTTCCATATCATAATAAAAACATATGGTCTGTATCAGCGCCATACGGATCGTCCTTGAGTCAAGCCACGTCTAAAAGTACATGGTCGTGTTTTCACACCACACGACGGGGAACCTGAGTAAAGCACGAACGGGTCATCACGGTTGGGAATTTTATCAACCCAACGGATACCACCTACTGCCTCATGACCGTTGAGGCACGCCGATGGCGAGCGTTGCGTATGGCCCTTTGAACATTGAACGTTCAAGAGTTGCATACTATCGTGTTGCTTACCACACGATGCGGTATTCTCACTTTTGCCTAAAGCACGCTGGAGATCAGCGTTTTCATATGCTTTCAGAACCATGGAAAGGTTCAGAGACTCATATTAACTACCGTGCCAAGCCACGGTATACCATTCCATACTATTACCCGTATGGTGAGTTTCCACAATTGATCCACCTGCGGTGGCATACCTTACCTCTTACCTGAAGTCGGAGCGTCGTTACAGAATGTATAACAAGTATGTTAGCATTTCCACCATAATATCTACTACTATCATAGACCTTATGTGGGCATAGTGACTAATCCTCACTCGACTACTTCTAAGTTTTCAAAATAGTCTCTTTTTGAGCGTGCTATTCCCAATGCGGCTCTGATACCACGCCTGTGGGGACCACCCTGTGGTTCATCCACTTCAGGATCGCATAGGGTGGTGCCGTGTGATGTAGCACCCAACAGCACACACGAAAAGAATTAAGAACAACATACAAACTTTAATTTGATATAAAACAGCAGAAGTCTTTTACAAAACTTAATTATACAGCGGAAGTATTATACATAACTACTCTCTAATCCTATCTACGCAAAAGTGCAGCCGTCCAGCCCGGGGACGCTACACACTAGCAGCATAGAAACGGAGATCACGACGGCGTGCAGGGCTCCAGCTCGGCCGTGTACCCCGAAGGGGGCATCGCCTCATCCTCGGAACTTTCCTCATAACTCTCACCTGCACACAGCTCAAATATTGCAACCATGAGCATGATGGCTCAGCAAGTCTTAACCGACAACCCTAGGCATGGAACTCTACATGCAAGGATGTGTAAGATAGGAAAAGGACTTTGCAATAAAGACACGCCTACATGTTGATCCTTACTTTCAGTTTTATAGCAACAGATTAATAAGCCTTAGGCAGCCCCCCACATCGGAAGTCCACAATCAAACAAGAAACGCTTTCCCCCGATGTGGTGATGCCCAAAGTGGAAACTAAAATTGATTAGCTCTATGTCTACAGAAGACATGGTTTCCAAAACATTAATAATTCATCACAGCATATTATCATTCATCTGGCTTATTTTTCTTCTTACTACGTCACAGAACAGTGAACAAGCGGTACTCAAATAACCGCGAGGGACGGTGATTGCAATCAGGAGACACCCGGACAACACGTTGGATACACCCACTTTCAGAAGCGTGATTCCACACCCGTTCCTACTCTGTTGTATGCAACAGCCTTTCAAAGGCAATCCAAATGCCGAACCGGTCCATCCGTAACGGGCAGGAGATCCCCGCGTGGAGCGTGACTATGCCCACCGGCCAACCTTGCTACCCTCAAGCAACTCCTATTTACGGTTGGGTAAGCCTCGGCACCCAGGTTAATCAATTACATTGGTTTCCTGCTTATGTCAGTGTGCCATCCGGTACTGTTCGATACTTGTTCAGCAGGCCCGCACACGACTCGGTCCTCAATCGACACCAACAGGGCTACGCACGTGAGACCTCCGCTCACTGCTTCCTATCCCTCCTGCTGGGTCTCATTTTCACCACTCTTAAGCCATTTTCTATTTTGACCAAACCGTGTGATAAAACCTTACCTCGTGAGTAGATTCCAACTACTCGACTTCTACCGGGATCCTAAGCATCACGGCATTCTCTACTTGTCGAGTCTGTAAACTACCCAACCCTCCATAGGATTTAAAAGGTTATGCAAGTGGGGTTTCAATCACCCTAACTCTAATGCAAGCATTCACACTAGACATAAGTGATACAAATAAAGAATTTGCAAAAGTACTTAAATGCAAACCGGGGCTTGCCTGGTTGCGAGTCAGAGGAGAAGTTAGCGTTGGGTGGGAGGACGTCCAACGGCTCCGGTGTATCTTCAACTTCGGTCACTATATGAGATGTAACAAAATATATGTATAAGTATTATAGACTTATAAGAAGTAACTTCTATTCATAGCTACTGCTATTTAGGATCCTTAATTGGCTTTGGGATTTTTACAGTGGATACTAGACTCTCTAAGGATGATCTGAGCAAAATTTGGAGAAATGTCATTGTACAATGTAGCCTCCAAAATTCCTACAAGTACAAGGCTTCTCTGAATTTTGAGCCCAAATCAGAAGCTTTGACATTACTAACAGTTGAAGATCTAATTAGGGTATGTCTCCATAGTTCTAACAAAATTTGTTTTACCATTTTTGGAGCTACCAACAGAGAGATATGAATTTTTGAAGTTGGACAGGAGTTCTGAAAAAGTTTCTGTTTAAATTTGAATTTCCAAATAAGGGTTGAACTTTGGAAGGCAATTTAGTCTAGCAAATGAACTCCAATGAAGCTCAAATTTTTACTGGAGATCAGTAACAATGAAAAGGATTAGCTGCCCACATTTGGGAATGGTTCATAAAGAATTGCTCCTGAAATAAATCTCCAAAAGATTTAGTATAAACAATTCTACAGAAATTCCTGGACATTTTCACAGCAAGCAATTTGTTCCTATGTGAAGTACTCCTTATGTGCATTCCAACAAAATTGGTCTCACCCTTTTTGGAGTTCCCTACACAAAGTTATGGATTTTTCAAACTTGAATAACTTTCTGTTGGAAATTTACACAGAGACTCAGAAAGGGGGGCCCACTGGTCAGATGCTTCTTCCATCTCTCGACAGGCCCCGCGCGCGCACGCCGGACCTGACAATGGTGCGCCATGTTCTCGCCCGTTTCTCCACCGTTCTCTCTGCGGTTTCTTACTACACCACCCCCAGATCACAGCCTAGCAGCCGGGCAAGGTTTCGGGTTATGAAAACGCCGGGAAACTCATCGGCAACGGCGAGGTGGCTCAGTGGCGTGGCGCCGGCGATCAACCGCACGTCCCAAGCCTCAACCGATGATCGAAAGGGCCGTACACCATCCCTGGAGTACGTAGATCATGATGCTACCCCTAGCCCAAGCTGGAAATGCCCGCAAATGGGAGCTCCACGGTGAACCGAGGTGTTTTGGCCGGCGGCGATGGATTGTCGTTGCCCGGGGTGAAGAAGAGGTGATTCCGTTCGTGCTTCAGCGTGGGAGGGCGCTAGGATCGAGCGTGTTGGAAGAATTTCCCGGTTCGGTTTGATCGGTTCTTCACATGTACCGGCAGCAAAACACAAATTCCAGCGAAGCCGGCGACGGAGAAGAGCAAGGGGACTGCGGTAGCATGACCTACACACCTTGGCGCACCTTATGGAGGTGTTGGTCATGCGGTAGAGGCGTTGGATTGGCTGGAAGTCGTGGAGCAGCGAGGTGCTACGTCGGCTCTGCTTTGCCGGAGGAAAACTGGTTGGCACCGATCGGAGACGGCCGGGCACGAGCTGTGGAGGTGTGGACGACGTCCAGTGAAGGTCAGCGCACTCTCTGGTCAGCTCAGCTGGCCACTAAAGTTTCCAGAGGCTGAGCAGCAACGAGGACATAGGTGGCGCACGGTGTTTCTCTCGTGAGCGCTCGAACAAAGGCTGTGGAGTCCGCGGGGTAGCGTGAAGAAGAGAGCAGAGGCACTAGGCTGCCGCTTTGATCGCCCATGCGCGTGAACCGACGTCGGGAGCGGCGCGTGAAGCAGCTCGGTGGAAGCGTCGGGCAGAGGGTTTGCCGGGAGCTGGCACGCTGTGATCAACCTGGAAAACAGAGAGAGAGGGAAACTGATTTCTGTGAGGCTGACTGCTGGATCCCACCACTGTAATTTTTCAATTACTTTCCAAGATATTTTTACCCCAGCTACATAGAATTAAAGTCCATACTTCCACCCCAAGTCATGGACTGAAAAGTTGAATCCAAACTGATTTGAATTCTGGTGTGAAGTTTGAATTGTGTATGGTCATTTGAATTTGAAATGGAATTTGAATTCTCCTTTTTGCATTACTCCAAAAACATGGCAAACCAACTCCAAAGTTTCTGATTTTTGGCATGGCTGCTAATTCAAATGTGGAGAACACATTTGTGGAACCAAATTTGCAAATTGACAAAATTGGAATTTGAAACTGAATTTGAAATTCATATTAGAGGGCTTCTCCTTTTAATCCCAAACAAATATTGAAACTCCTCCAAATGAGCTGAAATTTGGAAGGGTGAATATTTGGACTATGAAGATCCAAGTTATTCCATGTTTGGAAGTTTTTGGGAAGTCTAAATCCTCACTTTGAACTTACACCGTTATAATTCAAAGTTTTATTTCCCCTCATTTTTAATAAGTGTACATGAGCTGAATTTTTCTTGCTACCACTTTTCAGGGATTTTACAGTTACCGGCATCGCTCGCAGGAATTCACAACGTCTTCCATATCTCTCAGCTGAGGAAGTGCCTCAAACCCTCGGCTGAAATCCGCACTGAAGACATAGAAGTTCTTCAACCGGACCTCACGTACTCCGAGTATCTGATCTGGATTATCCATGAAAAGACTCGCGCCACAAGAAACTGGAATTTATGGTTCTACAAGGTCTTGTGGAGTAACCGTACCGCTGATGAGGCGACATGGGAAAGCGAGGACTATCTACGAATAAATTATCCAGACTTTCTATCATCGTATACCCGGTAAAGTTTTCCACCTTTGCTTTTCTTTTGGAATCTAGGGACGAGATTCTTTTTAAGGCGGGAGGGATGTAAAATCCTAAAAAAGTGGTAGCAAGAATTTCAACACATTTACACTTCAGAAGAGGGGAATTAAAACTTTGAATTATAATGGTGTGATTTCAAAGTGGTGCTTCGAACTTCCCAAAACTTCCAAACATGGAGATCTAAATTCATAACTTGGATCTTCATATGTCAAATATTCAACCTTCCAAATTTCAGCTCATTTGGAGGGGTTTTAATATTTGTTTTGGATTAAAAGAGGAAGCCCTATAATCTGAATTTAAATTTCAGTTTCAAATCCCAATATCCTCAATTTGCAAATTTGGTTCCACAAATGTGTTCTCCACATTTGAATTAGCAGCCATGCCAAAATTCAGAAATATTTGAGTTGGTTTGATATGCTTTTGGAACAATGCAAATGAGTAATTCAAATTCCATTTCAAATTCAAATAACCAAACTCAATTCAAACTTCACATCAGAATTCAAATCATTTGAATTCAACATTTCAAACCATGACTTTGAGGTGAAGTAAAGCATTCAAGTTTGAGTAACTGTGGCAAAAAGATCTGTGGAAAAATTGGATTAAGACTTGAGGATATGGGGTCCACATGTCAGCCACTCAAATGTCTTAACCGCCTCTGTTTCTCTTTGGACGATCGCCGAAATGCCGCAAGCTTCCGGCACAACCCGCTCCTGAGGAATCCACCACGCCACCTCCTGGTTTTCTCGGTCGTTCATCCGCTTCAACACGACACGGTCGCAGCACCGAATTCTCTCTTCGCTTCTCTCGGTCGCTCCCCGCTCTCTCTGTTCTCTACCACGAAGAATTGCCCCGGCGCCGTCTTCTGTTCTTTTTCTTGCACACAGTCGCCGGAGATCGGGTGATCGAGCTCTAAGTAGCAAAAGGAAGTGCGAGTTCATGCTCTAGCATCCACCGTTCTCAAACCTAAGTTTCTGAGCTCGTGCTACATGCAAACCAGAACTTGGCGCCGACGTTCGGAGGTGCCCTGGCGGAACCCTGTTTGGTTCACCGTGGACACCACGCTACGGCCGGTTTCACCTTCCCTTCCCTACACAAGAAAGGTGCATTGTTGTCTGTAGATTGTGTTGCCGAAAGCTTCAATTCAAATAATCAAGCGGGTAGCTAGAATTTTGGGTTTTCCCAAACCCTAGTTCATAGCAACGACTTTTGGTGTACGACCAAATTCTTCGCGCGGCAAGATCTAGAGCTCATTCTGGTCTAGGCGCAGCTTTGCTAGATCGCTACGGTCCTTCTCGCTCAAAGGCGCTCAAAACCATCAAGGACCGGAGGAGTTCTTCGAGTTTTTGTCACCGCCGTGGTTTTGCGGGCTCAGGTCGCCGGTGTGGTCCCATCTCCGGTGGTTGTCATGGAAAGCAGGCTATGGGTTGAAGTTGTTCATGCGTCACTGGTGCTTTTAGAGCAAACCCTAGCCCGAATGACCCACTTCCGAGTGAGAACGAGGTCGCCGAAGTGGAGTTCAAAATGGCCGCCGGTGCGAGCACTGTTCCGGCCATTGTCATCCGCCCCCGACCCCACCATCGTGTTCAGCATAGTGTAAAACTCACAGGCGACAAGTTTGGTGAAGTTTGGACCACGGGAACCCCGTACCGGTGAGCCTCGCCGAAGTGCGCTGCCGCGGGAAGCGCGGGCAGCGCGAGGTAGACGAAGGTGGGCCGGGTCCCACCGGTCAGCATCTGTCTCCACGCAGGGATCGGCCTGTGGCACCGGATTGGGTGCGGCTGCACGGGAAATAACCCTGTGGCCTCGGTGTTGCCGCCATCTGAGTGGATAGCGCCACGGGTTGGGCCCACAGCCAGAATTTAAACATTTCTTCATTTTTCAGATTTTGTGCAAACTTCAAATGACCATAACTTTCAGTAGGAATGTCCAAAATTTGTTAAACAAATTTTGTTGGATTACTCTCAGTCAGTACTTTGCAGAAATGCAAAGAAATTAATCTGAAGATCTATGGAATTGTCTCCAAAATTCATCAAAATTAAATATTTTGGGAATTTATTCCAAAAGATCCCTGTTATGGAATTTCGTTAAATTTGGCCATAAGATCCTTCATAACATTATTGATCTACTGTAAAAATTTGAGCGTCATTGGGGTTCATTTGATAGGCTAAATTGTCTTCCAAAGTTCAGCCTTTATTTGGAAATTCAAATTCTAAACAGAAACTTTTCAGAACTCCTGTCCAACTTCAAAAATTCATATCTCCCTGTTGGTAGCTCCAAAAATGGCGAAACAAATTTTGTTAGAACCATGGACGTAATTAGATTTTACACTGTTAGTCATGTCAAAGCTTCAGATCTGGGCTCAAAATTCAGAGAAGCCTTGGACTTGTAGGAATTTTGGAGACCACAAGATTCAATAAAATTTCACCAAATTTTGCCCAGATCATCCTTAGAGAGTCTAGTATTGACTGGTAAAATCCCAAAGCCAGTTAAGGGGCCTAAATAGCAGTAGCCATGAATAGAAGATAATTCTTATAATTCCTTAAGCACTTATGCATATATTTTGTTACACTTCATATAGTGACCGAAGTTGAGGACGCACCGGAGCCGTAGGACGTCCTCCCACCCGACGCTGACTTTCCGTTTAACTCGCAACCAGCCAAGCCCTGGTTTGCATTTAAGTACTTTTACAAAGCTTCCATTTGTATCACTTATGTTTAGGGTGAAATGCTTGCATTAGAGTTAGGGTGATTGAAACCCCACTTGCATAAACTTTAAAACCTATGGAGTTTACAAACTCGACGAGTAGAGAATGCCATGCTAATGTTCTTAGGGTCTCGGTAGAAGTCGAGTGGTTGGAATCTACACGCGAGATAGGTATTTATGCACACGGTATGGAAAAGCGGTAGATAATGGCTTAAGATTGTGAAACTGAGACCCAGCAGGAGGGATAGGATGCAGTGAGCAGAGGTCTCACGTGCGTAGCCCTGTTACTATCGATTGAGGACCGAGCCGTGTGCGTCCCTGCTGGACAAGTATCGAACAGTACCGGATGCATACTGGCATATGGGAACCAGGAAACCGATATAATTGGTTAACCTGGATGCCGAGGCTTACCCAACCGTTTTATAGGAGTGGGTTGAGGGTAGCAAGGTGTAAATCTGCCGGCGGGCACAGACACGCTCCATGCGGGGACCACCTGCCCGTTACGGATGTACCGGTTCAGCATTTGGGTTGCCTTTGAAAGGTTGTTGCATACAACAGAGTAGGAAGGTGTGAAGCACAACACATCTGAAAGAGGGTGTATGTGACGTGTTATCCGGGTGTCTTCTGATTGCAATCACCGTCCCTCGTGGTTATTTGAGTAACGCTTGTTCACTGCGCTGTGATGAAGTAAGAAGTGAAATAAGCTAACTGAATATGTTGCATTGAACTATTAATGTCTTGAAACCCTGTATGCTGTAGTTGTAGAGCTAATTAAGTTTATCTTCCACTTTGGGCATCACCACATTGGAGGAAAGTGTTTCTTGTTTGATTGTGGACTTCCGATGTGAGAGCTGCCTAAGGCTCATTAAACTGCTGCTATAAAACTGAAAGTAAGGACTAACATCTAGCGTGTCTTTATTGCAAAGTCCTTATCTCATATTACTAAACCCTGCGTGTAGAGTTCCATGACTAGGTTGTCGGTTAAGCCTTGCTGAGCCATCGTGCTCACGGTTGCAATATTTGAGCTATGTGCAGGTGAGAGTTATGAGGAAGGTTCCGAGGACGAGGAGATGCCCCCGTCGGGGTACACGGCCGAGCTGGAGCCCTGCACGCCGCCGTGATCTCCGGTTCTCTGTTGCTAGTGTGTAGCGTCCCCGGGCTGGACGGCTGCACTTTTGCTTAGTTAGGATGAGAGACTATCTATGTATAAGACTTCCGCTGTATAAATAAGTTTGTAAAAGACTTCCGCTGTGTTTTATATCAAATAAAAGTTTGTATGTTGCTCATATTCTTTTCTTGTGTGCTGTTGGTTGCCGCATCGCACGGCACCACCCTCTGCGATCCCGGAGTGGGTGAACCACGGGGTGTTCCCCACATGTTGACGTGAGATTTGCGGATCAAGGCATCGGCAACCATGTTTTCCTTGCCGGGATGGTAGTGAATCTAGATCTCATAATCTTTCATCAGTTCCAGCCAACTCCGTTGCCGCATATTCAACTCCTTTTGAGTGAATATATACTTCAAGCTTTTGTGGTTGGTGTAGAGATGCACTATGCCTCCACATTTTTAATGCCAACACCACCGCAGCAAGATCAAGATCTTGAGTTGGATAGTGCTGCTCGTGGTTACGAAGTTGACGTGAGCCATAAGCGACCACCCTTCCTCCTTGCATCAATACACAGCCAAGACCGATACCGGACGCATCACAGTATACGTCGAAGGGCTTGGTCATATCCGGTTGAGCTAACACCGGTGCTGTTGTAAGATGCTTCACCAATGCTTGGAAAGCCCCTTCACATGCCAAGCTCCAAACAAATTTAATCCCCTTCTTCAACAATTCAGTCATCGGTTTAGCAAGCTTGGAGAAGCTCGGGATGAATCTCCGATAATATCCCGCTAAACCGAGGAAACTTCTGAGTTCATGGACAGATGTGGGTGATTTCCATTTCAGCACTTGTTCAATTTTACTTGGATCAACTGCAATGCGTTTCATATGATTAAGAAATGACACTTGGCTGATCCAAAACTCGCACTTGCTGAACTTGGCATAAAGTTTACGGTCTTGCAATCGTTGAAGAACCAAGTGTTTGGCGTGTTCTTCTTCACACTTGGAATAAACCAAGATGTCATCGATAAACACCACCACAAACTTGTCCAACTCTGGCATGAACACTGAGTTCGAGAAGGCCGTCTTTGGAATATCCTCCGCTCAGATCTTTATTTGATGATATCAGGAGCGAAGATCCATCTTCGAAAATAGACTTGCACACACCACTTGATTGAATAAGATATCGATGCGGGGCAGTGGATATTTATTTTTTATGGTGACGGTGTTGAGAGGTCGGTAATCCACACACAACCTCAAGGTTTCATCCTTTTTCTTCACAAACAGCGCCGAGCATGCCCTTGGCGAGGAACTCGGTCGAATGAAACCCTTACTCATCAGATCATTTAGCTGCTCCTTCAATTCAGCTAGCTCATTCGCAGCCATCTTATACAGTCTCCGTGATATCGGTGTTGTCCCTGATACAAATTTGATCTTGAACTCGACATCCCTTTCGGGTGGCATGCCCGAGAGATCATCTGGAAATACGTCCGGGTATTCACAGACCACCCAAATATCCTCAATTTTTGTGGGTTCCGTGTTATATGTGGCTGGAATTTCTTGGACCGAATGAGTATGTGGTTCATGAAGTAGAGAGTTTAAATGAGCCACACGTGGAACAATGTCGATAATAGCACCATGGCGATGTAGCTATGACATTCCTAAAATGACATTGAGTTTTTTACTCCCTAACATAATTATAGAAGTAGGATATAGATTCCCACCCAAGCGTTGTTTGTAAATAATTTACGTCAAATAGTTACAGCGGAAGACTATAATCATCTCACGTTGAATAACTACTAAGCACTCGAGAATATGTCCAGCCCACGGACTCTTCTCGCTAGCAACACGAAGACAACTACAGCGGCTGGGTTCTCCATGTGTTAAACGACTCGGAAGTCTCCGAGTTTCAGCGGACAACCTCCTCATAAGCGTCGATGTTAACCTGCAAAACCACTCATATAGCAAGCGTGAGCACATAGGCTCAGCAAGACTGATCCATCTCCTCTAAACAAGAAACTCTACATGCACGATGGACTGAAAAGGTTGCTGAATTTGCATAAAGGACTCACCTACAGTTGATCCTTAACTTTCAGATTTTAAGCCTCATTTTAAAGACCTTGAGCCGAACAGCATCGCAACTCCACAATCAAACAAAAAACGCTTTGTTGTGATGCTTCTTGCACAAAGTGAAGTAAAGTTTAACTAGCACTATCTCTAATTTAAGCATGGTTACAATACAAGTTAAATCACAAGCCTTATCAAGTTCAAAGGAATTCACAAAAGTTCTTACTACGTCAATACGCAGTCAGCAAGTATGCTCATATGACCTTGAGTGACGGTGATTCGAATCAGTACACGCCCGGACTACACGACACGTACACCCATACTCCGAGTTGCCGGCAGCAACCTCGACTGATGTTGTACGCAGCCACCTTTCTCAAGTTCTTCCACACAGGATGCAGTCCAATCGCCCTGAACAGCAAGCTCCCTCAAGGTACATGCCCGCAGTGATATGTTCTTGAGCGCGTTACCTCCTGCTGTAATAATGCCGAAAGCCTAAGCCAATTAGAAAAGTTCCAATGTGGATCTCACGAGGTACATCGGTTTCCTGGGTCCCATATAGCCAGCATGCGTCTGGTATACAACTCAAACTTGTCCAACAGGGCCAAGTACGGACGGGCCTTAACCGACACAGGCAGGGCTATGCACACACTTTCTGCAGCCTACTGCATCTCAATCTCCCTGCCCGGTCTCCATTTCTTACTTGTGAACTTTCCTCAATGATTCTATTCACAACCCGCTCCGATAAAACTACGCCCTAAACTCGCGAGTAGATTCCAACTACTCGACTTCTACCGGTCCTTCCAAACTAACAATTAGCCCAAAACCACTCGAGGAGGTGCTACACTACCCATTCTCCCTTGGGTTAATCTGGTCATGCAATTGGGTCATCAATATCATCTAGACCTAATGCAATCAATAATTCAAAGCTATGATCTCTAGAAATGAAAAGACTTTATAAAATTGCTTGAATGCAAATCCGGGCTTCCCTGTTTTTCAGGTGACTAGTATATAATCAGTTAGTGATGATCACTTGAGGCTTGACACCTTGCTCCTTTATCCACTCGATGCTACACGTTATCAATATGCACAAGTATTTAATTGTAAAGCTTTTTGCTAACCAGGTCTAATGACAAGTTAGAAACTAGAACTCTGTTTAAGAATTCAAAATGACACTTGTGCTAGTGATTGGGTTTGGGTTAAGCAAAGTGATCAAGTGATAAGTGCATTCCTCACTTGTGTTTTGATCACCTAAAGAGGTTAAACAGAACAGTGATGATCCAGAGCTCCAATGGAGATGAAAATTTTCATGTGAGTTCCTTGTCACAAGAAAGTATCCTGGACCAAAAATTAGCACTTTTTACTGAGTGGTTTATTCAGAACAATTCTCTAAGTAAATAAGCAAAAAGGAATTAATTCTGAAGTAACTCACATGTTCATGTCAAACTTAGTAAACTAAAATTTCAATTATGGTTCATAGAGCCTGCATAAATTTTCCTAGGATTTTTGGGGCAAAGAATTGCCCAGAACTGAATTTTTAAGTTTTGGGAATTCTCTGAAATTTTTTCTGTATTCATTTGAACACAGCAACTTGAAATCTGAATTCTCCTAATGAAATCAACTCTAAATGAGCTGAGAATTTCAAAGGAGTTCAATAACATAAATATTCTGGCAAAATTTGAGTATTGTTGGATGAACCAAACTCCCTGTAAAATTCTTTTGCTGAAAAGCTTTAAAGCATGTTCCAGAATTATTTATTGACTGTCGTACAAATTGGGTTGCTTATTTGGATAGAGTTTTCAACCTGAATCTAACCCAATTTGAATCACTAAATTTGGAGTTTCCTAGCAAAAGATATGGCCTTCTAAAGTTTGGAGCAAATCTGGAATTCAAATAAACTCGGGGAAAAGTTTCAACTCTGACGGTGGGGTCCAGAGCTACGTGGTGCTTCTTCAGAAATGCCACACGGAGCCACAGACTATTTCGCGCGGTGTCACACATTGATCTGGCACCACAGAAGATCCAGCCCCTTCTCATCGAGTGACTGACACGCGGGCCGAGCCCCTTCTTCAACCTCGCGCCTCTTCCGCGCGTCCGCGCCGCCCGAGCTCGCCGGAGCTCCTCGGAAACCACCTCCCCGGCCATCTCCCGAGATCCCACTCACCCCTAGTCCCTTATTCCACGTGCTGAACACGTTTGTGAGCTTTCCCCGCACCGGCGACGGCTCTAACATAGCTCGCACCGAGCGGCGGCTCAACCCGAGGTCCGGCGACGTCGCCCGGCCCTTCTAGCCCGCCAAAACCTTGGTGGAGTGGCTCTACAGCACCGGTGGAACATGGTTGAGCTCGACATGGATTCCAAACGGACCGGAAACGGCTCTAAATAGGTTCTCACAGTTCGCCCGAAGCTCCCTGCTACGGTCGCCGTCGAAAAACATCAAAATGGTCCGGCTACATACGTTTTCAAGCTAGGATTGCGAAGCAAAGTTGTTCGCATCGAGTCTAGCTCGTGTGAGTGCAATTTTGTGGGCTCTAAGCAAGAATTGATTGGGAATTTCGAAGTTTCTTACCCGTAGGTCGTTTTGCACCGATCGGGACAAAAACTGAAATTCCGCCGGCGACGATCTACGGTTGGACTTGAGCTTCGGAGGTGAGCAGAGTGAAGTCTTGGCACGTCCAAAGGTGGTCTTGCTCGGACATGAGAAACTCCGGGTGAGGCTCTCCACGGAAGCACCTTTTCGCTAATCTCTCTCGGCCACCGCGGGAACAAAGGGTTCACCGGTTAGGAAGCCGATCACCTCTCGGTTGGGGGTCGAGGAGGTATAGGAAGAGTTCTCAGTGCCATTTTGCTACTTTGCTGAGGTTTTGCACGTGAGCTCGTGGGTACCCGAGTGATCGAAGCAGTGGCGGCGGCCTCTGTTGGGTTCTTGCGTGAGGAAGAGAAGAAGGCATTGATGTCTCGGTTCTGTGGGCAAAAGGAGCACGGCAGAGGGTACAAAGATCTCAGCTGAGGCGGTTCGGGTGAGCTGTGGTCGACCGAGCGGTGACCGCTGGCATCGGCTACCACCCCCTGCTGTTGAGCTCTCTGTAGAAGCAAAACAGAGACTTCCCTCCCCTAAAGATCTTTTAAACATGCAACTGTCAAGTTGTAAAAGTCCCAAAAACTTGTAAATGGAAACTTGATATGTGGATAAAGTTGAGTTTAAATCCAAGAAATGGGACTTGCAAAAACTTTTGTTTAATCATACAAGTGTTGGCATGTGCAATAGGACTTTAAATTCAGTTTGAACTAAAGGGTTCACTTCAAAGAGAAGAAGGCCATTTCCAAAAGGGGAATTCAAACTGTTGTTTAAGAAGTTGTATTTGCAATGGCCAACTCAAATATCAGATGGCATATTTGAATGCATCAGGTCCAAATTATGAGGAAGGAAAATTTTGAGCAAATTTGGAGGTGCTTTGATAGCTATATCAAAGGGACTTGTAAATTTCATTGAAATTTGAATTCAAATTTGAAACTGAAGTAAAACTTGACAAATTGCCAATTGGCCTTTGAATTTGAGCTCTTCATAGCTGAAGTTGCAATGTGCCAAAATTTGGAGATATTTGGGAGAGGAAGTGAGTGGGACCCACTTGATAATGAGGGGAGAAGACTTACTACCGAAGGACATTTTTCTTCTCTCTGTTCCCACTCGAACCCGGTGGCCGCTGAGCAGCGCGCGACACCGCGGCAGTGCTGCTGCCACCTCCCGATCGCTGTTGAACCGTCTCAGTGCCGATATTATCTCCCAGACGACCACATCGCTTGGAAACCCCTCGCACTCCCCCTCTCCCGTGGTTGCTCCCGTGTGCACAACCTCTCCCGCCGCTATTGCGCCCCATCGGAGCAATGGCGCCCGGCCGCCTAAGTGTAACACCCCAAAACCTGTTAAAGAGCTGAATTTAAAATTTTTGGACGTAATGCATGTGGAGAAGAAATTTAAACTCAAACTGGAATTCAAATTTGAATCAAAACAGAAAAGAAAAAGGAAAAAGAAAAAGAAAAACAGCCAATGGGCTGAAACCCACCTCAGCCGGCCCAGCAGCCCGCGGCTGTTTTCCCCCTCGCCTTCTCTCTGACACATGGGGCCCGCGTGTCATTCCCTTCCTCCGCGCGCCCCCAACCGCCACCGATACTCCCGCGCTCGATCACGCCCGCCGCTCCCGAAACCTGCGCTCGCACACCCCGATCTTCGGTCCCGGGCACCCCAGCACGATCTCAACGAACGCCGCCCTCCCTCATCCATATAGACGCTGAAGGCTGCCCCTTTTCTCCCCCCCCCCTTCGACCCACTTTCAGTTCCGGTGAGGACCGAGACTTCCGTCGCCGTTTTCTTTCGATCTTCATCCGTTTTCTCCGATCTAACATGTGTAGTGCGTCCTGCCGCCGCCGGGGAGTCTTGCAGGTGAAGGAGACCCCGTGTTTTGCGCTCTAGACACAGCTCCGGTGAGCACCGCCAAGTTTCCCACTCGGACCTCGTCGCCGACCACCTTCCAGGGCCTCTGAGCTCAAGAAAACCCCCGAGGTGAGATCCCCTACTCCCCCTCCTCCGAATTGTGCAGAGAAAACGGTTGTCTAGGGCCGGTAGATGAGATTTCGGGAAATTCCGGCGAGATCGCCGCCTCCCGCCGCCGGGCAGCGCCGCCCGCACACGGCTAGGGCGACGTGGCCCTCTGTGGCCCGTCCATTTTAAATCGTGCAGATGAAAATAGAACCCCCGCATACCCCTTCGCAATCTAATCTCGACCCTCCATTTAAAATCGGACGGTCCACGTCAGCCCCGCATTATAAAGGCTGGAAAACTTGCGCGCTACCCCCTGGACTTGTTAGAAAAGAATAGCTAGCCCCTGAAACCTTCTGATCTAGCCCCTGGACCTTCAGAAATTCATGTAAATTCATTTAAAACCAATTTTAGCCCCTGGAGTTAGTAAGAATTAGGAAGACCTCCCTGTTTTGCACACTTAGACCCCTGAAAATTTAGAAAATGAGAAATGGGGCCCCACAGCAGTGTGGATTTGCACATCAGCCCCTGAGGGTTATTAATTTCAGGAAATTGAATATGTGAATAGGATTTAAATTCAAACATAGGTATATGTTCAGTTTAATTATTCTAACCCTGTTGGAGATTTGTAGAAAAATCTGAAGTCTTAATTTAGAGGGGAAATAAACTTTTAAACTAAATGAGATTGCTGTTTTGTAATTTATCTCTGAAATATACCCTTTAGGCATAAAACAAATTTAAATAGGTGGAAAAATGAATCTAAATAACCAAAAAGGAGTAGGTAAAATTTATAAAGGTTCTGTTAGGGTAATTGGAACAGTAAAATTTTTTGTATGAATTTAGGTTGCTGTTTTATGGCTGGAAATTCATTTCTAGGCTAGAAAATAAATTCTGAAAATAGGTAAAAACAAATTTAAATTGATCCTCATCAGAGAGGAAGTCAAAAGGTAATTTATGGGACATTTTAGATCAGAACATATTCTGTTTAGGTGCTATGTCTTGTTATTTTAATATTAAAGTTTATTTGTAGGTATAGAAAATAAACCTCAAAATATAGGAAAATAGGTATGCATAGTTAGAAAAGGTTAAATGAGGTCCACAAATCCAAAACTTCAAATTAAGATTTTGTAGGAGATCTGAAAACCTAATTGGAGTAGGAAATTATCCTTCATCCAAATTTTGTGGCTAAGAAGGATATTCTCTAATAAATAAAATTTGTTCAAATTGGAAATTCATATATAGTGTGCACTTAGAAATCTGAATATTAAAGCTAGAAATAATATATATGTTTAAAAGTGCATGTATGCTTAGAATCAACATATCTAGGGTAAACACAACACCTAAATATGTGTATGACTTTCATATGTATGTATGTGTGGTTTGCATGAGTGGAAATGTGGACTATGGCTTATGGAATGTTGTTTTCTTTTTGCTATGTGTGTTGGCATGAGTAGAACCAGCCCCAGAGCAGGTTTTCACCTTTCAGGATCAAGACTTTCCATTCCCGGAGCAGCAGGAAGAAGGCAACTGTCCTTGACCACTTTGATCCTATACTAGGATGTGTAGTTAGAATTTAATTGCATTGTCAATTTGGAATATGACACCCAAGCTAGGAAGTTTTCCTAGAATTGCATTACCTTGTTTCCTTGTAGCCTTGGGTTGGGAGTTATGTTATTATGTCATTCATTTGCACTACTCATGCTTAGCCATACTTAGAATGGGATAAATGGGATATGAGATCATCAATTTGTTTACTTTACCCTTGAATGAGATATTATGAATTATGTACAGGTAGGGATCTAGGCAAGTTGGATGCTTTGGTTGGTGCTGCGTGCACGAGACTCGGGTGTGTGTATAGTACTTTCCTGGATCCTAAGGACCGGTTCATGGAGCATGTAACCTGGCTTTACCGCGCCAACCACATGCTGAGATGGGGTAGATTGGCCAATTAATTAGGCGTATCTCCGGCGTAGCATGGGTGTTTGGATGGTGCGGGGAGTAGGTGTCAGCTGGACTACCATATGAACCGCAAGGCTCAAGAGGGGGCCACTGCAGCGGGGTTGGAGCCTCTTGTATGCTGTTAGGGATGAAACCTCAGTGGGCCCACGCTCGTCGGAAATCCCTTTGTAAAGGCCTCGTAGTGATCTCCTGGCTACACACCTCAGAAGTGTGAACGTGGTTCACGGCCACTGGCATAATGGAGGTTTTCTAGTCCACCCGGCAACGGGGGATGAAATCACTACATGTGGGTACAGTGGTGCAAACTCTGCAGAGTCAAAACGGTCATGACAGCCGCGCTCACGGTCAAGAGCGGCATGGACTTATTCATGATTAGAGATTGATGAATTCGGAAGTGGAGGATGTTAAGCGGGAAGCTTAATAATGGAAATGAAGTTATGGTTATTTGATATTGATGATGGGTTGGGGGATTGGGACCATTTCACTTATGTAGTAATGTAGGTGCTTAATAAGCTAAGGTGATAGGTACTAATGGCGTAGTGCTTTAACCATGAGTTCAACCTTTCCTTGTTATAGCCTGCATGACATTCATTTTCCCACACTTGTTGAGTACCTATGGTACTCAAGCTTGCTTTTCGTTGGTTTTAAATTGCTGCTCAGGCCAAGGCAATGATGTGGTGTACGACAATCAAGACTTTGGACCAGAAGAAGGATTCTAGGTTCACGGAGTCCCCCGGGCAACGCCTGTGATGGAGCCCACAAGCCTTAGCTTCCGCTGTTGGTTTATTTATATGTTGTGACCATATTATCGTCCATCGAGACGTTATGTAAGACTTATTTATATTCGTACACTTGGCTTGTAATATAATGATGCTTCACTATTTGTCATCACATGTATGAGAAAATGATCGTGGCATACATGTGGGAGTCACTCGGGTGTTCCGCGGAATAACCGGGTGTGACACTCAGCAACTTTCACGCTGATCCGAGCTCATCCACGATGTTGCCTAAGCTCCCTCGACCTACCCACAGCGAGAACAAGGTGCCAACTCACGAGAAACCAGACGTCGAGCTCGTTATTCCCTCCGCCGCGTCGGGTGAGGCTGCTGCGACAAGAACTCGTTGCCCGGCCGCCACAGAGCTCCTCCCACCGAGCTGCAAAAGAAAAAAGGTGCGCCTAGACCTCTTCTTGCTTCACCGCAACACCGGCAGCCTGTCACGAATAGTGCTCGCCGGAATTTTGCTTTTTGCCGTCGACATACAATAACAACCGAGCGGCGAAACTCAGCAAATTCGTCTCACACGTTGAACCCCTCCAAACACAACATAGAATACACCTTCTATACCTCCGTGCGAGTCCATAGGATCAAGAATCACTGAGAACCGTCAAGCAAAGCTGCTGTTCATCAAGTTTTTCGATTGTCGCCGGAATTTTGACCTAGCCCGACGGTGAGGTCATATTTCCGGCGAGTTTCAGTGAGATCGGTGGTTGGATTCATGTCCTCCTCAGTGCGGTGGTGCTGTACGAGCAAATGGTGACGTGTTTGGTGCGGCACAGCGCCCTAGCGACGTTGCCGGAGTTGCCACAGCCACTGTCGCCGTCGCACCTAGGGTTCCGGCCATCTTCGATCCGAGGTAAGGCCAGCAACGTGTTCCTCGCACGAGAATATGTAGTGGCAGCGAAAATTAGCATGTTACGAGCACCGGAAGCTCCTCCTGACGAGATCTCCGGTGAGCCCGGCGGCGCGCGGGCGCGGGCAGACGAAGGTTGAAGACGACCGGGCGGTCCCGCATGTCAGTGACAAAGGTTTAAATTTCTGATCTGCTGCGGCTCCGGGATCCCTTGTGGCTGCGCGGGAAGGGTTCTGTGGCCCCGTGTGGTTTGGTTCCAGCAGTTGACACGTGTACCGGGACCCACGGTCAGAGTGTAATCTTTTTTCCGGTTTATTTCAAATACCAGATTTGATCCAAACTTTGGAACTTCATAACTTTTGCTAGGAAGCTCCAACATTAATGATTCAAATTGGGTTGGATTCAGGATATGAAACTCTATCCAGATATGCAACCTAATTTGTATGAAAATCAATAGAAAATTCTGAAAAATTCTTTAAATCTTTTCAGCAAAAGAATTTTAGAGGGAGTTTGGTTCATCCAAAAATCCTCAAATTTTGCTAGAACATTCCTTAGGATGTTAGGACACTCATGTAAAAGTTTTAGCTCAATTGGAGTTGATTTATTTAGGACAATTCTGAAATCAAGTTTCTGAGTTCAAATGAATACAGAAAACAATTTCAGAGAATTTCCAAAACTTGGAAATTCAGTTCTAGGAAATTCTTAGCTCCGAAAATCCTAGGAAAAGTCAAGCATACTCTCTGAGCTATGTTTGAAATTGTAGTTCACTTGAATTTGCATGAAAGTGAAAATTTATTCAGAATTAATTCCTTTTTGCCAAAATGCTTAGGGAATTGTTCTGAGTGATCTACTAAGTGAAAAATTCTAAATTTTGGTCCAGATGACTTTCCTGTGACAAGGAACTCACATGAAAAATTTCAGATCCATTGGAGTCTTGTATCAATACTGTCCTGTTTAACCTATAGATGATCAACACACACAAGTGATGAAAAATACTTATCACTTGATCATAGTGCTTAGCCCCAAATCCCAAACCACTAGCACCAGTGTCATTTTAAATTATTAAACAGAGTTCCAGTTTTAAACTTGTCTTTAGAACTTGTTAGCAAAAGTTTTATATTTAAACATATATGCATATTCATAACGTGTAGTGATTAAACGTGGAAAAGTGGAGAAGGAGTGAAGCTTGGATCAAGGAACAAGAAGGGCAGTGATTAAGCTTCAAGTCATCAGCAACTAACTTCATAATTTTCTGACTTTAATCACCTGCAAAACCAAGGCAAGCTCCGGTTTGCATTTAAGTTATTTATAAAGTTTTTACTTGGTTCACAATTATGGTTTAGAGTTTGTATGTGCATTAGGTCAAGGATGTTTTACACTCCAAATGCATGACCAAATGAACCTTGGAGTTAAGGGTAGAAAAGGGTCACCGCTGTAGAATAATGCCGTGCTAAATAGCTTAGGACATCTGGTAGAAGTCGAGTAGACAGAATCTACTTGCGAGTTATAGTCGAGATTACATGGGTGTAGTTGGAAAATAGGCAAACTAGAGTTTATATTTCTAAAGATGAGACCGGGCAGGATGGTTAGGTAGCGACAAGACGAGGTCTTGGTCGAGTAGCTCTGCCTGTGTCGGTTAAGGACCGATGCGTGTGCGGCACCCATGAGCAAGTATTGAGTTGTGTACCGGATGCTTACTTCTATATGGGAACGAGGAAACCGATGTACCAGGTTCAATAGATTGTAGAGGCATACCACATCGTCTCGTTAGACCTATGAGCCTGAGACGGCGCGACAGGTTCTACAGTTGAGTGTCCTGCGAAAGGTTGCCACATACGATGTAGTGAAGGACGCCAGATTTGGGTCTTCAGAGGCGGACGTATGTGTCGAGTTATCCGGGTAGTGTTTGATTCGAATCACCGTCCCTCGTGGTTATTGAGTACCGCTTGCTCACTGTGTTGTGACGTAGTAATCAAATTGTGTGGAAACAGTTTGCAGAGTTTTGATTGCTGTTATGATTATTGGAATTGCCTGAAAACCTTGTTTGAAGTAGAGATAGAGCAAACTAAAGTTATTTTCCGTCTTGGGACAAGTAACATTGGAAAGAAGCGTTTCTTGTTTGATTGTGGAGTTCCAATGTTGTTGGGCGCAAGGTCTCTACTATTATGGCTAAAATTTGAAAGTTAGGGACGAACTCATAGGCGAGTCTTTTTGCAACTTATATGTTTAGGTCGTAAGTCTCTTTCATGTAGAGTTGCATGTCTTAGGAGAGACGGTTAAGTCTTGCTGAGCCTTTGTGCTCACTCTTGCTATATGAGTGATTTTGCAGGTAAACTTCGACGCTATAAAGAAGGTTGTCCGGTGAGACTCGGGAACTTCCGAGTTATGTAACATATGGAGAACCTAGCCGCTGCCTTGTCTTCGTGTTGCTAGCGAGAGGAGTCCGCGGGCTGGACCTCCTCTTGAGTGCCCATTAGTTATTCGACGTGAGTTGTTTGTAGTCTTCCGCTGTAGCTAATTTATGTAAATTATTTACAAAGAACATATGTAAGCTTTCACTTTGATTTGTCTAATACAGTTTTCCTTATATGTGTGCTGTTGGGTGCCGCATAACACGGCACCACCCAATGCGATTCCAAGGCGAGCGGCACGGCCCTGTGATCGGGACCGGGCCCCCTGTCAGCGTGGTATCAGAGCCGCATTGGTAATAGCACACGGAATAAGGATCGTATTACAAGAAAAACATAGGATACGGTGAGGAAAACGGTATTAGGCCCACATAAGGACTATAGTAGTATAGTTACTTAAAGTGGCATGATTAACATATGTGTTATAATTCTGAATTTTGATTATGTAACGACGCACCTACGTCCAGGTAAGAATGGTAAGGAATGCCACCGAAAGCGGTTCAGTTTTGGTTAGCTCCCTTGACAAGGAAAGTAGTTCAGGGGTAGGTCTCACAGCTTGGTGTGAGACGTTAATATGAAACTCTTGGACTCTTCATGTTCCTGAGTTCATATGAAACGCTGATCCCTAGCGTGCATTAAGCAACAAAGTGGAGACCCCATCGTGTGGTCAGTAACACGATAGTGTGTCCTTCTCGAAATAGCCTAGGAGGACATACGCAGCGCTAGCCATCGGCGTGCCCTGCAGGGAAGTAGGTGGTATCCGTTGGGTTGATAACATTCCCAACCGTGACGACCCGTTCATGATATACTCGGGTTCCCCGTCGTGTGCTGTTAAAACATGATCACGTACCTTGAGACGTGGCTTAACTCAAGGACGGCCGTATGGCAATGATACGGGCGTTTATATTTACTTTCAAATATAGAACGGCCTGAAATGAAACAACCTTTGAGTGCACCACTATTGAGTGTTCTTCTGCAGGTACTAACCACGTACATATCCCATGTAGTACACGTGTGCGAGAGCCCGTCTTAGTGCCACTGATAATACGGATATGCCGGTATAATCCGGTTTAGGATTTTCTTTGGTGAGGCTACGTAGTACCGACATGTTTCTTACGGTGCATCGACACCGTACTACACTTAATAACCTCTTCCCTATGAAGAAATGATTCATGAACTAACTTTCAACTAAAAATGGAAGTTTTAAACCAGTATTAGTTACTGAACTCTTATTTTGAGCTAAGATTCAAAAGAGAGCATGACTAGGCTTCAAAGATTTCAAAAACAGAGTACTCTGTTTTCAGGCAGGAATTCTTGCTGGAATTTAACAGAGCATAACTTTGAGTAGATTTAACCAATTACGGTGTTTGATACAGTTCTGGAAATATTTTCAAGTACTCTACAACTTATTTGTAGACCTCCAGAGCAAAATCACACGTTAAGTTGGTGGAAATTCCAGTTGAAGGCAAACTGTTCAGGACCAGGACAGCAGCAAAAACCTCTCTGGACCTTTTTGTTTTTAAGCCATAACATCCTGTAGAAAAATCCTTAAGGAGCCTATGATACACCGTTGGAAAGTTTATGAAATGTATAACATTGTTGTAGTTCAGAGTTTGCGCAGATTCTTATTGTATTTTCATATACAACTGTGGTAAAAGTAGCCACATACAAAGGTGATGCTGTCAAACTTTATCCAGGAATTCTGTAAACTTTGAGCAAACATAACTTTTGATCCAGAGATGACCTGGAGATATATAAGTACTCGCTGGAAAGATACTGAAGTTTACAAAAACTTTGGTATTGAACTCAAGTCAATAATCTTTAGACAACTCGAGTAAATTTTGGAGTCTGTGTGAACTGGTCAGGGTAGTCCAGCTGATTAGTCTAGCGTACTGTCACACCCGGTTTCTCCGAAGAACAACCGAGTGAATATCACATGTATGCCAGGATCATCATCTAATACATGTGATGACAAATAGTGAAGCATCATTTATTACAAGCCAAGTGTTCGAATATAAATACGTCTTACATAGCATACGTCTCGATGGACGATAAAATGTTCATAACATGTAAATAAAACAGCAGCGGAATATAAATCTTGTGTGCTCCGTCACAGGCGTTGCCCGGGGGACTCCGTGAACCTAGAATCCTTCCTCGGGACCAAAGTCTTGGTCATTATACACCACATCATTCTCTTGACCTGAGCAGAAATATAAACCAACAGAAAAGCAATTTTGAGTACCGTGGGTACTCGGCAAGTGTGGGAAAGTTATGTCATGCATGGCTAGAGCAAGGAGAGGTTGAACTCATGGTTAAAGCACTATGCAATTATTACCTATCACCTTAGCTTATTAAGCACCTACATTACTACACAGGTGAAATGGATCCCAATCCCTCAACCCATCATCATTATCAAGTAAACAGAGTCTCATCTCCAATGTTAAGCTTCCCGCTTAACATCCACAGCTTCCCAATTCATCATCCTCTAATCATGAATAAGTCCAAGCCGCTCTTGACCGTGAGCACGGCTGTCATGACAGTTTTGACTCTGCAGAGTTTGCACCACTGTACCCACATGTAGTGATTTCATCCCCCGTTGCCGGGTGGACTAAAAGAACCTCCATTATGCCAGTGGCCGTGAACCACGTTCACACTTCCCAGGTGTGTAGACAGGAGATCACTACGAGGCCTTCACAAACGTATTCCCGACGAGCGTGGGCCCACTGAGGTTTCACCCCTAACAGCATACAAGAGGCTCCAACCCCGCTACAGTGGCCCCCTTTTGAGCCTTGCGATTCATATGGTAGTCCAGCTGACACCTATTCCCCGCACCATCCAAAACACCCATACTACGCCGGGGATACACCTAATTAATTGGCCAAGCTGCCCCATCTCAGCATGTGGTTGGCACGGTAAAGCCAGGTTACATGCTCCATGAACCGGTCCTTAGGATCCAGGCAAGTACTAAACACAAACCCGAGTCTCGTGCACCCAGCACCAACCAAATCATCCAACTTGCCTCGATCCCTACCTCTACATAACTCATAATATCTCATTCAAGAGTAAGGTAAATAAATGGATGATCTCATATCCCAATTATCCCATTCTAAGCATGACTAAGCATAAGCATGTAAATAAATGACATGATAAAATAAATCCCAATCCAAGCTACAAGGAAACAAGGTAATGCAATTCTAGGGAAACTTCCTAGCATGGATTTCATATTTCAATTGACAATGCAAATAATTCTATCTACACATCCTAGTGTAGGATCAAAGTAGTCAAGGACACTTGCCTTCTTCCTGCTGCTCTGGGAATGGAAGGTCTTGGTCTTGGAAGGGGAGAACTTGCTGTTATGATTATTGGAATTGCCTGAAAACCTTGTTTGAAGTAGAGATAGAGCAAACTAAAGTTATTTTCCGCCTTGGGACAAGTAACATTGGAACAAAGCATTTCTTGTTTGATTGTGGAGTTCCAATGTTGTTGGGCGCAAGGTCACTACTATTATGGCTAAAATTTGAAAGTTAAGGACGAACTCGTAGGCGAGTCTTTTTGCAACTTATATGTTTAGGTCGTAAGTCTCTTTCATGTAGAGTTGCATGTCTTAGGAGAGACGGTTAAGTCTTGCTGAGCCTTTGTGCTCACTCTTGCTATATGAGTGATTTTGCAGGTAAACTTCGACGCTATAAAGAAGGTTGTCCGGTGAGACTCGGGAACTTCCGAGTTATGTATCATATGGAGAACCTAGCCGCTGCCTTGTCTTCGTGTTGCTAGCGAGAGGAGTCCGTGGGCTGGACCTCCTCTTGAGTGCCCATTAGTTATTCGACGTGAGTTATTTGTAGTCTTCCTCTGTAGCTAATTTATATAAATTATTTACAATGAACATATGTAAGCTTTCGCTTTGATTTGTCTAATACAGTTTTCCTTATATGTGTGCTGTTGGGTGCCGCATAACACGGCACCACCCAATGTGATTCCAAGGCGAGCGGCACGGCCCCGTGATCGGGACCGGGCCCCCTGTCAGCGTGGTATCAGAGCCGCATTGGTAATAGCACACAGAATAAGGATCGTATTACAAGAAAAACTTAGGATACGGTGAGGAAAACGGTATTAGGCCCACATAAGGACTATAGTAGTATAGTTACTTAAAGTGGCATGATTAACATATGTGTTATAATTCTGAATTTTTATTATGTAACGACGCACCTACGTCCAGGTATGAATGGTAAGGAATGCCACCGAAAGCGGTTCAATTTCGGTTAGCTCCCCTGAAAAGGAAAGTGGTTCAGGGGTAGGTCTCACAGCTTGGTGTGAGACGTTAATATGAAACTCTTGGACTCTTCATGTTCCTGAGTTCATATGAAACGCTGATCCCTAGCGTGCATTAAGCAAGAAAGTGGAGACCCCATCGTGTGGTCAGTAACGCGATAGTGTGTCCTTCTCGAAATAGCCTAGGAGGACATACGCAGCGCTTGCCATCGGCGTGCCCTGCAGGGAAGTAGGTGGTATCCGTTGGGTTGATAACATTCCCAACCGTGACGACCCGTTCATGATATACTCGGGTTCCCCGTCGTGTGGTGTTAAAACACGATCACGTACCTTCAGACGTGGCTTAACTCAAGGATGGCCGTATGGCAATGATACGGGCGTTTGTATTTACTTTCAAATATAGAACGGCCTGAAATGAAACAACCTTTGAGTGCACCACTATTGAGTGTTCTTCTGCAGGTACTAACCACGTACGTATCCCGTGTAGTACACGTGTGCGAGAGCCCGTCTTAGTGCCACTGATAATACGGATATGCCGGTATAATCCGGTTTAGGATTTTCTTTGGTGAGGCTACGTAGTACCGACATGTTTCTTACAGTGCATCGACACCGTACTACACTTAATAACCTCTTCCCTATGAAGAAATGATTCATGAACTAACTTTCAACTAAAAATGGAAGTTTTAAACAAGTATTAGTTATTGAACTCTTATTTTGAGCTAAGATTCAAAAGAGAGCATGACTAGGCTTCAAAGAATTCAAAAACAGAGTGCTCTGTTTTCAGGCAGGAATTCTTGCTGGACTTTAACAGAGCATAACTTTGAGTAGATTTAACCAATTATGGTGTTTGATACAGTTCTGGAAATATTTTCAAGTACTCTACAACTTATTTGTAGACCTCCAGAGCAAAATCACACGTTAAGTTGGTGGAAAGTCCAGTTGAAGGCAAACTGTTCAGAACCAGGACAGCAGCAAAAACCTCTCTGGACCTTTCTGTTTTTAAGCCATAACTTCTTGTAGAAAAATCCTTAAGGAGCCTATGATACACCGTTGGAAAGGTTATGAAATGTGCAACATTGTTGTAGTTCAGAGTTTGCGCTGATTCTTATTGTATTTTCATATACAACTGTGATAAAAGTAGCCACATACAAAGGTGATGCTGGCAAACTTTATCCAGGAATTCTGTAAACTTTGAGCAAACATAACTTTTGATCCAGAGATGATCTGGAGACATATAAGTACTCGTTGGAAAGATACTGAAGTTTACAAAAACTTTGGTATTGAACTCAAGTCAATAATCTTTAGACAACTTGAGTAAATTTTGGAGTCTGTGTGAACTGGTCGGGGTAGTCCAGCTGATTAGTCTAGCATACTGTCACACCCGGTTTCTCCGAAGAACAACTGAGTGAATATCACATGTATGCCAGGATCATCATCTCATACATGTGACGACAAATAGTGAAGCATCATTTATTACAAGCAAAGTGTTCGAATATAAATACGTCTTACATAGCATACGTCTCGATGGACGATAAAATGTTCATAACATGTAAATAAAACAGCAGCGGAATATAAATCTTGTGTGCTCCGTCACAGGCGTTGCCCTGGGGACTCCGTGAACCTACAATCCTTCCTTGGGACCAAAGTCTTGGTCATTATACACCACATCATTCTCTTGACCTGAGCAGAAATATAAACCAACAGAAAAGCAAGTTTGAGTACCGTGGGTACTCGGCAAGTGTGGGAAAGTTATGTCATGCATGGCTAGAGCAAGGAGAGGTTGAACTCATGGTTAAAGCACTATGCAATTATTACCTATCACCTTAGCTTATTAAGCACCTACATTACTACACAGGTGAAATGGATCCCAATCCCTCAACCCATCATCATTATCAAGTAAACAGAGTCTCATCTCCAATGTTAAGCTTCCCGCTTAACATCCACAGCTTACCAATTCATCATCCTCTAATCATGAATAAGTCCAAGCCGCTCTTGACCGTGAGCACGGCTGTCATGACAGTTTTGACTCTGCAGAGTTTGCACCATTGTACCCACATGTAGTGATTTCATCCCCCGTTGCCGGGTGGACTAAAAGAACCTCCATTATGCTAGTGGCCGTGAACCACGTTCACACTTCCCAGGTGTGTAGACAGGAGATCACTACGAGGTCTTTACAAAGCGATTCCCGACGAGTGTGGGGCCACTGAGGTTTCACCCCTAACAGCATACAAGAGGCTTCAACCCCGCTGCAATGGCCCCCTCTTGAGCCTTTGGGGTTCATATGGTAGTCCAGCTGACACCTATTCCCCGCACCATCCAAAACACCCGTACTACGCCGGGGATACACCTAATTAATTGGACAAGCTGCCCCATCTCAGCATGTGGTTGGTACGGTAAAGCCAGGTTACATGCTCCATGAACCGGTCCTTAGGATCCAGGCAAGTACTAAACACAAACCCGAGTCTCGTGCACCCAGCACCAACCAAATCATCCAACTTGCCTCGATCCCTACCTCTACATAACTCATAATATCTCATTCAAGAGTAAGGTAAATAAATGGATGGTCTCATATCCCAATTATCCCATTCTAAGCATGGCTAAGCATAAGCACGTAAATAAATGACATGATAAAATAAATTCCAACCCAAGCTACAAGGAAACAAGGTAATGCAATTCTAGGGAAACTTCCTAGAATGGGTTTCATATTTCAATTGACAATGCAAATAATTCTATCTACACATCCTAGTATAGGATCAAAGTGGTCAAGGACACTTGCCTTCTTCCTGCTGCTCTGGGAATGGAAAGTCTTGGTCTTGGAAGGGGAAAACTTGCTTTGGGGCAGGTTCTACTCATGCCAATACACATAGCAAAAGAAAACAACAATCCATAAGACATAGTTCACACTTTCACTTCATACAAACCACACATACATACCTATGAAAGTCATTCACATTTCAAAGTGTTGTGGTTACTCTACATGTGTTGATTTTTGGCCTACATGCACTTTTAAACATATGTATATGACTTCTAACTTTTGTATTCAGATTTCTGTTTGCACACTATATATGAATTTCCAATTTGAACAAATTCTTTATATTTAATTAATACACTTCTTAGCTACCAAGTTTGCATGAAAGGTAATTTCCTACTCCAAATAGGTTTTCAGATCTTTTACAAAATCCTAAATTGAAGTTTTTGGATTTGGAGACTTCATTTATCATTTTCTAATTATGCATACCTATTTTACTATATTTTTCAGATTTATTTTCTATGCCTAAAAGTGAGTTTTAATATTAAATAGTAGGACATATCATCTAAACAGAATAGGTTCGGATCTAAAATATTAAATAATATACTTTTGAACTTCTCCTCTGATGTGAACTAATTTAAATTTATTTTATCAGTTTTCAGAATTATTTCCTAGCCTAAAAATGTGTTTCTAGAACTAATAAATATGAACAACACTTAGGCAGATTTCATTTCAGCCTAAAATCTATTTTTAACTCATTCTAAAGTTTTCCAAGTGCTAGGAGAGTTTAATTTTGAATTTGCACATGTGTTTGCCTTACCTTTTAAATTTAAATCCTAGTCACATATTCAAATTTCTGAATTTAATATCCTATAGGGTCAAAAAGGTAAATCCACCCTACTGCAGGGTCTAATTTACTATTTCATAAATTTCCAGGGGTCTAACTACACATAACAGAGGGGTCTTCCTAATTTTTATTAAGTCCAGGGGCTAAAACTGATTTTTAAATGAATTTACACGAATTTCTGAAGTTCCAGGGGCTAGATCAGAAGTTTCCGGGGCTAGCTCGTGTTTTCCGAGATCCCCAGGGGGGTAGTGCGTAAGAATCCCGGCATTTATAACGCGGGGCTGACGTGGACCCGTCCGATTTAAAATAGAGGCTCAGATTAGATCGCCGAACCGGTACGCGTCGGTTTTATTTCTACCGTGCGATTTAAAATAGACGGCGCACAAGAGGTCACGTCGTTCCTGGCCGGAGTTCGCTCGCGCGCGCGGCGGCAGAGGCGCGATCTCGCCGGCAAGGTCGCGGATCTTCATCTACAGATGCTAACACCCGCCCTTTTTGGTAGCAAACGGCAGAGGGGAGGTAGGGGAGCTCACCTAGGCAAATTTCATAGGCCTGAAGGACTCGGAACCCGGTCGGCGACGAGGACAGACGGCGGCGGCTCGCTGTGCTCATTGAAGTGGCAGTTGGGGCGGTGATCCCTTCGAGTTCTCGGGTCATGACACTTCACTGGGGTCTAGAGATGGCACACCGATACTTAGGATGGATCGGAACCGTGTAATTCAGAAGTTTCACCGGCGAGCGTCGGATGGTCATTTCCGGCGGCGTTTCCCTCCGGGGTCGGCGTCTACAGCTTGTGCGCGGTGCTGCGGGGTCACGAGATCGGTTTGACAGAGGGAGACGGCGACGCTCTTGGGCAATTCCAAGCTCAACGGCGGCGGCGCTCACCGGGTGAGAAACTGCTCGTGCAAGGGGAGGGCGGCGGGTTCATCTGTTTTTATCAGGGCCGGGGGCGCGGGGGTTTGTTGCGATCGAGCAGGCCGGCGCGAGGGATTCGGGGTTGGGTCGAGTGCGAGGAGTCCGGGAGCGTCGGGTGTGATCGGCGCGAAGGAACCGGAGCAGTTGGGGCGCGCGGGAGGTGAGGGATGACACGCGGGCCCCGCGTGTCAGTGAGAGGGAGAGAGGGGGCACGGGTTCGGGCTGGCGCGGGGGATTGGGCCGGCTGGCGGGTTTCGGCCCACTGGCCGGTTGGGGTTTTTCTTTTTCTTTTTCCTTTTCTTTTCTGTTTTGATTTGAATTTGAATTCCAGTTTGAATTTGAATTTCTGCACCACATGCAATACGTCCAAAAATTTTTAAATTCCCCTCTTTAGCAGGTTTTGGGGTGTTATACGTACTTAAGATTTCTTTAAACATGAATGTGGTTATGCTTTCCTAAAGTTCATGACATGTTCATGTTTTACTTATCTTTACTTACTACTGAGATAGAATTTTGATTGACTCAAAATTTTGTTTCGTGCAGTATGGTACGAGCACATTCTCAAATGGAGCTTGGAGGTTCAAGTCGAGGTGGGAATGACTCGACTTCATCACAAGAGTCATCGCCAACCGGATTGGCTGAAATTATGGCAAAGATGAATGAAACCCTCCAAACTCTAGTTCAGCAGGGAATAAATAGAGAAGGTCAACATCACATGCCAACCCCGAGCACTTATCTGGATTTCTTGGCGACACAACCGCCGGTATTCTTCGAAGCGGCTGAACATTGTGAAGCAAATCACTGGTTACGTGTCATTGAGTCCAAGTTTGGGTTGATTCAATGTGATAAATTCCAGAAGACTTTATTTGCCGCTCAGCAGCTTCATGGCTTTGCTGGAGCATGGTGGGCAGAATACCTTGCTGTCCAACCAGCAGGGCATCGTGTTACATGGGCGGAGTTCCAGGATGCATTTCATGCTCGCTTCGTCCCTGCGGGCGTAGTGCAAACAAGTCTGGATGAATTCTGGAATCTAAAGCAAGGAGAAATGAGTGTTATTGAGTATGCGAAGGAATTCAATCACTTAGCTCAATATGTCCCTGATTATGTGAAATCACCATCCATGAGGGGTTATCGTTTTTATCGAGGGCTGACTGCTAGGCTGCGATGTGAATTGGCTCAAGTTAGCCAAGAGAATTTTGATGAGTTTGTTAGCTGTGCTATCACTCAGGAATATTATTCCAATCTCTACCTTAAAGAAAAGAGGGAGAGAGACTCATCAGAGGATGAATTCAATTATCTGCCTCAGAAGTATCGGTTGGTAATCCGTTCACCTTCCGGTCGAGAGGTTCCACAAGAGGTGCAGTCATTCTTGGAGTATGACAACTCGTATACTCCACAAAGATTTTATTCACCTCCACCGCAGCAGCAACGTATTTCTCATGCACCTCAGTATCAACAAGGTGCACAAGAATGTTATTTCCCTCGAGAGGTTGAAGATGATCAAGGTGATTTCTCAGCTGAACCGAGTGCTGTCCCACTTCATATTGACAACGAACACATCGTCAATGTAGCAACTGAACTGAGCAGAAACATTATGTCTGAGGGTCCAGTTCCGAAGAGTGATCTTGGACAGCAAGGAAAAGCCATGTCCAAAGTGGGAACAATTAATTATGTGTCAGTCGATGATCTGCCAAAGAGAGGACCTGTTCTTGCCGGCAGATTCACCTTAAATGACAAGCCGGTTGTAATTTTATTCGACTCGGGTGCAACACATAACTTCATTAGCAGGGCGACGGTGATCCGGGATCAGATCTCCACAACTATCACAAAAGGTTCTTACCTTATTCATTCGCCAGGTGGAGACATATCGACTAATGAAGTCGTTTCTCGCGCACCACTTTGTTTGGGTGGAAAGATTTATCCTACCACCCTCATTATTCTCGAAGACCAAGTAATCAATGCCATATTGGGAATATCATGGTTGACCTTTCATAAGGCTGTTCTAGATATCGAGAACAGGAGTGTTCACTTGGACTCTCTGCTTCACGGGCGTCAAACATTGTATCTCGGCACAGCGGTTTCCAAAGACCCGGAAGTATGTAATGCCGAGGCTTGCAAGTTAGAAGATATTCCAGTAGTCCGTGAATATCCGGATGTGTTTCCTGAAGATCTTCCAGGCTTACTACCTGAACGCGAGGTGGAATTCAAAATAGAGTTGATGCCGGGAAGCACACCGATCTCTCGGAGACCATACAAAATGGCTCCGAATGAATTGGCTGAACTGAAGGAGCAACTCGAAGATCTGATGGACAAGGGGTTTATTCGTCCAAGTTCATCACAATGGGGTTGCTCGGCTTTATTTGTGAAGAAGAAGGATGAGACGCTGAGGCTATGCGTCGATTACCGTCCTTTAAATGTTGTGACAATAAAGAACAAGTATCCACTACCAAGAATTGACATTCTCTTTGATCAGCTAGTGGGTGCTAAAGTCTTCTCCAAGATGGACTTAAGGTCGGGATATCATCAAATCAAGATTCGAGCGGAAGATATCCCGAAAACAGAATTCTCGACAAGATATGGGCTCTATGAATATCTTGTCATGTCATTTGGGTTGACCAATGCTCCGGCTCACTTTATGTACCTTATGAACTCGGTGTTCATGCCGGAGCTGGATCAGTTCGTCATGGTATTCATCGACGACATCTCAGTCTATTCCAAATCGGCTGAGGAACGTGCTAAACAGTTGCATATTGTGCTCCAACGCTTGAGAGATCACAAGCTCTATGCAAAGTTTAGTAAATGTGAATTCTGGATCAACCAAGTGCCGTTTCTTGGACATATTATATCAGCGGAAGGCATTGCTGTTGATCCAGGCAAGATTGAACAAGTGCTGCAATGGAAGTCTCCAACATCAGTCCATGAAGTTCGTAGTTTCTTGGGTTTGGCGGGATATTATTAGAGGTTCATCCCGAGCTTCTCCAAAATCTCCAAACCTATGACGGAGCTACTGAAAAAGGGCATCAAATATGATTGGAGCAAGCCATGTGAGGAAGCTTTTCAAGCATTGGTGAAACACCTCACAACAGCTCTGGTTTTAGCTCAACCGGATACAACCAAGCCCTTTGATGTTTATTGTGATGCATCCGGCATCGGACTTGGTTGTGTGCTCATGCAAGGAGGACGTGTGGTCGCATATGGATCACGACAATTACGGAATCATGAGCAACATTATCCAACTCATGATCTCGAGCTTGCTGCCGTGGTATTAGCCTTGAAGATGTGGAGACATTACCTATTGGGCAATCTGGTTCATCTCTACACCGACCACAAAAGCTTAAAGTACATATTCACTCAAAAAGAGTTGAATGTGCGATAACGGCGATGGTTGGAGCTGATCAAAGACTATGAGATTGAAATTCATTATCATCCGGGCAAGGCAAATGTGGTTGCCGATGCACTCAGCCGGAAGTCTCATGTTCATAACCTGACCACTACGCCGATAGAAGAGGAAGAACCAAGTCTCTACCTGGTTCCATATGGAGCTCTACATAATCTAGCTCTCATACACACAATAAGAGAGGAGGTTATGAAAGCTCAAAAGCAAGACAAGGTCATGGCTCATATCAAAAGGAGGTTGGAGAACAGGGAGATGAAATGTTTCCGGTTAGATGATGAAGATACCCTATGGTTCAAGGACCGGATAGTCGTACCCCGTGATATGAGGCTGCTGAAGAAAATTTTGGATGAGGCTCACTTATCCAAATTTTCTATTCATCCGGGCAGCAATAAGTTTTGGTGGACACGTATGAAACGTGAAGTTGCAAAATACATTTCAGAATGTGATACGTGTTGGAGAGTTAACGCCGACCATGTGAAAGAGTCGGGCCTTCTGCAACCACTACAAATACCTTCATGGAAGTGGGAAGACTTAAGTATGGATTTCATCGTCGGGTTGCCGATGACCTCCCACCACCATGATTCGATTTGGGTAGTCGTAGATCGGTTAACCAAATCAGCACGCTTCATCCCCGTGCATACTAGATACACCGCCAAGCAGTATGCGGAGTTATACATAGCACGGATCTTGTGCCTACATGGAGTTACCCGGACGATCATCTCCGATCGAGGCGCGTTGTTCGTTGCTCATTTCTGGGAGCAGCTACACGCATCCTTGGAAACCAAATTGATTCGAAGCTCCGCGTATCACCCTCAAAGCGATGGGCAGACTGAGAGGGTGAATCAAATACTTGAAGATATGCTAAGAGCGTGTGCCATCCACCACGGTAAGAGCTGGGATGATCACTTACTGTTGGCGGAGTTCTCGTATAACAACGGTTATCAAACGAGCATAAAAATGGCACCTTTTGAAGCTCTCTACGGCCGGAAGTGCCGCACACCATTGAACTGGTGGGAATCCGGCGAGAGAGTTATTTATGGGATTGATCTCGTAAATGAAGCAGAAGAGCGGGTAAGGCTTATTCAAGCAAATCTTAAAGCCGCTCAGTCTAGACAAAAGAGCTATGTAGATAGGAGACGTCGTCCTCTGGATTTCCATGTTGGGGACCACATATACCTCCGTGTATCTCCTATGAAGGGCATTCACCGATTCGGAGTGAAAGAAAAATTAGCTCCGCGTTTTATCGTCCCTTCATCATCATTGAAAGATGTGGACCCGTGGCATACCATTTGGATCTGCCGGCAGCCTTAGCCGGAGTTCATAACGTATTCCACATATCTCAGTTGCGGAAGTGTGTGAAAGTTCCAACAGAGATTCTCACGGAAGGCATAGCAGATTTGAAGCCGGACCTTACTTATGTTGAGCGACCAACACGGATAATTGATGAGAAGACTCGCGAGACCAGAAACCGGACGCTGCGATTTTTCAAGGTGCTATGGGAAAATCACACGTCTGACAAAGCTACATGGGAAAGCGAGGAGTATTTGTAACGCAATCATCCAGAGTTATTAGAGGCTTATGTTCAGTAGTCATCCTCCCCGCATTGTTCTTAATCATGAATCTCAGGACGAGATTCTTTTTAAGGGGGGAGGAATGTAAAAGTCCCAAAAACTTGTAAATGGAAAACTTGAGCTGTGAATAAAGTTGAGTTTAAATCCAAGAAATGAGACTTGCAAAAACTTTTGTTTAATCATACAAGTGTTGGCATGTGCAATAGGACTTTAAATTCAGTTTGAACTAAAGGGTTCACTTCAAAGAGAAGAAGGCCATTTCCAAAAGGGGAATTCAAACTGTTGTTTAAGAAGTTGTATTTGCAATGGCCAACTCAAATATCAGATGGCATATTTGAATGCATCACATCCAAATATGAGGAAGGCAAATTTTGAGCAAATTTGGAGGTGCTTTGATAGGTATATCAAAGGGACTTGTAAATTTCATTAAAATATGAATTCAAATTTGAAACTGAAGTAAAACTTGACAAATTGCCAATTGGCCTTTGAATTTGAGCTCTTCATAGCTGAAGTTGCAATGTGCCAAAATTTGGAGATATTTGGGAGAGGAAGTGAGTGGGACCCACTTGTCAATGAGAGGAGAAGACTTACTACCGAAGGAAAATTTTCTTCTCTCTGTTCCCACTCGAACCCGGTGGCCGCTGAGCAGCGCGCGACACCGCGGCAGCGCTGCTGCCACCTCCCGAGCGCTGTCGAACCGCCTCAGTGCCGATATTATCTCCCGGACAACCACATTGCTTGGAAACCTCTCGCACTCCCCCTCTCCCGTGGTTGCTCCCGTGTGCACAACCTCACCCGCCGCTACTGCGCCCCATTGGAGCAACGGCGCCCGGCCGCCTCAGCAACATTCACACTGAGCCGAGCTCATCCACGGCGTCGCCCAAGCTCCCTCGACGTACCCACAGCGAGAACAAGGTGCCAACTCACGAGAAACCCAACGTCGAGCTCGTTTTTCCCTCCACCGCGCTGGGTGAGGCCGCCGCGACAAGAACTCGTCGCCCGGCCGTCACAGAGCTCCTCCTACCGAGCTGCAAAAGCAAAAAGGGGCGCCTAGACCTCTTCTTGCTTCACCGCAACCCCGGCAGCCTGTCACGAACGATGCTCGCCGGAATTTCGCTTTTTGCCGTCAACATACAATAATAACCGAGCGGGGAAACTCAGCAAATTCGTCTCACACGTTGAACCCCTCCACACACAACGTAGAATACACCTTCTATACCTCTGTGCGATTTCATAGGATCAAGAATCACCGAGAACCGTCGAGCAAAGCTGCTGTTCATCGAGTTTTTCGATTGTCGCCGGAATTTTGACCTAGCCCGACGGTGAGGTCATATTTCCGGCGACTTTCAGCGAGATCGGCGGTTGGATTCATGTCCTCCTCAGTGCAGTGGTGCTGTACGAGCAAACGGTGACGTGTTTGGTGCGGCACAGCGCCCTAGCGACGTCGCGGGAGTTGCCACAGCCACTGTCGCCATCTTCGATCTGAGGTAAGGCCGGCAATGTGTTCCTCGCACGAGAATATGTAGTGGCCGTGAAAATTAGCAAGTTCCGAGCACCGGAACCTCCTCCCGGCGAGATCTCCGGTGAGCCCGGCGGCGCGCGGGCGCAGGCAGCCGAAGGTTGAAGACGACCAGGCAGTCCCGCATGTCAGTGACAAAGGTTTAAATTTCTGATCTGCTGTGGCTCCGGGATCCCTTGTGGATGCGCGGGAAGGGTTCTGTGGCCCCGTGTGGTTTGGTTCCAGCAGTTGACACGTGTACAGGGACCCACGGTCAGAGTTTAAACTTTTTCCCGGTTTATTTCAAATACCAAATTTGATTCAAACTTTGGAACCTCATAACCTTTGCTAGGAAGCTCCAAAATTAGTGATTCAAATTGGGTTGGATTCATAATGACTAACTCTATCCAGATATGCAACCTAATTTGTATGAAAATCAATAGGAAATTCTGGAAAATTCTTTAAAATTTTCAGCAAATGAATTTTAGAGGGAGTTTGGTTCATCCAAAAATCCTCAAATTTTTCCATAATATTACTTAGGATGTTTGGACACTCCTGTAAAAGGTTCAGCTCAATTGGACTTGATTTAGTTATGACAATTCTGAAATCAAGTTTCTGAGTTCAAATGAATACAGAAAACAATTTCAGAGAATTTCCAAAACTTGGAAATTCAGTTCTAGGAAATTCTTAGCTCCAAAAATCCTAGGAAAAGTCAGGCATACTCTATGAGCTATGTTTGAAATGGTAGTTCACTTGAATTTGCATGAAAGTGCAAATTTATTCAGAATTAATTCTTTTTTGCCTAAATGCTTAGGGAATTGTTCTGAGTGATCTACTCAGTGAAAAATTCTATATTTTGGTCCAGATGACTTTCTTGTGACAAGGAACTCACATGAAAAATTTCAGCTCCATTGGAGTCTTGGATCAATACTGTCCTGTTTAACCTATAGATGATCAACACACACAAGTGATGAAAAATACTTATCACTTGATCATAGTGCTTAGCCCCAAATCCCAAACCACTAGCACCGGTGTCATTTTAAATTCTTAAACAGAGTTCCAGTTTTAAACTTGTCTTTAGAACTTGTTAGCAAAAGTTTTACAATTAAACATATATGCATATTAATAACTTGTAGTGATTAAACGTGGAAAAGTGGAGAAGGAGTGAAGCTTGGATCAAGGAACAAGAAGGGCAGTGATTAAGCTTCAAGTCATCTGCAACTAACTTCACAATTTTCTGACTTTAATCACCTGCAGAACCAAGGCAAGCTCCGGTTTGCATTTAAGTTATTTATAAAGTTTTTACTTGGTTCACAATTATGGTTTAGAGTTTGTATGTGCATTAGGTCAAGGATGTTTTACACTCCAAATGCATGACCAAATGAACCTTGGAGTTAAGGGTAGAAAAGGGTCACCGCTGTAGAATAATGTCGTGCTAAATAGCTTAGGACATCCGAGTCGAGTAGACGGAATCTACTCGCGAGTTATAGTCGGGATTACATGGGTGTAGTTGGAAAAGAGGCAAACTAATGTTTATATTTCTAAAGATGGGACCGGGCAGGATGGTTAGGTAGCGACAAGACAAGGTCTTGGTCGAGTAGCTCTGCCTGTGTCGGTTAAGGACCAATGCGTGTGCGGCACCCATGAGCAAGTATTGAGTTGTGTACCGGATGCTTACTGCTATATGGGAACAAGGAAACCGTTGTAAAAGGTTCACTGGAGTGTAGAGACATACCACATCGTCTCATTAGACCTATGAGCCCGAGACAGCGCGACCGGTTCTACAGTCGAGTGTCCTGCGAAAGGTTGCCACATACGACGTAATGAAGGACGCCAGAATTGGGTCTTCAGAGGCGGACATATGTGTCGAGTTATCCGGGTAGTGTTTGATTCGAATCACCGTCCCTCGCGGTTATTGAGTACCGCTTGCTCACTGTGTTGTGACGTAGTAATCAAGTTTTGTGGAAACAGTTTGCAGAGTTTTAATTGTTGTTATGATTATTGGAATTGCATGAAAACCTTGTTTGATGTAGAGATAGAGCAAACTAAAGTTATTTTCCGCCTTGGGACAAGTAACATTGGAATGAAGCGTTTCTTGTTTGATTGTGGAGTTCCAATGTTGCTGGGTGCAAGGTCACTACTATTATGGCTAAAATTTGAAAGTTAAGGACAAACTCGTAGGCGAGTCTTTTTGCAACTTATATGTTTAGGTCGTAAATCCCTTTCATGTAGAGTTGCATGTCTTAGGAGAGACGGTTAAGTCTTGCTAAGCCTTTGTGCTCACTCTTGCTATATGAGTGGTTTTGTAGGTAAACTTCGATGCTATAAAGAAGATTGTCCGGTGAGACTCAGGAAATTCAGAGTTATGTATCACATGGAGAACCTAGCCGCTGCCTTGTATTCGTGTTGCTAGCGAGAGGAGTCCGCGGGCTGGACCTCCTCTTGAGTGCCCATTAGTTATTCGACGTGAGTTTTTTGTAGTCTTCCGTTGTAGCTAATTTATGTAAATTATTTACAACGAACATATGTAAGCTTCCGCTTTGATTTATGTAATACTGTTTTCCTTTTATGTGTGCTGTTGCGTGCCGCGTGACACGGCACCACCCAATGCGATTCCAGGGCGAGCGGCACGGCCCCGTGATCGGGACCGGGCCCCCTGTCACAATGGGTCCCACTGCCCCTCTTATCCTCTCAAATTCTCCAAAATTTGGCAAATGACCAATTCAATTATTTGGAGTTGAATTCTGAACTGCATTTGGATAATTGGGCAAAATTTGATCCAAATTCAAATGTGTATTTGAATTCATTGCAAATTTAAGTCCATTTGGAAAATGGATAGCAAAACATTTCAAAAATTCATGAAACTTTGCATACCCACTAATTTGGACCTAAGGAATTCAAATATGAAACTTGATTTTTGGTTTGGCTACAGAAAATGAGCTTTTTAACACAACAGGTTGCAATCATTTTGTTGCCCTCATTTGAAATTTGAGTTGAACAAATTTTGTTCCAAAATCTGAATTTAAATTTCTTACACACATGAGAACTTCCCACCTTGGGTTCAAATTCCCTTTGGTTAGCATTCAAATAAATAATTAAAATTGTGTGAAAAGAGCCCTCATGTGCATCATCACATGTGAAAGTTTAAACAAGTCCCATTTTTCATACACATGAAACCAAATGTTTGTTTCAAACTTGAGTTTCTTTGTATTCATATTTTTGGGACCTTTACATTCCTCCCACCTTAGAAGGAATCTCATCCCGAGATTACAAAAGATTAACGAGACGGGAGGTAGTTTACAAAGTTTATAACAAAAGTTCCGGATTGTTCTTGTGGACGTAATCTTCACTTTCCCACGTCGCCTCTTCTGGGTATGATTACTACACAGGACTTTATAAAATTTCAAAGTCCAGTTCCGGGTGATCCGGATCTTTTCGTCAATAATCTGCACGGGTCACTCGGTGTATGTGAGATCCGGCTTTAGCTCGTCGATGTCTTCGGTGCGGACAGCAGCGGTAAACTTGAGACATTTCCGCAGCTGGGACACGTGAAATATGTCGTGAATACCAGCAAGGTGTGCCGGTAGTTCCAGCCGGTAAGCTACGGTTCCACACTTCTCTGTGATGGCAAATGGACCGATGAATCGGGGAGCAAGTTTCCCCTTGACACAGAACCGATGAATTCCTTTCATCGGAGACACACAAAGATACACGTGCTCTCCGACGTCAAAATGCAGCAGTCGACGCATCTGATCCACGTAGCTTTCCTGACGAGATTGAGCCGCTTTGAGGTTCTCTTGTATTATCCGAACTCTCTCTTTGGCTTCATTGACATGATCAACCCCGAATGTTACTCGTTCACCGGACTCGCACCAATTTAATGGTGTACGGCACTTCCGGCCATAGAGAGATTCGTATGGTGCCATTTTGATGCTCGTCTGATAACGTTGTTGTACGAGAACTCCGCCAACAGTAACTGATCATCCCAGTTCTTACCGTGGTAGCACACACTCTTAACATATCTTCAAGTATTTGATCCACCCTCTTAGTTTGCCCGTCGGTTTGAGGGTGATACGCGGAGATTCGAATCAATTTGGTTCCCAAGGATGCGTGTAGCTGCTCCCAGAAACAGGCTACGAACAGCGATCCTCTGTCGGACACAATGGTATGGGGAACACCATGTAAGCACAAGATGCGTGCTATGTACAACTCCGCATACTGCTTTGCATTGTATCTTGTATGCACAGGAATGAAGTGTGCTGATTTGGTTAACCGGTCAACGATTACCCAAATCGAATCATGTTGGTGGGAGGTCATCGGCAACCCGACGATGAAATCCATACTCAAGTCTTCCCATTTCCATGCTGGTATTTGAAGTGGTTGCAACAGGCCCGACTTCTTCACATGGTCGGCCTTGACTCTGCGACATGTATCACATTCTGAAACGTACTTTGCAACTTCAAGTTTCATATGTGTCCACAAAAATTTCTTCCGGAGATCTTGGTACATTTTTTTGCTGCCCGGATGAATGGAAAATTTGGACAAATCGGTTTCATCCAAAATTTTCTTCCGTAATCCCATATCCCGGGGTACTACTCTCCGGTCGTTGAACCACAAAGTACCTTCATTATCTTTCCGGAAGCATTTCATTTCTCCGTTGTCTATTCTCCGCCATATGTGAGACATACCCTTGTCTTTTCGTTGAGCTGCAATGATCTCCTCTCGGATGGTAGGAATAAGAGCGAGATTATAGAGTGCTCCATATGGGATGATACAGAGACTTGGTTTTTCATCATCCATTTCAGCAATAGTCAAGTGGTGGACATGCGCCTTATGACTGAGCACATCGGTGACTACATTCGCCTTTCCCAGATGATATTGAATCTCAAGTTCATAATATTTAATGAGCTCAAGCCATCTTCGTTGTCTCATGTTCAGTTCTTTCTGAGTGAAGATGTATTTCAAGCTATTGTGGTTGGTGTAGAGGTGTACAAGATTTCCGAGCAAGTAATGCCTCCACATCTTCAAAGCAAGGACCACGGCAGCTAACTCAAGATCATGAGTTGGATAATGTTGCTCGTGATTTCTGAGTTGACGAGATTCATAAGCGACCACTCGTCCTTCTGGCATCAGCATGCAGCCAAGACCGATGCCAGATGCATCGCAATAAACGTTGAATGGCTTCATCGTATCCAGCTGAGCAAGAACTGGGGCTGTTGTGAGATGCTTCACTAAAGTCTTGGAGGCTTGTTCACACGCAGCACCCCAAACAAATCTGGTACTCTTTTTCAATAATTCCATCATCGGTTTAGCGATTTTTGAGAAGTCCATAATGAACCTCCAGTAATAACCCACTAAACCGAGGAAGCTACGGATTTCATGCACAGACTTTGGTAACTCCCATTTTTGCACTTGAATAATCTTACTCGGATCAACAGCGATGCCCTCCGCTGAAATAATGTGTCCAGAAAAAGGTACTTGATTAATCCAGAATTCACACTTGCTGAATTTTGCATAGAGCTGGTGATCTCGCAATCTTTGTAGCACAATATGCAGATGCTCAGCATGTTCTTCCTCTGACTTGGAGTACACCAAGATGTCGTTGATAAAGACCACGACGAATTTATCCAACTCCGGCATGAATACTGAATTCATCAAGTACATAAAGTGTGCCGGGGCGTTGGTCAACCCAAAAGACATGACGAGATATTTGTATAGCTCGTATATCGTTGAGAATGCCGTCTTCGGAATATCTTCTGCCCGGATTTTAATCTGATGATATCCAGATCTAAGATCCATCTTCGAGAATACTTTAGCACCCACTAATTGATTGAAGAGCATATCAATGCGAGGTAGTGAATACTTGTTCTTGATGGTCACGGCATTAAGAGGACGATAATCAACACAAAGCCGTAGTGTTTCATCCTTCTTCTTGACAAACAACGCTGAACAACCCCAAGGTGATGAACTCGGTCGTATAAAGCCCTTGCTCATTAGGTCATTCAGTTGTGTCTTCAATTCTGCCAGTTCATTGGATGCCATCTTGTACGGCCTTCGTGAAATCGGTGTCGTTGCCGGCGCAAGTTCAATCTTGAACTCTACGCCCCGCTCGGGCGGCATGCCTGGTAAATCATCGGGAAACACATCCGGATATTCACGTACCACCGGAATGTGCTCTATCTTCACAGTTTCCATGTGGTTCAATATTGCAATCTGCTGCCGACTGGCGCCCAGAAATAATATGTGAAGACCGTGGTGTGGGGACTTGACCTCGACGGTCCTAGAGCTGGTGTTAAGAATCGCATTGTGGTAATTCAACCACGACATCCCCTAAAATGATGTCGATCTTCAGACCCTCAAGAATAATGAGAGTTATGGGGTATATTCTACCCCCGAACAAAGAGGTGCTCGGAGACAATCTCACTTGTGGTACTGCTGCCCCCGGGTGAAGATATGAGGTATTGGCTCTTTGTAAAAGTGGCTTGGAGCTGATGTTGAGCCACAAAAGATTGGCAAATAAAGTTGTGTGTGGCACCGGAATAAAAAAGAATTAAAACCGGTAGTTGATACAGAGAAAACATCCCTGCTAAAGCAGCTTCTCCTTACGGAACATCATCCATCACTGTGTAGTGAATACTGCCCCTTGTCTGCCCTCTTTTCTGCAGATTTAGGTACAGGTCTGAATATTGCAAATATGATGACCCGCAGCCTTGAATTCCCTCCAGACAATACCTAGCATAATGGCCCATACGCCGACAAGTGAAACATGGATATCTCTCCGGTTCTTCGCTGACTTGCGGTGGATGCTAGGTACACATGGCTGCAGCGTTGGAGCACAAATCACCATCTGATGCTGCTTCTGTGGAGGTGGTGTAGGTTGGGGTACTTGACCAGCAATCAACCTCTGAGGAGTTGACCGTACAGGTGGCCTCCATCTTACACCGGATGGCATTTGGTACACAAAACGGTATTTTTGGAGCACATAACTTGTGATGGTGTAAAAGTCCCAAAAATGTGAATGCAAAGAAACGGATGTTTGAGCATCATTGTGTTTCGGGTTCATAAAAATTGGGACTTGTTTAAATTTTTCCACATGTGATGACCCACATGAGTGTCCCAGCACTCTAGCCTAGGATCAATTGAGTGTTTGGGGGGACAAAGTTAATTTAAAACTCATGTGTAATCTCTCATGTACAAGGGGGAATAAAATTCGGAGTTTGAACTCAAATTGTTCAACTCAAATTTCAAATGAGGGCAACAAATAGGAATGCAAACTGTTGTGCTCCAACCTCATTTGCAGCAGCCAAAATAAAATTCAGATTTCATATTTGAATTCCTTAGGTCCAAATTAGTGGGTAGGCAAAGTTTCATGAATTTTGGAAATGATTTGCTACCCATTTTTCAAATGAACTTTAAATTGCATAGGAATTCAGATTCAAATGTGAATTTCGATGAAACTTGTCCAATTCTTCAAATTCAGTTCGGGTTCAAACTTCCCACCATTGAATGGAGTCATTTGCCAACTTTGAGAGAATTTGAAGTGATAAAGGGGACAGTGGGGCCCAGTGGTCAGTACACTTAAATATCTGAAAAATTTGAGTCGGTTCTCTGTTCCTACACGCAGCAACTGAAGACACCGAGGCCAACGCGAGCTCTCACCGTGAGACACCGAGTGGCAAGCCGGGGGACACCTCCTCACACCTTCTCTTGCACTGGCAACCTCGTAGTGTGTTTCCTCACGTCTCAGCGTGCTCTTTCGCCCATCAACCGACTCCACTCGGGCTCTGTTCATATCTCTCGCACGGCAAAAGAACTGAACCCAGCCGATCGCCGCCATCTCTGAAATTCAATCGGAAGACGACCAAACTCGTGCCACCAAGCTCCCCGAGCTGCACAAACAGCACTGAGGGGTCATCTCCTACCTTCTCCACACACCACTGGGCTAGCCAAGTTTCCCTACACCGAGAACACAGCTTCCTCCACGGCGACCTAAAACAAACCGGTGACCGGACGTCCATGGACAGCTCTGCACAGAGGTTTTCACTCCCAAGCAAGCACGTCCACAGGAGCACCCTGCCTTGGTGCTGCTTCCATCCAAAACTTGGATCAAGCCGTGAACCCTAGCGGTTGAATTTGCCATTCTTCTTCCGGAGCACCTCCACAGACCTTTCGGTATGAAATTTCAAAATTCATGCTCAATTCTCACCTAGAGCTCATCAAACCATGCACAAAGGCGCTAGAGTAGTCGGCGAGCAACTTCTCTTCATAACCCTAGCCTTAAACGCCATGTAGACCAATCAATTTCCATCTTTTCCGAGCTCAACCATGGTGGCATCGATCGGGCGCACTGTGCGAACCCATTTGGAGGTGTTTTCACGTGCCGATCCCTACTTGTAGAGCTTCCCTAGCATCCGCTGTTACTTTAGAGCGTGTTGGCCGAGCTTTTGGCAGGTTAGGTTGGCAGGCCGACGGTGCCAAAGTGCTCCCGAGGCCGCCGCACGTCGCCGACGGTGTTCCGACCCTTGGCACCCCGAGTAGACCTCACAGACGTGTTTCCTGGCCTCCCAAACTCACAGGCGGCGAGTCTCCGGCCAGGAGATGGCCGGAAACGCCGGTCCGGCGAGCTCCGGTTGAGGGCCGGCGAGGGAGCAGCGTGGGCGCGGGAAATAGCCCGAGGAGGAAGAAGACCCGGGCGGGTCACGCGTGTCAGTGACCGGGATTTAAATTTCTGATCCGCTGTGGCTCTGGGATCCTCTGTGGCTGCGCGCCAAAATGGTGTGGCCCCGGTGTGGCTTGAATTCCAGTGGCTGGAGTTTAAACCGTGGGCCCAATTCATTTCCAAGAGAAAAACAATTCCAGGTTTAGCTCCAATTTTAGAAATTCATATCTCTGTGTAGGAAACTCCAAATTGGGTGATTCAAATTGGGTTAGATTCAGTTTACAAAGACCTATCCAAATATGAAACCCAATTTGTATGAAATTCAATATAAATTCTGGATAATTCTTTTGAAATTTTCTGTAGAAGAATTATTGAGGGAGTTTGGTTCATCCAAAAATCTTCAAATTTTGCCACAATATTCTTTAGGATACTATTGACCTTCTAGCAAATTTCAACTCATTTGAATATGATTTGAGTAGGAATTTGCTAAATACAATCTGCTGGGATCAAAGTGGTCCAGAAACTTTTTCAGAAAAGGTTTCTAACTTGTAAAATCCATTCTAGGCAATTCACAGCTCCAAAAATCATGAGAAAATTCAGGCATGCTCTATGAGTCATACTTGAAATTGTAGTTCACTGAATTGGGCATGACAATGCACAGTACTTTAGAATTAATTCATTTAGTAGAAATGCTTAAGGAATTATTCTGGAGGAACTACTCAAGTAAAAGGCCTCAATTTTGTACAAAATTACTTTCATGTGACCAGCAACCCACATGAAAATTATCAGCTCAAGTTTAGCTTTAGATCTCTCTGTTCTTGTTCTCCATGCTTATGTATGTGAGCAACACATAGAGAATTATTGTGGGAATTATGGGAGACACAATTTCCACCCACATTAGCTGCAATTTGGCAAGCTAAGTCTCTGTGTAGTGTACGACTTCATGTAAAAATTTCGAAGTCATTGGAGATCAGGACCTTTGATTCCTTTCAAACCATTTCAACTCATGTCACATGTCCATTAGGAATCATAGAACATGTTAAGGGAACTCCTTATGGACAGGTGGTTTTTCCTCTAATTCCTCTGCACAACAGGGACAAGAACTTCATTCTTAGTACTCCCACACAGTTCCCTGTTATTAACAAGTCGAGTCTTTACTTCTTTAAATCGCATTATAAGAACATGTTCATATACATATCAATAGGACTTACGACGGAGGCAATCAATGAAGAAATTAGACGGAGTGAATCCATTGAAGTGGATCATTTGATCAAGCCTCAAGGGAGACAAGACTCTAACTGAATTATATACTATTAGACCCTGCAAAACAAGCAAGCCCCGGTTTGCATTTAACTGCTATTAAGTTTTTACTTTGTATACACTACGTCGGTTAGGAATGAATTGTGCATTAAGTCTAGATGTTTGATACTACTATTGCATGACCAGAAAACCTATGGAGTATTTGGGTAGATGTCCTTTCACCGTGTAGAAACTGCCATGCTTATATAGGACTTGGTAGAAGTCGAGTGGTTGGACGCTACTCGCGAGTATAGGAAATTGGGAGCACAGGGGATTGCTTCAAGAAGTTGTTAGTAAGTGGAAATGAGACCGGGCAGGGTGTAGAAGCAACAGGACATAAGGGCCTAGGTGCTTTAGACCTGTCCGTGTCGATTGAGGACCGATCCGTGTGCGGCCCACGCTGATCAAATTTAAACATACCCAAGGTATATCGGATATATGGGACCCAATAAACCGATGTAACCTATACCTCCGGGCGTCGAGGCATAACGCACCGATTTATAGGTGTAGGTTGAGGGTAGAAAGGTGGAAATCTGCTAACAGGCATACAGAGATGCTCCTTGTAGGGAACCTCCTATCTGTTTGGGTGCGACCGGTTCGACGTTTGGGCTGTTTGGTGAAAGGTTGTTCTGTACGACATCAGTGGAGCGTGCTGTGCATCTCCGAGTATGGGTGTACGTGACGTGCTATTCGGGTATCCCTGCAGGTGTATATCAAGACGATTCGCCGTCCCTCGCAGTTATGAGTACCACTTGGTCACTGAGTCGTGACGTAGAGGTAACTTGCACAGAGATAAGAATAAACCACTATTGGTTTGAAGTTGATACTAGTAATGGAATGTTGTCTTGTATGAATAGGTTAGTGCAAATTCGATTCTTTTCCACCATGAGAAAGTTACATCAGGAGAAAGCCTTTCTTGTTTGATTGTGGACTCCCGATGTGAGGTGCCCAAGGTTATGTTTAATTTGATGCTAATAATACCTGAAAGTAAGTATCCATATTTAGGCAAGTTCATATGCAATGTACTCTCCTATGTTGTGTCTTTACCATCATGTAGAGTTTCATGATTAGGGTCGACGGTTAAGTCTTGCTGAGCGTTATGCTCACGGATACTATATGAGTTGTTTTGCAGGTAAGTACGCTGATGAGTACGGTTGTCTGATGAGACTTGGAACTCTCCGAGTGGTAAACTCATGGAAACCCCTGCCGCTGCTATTGCCATCGTGATGCTAGTGAGAAGGGTCTGCAGGATGGACGTTTTCTCTGTTTCTTAACATAGATATGAGATGTGAGTTGTATTAGTCTTCCGTTGTAGATTATTTTTAGAAGTATTTGTAAAAATTTCACACTTTGTAAGCTTCTGCTTGATTAATGTAATATAATGCTTTATTATGTGTGCCATTGGGTGCCGCATCGCACGGCACCACTCAGTGCGATTCCCGGGCGAGCGGCACGGCCCCGTGATTGGGTCCGGGCCCTCTCAGCATGGTATCAAAGCCACATTGGTAATAGCACACAGAATAAGGATCGTATTATGAGGAAAACTTAGGATTACAGTGAGGAATCGATAGTATGCCCAAATAAGGACTATAGTAGTATAGTTACTTACAGTGGCATGACTAACATATGTGTTATAATACTGAATTTTGATTATGTAACGACGCACCTACACTCAGGTAAAAATGGTAAAGAACGCCACTGAAAGCGGTTCAATTTCGGTTAGCTCCCCTGACGAGGAAAGTGGTTCAGGGATAGGTCTCACAGCTTGGTGTGAGACTTTAATATGAAACTCTTGGACTCTTCATGTTCCTGAGTTCATATGAAATGCTGGTCCCTGGCGTGCATTAGGCAAGAAAGTGGAAACCCCATCGTGTGGTCGGTAACACGATAGTGCGTTCTTCTGTAAATAGCCTAGGAGGACATATGCAGCGCTTGCCATCGGCGTGCCCTGCAGGGCAGTAGATGGTATCTGTTGGGTTCATAAAATTACCAACCGTGATGACCCGTTTGTGTTCTACTCGTGTTCCCCGTCGTGTGGTGTGAAAACACGATCACGTACCTTGAGACGTGGCTTAACTCAAGGATGGCCGTATGGCAATGATATGGGTGTATGTATTTACTTTCAAATATGGACCTGCCTGAAATGACAACAACCGTTGAGTGCATCACTATGAGTGTTCTTCTGCAGGTACTAACCACATATGTATTCCGTGTAGTACACGTGTGCGAGAGACTGTTTAGTGCCACAATTGAGACGTATATGCCGGTATAATCCGGTTAGGATTTTCTTTTTGTGAGGAACATAGTACCGACATGTAATAAGCATTTGCATTAAATATAATGGTAACAAGGAACTAAGATAACCAAGTTTCAATATTTAGGGCCCTGGTTGGGTAGAAAAATTCAACAGTTGATTAGTTTAGCTCAAAGGGATTGAAAAACAGAGTGCTCTGTTTTGGCAGCAAGGTTGCTGAACTTTAACAGAGCATAACTCACAGGTTACTTAGCCAATGGGGGTGTGAGATACAGTTATGGAAATGAGTTTAAGTGTTCTACAACTTTGTTGTAGACTTCCATAGCACAATCACACCTTAAACTGGTTGAAATTCCAGATGATTGTAAACTATCCAGAACCAGGACAGGTTCAAAAACTCTCTAGACTGTTCTGTTTTTCAAGCATAGCTTCCTGTAGAAAAATATAAAATTATCATATGATACATTTTTGGAAAGGGTAGGAGATGTGTTACATCTTTGTAATTCAAAGTTTCTGCAGTTGCAGCACGGAATTCAGTGGAATTTAGAGTTGAAAACAGCAACTTCCAAAGGAGGTACTGTTGAAATTCTTCCAGAAATTCTGTTGACTTTGAATTATTATAACTTTTTAACCAAAGCTGATCTGGGGGCAAACAAATACTCGTTGGAAATATACTGAAGTTAACTTTAAATTTGGTATTCAGCTTGAGTCATGAAAATGCAAGGTACCAGGTAAAAATCTGGGATATGTAGAAAATGGTCATCCTGGGCAGAGGGATGCACAGCTGAACTTATTTGAGCGATTGTTGTACCCTAGGGGGTTTGATTACTTCCAATGGGGTAGAACATACTCGTAAGTTGTTATCTTCAACTAGTGAAAGATTTGAGTATATTTCCTACTCAAGTTTCTTTTGCTGGAGACCATGTTTGTGTCGTATTGAAGATAAAGGGTAGTATACGTGATGAGAAAGCGATATTAACGTCTCGTAGTGACCAAATCTAGTTGAGGTGAACTTCCAAAGAGGAAATCCATCAATTTGGATTTCACTAGTTTATATTTGGTCTGGTAATGGTGTAGTTTGTGCAAAGTTATTACATTATCCATGTACGAGATGTATCGCATTACAGTCATTATGTTTTACTCCTATTATATGGACTAGTTAGGCCTACCACACGGAAGTGACTAAACCCGAGGATATTCCGGTGGTATGTGAATACCGATGTGTTTCCGATGAGTTACCGGGCAGACCGCCCGAACAGGACGTCAAGTTCAAGATTGAACTGGCGCCGGAAACAACACCGATTTCACGGATGCCGTACAAGATGGCACCCAATGAACTGGCGGAGCTGAAGGAGGAACTAAGTGAACTCATGAGCAAAGGTTTTATACGACCAAGCTCATCACCTTGGGGTTGCTCTACGCTGTTCGTTAATAAGAATGACGAGACACTAAGAGTAAGTGTTGATTATCGTTCGCTCAATGTCGTCACTATGAAGAACAGGTACCCTGCCCCGTATTAATAGTCTACTCGATCAACTAGTTGGTGTAAGGGTATTCTTGAAGATGGTTGGAGCTCATAAGAGATTATGACATCAAGATCTATTACCATCCCAAAAAAGCGAACGTGGTTGCCGACGCGCTTAGTCAGAAAACCCACGTTCACAACTTGGCGATTGCTGAGTTGGAAGAAGAGTAACCAAGTCTCCATGTCATTCCGTATGGAGCACTCTATAACATTGCTCTCATTCCAACAATCTGAAGAGAGATTGCTGATGTTCAAAGGAGAGACAAGGGTATGTCTCGCATATGGAGAAGAATAGACAACAGAGAGATGAGGTGTTTCAGGAAGGAAAATGAGGGTACTCTATGGTTTAAAGACCGTATAATTATACCTCGTAATATGAAGCTCTGTACTGCCGGAAATGTTGCACACCGCTGAAGTGGTGTGAGTACGGCGGAAGGTTACTTTTCAGGGTCGATTAGTCAACAAAGCCGATGACCGAGTTTGGACAATAGAAGCGAACTTGAAGGCTGAATGATCCTGACAGAAAAGCTACGATGATCAAAGGCGTAGACCGTTGCATTTCGACGCCGGGGAACACGTTTAGCTTCGTGTGTCGCCGATGAAAGGAATTCACCGGTTCGATGTAAAGGGGAGATTTGCTCCCCGAGCTTTAGATCCATTTGCTTTCACAGGGAAGTGCGGACCCGTAGCCTACCGGCTGGAACTACCGGCAAGTCTTGCAGGTGTTCACGACATATTTCATGCGTCACAGCTGCGGAAGTGCCTCACATTTACCGCTGATGTCCGCACCAAAGAAATCGACGAGTTGAAACCGGATCTTGCTTACACCGAGTGACCGGGTCAGACTATCGATGAAAGGATCCAGAACACCTGGAACCAGATATTAAGATTTTACAAGGTGCTGTGTTGTAATCATACCACGGAAGAAACAACGTGGAAAGCAAAGATTACCTCCGCATGAACGATCCGGAACTTTTATCGCCGTACAGCTTGGAATTACCTCTCCCGTCTCGTTCTTCTTTTGGAATCTCAGGACGAGATTCTTTTTAAGGGGGGAGGAATGTGAAAGTCCCAAAAATGTGAATGCAAAGAAATGGATGTTTGAGCATCATTGTGTTTCGGGTTCATAAAAATTGGGACTTGTTTAAATTTTTCCACATGTGATGACCCACATGAGTGTCCCACCACTCTAGCCTAAGATCAATTGAGTGTTTGGGGGACAAAGTTAATTTAAAACTCATGTTTAAGCTCTCATGTGCAAGGGGGAATGAAATTCAGAGTTTGAACTCAAATTGTTAAACTCAAATTTCAAATGAGGGCAACAATAGGAATGCAAACTGTTGTGCTCAAAACCTCATTTGCAGTAGCCAAAAAAAATCAGATTTCATATTTGAATTCCTTAGATCCAAATTAGTGGGTAGGCAAAGTTTCATGAATTTTGGAAATGATTTGCTACCCATTTTTCAAATAAACTTTAAATTGCATAGGAAATCAAATTCAAATGTGAATTTGGATGAAACTTGTCCAATTCTTCAAATTCAGTTCGAGTTCAAACTTCCCACCACTGAATGGAGTCATTTGCCAACTTTGAGAGAATTTGAGGAGATAAGGGGGACAGTGGGGCCCAGTGATCAGTACACTTAAATATCTGAAAAATTTGAGTCGGTTCTCTGTTCCTACTCGCAGCAACTGAAGACACCGAGGCCAACACGAGGTCTCACCGTGAGACACCGAGCGGCAAGACGGGGGACACCTCCTCACGCCTTCTCTTGCGCTGGTGACCTCCTAGTGTGTTTCCTCACGTCTTAGCGTGCTCTCTTGCCCATCAACCGACTCCACTCAGGCTCTTTTCATATCTCTCGCACGGCAAAAGAACTGAACCCAGCCGCTCGCCGCCATCTCTGAAATTCGATCGGGAGACGACCAAACTCGTGCCACCAAGCTCCACGAGCTGCACAAACAGCACTGAGGGGTCCTCTCCTACCTTCTCCACACACCACTTGGCTAGCCAAGTTTCCCTACACCGAGAACACAGCTTCCTCCGCGGCGACCTAAAACAAACCGGTGACCGGACGTCCGTGGACAGCTCTCCAGAGGTTTTCACGCCTGAGCAAGCACGGTCACAGGAGCACCCTGCCTTGGTGCTGCTTTCATCCAAAACTTGAATCAAGCCGTGAACCCTAGTGGTTGAATTTGCTGTTCTTCTTCAGGAGCACCTCCATGGACCTTTCGGTACGAAATTCCAAAATTCAGGGTCAATTCTCACCTAGAGCTCATAAAATCATGCACAAAGGCGCTAGAGTAGTCGACGACCAACTTATCTTCACAACCCTAGCCTTAAACGCCATGTAGACCAATCAATTTCCATCTTTTCCGAGCTCAACCATGGCGACAGCGATCGGGCGCACGGTGAGAACCCATTTGGAGGTGTTTTCACGCGCCAGTTCCTACTTGACAAGCTTGCCAGGCATCCACTGGTGCTTTAGAGCGTGTTGGCCGAGCTTTTGGTGGGTTAGGTTGGCGGGCCGATGGTGCTGAACTGCTCCCAAGGCCGCCGCACGTCGCCGACGGTGTTCTGACCCTTGGCAGCCCGAGTAGACCTCACAGAGGTGTTCCCCGGCCTTCCAAACTCACAGGCGGCGAGTCTCCGGCCGGGAGATGGCCGGAAACACTGGTCCGGCAAGCTCCGATTAAGGGCCAGCTAGGGAGCAGCACGGGCGCGGGAAATAGCCCGAGGAGGAAGAAGACCCGGGTGGGTCCCGCGTGTCAGCGACCGGGTTTTAAATTTCTGTTCCGCTGTGGCTCTGGGATCTTCTGTGGCTGCGCACCAAAATGGTGTGGCCCCAGTGTGGCTTGAATTCCAGTGGCTGGAGTTTAAATCGTGGATCCAATTCATTTCCAATAGAAAAACAATTCAAGGTTTAGCTCCAACTTTAGAAATTCATATCTCTTTGTAGGAAACTCCAAATTGGGTGATTCAAATTGGGTTAGATTCAGTTTCCAAAGATCTATCCAAATACGAAGCCCAATTTGTATGAAATTCAATATTATATTCTGGATAATTCTTTTAATATTTTTTAAAAGAATTATTGAGGGAGTTTGGTTCATCCAAAAATCCTCAAATTTTTCCAGAATGTTCTTTAGGATACTACTGACCTTCTAGCAAATTTTCAACTCATTTTAAGATGATTTGAGTAGGAATTTGCTAAATAAAACTGCTGGGATCAAAGTGGTCCAGAAACTTCTTCAGAAAAGGTTTCTAACTTGTAAAATCCATTGTAGGCAATTCACAGCTCCAAAAATCATGTGCAAATTCAGGCATGCTATATGAGTCATACTTGAAATTGTAGTTCACTGAATTGGGCATGAAAATGCACAGTACTTCTGAATTAATTCGTTTAGTAGAAATGTTTAAGGAATTATTCTGGAGGAACTACTCAACTAAAAGGCCTGAATTTTGTACCAAATTACTTTCATGTGACCAGGAACTCACATGCAAATTATCAGCTCAAGTTGAGCCTTAGATCTCTCTGTTCTTGTTCTCCAGTCTTATGTATGTGAGCAACACATAGAAAATTATGGTGGGAATTATGTGAGACACAATTTCCACCCACATTAGCTGCAATTTGGCAAGCTAAGTCTCTGTGTAGTGTATGACTTCATGTAAAAATTTCGATGTCATTGGAGATCAGGACCTTTAGTTCCTTTCAAATCATTTCAACTAATGTCACATGTCCATTAGGAATCATAGAACATGTTAAGGGAACTCCTTATGGACAGGTGGTTTTTCCTCTAATTCCTCTGCACAACAGGAACAAGAACTTCATTCTTAGTACTCCCACACAGTTCCCTGTTATTAACGAGTCGAGTCTTTACTTCTTTAAATTGCATTATAAGAACATGTTCATATACATATCAATAGGACTTACGATGAAGGCAATCAATGGAGAAATTAGACGGAGTGAATCCATTGAAGTGGATCAGTTGATCAAGCCTCAAGGGATACAAGACTCTAACTGAATTATATACTATTAGACCCTGCAAAACAGGCAAGCCCCGGTTTCTATTTAACTGCTATTAAGTTTTTACTTTATATACACTACGTCGGTTAGGAATGAATTGTGCATTAAGTCTAGATGTTTGATACTACTCTTGCATGACCAGAAAACCTATGGAGTATTTGGGTAGATGTCCTTCCACCGTGTAGAAACTGCCATGCTTAAGTAGGACTCGGTAGAAGTCGAGTGGTTGGACGTGAGTATAGGAAATTGGGAGCACAGGGGATTGGTTCAAGAAGTTGTTAGTAATTGGAAATGAGACCGGGCAGGCTGTAGGAGCAACAGGACATAGGGGCCTGGGTGCTTTAGACCTATCCATGTCGATTGAGGACCGATCCATGTGTGGCCCAGGCTGATCAAGTTTGAACGTACCGAAGGCATATCGGATATATGGGACCCGATAAACCGATGTGACCTATACCTCCGGGTGTCGAGGCATAACGCACCGATTTATAGGTGTAGGTTGAGGGCACCAAGGTGGAAATCTGCTAACGGGCATAGAGAGATGCTCCGTGTAGGGAACCTCCTGTCCGTTTAGGTGCGACCGGTTCGACGTTTGGGCTGTTTGGTGAAAGATTGTCTCGTATGACATCAGTGAAGCGTGCTGTGCATCTCCGAGTATGGGCGTACGTGACGTGCTATTCGGGTATCCTTGCAGGTTTCTATCGAGTCGATTCGCCATCCCTCGCAGTTATGAGTACCACTTGGTCACTGAGTCGTGACGTAGAGGTAACATGCACAGAGATAAGAATAAATCACTATTGGTTTGAAGTTGATACTAGTAATGGAATGTTGTCTTGTATGAATAGGTTAGTGCAACTTCAATTATTTTCCATCATGAGCAAGTTACATCGGGAGAAAACGTTTCTTGTTTGATTGTGGACTCCCGATATGAGGTGCCCAAGGTTATGTTTAATTTGATGCTAATAATACCTTAAAGTAAGGATCCATATTTAGGCGAGTTCATATGCAATGTACTATCCTATGTTATGTCTTTACCATCATGTAGAGTTTCAGATTAGGGTCGACATTTAAGTCTTGCTGATCGTTATGCTTACGGATACTGTACGAGTTGTTTTGCAGGTAATAACACTACGCTGATGAGTACGGTTGTCCAATGAGACTCGGAACTCTCCGAGTGGTAAACTCATGGAAACCCCTGCCGCTGCTATTGTCATCGTGATGCTAGTGAGAAGGGTCCGTGGGCTGGATGTTTTCTCTGTTGCTTAGCATAGATATGAGACGTGAGTTGTATTAGTCTTCCGCTATAGATTATTTTGAGAAGTATTTGTAAAAATTTCACACTTTATAAGCTTCCGCTTGATTTATGTAGTACGATGCTTTATTATGTGTGTTGTTGGGTGCCGCATCGCATGGCACCACCCAATGTGATTCCCGGGCGAGCGGCACAGCCCCGTGATCGGGTCCGGGCCCTCTCAGCTGGCCTGCTTGATCTCACTCATTTTTCTTTTCTCTGCTTGCCACTCTAGTGTCGGCTTTTATTGTGTGAGAGCCGCATCGACCATGTCGGTGTAATTGCCTTGGTTGAACACGGCCAACTTCTCCTGTAGTATGGCACTCAGACCATGGAAGAATAAATCACACCGTGTCTCTTCTATCGCCACATATTTGGGAGCATATTGAGCCAAAAGGTTAAACCTTCTGACATACTCAAGAACACTCATGTCCCATTGCTTCAACATCATAAATTCCTCCTGCTTGGTCTTGATAATACCTATAGGTATGTGACGAGTACGAAAGACTTCACAGAATTCACTCCATGTTACTTGATGGCCTCCCGGAATGGTGGCGAGATGTTCCACCCACCAGTTTCCGGCGGCTCCATGAAGTTGTTAAGCGGCAAACATTGTCTTCTGATATTCGTCACACTCGAATACTCCGAATTTAGACTCCATAACACAAAGCCACTGATCCGCTTCCACGGGTTTGGTAGCTTCTGTAAAGATTGGTGGTTGAGTCGCCAAGAAATCCAGGTAAGCGTTCCGAGGTGGAACGACTTGTTGTGTGTTCTGGAGTACGCCTTGCTGTATCAAAGCTTGAAGTAACCGTGTGTTCTCTTGAGTTGCTTCTTGAAGTAGCCTGGTGTTCTCTTGGTTATACTCGACAACTCGAGTCATAAGATCCATCCATCCCCCAGATGGAGGTTCCGACGGTGGGATAGATTCATCACCGCCTTGACGAGAACTCCCGGCCTTACCCGAAGAGCGTGTATGAACCATACTGCAAAAATACATTTCAAGATGAGTTAAACATCATCTCAGCAGTATGTGAAGCTAATGAAAACATGAATATGTCAAAACTTTATGAAACAAGTAACACAATCCATGTTTACAGAACTCCTTAGAGTAGGCATAGCTAACCAGCCTATCTGTACAGAACAGACCTTTATGCACTAAACCCAGATTTTGATCCAGTTAAAAGCATTTGCATGACTCAAGTTGAATACCAATGTTAAAGTTAACTTCAATATATTTCCAACTATTATTCACATGCCTTCAGACCATCTCTGGATCAAAAGTTATGATTTTCCAAAGTTGACAGAATTCCTGGATAAAATTTGCCAGCATCTCCTTTGTATGTGGCTATTTTTATCACAGTTGTATATGCAAATACAATAAAAATCTGAACAATCTTTGAACTACAACAATGTTGAACATTTCATAACCTTTCCAACGGTGTATCATATGCTTCTTAGGGATTTTTCTACAGAAAGTTATGGCTGAAATACAGAAATATCCAGAGGTTTTGCTACTATCCTGGTTCTGGACAGTTTACCTTCAACTGGACTTTTCACCAATTTGGCATGTGATTTTGCTCTGGAGGTATACAAATACGTTGTATAGCACTTGAAAATATTTCCAGAACCGTATCATACACCTTAATTGGGTAAAGCTACTCAGAGTTATGTTCTGCCAAAGTCCAGCAAGAATTCCTGCCAGAAACAGAGCACTCTGTTTTTGAAATCTTTGAAGCCTAGTCATTCTCTCATTTGAAACCTAGATCAAAATAAGAGTTCAGTAACTAATATTTGTTTAAAACTTCCATTTTTAGTTGAAAGTTAGTTCATGAATCATTTATTCGTAGGGAAGAGGTTATTAAGTGTAGTACGGTACCGATGCACCATAAGAGACATGACGGTACTACGTAGCCTCACAAAAGAAAATCCTAACCGGATTATACCGGCATATACGTATCATAGGTGGCACTAAAATGGTCACTCGCAAACGTGTGCTACTCGTACTATGGTTTTGTGGTTAAACCTGCATAAATCACACACAATCATCAGGTTCGGTTGCACACCAAACCCGGTCCCAATATAGTTTCATACATCCGTCGGTCATCACTCGCACGGGTGTTCTCAAGCCAAACACGCCTTGAGCTACGTGTTCACATTACTAACCACGTGACGGGGTCTCCCATACTTGCCCGTAGCATGCCAGGGAAGGGTGTTGCTTGAATACCTCAAACGACATGAAGAGTCGTAGAGGATACTAAAGCTGGCCGGGTTACCTGCCACCCGTGAGGCTCCACCCTTCAGCTTGTGCGCACTGGTGGACAGCGCTTACATGCACCCCCCAAGACATAGAATGTCCCTAGGTGCATGATTTTCTGACATAGCACATAAATTAGGTTGCCACCTTCATATTAGGCTAATATAGTAGTCCTTATGTGGGACTAGTACCGTTTCCACACACTATCCTAAGTTTTTGTCGTAATATGATTCTTATTCCATGCGCTATTCCCAATGCGGCTCTGATACCACGCTGACGAAGCCCGACCAGCCACAGGGACATGCCGCTCGCTCGGGAATCGCATTGAGTGGTGCCGTGATATGCGGCACCCAACAGCACACATATAAGAAAAACCGTATCACATAAATCAAAAGCGGAAGCTTACAAGTGTTCTTTGTAAATAATTTACATAAAATAGCTACAGTGGAATACTATAATCATGTCACGTTGAATAACTACTAAGCACTCGAGAAGATGTCCAGCCCGCGAACTCTTCTCGCTAGCAACACAACATCACTGTCTGGGTTCTCCATGTGTTAAATGACTCGGAAGTCTCCGACTCTCACCGGACAACCTCCTCATAAGCGTTGATGTTAACCTGCAAAACCACTCATATAGCAAGCGTGAGCACATAGGCTCAGCAAGACTGATCCGTCTCCTCGAAACAAGAAACTCTGCATGCACGACGGATTGAAAAGGTTGCTGAATTTGCATAAAGGACTCGCCTACAGTTGATCCTTAACTTTCAGATTTTAAGCCTCATTTGAAAGACCTTGAGCCGAACAGCATCGCAACTCCACAATCAAACAAGAAACGCTTTGTTGTGATGCTTTTTGCACAAAGTGAAGTAAAGTTTAATTAGCACTATCTCTAATTCAAGCATGGTTACAATACAAGTTAAATCACAAGCCTTATCAACTTCAAAGAAATTCACTTCAGTTCTTACTACGTCAAGAGGCAGTCAGCAAGTATGCTCATATGACCGTGAGTGACGGTTATTCAAATCAGTACACACCCGGACTACACGACACGTACACCCATACTCCGAGTTGCCGGCAGCAACCTGGACTGATGTTGTACGCAGCTACCTTTCCCAAGTTCTTCCACACAGGACGCAGTCCAATCGCCCTGAACAGCAAGCTCCCTCAAGGTACATACCTGCAGTAATATGTTCTTGAGCGAGCTACCTCCTGTTGTACTGACCCGAAAGCCTAAGCCAATTAGAAAAGTACTAATGTGGATCTCACGAGGTACATCGGTTTCCTGGGTCCCATATAGCCAGTATGCGTCCGGTACACAACTCAAACTTGTCCAGCAGGGCCAAGTACGGACGGGCCTTAACCGACACAGGCAGGGCTATGCACGCACGGTCCGCAGCCTGCTGCATCTCAATCTCCCTGCCCGGTCTCCATTTCTTACTTGTGAATTTTCCTCAATGATTCTATTCACGACACGCTCTGATAAAACCAAGCCCTAAACTCGCGAGTAGATTCCAACTACTCGACTTCTACCGGTCCTTCCAAACTAACAATTAGTGTAGCCCAAAACCACTCGAGGAGGTGCTACACTACCCATTCTCTCTTGGGTTAATCTGGTCATGCAATTGGGTCTTCAATATCATCTAGACCTAATGCAATCAATAATTCAAAGTTATGATCTCTAGAAATGAAAAGACTTTATAAAATTGCTTGAATGCAAACCGGGGCTTGCCTGTTTTGCAGGTGACTATTATATAATCAGTTAGTGATGATCACTTGAGGCTTGATCCTTTATCCAACTCTCTTTTGCTTCACAATCTCCCACGTCGATGCTACACGTTATGAATATGCACAAGTATTTAACTGTAAAGCTTTTTGCTAACCAGGTATAATGACAAGTTAGAAACTGGAACTCTGTTTAAGAATTTAAAATGACACTGGTGCTAGTGGTTGGATTTGGGTTAAACAAAGTGATCAAGTTATAAGTGCATTCCTCACTTGTGTTTTGATCACCTAAAGAGGTTAAACAGAATATTGGTGATCCAGAGCTCCAATGGAGCTTAAAATTCTCATGTGAGTTCCTTGTCACAAGAAAGTGTTCTGGACCAAACATTGGCATTTTTCACTGAGTGGTTTATTCAGAACAATTCTCTAAGCAAATAAGTAAAAAGTAATGAATTCTGAAGTAACTCACATGTTCATGTCAAACTTAGTGAACTACAATTTCAATTATAGTTCATAGAGCCTGCATAAATTTTTCTAGGATTTTTGGAGCTAAGAATTGCCCAGAACTGAATTTTTAAATTTTGAGAATTCTCTGAAAAAAGTTTCTGTATTTATTTGAACACAGCAACTTGAAATCTGAATTCTCCTAATCAAATCAACTCTAAATGAGCTGAGAATTTTACAGGAGTTCAATAACATCCTAATGAATATTCTGGCAAAATTTGAGAATTTTTGGAAGAACCAAACTCCTTCCAAAATTCTTTTGCTGAAAAGTTTTAAAGCATTTTCCCGATTTATTTATTGACTTTCTTACAAATTGGGTTGAATATTTGGATATAGTTTTTCAACCTGAATCTTACCCAATTTGAATAACCAAATTTGGAGTTTCCTAGCAAAAGATATTGCCTTCTAAAGTTTGGAGGAAATCTAGAATTCAAATAAACTCGGGGAAAAGTTTAAACTCTGATGGTGGGGTCCAAAGCTACGTGGCGCTTCCTCAGCAATGCCACACGGAGCCACAGAATATTTAGCACATTGTCACATGTTGATCTGGCGACACAGAAGATCCAGCCATTTCTCACCGATTGACTGACACGCGAGCCTGGCCCCTTCTTCAACCTCGCGCCTCTTCCGCGCGCCCGCGGCGCCCGAGCTCGCCGGAGCTCCTTGGAAACCACCTCCCCGGCCATCTCCCGAGATCCCACTCCCTGCTATCCCCTTATTCCACGTGCTGAACACATTGGTGAGCTTTCCCCACACCGGTGATGTGAAAGCCCGGTTGTACACGGTGGGTGTAATATCCAAAAAGGTGGAGAAAATTCAAATTTTCAAAACTTGGTGGCAATTGTTGACCACGTCCCTAGGATACTAGTGCAAATATTGAAGTTTGAGCTTGCCAACTGGTTCCCAATTATTCAAAAATCCCTCATGCGAAATTCCATAATTTTGGAAGCATGTTTGCTATTTAAATCTAGGGTGACACGAAAAACCCTTAGAATTTAAATTTGAATATGGAACTTGAACCAAACTTGATCAAATGCAGCATTAAAGTCTACATATTTAATTTGGTTTCCCTGCAAATATCTAGAATTTTTGGACAAAAGTTGGTGGCAGAAATAGAAGATCAGAAATATTAAGAGGGGAAGAGAGAGGATGACATGTGGGGTCAGCTAGTCAGTCTCTACCCGAGCAAACGTCGGTTTCCCGGTTTTCCTCCGCAGCCGACACCGCGATGCAGCGTGCCATGGCGATGCCGCTGGCTTGGCGCCGAAGGCACCGTTTCACTCGGTGCAGTCGTGCTCGAGCCGAGTGTCGAAGCAGCTGTCAGGGTCTCCACTCACTCGGTGAAGAAACCGCGCACGTCTACGGGTTCCTCTGTTTTTGCTGCCGAACCGAGCCCTCGCCATTTCCTTTGCCTCGCTGCATTAGACCGGGGTTTCTTCACTTGAGCAAGGTCACCGACGGTGTGGGGTGCTACTGTCCAAGCAAGGGGCAGCTGCGGTTCTTCTCCAGCTGTGATCGCCGTCCGTTCTCTCCGAGCTACCGAAAGAACGGCCAACCGTCTACCCTGAAATTCGGTTCCAAGGGGAAATCATAGTCTAATTGCTTTAGCCTGATGCTTCTACACAACCTAGCACAGCTCCTCGATGAAGAATCATCGGAAACCGTCGAGAAATGAAGCTGTAGGCTGAGTTTTCCGGCCGCCGACGAACAACCCTAGCTGCACCATCGAGCTACACTTTGCACGAGTTTTTACCCATCTTTGGATGCAAAAACGTGCTCCTCACATCACCCTGGTGCTTGTGGTGCTCTCCCCAACCGGAATACTCGTCTCCCATGCGAGAACGACGCCGCCGTGGTGGAGTTTGCCGCTGCCGCCGTCAGGAGGTATTTCCGGCCATTTAGCGCCGCCACCGAGTCTCCCAGCATGTTCCTCGTCGAGTTTTGGGCACAGGCGGCGAGATTTGAGCCGTCTGGGGCACGGGGCAGCCATTCCGGCGAGGCACCGCCGCTGCTCCGGCGAGGGGGCCGTCCGGGCACGAGGAAGACGACGGGGAAGGCATGTCCCACCGGTCAGTGGCTCGGCCCAGGCGCGGGATCGGGGTGTGGCACAGGATCGGCTTTGGCTGCGCGGGTTGACTCCGTAGGCCCCGGTGTTGCCGCAATTCCACTGGTCCGATTTAAAACAGTGGGTCCGGTCACGATTATTTGATGTTTCTGTTAGATAAATAATTCCAGAAATTAGCTAATCTTTGCAAGCCCATAACTTTGTGTAGAAAACTACAAAAAGGTTGAGACCAATTTTTTGGAATCCTTATGAGGAATACTTCTCAGAGGAATAAATTGCTTGCTATGAAAATACCCAGGAATTTCGGTAGAATTGTTTTTAGTAAATAATTTAGAGATTTATTTCAAGAGCAGTTCTTTATGAAACATTCCCAATTTTGGGAAGATAATCCTTTTCATAGTTACTGATATCCAGTAAAAATTTGAGCTACATTGGAGTTCATCTGCTAGGCTAAATTACCTGCCAAAGTTCAGCCTTTATTTGGAAATTCAAAATTTAAACAGAAACTTTTCAGAACTACTGTCCAACTTCAAAAACTCATATCTCTCTGTTGGTAGCTCCAAAAATGGTTAAACAAATTTTGTTAGAATCATGGAGACCTACCCTAATTATATATTTAGCTTTTAGTCATGTCAAAGCCCCTGATTTGGGCTAAAAATTCAGAGAAGCCTTGTACTTGTGGGAATTTTGGAGACCACAGTGTGCAATGACATTTCTCCAAATTTTGCTCAGATCATCCTTAGAGAGTCTAGTATCCGCTGAAAAAATCCCAAAGCCATGTAAGGAACATAAATAGCAGTAGCTATAAATAGAAGTGAATTCTTATATTTCATTAGCACTTCTACATATATTTTGCTACATCTCATATAGTGACCGAAGTTGAAGATACACTGGAGCCATTGGACGTCCTCCACCAGACGGTAACTTCTCCTTTAACTCGCAACCAGGCAAGCCCCGGTTTGCATTTAAGTACCTTTTACAAAGTTTTCATTTGTATCACTTATGTCTAAGTTGGAATGCTTGCATTAGAGTTAAGGTGTTTGAAACCCCACTTGCATGACTTTAAATCCTATGGAGGGTTGGGTAGTATACAGACTCAACGAGTAGAAAATGTCGTGCTAATATGCTTAGGATCATGGTAGAAGTTGAGTAGTTGGAATCTACTCGCAAGGTAAGGTTTTATTACACGGAATGGCAAGAGCAGAAAATGGCTTAAGAGTGGTGAAAATGAGACCCAGCAGGGGGGATAGGATGCAGTGAGCGGAGGTCTCACGTGTGTAGCCCTGTTGGTGTCGATCAAGGACCAAGTCGTGTGTGGGCCTGCTGAACAAGTATCGAACAGTACCGGATGGCACACTGACATAAGCAGGAAACCGATGTAATTGGTTAACCTGGGTGCCGAGGCTTACCCGACCGTTGTATAGGAGTGGGTTGAGGGTAGCAAGGTGTAAATCTGCCGGTGGGCACAGTCATGCTCCACGCGGGAACCTCCTGCCCGTTACGGATGGACCGGTTCGGCATTTGGGTTTCCTTTGAAAGGTCGTTGCATACAACAGAGTAGGAAGGGGTGTGGAATCATGCTTCTGATAGTGGGTGTATGTAACGTGTTGTCCGGGTGTCTCCTGATTGCAATTTCCATCCCTCGCGGTTATTTGAGTACCGCTTGTTCACTGTTCTGTGACGTAGTAAGAAGTGAAATAAGCCAGATGATTGATAATATGCTGTGATCAACTATTAATGTTTGGAAACCATGTCTGCTGTAGATGTAGAGCTAATTAAGTTTATTTTCCACTTTGGGCATCACCACATCGGAGGAAAGTGTTTCTTGTTCCATTGTGGATTTCCGATGTGAGGGCTACCTAAGGCACATGAAACTGCTGCTATAAAACTGAAAGTAAGGATCAACTTGTAGGTGTGTCTTTATTGCAAAGTCTTTTTCCTATATTACACATCCCTACATGTAGAGTTCCATGACTAGGGTTGTCGGTTAAGCCTTGCTGAGCCATCGTGCTCACGGTTGCAATATTTAAGCTGTGTGCAGGTGAGAGCTATGAGGAGGGGTTCGAGGATGAGGTGATGCCCCCGTCGGGGTACACGACCGAGCTGGAGCCCTGCACGCCGCCGTGATATCCGGTTGAATGTTGCTAGTGTGTAGCGTCCCCGGGCTGGACGGCTGCACTTTTGCTTGTTTAGTATGAGAGACTAGTTATGTATATTACTTCCACTGTATACTTAATTTTGTAAAAGACTTCCGCTGTTTTTATATCAAATAAAAGTTTGTATGTTGTTCTTAATCTTTTCTTGTGTGATGTTGGGTGCCACATCGCACGGCACCACCCTCTGCGATCCCGGAGTGGGTGAACCATGGGGTGGTCCCCACAGTCCTGGTATCAGAGCCGCATTAGGAATAGCATGCTCGAAAGGAGCCTATTTTGAAAACTTAAAAGTAGTCGAGTGAGGATTAGTCACTATGCCCACATAAGGTCTATGATAGTAGTAGTTACTAAGGTGGAAATGCTAACATACTTGTTATTAATTTGTAACGACGCTCTGACGTCAGGTAAGAGGTAAGGTACGCCACCACAGGGATCAATTGCGGTAACTTGCCATACGAGTAATGCCAAAGCCATGTGGCGCTTCCTCAGCAATGCCACATGGAGCCACAGACTATTTAGCGCGTTGTCACACGTTGATCCGGCGACACAGAAGATCCAGCCATTTCTCACCGATTGACTGACACGCGAGCCTGGTCCCTTCTTCAACCCCGCGCCTCTTCCGCGCGCCCGCGCCACCTGAGCTCGCCGGAGTTCCTCGGAAACCACCGCCCCGGTCATCTCCCGAGCTCCCACTCCCCGCTAGCCCCTTGTTCCATGTGCTGCACACGTTGGTGAGCTTTCTCCGCACCGGTGACAGCTCTAACATAGCTCGCACCGAGCGGCGGTTCAACCCAAGGTCCGGCAACGTTGCCCGGCCCTTCTAGCCCGCCAAAACATCGGTGGAGTGGCTATACAGCACCGGTGGAACATGGACAAGCTTGACATGGATTCCAAACGGACCAGAAATGGCTCTAATTAGGTTCTCACCGTGCGCCCGAAGCTCCCCGCTACGGTCGCCGTCGAAAAACCTCAAAATGGTCTGAGTACATACGTTTTAAAGCTAGGGTTGTGAAGCAAAATTGTTCGCCATCTAGTCTAGCTCGTGTGAGTGCAATTTTTTTGGCTTTAAGCAAGAATTGACCGGGAATTTTGACGTTTCTTACCCGTGGATCATTTGCACCGATCGGGACAAAAACTGAAATTCTGCCAGCGACGATCCACGGTTGGACTTGAGCTTCGGTGGTTAGCAGAGTGAATTCTTGGCGCATCCAAATGTGGTCTTGCTTGGGCGTGAGAAACTCCGGGTGAGGCTGTCCACGGAAGCACCTTGTCGCTGTTCTCTCTCGGCCGCCGCAGGAACAAAGGGTTCACCGGTTAGGAAACCAATCACCTCTCGGTTGCGGGTCAAGGAGGTAGGGGGAGAATTCTCAGTGCCGTTTTGCTACTTTACTGAGGTTTTGCACGCGAGCTCGTGGGTGTCCGAGTGATCGAAGCAGTGGCGGCAGCCTCTGTTGGTTCTTGCGCGAGGAAGAGAAGAAGGCCTCGGTGTCTCGGTTCTGTGGGCAAAAGGAGCACGGAAGAGGGTACAAAGATCTCAGCTGAGGTGGTTTGGGTGAGCTGTGGTCGAACGAGCGGTGAGCGCTGGCGTCAGCTACCACCCCCTGCTGTCGAGCTCTCTGTAGAAGCAAAACAGAGACTTCCCTCCCCTAAGGATCTTTTAAACATGCAACTGTCAAGTGGGTCCCACTGCCCCTCTTGTCCTCTCAAACTCTCCAAAATTTGGCAAATGACCAATTCAATTGTTTGGAGTTGAATTCTGAACTGCATTTGGATAATTGAGCATAATTTAATCAAAATTAAAATGTGTATTTGAATTCATTGCAAATTTAAGTCCATTTGGAAAATGGATAGCAAAAAATTTCAAAAAATCATGAAACTTTGCATACCCACTAAGTTGGACCTAAGGAATTCAAATATGAAACCTGATTTTTGGTTTGGCTGCTGCAAATGAGCTTTTTAACACAACAGTTTGCGATCCATTGTGTTGCCCTCATTTGAAATTTGAGTTGAACAAATTTTATTCCAAAATCTGAATTTAACTTTCTTACACACATGAGAACTTCCCACCTTGGGTTCAAATCCCCTTTGGTTCCAAGCATTCAAATAAATAATTGAACTTGTGTGAAAAGAGCCCTCATGTGCATCATCACATGTGAATGTTTAAACAAGTCCCATTTTTCATACACATGAAACCAAATGTTTGTTCAAACTTGAGTTTCTTTGTATTCATATTTTTGGGACCTTTACAAACGGAGATGGCTGGAACTGATCAAAGATTATGAGATCGAGATTCACTACCATCCCGGCAAGGCAAACGTGGTTTCCGATGCCTTAAGCCACAAATCTCACATCAACAATTTGTCTATCACTCCGCTTGAAGAGGAAGAGCCGAGTTTATACTTGGTTACATATGGGGCATTATATAATCATGCTCTCGTCCCTACTATACGAGAGGAGATTATGGAAGCTCAGAACAAAGACGTGGGAATGTCGCACATTCGGAAAAGAATGAAGAATGGCGAAATGAAATGCTTCCGAAGGGATCAACTCGATACTCTATGGTTTAAAGACCATACAGTGGTACCCCGTGACATGAAGCTTTGGAAGAAAATCTTGGACGAAGCTCACTTGTCCAAATATTCTATTCATCTGGGCAGCAATAAGATGTATCAAGATCTGAAAACCAGGTTTTAGTGGACACGGATGAAAAGAGAAATGGCAAAGTACATATCTGAATGCGATACGTGTCGGCGGGTGAAAGTCGACCATATGTGTAAAGCCGGACAGCTGCAACAATTTAACATTCAGGCGTGGAAGTGGGAGGATATCAGCATGGACTTCATAGTTGGGTTACCTCTCACGTCCCACAAACATGACTCGATTTGGGTGATAGTCGGTCGACTGACCAAGTCAGCTCATTTTATTCCCGTACATACAAAGTACGTTGCCAAGCCATATGCGGAGTTGTATATTGCAAGGATTTTGTGCTTGCATGGTGTTCCCCGCACAATTATTTCAGATCACGGTGTGCTGTTTGTTGCTCGATTTCGGGAACAGCTGCACGCGTCATTGGGGACCAAACTGACCCGAAGCTTCGCATATCACCCCCAAATGGATGGTCAAACTGAGGCGGTAAATCAAGTGCTTGAAGATATGCTACGCGCTTGTGCCATCCACCACGGTAAAAACTTGGACGATCATTTGCCATTGGCGGAGTTTTCATATAACAATGGCTATCAAGCTAGCATAAAGATGGCGCCGTATGAAGCTCTCTACGGCCGGAAATGTCGCACACCACTCAACTGGTGTGAGTCCACCGAGCGAGTTATCTACGGCATTGAGCTTGTGAATGAGGCCGAAGAACGAGTACGAGTAATACAAGCCAATCTTTAGGCTGCTCAATCTTGTCAGAAGAGCTATGTGGATAAAAGACGCCATCCTCTCCACTTCGACATCGGGGACCATGTTTATGTCCAGGTGTCTCCGATGAAAGGAGTTCATCATTTTGGAGTAAAGGGAAAAGTAGCTCCGCGATTCATCGGTCCATTCACCGTCATTGAAAAATATGGACCCGTGGCCTATCGCTTAGAGTTACCAGCATCACTCGTGGGAATTCACAACGTATTCCACATCTCACAGCTGAGGAAATGCCTCAAGCCCTCGGCTGAAATCCGCACCGAAGACATAGAAGTTCTCCAGCCGGACCTCACATACTCGGAGTATCCGATCCGGATTATCGATGAAAAGACTCACGCCACAAGAAACCAGACTTTATGGTTTATAAAGTCTTGTGTAGTAACCATACCACTAATGAGGCGACATGGGAAAGCGAGGACTATCTACAAGCAAATTATCCGAACTTTCTATCATCGTATACCCGGTAAAATTTTCCCCACTTTGCTTTTCTTTTGGAATCTCGGGACGAGATTCTTTTTATGGAGGGAGGGATGTAAAATCCCCAAAAGTGCTAGGAAGAAATTCAGCACATTCACACTCAGGGAAAAATGGGGGGAATTAAAACTTTTAATTATAACAGTGTGAGTTCAAAGTGCTGATTCAAATCTCTCAAAATTTTCCAAACATGAGGAGGTAAACTGAAAATTTAGTTCTCCATAGTTCAAATAGTAAGCCTCCCAAAATTTCAGCTAATTTGGAGGGGTTTTACCATTTGTCTGGAATTAAAAGAGGAAGCCCTCAAAGATGAATTCAAATTTCAGTTTCAAATTCCAATTGCCCCAAACTGAAAATTTGGTTTCACAAATGTGTTCCCCACATTTGGATTAGCATCCATGCCAAAGTTCAGATTACTTTAGTATGGGTTGCCATGCATTTGGAGTAATGGAGGGAGAAAGATTCAAATTCATATTCAAATTCCAAAAGACAAATACAGTTCAAATTCCACACCAAAAATTTAATAGATTTGATGACACGACCCCATTAGTCTTGTCGAGCCAGGATCACGCTGAGGGGTGCTGTGTTGCACAGCACCGGATAACACACGTCAAAGGTACAAAGCGGAAGCGGAATTTTGTTACATAAACAAGTTATGAACATGTTTACATCAAAATAAGTTCAGTCTACACTCGTGGGCGTAGACTAAGCATCAAGTGCACGTTCAGCCCTCGAACGTGTCCTTGCTAGCACACACGCACACTAACTCTGCGGCGTGCATGACTCCCACTCGACGGGGTTCCCCTCCTGGGGTTCCGTCTCCTCTTCGGGAGTCCCTTCCTCATAGAACCCTGCAAAAGCTTCAAACACAAGCAGTGAGCACGAAGGCTCAGCAAGTCTGACCCGTCTCACCTAAACATGAAACTTCTACATGAGGGGTAATGGGTTACATGAGGTAAAAATCATTTGCAAGGACTCGCCTAATTAGTAGAACCTTACTTTCAAGTTTTAGCAGCAGGTTGTGGAGAACCTTACGCTAAGGCACATGAGAGAGCCGCAATCAAACAAGAAACGCATTTCTCTCATGTACTGTGCCCAAAGTTGAAAAGAACTTTAGTTAGCTCTAAACTACAGCATATCATTAACAATCAATGTCCATCTTTCAATCAGCAACATTTTAACATGTGACTAGCCTGTTCTTTCTACGTCACGGTACAGTGAACAAGTGGTACTCACTGACCGCAAGGGACGGCGATTATAATCGATTTACACCTGCAGGGTTACCCGAACAACCCGTCACGTACGCCCGTACTCGATGTTGCCTACAACAACCATCACAGACGCCGTACGCGACTACCTTTCACCCGTTAGCCAAATGTTGAACCGGTCCAATCGTCCCGAGCAAGAGGTCTCTGCACGCGCATCTCAGTGCCGCCAGCCAATTTACACCTCGAGCTCTCAACCTACCCTCTGAACGACCAGCTATGCCTCAACACCCAGCTACCCAAGTTACATCAGTTTCCCGGTTCCCATATAGCCGGTAGGTCTTCGGTACTGTTCTAGCTTGTTCAACAGGCCCACACACGGCTCGGTCCTCAATCGACACAAGCGGAGCTACAGCACACAGGCCCCAAAGTCCTGCTGCCCTTACTCTCCGCTTGGTCTCATTTTCTTGCCATGTGTTTCATGTGCTATCACTACCCGAGTCGAGTGCCTCTAGCCTATGCTCGCGAGTAGTTCCAACTACTCGACTTGTACCGAATCCTACACTATATTAGCATTGCAGTAGCTAACAAGGTTTGCAATCCTAAACCCAACCCATGGTGTTCTTGGCTATGCAATTGGGTTTCCAAACAAGACTCTAATGCAAAGAATCATAATACTCAAGTAAGTGCTCAAAACAATAAAATTTGTAAAACGGTTAATGCAAACTGGGGCTTGCCTTGCTGCTCTTGGTCGTAGGCTAGCTGCTCCTCCGGAGTTACGAAGTCTAGGACTTTGGGTTCCTCCTCGACCTTAGCGACTACATGTTAGAAGAAACATATGTATCAATTTAAATGTGTTTGTATTAAGTTTTAAACTTGTGAAGCTTATAGGTCCCACTAGACAGACTCTATGACTGTGAAACTTTTACTGTGGCTTGGTTACAACCTAAATAGAGACTTTGTCAAGTTTTAGTTGCAGCAAAGCTCGTTTGAGCCCTCCACAATTAATTATGTACTTGACCTTAATTGAATGCTTTTAGGGTGCTCTAAGGATTTTCATGAAAAAAACTATGACTTTCTGAAAACTAGATTTTCAGAGGGTTCTAATGGAGTTGGTCTCACTTAATTTGAATGTTTCTAGCTAAAGATATGAGCTAAACAATTTCAGAGAAAATCCTGAAAATGTTTCTGAACATTTTCTACTTTCTCTGGAACAGTTTCACTAATCACACCATTAGGTGGATTAAATGAGCTCCAATGGGTTTGAAATTTTTATGATAGTTCAGGGATATTTTGTTGAACATCCCAGCAAAATTTCAGGATTTTCCTCCCCAGGATTCTCCAATTAAAATTCCTAACAGTTTAAACTTTGAGGAATTAATTCTGGAGAAACAAGGGTTTTCATGAAGTGAAACTTGATTTGCTGGAAAGTGCTCAGTAAGCTGAATCCAGTAAAATTTGGTTCACTCGATTTGGAGCTCTCTAGCCAACGTTATGGGAATTTGAAGTTTGGAAGAATTCCGAAAGTCGGGGAAAAGTTTAAACTCTCGGGGCCCGCGGGGACACGTGTCGAGCGCGGAGGTGTCCGGCACACCGGAGCTCACACGTGTCGAGCGCGGAGGTGTCCGGTACACCGGAGCTCACAGGGTATTTGCGCGCCAGCACAGCCGATCCCCGGCCACACCCGATCCCGATTTAAATTCTTCAGCCGCTGACACGTGGGCCAGACGGCTTCTTCTTCCTCCCGACGTTCTCTCGCGCCCGCGCCGCCGACCTCACCGGAGCAGACTCGGGGCTCGCCGGCTCGCCGCTTCCGGACCTCCCATGGGCTGAAACTCGCCGCCAGGGGGTTGTCGACGTCGAGGAACACGTCGGTGGTGTCAGGTCGGGCTGGGGTGACCGGAAATAGCTCGGCGACGTGCCGCGGCCTCGGTTGAGGTTCGGCGCCATCGACCGTGGGTTCTAACCCGCCAACACCTCGAACAAACGGTCCTACAGCATCAGTGTACCTCTAGGAAGCTCGACAAGGTGTCAAAAGGGTCCAGGGATGGCGGCAAGTCGGTCGGCACCGTGTGACCGATCGTGCCCGCCATGATCGCCCTCGATCGAGCTCGAAATTCGTCACTCCTAGACAGTTTCACGCCACGGATGCAGAAAAGAACTTGATCGCCGGCTAGTCCAGCGTCTATGTGCAAGATTTGATAAGCTCCGAAAGATCATAGAGCGAGAATTTAAAGAAACCGTACCGGAAGCTCGGTTTACGGTCGCCGGAACAAAAACTGGAAATTCTCTGTGGATTCTTCACGGTTTGCTTCCAAACTTGGAGGAGAGCAGCACGGTGGTCGCGCGCTCCTGTTGCCTCTCTTGCTGGACCGTGAAAACGCCTGTGGAACGCTGTCCACGGGCGCCTGACTCTCGGCTGAGGTTGAATCACCGCTGTGGCGATCGCTCTCGGGCAAAGGAGGTCGGAGCTCGGGGTTTCTGGTGTTGGGGAGGTGGAGTGCTATCTCAGGTGGCCGTCTAGCAGCTCGGGGAGGGAGAAGGCGAGCTGGTTTCGCGGTTCTCCGATCGAGCAGAGAGGAGGCAGGTTGGTGGCTCGGTGATCGCGGGAGAGGAGGAAATGATCGGTGCCTGCACCCGTGGAGCGCCTTAAGAGGGCCCTGGAACCGCCCTCGGGCTCGCGTGTGGGCGCGGGAAGCAGCTGGTGGCGCTGCTGCTCCTCGGTGGCGAGCGCAGCTGCTCCCGAGCATGGAGTCGGCAGCCGCTCGGTGGAAGTTCCCATCGAGACTCTGACTTTAGGTGCAAGTTTCTCCTTCTTCCCTCTATGACATGTGGGTCCCACCCTGGGTTTTAACCTCTGAAATTTACTCCTAATCACTGTAGTAAACAGTGAGCCCCATAATACCCCTGGTGATTCAAATTATTCACCCATGAGCCATTTGAATTGAGTAGAATTCAAATTGGGTTTGGTTTGAGTGAATTTCAGCACAAGTTCAGTTTTGAATTCAAATAAAGTTTGAATTTGTCCCACTTAGCTCATGTCAAGATCAACTCCAAATGGAGTGAAAATTGGTGTGTGAGCTCACAAAAATGTGCTGAATAAGAATATGCCTCCCACTTTTAAATTCATGGGATAAAAACAGTTTGAATTTGAATGTGGTTTCAAACTGCCCTCTTTCTATCTATACCCAAAATGACCTCAAAAAGGTTTTGAATTTGGGTGAAACTTGGCATGGACATCCTTAGCAATGTGTAGGAGTTTTCATATGTCCAGCCCACCTATATCCCATGTTGGAAATACCACTTTTGCAATATGTGAGTTTGTTCTCTAATGAGCATGTTGATGGTGGTTACTTGCTCTTTATTTGTGTTCATCATCTTTCCTCAAATGAGGTGTGTTGGTGTGGTGATGAATACTTCAAATGTGTGCCAAAACTGAGGCCCTTACATTTGAATTCCAAAAAAATTCAAACCATGACTTGGTGTGGAAGTATATATTTTAATGGTGAGTATCTGTGCTAAAATATCAGTGGAAAAATGAAAAAGAATTGAGGGAGGTGGGACCCAGCAGTCAGCCTCACAGTTTCAACAGTCGGTTCCCTGTGATTTTTCCACTGAGACAGAGAGCTGCTGCGTGCGTGGCCGGCCAAAGAGTGCTGCCGACGTTCTTCCACCTCAACCCGTTTTCTCAGAGGAGCTCCCAAAGACGTGTCATCCCACGTGCACCGGCGTCCTACCGAGCCACAGCCTCACTCGTGCGCGCATTTCTTCTCTGTTCTCACCACCGAGTGCCTCTCAGCTCCCCATGACCTCCGCGATACAGGCCGCAACTCGGGAGATCATATACAGAAAAAACACACGCCATCCTCTTCTCAATCTTCCGGTGAACGCCTTCCTCCATTTCATTTAGTAACGAGAGAGTATGTCAAGGTTTACTGATCACATGTTATTAGAACCGAGAGGGGACTCGGCTCGAAAATCTTGATAATCAGTCTATCCTAGCTCATGTCCCTCGAGCCATAAGTCCTAGATCTTCCCACGATCCTCGAGGATCAACAAACATTGAAAACCATCGATCGTACACACGGTTCTTCAAGTTTTTCCAGTCGCCGTCGTTTTTCGCCCTAGGTCGACGGTGAGGTCATAGCTCCGGCCACTTCCATGGCAAACTGAGTCCATATTCATGATTAGCATGTTCTGACGGAGCTTTAGGAGGAAACTGTTTCCAATATAAGGCCTTGTAGAGCTCGGGCGACATCGCCGGAGTGGGAGCCGCCACTATCGCTGTCGCCAACTGGTTTCCGGCCATCCCCAACCCTAGCCGATCACCTCATATTGTTCCCTGTGCGAACTTAGACCTAGGCGGCGAGTTCTAGCAAGCTCCGAACCATAGAGCAACGGGCGGCGAGCCTCGCTGGAGTGCACCGCCGCGGGATAGCGTGGGTGGCGGAATGTTGACGAAGGTGGAGGGTCCCACCGGTCAGCCTCTGTTTTTCCAGCGGGGATCGGTTTGTGGCCAAGATCTGGTGCGGTTGTGCGGGTGGAACCCAATGGGCCTCGGTGTGGCTGCTATGTCACTGGCCCAGTTCAAACAGTGGGGCCCACAACCAGTTTAAACTGTTCTCAAATTTCAGATTTAGGTCAAACTTTGAAACCCCATAACTTTCAGTAGGAATGTCCAACATTTGTGAAGCAAATTTTGTTGGATTCCTCTCAGTCAGTACATTGAAGAAATGCAGAGAATTGGGTCTGAAGGTCTCTAGAATTTTCTCCAAAATTCATCAAAGTTAAATCTTTGGGAATTAATTCCAGGAGATCCCTGTTATGAATTTCCTCAAATTTGGCCAGAAGATCCTTCATAACTCTAGTGATCTCCTGTTAAAATTTGAGCTTCATTGGAGTACAATTGCTAGGCTAAACTCTGATCCAAAGTTCAGCCTTCATTTGGAATTTCCAAAATAAATAGAAACTTTTTCAGCATTTCCTATCAACATAAAAATCCCATTTCTCCCTGTAGGTAGCTCGAAAAATTATGAAACAAATTTTTTTAGAACCAGGGAGACCTGCTCTAATTAAATCTTCCACTGTTAGCCATGTCAAAAGTTCAGATTTGGGATCAAAATTCAGAGAAGCCTTGTACTTGTGGGAATTTTGGAGACCACAAGCTTCCATGAGAATTTCTCAAAATTTTCTCGAATCATTGGAAAAATCCTGAAGCCAATTAAGAAACCTTAATAGCAGTATCTATTAATAGAAGTTTACTTCTTATAAATCATTATCACTTATACATATATTTTGTTGCATATCATATAGTGACCGAAGTTGAGGACACTCCGGAGCCATTGGAGGTCCTTCCACCAGAAGCTAACTTCTTGTTGATCTCGCAACCAGGCAAGCCCCGGTTTACATTTAATTACCTTTTGCAAAGTTTTCATTTGTATCACTTATGGCTAGGGTGAAATGCTTGCATTAGAGTTAGACTTATATAGCCTATGGAGGGTTGGGTAGTTTACAACTCGATGAGTATAGAATGCCATGCTAGTTTTCTTAGGATCTCGGTAGAAGTGGAATCTACTCACGGGATACGAATTTTATCACACGGGATAGAAAGAAAGAAAGAACGGCTTAAGAATGTGAAATTGAGACCCAGCAGGGGGGGGATAGGATGCAGCGAGTGGAGGTCTCACGTGCGTAGCCCTGTTGGTGTCGATTGAGGACCGAGCCGTGTGCGGCCCTGCTGGACAAGTTTGAACAGCACTGGATGCATACTAGCTATATGGGAACCAGGAAACCGATGTAATTGGTTAACCTGGGTGCCGAGGCTTACCCAACCATTTTATAGGAGTGGGTTGAGGGTATCAAGGTGTAAATCTGCCAGTAGGCACAGACACGCTCCACGCAGGGACCTCCTGCCCGTTACGGATGGACCGGTTTGGCATTGGGTTTTATTTGAAAGGTTGCTGCATACAGCAGAGTAGGAAGGTGTGAAGCACCACACTTCTGAAATGGGTGTATGTGACGTGTTATCCGGGTGTCTATTGATTGCAATGACCGTCCCTCACGGTTATTTGAGTATCGTTGGTTCACTGCACTATGACGTAGTAAGAATTGAAAGAAGCCAGGAGAATATGATGCATTGATCTATTATTGTATTGAAATCATGTATGATGTAGATGTAGAGCTCATTAAGTTTATATTCCACTTTAGGCATAACCACATAGGAGGAAAGTGTTTCTTGTTTGATTGTGGACTTCCGATGTGAGGGCTGCCTAAGGCATATTAATTTGCTGCTGTAAAACTAAAAGTAAGTATTAACATGTAGGCTTGTCTTTATCGCAATATCATTTTCCTATATTAACAATCATTAAAAGGCTAGTCTGAACTTAAATTCAAATTCAAACTCCTTTCATCCCATAAGTTCAAAAGTGGGATTCATTTTCACACTCAGCATATTTTATTGAGCTCATCCACCAATTTTAACTCCATTTGGAGTTGATCTTGACATGAGCCATTTTGAGAAAAAAAACAAACTGAATTTGAATTTGAGTTTGCCATTTGAAGGAAAAAGCATTCAAACCAATTCTCCATTTTGAATCATTCAAACTTCAAATGATGATTCAGTGGATTGATCAAAGTTCAGAGGGCATAAGGGTCACAAATAATGTGCAACAGTGGAAATTTAATTTTAGAGGACAAAATGTTGCAAGTGGGGCCCACTGTCAGTGTAACAGCCGAGTGAACCGACTCCACCGCTGCTCATTCGGGTTCTTGCACGCGCTGCTGAGACCGCCACGGAAAGCAGCCGACGCCACCTCCTGTTATCGGGACCTGGCCGATGGGAGAACGCCCCAGCGCTCTTATCACCGCGCATGAGGGTGCCAAAGACTGTTGCTCCATGGTTCGTTACTCGCTCACACCGAAAACCCGTGCAACTCTCGCCGCACACCAAAACTCCCACCCTCACCATCGACCGTCAAAATGCAGAGGTGTCACCGCGAGCTGGGTCCAAAAATGGAACCGCCGACCTTCACTCGACGTGATCCAACCCTCAGCTGCTCGTGATCGGTTCCCTTCAAGCTTCCCCGACCGGGTTCTCCTCCCCTGTTTATCCCGACGCGCCTCCGACTAAACACCGTCACCCGGACAGCTCCGAGCTCCTCTGGCGCAACCAACAGCTCACAGAGGTTAGCATCGTAGTCTAGTAGATCCTCCCGGACCCCCTAGCTCATTCATCATGCCGACTAGCCGGAATTTTACATTTTCCAATGATCACCGTTTAGAACCGAAGTACACCAACAACAACAACAACAACAACCAAGCCTTTATCCCAAGCCTGTTGGGGTCGGCTAGACATGAAACCCAATATCAATGAAGTAACAGAGAGGAAGAGTTATAAGAACAAGGAAAAAAGAAAAAAAGGAAAAAAAGAAAAAAGAAAGAAAAAAAGAAAAAAGAAAAAAAAAGAAAAAAGAAAAAAAGAAAAGAGAAAAGAGAAAAGAGAAAAGAAAAAAGAAAAAGAACAAGACTACGATTCTGGCACATGGATTGCTACTTTCCATGTGGTCCTATCATGAGCTAAGTCTCTGGATACATTCCAATCTCTCAAATCTCGTTTTACCGCCTCCTCCCAGGTCAACCTTGGTCGTCCTCTACTCCTCCTAATATTTTCTCTACCTCTTAAAATCCCACTGTTAACTGGTGCTTCTAGAGGTCTTCGTTGGATATGTCCAAACCACCTAAGTCGATGTTGGACTAACTTCTCTTCAATCGGCGCCACCCCTACCTTATCTCGAATCACCTCATTCCTTATTCGGTCTCTTCTCGTGTGCCCGCACATCCACCGTAGCATGCGCATCTCTGCGACACTCATTTGTTGGACATGTTGCCGTTTAGTTGGCCAACATTCCGCCCCATAGAGCATCGCGGGTCTGATCACCGTCCTATAGAACTTCCCTTTTAGCTTTTGTGGGGCTTTCCTATCAGATAGGATTCCAGAGGCTTGTCGCCATTTCATCCACCCTACCTTGATCCTGTGGCAAACATCCTCATCAATATCGCCATTGCTTTGTAACATTGATCCTAAGTATCGGAAAGAGTACCTTCTAGGTACTATTTGTCCTTGTAGACTAACATTTCCCTCTTCAAGACCAACACCACTAAAGTCACACCTCACATACTCGGTTTTGGTCCTACTAAGTCTAAACCCCTTGGACTCTAAGGTTTGTCTCCATAACTCTAATTTCTTATTAACACCTTCTCTAGTTCCATCTACCAGCACTACATCATCAGCAAAGAACATGCACCAAGGGATATCCCCTTGTATATCCTTCGACACCTCATCCATCACCAAGGAAAAGATGTATGGGCTCAAAGCTGATCCTTGATGTAGTCCTACCGTGATAGGAAATGCATCAGTCTCACTATCACTTACGCGCACACTTGTCCTAACATTATTGTACATATCCTTGATAAGGGTAATGTACTTTGTTGGCACTTTATGTTTCTCTAGTGCCCACCACATGACTGACCTTGGTATCTTGTCGTACGCCTTCTCCAAGTCGATGAACACTATATGCAAGTCTTTCTTCTGCTCCCTATATCTCTCCATAAGCTGACGAAGCAAGAAAATCGCCTCCATTGTAGACCTCCCAGGCATAAAACCAAACTGGTTTTTAGTGACATTGGTCACTTTCCTCAGGCGGTGTTCAATCACTCTCTCCCAAAGCTTCATAGTATGACTCATAAGCTTAATGCCTCGATAATTAGTACAACTTTGAATATCTCCTTTATTTTTGAAGATAGGTACTAATATACTTTTCCTCCATTCTTCAGGCATCTTGTTTGACCGAAAAATGTGGTTGAATAGCTTTGTGAGCCATACTATTGCCACGTCCCCAAGACATCTCCACACCTCAATAGGGACATCGTCAGGGCCGAGGGCCTTTCCTCCTTTCATCCATTTTAAGGCCTCCTTAACCTCAAACTCTTGTATCCTCCGCACGAACCGCCTGTTGGAGTCATCAAAGGAGTCATCCAACTCAACCATAGTGCTCCCATTCCCATCATTGAATAGCCCATTAAAGTAATCACGCCATCTATTCTTAATCTCTTCATCCTTCACTAGAATGCGGTCAGTCTCATCTTTGATGCATTTAACTTGATTGAGATCCATCATCTTTCTCTCGCGGATTTTTGCTACCTTGTATATGTCCTTTTCACCTTCTTTTGTCTCTAGTCTCTCATATAACTTATCATAGGCCTGTCCTCTTGCCTTACTCACAGCCTGCTTTGCATTCTTCTTAGCCTCTTTGTACTTAAGCATGTTGCTTGCGCTTCTATCATTATGCCAACTCTTGTAACACTCTTTCTTCTCCTTAATGGACTTTTGTACATCCTCATTCCACCACCAAGTGTCTTTATCTACAAGTTTCTTTCCCTTTGTCACACCGAACACCAAAACAGAAAATTCGTTGAGCATGGTTGACGTTCCCAAAACTAGTATAGCTATAGCAACTAGGGTCCTTCACGACCACCCTGACCAAAAACCTGGAAGAAACCTCCATCCTACGAGCTGAGCAATGCAAACTCGCCACCGCCGGCCGAAATGGCCCTGGTCGCCATTGAGCTCATAGCTCCGGTCGTTTTCTGCGGGGTTTAAGTGCACCATCACCTTCCTCGAGCTCCAGTGGTGCTTTACGGCCGCTTCGGGCATCGGGAGAAGCTTGGGATGCATTGGTCATTGACGGCGCCGCACCACCAATCGCCGCCGTTGATGCCGACCGGACTCCTGTCGATGGCGTGCTGCACAACCTTGTCCAGCCGCTAGGGCTTGGTCTGAGGAGCGTGTAGCGCGAAAAATCACCGAAAATGGTCCACCGTAGCCAGAGAAGGGCCTTCCACTGCCGCTGTCCGGCGCACGCTTGGGCGCCGGCGGGAGGTTGAAGACGACACTGTGTTGTGGGCCCCGGGTGTCAGCCGTTTAAACATTTCGGTTGTTCTTTTTCAGTTTTCCCTCCAAAACTTTAGAAGCCCATAACATTGGCTAGGAGTGTCCAAATCAAGTGAACCAAATTTTGTTGCATTCAGCTCTCTGGTTACTTTCCGTCAAAACATGTTTCACTCAATGAAAACCTTTATTTCTCCAGAATTAATTCTTCAAATTTTAAAATGTTGAGAATTTTAACTAGAGACCCCTTTAGTGTAAAATTCTGAAATTTTGACAGGATGTTCCTTGTAATATATCTGAGCCATCATAGAAATTTCAGGTCCATATGAGCTCATTTAGTCCACCTAATGGTGTGACTAAGGAAACTGGTCCAGAGAAAAAGAAAAATGTCCAGAAACATTTTTCAGAATTTCTCTGAACTTGTTTAGCTCATATCTTTTGCGAGGATTATCCAAATTAGATGAAACCAATTCAATTAGAACCATATGAAAATCTAGTTCCCAAAAAGTCATTGCTTGCTCCACAAAAATCCTTTGAAAACAATAAGAGCTCTAATTATGGCCAAATACACATTTATTTGTGCAGGGCTCAAATAGCTTTGCTTCAATTGAAATTTGGCCAAGTCTCTGTTTAGGTTGTCACAAAACCACAGTAAACATTTCAGAGTCAAAAGGGTTGTCTAGACATATTTATAGTCTTCACATTATCATGATAACTCAAATGCATTTAAATTGACACGCATCGTATTTTTCTTTTTCGTGTAGTCGCTAAGATCGAAGAAGATCCAGAGGTTCTACACTTCATTACTTGGAAGAACAATTAACTAACGATCATCAGCAAGGCAAGCTGTGGTTTGCATCAAACCATTTACAAAGTCTTATGTTTTGATCACTTTATGCATTTCCTAGAATTGTGCATTAGTCTTGATTGGAAACCCAAATGTATAGCCAAGAGAACCAGTGGTTTTGGGCTTAGGATCCAAAGCTCGAGTAGCCACTGCAATGCTAAAATGGTATAGGATTCGATACAAGTCGAGTAGTTGGAATTACTCGCGAGAATAGGCTAGAGGCACACTACTCGGTTAGAGATAGACAATTAATCACATGGCAAGAAAATGAGACCGAGCAGAGAGTAAGGGCAGCAGGACTTTGGGGCCTGGGTGCCATAGCTCTGCTTGTGTCAATTGAGGATGAGCCATGTGCGGGCCTGTTAAACAAGCTAGAACGGTACCGAAGACCTACCGGATATATGGGAACCGGGAAACTGATGTAATTTGGGTAGCGATCTGTTGAGGCATTGCTTGTCGTCCAGAGGGTAGGTTGAGAGCAGCGAGGTGTGAATCGGCTAGCAGGCACTGCGGATGCTCCTCGTAGAGACCTCCTACTTGGGACGATAGGACCAGTTCAACACTTGGCTAACTGATGAGAGGTTGTTTCGTATGACGTCTGTGGTGGTTGCTGTAGGCAATATCTAATACGGGCGTACGTGACGGGTTATTCGGCTAACCCTGTAGGTGTAAATCAATTATAATCGCCATCCCTGGCGGTCAGTGAGTACCACTTGTTCACGGTACCGTGACATAGAAAGAACAGTCTAGTGTCATGTTAAGATGTTGCTGGTTGAAAGCTTTACATTGTTTGTTAATGAAATGCTTTAGCTTAGAGCCAAATAAAGTTCTTTTCAACCTTAGGCAAAGCACGTGAGAGAAATGTGTTTCTTGTTTGATTGCGGCTTTCTTATGTATCTTGGCACAAGGTTCCCCACTAACTTGAGGCTAAACCTTGAAAGTACGAGTCAACTAATTAGGCGTGTCTTTTGTAACATACTTTTCTATTATACACTGCAAACCCAGCATGTAGAGTTTCATGTGTAGGTGAGACGGGTCAGTCTTGCTGAGCCATCGTGCTCACTGCTTGTGTTTGAAGCATTTGCGAGGTGCTATGAGGAGGAGGCTCCCAAGGAGGAGACGGACCCTCAAGAGGGAGCCACCGTCGAGTGGGAACCGTGCACGCCGCCGTGCTAGTGTATGCGGTGTGCTAGTGGAAATCACGTTCACGGGCTGAATGTGAGACCTTTTTCTTATTCTATGCCCATGAGAGTAGACTTAACGATATTTTGATGTAACTATGTTCATAAACAAGTTTTGTAATAAAATTTCACTTCCCCTTATTTATCGCCTTTTTATGTGTGTTATCCGGTGCTATCTTGTCAGGACCGTCAGGTCCTCACAATTATCCATCATTCTAATGAAATTCTCAGATACATATTAGGCATTCTTCAAATTTTGATTCAAACAATTTTGTAAAAATCTAAAAAAATCATAGAGGTTGGTATGATGACTAAAAAGTCTCATAGAAGAATGCACTCAAAATTAATGTATTATGCAAGATACAAAAATGACAAATAACCTATCTATTTGTTTTTCATGTTCTGACTAACTTTAAAGGTTTTTTCAAGTGAAATTAATGGGCACCTGTAATACTAAATCATATTACAAGAACTTGGAATTTGGGCTTTTATAAGCCCCTTTATTTTGATAAAAAATATTAATTAATTCTAAAGTTACTAAACTTTTTCACAGGTGGTTCTATATTAAAAACCGCCTGCGGTAACTGCCTCTTCATAGGTATGCTCTTCAGTTTCTTCTTCCTTTGCTTCATTTTTTATTTAGATTCCAATTTTAAATACTCAAACATGTATAGATTCTCCAAGTTAGTCCAAACTCGATGATTCTTTTTTTTATATTTTCAAAAATTAATATATATTAGATGGAACAAAAAGTTTAAAACTTATATAGGTAACATTTTTATGTTTTGGTAAATATAGCATTAATTTATATGCACATATTGTTCAGATTTTCATATCTTCTAAAAAATATATCTTCCACTGAGAGTTGGTTTGCATGAACATATCGTCATATTTGTACATGTATGAATTTTGTTGATTTTTTTAAAGCAATCAAACATGTCAAAATTCAAATTCTGCATTATTCTAATGAAATGCTCATACATATGAGCCATTATTTAAATTTTGAACACACATTGATTCAAACAATTTTGTAAAAAAATAAAAAAATCATACAGGTTGGTATGACGACTAAAAAGTCCCATAGAAAAATGCACTCATAAAATCAATGTATTATGCAAGATACAAAAATGACATATAACCTATTTATTTGTTTTTCATTTCTGACCAATTTCAAAGTTTTTTCCAAGTGAAATGTAATGTGCACCTGTAATACTAAATCATATTACAAGAACTTGGAATTTGGGCTTTTACAAGCCCCCCTATTTTGATAAAGAATATTAATTAATCCTAAACTTAGTAAACTTTTTTCACAAACAGTTCTATATTAAAAACCGCCTGCGATAACTGCCTCTTCATATGTCTGCTCTTCAGTTTCTTCTTCCTTTGCTTCATTTTTTATTTAGATTCCAATCTGGATACTAAAACATGTATAGATTCTGCAAATTAAGTCCAAACTCGATGATTCTTTTTCTATAATTTTTAATATATATACCAGATGGAATAAAAAGTTTAAAACTTATATAGGTAACATTGTTATGTTTTGGTAAATATAGCATTAATTTATATGTACATAATATTCAGATTTTCTTATCTCCTAAAATAAATGGATCTTCCACTGAAAGTTGGTTTGTATGAACATATTATCTTATTTACACATGTATGAATTTTGTTAATTTTTTATTGCAATCCAACATGTCAAAATTCAAATTATCCATCATTCTAATAAAATGCTCATATACATATGAGGCATTCATAAAATTTTGAACACACACTGATTCAAACAATTTTGTAAAAATCTGAAAAAATCGTAGAGATTGGTATGATGACTAAAAGTCCTATAGAAAAATGCACTCAAAAAATCAATGTATTATGCAATATACAAAAATGAAATAATATATTTATTTGTTTTTCATTTCTTACCAATTTCAAAGTTTGTTCCAAGTGAAATTTAATGGGCACCTGTAATACTAAATCATATGATAAGAACTTGGAATTTGGGCTTCTACAAGCCTCCCTATTTTGATCAAGAATATTAATTAATCCTAAACTTAGTAAACTTTCTTCCCAGGCGGTTCTATATTAAAAACCGCCTTCGATAACTGCCTCTTCATAGGTCTGTCTTCAGTTTCTTCTTCCTTTCCTTCATTTTTTATTTCGATTCCAATGTGGATACTCAAACATGTATAGATTCTGCAAAATAAGTCCAAACTTGATGATTCTTTTTTATATAATCTTTAATATATACTAGATGGAATAAAAAGTTTAAAACTTATATAGGTAACATTGTTATGTTTTGGTAAATATAGCATTAATTTATATACACATAATATTCAGATTTTCATATCTCCTAAAATAAATGGATCTTACACTGAAAGTTGGTTTGTATGAACATATTGTCTTATTTATACATGTATGAATTTTGTTAATTTTTTTATTGCAATCCAACATGTCAAAATTCAAATTATCCATCATTCTAATGAAATGCTCATATACATATGAGACATTCTTCAAATTTTGAACACACATTAATTCAAACAATTTTGTAAAATCTGAAAAATCATAGAGGTTGGTATTATGACTAAAAAGTTCCATAAAAAAATGCACTCACAAAATCAATGTATTATGCAAGATACAAAAATAACAAGTAACCTATTTATTTGTTTCTCATTTCTGACCAATTTCAAAGTTTTTTCTGTGAAATTTAATGGGCACCTATAATATTAAATTATATTACTAGAACTTAGAATTTGGGCTTTTACATGCCCCCCTATTTTGATCAAGAATATTAATTAATCCTAAACTTAGTAATTTTTTTCCCAAGCGGTTCTATGTTCAAAACCGCCTGCGATAACTGCCTCTTCATAGGTCTTCTCTTTAGTTTCTTATTTCTTTGCTTCATTTTTTTAGATTCCAATGTAGATACTCAAACATGTATAGATTCTGTAAATTAAGTCCAAACTTGATTATTCTTTTTTCTGTATTCTTTAATATATACCAGATGAAATAAAAAGTTTAACACTTATATAGGTAGCATTGTTATGTTTTGGTAAATATAGCATTAATTTACATGCACATAATATTCAGATTTTTATATCTCCTAAAATAAATGGATCTTCCACTAAAAGTTGGTTTGTATGAACATATTGTCTTATTTATACATGTATGAATTTTTAAATTTTTTTATTGTAATCCAACATGTCAAAATTCAAATTATGCATCATTCTAATGAAATGCTCATATACATATGAGGCATTCTTCAAATTTTGAACACACATTGATTCAAACAATTTTGTAAAGATCTGAAAAAATCATAGAGGTTTATATGATGACTAAAAAGTCTCATAGAAAAATGCACTCACAAAATTAATGTATTATGCAAGATACAAAATGACAAATAACATATTTATTTGTTTTTCATGTTCTAACCAATTTCAAAGTTTTTTCCAAGTGAAATTTAATGGTCACTTATAATACAAAATCATATTAAAAAACTTGGAATTTGGGCTTTTACAAGCCCCCCTATTTTGATCAAGAATATTAATTAATCCTAAATTTAGTAAAAGAATTTTACAAGCGGTTCTATATTAAAAATCGCATGCGATAACTGCCTCTTCATAGGTCTGCTCTTTAGTTTTCTCTTCATTTCTTCATTTTTTATTTAGATTCTAATGTAGATACTCAAACATGTATAGATTCTGCAAATTAAGTCCAAACTCGATGATTCTTTTTCTATAATTTTTAATATATACCATATAAAATAAAAAGTTTAAAACTTATATAGGTAACATTGTTATGTTTTGGTAAATATAGCATTAATTTATATGCACATAATATTCAGATTTTCATATCTCCTAAAATAAATGGATCTTCCACTGAAAGTTGGTTTGTATGAACATATTTTCTTATCTATACATGTATGAATTTTGTTAATTTTTTTATTGCAATCCAACATGTCAAAATTTTAATTATCCATCATTCTAATAAAATGCTCATATACATACCAGGCATTCTTCAAATTTTGAACACACATTGATTCAGACAATTTTGTAAAAATCTGAAAAAAATCATAGAGGTTGGTATGATGACTAAAAAGTCCCATAGAAAAAGGCACGCACAAAATCAATGTATTATGCAAGATAAAAAATGACAAATAACCTATTTATTTGTTTTTCATTTCTGACCAATTTCAAAAAAAATCCAAATGAAATTTAATGGGCACCTGTAATACTAAATCATATTACAAGAACTTGGAATTTGGGCTTTTGCAAGCCCCTCTGTTTTGATTAAGAATATTAATTAATACTAAATTTAGTAAACTTTTTCCAAGTGGTTCTATATTAAAAACCGTGTGCGATAACTGCCTCTTCATAGGTCTGCACTTCAGTTTCATCTTCCTTTGCTTCATTTTTTATTTAGATTCCAATATAGATACTTAAACATGTATAGATTCTGCAAATTAAGTCCAAACTCGATGATTCTTTTTTCTATAATTTTTAATATATACCAGATGGAATAAAAAGTTTAAAACTTATATAGGTAACATCATTATGTTTCGATAAATATAGCATTAATTTATATGCACATAATTTTCAGATTTTTCATATCTCCTAAAATAAATGGATCTTCCACTGAATGTTTGTTTGTATAAACATATTGTCTTATTTATACATGTATGAATTTTGTTAATTTCTATTGCAATACAACATAGCAAAATTCAAATTATCCATCATTCTAATTAAATGTGCATATATATATGAAGCATTCTTCAAATTTTGAACATGCATTGATTCAAACAATTTTGTAAAAATATGAAAAAGTTATAGAGTTTGGTATGATGACTACAAAGTCTCATAGAAATATGCACTAACAAAATAAATGTATTATGCAAGATACAAAAATGACAAATAACCTATTTATTTGTTTTTCATTTCTAAACAATTTCAAAGGTTTTTCCAAGTGAAATTTAATGGGCAATTATAATACTAAATCATATTACAAGAATTTGAAATTTGGGCTTTTATAAGACCGCTTTATTTTGATCAAGAATGTTAATTAATTGTAAACTTAGTAAAGTTTTTTCACAGGCATTTCTACATTAAAAACCGCCTGTGATAACTGCCTCTCATAGGTCTGCTCTTTAGTTTCTTTTTCCTTTGTTTCATTTTTTATTTAGATTCCAATGTAAATTATCAAACATGTATAGATTCTGCAAATTAAGTCTAAAGTCGATGATTCTTTTTTCTATATTCTTTAAAAATTAATATATATATATATATATCAGATGGAACAAAAAGTTTAAAACTTATATAGGTAACATTGTTATGTTTTGGTAAATATAGCATTAATTTATATGAACATATTATTCAGATTTTCATATCTCCTTAAAAAATGGATCTTCCACTAGAAGTTGGTTTGTATGAACATATTGTCTTATTTATACATGTATGAATTTTGGTAATTTTTTATTGCAATCCAACATGTCAAAATTCAAATTATCCATCATTCTAATGGAATGCTCATATACATCAAATTTTCAACACACATTAATTCAAACAGTTTTGTAAAAATCTAAAAAATCATAGAGGTTGGTATGATGACTAAAAAGTCCCATAGAAAAATACACTCACAAAATTAATGTATTATGCAAGATACAAAAATAACAAGTAACCTATTTATTTGTTTTTCATTTCTGACCAATTTCAAAGTTTTTTCTAAGTAAAATTTAATGGGCACCTGTAATATTAAATTATATTACAAGAACTTAGAATTTGGGCTTTTACATGCTCTCCTATTTTGATCAAGAATATTAATTAATCCTAAAATTAGTAAATTTTTTCCCAAGCGGTTCTATGTTCAAGACCTCCTATGATAACTGCCTCTTCATAGGTCTGCTCTTCAGTTTCTTCTTTCTTTGCTTCATTTATTTAGATTCCAATGTAGATACTTAAACATGTATAGATTCTGTAAATTAAGTCCAAACTTGATGATTATTTTTTTCTATATTCTTTAAAAATCTATAAATACCAGATGGAACAAAAAGTTCAAAACTTATATAGGTAACATTGTTATGTTTTGGTAAATATAACATTAATTTATATGCACATATTATTCAGATTTTCATATCTCCTAAAAAAATGGACCTTCCACTGAAAGTTGATTTGTATGAACATATTGTCTTATTTATACATGTATGAATTTTATTAATTTTTTAAATCAATCCAACATGTCCAAATTTAAATTATCCATCATTCAGTTATGGCGCCTCGTCGACGGTGCTGCAACCATTAAAATCTGAAACGCCTTTATAATAAGCAGTTGTCGCGCCCTTCCTCATCTTCCTCGCAGCGCCCTACCTCATATTCCTCGCAGCGCCCTTACATCTTCCTCGCTCTTCTCAACCATGGCGTTTGCAGGATCCTCGTCTCGCCTCCCCGTTGGTGATCATCAAGGCGGAAAATGCAAGCAGCCGTCGCTGGCGCTCCCGGAGTCAAGCGCTGGAGCCAAGCGACAACCTTCTGGTGGCCCGCCGGTGAACAACCAGGGAGCCAAGCTGCAACATTCTGGTGGCCTGCCGGTGAACCGCTCCCAATGGTCGTCTCTAGTCCTAGCGGTTCCGCCAGCACAGTTGGCGACCTAGAGTGACGAGGTCATGGTTAACGGCACCATGATCGAGACCACTGTCACATCCTCCAGCATCGGTGTCGAGCGCTTCCTTTTGCAGGTTCGCGGGAACAACTCGAGGCCCCTCATCGTAGGCCTGGACACAGAGTGGTACGACGTCAAGAACCCGGACGGGCGCAAGTCGTACAAGATGACCGTCCTGCAGCTCTGTGTGTTCCACCGCTGCCTCGTCTTCCATATCATTCACGCGGACTATGTCCCGGAGAGTGCATTGAAAAAATTCTTTGCCTATCGGCACAATAGATTTTCCGGCGTAAGTATCAGTAGCGATGTAAAGCAGTTACGCGAGGACTACGGCTTTGAGGTAGCAAATGTGGTTGAGCTCCGGGACCTCACCGTGAAGGTGCTGCACCAGTTGGAACTCATGTCGGCGTCGCTCAAGACCCTGGCGCTCGTGGTGATGAATGTGCACATCGATAAGGCGAAAGACATCAAGTGTGATAAGTGGGATAATGTGATGCTGTCGCCATAGTAGGTGGAGTATGCCTGCATCGATGTGTTTACCTCTTACGAGATTTGCGTGCTGCTGCTCTCCCGTCAGGCTTCCTTGCCATCTCCAGTCCGGGAGAAGTGCCCCTCACCAGGGTACGTCAGCACGGACTCCAGTGATGACAGGTAACATGGCTACAGATTGCCAGTCCCACGCGGTGATGATCTGCGCGTCATTGAGCACCTTAGCGGCTACCAGATATGCCCAGTTGTAAGGGCCTCAGTTTTTGACACTCATTTGCAGTGTTCATCACCACACCACACACCTCATTTGAGGAAGAATGATGAACACAAATAAAGAGCAAGTAACAATTATCAACATGCTCATTAGGGAACAAACTCACACATTGCAAAAGTGGTACTTCCCACATGTGATATAGATGGGCTGGACATATGAAAACTCCTACACTTTGCTAAGGATGTCCATGCCAAGTTCCACCCAAATTCAAAACCTTTTTGAGGTCATTTTGGGTATAGTTAGGAAGAGGGCAGTTTGAAACCATATTCAAATTCAAACTGTTTTCACCCACTGAATTTAAAAGTGGAAGGCATATTCTTGCTCAGCACATTTTTGTGAGCTCACACACCAATTTTCACTCCATTTGGAGTTGATCTTGACATGAGCTAAGGGGGAGAAATTCAAACTTTATTTGAATTTCAAACTGCACTTGTGCTGAAATTCATTCAAACCAAACCTCATTTGAACTTTGATCAATTCAAATGGCTCTTGGGTGAATAATTTGAATTGCCAAGGGTAGAATAGGGTTCACTGTTTACCACAGCTGTTAGGAATAAATTTCAGAGGTTAAAAGAGAAGTGGGACCCACATGTCAGCCTCTGCCTCAAAGCAAACCGACTGAACCACAGTTCAGTCGGTTCCCGGCAGCTGTGCGCGCGCGCCACCGAAGGGGGCAGCCGGCGCCAGCTCCTGCTGCGTGCCCCAAGCCGGAGACCAGCCGGCCGGGCTATTTATTCCCTCCCCGGCGTGCTTCAGTCACCATTTCCTCGAGCTGCCGACGCACACGACTTGTTTTTCCACTGCCATCGCCGCCGCTCGAGTTCCTGCTTGATCAAGCCGATCGCAGCCCCCTCTTTCCATTCCAAGGTCCCAGCAAGGTACTAGCAACCATCCTCCATCCTTCCCATTGATAGAAATCGATTGAAACCGAGTGATATCGGCTGTGCCGAAAGATCAAACTCGGAACTGGAAACCGCCGCACCTCGGGCTCTCGTGGACAGCCCAACCTGGGCGTTGTCACGCCCGAGCCAAGGCACCCTTGGACGCGCAAGTGATCGGTGCTGCTCATCCCCGAGCCATAGCTCGAGTGGTTGCTCACCGGCGGCGAATTTCCACTTTTCCCCTTTCTGTGTGCAGAACGACCCTCGGGTACGATTCTGTTTAATTCGTGCTCTAGAAAGGATTAGAGGGCCTCAGGCCACTCCCACACGAACTAGACACGGTGACGCACAAGTTGCCTTCACAACTCTGGGCCGGAGAACTTCTGTGCCCGGCGTAATTCAAGGTCTACTAATGGCGGAACGCACGGGGGGTATCGGGCGCACGGTGAGGACCTATTTCGGGCCTTCCCCGAGCTGCCCCGAGTTCATGTCGACCTTCTCTGAGGTCCACTGATGCTCCCCGACCGGTTTCCCAAGTAGCTGAGGCACTAGGAGCATCAGCCGACATGGCCGAAGTCGTTCCGATATGGCGGCTCGTCGCCGACCATGCTCCGGCCGTTGTCATGAGCAGCTGACCCTCGGATCATGTTCCCCAAGTAAAAGTAGGCAGGGGCGGCCAGAATCAAGAAGTTTGGAGCGGTACAGCAGCCAGCGGCGAGCTCTCCGGCGAGGTCCCTCGGCGGCGGAGCGCGGGTGTCGCGAGGTTGAAGAAGGGGGTGGACCCCAGCTGTCAGCGGCCGATATTTTGAATCGGGATCCGGCTGCGGCCGGGATCGGGTGTGCTGGCGCGCAAAAGCCTTGTGGGCCGCAGTGTGCTGTCGCTTCGGCGTGCGACGCGTGTCCCCTGGGCCCACGCGCGAGTTTAAACTTTTCCCCGATTTTCAGATTTCCTTCAAACTTCAAATCCTTATAACTTTGGCTAGAAAGCTCCAAATTGAGTGAACCAAATTTTGCTGGATTCAGCTCTCTGAGTACTTTCCAGAAAATCAAGTTTCACTTCATGAAATTCCCTAATTCTCCAGAATTAATTCCTTAATGTTTAAACTGTTAGGAATTTTAACTGGAGAATCCTTTTGCGGAAAATCCTGAAATTTTGCTGAGATGTTCACCAAAATATCATCGAGCTACCATAAAAATTTCAGATCCATTTGAGCTCATTTAGTCCACCTAATGGTGTGATTAGTAAAACTGTTCCAGAGAAAATAGAAAATGTTCAGAAACATTTTCAGGATTTTCTCTGAAATTGTTTAGCTCATATCTTTAGTTAGAGACTTCCAAATTAAGTGAGACCAACTCCATTAGAACCCTCTGAAAATCTAGTTTTCAGAAAGTCATAGTTTGTCTCATGAAAATCCCTAGAACACCCTAAGGGTTCCAATTAAGGTCAAGGACATAATTATTTGTGGAGGGCTCAAATGAGCTTTGCTGCAACTAAAACTTGACCAAGTCTTTGTTTAGGTTGTAACCAAGCCACAGTAAAAGTTTCACAGTCATTAGGTCTGTCTAGTAAGAGTTATAGGCTTCACAACTTCAAAGTTAATACAAAGGCCTCTAAATTAATACATACATTGTTCTTATCATGTAGTCGCTAAGATCGAGGAGGAACCCGAAGTCCTAGACTTCGTTACTCCGGAGGAACAGCTAGCCTACGACCAAGAGCAGCAAGGCAAGCCCCGGTTTGCATTAACCTTTTTACAAATATTTATTGTTTTGAGCACATCTTTGAATATTGTTCTTTGCATTAGAGTCTTGATTGGAAACCCAACTGCATAGCCAAGAAAACCATGGGTTGGGGTTTAGGATTGCAAACCCCGTTAGCTACTGCATTGCTAGGATAGAGTAGGATTCGGTACAAGTCGAGTAGTTGGAACTACTCGCGAGAATAGGCTAGAGGCACATTGCTCGGGTAGAGATAGCACATGAAACACATGGCAAGAAAATGAGACCGAGCGGAGAGTAAGGGCAGCAGGACTTTGGGGCCTGAGTGCTGTAGCTCCGCTTGTGTCGATTGAGGACCGAGCCGTGTGCGGGCCTGTTGAACAAGCTAGAACAGTACCGAAGACCTACCGGCTATATGGGAACCGGGAAACTGATGTAACTCGGGTAGCTGGGTGTTGAGGCATTGCCCGTCGTTCAGAGGGTAGGTTGAGAGCTCGAGGTGTAAATCAGCTGGCGGCACAGAGATGCGCGTGCAGGGACCTCTTGCTCGGGACGATGGGACCGGTTCAATATTTGGCTAACGGGTGAAAGGTAGTCGCGTACGGCGTCCGTGATGGTTGTTGTAGGCAACATCGAGTACGGGCGTACGTGACGGGTTGTTCGGGTAACCCTGCAGGTGTAAATCGATTATAATCGCCGTCCCTCGCGGTCAGTGAGTACCACTTGTTCACTGTACCGTGACGTAGAAAGAACAGGCTAGTTACATGTTAAAATGTTGCTGATTGAAAGTTGGATATTGATTGTTAATGATATGTTGTAGCTTAGTGCTAACTAAAGTTCTTTTCAACTTTGGGCAAGGTACATGAGAGAAATGCGTTTCTTGTTTGATTGCGGCTCTCTCATGTGCCTTAGCGTAAGGTTCTCCACAACCTGCTGCTAAAACTTGAAAGTAAGATTCTACTAATTAGGCGAGTCCTTGCAAATGATTTTTACCTCATGCAACCCATTACCCTCATGTAGAAGTTCCATGTTTAGGTGAGACGGGTCAGACTTGCTGAGCCTTCGTGCTCACTGCTTGTGTTTGAAGCTTTTGCAGGGTTCTATGAGGAAGGGACTCCCGAAGAGGAGACGGAACCCCAGGAGGGGAACCCCGTCGAGTGGGAGTCGTGCACGCCGCAGAGTTAGTGTGCGTGTGTGCTAGCAAGGACACGTTCGAGGGCTGAACGTGCACTTGATGCTTAGTCTACGCCCGCGAGTGTAGACTGAACTTATTTTGATGTAAACATGTTCATAAACTTGTTTATGTAATAAAATTTCCGCTTCCGCTTTGTACCTTTGACGTGTGTTATACGGTGTTGTGCAACGCAACACCCCTCGGCGTGATCCTGGCTCGACAGGACCCAAAGGGGTCGTGTCAGCGTGGTATCAGAGCTCGCTTGAGGTTTAACACAGTACAAAGGTCTCCCTTTTCAAAAATCCAGTGAGGAACGAGTTAGTAGCCCGTATAAGGATGTTATTAGTATATAGAAAGTGGCTTAGTAACCTATTTGTTATGTCGGAAAATCGTGCATCTCGGGACGTTCATGTCTTGGGGGGTGCACGTAAGCGCTGTCCACCAGTGCGCACAAGCTGAAGGGTGGAGCCCCACGGGTGGCAGGTAACCCGACCCGCTTTAGTATCTTCTACGACTCTTCATGTCGTTTGGGGTATTCGAGCAACGTCTGTCCCTGGCGTGCGTGGTGCAACATGGGAGACCCCGTCACGTGGTCTGAAACGTGAACACGTAACTCAGGGCGTGTTTGGCTTGAGAACATCCGGGCGAGTGATGACGGCCGGATGTACCAACTGTATGGATTCCGGGCTCGGTGTGCAGCCGAGTCTGATGATTTGTTGAATTTCTGCAGGTAGCCTTACCACGAAACGGTAGACGTGTAGTATCCGTGTGCGAGTGACGAGTAGTGCCACTGAAGTAACGACGCCGGCTAAGTCCGGTATAGGTTTTTCCTTTGTGAGGACGTAGTACCGACATAATCTGGTGACGCATCGACGTCACACCCAACAAAATGAACAACTTCATTTAAAATTTGAAGGTTTTGATCCAAAGTAGTAAAACTTGATGTAACTCCTTCCCTTGAACAGGATATTCAAAGCTAATAAGTTTTCAACTTATAGGATGTTAAGGACAGAGCACTCTGTTTTCAGCTAAATCAAGGCTGAAGTAATCAGAGGTTAGAGGTTGAGTTCTTTCGAGGTTGGGGTCGTATGATACATTTCTGGAAAGCTTTGGAGGAGCTTTACAACTTTTCTGTTGAGTTCCAGAGGTGTTTCGTCCCTTAACCACTCGAAAAATGCAGTAGAGTTGAAACTGTCCAGAAAACAGGACAGAGCAAAGACTCTCTGTAAACTCTCTGTAAATTAAGCATAACTTCCTGCTTAAAAATCCAAAAATAGGAAATGAGGTAGTTCTGGAAAGATTATGAGATGGGTTACAACTTTGTAACAGAAAGTTTTGTCAGATTAGGAACAGAATTAACTGGAATTCTTGGATCAAATCAGTACCTAAGGCAGGGAGGTGCTGTCCAATTGTTTCCAGAAATTCTGTTAACTTTGACATCTCATAACTGTTGAACCAGAGCAGATCTTAGGCCAACCAAATACTTTCTGGAAAGCTATTGAAGTTAACTTTAACTTTGATGTTGAGCTCCAGGACTGGTTTTGCTTTTAACCTGGCCTAAATCAGATTAATATGGGAACTGGTCAGGGCTGTCATGGGAACAGCAGATCAGCAGTCAAATTTGTTTAAAAATTTGAACTATGTTTCCAAGTGTTAAGGGTTCAATGACATATCTTATGTTATAACTCAATGGTTTACTGTTTAAATAAATATTTGACATTTCTCAAATATATTTTTACAGATGGCAGCAGATAAACGGTTGGAGAACGGGTGGGTAGTTTCCCACTGCTCTGACCGTAGCGGCTACCCGGGAGCATTGTGGCTAATGCTCCAATATTTCGGGTACAACCAGATGCCGCAATACTTCGCCAAGGAAGAAGGCGAAGAGGGGAACAAGACGTGGACGATCCATGTCGAGGTTCCTGCAGGGCCTACGCCACCCGGTTGGGTGCCATTCACCGTCACGGTGAGAGGAAGACAACCGGAAGGGATGTGGCAAGTGGCAGCCCGTGACACTATGTCACGTTTCTGCCAACTACACGTGCAGGCTATGGAGGGAACTCCATACGCACTCGTTCCGGTGGAGGGACGAGCTCAGCATGTGTGGGAAGAGAGGTACCTAGAGGCAACAAACCCGAGTTGCCCAAGGTACAACCCCGCGGAGGCAAATCTCAGCCTCCAAATGAGGGCGGGAAACGCTGTGATGGACAGCCAAGCTGTTCATACGGAGCATCTCGCCACCAAGCTCAAGGAGAGCACAAGCCGTGGAGATCATTTTGAGAGTGCTCACAGTGCACTCCGCAATGTGCTCCTTCCGACGATCAAGCGACTGAATGAACAACACAATCAGTTGCGTCGTCTGAAGAAGGCAAAGAAGAAGAGCCGTGTTGACATTGCGGCGTTGCAAGAGCTGGTGCAGACCCTAACCCAGCAGAATGAGGACCTTGCTCAAGAGCGGGACGACGCTATTGAGGAAGGACAAGGCTGGGAAGAGGACTACAACCAGGCTATGGACGAGGTGCATGCATTGCAGGACCTCGTGCCCCCGGTATTGGGCGTACCGGTAGTCTTGGGTCTTCCAGCAATGGGAGAACCCGGAATGGGAGAAGAGGTGGTAGATCCAGAGCCACCAGCAGAGGTACCGGAGGAGGACGACCCACAGGAGGTCGAGTTCTACTCCGAGTAGGGGGTTACGGTTGCCAAGTAGGGCAGCTAGGGTAGCGTAACCCAACTTTTGTAATCGGTGACATGTCGTGTAGACAGTAGCGTATGTATAGGTAGTGACGGCATGAGCACGACTTCTCGGAGGTCCGAGAATAATGTATCTTGTATAAAGTTTATGCTTTATCAATATATGTGAATGTTGTGCAAGTTAGTCATGCGTCGCTTCAATACTTACTGCTGTTTATGGAATTTTGAGTAAGACATGTGCTAATTGCTGCTGTGTTGAATTTCAGAATGACGCGTACTCGTGCCAACCCTGATGTTGGAGGTACTAGCCAAGGGGGAGAGACCTCCCAACCGCCTCCCGAGGACTCCTCGGGACAGCAGCAGCAACAGCAACAGCAAACACCGCCACCGCCACTGCCAACAGTTACATTGGCCGACATCGTCGCGGCAATGGCGGGTTCACATCAGCAGCATACAGAGCTGCTGCAAACGTTAATTGCGAATACGTCTCGCCCAGAGAGACGTCAAGATCGTGAGGAGCGCCAACAGAGCTCCTACTCCGACTTCCTGGCGACTCATCCCCCTGTATTCTCAAGGGCGGATGAACCACTTGACGCGGACAACTGGCTCCGCGCCATAGAGATGAAGTTCGGGCTGCTCCAAATCAGCGAGCAGCGCAAGACTCAGTTCGCGGTCCAGCAGCTCCAAGGATCCGCGAGCGCGTGGTGGGCCAACTTTTGTGCTTCACAACCCACCGACCGAGTGATGACCTGGGCGGAGTTTCGGACGGCCTTCCGGGCCTATCATATACCGCCCGGTTTGATGAAGAGGAAGACGCAGGAATTCCTACACCTGCAACAAGGGAGCCGGAACGCGCTGGAGTACTCCAGAGCGTTCAACGATCTCGCACTCTACGCGTCGTATCACGCAGATACGGACGAGAAGCGGCGGGACCACTTTTACCAGGGGCTTAACCCGCTCCTGAAGGACAAGCTGGCGATGTTCAATCGCGGCAGCCTCAACGACATAATTGATGCTGCGATTGTTCAGGAAGACTCCGGCAAGGAGTTGGCGGCGGCAGAGCGAAAGCGAAGCGCGCCACAGAGCAGCGGAGAAGGAGGCGGTCCTTCTCAGAAGTTTCGGATGGTGAATCGCCCACCATCAGGTCCGCGCTGGCAGCCACCACAGCGGTCGATGCCGTTCCGCGGTCGGCCGTATTCTTCACCGGCATGCCGGCCGGCACTGCCAGCACCACCGCAACAACAGCAGCAACAGCGGGCGATGCCGCGTGCGTTTGCACCTCCGCAACGCATGCCGGGCTTTCGTCCACCAAGTACTCCACCAGCAGCGGCCACATGTTACAAGTGTGGTCGTCCAGGACACTTCGCGAGCAGTTGCCCGGAGAGGCAAGGCGGCGGAGTGGTACCACAGTTTCCGGGGAGGAATCAACCCCGGAACCCTACTAATGCGCGGCGGGCAAACCCTAGGCCCGGGACTGTCCACCAGCTTGCCATTGAGGACGTGCCGGAGGGCGAGCCAATCCTTGCGGGTATGTTCCAACTCCACCAGCATCCCGCTATAATACTATTTGATTCAGGCGCCACGCATAATTTTATTAGCCAAGCTTTCATTGCTAAACACAGCTTGCCAATACTACCCACCGATAGTCCATATTTAATTTGTTCACCGGGTGGGAAGATTTCAGCAAGCGTAATGGTCTCCAAAGCACCATTATGCTTAGCGGGTAGAGTGTACCCCACGTCTCTCATTATCTTAGAGGGACAGAAGGTCGATGTCATCCTAGGGATGTCGTGGTTAACCCGCCACGGCGCTGTTTTAGACACCGTCCTCCGAGTCGTGCACTTAAACTCAGGAGTGCACGGTTCTCACTCATTATTTCTGGACAGTCCAGAAATAAAACTTCCAAGTGTCTATCAAGCCACAACCATCAGATTGGAAGACATTCCAGTGGTCCGAGAGTTCCCTGATGTATTCCCGGATGATTTGCCGGGGATGCCACCCGATAGAGAGGTGGAGTTCAAGATTGAACTTGCACCGGGAACCATGCCAATATCCCGAAGGCCGTACAAGATGGCGCCCAAGGAGTTGGCGGAACTGAAGACTCAGCTCACGGACCTTCTGGAGAAGGGTTTTATTAGGCCGAGCTCCTCGCCATGGGGCTGTTCGGCATTATTTGTCAAAAAGAAGGATGAAACGTTGCGGCTTTGCGTGGACTACCGTCCATTAAATGCCGTAACCATCAAGAACAAGTACCCGTTGCCACGGATCGACATGTTGTTTGATCAGTTGGTCGAAGCAAAGGTCTTTTCCAAGATGGATTTAAGATCCGGGTACCATCAGATTAAGATCAGGGCTGAGGACATTCCAAAGACAGCTTTTTCGACAAGGTACGGACTTTATGAGTACCTGGTCATGTCCTTTGGCCTCACCAATGCTCCAGCTCACTTCATGTATTTAATGAACTCGGTGTTCATGCCGGAGCTGGACAAGTTTGTCGTGGTCTTCATCGACGACATCCTGGTATACTCCAAGTCGGAGGAAGATCACAAGAAACATCTGCGTATAGTCTTGCAACGGCTGCGGGATCACAAGTTATACGCAAAGTTCAGCAAATGCGAGTTTTGGATATCGCAAGTGCCTTTCCTCGGGCATATCATCTCAGCGGAGGGTATCGCTGTGGACCCGAGCAAAATCACGCAAGTGCTGAATTGGAAATCCCCGAGAACTGTTCATGAGGTACGGAGTTTCCTCGGACTCGCGGGATATTATCGGAGGTTCATTCCGAACTTCTCGAAGATTGCCAGGCCAATGACAGAGCTGCTGAAGAAGGCTACCAAATATGTTTGGAGTCCAGCATGTGAAGCAGCATTCAAGGCTTTAGTCAAGCACCTGACATCAGCACCGGTTTTGGCGCAGCCAGACACAACAAAACCGTTCGATGTGTACTGCGATGCATCCGGCATTGGGCTCGGATGTGTGCTGATGCAAGACCGAAGAGTGGTCGCGTATGGATCACGACAGCTTAGGAACCATGAGCAAAATTATCCAACTCACGATTTGGAGCTCGCTGCCGTGGTACTTGCACTGAAAATGTGGAGGCACTACCTACTCGGTAACCTCGTACATTTATATACCGACCACAAAAGCCTCAAGTACATCTTCACTCAGAAGGAGCTGAACATGAGGCAACGAAGATGGTTGGAACTGATAAAGGATTACGAGATAGAGATCCATTATCATCCGGGCAAGGCAAACGTTGTGGCAGACGCGCTAAGCCGCAAGTCACACGTCAATAATCTGACCATCACACCGTTGGAAGAGAGCGAACCACCACTACATGTGATTCCACATGGAGCTCTCTACAACCTAGCTTTGATCCCCACCATCCGTGAAGAGATAGCGGCAGCCCAGAAGAATGACAAGGGCATGTCACATTTGCGGAGACGTGTAGACAGTGGGGAGTTGAAATGTTTCCGGAAGGACGGAGACGGCGTCTTATGGTTCAAGGACCGGATCGTCGTACCCCGAAACCCGGAGTTAAGGAAGAGAATCTTTGATGAAGCTCACTTATCAAAGTTTTCTATTCACCCCGGCAGCAACAAGATGTATCAAGAACTCAGAAGCAAGTTTTGGTGGACACGGATGAAGCGAGAGACGGCAAAATACGTGTCCGAGTGTGATACATGTCGACGGGTGAAGGCAGACCACATGCGGAAACCGGGACTGCTGCAACCACTGGGCATTCCTGCCTGGAAGTGGGAGGACGTGAGCATGGATTTCGTCGTCGGTTTACCCACCACCTTACAGAAACATGATTCTGTGTGGGTGATCGTCGATCGGCTCACCAAAGTTGCCCATTTCATCCCGGTCAACACCAACTATAACGCCAAGAAGTACGCTGAACTGTACATCTCACGGATCCTATGCTTATACGGCGTACCCCGTACCATCGTATCGGACCGGGGCACTTTATTTGTGTCCCGTTTTTGGGAGCAGCTACACGCTGCCCTGGGGACGAAGCTGATCCGTAGTTCAGCCTACCACCCGCAGACGGATGGGCAAACGGAGCGGGTAAATCAAATCCTAGAAGACATGCTACGAGCTTGCGCTATCGACCACGGCAAGAATTGGGATGATCACTTGCCATTAGCCGAGTTCTCGTACAACAATGGGTACCAAGCCAGCATCAAGATGGCGCCCTACGAGGCGCTATACGGCAGGAAATGCCGCACACCACTGAACTGGTGTGAATCTGGCGAGAGGGTTACCTTCGGGACTGATCTTGTCAACAACGCGGAAGAAAAGGTTCGATTAATTCAAGCGAACCTAAAAGCCGCTCAATCCCGACAGAAACAGTATGCGGACCGGAGGAGGCGCCCATTACAATTCGAAGTTGGAGATCACGTATACCTACGAGTGTCTCCAATGAAGGGCGTAAACAGATTTGGGGTGAGAGGAAAGTTAGCACCCCGATTCATCGGTCCATTCCAGATTACCGAAAGATGTGGATCGGTGGCATACCGGCTAAGATTACCAGAAGCACTTTCCGGTGTGCACGACGTCTTTCACATTTCCCAGCTGAGGAAGTGTCTCAAGCTATCAACTACCGTTCAGCTGGAAGACATTGAAGAACTGCAACCGGATCTCACCTATCGGGAGGAACCGGTGCAGATTATTGATGAAAAGGCCCGAACCACACGCAACCGTACGTTGTGGTTCTACAAGGTTCTATGGAGTAATCACTCCATGGACGAAGCGACATGGGAGAGCGAAGAATTCCTTCGCACTAACTACCCCGACTTTTTCACGTCGCATATTCGGTAATTTTCCACCGTCCTCTCTCTCATTTCACCTTATAATCTCGGGACGAGATTCTTTTAAGGGGGGAGGAATGTAAGGGCCTCAGTTTTTGACACTCATTTGCAGTGTTCATCACCACACCACACACCTCATTTGAGGAAGAATGATGAACACAAATAAAGAGCAAGTAACAATTATCAACATGCTCATTAGGGAACAAACTCACACATTGCAAAAGTGGTACTTCCCACATGTGATATAGATGGGCTGGACATATGAAAACTCCTACACTTTGCTAAGGATGTCCATGCCAAGTTCCACCCAAATTCAAAACCTTTTTGAGGTCATTTTGGGTATAGTTAGGAAGAGGGCAGTTTGAAACCATATTCAAATTCAAACTGTTTTCACCCACTGAATTTAAAAGTGGAAGGCATATTCTTGCTCAGCACATTTTTGTGAGCTCACACACCAATTTTCACTCCATTTGGAGTTGATCTTGACATGAGCTAAGGGGGAGAAATTCAAACTTTATTTGAATTTCAAACTGCACTTGTGCTGAAATTCATTCAAACCAAACCTCATTTGAACTTTGATCAATTCAAATGGCTCTTGGGTGAATAATTTGAATTGCCAAGGGTAGAATAGGGTTCACTGTTTACCACAGCTGTTAGGAATAAATTTCAGAGGTTAAAAGAGAAGTGGGACCCACATGTCAGCCTCTGCCTCAAAGCAAACCGACTGAACCACAGTTCAGTCGGTTCCCGGCAGCTGTGCGCGCGCGCCACCGAAGGGGGCAGCCGGCGCCAGCTCCTGCTGCGTGCCCCAAGACGGAGACCAGCCGGCCGGGCTATTTATTCCCTCCCCGGCGTGCTTCAGTCACCATTTCCTCGAGCTGCCGACGCACACGACTTGTTTTTCCACTGCCATCGCCGCCGCTCGAGTTCCTGCTTGATCAAGCCGATCGCAGCCCCCTCTTTCCATTCCAAGGTCCCAGCAAGGTACTAGCAACCATCCTCCATCCTTCCCATTGATAGAAATCGATTGAAACCGAGTGATATCGGCTGTGCCGAAAGATCAAACTCGGAACTGGAAACCGCCGCACCTCGGGCTCTCGTGGACAGCCCAACCTGGGCGTTGTCACGCCCGAGCCAAGGCACCCTTGGACGCGCAAGTGATCGGTGCTGCTCATCCCCGAGCCATAGCTCGAGTGGTTGCTCACCGGCGGCGAATTTCCACTTTTCCCCTTTCTGTGTGCAGAACGACCCTCGGGTACGATTCTGTTTAATTCGTGCTCTAGAAAGGATTAGAGGGCCTCAGGCCACTCCCACACGAACTAGACACGGTGACGCACAAGTTGCCTTCACAACTCTGGGCCGGAGAACTTCTGTGCCCGGCGTAATTCAAGGTCTACTAATGGCGGAACGCACGGGGGGTATCGGGCGCACGGTGAGGACCTATTTCGGGCCTTCCCCGAGCTGCCCCGAGTTCATGTCGACCTTCTCTGAGGTCCACTGATGCTCCCCGACCGGTTTCCCAAGTAGCTGAGGCACTAGGAGCATCAGCCGACATGGCCGAAGTCGTTCCGATATGGCGGCTCGTCGCCGACCATGCTCCGGCCGTTGTCATGAGCAGCTGACCCTCGGATCATGTTCCCCAAGTAAAAGTAGGCAGGGGCGGCCAGAATCAAGAAGTTTGGAGCGGTACAGCAGCCAGCGGCGAGCTCTCCGGCGAGGTCCCTCGGCGGCGGAGCGCGGGTGTCGCGAGGTTGAAGAAGGGGGTGGACCCCAGCTGTCAGCGGCCGATATTTTGAATCGGGATCCGGCTGCGGCCGGGATCGGGTGTGCTGGCGCGCAAAAGCCTTGTGGGCCGCAGTGTGCTGTCGCTTCGGCGTGCGACGCGTGTCCCCTGGGCCCACGCGCGAGTTTAAACTTTTCCCCGATTTTCAGATTTCCTTCAAACTTCAAATCCTTATAACTTTGGCTAGAAAGCTCCAAATTGAGTGAACCAAATTTTGCTGGATTCAGCTCTCTGAGTACTTTCCAGAAAATCAAGTTTCACTTCATGAAATTCCCTAATTCTCCAGAATTAATTCCTTAATGTTTAAACTGTTAGGAATTTTAACTGGAGAATCCTTTTGCGGAAAATCCTGAAATTTTGCTGAGATGTTCACCAAAATATCATCGAGCTACCATAAAAATTTCAGATCCATTTGAGCTCATTTAGTCCACCTAATGGTGTGATTAGTAAAACTGTTCCAGAGAAAATAGAAAATGTTCAGAAACATTTTCAGGATTTTCTCTGAAATTGTTTAGCTCATATCTTTAGTTAGAGACTTCCAAATTAAGTGAGACCAACTCCATTAGAACCCTCTGAAAATCTAGTTTTCAGAAAGTCATAGTTTGTCTCATGAAAATCCCTAGAACACCCTAAGGGTTCCAATTAAGGTCAAGGACATAATTATTTGTGGAGGGCTCAAATGAGCTTTGCTGCAACTAAAACTTGACCAAGTCTTTGTTTAGGTTGTAACCAAGCCACAGTAAAAGTTTCACAGTCATTAGGTCTGTCTAGTAAGAGTTATAGGCTTCACAACTTCAAAGTTAATACAAAGGCCTCTAAATTAATACATACATTGTTCTTATCATGTAGTCGCTAAGATCGAGGAGGAACCCGAAGTCCTAGACTTCGTTACTCCGGAGGAACAGCTAGCCTACGACCAAGAGCAGCAAGGCAAGCCCCGGTTTGCATTAACCTTTTTACAAATATTTATTGTTTTGAGCACATCTTTGAATATTGTTCTTTGCATTAGAGTCTTGATTGGAAACCCAACTGCATAGCCAAGAAAACCATGGGTTGGGGTTTAGGATTGCAAACCCCGTTAGCTACTGCATTGCTAGGATAGAGTAGGATTCGGTACAAGTCGAGTAGTTGGAACTACTCGCGAGAATAGGCTAGAGGCACATTGCTCGGGTAGAGATAGCACATGAAACACATGGCAAGAAAATGAGACCGAGCGGAGAGTAAGGGCAGCAGGACTTTGGGGCCTGAGTGCTGTAGCTCCGCTTGTGTCGATTGAGGACCGAGCCGTGTGCGGGCCTGTTGAACAAGCTAGAACAGTACCGAAGACCTACCGGCTATATGGGAACCGGGAAACTGATGTAACTCGGGTAGCTGGGTGTTGAGGCATTGCCCGTCGTTCAGAGGGTAGGTTGAGAGCTCGAGGTGTAAATCAGCTGGCGGCACAGAGATGCGCGTGCAGGGACCTCTTGCTCGGGACGATGGGACCGGTTCAATATTTGGCTAACGGGTGAAAGGTAGTCGCGTACGGCGTCCGTGATGGTTGTTGTAGGCAACATCGAGTACGGGCGTACGTGACGGGTTGTTCGGGTAACCCTGCAGGTGTAAATCGATTATAATCGCCGTCCCTCGCGGTCAGTGAGTACCACTTGTTCACTGTACCGTGACGTAGAAAGAACAGGCTAGTTACATGTTAAAATGTTGCTGATTGAAAGTTGGATATTGATTGTTAATGATATGTTGTAGCTTAGTGCTAACTAAAGTTCTTTTCAACTTTGGGCAAGGTACATGAGAGAAATGCGTTTCTTGTTTGATTGCGGCTCTCTCATGTGCCTTAGCGTAAGGTTCTCCACAACCTGCTGCTAAAACTTGAAAGTAAGATTCTACTAATTAGGCGAGTCCTTGCAAATGATTTTTACCTCATGCAACCCATTACCCTCATGTAGAAGTTCCATGTTTAGGTGAGACGGGTCAGACTTGCTGAGCCTTCGTGCTCACTGCTTGTGTTTGAAGCTTTTGCAGGGTTCTATGAGGAAGGGACTCCCGAAGAGGAGACGGAACCCCAGGAGGGGAACCCCGTCGAGTGGGAGTCGTGCACGCCGCAGAGTTAGTGTGCGTGTGTGCTAGCAAGGACACGTTCGAGGGCTGAACGTGCACTTGATGCTTAGTCTACGCCCGCGAGTGTAGACTGAACTTATTTTGATGTAAACATGTTCATAAACTTGTTTATGTAATAAAATTTCCGCTTCCGCTTTGTACCTTTGACGTGTGTTATACGGTGTTGTGCAACGCAACACCCCTCGGCGTGATCCTGGCTCGACAGGACCCAAAGGGGTCGTGTCACCAGTCTGTCCCAACTTGAAGCGCAAATGGAAATGGGAAGATATCAACTCCATCCAACGTCATGTTGTGGAAGTTGGTCTCTCCAATTCCGAAATACATAGCAATAAGAACAAGAGACGGCACCATCGAATGGCAAGGAACCATGGCTACATGTGATAACTCCTCGACATGATTTCATATTAGTTATTCTGTTCTAAACTCAAAGCTATATTCTTTAATTTTTGTAGACAATGTATGTGGACTGGATGTTTGTGTGGTACCCTTAATAGCCTCTTCTGAAATACTTTATTGGATGGATGTGCCCATGGTAATCCTAGTTTGTTTTCCTCTTACTTAACCAGATGTTACCGTGGGTTTGTCCTATGTTACTGTTCTCATTAATCCCAAACTTGGTAAACTTAGTAAAGTTTTTTCACAGGTGGTTCTATATTAAAAACCGCCTATGATAATACATCTTCGTGGGTGGTGTTTAATTCATCTTCACGGAGGGAGGAGGGTTGCACGCCGGTTGCACTTCTCTGCACCACCGTACCGGACGCAATTAAGTTCTCCTCGGCTCTTCATCCTTGGGCCACTTGTCTCCCTTTGTCAACAATGGAGGACACTGCTTTTATCTCGCCCGTCTCTTCACCACCGGCCGCATTTAAGTTCTCCGCACCTCCTCCTCCTTGGGCCACACGTTTCCCTTCCGTCCAACTCCAGCCACTCTCTCTTTTTTCATAAGCAGTTCTATATTAAAAATCGCATGCGATAATACATTTTTGCAGGCGGTGTTTAATTCATCTTCGAGGAGGGAGGAAGGTCTCTCACGCCGGTCGCACTTCTCTGCACCACCATATCGGCCGAAATTAAGTTCTCCACAGCTCTTCCGCCTTGGGCCGCTCGTCTCCTTTTGTCCAAAATGGAAGACACTGCTTTTATCTCGCCCGTCTCTTCACCACCGGCCACAATTAAGTTCTCCGCACCTCCTCCTCCTCGGGCTACGTGTTTCCCTTCCGTCCAACTCCAGCCGCTCTCTCTTCAAACCCTTAGCGATCGACCAACTCCAGTGTGACCGCTGCCTGCCGTCCACTATTCACCGTCGTCGTCATTGCCGTCACTACTTCCTCCTATTGTACGTCATCGTCATCGTTCATGGCTGGGAACTTTGTTAACGACTTCACGCGTGGCCGACTCAAGGAGGAGCGCTTGGTGTGGCGCAAGAATCACCCCCATGTATGTACATATGGCACACCGGTCGCTCTGTAGTTTTCCTTTTCCGTCTTGTTTGTTTTTCGTATTTTCAATTTCATGGCTCGCCATTTACGTCACTTGTTGTCCAATTTCTCTACGTAGTGTTTCTCTGCGAAGCCTGAGTCGGGAGACTAAATGAAGTGGCAGTGCATCGTCCCCGGTAAGGAAGGGGTAAGTCATGAAGAATAAGCACAATCCAGTATAACCATCATCCCTTTATTAATGAATTTCCTTTGTAGACTGACTGGGAAGGTGGTTACTACCCACTGACAATATCTTTCTCGGAGGACTATCCCTTGGTACCTCTGAGATGCGCCTTTCCACCTTGTTTCTTCCACCCGAATGTCCATCGCTTGTGATTTATCTGCCTTGGGGTTCTTATCAAGAGATTGTAAGATAGACTTATTTTGCTCAAGTAATTAGTAATTGTTGCTGAACTTATTTGAAGTGGTTTATTATGTTGCTTAAATTGATATTTCGTAGGGTTGGTGTCCTAGTATTAATGTCAGAATTTTACTACTTGAAGTTCGGTATTTGCTTCATCAGCCTAATGCGCCCGATGTTGAAAATGATTGCTATAATCCACTTATCAAGGTTAGTAACTCTGTGCTAGTGAGAAACCTAGGTTCTATATCATTCCTCATTCGACATTTGTCAATTTAAAGAATGGCAATGTTATTTTTTGGATCCAGAGGAATATAAGAGACGTGTTTGGGAGCAAGCTCGACGGGACAGTTTAGATCGATCGATGGGAGCTTCATAGGAATAAAAGTCTGAAATGTATAGTTTAGAGGGCACGCAATGTGTATAAACTATGAAATATTCATTGAGTTGCAAATGTTTATCTCTAAATTGCAATATGATTATGGTTCTATATGTTCATTGTGGCAACGATGCACATTTATTATCTCTGCACGCGAGACAAATATACTAGAACGGACATAATTTAAATATTTTTCACAGGCGGTGTTTAACTAAGAGCCGCCTGTGAAATGTGTGCCTATATAAGGCCACCTAGAAATAACATTATTTAAACATTTTTCAAAGCGTTGTTTAACTAAGAGCCGTCTGTGAAATTGTGCCTATATTAGGCCGCTCATGCGGTTCTAAATTACAATTTACAAACCTCCTGCACTAATACATCTTCATAGGTGGTGTTTCACAAAGAGCTGCCTGTGAAAATCTGCGCCTATATAAGGCCACTTGGTCTCCTCGAAAAAAACCAACCCTGGAGATTTTACTTAGACGCCATCAAGCTGCCAAAATATTCCTTTTCCGCTAAAACCCTCGCCGCCGAGCTTAATCCTCGCCGTCCTTGCCGCCGAGATTCGTCCTCGCCGCCGAGCTTCATCGTCGTTGCCATCTATGTACGTTTGCCTCTTTCCTCCCTTCTCTCCCTCCGCCCTTCTCTGTCCCCCACGCCACCTCCTTCCCTCCCCCCTCCCCGTGCCACCTCCCTCCTCGCCCTCGCCGCCAGCCGAGTGTCGTCCTCGCCCTTGCCGCCGCCTCCCTCCTCCCTTTTTTGTATCTCTCCAGCACCATCGCCGCCGCACCCTCGCGCCTTAATCCTCCCCGCGCCGCCTCCTCCTTCCCGGCATCTACCCCCACCGTCCCCCACCGTCGACGCTCTCCAAATGCGTCGAGCCCCCCTTTAGATTGTTTAGATTACTTGTTTAGATACCTTGACAATTGCTTAGATTAATTGTTTAGATTTTGTTTGAAGGTGGACAAGAGATCAAATTGTTTAGAGAGCAAATTAATTGTTTACATCAGAAAGCAAAGCAAATTTAGCTCAATTGTTTCTTCTACATTTTCTGTGTGTGTTCATACCGGCACCAATTAGTTGTTTAGAATAGTTGTGTTAAAGGAGATAATATTTTTGTGCTAACAGGTAGTCCATGTTGTCTTTGTAATCACTGAGTACTATAACAGGGATACATGTTGTCTTTGTAAGTCCACCATGTTCACTCTATTTTATATATTAGGATGTGATTTTACATATTAGGATGTCTTTGTAATCACTGAGTACTATAACAAGAAACCCCTTCTGTTGCTTTTCAAGTTCTAACATGGAAAGCCCTAAGAAGAATACTGGTGCTAGTAGAAACAATAAAGCCGATGATGTTGAGTTTAGTGACTCCAGCAGTTCAAGCTCGTACCATAGTCCATCGGATCCTTTTCTAAATATAAAAATTAAAAAGACTTAGAGGATCTCGACCCAGAATATGATCCTGCCGGCGAGGTATGGATCACGAATCTTAACTCCAGCAGTTTAAGTTAATGTTGATTGTCAAGTATATGAAGGCTTATAATTCTTTTCTACCTACATTAATTGCCAAGACAACGACGAGGTGACTTCCTCTCCTAAAACCGTAGAAGGTTCTCCAATGGTTGAATCCTCAAATTCAGGCAAGCGAAAACGAGGGCAACGAGGTCCCAATAAGGGTCCATTGAACCGCATCATATACATAACAAGTGTCGGTTCAGGTGGGTTTCCCCAAGAACCACTGGATTGTCACACCCGGTTTGTCCCAAAGAACAACCGAGTTAATATCACATGTATGCCAGGATCATTCTCTCATACATGTGATGACAAATAGTGAAGCATCATTTATTACAAGCCAAGTGTTCAAATATAAATAAGTCTTACATAGCATACGTCTCGATGGACGGGGGATTCCGTGAATCTAGAATCCTTCTTCGGGTCCAAAGTCTTGGTCATTGAACACCACATCATCCCCTTGACCTGAGCAGCAATTTAAACCAACAGAAAAGCAAGTTTGAGTACCGTTGGTACTCACCAAGTGTGGGAAAGTTATGTCATGCATGGCTAGATCAAGGAGAGGTTGAACTCTTGTTTAAGCACTACGCAATTAATACCTATCACCTTAGCTTATTTAGCACCTACATTACTATATAGGTGAAATGGTCCCAATCCCTCAACCCATCATCAATATCAAGTAAACATAGTCTCATCTCCAATGTTAAGCTTCCCGCTTAACATCCTCAACTTCCCAATCCATCATCCTCTAATCACGAATAACCCTAAATCCAAGTAAACATAGTCTCATCTCCAATGTTAAGATTCCCGCTTAACATCCTCAACTTCCCAATCCATCATCCTCTAATCATGAATAAGTCCAAGCCGCTCTTGACCGTGAGCACGGCTGTCATGACAGTTTTGACTCTGCAGAGTTTGCACCACTGTACCCACATGTAGTGATTTCATCCCCCGTTGCCGGGTGGACTAAAAGAACCTCCATTATGCCAGTGGTCGTGAACCACGTTCACACTTCCCAGGTGTGTAGCCAGGAGATCATTACGAGGCCTTTACAAAGGGATTCCCGACGAGCGTGGGCCCACTGAGGTTTCACCCCTAACAGCATACAAGAGGCTCCAACCCCGCTGTAGTGGCCCCCTCTTGAGCCTTGCGGTTCATATGGTAGTCCAGCTGAAATCTACTCCCCGCACCATCCAAAACACCCATACTACGCCGGGGATACACCTAATTAATTGGCCAAGCTGCCCCATCTCAGCATGTGGTTGGCACGGTAAAGCCAGGTTACATGCTCCATGAACCGGTCCTTAGGATCCAGGCAAGCACTAAACACAAACCCGAGTCTCGTGCACACAGCACCAACCAAATCCTCAAACTTGCCTCGATCCCTACCTCTACATAACTCATAATATCTCATTCAAGAGTAAGGTAAATAAGTAGATGATCTCATATCCCACTTATCCCATTCTAAGCATGGCTAAGCATAAGTAATATGAATGAATGACATAATAAAATAAATCCCAACCCAGGCTACAAGGATATAAGATAATGAAAATCTAGGGAAACTTTCTAGCTTGGGTATCATATTCCAAATTGACAATGCAAATTAAATTCTAACTATATATCCTAGTATAGGATCAAAGTGGTCAAGGACACTTGCCTTCTTCCTGCTGCTCTGGGAATGGAAAGTCTTGGTCTTGGAAGGGGAGGACTTTCTCTGGGGCAGGTTCTACTCATGCCAATACACATAGCAAAAGAAAACAACAATCCATAAGCCATAGTCCACACTTTCACTCATGCAAACCACACATACATACATACATACATACATACATACATACATACATACATACATACATACATACATACATACATACATACATACATACATACATACATACATACATACATACATACATACATACATACATACATACATACATACATACATACATACATACATACATACATACATACATACATACATACATACATACATACATATGAAAGTCATTCGCATGTTTAAGTGTTGTGGTTACCCTAGATGTGTTGATTTTAGGCCTACATACACTTTTAAACATTTATATATTATTTCTAACTTTTGTATTCAGATTTCCATTTGTACACTATATAGGAATTTCCAATTTGAATAAATTCTCTATATTTAATTAATACACTTTTTAGCCACAAGTGTGTATGAAAGATAATTTCCTACTTCAAATAGGTTTTCAGATCTTCTACCAAATCCTAAACTGAAGTTTTTGGATTTGGAGACCTCATTTATCATTTTCTAATTATGCATACCTATTTTCCTATATTTTCAGATTTATTTTCTATGCCCAAAAGTGAATTTTAATATTAAGATAGTAAGACATATCATCTAAACAGAATAGGTTCTGATCTAAAATATTAAATAATATATTTTTGAACTTCTTCTCTGATGTGAACCAATTTAAATTTATTTTATCAGTTTTCAGAATTATTTCCTAGCCTAAAAATGTGTCTCTAGAGATAATAAAAATGAGCAACACTTAGGCAGATTTCATTTCAGCCTAAAATCTATTTTTAACTCCCTCTAAAGGTTTTCCAAGTACTAGGAGAGTTTAAATTTGTATTTGCACATGTGTTTATATTACCTTTTTAATTTAAATTCTACTCATATGTTTAAATTTCTGAATTTAATATCTTATAGGGTCAAAAAGGCAAATCCACCCTACTGCAGGGTTTAATTTACTATTTCCTAAATTTTCAGGGGCCTAATTACACATAACAGAGAGGTTTTCCTAATTTTTATTAAGTCCTGGGGCTAAAACTAATTTTTAAATAAATTTACATGAATTTCTGAAGGTCCAGGGGCTAGATCAGAAGTTTCCGGGGCTAGCTCGTGTTTTCCGAGATCCCCAGGGGGTAGCGCATAAGATTCCCGGCCTTTATAACGTGGGGCTGACGTGGACCGTTGGATTTAAAACAGACGGCTCAGATTAGATCGCCGAAGGGGTATGCGCCGATTTAGTTTCTGCCGTGCGATTTAAAATAGACGGCCCACAAGGGGCCACGTCGCCCTGGCCGGAGCCAGCCCGCGTGTGCGGCGGCGGGGGCGGTGATCTCGCCGGCGCAGCTTCGGATCTTCATCTACAGACGCTAGCATCCGTCCTTTTTGGTAGCAAACGGTAGAGGGGAGGAAGGAGATCTCACCAGTGCAGTTTTCTTGGATCCGAAGGGGGTCGGGAGGGCTTAACGGCGGCGAGGAGCGGCGGCCGAAGGTGAGCTTCGGTGGGGGAGCAATGGGGTCGTTCCTCCTCGGATTTTCTTCGGCGTTGAGCTTCTCTGGGGGCGGTCAAGCACTGCAAGCACGTTAGCGTGGGAAAAAACGGAAGAGGGAGCTGGAAAAAGGGCAGCAGCGGCGGCGGTTCTCACCTCGCGTCGGGTGTGGCCGATCGGGGAGGAAGGGGCGGATTTTCGCCGTTTAAATGGCGAGGGAGGGCGGCGGGGTCTGTTGAGATCGCGCTGGGGTGCCCGAGACCGAGAATCGGGGCTGGGAGCGCGGGGTTCGGGAGGGCGGTTGTGATCGGGCGCGAGAGAGAGTCGGAGCGGTTGGGGGCGCGCGGGGAAAGGGATGACATGCGGGCCCCGCGCGTCAGAGAGAGGGAGAGGGGGGCGCGGGTTTTGGGCCGGCTGGGTGGGTTTCGGTCCACTGGCCGGTTTTTTCCTTTTTCTTTTTTTTTCCTTTTCCTTTTTCTGGTTTGATTCAAATCTAAATTCCAGTTTGAATTTGAATTGCTACACCACATGCAACACGTCCAAAAATTTTTAAATTCCCCTCTTTAGCAGGTTTTGGGGTGTTACATGGATTCAGTTACAAAGTACCGAAATGCATGTGGTTGTCTTGTTAGAGAGCTCGTGCCGACCACAATCGAGAATTGGAAAAAATTCCGTGACGCGGACAAGAACGAGTTGTGGGAGAAGTTAAAGAAACAATTCAAGTTCCCAAAAGGCACGGAAGAAGTTGCAAAGAAAGCAACATTGGTCTCTTGTGATAAGAAGTTTCGTGGCTGGAAGAGTGAAATGAATGCTTATATTAAAGACAATAAGGTCCCTTGGCTGAAGAAGAAGTTAATAAGCACACAAGCTCAGTGGCAAGAATTTGTTTGTCAAAAGACCACATCTAAGGCTAAAGCTCTAAGTGAATCTAGGTCACAGCTTGCCAAAAAGAACAAATACCATCATCGCTTGGAGTCTTCCGGATATGCCCCCAAAGTTGAGAAATAGAATAAAATATTATAGAAAACTGTCAGTAAGGGCAATCCTGACCCGCTATAAGGCTGCGATGAGAGAACTAAGTGGTGGGTCTTAGCTTGGTCAGGTTTGACCAGCGAGGGCAAATTTGAAAAGCCCGACTCTTTGAACCAAGTAGAGCAAAGAAATGAAAGAAGTATTTAAAAAGCAACAGAAGGGTCTCTTCAATACGAAGAGGGAGAACGAATAACTTACCGCTATCCTAGGCGACCCTGAACATAGTGGACGGGTTCGAGCAATCTCTTCTCAGATGTCCTAGAGAGATGGTTTCCCGAACGATAAAGAGTTATATAGAAGACGTGACAAGTTCAAGAAGACAAATGAAGCTACGATTGATCAAAAGATCAAGGCATCTGTGAAAGAAAGAATAGATGAACTTATAAATCAGGACAATTAACGCCACAAAATAGAGCGGTGGTTCCCGTGGTAATGGAGCATTTGATATCTTCAACTTCCTACCCTAGCAGTGTAGGTTCTGTGCTAGGTTCAGGGTCAACCCATAAGTTCCCTGTCGATGATATTGTTAACGACACATCGTCTCGTCTTCTTGTCCCGCTCAGCAGAGCAGGGAACAAAACAAAACAGGTTGCCACTGCTATGGCAAAGCCGAACCTTGTCTTTAACGGCAATTTACTTCCGTTGTATTATGTCGTGGTGCAAGTTCTTCAGATCATTGATAATGATTATGAAGATTATAAGATAGACCACATCACACCTGAGGGGATCACGACTCTGGGGCAGGCCGTCAACCAGTTAATCTTTTGGCACCGACGCGATATCACGTTGTTGGACGATGAACCGAGGTCTATCCCCGTCACATCTCAAAAGACTGCAGCCCTGTCTTCTTCGCTGAAAGTCCCGGAAGATCCACTTCCGCTATGTCCCAACAAGGATGATAGCAACCTTGCTAGTAAAGATAACCAAGAGTAACAACCAGTTGAACAACAGCTTGAAGCAGTACAAGAGCAAGCTGCTGGTAGTAAAGAGCAATCACTTGAATAACAGATTCAACAACAGGCCAATGTCCAACTTTCGATGACTACTCCTCAGTCAGTGCCTGTGAAAGTTATCTCATACATAAATAAGGAACCTTCTAAAGAGATGTTAGAATATTTAGGAAAAATGAAGAAATATATTACAAAATCTAATGCATCTCGTGCTTCACATGAGCCAGCATTAGAAAATATTGGGGAGTGGGAAGAAGACGGTGTGAAATATACTCGGGAGACGGCTTTAGTTAAACCAGGAGTTCTGATATACAAGATTCAGGACGTTCCTCCTGAATATGAGAATGGGAAGTCGTTCATGACATCGGCACAGCTTAGCAAACAACATTTCTCGCTCAAAAATATGCACGAGTGGTACATCACTATCAACACAAAATATGACATTTGTTACGTCACATTTCGTGTGCCAAAAGAAGCATTCTGGAGCATTGGAGAAGATAAACGAGCCCTTCTCTTTGAAGATCTGCGGAGCCTTTTCTATCGAGGCATGCTCGAAATCAACCTGTTACTCGTCTCATGCTTGTAAGTGCCTCTAATATTTCGTATTTGCTTTTCTTACTACACGCATACACATGTCATGAGATTATAACAATTCTGGACTTATTCAATAGGATACAATACATGGATAATGAAAAGTTGAACTCCAAGACAGGTATCCTTGACCCTACAGTGATTGCAAAGTCGAATTTCGACTTTCAAGTGCAACGGGACTCAGAACAATACAAGCGCATATAAAAAAATTAAAAAAATCAATCGCAAGCCAAAAGAAGGATAAAAATACAAATGTTGCAGCCTACATAGGAAATGTCATGTTTAACTTTGTCAGGGATGGCAAGGACCTCGTAAAGGCTTCGTACCACTTCGAGTAAGTTCGACACATGGCATGAAAATAGCAATTACTGCTAATTTTAACTTAACACATGTATTTGTACATGTGCAGTAAACACTATATAATGATCTTTATCAAGCCAACGCAGGGTTTGGCAATGGTCTTGGACTCAGCCGATTACTCACAAGATACTTACAAAGATTTCCTTGACATTTTGAGAAGGTACGGTTATTCGATACTTTTAATATACACGCATATATATAGGCTGGCAACTCTTATATGACATTCCTTGTATGACAACACTTGGCGGTTTTACGTGAAAAAACTTGGTGGTCAGAGACATGCTAATAAGGATGCATTGCATATATCAACATATTATCCTTGTCCCAAGCAGCCTTCTGGGAGCGTCTTATGCGGGTATTATGTATGCGAACATCTTTGAACCGCCTGCGAATATAGAGTGAATCATGAGGATGTAAGTTATCCTTAATGTGAATATTGTATTTTCCTTACTTTTGAGTTACATTTTCATTGGAACTAGCGTATTTTAATACTATTATGTTATAGTTGTCACCAACACATTCTAAACCTTGTTATGTGTTTCATTGCAGCACATGAAGAATGTGGACGAAGAATGACCGGTTCCTAGAGATATGCCTGGTGGAGGAGCCGAGAAGATTGCGAGTGAACTGTGTCACTTCATGCATCACAAAATTTTCCACCGAAAAGAGCAGTTCTTCGATGACGCGGGTGTAATAGCTGATGTGCCAGAACTTTGCCAGTATAATGAGCGTCAATTAATTGGTTTTTACTAAAAAACTTGTAAACTATGAATTAAGATGTATTGTACTTACATATGTATATGAGATGCTTGTCGGGCGGTGTGTGAATGTGCATATGAAATTGACCTGCAAATTAGAAATAACAGCATGTAGTACCTAACAAACCGCTTGTGATAATGGAATTTCACGGACGGCTTATCGTAGGTAACGAACCTCCTGTGACAATATGGTTTCATAGGCAGCTAGTCATAGGTAAAGAACCACCTGCGATAATGGAGTTACATAGGTGGATAATATTACGTTACAAACCGCATGTGATAAATATTCTTCACATGCGGCTAGTCGTAGGTAAAGAATCGCCTGCGATAATGGAGTTACACAGGCGGATAATCTTACGTTACAAACCGCCTGTGATAAACATTCTTCATAGGCGGCTAGTCGTAGGTAAAGAACCGCCTGCGATAATAGAGTTACACAGGCGGATAATCTTACGTTACAAACCACCTGTGACAAAGATTATTCACAGGCGGCTAGTCGTAGGTATAGAACCGCCTGCGATAATAGAGTTATCACAGACGGAAACTCTTATGTTACAAACCGCATGTGATAAAGAGTCTCCACCGGCAGATTCATGAAGGTTAAGACCGCCTGTGATAACTTTTTTCATGGGCGGTTTAGGTTTCTGCCTGTGAAAATTACTGATTATCACAGGCTCTTCGTTCCAAGCGGTTTTGAAAATCGCATGTGATAATACGTTTAGAGCCGCCTGAGATGAATCTTGTTGTAGTAGTGGTTGGTTCCTAACTTTCCCGGGTAATACTCCCGCACCCGACGTTCCCGAGCCGCTCGAGAGGGTGTTTTACCCTGGAAAATCACCAATCTCCCAATGTACTGCTTGTCTTCAAGCCGTTCCCTCCGAGCCTCTTGGGAAATCGATTTACCTTGGAAAATCGTTAGATTTCCAAGATACTGAGGTCTTCTGAACCCGGTTTTCTCGAAAGTGCTCCCAAGGCTCGTGTTGGTGAAGATCTTCGACCCGTCACACTTGCACTCTTTCAACCTGTGCAAGAAACATCCTGACTGCTTCTTTTTTATGTACTTGGTGATCAAATACTTTGAGGTCGGCTTGAACTAAGTCGTCTTTCTTTGTTTGTTGAGCTTTGATCTGCCGACCTCGAGGTTTCGAGGCTTGATCATCTTCTTTCGTAGATCATCAAACACTATCACGTTCTTTGCCATGGTAGTCGATGCCTGACTGGTCCTCACGAGGATCTTCTTCCCTTCTAGGCTCACCATGTTGACACGGAAAGGGTATGTGTCCAATTTCATTTGTAACCTATCACCTAGAGTCAATCGGCCATCGTTCCGAGCCGATTGTACCTGTCGATGAAAGAAGTTGCACTTGTTAGTTGAATGAGAAAAGGAGTCATGCCACTTACAATATCTTTTGTTGGCCAACTGCTCGGGCGGTGGGATAATGTGACTATTCTTCAACTTGATCACTTTGTTTTGCAAGAGGACGTCAAAAAGCTTGTTACGCTTCATCACATCAAAGGTGAACTTCATCTCCTCCTTCTTCCCGGGTTGGGCTTCAAGAAAGTGCAAGCCAAAGGCTTGCTATATGGTTTTCAACCCACTCGGCATCACATACTTCCATGTCCTCATCACTGGCCAAATCTTTCTTGAGTTGGTTAACGTGTTGCTTCTCTCGGTCCCTGTGGTTGATCACTTTGAACCGGCCGTGTACCTTAGCCTATTTGGCTTGTTTCTCGTGTACCACAGCTCTTTGCAAGACTTGGTTGACTTCCCCAAACTCGACGCCATTCATCTTCTCCTTGAAATAGGGTAAAATCCATGTAAACGCTAGACTGGCCAAATCTTTCTTCCCGATGGTTAGGCTAAAACATTTGTTATGTGTTTCCCTAAACCGTTTGATGTATTCATCTACAAGTTCATTATGTCTCTGCCTCACCGCGATTAGATGGAACAATCTCAGCTCTACCTCGTCGGTGAATAAGTACTCATGGAACTTTTGTTCTAAACACGACCAAGTTAGGACAGAATTGGGAGCTAACGACGTGAACCAACTAAAGGCCGTGCCGGTTAGGGACAAGGGGAACAATCTGATCCGGTGAACATCTGTGATTCCCACGTCATTGCACTTGATCAAGAATTGGCCTACATGTTCTTGAGTTGTTTTAGAGTCCTCCCCACTAAACTTAGTGTAATCCGGCACCATAAAGCCTCTGGGATACGGTACATTATCATAGTGGTCGGGGTAAAGCTTTCCATAGTTTCTAATCGGTGTTCTTGTTGCTACCCCGAGTTCTATAACCATTCTAGTCACTTGTTTCCTGAGTTATTCATGTGGTACATGGTTCTGTGGCATGGGAGGCTCAAGCAAATTGCACGATGTCACTTGTGGGGGTATTGGAGGGAAGTATGCGTCGGGTACCGGCCCAAGCGGTACACCGTTCCCTGTTGGTGGAATGGCAGGTCCATATGCCACCGTTTTGTAGTATGGCTGTTGTACATTCATGGTAGGCTGCCAGGCTTGTGTGTACGTAGATGGCATGCAAGGTGGTGGCGCGCTGGTTGAGTTCCCTGCTGCACTGCCCACGTTAGCTTCTACACGTTTGCCTACTGCCTCATCTTGCATTAGCTGCACGGTAGATTGATCTTACGGTGAAGGCTCCGATCTATCGTGTTTTCTGCGTCGGTTTTGAGCGTGTTGAACGAGTTTTTAACCTTGCCTGCTACCAATGATGCCATCTGCTCTAGATCGGTGCTATACTTTGAGGTGACAGATACATCTACAAGTTGTACAAGTTCTTCAAGTGATATCGGTGAGTTTACCTTACGATTTGTTGCTTCGCCGTGTCGTCCTTCTAGACGATGCCCCCTCGCGTCTTGTGGAAGATGGCAAGCTTGGCTTGAAGTCGCGCCATCTTTTCCTCCTAGATCACTCGCTCTACTTCTTCCTGGATGTGTTCGTGTTCCTCCTGTAAGAGATCATCGAGTTGGACGTTGATGATGTTGCTCGCGTCAATGGCTTTGCCGTCGGCCTTCCTCCTTGATGTGTCGTCCATGCTTTCTCTAGATGCGATCGGTACAAGAGTGCCCCGATCACGTAGCATATGCGTTTGGTTGACGTGAATGATGTCTCTCCACAGCGAAGTCGCCAATTCTGTTCGTGGAACAGAGGTTTGAGTCGCGTGGAGTCGCCAGCGGATGGTCTAAGCCACCTACACTTCGTGAAATCTTGGCGTTAGCTCGCTGAAATCAAGATAGAATGAGGTTCCCATGATTAGGAAGGTGATACGTCTCACTTACGTGGAGAGAGCTGGGTGCTTTCCTCGGCAAAGCAACAAAGGGGTTACTAGCTAAGCTATGAACTACAAAAACTTAAGAAAAAGAAAGTAGATGAACGAAAAGTTGTATTTAATTGATCTAGATTGGCTCTCTTTCCTTCGGTAGATGGAACTTATCTCTAAGACTCACTCTTATCTAAATGCACGGATGAATGTCGTGCTGAACCTTCTAGAAGATTACATGAAGCTAACTTTATTATTTACAAAGTTTTGAACTCTACCGAGAATGCCTAAGTCCCTTCAGCCCTTGTATCTTGCGGGTTAGCTGGTTCATCTCGCAGCCGCAAGATAATTCTGTCTTCTCGGGTCGAGTTTCCACCTGAGCGCTTGTATTTTGAGTTTCCGAGGTAAAAACAGACTTCCCATACGTATTTCTCCAGTCTTGGGCAGGTTCCTTTGCCGAAGTCTTTTGCACCTTGAATTCTCGAGATAAAAGGCCCTTTTCACCTCGTTTTTTTGTTCCTTCAACCTGCAAAATTCAACCATTTTTTACCTCCAACGGAACCGTCACGCACCTCCAACAGATCCACCTTGCACCGGCCCTCAATTCATTTGCTTCCCAATTCTACCTTGTTACGTAGGTGATCTGGTAGGCACATAGGGGGTGGGGTGACACCGCCCCGTTAATTTGTCTAGCTTTCTCACCTTTGTGAGTTGTTGATATTAGACTGGGGCGAGTGGGAAATCAGGTAAGGTGACAAGTGATGGTGGATTCAATGATGATGATGTTTGGGTGCATGTTCACCACTGTGCTGCAATCCTGCGATGGTGAAGCTTGTGGGATTGACATTAGTGATCATGGGGTGCAACATGGCGGAAGTGTCTTTGGTGCCTGCTAGAGATCAGGGGACCCAGATATGGATGTGCGCTGGCGTGTGCATGTGCAAGGATAGGTGGGATCGACAAGGTGGGGGATCCTAGTGTCCTCGGTCGTGTGATATGTAAGAGGCATCTAATAGAGACAAAAGCAAAGGTGCAATTTACTATTTGTATGATCGTGTGATCGATAAGGGATGATACGGAAACACACTAAATAATAATCACACAAGCATGAATATATAGTGATTCTATATATGCAAGAGAACAAACAAGGTAGACAATACAGCACATATACATTCTAGTGGATAGATAGATAAGCAAAACAAGCTCATAAATAAGATAGGTAATAGGAACAATAGCACTAGCAAAAGAACTAGTATAGAGGGAAGAAACACCAGCAAACACTAGAAAACATCATGAGCTAAACAATATAAACTTGCAATAAGGTAAATGTTATAGGTAAAGAGCAATTATATAAGGAAATAAGTAACAAGAGTTTCATGATTTTTCTCGGGGTGCTGCACAAAACTAGCCATTGCATGGAAGTAACTAGTCAAAACTATTATCGTACCATCCATCGTAGGTATTGTGACCAAGTTACCGCATAGCACAATGACTTTAAGATATTCAAACATCCCTACTAGAAGTTGAATGCCTAGGTCATCATACTATCCACCATATGGTACAGTGACTCCAAGGCTCCTCTATCCAGAACACATCCTCTTTGTAGCTTGTCTCGTCTATTCACTGAATAGGATGGTAATTCCCTCACCATATAATACGATGACTCAAGTGTTGTTCAATTAGAAGAATATCCTTTGTATAAATCCTCTAGTTACTCACCGTGCATTATGATGAATGTTAAATATGCAATCTATATACAGCAAGCGCACAGTGACAATTGTAGTCTTTCCGCTAGAGTATTCCAAGATCTAATATTGAATTCAGATGGAATGAGCGAGACTTACTTAAATTACTAATAAATAACTAACTAAGTGGGAGTTGTGAAAGCAGTATGGATGCAATGTGATTGTTAATTGACAAAAACAAGATATAAAAGGGATTCACTCCTTAGCTTGGATTCACTTGTTAGTAACTTCATGATAAAGTAGTTATAATATTGGCATTTTGGTATTCCATAAGACATAATGATACCACTCGCCACATACTTGTCATGTGCATTCCTAATCTTATATTGTTGGTTTCTTGCACTATATGATGTATCCACAATAATAGATCAAATCATCATGGTTGCACAAATCTCACTAAGAACATAGGTAGAAAATCATATGGAATGAAACATGCATTGCATAGATCATAATACCAATAAAGTTGATCAACAATGAAAGTAACATTCTTTGGCAATACACTCAGACTCCAAACTCATTGCTTCAAATCAGAGGATAGGGGCAGATCATTATCCTGGTTGGATAACTTTCCCTCTTAGTCCTTTCTTTTTTCATTCTTCCGCCTTTGGCCGCCACTTGTATAGGTTTTGTCAATACTTTTTTGACATTTCTTTTCTTATACATAATAGATTACCCGGTCGGGGTTTTGCCTATTGTTTCCTCTCAAAAAAACAACAAAAGTTACATTGCAAGATACCTCTCACTAGAAGAGGGAACGAATGAATTACCTCGACATCCTACTGAGATCCATAGACCAAGGTAGGATGTGAGAGGGTGACATCAAGAAGGCATGTTTCTTATTGGTTGGCATAGTGTAGGTGTCGATCGACATGATCCCTTATCTCGTCAGCAGTGAGTGTCTTAGTGTGTAGTCGCAACCTATCTTGCCCTAGATCTTGGTTCTCTAGATTCGCGTGCAATGCCCCCTTTCTTCTAGGCCTTGGACTCCTTTTCTTTGGATTTGGTATTGTCGACTTCCTCTTGTAGGTTCCCAACTAGGTGTCACGGTGTTTCTGTCCGAGTGGGCTTTGATGGGCTTAAATTGCCTTTGGTGTCGATTAACATGCGGATTGCATTGATCAACTTATCCTTATGATGTTGATCTTTTGCCTTCAAGCTTCCTTTCTGCATGCTTTAGTGTTCTTTTTGATTATTTATGGGATCTTTTTCTACAAATTCTAAACGCAAAAAAAGAAACAACATATCTAGAAATAGAATTAATTGTTAGTATAAACAGGGTAAATGTGCGTGCTACCGTGACTTTGTTGGTTTTTTCCATAGAGAATGCCTCTCTATCTTGACTCTATCAAGTAGTCATCATAACTTATAGTGGCTTCACTGTACTCTACAGTGACACCAAAGACTTGCTACTTAAAACCAATTTCTTCTATGGATCAATCCTCTTTCCACTCACCATACCAATAGCTACACCATATTGTATGGTGACTTCTCTGAACCTAGAAGTTATGATTTCTCCCTTTGAATCCTCTTTTAACTCTTGTCTTGACTCCCCCTCATCTCCACCATCACTATAGCCTTGAATACTCTTAAAACATCCAAACTCTTCTACAACTAGTTTGGATTAAGAGAAATGACTCAACTCTCTTGATAGTTTGATTTTTTTTCTATGGACTCATCTTTAGCCTTGATCCATGTCATATTTGGACCTCTATCAAGAATATTCAATCTCTCCACATGGAAAATGTTTGGAGTCATCGAGGTTCTGTTATAAACATTATGCGACTAATAGATAATAACAGGTAATACTTCATGAATCTCCATGAAGATCAACATGTCGTCCAACTTATTATGACCTTGAATATACATGAATATCACATGTGTAGAGTTAACCTCCCCCCCTCTTAAATAAGCTTGATGAAGTTCTCTCCCTTTGACTCACTTTATGAAGTTGTCATTCTCATTCTTTATCTTCATTACTTTAACATCTATGACTTCTCTTCACCTCCCCCATTTCATCTTCTCTTCATCAACTTGTTAGTATAGTTGACCATGGGGATGCCCAACCCAACACAATCCAAGCTTGGTAAAATACAGGCCAATAGAAACAAGCCTGACATGACCCATACATGTGCTTTATCATGTTTGGTCGATCCGATTAGCCTGAATAGCCAGCCTGACCATCATATTTCCTTATGTATATATGAGTAAAATGGTATAGAAATATACTCTTATAGGGGTCTTGAACTTGGGACTTCCTATTATTAGCAATTCAAGCGAATAAGCACTATACCACAACTACTTGTAATAAGCTTGCTAAGATCCCAGTTATGATACAACTGACACGGTGGCAAATTTTACCATATTATTCCTGCTTGTAATAGGCTTGCTAAGATCCCAGTTGATCAGTCAAAGCTATCCAAGGAGGATATATGAAAACATAAAACAAGACATTTTATAAAATCTTCACGAGCTACAAAATAAAATATAAGAAATCAAACATCCATTTAAAATAAAACATTAGTTAACTTGCTTCAAGTTTTAATGCAAATTGAGCATCGCACATCTGCATTTAACAAAAGACAGCCGTGTACTTTCCGGTTATAGAACGAAAGGACCAACACAAGGAATTCTGGCGCTGTTCATTACATACTCCATCAAATGGGCAGTAAATTACTATAGGAAGGGAAACTATGTAGCATCAGAAATTCAGAATCATTTGAAAGCTGCTACTTCCTCCTTCAAACGTAGGATGAAGGCATCAATGCTCATCGAAGCATGGTCAGCACCATCTCTTACCCTAACGCTGACCTGCAACAACACGGCATTTCACTTGAACGGCAGGGAAAACTGATTATCCTTGTGGCAATGAGTGATTATCAAACTATTAGCACTTCCGCTAGTTCCTCAATCTGTCGCTTAAATATTAATTACACATAGAAATGATGGCAAGAAGACGGACCTCTCCAGTTTCTGCCTCTTGTGCACCTACGACAAGAATGTAGTTGAACTGGGCCAACTGTGCTTCCCGTACCTGCAATGATGGGAATTGACGTAATCAGTTCACAGATTACACACAGATAATGTTATTACTTGAACACAGGACATGACATAATAAGTTTGTCGATAACATAATTGAACGTTATAGCAACATTGTAACTTTTCTTTCTACATTTGAGGAATCTTACAAAACAAATTAAAGAAAAATAAGTGCTAAGAGGAAACTGGGAAGCACCTTCTTTTGAATTGTTCTGTCAGTCATGTCAATGTCAACATAAAAACCAGAATCATGTAGTCTGGCAAGAACCTGGTAACACAAGGGGAAACGGTCAGCAAGTTTCCTAATATAGAAGCGAGATCCAATTTAGCTGAGATGCGAAAATCAACTCATACACTGGTGCAACACAGCCCTGGGTTTTATCACGCAACCAATATTCAGATGAAAAGCGAGTTAGGATATCAAAAGGTAGCAAAGTTGTAATTAAAGAAACAGGCATATTAACAACTCAATCAAGTAACAAATGTTGTTTTGACCATCAACAAAAACTTAGCATTTTTCAGACCATTTGAACAGCCAAGGTCGATCAAGTGGAAAACGGTTCACAGTCGATATTTTTAACATCAGTTGCCGTGGAAAATTACAATGTCCAAAAACAAGGGCTGCTTACCTGCTTTGCATAACCTACAGAATTGGAAGATATGGAGCAAACAATGGCCTGGCGAGGGCTTAGCCACAGGGGCCATTTACCATTGTAATGCTCCAAGAGAATGGCAAGCATCCGTTCAACAGATCCTAGGATTGCCCTATGTATCATCACAGGCCTTTCAACTTTGGCCTCATCCTCTGCAGAGTAGCTCAACTTGAAGCGAAGGGGCAGCTGAAAATCCAGCTGTAACATAGGATATATGTTAGATACATATCAACCCTTCTATCTTCTACAGTTGAATATCAGAATAACATTCAAGAGAACCTGTAGAGTTGCACACTGAAATTTCCTCTTGAGAGCATCAAACACACCAATATCTATTTTGGGGCCGTAGAAAGCACCATCCCCTTCATTAATCTGCAGAAAGATATCTTAGTATTCTGACTAAAAAGCAAGCTCATGGGATCCCCTGACTGATCGTTTACGTGGAAAACATATATGCTATAGAGCAACAGGGATTAAGGATACTAAAATTCTTGCAAAGCAACAAAAACAGTTAGGAAATACTAGTTAGCTAGTTCTGCTGAAAGTGAATACTTCGTCCCAATATGAAACATCTTTTGAGAAAAGAAATAATTATCAGTGATACACAAAGTGGTCCTAGGCGGTCGCCTAGGCAGGACTTAGCACTGGGCGGAGGCAAGCCACTGCACCTAGAGGCATAAGCGGTGGTGAGGCAGGCAATGCACCATTGCCCATCGATTCCTCGCCGTCGCTGCCAGATCCCAAGCTGCAGCTGGACCATTTAGCACCGCCGCTGCTAGATACCGCACTGCAGCTGCCCGATTCTGGTTCCTCCGTCGACGAGAATGGGATTAGGTCGGAGGAGAAAAGACGAGAATGGTGGCTGGTAGCTGCCACTGTGTTGTGTTTCGTGTTCGGGCCAGATGCTTTCTTTGGCTAATGGGCTGTGTGCAGTAAAATGGTGTGTTCCAGCCTCTTGGCTTTACAGGAGCTGAAAAGAATCTGCACAACATTTCTGAAGACAAGGATTGCGTAATATTTTTATAATGCAGCATTGCTATGTTGGAAATTCAGATCACTGGTGAGTTCACTAATGTCAATCAAACTCAGATTATGTGTGCTGCTAATGGCGCAGCTTTATTACACAGAGCCATCTTCTATTTATAGGAGGGTACCGGATTATAGTCCAGGTACTACCTGATTTACAGGATCTTGACTAACTACCCTGAATAACAGGTCTAACTAATGACTAGAGTAACTAACAGTCTGGCCTTATCCCTTCACCTAAACTGGAAGAAAGAAAAACAACATAATAGAGGGATAATTTGTTGGAAATCCGGAGATTAATTTCCTCTAAACTGTTCTCTTGATCTATTCTTAATGGGGGGGCCTGTATATATAGCCCCAAATTACATGGTCTTAATCTAATACTACCTAGACTCCTACTCTTATTTGACTTGAACTCTATCTCTAACTCTAACTACTCTAGAAAAACGGGATTATATCTAACAATCACCCCCTAATCTCGTTTTTCTATATCACACTCACACTAATTAGGATGGAGACACACTTCCACCCTAAACACACTTTCGGGATGGACACAACTGCACCCCCAGGATGGTGACATCTACACCCTGCACAACTCAATTTTGGGATGGGCACGTCTTCATCCTCAGGATGGCCGCATCTTTATCCTGCACACAAATTCGGGTTGGTCACATCTTCAACCGCAGGATGGACTCATCTTCATCCTGCACTTGATTTCGGAATGGACGCATCTTCAATCCAATCACACACCCACACATTCAAGATGGTCACATCTTCATCTCGAGCACACCTTGCTTGTGAGATCAAAACAAAGTATCTTCTGACGCAAGAAGTGCCATCTCATCTTCCTTTTCGTTCTTGGAGCATTCTTTGGCAAAGTGACCAAGTTTTTGACAATTGAAGCATCGAATCTTCGATTTGTCAAATTTCTTGTTCTTCTTTTGACCACCCTCTTGAGCCTTCCACTCTTTTCTTGTCAAAAGAAGTTTCTCTCCACCCTTTGCTTCTCTTGCTCTCCACTCCTCTCTTGTTAAAAGGAGTCTTTCTTCATGATCTTGGTTGTTGAAGCCAAGTACACGCTCCTCATGTGCTTTGAGCCTATCGACAAGTTCCTCCACAGTCATTGCCTTTAAGTCCACAAATTGCTCAATGGTGGATGCAATGTGAATGAATTTCGAAGGTAGAGCTCACAACAATTTCTTCACGATGTAGCTTTCTTCAACTCTTCCTCCAAGTCCACGAATCTTTGTGACAATGATCATTACTCTTGTAGCAAAGTCATCGATGGAGTCTCCTTCGTTCATGCGCATTAGGTCAAACTCATTTTGAAGAGTCTAGATTCTTGCTTCCATCATGTGTTCTTCGCCCAAGAACTTGATCTTGATCAACTCCCATGCTTCTCTAGCTGTCTCTTTCTCAGAAATTCACATGAGAGTGTCTTCATCAATAGCATGATAAATGGCTGCAAGAGCCAGCTGATCTTTCTTTGGATCAACGTTGCTTTTCTTCTCCTCAATAGCTTCCCATACCCCTTGCGCCTTCAAAAAAACCTTCATCTTTATAGCCCACGCTGTATAGTTGGTCTTCATTAATAAGGGATAATGCAGTGTCATTGATTTACCCTCCATATTGTGTACACCTCTTGTGTACGTTTAGTAAATCAATATCAATCTCTGGTGGCTTCAGCAAATAACACCAGCAGCTGGGCTCAGTTCTAATCAGCTGAGCCAGGTGATCCAAAGGCCCAAGCAGCCCATCCCAACTAGCCCTCTCAGTGAAACCCTAATCAGCTACTCCACCTTTTCCCCCCAGCCGCCGAGCTCCTATTCAGCCGCGGCCACCTGCACCGCCTCAGCCGCCGAGCTCCTATTAAGTCGCGGCCACCTGCACCGCCTCAGCCGCCGCGAGCCCCTTCACCGCTTGCTGAAATGCAACGGATGAGGCTGAGGGCGTATGCCGCCGCCTTGTGCCGGCCGCGGCCGCTCGGGCAAGGCACTAGGCGCCCCGCCGCACGCGCCGGTCCACGAAGATGAGCGTGAGCTCGGCGAGGAAGCACGCCTCCGGGCTGACGGCACTGGTCAGGCGCTCCCCCACGAAGGAACACGCTCTCCCACCTCCGCCACGCCCGCACTGGTTCGCGGCGACCACGGGCGAAGCCGTCTCCGCCTGCGCGCCGCTCTACGACGCAGCCGGAGGCACCCCCCCCCCCCCCCCCAGCGCCACGACAAGTCCAATCCGCCCTGGATCCTCGATGGCCACCCCGGTCGGGCGCCTCCGCCACCTCACCGAGCTCGCGCTCGCCGACCAGGTACGACCGACAAACCTAGCTCTGATACCAATTGTTGGAAATCCGGGATTAATTTTCTCTAAATTGTTATCTTGATCTATTCTTAATGGGGGGGGCTATATATATAGCCCCAAATTACAGAGTCCTAATCTAATACTACCTAGACTCCTACTCTTATTTGACCTGGACTCTAACTCTAACTACTCTAGAAAAACGGGATTATATCTAACATAATTGTGGGCTGTATTAGATGATAATAATGAAGGGGCACAGGGTCCATTATATAAGGGGATTAGATGAGGGGAAAAGTCTAAACTAGCCTTAACCCTAATCACTCACTAATGACTAAACTGTCCCGGCGTTACCCATGTAATTACAGAGTTTAACACCCCCGCAGTCACAACATCTAGCCACTGCAGATGTTGAGACTAGACCGAAACTCGGAGAACAGCGATGACGGAGGCCCTTCGTGAAGATGTCGGTGAACTGCGCCGTCGTCGGGACATGATGTACCCGAACCTCGCCGCGTGCAACCCGCTCACGAACAAAATGTAGGTCAATCTCCACATGCTTCGTGCACTGATCTTGGACCAGGTTGGTGGAGAGGTACACGGCGCTAACGTTGTCACAGTAGATCAGTGTGCTCCTGGCAATGGGAGTGTGGAGCTCCTGAAGCAGCTGCTGAAGCCAGGAAGCCTCAGCCATGCCGTTAGCCACGTGTGGTACTCCGCCTCAGCACTCGAACGCGACACCACGTGCTGTCGCTTCGAGGATCAGGAGACGAGGTTACCGCCCAGGAAGACGGCGTACTCAGAGGTAGAACGGCGAGTGTCCGGGCAGCTTGCCCAGTCAGCGTGGGTGTAAACGACCAACATGGAGGCCGCGTCACATCAAAGGAGGAGGTCGTAATCGAGGGTGCCACGCAGGTACCGAAGAATCCGATTTACAGCGGCGAGATGCGTGTAACACCCCCAATTTCATATCCATGCATTTCATATAGAAAAACATTATAAAAAAAGCAGAAACGGAGAAAGAATCAGAAAGATAGCCGAAAAGAGCCAAATCTAGTTCGCCGAGGTGCACTGTCGACACTTCCCGCGGCCCGCTAGCCACGTGGCGTCTTCGGTGCTCATCCCTGTGGAGGGGGTGAGGTCCGAGAGTGCTGGTCACGTGGCAGGCTCGGAGCTCGCCTCTATGGAAGGGGCGAGGTCCGGCCCCGCTGGACACGGGTCGCACCCGGAGCTCGCCTCTGCGAAGAAGCGAGGCCCAGTCTGCGGAAGGGGTGGGAGCACTAATCGCCTTAGTAGGAAGGCGATTAATGAGGTAGGTGGTGGTGTGAAGCGCCTCCGCCCAGTAACGAGCAGGGATAGAAGCCTGAAACATCAGAGAGCGCATGACATCGTTGGTGGTCCGAATCATACGCTCAGCCTTGCCGTTCTGGGGGGAAGTGTATGGGCAAGACATGCGCAACTGAACACCACGAGAAAGCAGAAAGTCACAGAACGCAGAGTTGTCAAACTCGCGCCCGTTATCGCACTGGACCGCACGGATCGTGCGCTCAAACTGAGTGGACACCCAAGCGAAGAAGTGAGAAAGAGTGCCGAACGTATCAGACTTCTGTCGCAAGGGAAAAGTCCACGAATAGTGTGAAAAATCATCAACGACCACCAAGTAATACTTATATCCAGAAACACTGAGAACAGGTGAAGTCCAAAGATCACAATGAATCAAATCAAAGATGCGCTCGACACGAGTGACAGAATGCGGAAAGGGAAGTCGAACATGGCGACCCAACTGACAAGCATGGCAAAGAGACTCATGAGTACCCCAAGTACACGGAATCGCTGAACTACCAGACAACTTCGACATAGCATCAACACCAGGATGGCCAAGTCGACGATGCCAAATAGTCGAAGAAGTTGTCGTAGTCAGGGCAAGAGGCAGAGCGGAAGCAGGAAGACGCATCGTATACAGGGGACCCATACTATCACAAACACCATAAGGATCAAACTCAAGGGAAACATGGTTGTCAGTAGTAAAATGACGAACGGAAAGAAGGTGTTGAATGATGTTAGGAGCAACAAGAACATCACGTAGCTGAAACGAATCCGGCGAACCCAAATCACCTACTGAGGTGACTGGAAGAGTCGTCTCATTCCCAACAACGATAGAAGAAGGATCAGAGGGACGGGAAGGGCGGGTAGAAGAGAGGATACTGACGTCAGGGGTGGTGTGGTACGAGGCACCGGAGTCCACCACCCAGTCGGGGCCAAACGGTGTGAGACCCCGTAGGTAGACCGACGGTGTAGAACGGGTCGCGACATGCCCCGACGGTGGCGGCGCCGGGAAGGAAGGCAACGCATAAGGTGGCGTCGGCTGCCAGGTCAGAGTCGGTGATGACCGGATGTAGGCCGATGGTGACGGCCGAGGCGAGGAGACAGCAGCCGAGGGAGGCAGCCCAGCCCACGTGTCCGGCAGCGGCGTGGCCCATGGTGGCGCTGTGAAGTTGGCGGCGGGACGAACACCAACATCAGTCCTCCGGAAGTGGGCATCCTCGCTGCACTGGCCGCCGAGACGCGGGCGGCCCTGGTCGGCCGCATCGAGGCTGCGCTCGAGGCGGACGGGCCAAATCTGGCCGCTGCAGAAGAGGTCGTCAGCGGAGGATATCACAGAGGTCGAGGCGGCCGGCGCAGGTGGGGCTGCCCGGGGCGCTGGCGAGGCGGAGGTCGCGCGCGACGGGGAGCAACACCCCCGCCGTGGGAGTCCTGCAGTGGGACGAGCGCCTCGAGAGCGAGGTCGAGGACCAGCCGAGAGGGCACGACGGCCGGGAGGGCACGCGCAGCAGCCGGGAGGAGAGCACGCGGCGGCCGAGAACACGCGGCGGCCGGGAGGGCGCGGCGGCCGGGAACTCGCGGAAGCCGGGCGGGCGCGACGGCCGGGAGGGCGCCGCCTAGAGGGCTCGCGCGCGCGGCGGTCGTGCGAGCGCAGTGGCCGGGAGGGCGCGGCGACGGGGCGGCCGGGCGGACGCGGCTGCCAGGCAGAGGGCGGCGCGGCTACGAGGGCGGCGCGCGACGAGGGCAGCGTGGCGGCGGGCGGCGCGCAGGGGGGTGGGGGGCGCGGCTGCCAGGCAGAGGGCGGCGCGGCTGCCAGGCAGAGGGCGGCGCGGGACGAGGGCAGCGCGGCGGCGGGCGGCGCGCAGCTGCCGGGAGAGAGAGAAAGAGGCAATCTGATACCAAATTAGATTAGGAAAAAAGTGATTAGTTGATTAACAGTCTGTCAAGGAGATACATATATAGGGGGACAGCTTAAGGGCTAAGCAACCCTAATACAAAGGACTAAAATGCCCCTGCCCCCTAATCACGTACAGTCCAACATGCGGGACATGTGTCGCCTCCAGAGCTAGTCTCTGCGGAGAAGCGAGGCCCAGCCGCGGGACACGTGTCGCTCTCGGAGCTCACCCCTTCGGAGGGAGTGAGGTCCGACACTACTGGACACGTGTCGTCCTCGGAGCTCACCTCCGAGAAGGGAGATCCGACACTGCTGGACACGTGTCGTGCTCGGAGCTCACCTCCAAGGAGAAGGGAGGTTCCGACACTGCTGGACACGTGTCGTCCTCGAAGCTCACCTCCGAGAAGGGAGGTCCGACGCTATTGGACACGTGGCGACCTCGGAGCTCGTCTCTGAGGAGAAGGGAGGTCCGGCGCTGCTGGACACGTGGCACTCTCGAAGCTCGCCTGTGAGAGGGGGGTCCAGCACTGACACGTGGCACACCCAGAGCTCGCCTCTGAGGGAGAGGGAGGCTCGACTCCGCCAGATACGTGGCGCACGCGGAGCTCGCCTCTGAGAAAAGGGGAGGTCCCGCCCGCCGGACACGTGGCGCCTCTAGAGCTCATCCCTGCGGAGGTGACGAGATCCTTAAGCGGGTTTTCCCCTGTGCGCGAGTACCCGGTACTGAGGAAACCGACACAATTTCTTCCACGCTGCTATCGCACCCAAATCAATTAGAGATAAGTCGTTAAGATCCAAAACAAATTGAATAGGACTCTTATTTGAATTCCAATCAAACTCTTCTTTTTTTCCTTATAAATCGAACGCAAAACCCCTTGGTCGCAACCACGTACTTTTTTTCTACCTCCCGAGTCGACGACTTGGAGGCTCTAGCCTCAACTCGCCGAGTTGAACCCCCTGTCGGAGTTCAGTCACCGGAGAGCCGCCGACACGCCTCGCCGTCGCTGCTGCCATTGCTAGGAGGAAGGCCCTGTCACTAGAGAGAAGTGAGGTAGGTCTTCGTTACCACCTTACGACATCATCGCGCTTCCTACGCATTTGTTCCCTTCGAACAGAAGCTTTTTCGTGTGGACAGATCACGTATTGATCGGTTTTTGACGTGGAATTGATCTAGATCTTGAGTCAAGATCATCACCATGTCCACACTTGATCCCTACACCTTGTTCATCATAAAACCCCATGCAAGCCCATTAAAACATGCAAGAACACGTACAAACTGGTTTAATAAAACAGCACCATAGGATTTGTATCCACTGCATCTTGAGTGAAGTTTGTGCATGATATTTGATTGCTATAATTTTGTATGTGCGTGGTCGTGAGTAGAAAGACAAGCTCAGGAAGCCATCTACAAAGAACTACAGCACCAAGACTTCGAGACACGTGAGCAACAAAAGCCACAGGAACAAGCAAGTGCCCCTTAACCATATTGATCCCATGTTTTGAAAATTGTTTTGTTTACGAAAAACTTGTGTGCTTGAATCAACTTGATGGGACACCCTTTTATAGGAGTTTACTAGTTTTGTTAACCATCCTTGTCGTCGGGAAAGTTGATGAGTCGGGTATGGTCGTTTTTTCCTTTTTGCTTCGCTTAAGCTACGGGATACGGGAAGGCGAAGTAGAACATGTCTAAGTACTGCACTCATGAATAATGATGATGAGAACTTGATGATAATAATGAGCATAGAATCGAGGGAGATCTAGGCAAGCTTAGTTCGTGGATGTGGTAGAATGAGATGGTGGTTTACTTGCCGTAGATCTAGGGACCGGTTCATGCGAGCACATGCCAGGAAAACAGTGCCACCACAAGGCCAAGTATGGGTGCGGCTTAGCTGACTAATTAGGTAAGTTGCTAGATTGTTATAGACCGTGGAAGGCGCGGGAAATGAGAGTCGAGAGAGGACTGCCCTGGGAACTGCATGGCACAAGAGAGGGCCCGTAGGTACGAGAATGGTGATTCGAGCCTAATGGTGAAACCTTAGTGAGTCCATACATCTAGTAGCCCCTTTGTAAAGGCTATTTTGTGATCTCTTAGCCATACACTGACGGTTGTGTACTGGTATAATGGAGGTTCTGCAGTCGCCGACGGGTGACAAAATCACAAACTTGTGGGTAAAGTGATGTCACCTCTGCAGAGTGTAAAACTATCATGATAGCCGTGCTTCCGGTCACAAGCGCCTAGCCAACTTCCATGATTAGAGGGAAACTTTGGGATGGATGTTCGGTATGGTTATGGTATGGTCATTGGGATTGGTTTTGGAACTGTTTGAGTCATGACATTAAGTTTGGCTTTGGTCATATGGATATGAGAATGAGTTTTGGTTTCGGTTATGAGAATATGAGATAGTTATGGATATTATGAGCATGAGATGAAGTTGAGAAAGATTAATGTTTGGTTGAGACATGATAAGTGATGAATTATGATGAAGGTATGTTACTGTTATAACATGGTTATGATGGGATTAAATTCATCTAGACTTGGTTGTTGTTTTTATCATGGTTGTAAAACAAAATTTGCTTTCTACAATGAGTCTTTTTATTCCTACCTTGTTGTAAGATACATGTCATACTTTTTCCGCACTTGCTGAGTATGACATGTACTCATACTTGCATTATCACACAAAACATCAGCTACAAGAGAAGAGTATTTCAAGGATCATGTGAAGTACTAGCGTACGAACTACCGTCAACTTGCCTGTGGAGTTGATGGTGGAGCCGCTGCTGTGTTTAGTTATTTCCACTATCGTTTAGAGACTTCCGCTGCTAGAATAAGTTAGAGACTTCCGCTGCAAGAATAAGTTAGAGATTGATGTAATAAAGTACTTAAACCCTATTATTCGTGGTTATATTCTGGATTCAGTTTGTGGATTACATGTGTATGTGTGATGAACATCCTGGGCACACATATGCATTAGTTGGGTTCCGTGTTTTACGAGATCGGGCGTCACAGTGCGGCTCCCTCAGGTCGTGCATGTGGAGGCACACCTGCTGAACCGCATAGGAAATATCCAGTCTGGTGAAGGTGAGGTTCTGAAGAGCACCTGCAAGACTCCTGTAAGCAGTAGGGTCAGTGACGAGTGTCCCGTCGGTAGCGGAGAGCTTCGCCTGAGCAGGCTTGTTAATCAACGCCTGGACGCCCAGGCGCCCCCCTCTCGCTCTCCTTTGCAAAAGCGGCGGCAGCATCTCCACCGACGGCAAGGCGGCGGCCATGGTGGCGACGGGAGGGCCCGCCGGCGGTCGTGGTGGCGACGAGAGGGCCCGCCGACGGCCACGGCGCAGCAGCGGGAGGTCTCGACCTGTTCAGCGCCGGCGGCGGCACCGGAAACAGCGGCGGCGGCGACGGAAACTACGGCGGCCATCCGGGTTGCGCCTCCCCGGCCGGTACCACCACCCCGTGCGTGCGCGGCCCCCACCCTGAATCCAAGTGGAGCCGCCCTGATCCAGGGCGCGGCAGCCCCGAATCCGGATGGGGGAGTGGTGGCGGCAGCACAGGGCACGGCAGCGGCACCAGCAGGTGCGGCCCAGGGTGCAGAGGCTGGGGCGGTGGCGGCTCCGACGGCGGTCGGCGCACCAGCAGGGGCGGCGGCGGCGTGAGACCAGGGCTGCGGCGGCGGCGGCGCACCGACAGGGACGGCGGCGGCGTGAGTCCAGGGCTGCGATGGTGTTTGGGCCATTAGGGTTAGGGTTCATTCCTAATCCTAATTATTCCTAGCTAATGATACCATAATAGAGGGCTAATGATAGCTGTATTAGATGAATCCATAATGTTGGGTACAGGTCTAATTATATAGAGGGATTAGGAGGGAAAAAGGACTAAACTACCCCTAACCCTAATCCCTCTCTAATGACTAATATGCCCCTGTAACACACACTTAATTACAGTGTCTAACAACCGCCCCTGACTCATTCTTCTTGATTTTGAAAACCCATTTGAGTCCGATGGCACGATGTCCTTGTGGTAATTTTGTCAGCTCCCAAGTGTGATTTTCTGGAATGGAGTCAATCTCCTCCTTTATTGCTGCTTTCCAGACTGGTTCACATTCAGCTTCAACATATTTCACTAGTTCTACTCTCTCGGTAGCCAGTTGAAATTCCTCTTGAATCCATCATGGTCTTCTCTTTTCGGGCGCGGGCATTCTCGAAGAGCTTGACCTAGCACCGGTTCGTCAGCCCCGATGATATTGATCATGCGTCTGTAACGAACTGGTGACTCATCATGGTATGCATCCATCCGGTCTTCATCGTTGTCCAAAGGCGTCACAGTCACAAATTCTGGCTCAATTTGCTCTGCCGGAGGTCACGGGGTTATGGGTTCAGGTTGCAGCACCTCCTGTACTGCCGGTGGCCCAGCTTCATCCTCTTGAGGTGCACCCCCACTCCTTCATTTCCTGGATCAAACTGAGTAGAATTGCACTGTGAAGTCTTGACAATGATCATCCTTGTCCCCGACTCCTAGATTCCAGTTCCATCCTCTACTCTCATCAAAAACGATGTCACGGGAGACACATACCTTCTCTGTCTTCGGATTTAGCATTTTGAATGCTTTGAATCCTCCTGCATATCTAATGAAGACCATGGGAGAGCTACGATCATCCAGCTTCTTTAAAACCCTGGCCGTTCGTCCTCGACAAAACCCTGGCAACCGAAGGTCTTGAGAAAACCCACGGCCGGCTTCCTTCCATAATAAGCTTCGTACGGAGTCTTCCCATCCAGAGCCTTTGTCAAAGCACGGTTCAGCAAAAAAACGGCCGTGGTTACTGCTTCTCTCCAGTAGCGCGCCGGCATTCCCTTCTCCTTAAGTAATGCACGCGCCATGGTGAGTATTGACTGGTTCCGACGTTATACCATGCCATTTTGCTGAGTGTAGGGCGCTGAGAACTGCCTTTGGACACCCTCTCCTGCACAGTAATCGACGAACTCCTTCGCCGTTAACTCGCTCCCATTATCACTGTGCAAAACTCTCAAAGGTCTCCCAACCTCCAGTTCAGCTGCAGCCTTCACTCTCTTTATTGCTGAGGCAGCATCACTCTTGATAGTGATCAAACTGATCCACATATACCATGTAGCGTCGTCGATGAGTAGGAGGAAGAAACGCCGGCCCCTGAAGTTGCTGGAGTGATTGGTCCACAGAGATCCCTATGGACCATATCAAGGGCTGCTTATGCTCTGAACTTCGCCTGGGCATGCAAGTGTCACAGATTGTATTCTCATCAATCTCTGGCAGCCCAATTACCATGTCCCGGCGACTCATCTGGCACAGTGCATCATATCCAACATGCCCGTAGCGTGCATGCCAGCGTTCTGCTTCTCCGTGCTGACTAACAGCAAGACAGATGCCTCGAGGAACACTTGCCTGCAACACGTACAGGCGATTTGATCCTCGGTCAATTTTGGCGAGCAAATACGAAGGACTCCATCTTCAATCAACACCTTGCAACCACTTTGATCGAGTTGTCCGAGAGAAATAATACTGCTCCTGAGACTCAGGATGAGGAGAACTCCGGCTAGTTTGATCTTTTCCCTTGTTTTGGCTGTGAATGTCACAGTTTCTTGTCCCCGAATCTGAACCAGAGAATCATCACCAGAACGCACATCTCTTAAATTGTGCGATCCAGTTCAGAGAATGCCTATGACCTCCCTATCATATGGCTTGTCGTACCAGTGTCCAAGTACCATCCTTCAACATGATCATCAAGCAGCATCGGAGCCGAGGAAGACGTGAGCTTCTAGTTCATAGAGATGAAGTCCATCCTTTGTTGGTGGCATGGGATCATCAATGGCTTCATTCACCCGTGCCATCAACAAAGTCTCCTCTTCCCTACGAGCCAGATGTGCATGCTCCTTCCGTGGTGCTCTGCAATCCCTTGCCCAATGTCCCTTCTTTCCACAATTGTGGCAGGAATCACCGTTGCTCTTCTTCTTCCATGGTCCTCGCGGGCAACCCTTTGATCCGTTTTTGCCGGATCCCGACTTGCATCCACCTTCGTCGCTCTGCTTCTCCTTCATGTGTGCCTGCCATTGCTCTTTAGTGAGTAGCAACTTGCCCCCAGCCATCGAACCTCCATCATCATCATCACCACGGCCCTCGATAACTCACAGGCGGCCAGTGATCTATTCTATCGACATTGTTGAAATGTCAAGTAGTGATTCAATTGAGACGGCAACAGGGACGAACCTCTTAGGCACGACGCGCAAATACTTGGCGGCGACCTTCCGTGGCCCCTCTGGATCACCCAGAATCTCCAGCTCCTGGACCATCTTTGCCAGCGGCAGCATAAAATCATCAAGAGACTCGCCGTCGAGGAAGGCAATGTTCTCATACTATCTCCGGGCACGCTGGGCCGACGCCATGTGCGCGCGATCGGAGCCAAACCTAGATGATTCAAGATGCTCCCAGGAAATCTTGGCGGATGGTTTCGACGCCAGGGTCGAGGGCATCTCTAGTGGCACACCACGAAGCAGGGCTTCCATGGCCATCTGGTCCTCGATCTCATTCGTCGAACTGTCCTTGACAGCAGACCATAATCCTCTGGCTCGCAGCATGACACGCATCATCGATGACCAATCTGAATAGTTGGTCCTCGTGAGCAGTGGGAATTGTCCACTCACCTCCATCACCACTCTCGCCGGAGCTGGGCTAGCGACCCAAGCATCCACGGCGACGAATGGGAGAAGGTGACTACAGCCTTCTCCTTGGAGACTAGGATCCATGCGGAGGCTGCGACATCTCCCTGGACACTAAACCTGGGCTCTGAATCCAATTGTTGGAAATTCAGATCACTGGTGAGTTCACTAGTCTCATTCAAACTCAGATTATGTGTGCTGCTAATGGCGCAGCTTTATAACTCAGAGCCATATTTTATTTAGAGAAGGGAGGGTACCGGAATATAGTCCAGGTACTACCTGATTTACAGGATCTTGACTAACTACCCTGAATAACAGGTCTAACTAATGACCAGAGTAACTAACAGTCTGGTCTTATCCCTTCGCCTAAACTGGAAGAAAGAAAAATAACAGAAACAGACTTATTCAACAGAAGCACTAGGCTTACAGTCAACATGCTACAGTACATTTCTGAAGCCTAGGAACCTTTAAGCACGCCTAGGCTCTAGGTGGAGATTGCCTAGCGCCTACTTTTACCTTGGTAATTATTTAACTATCAAGCTGCTAACAGATACATTAACTACCAGAAAGAAATATATTTGCTTATTCACTAGAGATCAGCACAAAGTATTATTACATAATCAATCTTTACAGACCCAGGCTTGCTCAAAAAACTCTTTTTATAGGCCCGTCTCAAGACACGCAAAAGATTATAGATAGAATCAATGCAGGTGCATATAACAGTTGTAGGAGAATGTAGAAAAGACAAAATGTAACCGAACCAGATATCTAGGCACATCTAGTATGGGAAGATGATTTGTTTGGTCTTTCTGAAGGTACCTGCCAAGGCTTCCCAAACTCATTCAAGGCTTCTCTCAGTTGTTGCTCTGCTTTGTCCCAGGTTTCAATATCACCTAGGTACTTCTCTGGTCTCTGAAAAAAAAAGGAATTATGGTCAGTTGAGAATTTAAGAAATGGCAGTACAATAGTCACAAGTCAACCTTTAAGGCTCAGAGAATTCAACCTATCTTAGAAATTTGCAATAAGATAGGGAAGATGGGCAAAAAAGGCGATGCAAATGGCAATGACAAGACAAAATGTGTCATGCAGATTGTCAATGATTATTATCTGAATAATGGATTTTTTGGATCACCGTATGGCAATAAATCAATCTACCCAGAATCTCCAAAATTGAATACTCCAGATGGAAACTTAGTGCCTTACTGACTTCAAGTTCAGAAAAATACCTAACTATGGCATACAAATATATTTCACTAAGATTAGTAACAGGATAAATGCAACCAGAAATCATGAGCAAATACTATAAAAAATCTTAATAGGTACTCAAATAGGAGTATGTTATAACCTGCTTTATAGTAACATAATATTGTGGTTAGCCCTCATATCTGAAACAGAAAAGGAAAGAAGGCCTAACGTGGTGTACTGTAAAGCCCTGATTTGGTGTCTAGTATAATTTCATGCCAATTTTCAATCATAGATTGCAGTAAGTTCTAAATACTATAAATATATATAACAAGTAATTGATGAATACCGTAGACAACTCCAACTCATATTTGAAGCCGAATATCTCATAAACATAATTGATAAACTCCAAAACACCCTTAACTTCATCCTTGATCTGCAACAAAAAAATGAACTATTAACAAATGCAGGAACTAACACAGATGGAAAGCCAGCTAACAAATCAAAGCCACAGTCCATTGTGAAAGAAAATAATAAAAATATACAAAGTTTGCTAGGGCAACTGCAGATGCAATTTAGAATTTATGTAAGGAGCTGGTCACGAAATGTATATTCTACAATTAAACTAAGAGAGGTTGATACAATTCTACTACAGTTTCAATCTACTGGACAATATATAAACATGGTCTATGCAAATATAACTTACTTGATTCTCTCTGCAAAAAATATGGGCATCGTCCTGCCATAAATATGCACATCAAGATATTGGATAAATTATAAAGCATAAAGTCATCATCAACTTTAACTGGAAAAAGGAGCTTGCCTGCTGGAATCTTCTAACACGTGTCAAACCTGTAAGTGCACCACTAAGTTCATTTCTGTGAAGAACTCCAAAATCAGCCATGCGGAGAGGCAACTCTGTAGCATTCACAAAAAGGGAATGAAAGCAAGCAAAAGACAAGAAAAAAATAGAGGAAACAGATTGGACAGGGGAAAAAGTTCAGGAAGGAAGCTTTAAAATTTAACTGCAAATAGAGTAGAAATTTGACTTGAGCATCTCAATGACAAAATCATAGTAATTTAGAATTTAAAAGCCCACCTCTGTACGAACGGACCCTATTGTCAAACATTAGACAATGGCCAGGACAATTCATAGGCTTAAGTCCAAATTCCTGTTTCTCAATCTGCACAAGAATCACAGCAGCAACTTACCATCGTATATGACGTATGTAAAATAAATTTTCTGACCTTTCATATTCCTCTGTAGCATCTATGGATGTGCTCACCTCAAAAACAAACATGTTTTCCTTGTAGTTTTCAGCATGTCCAGATGTTTCCCAAAGTTGCATATTGTAAATATTCGGGGATAACACCTACAAGGCAGGCATAAGGAACAGAAAGCAATGGATATGCAAATCAGTGCCTAATATCTAGAAAGAAACAAACATGGACCTCTTGGTAGCCTCTATCTCTATACTGCTGTCGCATAAAGTCCATCAGTTTGTTATATATTCTAGCACCATGAGGAAGGAAGAAGCAGCTTCCTGGGCTGTAATATTGTTAAGAGAATCAATGATTATTCAACACCTGATCATATGGGACTTAATAAGAACGTGAAGGAGAGAAAAGTGAATCATACAGGACTGAGAAGATACCTGAGTTGATGGAAAAAGAAGAGTTCCTGAGACTGCCCTAGCAACCTATGATCACGTTTCTTAGCCTCCTCTAAGAAATGTTTATATTCCTGCATATACAAAGTAATAAAGATGCACAAAAATAATGAGAGCTCATTAATAACATGTGAGGAGTAAGAGCATGTCAATTAGGAAAGATATAAAAACAAAGCCTTTGTTGGATGATCCTGTGTTGTGTGTGACATGGGCCAGACACGCGAGCAGGTCAGCTCAGCCAAGGGGGCACATCTAGGAGTCGTGTTGGAGTTGGATTGCATAGATAAGGTGGCTTCTAGAGATAGAAAGTTTGCTGCCATTTAAGTCAAAAAAGGTCTATCACGTATCACCTTATGTCTTATTCAATCTTTTCGATGTGACCGCACATCCACCATAGCATGTACATCCTTACGACACTTGTCTTATAAAACTTACCTTTTGTCTTTCATAGACCATCTTCTCACATAGGGCATACCAAGTGCTGAAAGCTCCCACACGTTGTGGGGTCTGGGGAAGAGAATTTCTAGGCAGCCTTCCCCTTGCTTATTTTGCAAGGAGGCTGATTCGAACCCAGGACCTCCAGGACACAAGTGGAGAGACTCTACCACTGCGCCAGGCCTACCATCTTCTCACATAGGTTTTCATATGTCTGCCACCACTTCATTCACTTTATTAATCCTATGCAAACATCCTCATTGATATCACAACTATTTTGTAACATTGATCTCAAGCAGGGAGTATTTGCCATTGTAGACTAACATTTTCTCTTCGCATTCAACACCACTAACTCCGCCTATGTTGTAATGACATAGCCGGTCCCAAGCCCGGGTAAAGGAGGAGGGGGTTGTGATAGGCTTGGCGAGCCAACAACTTACACTTAGTCATTCTCATGGAAATGAAACCCAATAGAAATTCGTTGGGGCGTAACCCTCTTAGCGACGCGCCATATCGGAACCCAGGTATGGTGTTAAGTGGGCAAGGGCCGGGTCGCCACCGCCTTAGTGGCGCGCCATATCGGAACCCGGATATGGTGTTAAATGAGCAAGGGCCGGATCGCAACCACCTTAGTGGCACACTACATCATCGCTCGGATGTAGTGATAAGTGAGCAAGGGTCTTTGCATCTTACTCGACGGGTGCAAAGCGTAAGGAAGCTAGCCGAGGAACATAGATTTCGGGTGGGTAGTTGAAATGTAGGATACTTGACGGGGAAGCTACGTGAGTTAGTAGATGTTGCCATTAGGAGACGAGTAAACATCCTTTGTGTACAAGAGACTAGATGGGCGGGTCAAAAGGCAAGAGAAGTCGAGAATACCGGTTTCAAGCTTTGGTATTCTGGTTCGACTGGGACTAGAAATGGCGTAGGTGTTCTAATAGATAAGAGTCTTAAGGATGGAATAGTGGATATTCGAAGACGAGGGGATAGGATCATCTTAATCAAGATAGTAATTGGGGACATTGTCTTAAACGTCATTAGTGCTTATGCCCCACAAGTTGGGTTCAATATGAGTGCTAAGAGGCAATTTTGGGAGGACTTGGAGGATATGGTTAGTAGTGTACTGATAACCGAGAAACTCCTCATAGGGGGAGATCTCAATGGTCATGTGGGTGCAACTAACCTAGGATTTGAGGGAGTACATGGAGGTTTTGGATGCGGCGATAGAAATCAAGAGGGTAAGGACATCCTAGACTTTGTCGTAGCCTATGATCTGTTGATAGCTAACACCCTCTTTAGGAAGAGGCAATCTCACCTAGTGACCTTTAATAGTGCCCAACACTCTAGCCAGATTGACTTTGTCCTCACTAGGAGAAAGGATAGACGGGAGTGTCTAGATTGTAAGGTGATCCCGGGGGAGTGTGTTGTGACACAACATAAGCTTATGGTAGCTGACTTTCGCTTCCATACATGTTCTTTGCGGGGCAAAGGTGTTAAAATCATAAGAACAAAGTGGTGGAAGTTGAAGGGAGAATCACAAGAATCCTTTAAAAATAGGGTGATCACAGAAGGACCCTGGGCAGAAAATGGAGACGCAGATAGTATGTGGATGAAGATGGCAACTTGCATTAGGAAGGTAGCTAGTGAGGTGTTCGGTGTGACAAAGGGAAAGAAACTTGTAGATAAAGACACTTGGTGGTGGAATGAGGATGTACAAAAGTCCATTAAGGAGAAGAAGGAGTGTTACAAGAGTTGGCATAATGATAGAAGCGTAAGCAACATGCTTAAGTACAAAGAGGCTAAGAAGAATGCAAGGCGGGCTGTGAGTAAGGCAAGAGGACAGACCTATGATAAGTTATATGAGAGACTAGAGACAAAAGAAGGTGAAAAGGACATATACAAGGTAGCAAAAATCCGCGAGAGAAAGATGATGGATCTCAATCAAGTTAAATGCATCAAAGATGAGACTGACCACATTCTAGTGAAGGATGAAGAGATTAAGAATAGATGGCGTGATTACTTTAATGGGCTATTCAATGATGAGAATGGGAGCACTATGGTTGAGTTGGATGACTCCTTTGATGACTCCAACAGGCGGTTCGTGCGGAGGATACAAGAGTTTGAGGTTAAGGAGGCCTTAAAAAGGATGAAAGGAGGAAAGGCCCTCGACCCTGACGATGTCCCTATTGAGGTGTGGAGATGTCTTGGGGACGTGGCAATAGTATGGCTCACAAAGCTATTCAACCACATTTTTCGGTCAAACAAGATGCCTGAAGAATGGAGGAAAAGTATATTAGTACCTATTGCTGGAATAAGTCTTGTAGTCCTTTGGTCTTTGGTCCCCTAGTCCCTTGTACCCTAGTCCTTTAGTTTGTTGCACTTTAGTCCTTGGTTTGTTGTACTCTAGTCCTTTGGTCTTTGTGGCCCCAATTAGGACAGCATCTAAGGACACTAGGACAGCATATTAAGGACACTAGGACAGCATCTTAGTGTCAGCCATGGACAGCATATTAGGACAGCATCTAAGCATCTTAGACTAGCATCTTTGTGGCATATGCTTGGCTGCCATGGCAGCTATAAATATGTAGCCTCAACCCCTTGGGTTGGCATGCCATTGTGTGAGAAATAGACAAGAAAATTGCCCCAACTCCTAGTGTCATCCTCTCTTCCAATGAGAGTGAGAATTCAACTACTAACACCTATTTTCAAAAATAAAGGAGATATTCAAAGTTGTACTAATTATCGAGGCATTAAGCTTATGAGTCATACTATGAAGCTTTAGGAGAGAGTGGTTGAACACCGCCTGAGGAAAGTGACCAATGTAACTAAAAACCAGTTTGGTTTTATGCCTGGGAGGTCTACAATGGAGGCGATTTTCTTGCTTCGTCAGCTTATGGAGAGATATAGAGAGCAGAAGGACTTGCATATAGTGTTCATCGACTTGGAGAAGGCGTACGACAAGATACCAAGGTCAGTCATGTGGTGGGCACTAGAGAAACATAAAGTGCCAACAAAGTACATTACCCTTATCAAGGATATGTACAATAATGTTAGGACAAGTGTGCGCGTAAGTGATAGTGAGACTGATGCATTTCCTATCACGGTACGACTACATCAAGGATCAGCTTTAAGCCCATACATCTTTTCCTTGGTGATGGATGAGGTGTCGAAGGATATACAAGGATATCCCTTGGTGCATGCTCTTTGCTGATGATGTAGTGCTGGTAGATGGAACTAGAGATGGTGTTGATAAGAAATTAGAGTTATGGAGACAAACCTTAGAGTCCAAGGGGTTTAGACTTAGTAGGACCAAAACCGAGTATATGAGGTGTGACTTTAGTGGTGTTGGTCGTGAAGAGGGAAATGTTAGTCTACAAGGACAAATAATACCTAGAAGGGACTCTTTCCGATACTTAGGATCAATGTTACAAAGCAATGGCGATATTGATGAGTATGTTTGCCACAGGATCAAGGTAGGGTGGATGAAATGGTGACAAGCCTCTGGAATCCTATGTGATAGGAAAGTCCCACAAAAGCTAAAAGGGAAGTTCTATAGGACGGTGATCAGACCCGCGATGCTCTATGGGGCGGAATGTTGGCCAACTAAACGGCAACATGTCCAACAAATGAGTGTCGCAGAGATGCGCATGCTACGTGGGTATGCGGGCACACGAGAAGAGACCGAATAAGGAATGAGGCGATTCGAGATAAGGTAGGGGTGGCGCCGATTGAAGAGAAGTTAGTCCAACATCGACTTAGGTGGTTTGGACATATCCAACGGAGACCTCCAGAAGCACCGGTTAACAGTGGGATTTTAAGAGGTAGAGAAAATATTAGGAGGGGTAGAGGACGACCAAGGTTGACCTGGGAGGAGGCGGTAAAACGAGATTTGAGATATTGGAATGTATCCAGAGACTTAGCTCATGATAGGACCGCATGGAAAGTAGCAATTCATGTGCCAGAATTGTAGTCTTGTTTTTTTTTCTTTTTTCTTTTCTCTTTTCTCTTTTCTTTTTCTTTTTTTTTCTTTTTTTCTTTTCTCTTTTCTCTTTTTCTTTTTTCTTTTTTTCTTTTTTTCTTTTTTCTTTTTTTTTCTTTTTTTCTTTTTTTCTTTTTTCCTTGTTCTTATAACTCTTCCTCTCTTTTACTTCATTGATATTGGGTTTCATGTCTAGCCGACCCTAACAGGCTTGGGATAAAGGCTTGGTTGTTGTTGTTGTTGTATTCAACACCACTAAAGTCACACCTCATATACTTGATCTTAGCCCAACTAAACCTAAACCTTCCTATGAACACTACATCTCATTATCTCAACAAAGAGCATACACCAAGTAATATCTTCTTGTATATCCTTCAACTTTTTTGTACATCACTACAACAACAACAACAACAACAAAGCCTTTGTCCCAAGCCTTCGTCCATCACTAAGAAAAAAAGTGGGCTCAAGGCTGACCCATAATATAGTTTTATCATGATTGGAAAGACATTAATCTCACTATCACTTACGCGAGCACTTGTCACAACATTACCATACATATCTTTGATAAGGGTAATGTAGCTTGTTGTGACTTTGTTTCTTTAGCACCCACCATATGTAGGTCTTTCTTCAAGTCACTTTATATCTCCAAAAAGCTAACGAAGCAAGAAAATCACCTGTAGTAGACCTCCCTATATCTCTTTTCATTCAATTCAACACCACTAAAGTCACACCTCATATACTCAATCTTGGTCCAACTAAACCTAAACCTCTTGTATTCTAAAGTCTACCTCCATACTTTCTTATTGACGTCATCCCTAATTTCATCTAACAACACTACAGCATCAACCAAGAACAAGTAATATCTCCTTGTATATCCTTCAACTTTTCATCCATCACTAAGAAAAAAAATGGGCTCCAAGTTGAACCTTAATGCAGTTCTATCGTAATTGGAAAGACATAATCTCACTATCAATTACGCGAACACTTGTCACAACATTATCGTACATATCTTTGATAAGGGTAATGTAGCTTGTGATTTTATGTTTATCTAGCGTCCACCACATAGTTGTCATTGGTATCTTGTTATATGCCTTCTTCAAGTCAATGAAAATCATATGTAGGTCTTTCTTTTGCTCCTTCATAAGTTGACAATGCAAGGAAATCGCCTGTAGTAGACCTTCGAGGCATAAAAAATGATTTTTAGTGACACTCATCACTTCTCAAACGATACTCAACCACTCTACCAAAACTTCGTAGTATGGCTACAGCAACAACAACAACATCCAAGCCTTTATCCCAAGCATGTTGGGGTCGGCTAGACATGAAACCCAATATATATATATATATATATATATCAATGAAATAAAAGAGAGTAAGAGATATAAGAATACAACAACAACAACATCCAAGCCTTTATCCCAAGCATGTTGGGGCCCAATAATTATATAATTATATATATATATATATATCAATGAAGTAAAAGAGAGGAAGGAGATATAAGAATAACAAGGAAAAAAACAAGACTTAAGATTCTGGCACATGAATTGCTATTTTCCATGCGGTCCTATCATGAGGTAAGTCTCTGGATACATTCCAATCTCTCAAATCTCGTTTTACCGCCTCCTCCCAGGTCAACTTTGGTCGTCCTCTACCCCTCCTAATATTTTCTCTACCTCTTAAAATCCCACTATTAACCGGTGCTTCTGGAGGTCTTCGCTGGATATGTCCAAACCACCTTAGTCGATGTTGGACTAACTTCTCTTCAATCGGCGCCACCCCTACCCTATCACGAATCGCCTCATTCCTTATTCGGTCTCTTCTCGTGTGCCCGCACATCCACCGTAGCATGCGCCTCTGCAACACTCATTTGTTGGACATGTTGTCGTTTAGTTGGCTAACATTCCGCCCCATAAAGCATCGCGGGTCTGATTACCGTCCTATAGAACTTCCCTTTTAGCTTTTGTGGGACCTTCCTATCACATAGGATTCCAGAGACTTGTCGCCATTTCATCCAACCTACCTTGATCCTGTGGCAAACATCCTCATCAATATCGCCATTGCTTTGTAACATTGATCCTAAGTATCAGAAAGAGTCCCTTCTAGGTATTATTTGTCCTTGTAGACTAACATTTCCCTCTTCACGACCAACACTACTAAAGTCACACCTCTTATACTCGGTCTTGGTCCTACTAAGTCTAAACCCTTTGGACTCTAAGGTTTGTCTCCATAACTCTAATTTATTATCAACACCATCCCTAGTTTCATCTACCAGCACTACATCATCGGCAAAGAGCATGCACCAAGGGATATCCCCTTGTATATCATTCGACACCTCATCCATCACCAAGAAAAAGATGTACGGGCTCAAAGCTGATCCTTGATGTAGTCCTACCGTGATAGGAAATGCATCAGTCTCACTATCACTTACACGCACACTTGTCCTAACATTATTATACATATCCTTGATAAGGGTAATGTACTTTGTTGGCGCTTTATGTTTCTCTAGTGCCCACCTCATGACTGGCCTTGGTATCTTGTTGTACGCCTTCTCCAAGTCAATGAACACCATATGCAAGTCCTTCTTTTGCTCTCTATATCTCTCCATAAGCTGACGCAGCAAGAAAATCGTCTTCATTGTAGACCTCACAGGCATAAAACCAAACTGGTTTTTAGTGACCTTGGTTACTTTCCCCAGGCGGTGTTCAATCACTCTCTCCCAAAGGTTCATAGTATGACTCATAAGCTTAATCCCTCAATAATTAGTACAACTTTGAATATCTCCTTTATTTTTAAAGATAGGTACTAATATACTTTTCCTCCATTCTTCAGACATCTTGTTTGACTGAAAAATGTAGTTGAATAGCTTTGTGATCCATATTATTGCCACGTCCCTAAGGCATCTCCACACCTCAATAGGGACATCTTCAGGGTCAAGGGTCTTTCCTCCTTTCATCCTTTTTAAAGCCTCCTTAACCTCAAACTCTTATATCCTCCACACGACCCGCCTGTTGGAGTCATCAAAGGAGTCATCCAACTCAACCATAGTGCTCTCATTCCCATCATTGAATAGCCCATTAAAGTAACCCCGCCATCTATTTTTAATCTCTTCATCCTTCACTGGAATGCGATCAGTCTCATCTTTGATGCATTTCACTTGATTGAAATCCCTCATCTTTCTCTCACGGATTTTTGCTATCTTGTATATGTCTTTTTCACCTTCTTTTGTCTCTAGTCTCTCATATAACTCATCATAGGCATGTCCTCTTGCCTTACTCACAACCCGCCTTGCATTTTTCTTGGCCTCATTGTACTTAAGCATGTTGCTTGCGCTTCTATCATTATGCCAACTCTTGTAACACTCCTTCTCCTTAATGGCCTTTTGTACATTCTCATTCCACCACCAAGTGTCTTTATCTACAAGTTTCTTTCCTTTTGTCACACCGAACACCTCACTAGCTACCTTCCTAATGCAAGTTGCCATCTTCACCCACATACTATCTGCATCTCCATTTTCTGCCCAGGGTCCTTCTGTGATCACCCTATTTTTAAAGGATTCTTGTGATTCTCCTTTCAACTTCCACCACTTTGTTCTTGTGATTTTGACACCTTTGTCCCGCAAAGAACATGTATGGAAGCGAAGGTCAACTACTACAAGCTTATGTTGTGTCACAACACACTTCCCTGGGATCACCTTACAATCTAGACACTCCCGTCTATCCCTTCTCCTAGTGAGGACAAAGTCAATCTGGCTAGAGTGTTTGGCACTACTAAAGGTCACTAGGTAAGATTGCCTCTTCCTAAAGAGGGTGTTAGCTACCAACAGATCATAGGCTACGGCGAAGTCTAGGATGTCCTTACCCTCTTGATTTCTATCGCCGCATCCAAAGCCTTCATGTACTCCCTCAAATCCTAGGTTAGTTGCACCCACATGACCATTGAGATCTCCTCCTATGAGGAGTTTCTCGGTTATCGGTACACTACTAACCATATCATCCAAGTCCTCCCAAAATTGCCTCTTAGCACTCACGTTGAGCCCAACTTGTGGGGCATAAGCACTAATGACGTTTAAGACAATGTCCCCAATTACTATATTGATTAAGATGATCCTATCTCCCCGTCTTCGAACATCCACTACTCCATCCTTAAGACTCTTATCTATTAGAACACCTACGCTATTCCTAGTCCCAGCCGATCCAGAATACCAAAGCTTGAAACTGGTAGTCTCGACTTCTCTCGCATTTTGACCCGCCCATCTAGTCTCTTGTACACAAAGGATATTTACTCGTCTCCTAATGGCAACATCTACTAACTCACGTAGCTTCCCCGTCAAGGATGCTACATTCCAACTACCCAACTGAAATCTATGTTCCTCGGCTAGCTTCCTTACGCTTTGCACCCGTCGAGTAAGATGCAAAGGCCCTTGCTCACTTATCACTACATCCGGGCGATGATGTAGCGTGCCACTAAGGTGGTGGCGATCCGGCCCTTGCTCATTTAACACCATATCCGGGTTCCGATATGGCGCGCAACTAAGGCGGTAGCGACCCAGCCCTTGCCCGCTTAGTATCCCAAACATAGATTTTAAGGCGTAGCTTGAGCGTCGCCTTAGCAACGCTTGAGCGCTAAGGCACCCCGGGGACGTAAGGCATCTGTGTTGCCTTAGATCCGGTGAAGGAAGCCAACGCCGCAGGGAAGGGGGCGAGGCAGATCCAATCGGGGGGAGGGGGCGGGGGCACCGACCTTCGCCTGGGGAGCCGCCGACGGATCGAAGGGGGGCGCCGGTGGATCAGAGGAAGTCTTGGGGGAGGCCAGCCGCCTGTGAAGTTCGCTCGGAATCAGGAGGGGGTGGGGCGCCGGCGGAGGAAGGCAGCAGGTCGGGCGGGGAGGCCGCGCCGCCAGGAGATCCGCCAGTGGGGCGTGGGTGGGGAGCGCCGGACAGGACACAGAGATGTGACGGCGGTTGCGCTCGCACGACTGTGCGAGGAAATGGGCAGGTGGGGAGCGGCTGAGGTTAGGGTTGGGGGATTATTAGATATAAACAGAAAATGAGATGGGCTGGTGCTAGTGGGATGGATGGGCCACTAATATATAGTCTTTTCTTCTCTTGTTCTTTTCTTTTTTCTTTTCCATTTTATTTCTACTCCTATCTTTTGCTATATTTAAATATTAGTAAGGTGTTGCCTCGCCTTACCGCTTAAAAGATAAAAAGGGGTATGTCGCCTTATGTCGCCTCACCGCCTTAATAACTATGATCCCAAATCCCAAACAACACATAAGGACATGTTCAGCAGAGTTATAGACTGGGAGCTATTTATGATTTTCCATACGAGTGATGAAAGAAGGTATATTGCATACCTTTAGACGCTTAGAATCAGGGAAAGAAATTCCATATACCCTCTGCAAGCTCTCACGATCTGATTTTCCCCTCCAATATGACGAGGAAGCCTGTATGTTCACATATAGATTTAATTTGAAATAGCCAATAGCACTAGAAAAATAAACCCAACGATCAATGCATAACAAAAGATTAATTACCTTTAGACAAGAAAAAGCTTTGACAAAGGAAGTATTTGGGATATGCGGCCCGCGACAAAGGTCAACTAGAGGACCACACCTGTATACTGTAATGGTCTTGTCCTCAGGCAATTCATTTATGATTTCCACCTGAACAAGTTCAGAAATGTTTAAAAATGAACGAAGTACATCTATATTTGATATATTAAAGAATGCAACAAAAATATAAGTTAGGAGCACGAAAAGACTACCTTAAATTTATTTTCCGCAAACATTCCAAGAGCTTCCACCCTGCTGACCTCAATGCGTTCAAATGGTTGCTTTTCCTGCACCGAGCAAGGATGAATCAATTCATACAACGCACGATGGCATAAAAGAAAATGTGGCAAGTATTAGTGATTTCTAAAGTTTCTAATCGCCATCTCCAAGTCACATTATTATCACAGGAAGTGCATTGAAATAAAACATGGTGGTCAATGGTATGAATGAAATAACGTCAACATAATAATATAAGTGCAATAAATTTGAATCACACCATACCACGACAGCCTTTTGAGCCTGGCTTTCAATTAGGCCGAAATGCTCCTCATTCAATGTCAGATTGTCGTAGTAGGCATCATAGTAGAAACCCTTAATAGGTAAAAAGGTGAAATCAGAAAAACATGCCAGATTAACTAATTACAGGGCTTGTTAGTTTGTGAAGCTGACTGAACCTCAGACAATTGACATACCTCCCCTCTGGTAGTGCAAGGGCCAATACACAGCTTGCAGCCATATGCTCTCTCAAGAGACTGCAAATAACAATTTTCTTATCAAACATAATTAAGTTGTAACGGATAAAGACAGAGACAAACAATTGATGCAGAAAATATGATGGATAAATACATAATTAAGTGCAAGTGAAAAAATGTTGAAAGACAACAGCACCGAAGCACAAACCCACTTCTCCTAGAATATGAGCACTCGAGTGCCAGAAGGTGTCACGGCCTTCATTGCTATCAAACTTGAACAATTTCAGTTCACAGTGACCCTCCAGCGGCCTTTCCATATCCCAAAGTACTCCATCCACTTGTGCAATTAAGCAACTAGCTGCCAGTCCACTTGATATCTCCTTAGCAATAACCATTGGGGTTGTTATCCACTTCTTCCCTTCCTTGACAGCACCATCAGGCAAAGTAACCCTGAAGGAAGCAACACAACAAGGTTCCGAAGTAAGGATCCATGTGCATAACGTCAAACAAGTGAACAACAGTGTGTTCGCTACATATTACAACAATTGCCAGTGTGGGGCTGTTTGGTTCAGGACCAGGCGCAGGCTGCCTGAGCCAGGCAGCAGCCACATCCCCAGGCGATCAAAATCAAACGCCTGAGAATGCTGCCTGGCTCAGGCAAGAATCTCATGTCACGAAGAAAAAAGGCCCTACATGCTCCATAATGCGATAAGAAATTCGGCTGGCCCGAAGCTGAACTTTGAGCACGAGTATGATTCAACAGCACTACTCCACATCGACACAGACCGACCGAACATATCGCGGAGCACTCACTTGATGGGCTCGCCGCCAATGTTGAGCCGCTCGAGGGCCTGCCTCGCCTGGATCTCCTCGAACATGCGGATCCTCTTCTGTGTGACGGCCTCTAGGTAGCCATCGTCGCGCGCAACGATGAGGGCCGAGGCCTTTCCCCTGCCCTTTCCCTTCGCCTCCTTTCCGGCGCCGGAGCCCTCACCCATCGTGGCGGCGGAGAGGTGACGAAGGAGAAGGCGGGCGGGGCGGAGGGGCGCCGGGGGAAGGGAGTGGGGCGAGTTTTGCCGGACGAGCGAGATGCCTTGCCGGAGGCACACGAGCATAAAGCCGCGGTGGCGGCAGCAGAAAAAACGATACGGCGGAGGCCAGAGGGAGGCGCCGGTTTGCGGATGAGGTGAATTGGACCGGTGGCGGCGGCGACGCCCAATTTCTGCTTGGGCAGAGGGGATTTGGTTCGTGAATCGTGGATGCAAGACGGCTAGGGTTTATGTAGCAAGTCCGACAAGCAGGGCCCAGCCTCTTATAGGCCCACAATGTCAGCGATAGGAGGGCGTTTGGGTTCTCAATCCTTTGCCTTACCAAATTTGGGGTATTCCTCACTGAATTTGAGAGGGTTTGGTACAAATTTCAAAGGTGCATTATGACTAATTTTCATTTAATTAATTACATTTTTTTCATTTAGGTCAACGCAGTATTATTTAGCGTCGATGACTCACATGGCAAGATTGTATTATGCACATATAATACAAAAGTAAATGGTCCTATAACATCACCCAACATAGAGCATTTTGTAGAATTTCCAGTGACTTTTCAATTGGTTTATGAGTTGGTTTCTAGGATTCCTTCCTTATTATGCCACCTTATTGGTGGATATGTTTTGCTTTTTTGTTAATTTGGTGAAGAAGAACATAGGGTTTGTGGTAGGATGTAGCCAACTCGCCATATGTGTGCAAAATATAAACAATCAAAAATACCATCAGTTTCAAGCCAAACTTTGACATGAATGACGGCAGAGCCTCCAGTTTACTTGACGGGCGTGAAAAGAAATGGCGGAGTCGACATCTTCAACTATGGTTTTTCGTTGATATAAGCCACAAATTTAACGACAACTTTCGGGCGGTAAAAAAACAGATATTGACGGGTCCATGTGGGCACTTTCAAGCTGCGTAATTATTAGAGTATTCAATTTGTGGCTTTCCATGAGCCCACTGCATTGTGTTTCAAGAAGAAAAAACACACATTTGTTATTACACCGTGGATACTTGGATAGCAGTACTAGGTGGTCACGCTGGGCATTTCGGTTGAACTGAAATTGATCGATTCGGTTTTCGATTTTTTCAAAAGTTTGGTTTTCAAAAACTAGAAACCGAAATAGTCCATATAAAAGAAAAAACCGGTCCCTTGGTTAAATGAAAACTTCGGTTTGGTTTTCGATTAAACTGAAGAAATCGAAACAGGACCGAGGCGCGCTGGACGGTGGATCGCGACTAGCGGTCGTGCAAGGATCGACGCGCGCGAGGGCGTGGCGAGCGCGGAGCGGTGGCCGACGCGAAGCGGCGATGGTGTGAGAGGCGGGTGGCAAACGCGGGGCGAAGGCGAGGCGACGGCAGGGCACGAGGCATGGGTGGCGAGGCGAGGCTACACTGCTGCTGGGCGGTGGGGGTTCGGGTTGCGGGCGCGGTTACAGTAGGGTTTGGGGTGAGGACTAGAGAGGTAAAAAAGGAAGGGGCCTTAGAAATGGGCCGATTTTGATGGACCGAGGATGGTTTATTTAGTTAATGGGCCAGTTTGTTAAGGATTGGGCTAAATTTTGGTTAACCTGATTAACCGGGAATAAAAATCGAAACCGAAAATCGATTTTTTAGATAATACTAACCGAAATATGCTCTGGTTTCATCGGTTTCGGTTAGTTCGGTTTCGGTTCCATTTATTTCTGTTTTTGTTTTTTTCCACCCTGACTAGATGGAACCCCACGACATCAGCTGTTGCTATAACTTTTCCGAGACGAAACAACCTAAAGCGAAATTGTTAGAATTGTGAGATTATAATAAGTCAAATCAACAACACAAACAGGAGAACAATGCAACCCAAATCTTGAGATCTTCGGTGAGGCATGACGCATGAATGACACATCCAAACATCAACAAAATAGATTTTGTACTTGTTGCAACTCCAATAGTTTGAAAGTCTTTGTCCAGAGCATCTATCTTGCCAAGAGGAAGAAAGTCAATAAATTAATTCAACATCAAGATGCAAGGATTATGGCCATGTCACAAAAGAGAGACCACAATCATTTTGTTAAAAGTATAAGTATTATTGTTGCTCACAGCTGCATTCAATGAAACGGTCACTAAGTAAAATAGGTCACTGACCTCAGTGTCGTTAGACTTTGATTTTATATGAAAGTTTTAATTATCAAGAGGGATCAAGTCATTTTTTAGGTCACATTAGTTAAAGTGGAGTGTGTAAATTGTGAGTCTTTGAGACTCTAGAATAACAACGGAGAAGTTGAGAAACTAAGTAAATAAAGTTGGAAGCAAGATCAAAAGTTGGAACTTCAACCGAGTCACCGTATGAGACAATCCAAAGAAACAGATATTCTATACAGGAAGATAAGAAGTCACTATAGGACATCGTAAGATACGAATCTGGCAAAGAGAGCATTTTCTATGGACACCATTAGTGAAGATCCTGTAGGATATGCTGGGCCTTGGAAGTATGAAGGAAAAAGCTAAGCAATGAACTTGCGTCCGTGCATCCGCTATGGTTGCCATAAAGAGAAATTTGCCTGAACGTTTACGCTGCATGACTATTTCTCAAGGAGCATTACCATGCATGTCCATACAGAAAATCTTGCTACTTATATTTATCTTAAGCTTTTATGATGAAATTTATTATGTGAAATATAATGTCAATAAAAAATTAGAGCTATAGAGACAAACTTTAGAGTTGAAGTGGTTTAGACTTACTAGAAGTGTAGGACTAAGACCTAATATATGAGATGTGATTTTAGTTATGTTGAATATTAAAAGATAAATGCACTATAGGAAACAGGGCAACATACGACAACCTGTATAACATACGACGGCTAGCTGTCGTATATAAACTTACATACGACGGTCAGCAGAGGTTGTCGTATATAAGTTTATATACGACAGTACAGCCGTCGTTTAGTATATGGTTGTCGTATATAGTTGTTATATACGACAGCCAACCCTAGGCTATCGTATATAGCAGTTATATACGACAGCCAAACCAAGGCTGTCGTAAATAAGCTTATGTACGACGGCCACACCATGGACCGTCGTAAATAAGGCTTATATACCCGTGGGCCCGGGTCGACGCGGGCATTCACGCCCGCGCCGACCCGAGCCCCCGTAGCCCTAAACGCCGCCGCCGCCCGCCCGCCCGCCTCCAGCCGCCGCCCGCCCGCCCGCCTCCAGCCGCCGCCCCGGCCGCCCCCGCCAGCCGGTGCCTCGGCCGCCACCCGCCCGCCAGTCAGCCGCCGCCGCCCGGCCGCCATCGCACCCAGCCGCCGCCGCCGCCGCCCGGCCGCCACCCCGCCCCGGCCGCCGCAGCCTCGCCGCAGCGGCCCCGGCCGCCGCAGGATCGCCACAACGCTGCCCCACGCGCTGCCTAGCCCCACCGCGCTGCCACGTCGCTGCACCGCCCGGACCTGCGCCCGTCGCGCTGTGCGCCGCCGCGCCGTGCCGGTCCACCTCCACGCCGTCCGCCGCCCGCCTCGCCGTGTGCCGCCCGCCGCGCCGCCTCCACCGTGAGGTAAGTCGCCCGCCTCCCTCCCCATCTAGAAAGTTTGGTTTTTTAATTACCAATTGTTTAGATTATGATTGTTTGTTTTTGATTTTTTAGTGGCTAATTCTTTAGATTTAGATGAATTGATATGCTTAGGTTTAATTATTGTCCAGGTTTATTTGAATTGCTAGCTAGGTGTTTTTTAATTGCTTAGAATTGATAAGCTTGTTAACTACGGTAATTATGTTTGTTTAGATGAGTTGTTAATTGCTTAGATGATTAATGCATATGAGTTAATAGTTTAATTGATTATTGTTTCGATTGTTTGAGTGTTTAAAAGTACTATATGTATATAAATGGGCTTAGGGCCCGATACGACCCATTTAGTGGTAATGTATACGTCTACAAAAGCACGATTTGAACAACCTAGGCCGCCTCGCCCTACCCCCTCCCCCTCCCCCCCCCCGCGGCGTTCAGCCTCTGATCCCCCCCCCCGCGGCTTAGCCAACGCTCGGCCTCCGACACTCTGCCGCGGAACTGCCAATCCTTCGGCGCTCGGCCTCCTCCGCCGCGGGACTGTCGATCTGCCGGCACTCGTCGGCCTCAATTGACCGGCTGTCGCGGATCTGCCGGCGCTCAATCTCCCACAAACGCAGGTCAGTCTGCTCCCCCTCTCCCCCCCCCCCCACATTGGTTTCCTCCATCGACGGCGCCACCGCCGCCGCCTCCCCTGTGTGCAAGCGCCGCCGCCGTATTCACCTGCCTTACGTCGGGATCTAAGGCGATGGGACGCCTTACGATCCCCAGGCGCCTTACCGCTTAAGCGTCGCTTAAGCGACGCTTAAGCGACGCCTTAACAACTATGAATCACGCCCGCTCCATGTTCGAAGTGAACGCTCGGAAGCTTGTTATGCAAATGCTTTCGAATGCTCGGAGTCAAGTAGTTAACGACTACTTAAAGCTCCACGACCACGAGGTTGGGTCGTTCAGAGACGCCTCCGACACGTGCTTGACGGAGGAGCAATACGCAGAGGTAAGTTGCGTAATCTTTAAATTGTTCACATTAATTTTGCTAAGTAACATCTAATGAACTACGCATGTGTGCAGGTTAGTGTCCCTTGGTTACAGGGATGAACTGAAGATTACCGAGCCCTTTGCAGGTATTGGGCTAGCGATGAGTTCATCGCTAAGTCCAAGAAGGCTCGAGATGCCAGAGGGAGCTCAGGGAAGCACGGTATGGGCGTCCAAGGTTTTGTGCGATTGGCTAATGGATGGTAAGTTTCTTTGTAGTTTTTATTACATTCATAATGTAGTATTGTTCGTACTAACATATGTTCACAGGAAAAGGAGACCGGCGCGCGACCGAGTGCTACTGCGGTCTATAGGAGAGGTCACGCTGACCCTTCTCAGCCGGAGCAGTGTAGTCAGTACGTAGCGGAGCGCCTAGTAAGTTTCATGACCTCTGAAATTATTTGACACTATATATGTTGTTGAACTTACACAATTTTATTGTTTTTCAGACTAGGTATGGGCAAGAGGCTGCGAGGATACACGGCGAAGGGTTCGATTGGGAAAACTCCCCCGACATCGACCCTCAAGCCGCATATTCAAGTGGAGGTGGAAAAGCACACGGAAGGTGAATTTATTTACTTTCATTGTTTTCAATTCAAGATTATTTAATTTTACCTTGAATTGATTCGTTTTTTTAGGCTTGCCATATTCTCTGGAGTCGTCAACTCTAGAGAGGCACGGCCTGCTAGAGGCAGCTCCTAGCAGTCTTCGGCTGCTGGCGCAGGCTCCTCCAGCCGCCGTGTCACCGAGAGAGATCTCGAAGTCATGGCGCTTCGGGAGAGCTTGGCTCGGCAGAAGGAGGCCTTGGCGAGAGAGCGAGAGAACAACAGGGCTGCCATGGCGTACCATGCATCCTATATGGCACAGATGCAAGCGGCAATAGAAGTAAGAAACATACAATTATACTTTAATTACATTGCATTTCAATTGGTTTTGTAAATTGTAATGTTTGAAATGATAGGCGCTAGCTCGACAGCAAGGCCAGCAAATCCAGATACCGTTGTGGCAGCCACCTCCGTTCGTGCTGGAGCCGTCGCCACCACAGGAGCAGTTTCCTGGAGTACAGGTATAAAAAGAAAGTTACATTAAGTGAAAGCCCCAACCGCTAAGAATCCTAATGAACCTAGAAAAAGAATTGTAACTTGTACATATGTCACTGTGTTTCGCAGGGATCAGGGACGGAGGCTCAGACTCCATCGCCATAGCTAAGGGCGCCAGGTTCGCCGCGGCAGGATGACTGCTTCACTCCCGGAGGTAGTGGAGGGGCTAGTAATCAATAGATTTGTGATTTTGTTTTTGATTGTGTGGATGTCACACTTCGTGATTATCGATGTGTACTATTGCACTTTGTTGTGATTTTATATATCAAACTGTTTTGTTGTTGTCTATTGATTTGGATGTGTAGCTGACCATCGAGCTAGGTTAGTCATTTTCTGTTTTTTTTTTAAAAATGGAAAAGCTTATATACGACGACCTGTATAGTTTATATACAACGGTTGCTATACAGGGCCGTCGTAAATAAGCCTAAATTATATACGATGGCTGGGCCAGGCTGTCGTATATAAGCTCTTATATACGACAGCCAGGGCCCAGTGGTTGTCGTATATAAGCTCTTATATACGACAGCCAGGGTCGATGCGCTGTCGTATATAAGAGCTTATATACGACAGCCTGGACCCAGCCGTCGTATATAAAGGCACCGGCCCACTGGGCCAAGTATACGAAACGGGCTGTTGTATATAAGTGATCGTCGTATATATACTGTTATATACGACGGTGCCGTCGTATATAACTATATATACGATAAAATATATACGACGGCCACAAACCGCCGTATATAAACAATTGCCGTCGTATATAGTTTATATACGATGGCTTCTGCCTTATATACGACGGTTTTAGCCGTCGTATGCTGATGGGAATCCTGTAGTGATGCTAATCTAGACGGACAAATAATACTTAAGAGGGACTCCTTCTACTACTTAGGACCAACATTGCAAAAGAATGGCGATGTGGAAGGATGTTTGCTACAAAATCAAAGCATGGTGGATGAAGTGGCGGCAAATATATGAAATTCTATATGTCAAGAAGGTCTCATATAAGCTAAATAGATAAGTTTTATAGGATGCTATAGGGTAGGGGTGACACCGATTAAAGAGAAGCTTGAAGTCCTTGAGACGGAGTCAACACTACGTCCTCGTCATCTCGTGAGTCTTACCTCCGAGCATCGTCGACCCATCATCGCCTCAGTCGGGAAAAGCGACATTAGAAGTCGTCTGTTGGTACCCTGCAGACCGGGTACACCCGCGTAGTGGGTAAAAGACAGTCTGGGCCCCGCCTCCCTGTTGAGGCGGGCCCCAGCGTAGCCATGTGTCCTTGGCACCAAGGTCAGCCCTGGGGCTGCCACGTGCGCTTAAATTCTGGAGCTGACACGTGCCCTGGGCTCCGGTCCGAGCCTCCCTGCTGGGGTGAGGTCTAGAGCTGCCACGTGTCCCCTGGCCCAGAGCCACCTCCCTACTAAGCACAGCTCTGGTGCTGACACGTGCCCTGGGCTCCGGTCCGAGCCTCCCCACTCGGGTGAGGTCTGGAGCTGCCACGTGTCACCTGGCTCAGAGCCACCTCCTTGCTGAGGACAGCTCCGGTGTTGACACGTGCCCTGGGCTCCGGTCCAAGCCTCCCCGCTGAGGTGAGGTCTAGAGCTGCCACGTGTCCCCTGGCTCCAAACCCGTCGATAAGAGCTCCAGAGCCACCACATGCCCCACGATCTGTCGTGGGCCGTGGGTCGAGAAAGTCAAGAAGGAAGTGTGTTGTCAGTCTTTGCATCCAAGGCTTGCACCTTCCCCAGAAGCATGGCGCACTACGCACGCCTTCGTCCTCTACCAGTTCACCATTACGGTGATAAGACTGGACGACAAGGCGTGACAGTAGTGCAGTGTCGCCCAAAAGCACAAAGCCACTCGAGCAGGGCGAGAAGACGCGGCGATAAGACGACGTCTTCATCATCACCTAACACACAGGCAGGGGCGCTCAGCGCGCCAAGCGGTGGGACATAACTCCCCCGTCGACCACTCTACTTAGAGGATAAATCTCTAGATCATGCATAGGGTTCACATAGCTTTGGGGCCACCTGTCGAGCCCCAAGCCTCAATGTAACCACCCCAAAGCTATGTGAAGCCTATACATGATCTAGGGGTTCGTCCTCTAACCCTATACATGAGCTATGTGACAGCTCCGGACCTCACCCCAGCGGGGAGGCTCAGACTGGAGCCCAGGGCACGTGTAAGCACCGGAGCTTTCCTCAACAGGGAGGTGGCTCTAAGCTAGGGGACACGTGGCAGCTTCGGACCTCACCCTAGCGGGGAGGCTCGGACCGGAGCCTAGGGCACGTGCCAGCTCCAGAACTTAAGCGCACGTGGCAGCCCCAGGGCTGACCTTGGGGCCAAGGACACGTGGATACGCTGGGCCCCACCTCAACATGGAGGCGGGGCCCAACCTGTCTTTTACCCACTACGCGGGGGTACCTAGTTTGTAGGGTACCAACAAAGAGCAAGCCTCTGGCCGGGGCACCCACTGCCGCCCTACCAGCGGCCAGTAGGGGCTGAGCCCCACGCACTGATAAGCGCCCATGATCGTCGTCTGCCAGCGATGATGACCAGTGGTGCCCGGTGCACAACTCCGGCCGTCACGGCACTAGCGACTGCCGTGAGATCAAGAAGCTTGCGGAACACTTCCGTGAGCTGCAACAATAGTGGTCACGCCAAGACGGTGCACCCTCCCGCCAGCGGGAGGGTAAACAAAAGGCCAAACCCGAGGCCAGCGTTGAGCAAGAGATGGAGTATCAAGACGCCAAGAGGGTGTTGAAGGCCGTCTACGGCTGCTTCGACTCTGACTCCAGCGCCGACAGCGAGCGACGCAAGACGCTCCACGTCTAACCATATGTTTCCCCCGGCTTGCGACAAGGGAAACACCCTCTTACATTGGTGTAGGGGGTCGAGTCCGCCCTCCCCCGAAACACACCAAGGGCTCATCCTACGTCTAGACATATGACGAAGCCACGCAGGACCAACTTCCACGTGAAGACATCAGCCTTGTCGACGAGGCAACATGGCTAGAGGCTGCTCGAAATGCGCTACACGCTAAGCGCTCTCGCAATATCAGCAACGACACACGCATAGTAGACAGTCCGAGGTAGGGCTCCCTGGCGCCTCGGCAACACTTTCTCGGAAGGGGTGACAACCCCCCCCCCCCACTTGGGAGGGTCCTATCCGAGCAGCACAAGTACGCCGCCCAGGTGCGCTCACCTAGCCACGAAGGATGGGTACCTCTACCCAATCCACATAACATAGAACACCTCTGTAAGTTCTATCCTTAGCGCAATAGTAGGGTATTTTTCTTTCTTTGTAAGGTTGCTATAGTGTCAAGGAATAACGCTTAGAACAACTAAGCTCTAGAGGGGTCCTACTACTCTTGTCATCCGGGGTGGGTCACTGCCTTCTTGCATGGCATGTTTCCTCCTATTACCCGAAGGAAGCTAGAAATAAGAAAAACCTACCCTACCCTACATTCCTTATTTATAGTTTGTGCTAACTCATGCATATCAACTGTAAATGGCATATCTGGAGCCTATTGTACATACTTGTCCTAGGTCCCGTGGTATTGGAGGGTCTCTTCTCTGAAAGGTTAACGCACGCGGGAGTCCCAGGGTGTGTAGCCTGCTATGCCTGGTTCCTTACCCCTAGCGTGCACACCCGCCTCCCCTGTGCTACAACTGAGTACATGGGGACCAGAAAGAACACGCCTACGCACAAGAAAAGTAACCGGACCTCGGACATAGCCCCCTTTTTATTTTCGTGTTCTCTTTCCATACCGCTCCGGTCATGTGGCCAGTCACTTTTTTCTTGTGTTCAAACGTAGCAAGGGTTGTGCTATCCTTCTGCGGGCGGGTCTCCTTGAGGTACGTGTGGTGTACTCGGGGTCCTGTGGTTGTCTCATTGCTCGGGGGTCCTATGGTGCCGAATGGTCCCTCCCCCGAAAGGCTTACGCCAACGGGAGGTCCAGGGTGTGTAGCTTGCTATGCTTGATTCCATACCACTAGCGTGCACACCCTGCCTCTCCAGCGCTACAGTTCAGTATCGGGGAGCCATACAGCTCATACCCATGAGCAAAGCTTTAACCATAACTTAGGGACCTTTGGTTGTTTCATTGCCTGCGGGCCTTATGGTGCCAAATGGCCCTCCCCTGAAAGGCTTACGCCATCGAGAGGTCCAGGGTGTGTAGTCTGCTTAGTCTGGTTTTGTACACCTAGCATGCACACCCTGCCTCTCCAGCGCTACAGCTTGGTACCAGGGAACCAGACAGCTCATACCCCTGGGCAAGGCTTTAACCATAGCCCAGACGACCCACATCGAATTACCCAAGCTCTGTAGCTCAACTGAGGACCGTAAGCCATAGTAAAGCTACCAAACAAGGAATGGTGGCTAGAGAGCACGACTACTCCCCTTTCTGCCATGTCTGCAGGCCTGCACAGGTCCTTTGTCGTCTCGGACCTCCCAGGGGGCCCGATGCTGACGTCCTGCCTCATCCAGTGGTAGGTGCGCCCCAAACAAGGGCCACACCTACCATGGGCCATCATGGTGAAACCGCCCGGGTAGAATGTCGGACCACTACAGCAGCGTGCAGAAGACTTGGAGCGCCAGCTAGACAAGATGAAGACAATGGCTGAACTTCCCTCAAATCCTTGCGCTGCCAAGGACACGGAAGGAGTGGTAGCCACACCGTCGGGGCTCTCTGGGTCCTTACACTGCTAAGGACCCGGGGGAACAATCTCGGGACATCGACAAAGAGCTACCCACATCGACTAAGTCATTCTGTACCTTTGCGCTGCTAAGGGACCGAAGTCTACACCAACAACTCAACACACAAGACTTGAAACAAAAAAGTATTTGTTACCAACAGAGCTCCGACATACATAGGAGGATACAAGGCAAGCGGGAAACCTAGGAGCTATCCGCGCTGGAACCTAGAAGCTACGAGTTGGGCAACCTCCTCCACGGAAGCCTTCGCCTCCACCGACAACTCTACGCTGTGGCCCTATACCACAGGTTCTAGGGAGATGCTGGGGTCGCTGCTCCGAAGGCAAGTGAGCACATTCCCTACCACCATCTTTGCTAGAGCTCAGCTTTCGGCCTCCAGATGTTGCCCCACGACACTCTCCAGTGCCAGGAGCTTCTCCCCGACTGAGTCCAGGGCAGGGAGCACCTAGCTCACCTCCTGGACCGGCTCTCCAAGGCGTAAGGGGCCAAATCCGAAGGGTTCCAGAGCCACCTTAGCGTGTTCGAGGAATTCCCACACCTTCTTTGCCTCAGTGGCACGAGAAGCCTAGAGGTCTTCGGCCACCTTGGTGGAAGAAGCCGACTCCCCCACCGAACTCCTTCTCGTCAGCTCCTGTTCCCGAGTAGCTAGCCCCTACTCTAGAGCAACCGGTGTGTGCTCCGTGGTGGCAAGCCACACGGCCTGCTCGTGCAGGTCAGACTCCCTGTATGCAAAGGCGCGCTCCTGATCGTGGATGCCCTGAAGTCGCTCCTTCAAGCGCCCCTGCTCCTCCTTGTGGGCAGCCAGACGATAGGAGAGCTCCCTCTCCCTCGCCTCCGCCTCCTTCTCTCGACGAAGGAGTGTCTCCTAGAGCTCTGTCAAGATCGTGTGACACGCATCGGTGGAGGCTTGTAGGTTCTAGGCCTCAGCCAGGATGTTTGCCGCATTCTTATGGTGGCTGACGACGACGACCTCTTTCTCCTCCAACACCTACCCCCGAGCCTCGAGCTGCTCCTCCCGAGCCCGAGCCTTCGCCTTGGATGACTAGACCCATGCCTTCAACAGGTCGTCCCAGTCTCGTAGACGCTCCCACTCAGACCTCAGCTCGGCCCACTCCTGCTTGAGCACGTCCTACATCTGGTCTGGGCTAGAACAGACATCTCTCACGGCCCTAGGGATCGGGACAACCTTCGGCATCGCCAGGCGAGGGATAGCCTCAATTCCCTCTAGCTCTTCCTCTTCTCGAGGGGCGAACACCATGGCGACCTATGCAGAGGGAGGAGGGCTAGCAGCTCGTTCAACAACAGTTGCGTCGCTCCAGGCGCAGACTCAGGCATTGCCACCGGTGTAGGAGCTTCGGCGGAGAAGTTGCTTTGTCTCCCGGACTGCTGCTGTGGAGGAGGAGGAGGAGTCGAGCTCTGCTGATGAGCCCTACAAAAATGAGCACCAAGCATCAACTACACCATCCAGTGGCTCATTACACAACCCCACGAGGTTGAGCTGTACCTAGAGGCCTGGAAGTTCCACTCTGCGCGGAGCTTCTTACGCGGGGGGCTCGAGCCACTCGCCGCCGCCAGCGTTGAGGTCGCCTTCCCTGGCTTTGGAGCTGGCGGAACCTCAGGGGTCTTCGTCACCGAAGACGACACAACAAGAGCCTTCCCTGGCAAGTACCTCGACGCTGATAATGCGCCCTGGGCTGGGGCTACCCTCGACGGCTGAGAAGCTGACGACATTGCTGGAACCTTCGTCATCGCCGATGTCGCCTCAGGAGTCGTCCCTGACGATAGCTTCCAGGGCGGGAATGCACCTGAAGACTTCTTCTGCATCGTAGGTGCATCGGGGCCCACCTTGAAGCTCCAGCCGCACTAGACGCCCTTCCCATGGCCGTCAGGACTGCTCGGGTAGCGGCAGCTCCAGAGCTGCCTCTGGCACCGGTCGCTGAGCCTGGTGTGGGACCACGGGAAGCCTGGGAACCCCTCGCCCGGGGGCCAGAGACGAAGCTTCCGTCCGGACGGACCAACTTCCTCTTCGACGCCATGCTTGGCTCCAGGGCATCCTTGGGTGCGAACGAGGGCGCGCCGCAGGCACAGGACTCCCTACCGACTCCTTCCCTCTGTTTGGGAGTGTGTTCGGTGCAGGCCCTGCCTGACCACCGGTGCCGTCTGCTTCGGGGATCTTGATGCCCCGTGAGGGATCACTGATCTGCCGCACTGCGACATCAATGTCGTCTAGTGTCGGCAGTTCTTTCAGTGTCCTCGACCACGCTTGCGGGTTAAGGTAGATTGGCTGGCAGATCGCTGGCGGGGTGATGGAGTCGACAGTGATCGGGTCACAGGAGAGCTTCTGCAGCAACGTCTCCAGCACCTCCCGATCCAGCGACGACCCTGCTTCGCGTGGCAACGGGTCATGTCGCCCTCCCCTGTGTACTGCCAAGCAGCCTGAACATGCTGTTGGAGAGGGGCGATCCTGCGAGAAAGGAATTCAACCAGAACCATCAGAGAGGTCAGGTATTCCTCCCCAAGTATCTGATCCTCTCCAGCACCGGTGTGTAGGCATCTTGCAGGTCGGGGATCTCATCCCCAACGGCCACCTCGACCGTCGGTGGGCCACCCGGCAGCTCCAGGCGGTCGTGGACATCAGTTTGGGCAATCAACAAGTCCTCCCTCCAGTGTTCCCACTTCCTGAGAGTGAAGGGTGTGATGTAGGGCGCGGAGTTCCTCCCTCGGTGCTAAAAGTAATAAGACCCCAGCTGGCTTGTGCTTCTCCCCGAGGCCCTCAAGGAGAAGAACACCCTGAAGAGCTGCACCGAACGCCGCATGCACACGAATATCTCGCAGAAGTGGATGAAGATGGCCACTAGTGCGAGGGCGTGCGGCGTAAGGTGTTGCAACTGAAGCCTATACACCTACAACATGATAAGGAGGAAAAACGATGCCGGGAGTGCAAACCTAGACAACACGTACAAGGTGAAGAGAACCACCTAGCCGGTCACATGTCGGTCAGTGGGACCCTCCCACGATGGATCTTTTCGTCGTACATGGATGACTGCCAGCCGAGCAGACGCCTCACAATAGCGATGTCACCATCACTGTTGAGCCTGGACAAATGGAGGCTGGAAGACATGGTGGCGAGGAAAGGTTGTGAGTGTTGTGGAGCGGAAGCTTAGAGCACGCAGTAGGAAGATGAAGATTGCAAAAGGCGGAAGGGAACCGTCCTTCCCCGGAAGGATTCCCTCTATACGTCTGCAACCTCTGGTAGGGCAACAGGCGCGAAGTTTAGGTTTCCATCGTGCCACGCCGCGGGTTATGTGCCTCCCCCCAATGATGGGTAGGACCAAGGTCCACCCGTCAGACACTGGGGGCCAGGCGGGTAGCTTCTCGGGAACGTTTGGCGGTTCCCGAGAAAAGTGGCGCGATGGAACTGCATCGATCGACCCAAGGGTTACCGCAGTAAATGCCCCAGGGCATCCCGTCGAGCACGTCGCCACGACCCACCAGTTAGGAGCAAGCACGTGTCCACTACGTCTACGACATGCTGCCGCTTCAAATGGAGAGTACGCCCACTACTCTAAATACATGCAACCTTTTCGTCTCCCAGGTACAACCACTTGTCCACTACGCCAAAATCTCGCCACCACTTTGGTTTCCAAAGTACAAGTTCAAAAAAACAACGTGGGAGAGATGGGGGCCCCAACTGCGGGCTCGTTGCCTCCCCTGAGATGGGCCCCGGGGCCACTGTCGGTACCTTGCAGACCAGGTACCCCCGCGTAGTGGGTAAAAGACAGCTTGGGCCCGACCTCCATATTGAGGCGGGCCCCAGCGTAGCCATGTGTCCTTGGCCTCAAGGTCAGTGCTGGGGCTGCAACGTGCGCTTAAGTTCTGGAGTTGACACGTGCCCTGGGCTCCGGTCCCAGCCTCCCCGCTGGGGTGAGGTCCGGAGCTGCCACGTGTCCCCTGGCTCAGAGCCACCTCCCTGCTGAGGACTGGTCCGGTGCTGACACGTGCCCTGGGCTCGAGTCCGAGCCTCCACGCTGGGTTGAGGTTCGGAGCTGCCACGTGTCCCCTAGCTCAGATCCACCTCCCTGCTGAGGACAGATCCGGTGCTTACACGTGCCCTGGGCTCTGGTCCGAGCTTCCCCGCTGAGGTGAGGTCCGGAGCTGCCACGTGTCCTCTGGCTCAGAGCCACCTCCCTGCTGAGGACACCTCCGGTGCTGACACGTGCTCTGGGCTCCAGTCTGAGCCTCCCCACTGAGGTGAGGTCCGAAGCTGCCACGTGTCCCGAGGCTCCAAACCCGTCGATAAGAGCTCCAGAGCCGCCGCGTGCCCCACGATCCGTCGTGGGCTGTGGGTCGACGAAGTCACGAAGGAAGTGCATTGTCAGGCTTCGCATTTAAGGATCACACCTTTCCAAGAAGCATGGTGCACTATGCACTCCTTCGTCCTCTACCCGTTCGACATTACAGTGACAAGACAGGACGACAAGGCGTGATAGCAGCACAGTGCTGCCCAACAGCACAAAAAGCCGTCCGAGCAGGGCGAGGAGACGCGACGACAAGACGACGTCTTCATCATCACCTAACACACGGACAGGGGCACTTAGCACGCCAAGCGGTGGGACTTAACTCCCCCACCGGCCACTCTAATCAGAGGATGAATCCCTAGATCATGTATAGGGTTCACATAGCTTTGGGGCCACCTGTCGGGTTCCAAGCCTCATTGTAACCATCCCGGCCTTGGACTATAAAAGGACCGGGGTGACCACCCAACAAAGGGTTCACATTCGAGATCCCACAATGCACAAGCACACACGCGCAAGCAATAGAACAAGCACTCCCGTGGACGTTGGGTATTATGCTCCGACGGCCCGAACCACGTAAATATCGGTGTTCATCTGCTTCTTTGAGCCTAGGTCGTGTAGGGCGCCAAGCCCCCTCCGATCAAGAACTTCTAGGGCTGCTACTGAGCAGGCCGGGAGGAGTGTCGCAGCTCACACACTCCGACACGGCTCAATTATCGCTGGGAGCCACCGAATCTGTAACATCCTCAATTTTACTACCATGAATTTCATACATTTTTCATGTAAAGAAGCATTTAAAAGTAAGAAGAATTAAAGAAAGGAATATAGAAGTAAATAAAATGATAAAAGGAAATAGAAATGGAAAATAATGAAAATAAATAGAAAAGGCAAAGAAATAAAAACAAAAAAAAGAAATAAAATAGCCAAATTGGGCCACCGCAATTTTCCTCCGAAATTCCCCTCCCCCTAATTTCCCAAATTTTTTTTCCAGTTTTCTTGATTTTCCCAAAATTCCACAAAATTCCCCCTAGGGGGATTTCCCCCCACATTTGGGGGGATTTTCCCCCACATTTGACCACACCAAATTAGGGGGGAACCCTAATGGGCCCACCCCCTTGGCCGCAGCCCATTAGGGGGGAAACCCTAGCCGTCCCCCTTTTGTACTCTTGTGGGATTTTTTTCCAAATTAAATTCTAGCCATTGATGGAAAATAAATAATAAAATTCCAGACCCTAGCTCCCACCTCTTTTAGAATTAAATCTCAGTCATTGGATATTTGGGTTGCTAAAATCCTAGCCACCCTAGCCCTTTTCCCCCTTATAAATATAACTCCCCCCCTTAGCTGCCACCACCCCTCTCTCCTTTTTTGGCCGCCGCTCCCTCCCCCCTTGCTGCCGAGTCGCTGCCCCCCTGCCAGAATTTGGCCATCGTCGAGCTCTGTCACGCCTCGCCATCACCGGAGAAGAAGCCCCCGACGCTTTGGCCTAGCCGCAGCCTCATAATTCTCCATAATAAATCTCCTGCTGCCGCCATTGCAAGTAAGTAGGTCCTGCCGCAAGGAAGAAGTGAGGTAGGTCTCTGTTACCCCTCTTACAACGTCGCTGCTGTTTCTACACACCCGTTTTCTTCACCCCTTGCGAGCAGAAAATTCTGCGTGTGAACAGACCATGTTTTGGTCGATTTTTGACGGTGTGATTGATCTACAAAGTGGGTCAAGATCATAACCACGTACACACTTGATCCCAACAACCATGATCATCATAAAACCCCATGGAAGCCTATTAAAACATGCAAGAACACGCACAAAACTTATTTTATAAAACTGCACCGTAGGAATTGCATTCATTCACCTCATTGCATCTTGAGTAAAGTTTGTGCATGATAGTTGATTGCTGTAAATTTTGTATGTGTGTGGTCGTGAGTAGAAGGACAATCTCAAGAGGCCGTCTACTAGGAGCTGCAACACCAAGACTTTGAGACGCTTGAGCAACACTAGCCACGGGAACAAGGCAAGTGCCATTTGACCATACTGATCCTACGTTTTCGAAACTGTTTTGCTTGCAAAAACTTGTATGCCCGTGTCAACTTGATGGGACACCTTATTATAGGAGTTTACTAGTTTTGTTAACCCTCCTTGTCGCTGGAAAAGTTGATGAGTCGGGTATGGTCGTTTTTCCTTTTTGCTTTGCTTAACTTACGGGATACGGGAAGCTGAAATTAAACTCCTTAGCTACTACACTCATGAGAATAAAGATAATGAGAACTTGATGATGTCAATGAGCATGGAATCGGGGAGATCTAGACGAGCTTGGTTCATGGATGTTACTGAATGATATGGTGGTTTGCTTGCCGTAGATCTAAGGACCGCTTCATGCGAGCACATGCCAGGAAAACAATGCCACCACAAGGCCAAATTTGGGTGCGGCTTAGCTGACTAATTAGGTGCGTTTCTAGCTTGTTACGGACTGTTGTATGGTGCGGGGAATGGGAGTCGAGAGGGACTGCCTTGAGAACTGCATGGCACAAGAGAGGGCCCATGAGTGGGAGAATAGAGATTCAAGCCTTCCGGTGAAACCTCAGTGGCTCCGTAAATCCTAATAGCCCCTTTGTAAAGGCCATTTTGTGATCTCTTGGCCATACACCGACGGTTGTGTACTAGTATAATGGAGGTTCTTTCTAGTCGTTGACGGGTAACTAAATCACGAACTTGTGGGTAAAGTGGTGCAACCTCTGCAGAGTGTAAAACTATCATGATAGCCGTGCTTCCGGTTACAAGCACCTGGCCAACTTCCACGATTAGAGGCAAAACTTGGGATGTTTATTCGGGTGTGGTTATGGTATGGTCATTAGGATTGGTTTTGGGACTGTTTTGAGTCATGACAATGAATCTGGTTTCGGAATATGAAAATGAGATGGTTATGAATAATTATAAGTATGATATGAACTTGAGAAAGATTAATGGCTGGTTGAGACTTGATAATGGTGAATTATGATTAAAGAATGTTGCTGAATTACTTGGTTATGTTGGGATTTAACCCACCTAGAAATAGTTGATGTTTTTACCATGTTTGTGAAATAAAATTTGCTTGCTGCAATGAACCTCTTTATTCCCTACCGTGTTGTAAGCAACATGTCATACTTTTCCCGCACTTGCTGAGTACGACATGTAACCTTGCATTCCCACATATACATCAGCTACAGGAGAAGAGTACTTCGAGGAACATGTGGAGTACTAGGCATGCACACTACCGTCAACATGTCTATGGAGTTGAAGTTGGAGCCTGTTGTCTTAGCCATTTTCCGCTGTTGTTTAGAGTCTTCCGCTGCTAAATACGTAGGATATTCATGAGTGAGACATTGAGTCATTGTAATAAAGTACTTCAACACTATTCGTCCGTGGTTATATTCTGAATTTCAGTTTGTGGAATACATGTGTATGTGTGATGAACATCCTGGGCACACATATGCATTCATTTGGTTCATTTTCGGAACCGGGTGTCACAAATTGGTACCAGAGCCACGTTGACCGTAGGACGCAAGCCTAGGTAGAACACTGTGAGACCTATGTGTTGCTGAATACATTGGCTTTGACGATAAAAGTTTTGAGTACTACCAAAACACCTTTTTAACAAGGTCCGACTCTAGGTCCGAGCTCCTGCAAGGTCCGACTTGTTTTGGGTAGCTCCGGCAAGGTCCGACGTAAGGTCCGACTTGCTTTGTCTAGGTCTGACTTATTTTGGCTAGGTCTGACTTGTTTTTGCTAGCTCCGACTAGCTTTGGTAAGTTCCGTGCTAGGTCCGACTAAGCTTTAGTAAGCTCCGGCGTTGGGTCCGACTAGCTTTGGTAAGCTCCGGTTCAAAGTCCGGTTAGCTTTGGTAAGGTTCGGAGCTTCATTGCAATGGTTCTGCTTTTAACTTGTAATGTTTCGAACTTGCTTTACTCTTATGGAAAGTTTGCTTAGTATTATTTTACTAAGTTTTTGGTGTGTTTTGGTGGTAATGGCTGATATCATTTTGCTATGGTCTACAACATGCTTATGTGAGGTGCTCACGTAAGATGTTATAGTTTCGGAACTAACGAGAGTCAAGTCGAGGACTTGTGCTCGGAAGTATTGGTTGTTTATTCTTGTGCAGATGTTGCTTGAGTTCAAGACATGGCTGGTGACGGGATCCATTGAACTAGTCTTAGGGAGAAGATGAGGTTCAACAACCAAGTTCGGGAGGAATTGTGGTTCAGTTGATCGGGAGGTTGCGCAGTATGTTTGCATCAAGAACAATGCATATGAAGGTATCTTGGACGTCGTTAGAAGATGTTTGCATGTGTGCAAGGAGTGCATGGACGTGGCTGCATGGTTCCAAGGCGTGATGAAGAGATGTGGACGTAAAGAATTGGTCGGAAAGGTCCAACCGACTAGGTTATGGACTCAGGCTGCGGCTGAGTCGTATTTGGAAAGTTTTGAGTTGGTTATGATAGGATTTCGTGTGGGTCACGAATTTGAGTTGTTTTAGGAATGTTTGGGATGTTACTAAGGTGTTTGGAAGTCTTAAGATTGCTTCTATCTGCGTGTAGAAGAGTCTTGAGCAGTATTGGAAAGCTACAGTTTGAATCCAAGTAGGAGTAGGAGTCCTAGTTTAAATTGGGTTGGCCTTAGGGCTGGTTATATAAGCAAGGGAGGCCAAGGCTCGTGGGGGCACGTCTTTGGGGCTGTTCCTCTTGTGTTTTGATAAATAAAATTCGTATTCTAAAGGAACTTTTGTGCCTTGTTCGTCCGACTTGTTTCAGACAAGTTTTTCTCGTCGAGTTTCTGTTCAGCACTACCTTGCTTCGGTGGTTTTATCATAACTCGAGTTTTACAGATCCAATTGATGTGATTCTTTTTGGGTTGTCTTCACAACTTGATTATCTATCATCTGTGAAAATTTCACGGTCATTGAATTTGTGGTTTCTGATATACACGAGTTTCTTTGCAGTATTCCAGAACTGTTTTTCTCGCGTAGGACAGATTGACCTTTGTTCGATCTTTCAATCGTAACTTGAGTTTCTCTCAGCGGATTTTCATGATTCTTGTTGTGACGTATTCGTGACTTGATTCTCTGCAAGCTATACTAGTTTTTTCATAGTTTAACACGTTTAGATTAGTCGCACACACGGTTTATTTAACAGATCGGTTTTCTGCTGAGGGGTGTTTTGTTGCTTCCGCTGAAACGTTTTTATCTACCATTCACCCCCCTATGGTAGCTTTACACGTGTACTTCGATCCTACAAACGCAAACTTTAAAACACATAGGAACACCCTTCTAAACTGTTATTTTCGAAAATTGCTTGCTGCTGCACTTTACTTGTCAATTCAGCCCCCGCAAAGTGTTATTTTCAGCCCCTCTTTTTCTCTTCTTTTGGACAACGACACTTTTGTTTTCTTGCTTCATAGCTTCTGAAGTTTTGGAGTTATTTTCTTCTTCTCTAAAGTTTCTCATGTCTTATTTATAGATGCTGGTGACTAGGAGCACACCATGCATAAGGACTCATCCACCACCACCACTTGGGAGTGCACTTAACCCCATTGAAGTGTCCGATGGACCATACTGGTAGAGGTGAAGATGGAACCTCATGATGAAGATGAAGTCAGTATCTCTATGCATGAGGAAGAGGACCCGGAAGAGGTGGAACCAATCGAAGATGATATGGAAGATGATCCATAAGAACAACATTGGTACGCATCTCAGGAGGAGTTTCACGCGGGATTACATCCAACAGAGCCTCATGAAGCTATGACGGAAGGAGATGAATCCAAAGAGGATCCACCTCTTGCTGAGGCAGAGAATGAAGGTGATGAACGAGCCAACCACGGGGCTGATGCAAGCAACCTTGAATGGTTGATGGCTATGCAGAACCAACTCATGCAAACGATGATACAAACGTTGGGACAGCTGCAGGCCAACAACAGCAAGAATCCTAACCTTGTTCCTGCACCCCCATCTCTGCCACCGCCACCACCGCCGGCTCACAACAAATTAGGAGAGTTCATGAGGACTAGGCCACCTACTTTTGCACAAGCCAATGATCCTATGGAGGCTGATGATTGGCTGAAGTCTATGGAAAAGAAGCTTCCTATTGTTCAGTGCAATGATCGGGAGGAAGTTCTCTTCGCATCACACCAACTTATGGGAGCAGCCGCTAATTGGTGGGACACACTTTCCAATGCTCATGTCAACTAGGAGACTATCACATGGGCTGAATTCAAGTAGAGTTTCCGCTCTCACTATGCCCCTGTAGGAGTTATAATGCTTAAAAGGCAAGAGTTTGAAGGTCTCCGCCAAGGAAGGAAGAGTGTGAATGAGTACCTCGACAAGTTCACGCAGCTGTCAAGGTACGCTCCAGAAGATGTCGTCTTGGATCACAGGAAGAAGGATGGAACCCAAAGGATGTGCGTAGACTATAGGTATCTCAACGAGGTGACGATCAAGAATAAATAACCCGCTGCCCCGCATAGAGGACCTATTCGATCAAATGAAAGGTGCCAAATTTTCTCCAAGATTGATCTTCAGTCGGGATACTTCCAGCTGAAGAGAAAGCCCTCTGACATACCCAAAACTTCATTTCAAACACTGTATGGTTTGTTTGAGTATACCGTTATGTCTTTTGGGTTGACGAATGCACCCGCATACTTTATGTACCTCATGAATAAGGTCTTCATCGAGTACTTGGACAAGTTCATCGTGGTTTTCATCGATGATACCATGGTGTATTTAAAAAGCGAGGAAGAACATGAAGAACATTTGATATTGACATTGCAGAAACTGCGAGAGCGTCAATTGTATGCTAAGTTCAGCAAGTGTCAATTTTGGCTAAAGGAGATATCGTTCCTAGGCCACATCATCTCTGAGGGAGGAGTATCAGTTGATCCCCGGAAAATTGAGGGATGTTTTGAAGTGGAACCAACCGCAGAATGTGAGAGATATTCAGATTTTTCTTGCGATAGCTGGATACTACCGCCGGCTCATCAAGGATTTCTCCAAAATAGCGAAGCCTATGACTGAATTGCTCATCAAAGGGAAAGATTTCAATGGACATAAGAATGTCAAGACAACTTTGAGGAGCTAAAGAAGAGATTAACAATAGCGCCGGTTTTGGTATTGCCGGATATGAGCTAGAGTTTCGATATATATTGTGACGCATCAAGACAAGGGCTTGGATGTGTGCTCATGCATGGAGGACAAGTGGTAGCCTATGCATCGAGGAAATTAAATAAACATGAGCTGAATTACCCCACACATGACCTGGAACTTGCAGCCGTGGTACATGCCTTGAAGATTTGGAGACATTATATCCTTGTCTACCAATGTGAGATCTATACGGATCACAAAAGCCTCAAGTATATATTCACGCAAACGGATCTGAATCTGAGGCAACGTCGATGGTTGGAACTCATCAAGGATTATGATGTTGGAATCAACTATCACCCCGGAAAGGCCAATGTAGTATCTGATGTGTTGAGCCAAAAGGGAGCATGTCACCAACTCACGGTTCGGGAGCTACCACCCGAGCTGCGTAAGGAGTTTGAACGGTTACATCTCGGGTTCTTGAACGAGATGGAGGTGATAGAACTGAATTCAACGCTGGAACAAGAGATACGAGATGGCCAAGCAACGGATGAGGAAATAAAGGAAATCAAGGAAAGAATCCGACCGGGGATAGAAAAGGACTTCAAAGAAGACGAGAATGACACGCTTTGGTTAGGGAAAAGGATTTGTGTGCCTAACATGAAGCACATCCGTGACACGATCCTAAAGGAGGCACATGACTCACCTTATTCCATACACCCCGGCTGTACAAAGATGTACAAGGACCTAAAAACTTGCTATTGGTGGGATGGTATGAAAAGGGACATTGCTGAATATGTTGCCTTATGCAATATGTGCCAACGGGTGAAGGCCGAACATCAAAGACCCGTTGGATTATTGCAGCCATTAAAAATACCCGAGTGGAAGTGGGAAGACATCAGTATGGATTTCATAGTCGGATTGCCACGAACTCAGTCTGGCTATGACTCTATTTCGGTTATCATGGACCGATTGACGAAAACAGCCCACTTCATTCCCGTTAGAACCAAATACACCGTGGCACAACTAGCCGAGCTGTATATGGAAAAAATCGTGTGTCTTCATGGAGTTCCGAAGAGGATAGTTTCAGATCGAGGTTCTCAATTTATCTCTAGGTTCTGGAAGAAGTTGCATGAAGCCATGGGTACACGGTTGAATTTTAGCTCTGCATATCACCCGCAAACCGACGGGCAGACTGAGAGGACAAATCAAATTTTGGAAGACATGTTGAGAGCTTGCGCCTTGAAACATGGGCGTAGTTGGGATAAGAGCTTGCCGTATGCTGAATTCTCATACAACAACAGTTACCAAGCCAACTTGAAGATGTCACCTTTCGAAGCATTGTATGGTAGACGGTGTAGAACACTGCTGTTCTGGAATGAGACCGGAGAAAGCCAAGTATTTGGACCCGAAGTGCTGCAAGACACCAAAAAGCAAGTCCAAACGATACGTGAAAACTTGAAGGCCGCTCAGTCACGACAAAAAGGCTATGTGGACAATAGGCGAAGGAGTTTGACATTCGAAGTTGGAGACTTCGTGTATCTTAAGGTGTTGCCTATACGAGGCCAACGACGGTTCAACGTCAAAGGCAAGTTAGCACCTCGCTACATAGGGCCATTCAAGATTTTGGGCAAGCGAGGAGAGGTAGACTATCAACTAGAGCTGCCAACACACCTCTCCGACGTGCACGACGTGTTTCACGTATCCCAGCTCAAGAAGTGCCTAAGAGTACCGGAAGAACAAGTACCGATGGATGAGCTAGAGCTTCAAGAGGATCTGACCTACGCTGAACACCCCATCAAAATCTTGGACGTAAAGGAAAGGGTCACGAGGAATAAAGTAATCCATTGGTGCAAGGTACAATGGACTCATCATACGGAAGCCGAAACTACATGGGAACGTGAGGAAGATCTCAAGGCGGAATTCCCTCATCTTCTCTCCACTCTATTGAATCTCGAGGGCGAGATTCATTTTAAGGGGGGTAGGTTTGTAACGTCCTCAATTTTACTACCATGCATTGCATACATTTTTCATGTAGAGAAACATTTAAAAGGAAGAAGAATTAAAGAGAGGAATATAGAAATAAATAAAATGATAAAAGGAAATAGAAATAGAAAATAATGAAAATAAATAGAAAAGGAAAAGAAATAAAAATAAAATAAATAAATAAAGTAGCCAAATTGGGCCACTCCAATCCCCCTCCCCAAAATTCCCCTCCCCCTAATTTCCCAAATTTTCCCAATTTTCCTGATTCCCCCCAAATTCCCCAAAATGCTCCTCTACATGAAAAATGTACGCAATGCATGGTAGTGAAATTGAGGGTGTTACAAACCTCCCCCCCTTAAAATGAATCTCACCCTCGAGATTCGATAGAGTGGAGAAAAGATGGGAGAATTCTGCCTTGAGATCTTCCTCATGTTCCCATGTAGTTTCGGCTTCCGTGTGATGGCTCTATTGTACATTGCACCAACGGATTACTTTGTTTCACGTGACCCTTTCCTTTACGTCCAAAATTCTGACAGGTGTTCCGCGTAGGTCAGATCCTCTTGAAGCTCTAGCTCATCCATCGGTATTTGTTCTTCCCGTACTCTTAAGCACTTCTTGAGTTGGGATACGTGAAACATGTCGTGCACGTCGGAGAGGTGCGTTGGCAGCTCCAGCTGACAGACTACTTCTCCTTGCTTGCCCAAAATCTTGAATGGCCCGATGTAGCGAGGTGTTAACTTGCCTTTGACATTGAACCATCGTTGGCCTCAGGCGACACATTAATATACACGAAGTCTCCTGCATCGAAGGTCAATCTTCTTCGCCTATTGTCCGCATAACCCTTTTGTCATGACTGAGCAGCCTTCAAGTCTTCACGTATTGTTTGGACATGCTTTTCGGCGTCTTGCAGCACTTCGGTTCCGAATACTTGGCTTTCTCCGATCTCATTCCAGAACAGCGGTGTTCTACACCGTCTACCACACAATGCTTCGAAGGGTGACATCTTCAAGCTGGCTTGGTAACTATTGTTGTACGAGAATTCAGCATACGACAAGCTCCTATCCCAACTACTCCCATGTTTCAAGGCACAAGCTCTCAACATCTCTTCCAAAATCTGATTTGTTCTCTCAGTTTGCCCGTCGGTTTGTGGGTGATATGCGGAGCTGAAATTCAACCGTGTACCCATGGCTTCATGCAGCTTCTTCCAGAACCTAGAGGTAAATTGAGAACCTCGGTCTCAAACTATCCTCTTCAAAACTCTATGACGACACACGATTTGCTCCATATACAGCTCAACTAGTTGTGGACGGTGTACTTGGTTCTAACAGGAAGGAAGTGGGCTGTTTTCGTCAATCGGTCCATGATAACCCAAATGGAGCTGTAGCCGGACTTAGTACGCGACAATCCGACTATCAAATCTATGCTGATGTCTTCCCACTTCCACTCGGATACTTTTAATGGCTGCAAAAATCCAGCGGGTCTTTGATGTTCGGCCTTCACTCGTTGGCACGTGTCACATAGGGAAACATATTTAGCAATATCACTTGTCATGCCATCCCACCAATAGTATGTTTTCAGGTCCTTGTACATCTTTGTACAGACGGGGTGTATGGAATAAGGTGAGTCATGTGCCTCCTTTAATATCGTGTCGCGGATGTGCTTCACATTAGGCACACAAATCCTTTTCCCTAACCAAAGCGTGCCATTCTTGTCTTCCTTAAAATCCTTCTCTATGCCTTGTCGGATTCTTTCCTTGATTTCCTTGATTTCCTCATCCGTTGCTTGGTCATCTCGTATCTCTTGTCCCAGCGTTGAGTTCAGTTCTATCACCTCCATCTCGTTCAAGAACCCGAGATGTAATAGTTCAAACTCCTTACGCCGCTCGGGTGGCAGCTCCCAAACCGTGAGTTGATGACATGCTCCTTTTTGGCTCAACGCATCAGCTACTACATTGGCCTTTCTAGGGTGATAGTTGATTCCAACATCATAATCCTTGATGAGTTCCAACCATCGACGTTGCCTCAAATTCAGATCTGTTTGCTTGAATATGTACTTGAGGCTTTTGTGATCCGTATATATCTCACATCGGTGACCAAGGATATAATGCCTCCAAATCTTCAAGGCATGTACCACGGCTGCAAGTTCCAGGTCGTGTGTAGGGTAATTCAGCTCATGCTTCTTTAGTTGTCTTGATGCATAGGCTATCACTTGTCCTACTTGCATGAGCACACATCCAAGCCCTTGTCTTGATGCGTCACAATATATATTGAAACTCTTGCTCACGTCCGGCAATACCAAAACCGGCGCTGTTGTTAATCTCTTCTTGAGCTCCTCAAAGCTGTATTGACATGCTGGTTTCCACTGAAATGCTTTCCCTTTCATGAGCAATTCAGTCATAGGCTTTGCTATTTTGGAGAAATCCTTGATGCTCTCGCAGTTTCTGCAACGTTAACCTCAAGTGTTCTTCATGTTCTTCCTCGCTTTTTGAATACACCATGATATCATCGATGAAAACCACGACGAACTTGTGCAGGTACTCCATGAACACCTTATTCATGAGGTACATAAAGTATGCGGGTGCATTCGTCAACCCAAATGACATAACAGTATATTCATACGAACCATACCGTGTTCGAAATGCAGTTTTGGGTATGTCGGAGGGCTTAATCTTCAGCTGGAAGTATCCCGACCGAAGATCAATCTTGGAAAAATTCAGGCACCTTCATTTGATCGAATAAGTCCTCTATTGCGGGGAAGCGGGTATTTATTCTTGATCGTCACCTCGTTGAGAAACCTATAGTCCATGCACATCCTTTGGGTCCCATCTTTCTTTTCCACGAAGAGCACGGGGGCTCCCCATGGTGACGATCTTGGGCGTATAAAACCCTTATCTAGCTGCTCCTGAATTTGCTTCATGAGCTCCACTAATTCATTAGCAGGCATCCTATATGGCCTCTTTGCTATAGGTGCAGTCCCGGGTACCAAATCAATGGCAAATTCAATGTCCCGGTCAGGTGGCATACCTGGAAGTTCTTCCAGGAACACATCTGAATATTCTCGAACCACTGGAATGCTTTCAAATGTCGCTTCTTCGATGTTGTTCAGCACTGCCTTCTCGGTTGCAGGTTGGGCTGCCTCAAACTCAATACGAGTACCATGCTCACTTGTCAACTGCATGATTCTCTGAGCACATTGATCACTCCGTTGTGCTTGCTTAACCAGTCCATCCAAGTATTATGTCAATCCCTTGGGAATCCAAGACAATAAGGTTGGCAAGAAAGTCTACCCCTCTTATTTTAATGCTTACTCTCGAAATATAATTCAGAATTGAAAGAAGAGATTTCCCAACTATATGCATCAAGGTATATGAGACTAAGCAACTTCTTTTATTAATTTTAGCCTATATGAGGATGTGAACACGTGCCGAAGCATTTCACATCTCTCCACTTTGTGTGGATGTGGACATTCGCCGAAGCATCCACAACTCACACCAGCAGACAAACACAAGCAATCATCATTAAATTATGCACACCACTCTTATTTGACTTAATACGATCTAAACATTCCTATTACAGCTTTATTCAATGGAAATCTAAACTTAATCATGAGAACCGGTGCTGTTCTCGCTGTGTGACAGGGGTGGTCCATACATGGGCGCACGCCATGGTGAGTCGGCAGTCCATGTAGGGATAGATGATGCTGGTGCTCCATTTGCTCTCGCGTTGGCACGAGTCTCCTCTTGTTTCTCCAGCAAGTACAACTTCTTGCGCAGGTAACGGATCTCTTCTTGTGCGCTTCCGTAGCGGTTTCCTAACTCCACGAGTAATCTCTGAGACTTGTCAGCAGCTTGTGGGTTGGAAAGAGCTCCTCCATGGGGTCCAATAATCTCCCTTGTACCACTCTTCCGATACGGGTGCAGCCCAAAAGTAGTGCTCTCAAGCTGCTCACTGAAAGCGTAGCACAGTCCGGTGAGTGCATCCCATGCGGCATCATCAATAGCTTCTGCCCTTGTAGCTCTACATGTGGGTGCGAAGTGCTGAGTGACAACCCTATCGTTAGATAGGATGGTTACCTCAGCCTTCCACTCTTCATGTCCGAGACGAAGGACTTTCTTGAGAAGATACTCCGGATATAAGCTGCAGCAATCCAGAAATTCTTTGAGCTCCTTGGATATGTGTCCTCCTTCCATTCCTTCGGACCGGAATTCTTGAACTGAACGGTTGGCCCGTTCATCACCTTCATTCTCGGCCTCAGCAGGGGGTGGCTCCTCTTCGGATTCATCTCCTCCGGCATAGCTTCATGAGGCTCCGCTGGGTGTAAGCCCGCGTGAAACTCCTCATGAGGTGCATACCAATGCCGTTCTTGTGGATCATCCTCCATGTCGTCTTCGAATGGTTCCACCTCTTCCAGTTCCTCTTCCTCATGCATAGAGCTGTTGACTTCATCTTCATCATGAGGTTCCATTTTCACCTCCTCCCAATATGGTCCATCGGACACCTCAATGGGGTTAAGTGCACTCCCACGTGGTGGTAGACGAGTCCTTATGCGTGCTGTGCTCCTAATCACCGGCATCTATAAATAAGACATGAGAAACTTCAGAGAAGGAAGAAATAACTCCAAAACTTCAGAAGCTATGAAGCAAGAAAGCAAAAGTGTTGCTGTCCAAAATAAGAGAAAAAGAGGGGCTTAAAATAGCACTTTGCGGTCCAATACTGCTCAAGACTCTTCTATACGCAGATAGAAGCAATCTTAAGACTTCCAAACACCTTAGGAACGTCCCAAACATTCCTAAAATAACTCAAATTCGTGACTCACACAAAATCCTATCATAACCAACTCAAAACCTTCCATATTTGAGTCAAACACGACTCAGCCGCAGCCTGAGTCCATAACCTAGTCGGTTGGACCTTTCCGACCAATTCTTTATGTCCACATCTCTTCATCACGCATTGGAACCATGCAGCCACGTCCATGCACTCCTTTCACGTGTGCAAACATCTTCCAATGACGTCCAAGATACCTTCATATGCATTGTTCTTGATTCAAACATACTGCGCAACCTCCCGATCAACTCAACCACAATTCCTCCCGAACTTGGTTGTTAAACCTCATCTTCTCCCTAAGACTAGTTCAATGGATCCCGTCACCAGCCATGTCTTGAACTCAAGCAACACCTGCACATGAATAAACAACCAATACTTCTGAGCACAAGTCCTCGACTTGACTCTCGTTAGTTCCGAAACTACAAAATCTTACGTGAGCACCTCACATAAGCATGTTGTAAACCATAGCAAAATGATATCAGCCAGAACCACCAAAACACACCAAAAACTTAGTAAAATAATACTAAGCAAACTTTCCATAAGAGTAAAGCAAGTTCGAAACATTGCAAGTTAAAAGCAGAACCATTGCAATCGAGCTCCGAACCTTACCAAAGCTAACCGGACCTTGAACCGGAGCTTACCAAAGCTAGTTGGACCTAGCGCCGGAGCTTACTAAAGCTTAGTCAGACCTAGCACGGAACTTACCAAAGCTAGTCAGACCTAGCACCGGAGCTAGCAAAAACAAGTCGGACCTAGCCAAAATAAGTCAGACCTAGACAAAGCATGTCAGACCTTATGTTGGACCTATCGTCGGACCTTGCAGGAGCTAGGACCTTGTTAAAAAGGTGTTTTGGTTGTATTCAAAACTTTTATCGTCAAAGCCAATGTATTCAGCACACATAGGTCTCACAGCCTTCCGGCAGGGCGTCCACGACAAGAAGATGCTCGAGAAGTTAGCCACGCACGACGTGCAAGACATCTCCGAGCTCTTAAGCCAGGCCGACAAATGCGCCAGAGTGGCGAAAGGCCGAGACTGGTACTTGCGACCCGCGTCCGCGGCGGGGAGTGCCGGAGAAGCTTCTGATCCGCACAGTGGCAATAAGAAGAAGACCGAAGGCAAGGACAAGCCTCTGGGCGAGGCACCCACCACCACCCTTGTAGTGCCCGGTGGGGGCTGAGCTATGCACACCGACAAGCGCCCATGACTGTCGTCTGCCAGCGATGACGGCCAATGGTGACCAGTGCATAACTCCAGCCACCACGGCGCCAACAACTTCCTCGAGATCAAGAAGCTTGCAAAGTGCTTTCGTGAGCTGCAACAACAGCGGCCGCGTCAATACGGCGCACCCTCCCGCCAGCGGGCGAGCAAACAAAAGGCCAAACCTGAGGCCAACACTAAGCAGGAGATGGAGTATCAAGACGCCGAGTGGGCGTTGAAAGCCGTCTACGGCCACTCCGACTCCGACTCCAGCGGCGACAACGAGCGACACAAGGCGCTCCACGTCTAGTCAGACATCCTCCCGTCATGCGACAAGGAAGACACCCTCTTACACTGGTGCAGGGGGTCGAGGCCGCCCTCCCCCCGAAAGCCACCATGTGCTCATCCTGCGTCCAAGCATACGACGAAGCCACACAGGATCAGGTTCGGTGTGAATATATCGACCTCATCGACGAGGAAACGTGGCTAGAGGTTGCTCAAAATGCGCTACACCACCAAGCGCTCCGGCGATGTCAACAGCTGTAACACCCTCATATTCATTACCATGCATTGCATACATTTTGCATGTAGAGGAGCATTTAAAAAGAAGAAGAAAATAAAGAAAGGAACATAGAAACAAATAAATAAAAGGAAATAATAAAAATAAATTGAAAAGAAAAAGAAATAAAAAGAAAAAAGAAAAATAAATAAATCCTGGCCGCCCCTAACCCCCCAAATTTCCCCCCTAATTCCCCCAAATTTCCCCCCTAATTCCCCCCTAATTTCTCCCTAAAATCCCCCTAGGGACCCCCCACATTTGGGGTAATTTCTCCCCAATTTGGCCACACCAAATCCCTAGAGATTTTCCCACAAATTGGATTTTATTCCCCCCTTCCCTTGGCCGCACCACTCTAAGGGGGAAAACCCTTGCCGCCCCTCTTTTTCTTTTTTTGGGATTTTCTTTTCCCCCAAATAATCTCAGCCCTTGGTGGAAAATAATTGATTAAATCTCAGCCCTAGCTCCCACATCTTCTCAAATTAAATCTCAGCCCTTGGGTAAATGAGTTGCTAAAATCCTAGCCCCATTGGTTATTTCCCCCCTTATAAATAAAACCCTCCCCCTAGCCACCGCCCCAACCCCATATTTTCTGGACGCCTCCCCTCTCCTCTGCTGCCAAGCCTTGGCCGCCGCCCCTGCTGAAGTTTGGCCGCCTTCAAAGCTCTGCCCCGCCTCGCTGTTGCCGGAGAAGAAGGCCCCGACATCCTGCCCTAGCCGCAGCTCTACAATTCTCCAAAGAAAAACCACAGCTGCTGCCATTGCAAGGGAAAAAGGTCCAGCCGCAAGGAGAGAGGAGGAAGAAGAGAGGTAGGTACCCGTCACCCCTCTTACCACGTCGCTGCCGTTTCTACGCACCCGTTTCTCCACCCCCTGCGAGCAGAAATTTCTGCACGTGGGTAGACCACGTTCCGGTTAAGTTTTGACAATGGAATTGATCTACAACTTGAGTTAAGATCATAACCACGTCCATACTTAATTCCAGCAGCCTCATTTGTCGTAAAAACCCATGAAAGCTCCCTAAAACTTGAAGAACACGTGCAAACTGATTATTATAAGCTGAACTATAGGATTTGCATTCATCTACCTCATTGCATCTTGAGTAAAGTTTGTGCATGACGTTTGATTGCTGTATTATTTGTATGTACGTGGTTGTGAGTAGAAGGACACACTCAAGAGGCTGTCTACGAGGAACTACAGCACCAAGACTTCGTGACGCTTGAGCAACACGAACCGCGGGAGCAAGGCAAGTGCCCCTTGACCATATTGAACCTAAGTTTTCGAACTGTTTCACTTGTGAAAACTGCATGCTCGTGTCAACTTGATGGGAAACCCTTTAGTAGGAGTTTACTAGTTGTGTTAGCCACCCTTGTCGCCGGGAAAATTGTTGAGTCGGGTATGGTCGTTTTTCTCTTTTGCATCGCATAACTTACGGGATTCGGGAAAACTGAAATAAACATGTTTAGTTACTGCACTCATAAAGATTAAAGATGATGAGAACATGATGATGTTAATGAGAATGGAATCGGCGAGATCTAGGCAGCACATGCCAGGAAAACAGTGCCACCACAAGGCCAAATATGGGTGTGGCTTAGCTGACTAATTAGGTGTGTTGCTAGCTTGTTATGGACCATTGGACGGCGCGGGGAATGGGAGTTGAGGAGGACTGCCCTGGAAACTGCATGGCACACGAGGGAGCCCGTGGGTGGGAGAATGAAGATTCGAGCCTGCCGGCGAAACCTCAGTGGGTCCTTACATTCTAGTGTCCCCTTTGTAAAGGCTATTTTGTGATCTCTTGGCCATACACCGATGGTTGTGTAGTGGCATAATGGAGGTTTTCTATAGTCGCCGACGGGTGACGAAATCACGAACTTGTGGGTAAAGTGGTGCCACCTCTGCAGAGTGTAAAACTATCATGATAGCCGTGCTTCCGGTTACAAGCACCTGTCTAACTTCCATGATTAGAGGCAAAACTTGCGATGTTATTCGGGTGCGATTATGGTATGGTCATTGGGATTGGTTTTGGGACTGGTTTTGGTCATGAATATGAGATTGGATTCAGTTATATGAATATGTGTTGATCATGAGTATTTATGAATATGAGATGAACATGAGAAAGAGTATTGGCTGGTTGAGACTTGATTAATGATGAATTATGATGGAGGAATGATGATTTACTTGGTTATGTTGGGATATAACTCACCTATAGATAATTGCTGTTTTTTCATGATTGTGAAATAAAACTTGCTTGCTGCAAATGAAACCATTTATTTCCTACCTTGTCTTAAGCTACATGTCATACTTTCCTGCACTTGCTGAGTACGGCATGTACTCACCCTTGCATTCCCACATATAAATCAGCTACAGGAGAAGAATACTTCAAGGAACAGGTGGAGTACTAGGCGTGCACACTACCGTCAACATGCCTGTTGAGTTGAAGTTGGAGTCCATCATCTTTAGTTATTTTCCAATGTCATTTAGAGTCTTCCGCTACAGAATAAATTAGCTACTCATGAGTGAGACATTGAGTTATTGTAATAGGGTACTTAAACAGTATTTGTACGTGGTTATATTCAAAAATTCGGTTTTTGAAGTACGTGTGTATGCGTGATGAACATCCTGGGCACACATGTGCATTCGCTTGGTTCATTCTCGAACGGGATGTCACAGCAGCGGTACGCGCAGAGTAGACAGCTCGAGGTGGGGCGACCTGGCGCTTTGGCGAATACTTTCTCGAGAAGTGCTGCCAAACTCTCCCCCAGCTAGGAGCGTCTCTTCTGAGTGACACAAGTATGCCGCCCTAGGTGCATCTGCCTAGCCATGGAGGATAGGGTACCTCTACCCAACCAATGGAACATAGAACACCTCCGTAAGTTCTATCCTTAGCGCCGCGGTAGGATTCTTTTTTTTTTCACTAAAAAGGTGTCATAGAGTCTAGGAACAACGCTTAGAACAGCTAAGCTCCGGAGGAGTCGTGCAACTCTTGTCATCTGGAGCGGGTCGCTGCCTTCTTGTATGGCCTGTTTCCTCCTATGAAGGAAGCCTGAAATGAGAAATATTTATCTTACCCTACGCACCCTTTTTACAATTTGTGCTCTCTCATGCATATCAACTGTAAATGGCATATCCGGAGCCTGTCCTACATACTTGTCCTAGGTCCTGTGGCACTGGAAGGTCTCCATGCTGAAAGGTTAACGCCCGTGGGAGGTCCAGGACGCGCAGCCTGCTTAGCCTGGTTCCGGACCCTAAGCCTGCTGGACTGCCTCCCCTGCGCTACAACTGAGTACTTGGGGGCCGGAAGGTACACACCTACGGACAAAAAAGTAACCGGACCCCGGACACCTCCCCCTTTCTTTTTCGTGCTTTCTTTCCATACTGCTCCGGCCGTGTGGCCACCCACTTTTTCCTGTGCTATCTTTAGTAGAAGTTATGCTATCCTTCTGCAGGCGTGTCTGCTTGAAGTACCTGTGGCGTACTCGGGGTCCTGTGGTTGACTAATTGCTTGGGGGCCCTACGGCACCGAACGGTCCCTCCCCCGAAAGGCCTACGCCAGCGGGAGGTCCAGGGTGTGTAGCCTGCTTTGCCTGGTTCCGTACCCCAAGCGTGCACACTGTGCCTCTCTAGCGCTACGGCTTAGTACCGGGGAATCGGCCCGTACCCTCGAGTAAAGCTTTAACCATAACTTGGATTCTTTGGTTGTCTCATTGCCTGGGGGCCCTATGGTGCCGAATGGTCCCTCAAATCTCATATGAAGTTTTCTTAATGAGTCAATGGAGATAGAGTCGATTTGTCGCATGGCACACGGTGTTTACTGCTTCTGCCCAAAATCTGTCCGAGGTATTGTATTAATCTTGCATTGTCCTCGCCATCTCAATAAGTGTCCTATTCTTCCTTTTTGCTACCCCATTTTGTTCGGGCCGGGGGAGTAGGGAGCCAAAAATTCATGTTTGATGCCTTCTTCATCAAGAAAGTCTTCAACTTGGGTATTATTGAACTCAGTGCCATTGTCGCTCCTTATCTTCTTAATACTCGAGGATAACTCATTTTGAGCTCTTCTCAAGAATTTCTTGAGGACACCTTGTACCTCTCCCTTATTATGCAAGAAAAATACCCAATTGAATCTAGAAAATCATCTACAACTACTAAACCGTATTTGTTACCGCCGATGTTAATGTAGGCAATAGGGCGGAAGAGGTCCATATGCAGTAGCTTGAACAGTATTGTAGTTGTCATTATGTTCTTGGCGGGGTGAGGTGCTCCATCTTGTTTTCCGGCTTAGCACACACTACATGGCCTTTCTTTCAACATTCTTCAAACCTCGGATGTGATCCCCTTTTAGATGTTTCTGCAGAATTCTCATACCAACATGAGCTAGCCGTCTATGCCACAACCAACCCATGTTAGTCTTTGCAATCAAGCATGTGTCAAACTGATCTTTGTCCATGATAAATTCCACAAGATAGAGCTTTCCCTTTAACATACCCTTGAATGCAACCGAGTCATCACTTCTTCTAAAAACGGTCACACCCTCATTAGTGAACAAACAATTATAACCTTTGTCACATAGCTGAGATATGGACAAGAGATTATAATCTAATGAATCAACATGTAAAACTTGAGAAAGAGTGTGTTTAGGTGATATAGCTATTTTACCGGTTCCGAGTACCCTTCCTTGACTGTTATCACCAAAATAAATACCTTTACTTGGATCCTCATTTTCTTCATATTCCACAAACATTTTCTATTCTCCGGTCATGTGGTTGGTGCATCAGCTATCGAGCACCCATTTAGATCCACCGGAGGAATATGCCTACAAAACAGGATTATGCTTTGGTTTTAGGTATCCAAGCTTGCTTGGGTCCTTTGAGGTTAGTAACAAGACATTTGGGCACCCACACACAAGATTTTAGACTCTTGTGTAGTGGCCCAACATACTTAGCCTAAACATGATTAAATTTATTTTTCATAAGAACATATGAGGCATCAAAAGTATGAAACATGACATGATGTTCAATTTTAGCTTTTCAAGTGAGGAAGGAATATGTTTGTTGCTCTCGACTTGATTTGAGCTTCCCTTGACAAAGTCAATCCATTTCTTGTTATTCTTAGGATTCTAGCAATTTTCTTTTCACTGTTGGAATATCCAAGACCATCCTTGACATTGGGAGATCTAGTAACCGAATATGCGCTACGTGCATATTTGATTTTCTCCTTACCAAAAATGCCACCTTTGGGTAAATGTTTGTCTTGTGTCATTTTAAGCTCATTCTTCAAGTCAAGAACCAAGTTATCACAATTGCATGTCTTGAGTGGAATAGACATGATATTTGAGGAGGGTAAACTCTTGGAAGAAGAGGGAGCACTTTGCTTGAGTGATTCAACTTGTACTTGAAGAGTCTTGTTAACTTTAGTTAAGTTAACAAGTTCATCCTTAAGTACAACATTCAAATCATTAAGATTTGAGCAAGTTTCCTTGCTCGCTCTAGCTCAGGCTCAAGTGTTTTACTCTTTTCCTTTTCGAGTTCAAGAGCTTTTTCAACCTCATAATATCTCTCCTTTTGAAGGATGAACTTATCTTCTTGTCGGTTGATAAGTCCTTCCTTCTTAAATATCTATTTCGACAACAATTTCATTCTAGCAAGTACAGTTTTACTTAGATCCTTAAGCATGTGTTCATTTTCATCACTACTATCAAAATCATCATCAATAAGAGAAGATAAATAGGAAGATTTAGATTCGACTTTTTCTTGCCTTCCTTAGCCATAAGGCAAGTGTGGTTCGAGTCCTTCCATCCTCCCAAGCTTGGAAAGAGAGTGGTCTTCGTAGAAGGCTTCTTGATGGCAATGGTTGCCACCCCATCTTCATCTTCAGAGGAGGACTTGTCATTTGAGTCCCACTCCTTGCCAATGTGTGCTTGGCCCTGGTTACTTCTTCTTCTTGAACATTTTCTTGTCTTGTGGCTTGTATTTCTTCTTCTTCTTGTTCTCTTCATATTGGCAATCAACTATAAAATGTACATATTCCCCACAATTGTAGCAAGTTCGCCGAGCTTTGGACTTCCCTTTGTCTTTGTTCTTGCCTTCATTCGAGTTGTCATCTCTTCTTCTCCTCATCGTGCGCTTGAACTTCTTGATGAAGAGAACCATTTCCTCGTCATCCATATCGGTGGTTACATCATCGCTGTCTTCATCATCTTGCAACTCATAGATTTCTTTTCCTTTTGGTTTGCAAGTCCCTTTGAGTGTGACTTTCTTCTTCTTGGAAGAGGTCAGCTCAGCAAGACTCTTCACATATTGAGCTTCCTGCTCCATCATCTTGTGATTGATAATTCTGCCTAGATGATCATCCGGTGTCATCTTGTGAAACCCTGGACTTTCTCGGATCATTGAGCACAAGGTGATGTTGCGGGGCATGAATGCCCTTATCATTCACTTGACCATTTCATGGTCAGTCCACTTCTCGCTTCCATATGCCCTGCTTTTATTGATGAGGATCTTCATGCGATTGTTCACCATCCTCAATGACAAACCTCCATAGCTCCCCCTCAATCATTTCAATATTGGCTTCTCGTACCAGGCGATTTCCTTCATGTGCTACCTTGAGGGTGTCCCATATGTCTTTGGCTACTTCTAGTACATCAAACTTGTTGAACTCTTCCCGACTCAAGGATGAGGTGATCACCACGACAGCTTGCGTGTTGTGGTGGATTTCTTGTGCTCTACATACGTGCAGTAGCTCCTTGCGTGGACCACACGGTCTCGACTAGCCCGGATCACGCTGAGGGGTGCTGCGTTGCACAGCACCGGATAACACACGTAAAAGGTACAAAGTTAAAGCAATTTTTATATTACAACAAACTGTTTTTGAACATGTTTACGACAAAATAAGTCAAGTCTACACTCACGGGTGTAGACTAAGCAAAAAAGTTCACGTTCAGCCCGTGAATGTGTTCCCACTAGCACGCACACACACTAACACGGCGGCGTGCACGACTCCCACTCAACGGGGTTTTCCTCTGGGGGGTCCATCTCCTCCTCGGGAGTATCCTCCTCATAGCAACCTGCAAAATATTTAAACACAAGCAGTGAGCACGATCGCTCAGCAAGACTCACCCGTCTTTCCTATACATGAAACTCTACATGCTGGGTTTGCATTGTGTAATGGAATTGAAGTTGCAAAGGACACGTCTACATAGTTGTACCTTACTTTCAAGTTTTAGCACAAGTTGTGGAAGAACCTCGTGCTAGTGCACATAAGAGAGCCGCAATCAAAAAAGAAACACATTTTCTCATGTGCTCTGCCCAAGGTTAAAAGGAACTTTAATTAGCTCTAAACTACAACAGATCATTAGCAAGTAAAGTATATCTTTCAATCAGCCACTTTTTAACATGACTCTAACATGTTCTTTCTACGTCTCGGTACAGTGAACAAGTGGTACTCACTGACCGCGAGGGACGGCGCTTATAATCGATTTACACCTGCAGGGTTACCCGAATAACCCGTCACGTACGCCCGTACTCGATGTTGCCTACAGCAACCACCACGGATGTCATACGCAACCACCTTTCATCCGTCAGCCAAATGTTGAACCGGTCCCATCATCCCTAGCAAGAGGTCTCTGCGCGCGCATCTGCAGTGCCGCCAGCCGATTTACACCTCAAGCTCTCAACCTACCCTCTGGACGACAAGCTATGCCTCAACAAATCGCTACCCGAATTACATCGGTTTCCTGGTTCCCATATATCCGGTAGGTCTTCGGTACCGTTGTAGCTTGTTCAACAGGCCCGCACGGCTCGGTCCTCAATCGACACAAGCGAAGCTATGGAACCGAGGCCACAAAGTCTTGCTGCCCTTACTCTCCGCTCGGTCTCATTTTTCTTGCCATGTGTTCCATTTGCTATCTCTAACCGAGTGGGTGCCTCTAGCCTATTCTCGCGAGCAGTTCCAACTACTCGACTTGTACCAAATCCTACATTAGTTTAGAATTGCAGTGGCTACTCGAGGTTTAAAACCTAAGCCCAAAACCAGGGTTTTCTTGGCTATGCATTTGGGTGTTCAAACAAGACTCTAATGCATAATTGAAGTGGATACTCAAAGTAAGTTCTCAAAACAATAAAATTTATAAAATGGCTAATGCAAACCGGAGCTTGCCTTGCTGCTGCTGGTCGTATGCTATCTGTTCCTCCGGGGTGATGAAATCCAACACCTCCGGCTCCTCTTCAACCTTAGCGACTACACAATATAAATATGTATGCGTGTCAATTTAAATGCATTTGAATATGAAGATGATATTTTGAAGTCTATAACTATAGCTAGACAGTGCAAATGACTCTGAAATTTTTATTGTGGTTTGGATACAACCTACACAGAAACTTGGCCAAATTTCATTTCCAGCAAAGCTCATTTGAGCCCTCCACAAAAAAATGTGTATTTGTATTTAATTGGAGATCATAGGGTGTTCTAAGGATTTTCATGGAGCAAGCCATGACTTTCTGGAAACTAGATTTTCAGATGGTTCTAATGGAATTGGCTTCACCTAATTTGAAGATTCTTAGCAAAAGATATGAGCTAAACAAGTTCAGAGAAAATCTGAAAAATGTTTCTGGACATTTTTCATTTTTTCTGGAACAGTTTCATTAATCACACCATTAGGAGGATCAAATGAGCTCAAATGGATCTGAAATTTTTATGGTAGCTCAGGGATATTATGAGCACATACTGGCCAAATTTCAGATTTTTCCCTTAAAGGGTTCTCCAGTTAAAATTCTAAACAGTTAAAATTTTAAGAATTAATTCTGGAGAATTAAAGATTTTCATGAGTTGAAACTTGATTTTCTGGAAAATACTCAGAGATCTGAATCCAACAAAATTTGGTTTACCCAAATTTGAGCTTCCTAGCCAAAGTTATGAATTTATAAAGTTGGGGCTGAATTCAGAATTATTTTCCAACAGGAAATCCCTTCCCGCGCTGACTGAGCCGCTGACAGCGGGGCCCACAGCTTGGTTTAATTTAAACGCGGCGTACGCGCTTCATACAGTGGCTGACCGCTGGGGCCTGCCGGCTTCGTCTTCCTCGCGACACCCGACAGCCCCACGGCGGCGCACTCCGGCGAAGCTCGCCGCTGGCTGATCCCCTGCGCCAAGCTTCACGAAACTTGCCGCTAGGGCCTAGTCCGACGCAAGTAACACGTTGGTGGGGTCGGCAGTGACCGGAACATGGCCGGCGACGTGCGGCGCTGTAAAAGTCCCATAAATGCAAAGTTAATAAAGTGAATGTTGATTCCCATTTGTGTTGGAATGCATGAAAATGGGACGTACAATTTTTTTTTTGTATACGTGATGATGCACATGCGTGTCCAACCAAACGAGCTCTTACATTCATTTGAAGGTGTTTAGCCAAGGTTGGATTAAACACCATGTGTAAAGTTCTCACATGTAAGGGGGAGTTTAAATTCAGATTTTTAACTCAATTGTTCCCCTCAAGTTGCTGCCAAAAATTTGGAGCATACAGGTATCCTCACATCGTTGAATTCGAGAAAATTCATGGTGGCCACATCCTGATTTCAGGCTGGGCTAAAAAGGAGTAAAATATGACCATTTCCAAATGTGAGCTGAATTCAAAGTTGAAAGTGAACTTCATGCTGAATTTGGTTTATTCAAACTCCAGTCCACATTTAAACCCCTGAAATATAAGATTGAGGGGATTTACTTGAATGAAGACCTTTTGGAAACATTTGGAGGATAAGAAGAGGAGTAAGGGGGTAGACCCCACATGTCATTGGGCCGCTTTAACTTGCTCCTGAAGTCTTTCTCTGTTCGGTGTCGAACACCACCCGAGCGTCCTTAGAGCGCCACCGAGGGCAGCCACCTCCAGCTTCCTGCATCGAGCTGGCGACCTGCTCGTGGCTTCAACACCTCACGGCGTGATCCTCTCACTCACCAACCGAGCTGCAAGCGTAGGCCACCTCCTCGCTATTTCTGTCGCGCTGGCGACCAGCTCATGGGATTGAGTAGCTTCCGGCGTAATCTTTCGCTCACAAAGACAGCAACCCCGGGTGTTATTTCCCCTCGCACAGGAACTGAATCCGAGGCGCCGAATTTAAAGTTTTGAACCTAACGGATGGTTAACTCCCGGTAATCAAATTAAGTATGTGTAATTTGCTGCAAATTAAAAGTTTGAATTTGGGAGCCACTGTTGTTTAGGAGGGAGACTACCGATGGGACCCGCATGTCAGTGAACAGAGACAATAATCAAATTGGGTCTGTGTGCGCGCGCCACCGAGGCAACCACCGAGCTGCTTCTCATGTCTTGCTTCTGAAGGAAGTCAGCTTCGGTGGGGAGGGCGATAGCCACGGCAGTGCACAACTCAATTGCATCTTCTCTGCTCACAGGACGTTTCTCCTCGCTTTGTTGCACACGCGCGCCCAAAAGCAGAAGAAAAACACCCCGTGCGTCTCTGCTCCTCACCCCCGATCAACCTACAGCCACTGTGGCGCCCAGCTGAGCCGAAGGTGCGCCGGCCTCCACTGGACGTCATCCGCGCCTCCACAGCCTGTGTCCATCGTCCTCCGGCCGGTGCCGAGCCAATCTTTTCCCCTGGGTGCACCACGACATGGCCATCACTGCTCCACGTCTTCCAGCCGCTCCAACGCCTATCCCGCACGACCAACACCTCCCTAAGGTGCGCCAAGGTGTGTATATCATTATACCGCAGTCCCCTTACCCTTCCCCATCGCTGCCTCGCCGGAATTTGGGTTTTGGCGCCGGTACACGTGAAGAACCGTCCCAAACCAAAACTGGAAATTCGTCCAACACGCATGATCATTGGTTCTTCAGTTCAAGCCATAGCATCACACCATCCTAGCGCCCTCCCACGCCAAATACCGCAGCAAACCGTCCACCACAGGCCCCGGGCGAGGAGAAATCACCGGCGGCGGCAAAAACGGGTCGGTCCTCCGGTGAACCCTATTTTCCGGCCGTTTGCTGCCTGGTTTAGCATGCGTTCCATGTTCCCCGATCATTGGTGATGCTTTAGGGCAAGGTAGCTCGCCGGGAGAAGCTTCGGATGCGCCACAACGCGTTGATCCCGAACTCCCGAGCCGCCCCACCGGTGCCGACCTGTTTTCGCCCGTTTTCATGCGCGGAAACCTTGCCGGGCAGCTGCGCCATGTTCCAAGGAGCATATTGGGTGACACCGGAGCTAATTTAGTGGAGAAATGAGGGAGAACGAGCCACGTCACGATCTGTGCTGGTGTGTACGCGCGTCTCTGGCGGGAGGTTGAAGAAAGACCTGACGAGTGGGCCCCCCTGTTAAGTCTCTGTGTGCATTCCCAACAGAAACTTATTCCGGTTTGAAAAATCCATAACTTTGTGTAGGAAACTCCAAAAAGGGTGAGACCAATTTTGTTGGAATCCTCATGAGGAGTACTTCACAGAGGAACAAATTTATTGCTATTAAAATGCCCAGAAATTTCTGTAGAATTATTTTTATTAAATCTTTTAGGGATTTATTACAGGAGCAATTCTTTATGAAATATTCCCAAATTTGGGCATAAAATCCTTTTCATAGTAACTGATCTCCAGTAAAAATTTGGGCTTCATTGGAGTTATTTTGCTAGGTCAAATTGTCTTCCAAAGTTCAGCATTTATTTGAAAATTCAAATTTAAACAGAAACTTTTCAGAACTCCTGCCCAACTTCAAAAATTCATATCTCTCTGTTGGTAGCTCCAAAAATGGTGAAACAAATTTTTTTAGAACCATGGAGACTTACCCTAATCAGATCTTCCACTGTTAGCTATGTCAAAGCTCCTGAATTGGGCTCAAAATTCAGAGAAGCATTGTAATTGTAGGAATTTTAAAGACTACATTGTGCAATGACATGTCTCCAAATTTTGCTCAGATCATCCTTAGAGAGTCTAGTATCCACTGTAAAAATCCTAAAGCCAATTAAGGAATCTAAAAAGCAGTAGCTATGAATAGAAGTCTAATTCTTATAAATCCTTAATACTTACACATGTATTTTATTACATTTCATAATAGTGACCGAAGTTGAAGACGCACCGGAGCCCTTGGACGTCCTTCCACCTGAAGCTAACTTCCCGTTTGACTCGCAACCAGGCAAGCCCCGGTTTGCACTTAAGTACCTTTTATAAAGCTTTTTATTTATATCACTTACGTCTAGGGTGAATGTTTGCATTAGAGTTAGGGTGATTGAAACCCCACTTGCATAACCTTTTAAATCCTATGGAGGGTTGGGTAGCTTACAAACTCGACGAGTAGAGAATGCCATGCTAATATGCTTAGGATCTCGGTAGAAGTCGAGTAGTTGGAATCTACTCGCGAGGTAAGGTTTTATCACACGGTTTGGTCAGAATAGAAAATGGCTTAAAAGTGGAGAAAATGAGACCCAGCAGGGGGGATAGGAAGCAGTGAGCGGAGATCTCACGTGCATAGCCCTGTTGGTTTCGATTGAGGACCGAGTCATTTGCGGGCCTGATGAACAAGTATCGAACAGTACCGGATGGCATACTGACATAGGCAGGAAACCGATGTAATTGGTTAACCTGGGTGCCGAGGCTTACCCAACCGTAAATAGGAGTGGGTTGAGGGTAGCAAGGTGTAAATCTGCCGGTGGGCACAGTCACGCTCCACGCGGGGACCTCCTGCCCGTTACGGATGGACCGGTTCGGTGTTTGGGTTGCCTTTGAAAGGTTGTTGCATACAACAGAGTAGGAAGGGGTGTGGAATCACGCTTCTGAAAGTGGGTGTATGCAACGTGTTGTCCGGGTGTCTCCTGATTGCAATAACCATCCCTAGCGGTTATTTTAGTACCGCTTGTTCACTATTTCGTGACGTAGTAAGAAGTGAAGTAAGCCAGTTGAATGATAATATGCTGTGATGATATATTAATGTTTTGGAAACCATGTCTGCTGTAGATGTAGAGCTAATTTAGTTTACTTTCCGCTTTGGGCATCACCACATCGGAGGAAAGCGTTTCTTGTTTGATTGTGGACTTCCAATGTGAGGGCTGCCTAAGGCACATGAATCTGCTGCTATAAAACTGAAAGCAAGGATCAACTTATAGTCGTGTCTTTGACGCAAAGTACTTTTTCCTATCTTACATATCCCTGCATGTAGAGTTCCATGCCTAGGCTAGACGGTTAAGCCTTGCTGAGCCATCATGCTCACGGTTGCAATATTTGAGCTATGTGCAGGTGAGAGTTATGAAGAGGGATCCGAGGACGAGGCGATGCCCCCGTCAGGGTACACGGCCGAGTTAGAGCCCTGCACGCCGCCGTGATCTCCGGTTTCATGCTGCTAGCGTGTAGCGTCCCTGGGCTGGACAGCTGCACTTTTGCATAGTTAGGATGAGAGGCCATATATGTATAATACTTCTGCTGTTACTTAAGTTTTTGTAAAAGACTTCCGCTGTTTTATATCAAATAAAAGTTGTATGTTGATCTTAATTCTCTTCGTGTGTGCTGTTGGGTGCCGCATCGTACGGCACCACCCTATGCGATCCTGGAGTGGGTGAACCACGGGGTGGTCCCCACAGTCGATAAGCCTTTGGAAGAACTTCGGCCATGTGGGCCGGGCTTCCTAACACCCCAAATGCTCGAGCAACAGGTCGTACAGCATCAGGGTACCCTAGGGAAGGTCGTCATGAACTAAAATGAGCTCGTAAACAGCTCCAACTAGCATGTCACCGTGCGACCTAGGTCAAAAATTGGGAAAACTAGCAAAACTCGAAGAACAGTGTCTATACCCGATGGTTCTCCAAAGTTTCTGATCCTATGGACTTGCACGGGTGTCTAGAAGTAGGTTACTAAGTTCGGTGATGAGTGGTGCGGTGTGTAGGAAAAATTTTGCGAAGTGGTCCGGCGGTCTCTTTTGTACACCGGCGCAAAACCATGAAATTCCGGCGACGGCAGCCCATGGCATGCAGCCGGAGCTTGCGGTGATGGAAGAGGAGACTTTGACGAAGCTCTTTGCTGTTCACAGCTCAGGGAAAAGCAGGCTGTGGTGGCCATATGGGGTGTTCCCGTGGTGGCGACTCGGTTTGAACCGAGGAAGAAGAAGTGGCCCGAAGGAGCTCGAGGAAGGTCAGTCATGGGCTGGAACTGGTGCGAGAACGTCAAGCAAGGGTCGGCAAACTCGGTTGCGGTCTCAGCTCGGTGTGACAGCCACTGGCTCGACCGAGCGACGGTGGAACAGAGAGCTTCGGAGAGCGGCGCTTTTCTTTCAAGCGAGAGCAAAGCAACCGGGTGTGTGAGCGAAGAATCAGTGCAGTGCTCGTCTGAGGGTGAGGATGAGGGCGCGAGGAAACGGCTCGGTGGCCAGAGCATGCAGGCAGCTGGTGGTGATGTGCTCTCGCAGTGGCGTCCGCTCGGCTGCGCGCAAGAACCCGAGCACCGGGCTTCAGTCGGTCTGATCACCTGGTTGACTAACCTCACAAATTAAACTCCTACTGCTCTTAATTCTTGGGGACCCTAATACCCCTGTAGTTTGATCAAACATCCAAATGCCCATTTGAATTTGAATGAATCAAAGTGTGATTTGATTTGATCAAATCTGCAGCAAAGATTTAACTGAAATTCAAATTTGATTTGAATTTAGCCAAAATGGATCATGTCAAGATCAACTCCAAATGGAGTGGAAATTGGTGTGTGAGATCACAAAAATGTGCTGAGTGTGAATATGAATCCCACTTTTGAATTCATGGGGTGAAAGGAGTTTGAATTTAATTTTAAGTTCAAACTAGCCTCTTTCTAATTATACCAAAAAATACCTCAAAAGGTTTTGGATTTGGTGAAATTTGGCATGAGCATTCCTAGCAAAGTTTAGGAGTTTTTCATATGCTCAGCCCCTATATGATGCATGTGGAAAATACCACTTTTGCATTTTGTGAGTTTATCATCTAATGACCTTGTTGATGGTGTTTACTTGCTCTACAAAGATGCTCATAAAATTTCCTCAAATGAGTGTGTGTGGTGTAATGAACACTTTTAGCAAATGAAAAACTTGGGCCCTTACATTCCCCCCTTAAAAGAATCTCGTCCCGAGATTATAAGGTGAAAATGGGAGAGAGGGGACGGTGGAAAATTAACGTATGTGCGACGTTAAAAAGTCGGAGTAGTTAGCGCGAAGAAAGCCTTCGCTCTCCCATGTCACTTCATCTACGGAGTGATTACGCCATATAACTTTGTGGAACCACAACGTATGGTTGCGTGTGGTTCGGGCCTTTTCATCAATCATCTGAACCGGTTCCTCCCAATAAGTGAGATCCGGTTTCAGTTCTTCGATATGCCCTAGATGAATGGTGGTTGGAAGTTTGAGGCACTTCCTCAGCTGAGAAATGTAAAATACGTCGTGCACACCGGAGAGTGTTGGTGGTAATTCCAGTTGGTATGCAACTGATTCACATCTTTCTACAATCTGGAATGGACCGATGAATCGGGGTGCCAACTTTCCTCTCACCCCGAATCTGTTCACGCCCTTCATTGGAGACACACGTATATACACGTGATCCCCGACTCCAAATTGCAAAGGACGTCTTCTCCGGTCCGCATATTGTTTTTGTCGGGATTGGGCAGCTTTCAAGTTCGCTTGAATCAGCCGAACTTTTTCTTCTGCATTGTTGACAAGATCAGTCCCGAAGGTGACCCTTTCGCCAGACTCACACCAATTCAGCGATGTGCGGCATTTTCTCCCATATAGCGCCTCGTAGGGCGCCATTTGGATGCTGGATTGGTACCCATTGTTGTACGAGTACTCGGCTAACGGTAAGTGATCATCCCAGTTCTTACCGTGGTTGATAGCACAAACTCGTAGCATATCTTCTAAAATCTGATTTACCCGCTCGGTTTGCCCATCCGTCTGTGGGTGGTATGCTGAACTACGGATCAGCTTTGTCCCCAAAGCAGCATGTAACTGCTCCCAAAAACGAGACACAAATAAAGTGCCCCGATCCGAGATGATAGTACGGGGTACACCGTATAAGCACAAGATCCGTGAGATGTACAATTCAGTATACTTCTTGGTGTTGTAGTTGGTGTTGACTGGGATAAAATGTGGTGGGTAAACCGACGATGAAGTCCATGCTCACATCCTCCCACTTCCAGGTAGGAATGCCAAGCGGTTGTAATAATCCCGGTTTCCTCATGTGGTCAGCCTTCACCCTACGGCATGTATCACACTCGGACACGTATTTTGCGATGTCCCACTTAATCCGTGTCTACCAAAATTTTCCTCTGAGTTCTTGATACATCTTGTTGCTTCCGGGGTGAATAGAAAACTTTGACAAGTGAGCCTCATCAAAGATTTTCTTCTGCAACTCCTGGTTACGGGGTACGACGATCCGGTCCTTGAACCATAAGATGCAGTCTCCGTCTTTCCGGAAACACTTCAATTCCCCACTGTCTACACGTCTCCGCAAATGCGACATGCCCTTGTCATGTTTCTGAACTGCCGCTATCTCTTCACGAATGGTGGGGATAAGAGCTAAGTTCTAGAGAGCTCCATGTGGAATTACATGTAATGGTGCCTCGCTCTCTTCCAACGGAGTGATGGTCAGATTATGTACGTGTGACTTGCGACTCAGCGCATTCGCCACCACGTTTGCCTTGCCGGGATGATAATGGATCTCTATTTCGTAATCCTTTATCAATTCCAACCATCTTCATTGCCTTATGTTCAGCTCGTTCTGAGTGAATATGTATTTGAGGCTCTTGTGGTTGGTATATAAATGTACGAGGTTACCGAGTAGGTAGTGCCTCCACATTTTGAGTGCGAGTACCATGGCAGCGAGCTCTAAGTAATGAGTTGGATAATTTTGCTCATGGTTCCTGAGCTGCCATGATCCATACGCGGCCACTCTTCGGTCTTGCATCAGCACACATCCAAGCCCAATGCTGGATGCATCGTATTACACATCAAACGATTTGGTTGTGTCTGGCTGCGCCAAAACCGGTGCTGATGTTAGGTGCTTCACTAATGCCTTGAACGCTGCTTCACATGCTGGACTCCAAACATATTTAGTAGCCTTCTTCAGCAGCTCGGTCATAGGCTTGTCAATCTTTGAGAAGTTTGGAATGAACCTCCGATAATATTCCGCGAGTCCGAGGAAACTCCGTACCTCGTGAACAGACCTCGGGGACTTCCAATTCAGCACTTGTGTGATCTAACTCGGGTCTACAGCGATGCCCTCCGCTGAGATAATATGTCCGAGAAAAGGCACTTGCGATATCCAGGATTTGCACTTGCTGAATTTCGCGTATAGCTTGTGATCCCGCAGCCTTTGCAAGACTATACGCAGATGCTTCGTGTGTTCTTCCTCCGACTTGGAATATACCAATATGTCGTTGATGAAGACCACGACGAACTTGTCCAGCTCTGGCATGAATACCGACTTCATCAAGTACATGCAATGAGCTGGAGCGTTGGTGAGGCCGAAGAACATGACCAGGTACTCATAAAGCCCGTACCTCGGTGAGAAAGCCGTCTTCGGGATGTCCTCAACCCATATCTTAATCTGATGGTACCAGGATCTTAAGTCCATCTTGGAAAAGATCTTTGCTTCGACCAACTGATCAAACAACATGTCGATCCGTGGCAATGGGTACTTGTTCTTGATAGTGACGGTGTTTAGTGGATGATAGTCCACGCAAAACCGTAACGTTTCATCCTTCTTCTTCACAAATAATGCCGAACAGCCCCATGGTGAGGAGCTCAGCCTAATAAAACCCTTCTCCAGCAGGTCCGTCAACTGAGTTTTTAATTCCACCAACTCCTTTGGCGCCATCTTGTACGGACTTCAGGATATTGGCATAGTTCCCGGTGCAAGTTCAATCTTGAACTCTAGCTCTCCGTCGGGCGGCATCCCCGGCAAATCATTCGGGAACATGTCTGGGAACTCACGGACTACTAGAATGTCTTCCAATCTGATGGTGGTGGATTGGTATACACTTGGAAGTTTTATTTCTGGACTGTACAGAAATAATGAGTGAGACTCGTGCATTTCTGGGTTTAGATGCACAGTTCGGAGGACGGTGTCTAAAACAGCACCGTGGCGGATTAACCACGACATCCCTAATATGACATCGACCTTTTTTCCCTCTAAAGATATGAGAGATGTAGGGTATACTTTACCCCCTAAGCATAATGGCGCTTTCGAAATCATCACGGTTGCTGAAATTTTCCCACCCAGTGAACAAATCATGTAAGGACTTTTGGTGCATAGTATTTGCAAGCTGTATTTAGCAATAAAAGCTTGGCTAATGAAACTATGTGTGGCACCCGAATCAAATAACACTATGGCGGGATGCTGGTGGAGTTGGAACATATCCGTAAGGATTGGCTCTCCCTACGACACGTCCTCTATGACGAGTTGGTGGATGGTGCCGGGCTTAGGGTTTGCCCGCCACACATTAATGGAGTTCCAGGGCTGATTCCTCCCTGGAAATTGTGGTGCCACTCCGCCACCTTGCCTCTCGGGGCAGTTGTTGGCGAAGTGCCCTTGGCGACCGCATTTGTAGCATGCGGTTGACGGCTGGCCCGTGCTTGGAGGATGAAAGCCTGGCATGCGCTGCTGAGGTGCAAACGCACATGGCATCGTCCGCTGCTGCTGTTGTTGCTGCAGAGGTGGTGCTGGTAATGCCCGCCGGAACGCCGGTGGTGAATACGGCCGATTGCGGAATTGCATCGGTCGCTGTGGTGGCTGCCAGCGTTGACCCGATGGTGAGCGATACACCATCCGGTATTTTTGGGGAGGACCACCTCCCTCTTCGCTGCTTTGTGGCACGCTTCTCTTCTTCTCCGCCGCCGCTATCTCCTTTCTGGAGTCCTCTTTTACAATCGCAACATCAATAATATCATTGAGGCTGTCGCGATTGAACATCACCAGCTTGTCCTTCAGGAGCAGATTCAGCCTCTGGTAAAAATGATCCCGCCTCTTCTCGTCAGTATTGGCGTGATAGGAGGCGTAGAGCGTGAGATCATTGAACGCCCTGGAGTAATCCAGCGCGTTCCTGCTGCCTTGCTGCAGGCGAAGGAACTCCTGTGTCTTCCTCTTCATAAAACCTGGCGGTATGTGATAGGCCTTGAAGGCCGTCCAGAACTGCGCCCAGGTCAATACTCGCTTGGTGGACTGCAAGGAGCAGAAGTTTGCCCACCAAGCACTCGGGGACCCCTGTAGTTATTGGGCCGCGAACTGCGTCTTCCGCTGCTCACTATCTGGAGCAGCCCGAACTTCATCTCCATCGTGCGGAGCCAGTTGTCCACATCGAGGGGTTCATCCGCCCTTGAGAATACCAGGGGATGAGTAGCCAGAAAGTCGGAGTAGGAATTTTGTTGACGCTCCTCTCGGTCTTGACGCCTCTCTGGTCGAGACGTATTTGCAATTAAAGTTTGCAGCAACTCCGTGTGCTGCTGATGTGAGCCCGCCATGGCCGCAATGATGGCGGTTGTTGCTGTTGCTGTCCCGAGGAAGCCTCGGGAGGCTGTTGGGAGGCCTCTCCCCCCTGACTGGACCCACCAATCTCAGTGTTGGCGCGTGTACGAGTCATTCTGAAATTCAAAACAGCAACGATCAGCACATGTCATTCTTAAAATTCCATGTAAAACAGTAGATATTGCAGTGACACATGAATAAACTTGCACAACATTCACATATATTGATAAAGCATAAACTTTATACAAGATACGTTATTCTCGGATCCCCGAGAAGTCATGCTCATGTCGTCACTACCTATACACCTGCTACTGTCTACGCGACATGTCACTGGTTACAAAAGTTTCTACACACCACCCTCACTGGCCTACTTGGCAACGGTAACTCACTACTCGGAGTAGAACTCAACCTCCTGTGGGTCGTCCTCCTCCGCTACCTCTGCTGGTGGTTCAGGATCCATGACCTCCTCTTCAGGTTCAGGTTCCCATATCGCCGGGATACCAAAAACCACGGGTACTGCACCTACCATCAGTGGCCCACTAACGGAGGCACGAGGTATTGAAAAGCATGCACCTCGTCCATGGCCTGGTTGTAGTCTTCTTCCCAGCCCTGCCCCTCCTCAATAGTGTCATCACGCTCTTGAGTGAGGACCTCGTTCTTCTGGGTCAAGGCCTGTACTTGCTGCTGCAAAGCTGTGATGTCGACACAATTTTTCTTCTTTGCCTTCTTCAGACGATGCAACTGATTGTGTTGTTCATTCAGTCGCTTGATCGTCGGAAGGAGAACATTACGGAGTGCGCTGTGAGCACTCTCGAAATGGTCTCGGTGGCTGGTGCTCTCCTTGAGCTCCATGGCAAGTCGATCCGTATGGACAGCTTGGCTGTCCATCACTGTCTTTCCTGCCATCAACTAGAGGCTGAGATTCGCCTCCGCGGGGTTGTACCTTGGGCAACCCGGATCAGTTGCCGCAACGTATCTCTCCCTCCACACGTGATTAGCTCGCCCCTCCACTGGAACAAGCGCGTATGGAGTGCCCTCCATAGCTCTCACGTGTAGCTGGCAGAAACGCGACATGGTGTCACGGGCTGCCACCTGCCACATCTCCTCCGGTTGTCTACCTCTCACCGTGACGGCGAACGGTGCCCAACCGGATGGCGTAGGTACTGCTGGAACTTCAACATGGATGGTCCATGTCTTGTTCCCCTCCTCGCCTTCTTCCTTGGCGAGGTAATGCGGCATATCCACGTACCCGAAGTATTGAAGCATTAGCTTCAACAGTTCTGGATAACCGCTGCGTTGAGAACAGTGGGATACCACCCACCCATTCACCAGTTGTTTATCCTCTGCCATCTGTAGAAACATATTTGAAAAAGGTAAAATATTCATTTAAACAGCAAATTATTGAGTTATAACATAAAATATGTCATTGAACTCATAAAACTTGGAAACAAAGATCAAACTTAGAACAAATTTGATTGCCGGTCTGCTGCCCAAACTGACAGCCGTGACCAGTTTCCTTTAATCTGATTTAGACCCTGCCAAAGGCAAAATCAGTTATGGAGCTCAACATCAAAGTTAAAGTTAACTTCAATGGATTTCCAGAATATATTTTTTTTGCCCTCAGATCAATCCTGGTTCAAAAGTTATGAGATGTCAAAGTTGACAGAATTTCTGGAGGAAAGTGAACAGCACCTCCCTGCTTGAGGTACTGATTTGATCCAAGAATTTCAGTTAATTCTCCATCCAATTTGACAAAACTTTATGTTAAAAAGTTGTGACTTATCTCATGAACTTTTCATAACTACCTCATTTCATTTTTTTGTATTTTTCTGCAGGAAGTTATGGTCATTTTACAGAGAGTTACGGAGAGTATTTGCTCTGCCCTGTTTTCTGGACAGTTTCAACTCTACTGCATTTTTTGACTAGTTAAGGGATGAAACACCTCTGGACATCAATAGAAAAGTTGTAAAGCTATTCCAAAGATTTCCAGAAATATCTCATATGACCCTAACCTCGAAAGAAATCAACCTCTAACCTCTGTGTAACTTCAGCATTGTTTCAGCTGAAAACAGGGGACTCTGTCCTAAGTGTCCTATAAGTTGAAAACTTGTTAACTTTGAACCTCCTGATTTGGGAAAGAAGTTAAATCAAAGTTTTAGTGCTCTGGATCAAAACCTTCAAGTTTTACAATGATGTTGATCATTTAGCGGGGTGTGACATCGAAGCGTCACCAGTTCATGCCGGTACTACGTTCCTCACAAAGAAAAACCTATATCGGACTTAGCCAGCTTTGTTAATTTAGTGGCACTAAACATCTCTAGCACACGTGTGCTACTCATCTACCAATCCGTGGTTAGACTACCTGCAAATAAACCACTCAATCGTCAGGTTCGGCTGCACACCAAACCCGGTCCCAATACAGTTCATACAACCGTCCATCATCACTCGCACGGTTGTTCTCAAGTCAATCACGCCTTGAGCTACGTGTTCACGTTACTAACTACATGACGGGGTCTCCCAAACTTGCCTGTAGCAAACCAGGGAAGGGCGTTGCTCGAATACCCCAAACGACATGAAGAGTCATAAAGGATACTAAAACTGGCCGGGTTACCTGCCACCCATGAGGCTCCACCCTTTAGCTTGTGCGCACTGGTGGACAACGCTTACATGCACCCCCAAGACATATGACGTCCCGAGATGCATGATTTTCTGGTAATGCCATTACTATACACTAATAACATCCATATATGGGCTACTAACTCATTCCTCACCGAGTTTTTCAAAAGATGACCATTTTAAGTGTGTTAAACCTCAAGCGAGCTCTGATACCACGCTGCGAGGACAACACGGTCACGACTAACCCGTATCATGCTGAGGGGTGCTGCGTTGCACATCACCGGATAACACACGTAAAAGGTACAAGGCGGAAGCAAAAGTTTTATTACAATAAACTGTTTTTAAACATGTTTACAACAAAATAAGTCAAGTCTACACTCACGGGCGTAGACTAAGCAAAAGAGTTCATGTTCAGCCCGTGAACGTGTTCCCACTAGCATGCACACACACTAACACGGCGGCGTGCACGACCCCCACTCGACGGGGTTTTCCTCTGGGGGGTCCGTCTCCTCCTCGGGAGTATCCTCCTCATAGCAACCTGCAAAAGATTTAAACACAAACAGTGAGCACGATCGCTCAGCAAGACTCACCTGTCTTTCCTATACATGAAACTCTACATGCTGGGTTTGCATTGTGTAATGGAATGGAAGTTGCAAAGGACACGCCTACATAGTTGTACCTTACTTTCATGTTTTAGCACAAGTTGTGAAAGAACCTCGTGCTAAGACACATAAGAGAGCCGTAATCAAACAAGAAACACATTTCTCTCATGTTCTCTGCCCAAGGTTAAAAGGAACTTTAATTAGATCTAAACTACAACAGATCATTAGCAACCAAAGTATATCTTTCAATCAGCCACTTTTTAACATGACTCTAACCTGTTCTTTCTACGTCACGGTACAGTGAACAAGTGGTACTCACTGACCTGAGGGACGGCAATTATAATCGATTTACACCTGCAGGGTTACCTGAATAACCCATCATGTACGCCCGTACTCGATGTTGCCTATAGCAACCACCACGGACGTTGTACGCAACCACCTTTCATCCGTCAGCCAAATGTTGAACCGGTCCCATCGTCCCGAGCAAGTGGTCTCTGCACGCGCATCTGCAGTGCCGCCAGCCGATTTACACCTCAAGCTCTCAACCTACCCTCTGGACAACAAGCTATACCTCAACAAATCGCTACTTGAATTACATCGGTTTCCCGGTTCCCATATATCCTGTAGGTCTTCGATACTGTTCTAGCTTGTTCAACAGGCCCGCACACGGCTCGGTCCTCAATCGACACAAGTGAAGCTATGGCACCCAGGCCCCAATGTCCTGCTGCCCTTACTCTCCGCTCGGTCTCATTTTTCTTGCCATGTGTTCCATTTGCTATCTCTAACCGAGTAGGTGCCTCTAGCCTATTCTCGTGAGTAGTTCCAACTATTCGACTTGTACCGAATCCTACACTAGTTTAGCATTGCAGTGGCTACTCGAGGTTTAAAACCTAAGCCCAAAACCAGGGTTTTCTTGGCTATGCATTTGGGTGTTCAAACAAGACTCTAATGCATAATCGAAGTGGATACTCAAAGTAAGTTCTGAAAACAATAAAATTTATAAAACGGCTAATGCAAACCATAGCTTGCCTTGCTGCTGCTGGTCCTATGCTAGCTGTTCCTCCGGGGTGATGAAATCCAACACCTCCGGCTCCTCTTCAACCTTAGCGACTACACAATATAAATATGTGCGCGTGTCAATTTAAATGCATCTGAATTTGTAGATGATATTGTGAAGTCTATAACTATAGCTAAACAGTGCTAATGACTCTGAAATTTTTATTGTGGTTTGGATACAACCTACACAGAAACTTGGCCAAATTTCATTTGCAGCAAAGCTAATTTGAGCCCTCCACAAATAAATGTGTATTTGACCTTAATTGGAACTCTTAGGCTGTTCTAAGGATTTTCATGGAGCACTCCATGACTTTATGGAAACTAGATTTTCAGAGGGTTCTAATGGAATTTGTTTCATCTAATATGAAGATTCCTATCAAAAGATATGAGCTAAACATGTTCAGAGAAAATCTGAAAAATGTTTCTGGACATTTTTCATTTTCTCTGGAACAGTTTCATAAATCACACCATTAGGTGGATCAAATGAGATCAAATGGATCTGAAAATTTTATTTTAGCTCAGGGATATTATGAGGAACATCCTGGACAAATTTAGGAACATCCTGGACAAATTTCAGATTTTTCCCTTAAAGGTTTCCCCAGTTAAAATTCTAAACATTTTAAATTTTGAAGAATTAACTCTGGAGAATTAAAGATCTTCATGAGTTGAAACTTGATTTGCTGGAATTAATCAGAGAGCTGAATCCAACAAAATTTGGTTCACCCAAATTGGAGCATCTTAGCCAAAGTTATGAATTTATAAACTTGGAGCTGAATTCGGAATTATTTTCCAACAGGAAATCCCTTCCCGCGCTGACTGAGCTGCTGACAGCGGGGCCCGCCGCTTTGACCGCTGGGGCCGCTGGCTTCGTCTTCCTGGTGATACCCGACAGCCCCGCGGCGGCGCACTTCGGCGAAGCTCGCCTCCGGCCGATCCCCTGCGCCAAGCTTCACGAAACTTGCCGCTAGGGCCTATCCGACGCAAGGAACACGTTGGTGGGATCGGCGGTGCTCGGCGGTGAACGGAACATGGCCAGCGACGTGCGGTGGCTTCGGAAGAACTTCGGCCGTGTTGGCCGGGCTTCCTAACACCCCAAATGCTCGAGCAAAAGGTCATACAACATCAGTGCACCCTAGGGAAGGTCGTCATGAACTCAAATGAGCTCGGAAACGGCTCCAACTAGCATGTCACCGTGCGACCTAGGTCAAAAATGGGGAAAACTAGCAAAACTCGGAGAACAGTGGCTATACCCTATGTTCTCCAAAGTTTCTGATCCTATGGACCCGCACGGGCGTCTAGAAGTAGGTTACTAAGTTCGGTGATGAGTGGTGCGGTGTGTAGCACGAATTTGGCGAAGTGGTCCGGCGGTCTCTTTTGTACACCATCTCAAAACCGTGAAATTCCGGCGACGGCAGCCCATGGCATGCAGCTGGAGCTTGCGGTGATGGAAGAGGAGACTTTGACAAACCTCTTTGCTGTTCAAAGCTCGGGGAAAAGTGGGATGTGGTCGCCGGACGGGGTGTTCCCGTGGTGGCGACTCGGTTCAAACTGAGGAAGAAAAAGTGGCCTGAAGGAGCTCGAAGAATGTCGGTCATGGGCTGGAACCGGTGCGAGCACTTCGAGAGAGGGTTGGCAAACTCGGTTTCGGCCTCAGCTCGGTGTGACAGCCACTGGCTCGACCGGGCGACGGTGGAGCAGAGAGCTTCGGCGAGCGGCGCTTTTCTTTCGGGCGAGAGCAAAGCAACCGGGTGTGTGAGCGAGGAATCAGTGCGGTGCTCGTCTGAGTGAGGATGAGGGCGCGAGGAAACGGCTCGGTGGCCAGAGCATGCAGGCAGCTGGTGGCGATGTGCTCTCGCCGTGGCGTCCGCTCGGCTGCGCGCAAGAACCCGAGCACCGGGATTCAGTCGGGTTGATCACCTGGTTGACTGACATAAGGGCCCCACGCCTCAGTTTTAACCTCACAAATTAAACACCTACTGCTCTTAATTCTTGGGGATTCTAATACCCCTGTAGTTTGATCAAACATGCCCATTTGAATTAGAATGAATCAAAGTGTGATTTGATTTGATCAAATTTGCAGCAAAGGTTTAGCTGAAATTCAAATTTAATTTGAATTTAGCCAAAATGTCTTATGTCAAGATCAACTCCAAATGTAGTGTAAATTGGTGTGTGAGCTCACAAAAATGTGCTGAGTGTGAATATGAATCTCACTTTTGAATTCATAGTGTGAAAGGAGTTTGAACTTCAATTTAAGTTCAAACTAGCCTATTTCTAGTTATACCCAAAAGTACCTCAAAAGGTTTTGGATTTGTGTGAAATTTGTCATGAGCATTACTAGCAAAGTTTAGGAGTTTTTCATATGCTCAGCCCCTAAATGATGCATGTGGAAAATACCACTTTTGCATTTTTTGAGTTTATCATCTAATGACCTTGTTGATGGTGTTTACTTGCTCTTCAAAGATGTTCATAAGATTTCCTCAAATGAGGTGTGTGTGGTGTAATGAACTCGCAGGGTGTGGAGAAACGTAGACCGGAGCGTGATCTACATACGTGCAGTAGCTCCTGCTCGCAGGGTGCGGAGAAACTGGGTTCGTAGCAACAGCAGCGACGTGGTAAGAGGGGTGACGAGGACCTACCTCTCTTCTTCCTCCTCTCCTCCTCTGCGGCTGGTCTTTTCCTTGCAATGGCAGCAACCGGGGTTTTTCCTCGAGGCAGAGCGGTGCTGCAGCTAGGGCAGGGCGCTGGGGGCTTCTTCTCCGGCGACGGTGATGTAAAAGCCAACAATTGACTTGCTAAAATGTTCATCACATCACCACACCACAGCTCATTTGGTGGATAGCTCATGAACATTTGTGAAGAGCAAGTAAACACAATCAAGAGGGTGATTAGAGGAAAGACCCATAACTCCAAAAAGTAGGAGCTCACACACATAAACATGAGAGGATGGGTTTCCCATTAGTCCCTAAACATTCTTAGGGGTGCTCATGCCAAGTCTCATGCAAATCCAAACCAGTTTGAGGCACTTTTCGAGACAATTGTAAAAAGGTCTATTTGAATGCAAATTCAAATTTCAGCTAGTTTTCATCACTTGAATTCAAAAGATAACTTCATATTCAAACTCAGCACATTTTTCTGAGTTAGTACAACAATTTTCATCCTCACTGGAGTTCATCTTGTCAGGAGCTAAATTTGCAATAATTCAAAACTGAATTTGAATTTCAAATTCTAATGTGAAGCAAATTTAGCCAAACCAATTCCAAATTGAGGAAATTAAATTCAACTCATGACTTTGAGGCTAAGTATTTCATTCAATTGTGAGTAGCTGAGATCTTTTCAGTGAAAACAAAAATGAAAAAGAGAAAAGGATTAGAGGGGAGGGGAACCCACTGGTCAGTAGACTTCCAACTTAAGTCTTCTCTGTTCTTTTCACTCGAACGACGCACGAGTGCACACAAGCTCCCGAACGCCGGTGCCCGACCGACTCATTCCCGTGCCACCTCCTGCTCTGAGGCTTGGTTCACCGAGTGAAACTTCGTGCTCCGCCGTTCTACTGGCCACGTGAACAACTCCCTCGTTCTCACCCTCTACAGACTTGCACAGCCGAATAACACGAGCCGCCGTGTGACTTCCTCGGTTCACCGGCGCCCGGCTGACACAAGCTAGTTCGTGCCCGACGATCAACAAAAGAAACCATCGCCCTAAGGTGCTTGTCATGCCAGTCCAAACCGCTCTTCGTTTCATGCATTATCGGGGGAGAATTTCTCCGGTTAAGTTTCAGTGTTCGTAGAACCGAGCGGCTGCGAACTCTAAAATTCGGGGGAATTAGCTCCCCACGCGTAGGCCAAGCTAACCACTGGTTCTACACGTCCCCACGGTCACCTAGGATCAAAAACCATCAGAAACCATCGAGCTTTGGCGCTGCTATTCGAGTTTTTTGAGTATCCACCATTTTAGCCCTAGGTCGATTGTGAGGTCCTAGCTCCGGCTGTTTCCATGGCGAACCGAGTCCAAGTTCGTGCTCAGCATGTCACCACAGAGCTGTAGGAGGAAACCGTTCCAAAAATAGGGCCCTGGGTAGCTCGGGCGACATCACCGGAGTGGGGGTCGCCGCTGTCACCGTCGCGAGCATGGTTCCGGCCATCGCCGAGCTTTGGTGAGTGCACCAACGTGTTCCCTGAGCAAAGTTGGGCACAGGCGGTGAGTTCTGTCGAAGGTTGTGTGGTAGAACGACTGGCGGCGAGCTCTCCGACGAAGCGCCGCCGCGGGGAGCGCGGGTGGTCGTGAGGAAGACGAAGAGGGGCAGGGTCCACCAGTCAGTCTCTGTTTTCCAGCGGGGATCCGTTTTGCGGCTGGGTTCCGGTGCGGCAGCACGGGTAAAACTCTGTGGGCTGCGGTGTGGCCGTGATTTCAGTGGGCCGGTTTAAAGAGTGGGGCCCACACTAAGAATTTAAACATTTAGAAGATTTTCAGATTTCGTTCAAACTTCAAATGCCTATAACATTTGCTAGGAAGCTCCAAATTTAGTGAACCAAAATTTTTTGGATTCAGCTCTTCGAGTACTATCCAGCAAAACAAGTTTCAGCTTATGAAACTTATTCTTTTTCCAGAATTAATTCCCTAAATTTAAACTGTTGGGAATTTTATCTGGAGAATTCGTTTATGGAAAATTCTTAAATTTTGCTAGGATGTTCATTTGAAAATCCTTGAGTCACACAAAAAGTTTCAGATCCATCCAAGTTCATTTAGTTCCCCTAATGGTGTGATTAAGTGAACTGCCCCGAGAAAATGGAAAAATGTACAGAAACATTTTTCAGATTTTATCAAATCTTGTTTAGGGCATAACTTCTTCTAGGATTCTTCAATTGACATGAAACCAATTCCATTAGAACCATATCAAACTCTAGTTTCCAGAAAGTAATGGTTTGAGCCATGAAAATCCCTGGAAATCCTTAGAAGCTCTAGTAATGACCAAATAGACTTTTATTTGTACAGAGCTCAAATGAACTTTGTTTCAAATGAAACTTGGTCAAGTCTCTGGTTAGGATCCTACCAAGTTACCATAAAAATTTAAGAGCCAAAGGGGAGGGCTAGCTAGAGTTATGGTCTTTACATATTCAATTTAACACATTGCAATTAAATTGACATATCAAACATTGCTTGCGTGTAGTCGCTGAAGGCGAAAAGACCCCGGAAGTTTTGGATTTCCTACTTCCGGATGAAGCACTAACATCTGACCAGCAGTAACAAGGCAAGCCCCAATTTGCATTTAACAAAGTTTATAAAGTTTTACTTTGTATATACTTTATCTTAAGGTATTTATGTGCATTAGGTGTAGGATGGATGAAACCCAAATGCATAGCCAGATTATTCCCACAAGAGTGACGGTAGTGTATAAGTCCTCGAGTAGTATATGCTCTGCTTAATGTGTATGGACTTCGGTACAAGTAAAGTAGTTGGAATCTACTCGCGAGTATAGGCTTGGGACACACGGGATTGGTTCGAGTGATGTGAGATCACTTTAGTAAGAAAATGAGACTAGGCAGGGGCCAGGGCGCAGCAAGAGGAAGTCTTGTGGGCGCAGCCCTGTCCGTGTCGATTGAGGACCGATCCGTGTGCGGCCCACGCTGATCAAGTTTGAACTTACTGAAGGCATATCGGATATATGGGCCCCGATAAACTGATGTAACCTATACCTCCGGGCATCGTGGCATAACGCACTGATTTATAGGTGTAGGTTGAGGGCAGCAAGGTGGAAATTCGCTAACGGGCATAGAGAGATGCTCTGTGTAGGGAACCTCCTGTCCATTTGGGTGCGACTGGTTCAACGTTTGGGCTGTTTGGTGAAAGGTTGTCCCGTACGACATCGAGTGAGCGTGCTGTGCAGCTCCACGGGTCGGCATACTTGACGTGCTCTTCGGGTATCCCTGCAGGTGTATATCGAGTCGATTTGCCGTCCCTCGCGGTGATGAGTACCACCTGGTCACTGAGTCATGACGTAGGTTAATATATGAAATGATGTGATTCAATATTGCTGTTACGATTAACTTGTTTTTCTACTTGTGTGCCACCAATTACCGCTTACTAAATTTCAGATTCATGAACTGTTAACTTGTGGCTCAAAGATGAATTAAGGATGAACTGGTAGTCATGTCCTTTGCTGCAATGTGTCATCCCATGTGGGTTATGAACTACATGTAGAGTTTATGTATAGGTGAGTCGGTTAAGACTTGCTAAGCCATCGTGCTCACGGTTGCTGCTATTGAGTGTTTGCAGGTGATGACTACCCCACAGACTCGGGGTATGAGTCCACCGGCGAGGGCTACCCTCCGTCGGGGACCACCGCTGAGTGGGAGGCGTACACGCCGTGCTGAGCTGAGGAGTGGAGCTATTGTGGGTTGTCCATAGGGCTGGGCAACCTACTTTTGCTAGTTAGGTGGGTGTGAGTTGTGTAAATTTAGCTTCCACTGTTGTAAACTCTGTACGTAGTTGTAAACTGAAGGTTTGTACTACTTTGTACATATTCAGTTTGTTTTCAATGTAAAACAATGTTTGCCTTATGATGTGTGCTGTCGAGTGTCGCATCGAGCGGCACCACCCTCTGAGATCCTGGGCGTGTGGATTTTGGTCCGTCACAGGCTTGTATCAGAGCCGACCCTCGCAGTTTCACGGGTGCGTATGGGTCAGTGAAAAGGATAAGGTAGCGTACGGGTCAAGGACGTGGGTACATACGCATGACGCGTGGGTCCTCTGTTTGGGACACTGTATGGTACCTATGCTGCTAACCGGATGTACGGTATGCCTATGCTAGTACTGAACGTACGGACGTGACTAAGAGGGGGCGTTCCTTTCTTGGCGTTGACCGACGAGGACGTCGGTCTTCTAAGGGGGGTGGATTGTGTGATATCCTAGCTCCCTACTTAATAGGATTGATAGAAAACTCATATCATCAAGGTCTACCTTCTTTTTCGGAAGCCCACATGCAAAGAACTCCGGGGTTAAGCGTGCTTGGCCCGGAGAAATTTGGGGATGGGTGACCGATCGGGAAGCCTTCCCGAGCACGCGCGAGTGAGGACAAAGTGCGCAGAAAAGACTAGTGTTGGTCTGTGGGGCTAGTCTATGATCCAAGAGAGCTGTCACTAATGGTATCAGAGCGGCTTAGGGGATAGCACACTAATTAAGGACTGTATTATGGGAAAACTTAGTATTACGGTGAGGATACACTCAGGTAAAAATGGTAAGGAACGCCACCGAAAGCGGTTCAATTTCGGTTACCTCCGCTGATGGGGAATGTGGTTCAGGGATAGGTCTCACAGCTTGGTGTTAGACATTAATATGAAACTCTTGGACTCTTCATGTTCCTTAGTTCATGTGAAACTCTGGTCCCTGGTGTGCATTAGGCAAGAAAGAGGGAACCCCATCGTGTAGTCAGTAACACGATAGTGTGTTCTTCTGGAAATAGCCTAGAAGGACATACGCAACGCTTGCCATCGACGTGCCCTGCAGGGCAGTAGGTGGTATCTGTTGGGTTGATAAAATTCTCAACCGTGATGACCCATTCGTGCTCTACTCAGGTTCGCGTCGTGTGGTGTGAAAACACGATCACGTACCTTGAGACATGGCTTAACTCAAGGACGGCCGTATGGCAATGATACGGGCGTATGTATTTACTTTCAAATATCAACATGCCTGAAATGAAAATAACCTTTGAGTGCATCACTATTGAGTGTTCTTCTGCAGGTACTAACCACGTATGTATCCCGTGTAGTACACGTGTGCGAGAGACCATTTAGTGCCACAATTGAGGCGTATATGCCGGTATAATCCGGTTAAGATTTTCTTTTTGTGAGGAACGTAGTACCGACATATAATAGACATTTGCATTAAAGATAATGGTAACAAGGAACTAAAATAACCAAGTTTCAACAATTAGGACCCTGGTTGGGTAGAAAAATTCAACAGTTGATTAGTTTGGCTCAAAGGGATTGAAAAACAGAGTGCTCTGTTTTGGCAGCAAGTTTGCTGAACATTAACAGAGCATAACTCACAGATTATTTAGTCAATGACGGTGTGGGATATAGTTATGGAAAGGAGTTTAAGTGCTCCACAACTTTGTTGTAGACTTCCAGATCAGAATCACACCTTAAACTGGTTGAAATTCCAGATGATTGTAAACTGTCCAGAACCAGGACATGTTGAAAAACTCTCTGGACTTTTCTGTTTTTCAAGCATAACTTCCTGTAGAAAAATCTAAAATTGTAATATGATACATTTTTGGAAAGGGTAGGAGATGTTTTACATCTTGGTAATTCAAAGTTTCTGCAATTGCAGCACGGAATTCAGTGGAATTTAGAGTTGGAAACAGCAACTTCCAAAGGAGGTGCTGTTGAAATTCTTCCAGAAATTCTGTTGACTTTGAATTATCATAACTTCTTAACCAGAGATGATATGGGACAAATAAATATTCGTTGGAAAGCTACTGAAGTTAACTTTAAATTTAGTATTCAACTTGAGTCATGAAAATGCCCAGTACCAGATAAAAATCTAGGATATGTAGAAACTGGTCATTCTGGGCAGAGGGATGGACAGTTGAACTGATTTGAGAGATTGTTGTACCCTAGGGAGTTTGATTACTTCCAATGGGGTAGCACATACTCATGAGTTGTTATCTTCAACTAGTGAAAGGTTTAAGTATATTTCCTACTCAAGTTTCTTTTGCTAGAGACCATGTTTGTGTCGTATTGAAGATAAAAGGGTAGTATACGTGATGACAAAGCGATATTAATGTCTCGTAGTGACCAAATCTAGTTGAGGTGAACTTCCAAAGACAAAGTACATCAAGTTGGATTTAACTAGTTTGTATTTGGTCTGGTAATAATGTAGCTTGTGAAAAGTTATTACATTATCTATATACGAGATGTATCACACGTTTACTGTCATTATGTTTTTACGCCTATTTTATTGGACTGCATGAAGTATGTTGTGGGACTGATGTTATTGTTGTATGGTCGCAGATGGTTCAAAATCGGGCCACACATGAGGTCGGTGTCTCTAGTCAGCAAGGGGGTGATGACTCCCAACCACCTGCCTACGATAACACCCCGCAGCAACAACCACCACCACCACCTCTGCTTACACTAGCGGATGTGATCGCGGCGCTGGTGGGCAATCGTGAGGAGCAGACCGATCTGCTCCGCACGATCGTGCAGAATATGTCCCAGGCAGGGGGGGGGGCGTCAAGAGAGGGGGCCTCGTAAGCCCCACACTACGACGTACTTGGATTTCATGAGTACGCATCCTCCGGTGTTCACCGAAGCGGCAGAACCACTGGAGGCTGACAACTGGCTGCGGATGATTGAGTCCAAGTTCGGGCTGCTCCAATGCATGGAGCGGCAGAAGACTCTTTCGCGGCGCAGCAGCTGCACGGTGCTGCCGGTGCATGGTGGGCGAACTATGTCGCCTCACTGCCTGCTGGCCACGACTTGGAATGGGAAGAATTCCGGGAGGCATTCCGCGCCTATCATATCCCTCCTGGGATAATGAAGAGGAAGTTCCGAGAATTCTTGGAGCTGAAGCAGGGCGGGAGGAGTGCCCACGACTACTCCCGTGTGTTCAACCATCTGGCACAGTATGCATCGGATTATATCTCCACCGAGGAGAGGAAGCGAGAGCAGTTCTATCGGGGGTTGAATCCCGAGATGAATACGCATCTCGTGCAATGCAATCGCGGCACTTTCAACAACCTTGTCAACGCCGCGATCCTGCAAGAAGATGCTCAGCGGGAATTGGCGGCTGAGCAGCGAAAGCGCAGCGCTCCACCCAGCAGCGGGGGGTGGAGCTCCTCAAAAATACCGCATGGTGTATCGGACACCATCCGGTCAGTAGTGGCATCCACCGGCGTGACCTCAGCAGTTCGGGGGTCGTTCTTTCCAGCCACCCCCGTTCCGACCGCCGATGCCACCATCGCGACTGCAACAGCAGAAGCAGATGGTACCCCGGGCATTCTCCACCGCCACAACACGCCCCGGGATTCCGTCCGCCAATCAGCGGAGGACCGCCTCGCTACACCTGCTACACGTGTGGCCAGGCGGGTCATTTATCGAAGGACTGTCCCCAGGGGCAGCAGAGCAGCGGGCAAGCCCAATATCAGGGCGGTGCTCGAGGCCGACCTCCGGTCAAGAAGGGTGGTCAGCGAACCGGGGGCATTTGTAACCTTGACAATGTGGACGCCTCGGAGGGAGAAAACATGCTGTCGGGTACGTTCACTCTCAACGATCAAGCCATCATCATTTTATTTGATTCTGGTGCAACCCACAACTTCATAAGTGCATCATATGTGGTTAAGCATCAACTGGAAGTCTTTCTAACCGAGTGCTCTTATATGATCTGCTCACCGGGAGGGAAGATTTCAGCAACTATGATGATTCCAAAAGCACCACTATGCTTAGGTGGGAAGATATATCCCACTACTATGATTATTCTTGAGGGGCAGAAGATTGATGCAATCTTAGGGATGTCATGGCTAAGTTACCATGACACTGTCCTAGAAACATTATCATGGACGGTTCACCTAAACTCCCCACTACACCGTCTGCAGTCCCTCATACTAGACAATCCAGTCCCGGAAGTTTCAGCTGCCTATAATACTGAAGCTTCCAAGTTAGAGGACATCTCTGTAGTCCGAGAGTATCCCGACGTGTTCCCGGATGATCTTCCAGGCATGCCACCTGAACGGGATGTGGAGTTCAAGATAGAACTTGCACCTGGGACTACTCCCATATCACGGAGACTGTACAAAATGGCTCCGAACGAGCTGGCTGAGTTGAAAGAACAGCTCAATGATTTGTTGAGCAAGGGTTTCATTAGACCGAGTTCCTCGCCTTGGGGATGCTCGGCGCTGTTCGTCAAGAAGAAGGATGAAACCTTGAGGCTGTGTGTGGATTACCGGCCGCTCAACGCTGTCACCATCAAGAACAAATATCCACTGCCCCGCATTGACATTCTGTTTGATCAGCTTGTGGGTGTAAGTGTGTTCTCCAAGATGGACCTTCATTCTGGGTATCATCAAATAAAAATCCGGGCGAAGGATATCCCAAAGACGGCCTTCTCGACGAGATATGGACTATATGAATATCTCTTCATGTCTTTTGGTCTCACTAACGCTCTGGCACATTTCATGTATCTCATGAACTCGGTGTTCATGCTGGAGCTGGACAAGTTCGTTGTGGTGTTCATCGACTATATCTTGGTTTACTCCAAGACAGAAGCAGAACATGCCGAACACTTGAGAATGGTTCTTCAACGATGGCGGGACCATAAGCTCTATGCCAAGTTCAGCAAATGTGAGTTTTGGATCAGCCAAGTGCCTTTTTGGGACATATCATCTCAGCGGAAGGCATTGCGGTTGACCCAAGCAAAACTGAACAAGTGCTGAAATGGATAGCCCCCACTTCTGTCCATGAAGTCAGAAGCTTCCTCGGTTTAGCGGGATATTATCGGAGATTCATTCCTAGCTTCTCCAAGCTTGCTAAGCCAATGACAGAATTACTGAAGAAGGGAACAAAATATGTTTGGAGCTCAGCATGTGAAGGAGCGTTCAAAGCATTGGTGAAGCATCTCACGACAGCCCCGGTCTTAGCTCAACCGGATACGACCAAGCCCTTCGACGTGTATTGTGATGCGTCTGGTATCGGGCCCGGCTGCGTGTTGATGCAAGAAGGACGTGTGGTCGTGTATGGCTCACACCAACTTCAAAACCATGAGCAGCACTATTCGACTCTTGATCTTGAGCTCGTTTTTGTGGTTTTGGCGCAAAAAATGTGGAGGCACTATCTCCTGGGAAATTTGGTGCATCTCTACACTGACCACAAGAGCTTAAAGTATATCTTCACCTAGAAGGAGCTGAATATGAGGCAAAGGAGGTGGTTAGAACTAATCAAATACCATGAGATTGAGATTTATTACCACCCCGACAAGGCAAATGTGGTTGCCGATGCGGTCAGTCGGAAGTCACATGTCCATAACCTCACCATTACACAGGTGGAAGAGGAAGAGCCGAGTTTAAACTTGGTTCCTTATGGATCACTCTACAACCTTGCTCTCATCCCTACCATTAGGGAGGATATCATTGCAGCTCAGAAAGTTGACAAGGTCATGGCACATCTCCGGAGACGAATAGACAATGGGGATATTAAATGTTTTCGGAAAGATGATGAGGGGACGCTGTGGTTCAATGACAGCATAGTCCTACCACGGAATATGGAGCTGAGGAAGAAGATCCTTGATGAGGCTCACTTGTCTAAATTCTCCATTCATCCGGGCAGCAACAAAATGTATCAAGATTTGAAAAGAAAATTTTGCTGGACACGGATGAAGCGGGAAGTGGCTAAATATGTATCCAAGTGTGATACGTGTAGACGGTTGAAAGTGGATCACATGAGAAAATCAGGGCTGTTACAACCCTTGAAAATTCCAGCATGGAAGTGGGAAGATGTGAGCATGGATTTCATTGTGGGATTACCCATGACTTCCAACAAGCATGATTCCATTTGGGTAATCATTGATTGGTTAACCAAGTCGGCTCACTTCATTCCCGTGCATACACATTTCCATGCCAGCAGATATGCGGAGTTGTACATTGCAAGAATCTTATGCTTGCATGGAGTACTCAAGATCATAATCTCAGACCGAGAGGCATTGTTTGTGGCTCGTTTCTGGGAGCAGTTGCACGCTGCTTTGGGTACTAAGCTGATTAGAAGCTCCGCCTATCACCCTCAGACAGATGGACTAACTGAGAGGGTCAACCAAGTATTAGAAGACATGTTGAGAGCGTGTGACATCCACCACGGTAGAAACTGGGATAATCATTTACCGTTGGCGCAATTCTCGTACAACAATGGCTATCAGGCGAGTATCAAGACGGCACCATATGAGGCTCTCTACGGTCGCAAGTGCCGCACCCCATTGAACTGGTGCGTGTCCGGTGAAAGGGTCACGTTCGGGATTGATTTGGTGAACGACGCCGAAGAGCGCGTTCAGATTATTCAAGCCAACTTGAAGGATGCCCAATCCCGACAGATAAGTTACGCTGATAAGAGGCGTAGGCCGCTGCACTTTGACGTCGGGGAACACGTGTACCTCCGTGTATCTCCGATGAAAGGCGTGCACCGATTCGGCGTGAAGGGGAAGCTCACTCCCTGATTTATTGGACCCTATGCTATCACCGAGAAGTGTAGACCAGTGGCGTATCAACTGGAACTACCGGCGTCGCTCGCTGGTTTCACGACGTTTTCCATGTTTCACAACTACAGAAATGTCTAAAGTATACGGCTGCTGTTCCCACCGAAGACATTGGCGAGCTGCAACCGGATTTGACGTATGCTGAATATCCGGTAGCGATTATTGATGGGAAGGCTCGGACCACACGTAATCGAACGCTGTGGCTCTACAAGATATTGTGGAGTAACCACACCACTGCGGAAGCGACATGGGAGAGTGAGGAATTCCTTCGCTCCAATTACAAGGATTTCCTGGCAGCTCATCACGGGAAATTTCTCTCACATCTTTGTTCCTTCCTTTATAATCTCGGGACGAGATTCTTTTAAGGGGGGGGGGGAGGGATGTAAAAGCCAAGAATTGACTTGCTAAAATGTTCATCACATCACCACACCACAGCTCATTTGGTGGATAGCTCATGAACATTTGTGAAGAGCAAGTAAACACAATCAAGAGGGTGATTAGAGGAAAGACCCATAACTCCAAAAAGTAGGAGCTCACACACATAAACATGAGAGGATGGGTTTCCCATTAGTCCCTAAACATTCTTAGGGGTGCTCATGCCAAGTCGCATGCAAATCCAAACCAGTTTGAGGCACTTTTGGAGACAATTGTAAAAAGGGATATTTGAATGCAAATTCAAATTTCAGCTAGTTTTCATCACTTGAATTCAAAAGATGACTTCATATTCAAACTCAGCACATTTTTCTGAGTTAGTCCACCAATTTCCATCCTCATTGGAGTTCATCTTGTCGGGAGCTAAATTTGCAATAATTCAAGACTGAATTTGAATTTCAAATTCTAATGTGAAGAAAATTTAGGCAAACCAATTCCAAATTGAGGAAATTAAATTCAACTCATGACATTGAGGCTAAGTATTTCATTCAATTGCGAGTAGATGAGATCTTTTAGTGAAAACAAAAATGAAAAAGAGAAAAGGATTAGAGGGGAGGGGGACCCACTGGTCAGTAGACTTCCAACTGAAGTCTTCTCTGTTCTTTTAACTCGAACGACGCACGAGTGCACGCAAGCTCCCAAACGCCGGTGCCTGACCGACTCGTTCCCGTGCCACCTCCTGCTCCGAGGCTTGGTTCACCGAGTGAAAAGTCGTGCTCCGCCGTTCTACTGGCCACGTGAACAACTCCCTCGTTCTCACCCTCCACAGCCTTGCACAGCCGAATAACATGACCCACCGTGCAACTTCCTCGGTTCACCGGCACCCGGCTGACACAAGCTAGTTCGTGCCCGACGATCAACACAAGAAACCATCGCCCTAAGGTGCTTGTCATGCCAATCCAAACCGCTTGTCGTTTCATGCATTATCGGGGGATAATTTCTCCGGTTAAGTTTTGGTGTCCATAGAACCGAGCGGCTCCAAACTCCAAAATTGGGGGGGGGATTAGCTCACCACCGCATAGGCCAAGCGAACCACAGGTTCTACACGTCTGCACGGCCTCCTAGGATAAAAAAACCATCAGAAACCATCGAGCTTTGGTGCTGCTATTCGAGTTTTTCGAGTATCCGCCGTTTTATCCCTAGGTCGACGGTGAAGTCCTAGCTCCGGCCATTTCCGTGGCAAACCGAGTCCAAGTTCGTGCTCAGCATGTCACCACGGAGCTGTAGGAGAAAACCATTCCAAAAAGAGGGCCCTGGGTAGCTCGGGCAACATCACCGGAGTGTGGGTCGCCGCTGTCACCCGAGCATGGTTCCGGCCATCACCGAGCTTCGGTGAGTGCACCAATGTGTTTCCTGAGCAAATTTGGGCACAGGCGGCGAGTTCCGTCGTAGGTCGTGCAGTAGAATGACCGGCGGCGAGCTCTCCGGCGAAGCGCCGCCGCGGGGAGCGCTGGTGGTCACGAGGAAGACGAAGAGGGGCCGGGTCCACCAGTCAGTCTCTGTTTTCCAGCGGGGATCCATTTTGTGGCTGGGATCCGGTGCGGCAGCGTGGGTAAAATCCCGTGGGCTGCGGTGTGGCCACGATTTCAGTGGGCCCGTTTAAAGAGTGGGGCCCACACTCAGAATTTTAACATTTAGAAGATTTTCAGATTTTGTTCAAACTTCAAATGCCTATAACTTTTGCTAGGAAGCCCCAAATTGAGTGAACCAAATTTTGTTGGATTCAGCCCTTCGAGTACTATCCAGCAAAATAAGTTTCAGCTTATGAAACTTATTATTTCTCCAGAATTAATTCCCTAAAGTTTAAAATGTTGGGAATTTTATCTGGAGAATTCTTTATGGAAAATTCTGAAATTTGGCTAAGATGTTCATTTGAAAATCCTTGAGTCACAGAAAAAGTTTCAGATCCAATCAAGTTCATTTAGTCCCCCTAATGGTGTGATTAAGTGAACTGCCCTGAGAAAATGGAAAAATGTACAGAAACATTTTTCAGTTTTTATCAAATCTTGTTTAGGGCATAACTTCCTCTAGGATTCTTCAATTGACATGAAACCAATTCCATTAGAACCATCTCAAGCTCTAGTTTCCAGAAAGTAATGGTTTGATCCATGAAAATCTCTGGAAATCCTTAGAAGCTCTAGTAATGACCAAATAGACTTTTATTTGTACAGAGCTCAAATGAACTTTGTTTCAAATGAAACTTGGTCAAGTCTCTGGTTAGGATCCTACCAAGCCACCATAAAAATTTCAGAGCCAAAGGGGAGGGCTAGCTAGAGTTATGGTCTTTACATATTCAATTTAACACATTGCATTTAAATTGACATATCGAACATTGCTTACGTGTAGTCGCTGAAGGCGAAGAGACCCCAGAAGTTTTGGATTTCCTACTTCCGGAAGAAGCACTAACATCTGACCAGAAGCAACAAGGCAAGCCCCGGTTTGCATTTAACAAAGTTTTGCTTTATATATAATTTAGCTTGAGGTATTTATGTGCATTAGGTGTAGGATAGATGAACCCCAAATGCATAGCCAGATTATTCCCACAAGAGTTAGGGTAGTGTATAAGTCCTTGAGTAGTATATGCTATGCTTAATGTGTATGGACTTCGGTACAAGTCGAGTAGTTGGAATCTACTTGTGAGTATAGGCTTGGGACACACGGGATTGATTTGAGTGATGTGAGATCACTTTAGTAAGAAAATGAGACTAGGCAGGGGCTAGGGCACAGCAAGAGGAAGTCTTGTGGGCGCAACCCTGTCCATGTCGATTGAGGACCGTTCCGTGTGCGGCCCACGCTGATCAAGTTTTAACTTACTGAAGGCATATCAGATATATGGGCCCCGATAAACTGATGTAACCTATACCTCCGGTCGTCGAGGCATAACGCACCGATTTATAGGTGTAGGTTGAGGGCAGCAAGGTGGAAATCTGCTAATGGGCATAGAGAGATGCTCCGTGTAGGGAACCTCCTGTCCGTTTGGGTGCGACCGGTTCGACGTTTGGGCCGTTTGGTGAAAGGTTGTCCCGTACGACATCGAGTGAGCGTGCTGTGCAGCTCCAAAGGTGGGCGTACGTGACGTGCTCTTCGGGTATTCCTGCAGGTGTATATCGAGTCGATTCGCCGTCCCTCACGGTGATGAGTACCACTTGATCACTGAGTCGTGACGTAGGTTAATATATGAAATGATGTGATTCAATATTGCTGTTATGATTAACTTGTATTGCTACTTGTGTGCCACCAATTATCGCTTACTAAATTTCAGATTCATGAACTGTTAACTTGTGGCTAAAAGATGAATTAAGGATGAACTGGTAGGCGTGTCCTTTGCTGCAATGTTCCATCCAATGTGGGTTATGAACTGCATGTGGAGTTTCATGTATAGGTGAGTCGGTTAAGACTTGCTGAACCATCGTGCTCACAGTTGCTTCTATTGAGTGTTTGCAGGTGATGACTACCCCACGGACTCGGGGTACGAGTCCACCGGCGAGGGCTACCCTCCGTCAGGGACCACAGCTGAGTGGGAGCCGTACACGCCGCATGAACTGCATGTGGAGTGAACTGCATGTGGAGTTTCATGTATAGGTGAGTCGGTTAAGACTTGCTGAACCATCGTGCTCACAGTTGCTTCTATTGAGTGTTTGCAGGTGATGACTACCCCACGGACTCGGGGTACGAGTCCACCGGCGAGGGCTACCCTCCGTCAGGGACCACAGCGGAGTGGGAGCCGTACACGCCGCGCTGAGCTGAGGAGTGGAGCTAGTGTGGGTTGTCCATAGGGCTGGGCAACCGACTTTTGCTAGTTAGGTGGGCGTGAGTTGTATAAATTTAAGTTCCGCTGTTGTAAAATCTGTACGTATTTGTAAACTGAAGGTTTGTACTACTTTGTACATATTCATTTTGTTTTTGATGTAATACAATGTTTGCTTTATGATGTGTGCTGTAAGATGTTGTATCGAGCGGCACCACCCTCTGAGATCCTGGGCGTGCGGATTTCGGTCCGTCACAGGCGAGGCGGGGCAGAGCTTCAACGGCGACCAAGGCACCAGCAGGGCGGCGACCAGAGCTTGGCAGCAAGGGGCGGCGGCCAAGGGGGTTTTGGAGCAGGGGTGGTGGCTAGGAGAAGGGAAGGGTTTTATTTATAAGGGGAGAAATAGCCAAGGGGGCTAGGATTTCAGAAAATATTTTAATCAAGGGCTGGGATTTAATTTGAGAGAAGGTGGGAGCTAGGGGCTGGGATTTAATAAAATATTTTCCATCAAGGGCTGAGATTAATTGGGGGGGGGAAAGAAAATCCCTAGAGGGGGGAATTTTTGGTGCGGCTAGGGTTTTCTCCCCCTAAGGTGTGCGGCCAAGGGGGGGGGAAGAAAATTGAAAAGGGGGGGGGGAATCCCTAGGGATTTTTGGGCCGGCCAAAATTTGGGGAAAAATCCCCCGAATGTGGGAAAGAATTCCCTAAGGGGCATTTTAGAGGGAAATTGGGGAAAATTAGAGGGAGAATTTGGGGGGGGGGGTTTAGGGGGGAATTAGGGGCGGCCAAAATTTCTATTTCTCTTTTTCTTTCTTTTTCTTTTCTATTTATTTTAATTATTTCCTATCTTTGTTTTTATTTCCTTCATTCCTTTTCTTCTTCTTTTTAAATGCTTCTCTACATGAAAATGGATGCAATGCATGGTGATGGATATGAGAGTGTTACAAACCTACCCCCTTAAAATGAATCTCGCCCTCGAGATTCGACAGAGTGGAGAAAAGATGAGGGAATTCCGTCTTGAGGTCTTCTTCCCGCTCCCATGTAGCTTCGGCTTCCGTGTGATGGTCCATTGCACTTTGCACCAACGGATTACCTTGTTTCTCGTAACTCTTTCCTTCATGTCCAGGATTTTGAAGCGGTGTTCCGCGCAGGTCAAATCCTCCTGAAGTTCTAACTCGTCCATTAGTACTTGTTCTTCCGGCACTCTTAGGCACTTCTTGAGCTGGGACACATGAAATACGTCGTGCACGTCGGAAAGGTGTGTCGGCAGCTCTACTTGATATGCTACCTCTCCTTGATTGCCCACAATCTTGAACGGCCCGATGTAGCGAGGTGCTAGATTGCCTTTGACGTTAAACCGTCGTTGACCTCGGATAGGCGACACCTTGAGATATATGAAATCCCCGACTTTGAAAGTCAGACTCCTACGCCTATTGTACGCATAGCCTTTTTGTCGTGACTGAGCGGTCTTCAGGTTTTCACGTATTGTTTGGACTTGCTTCTCGGCGTCCTGCAGCACTTTGGGTCCGAATACTTGGTTTTCTCCCATCTCATTCCAGAACAGTGGTGTTCTACACTGTCTACCATATAGTGCCTCAAAAGGTGACATCTTCAGGCTGTCTTGGTAACTGTTGTTGTATGAGAACTCAGCATATGACAAGCTCTTGTCCCAACTACGACCATGTTTCAAGACGCAAGCTCTCAGCATGTCTTCCAATATCTGATTCATTCTCTCAGTTTGCCTGTCAGTTTGTGGGTGATACGCGAGCTGAAAATCTGCCGTGTACCCATGGCTTCATGCAGCTTCTTCCAGAACCTAGAGGTAAATTGAGAACCTCGATCTGAAACTATCCTCTTCGGAACTCCATGACGACATACTATTTTCTCCATATACAGCTCGGCTAATTGCGCCACGGTGTACTTGGTCCTAACAGGAATGAAGTGGGCTGAATTCGTCAATCAGTCCACGATAACCCAAATAGAGTCATAGCCGGACTGAGTACGTGGCAATCCGACTATGAAATCCATACCGATTTCTTCCCACTTCCACTTGGGTACTTTCAAAGGCTGCAATAATCCAGCGGGTCTCTGATGCTCGGCCTTCACTCGTTGGCATGTGTCGCATAGGACAACATATTCAGCGATGTCCATTTTTATTCCATCCCACCAATAGCAAGTTTTTAGGTCCTTATACATCTTCGTACAGCCGGGATGTATGGAATAGGGAAACTCATGTGCCTCCTTTAGTATCGCATCGCGGATGTGCTTCACGTTCGGCACACAAATCCTTTTCCCTAACCAAAGCGTGCCATTCTCGTCTTCCTTGAAATCCTTTTCTCTCCCTTGTTGTATTCTTTCCTTGATTTCTTTTATTTCCTCATCCGTTGCTTGGCCATCTCGTATCTCTTGTTCCATCGTTGATTTCAGTTCTATCACCTATATCTCGTTCAAGAACCTGAGATGTAACTGTTCGAACTCCTTACGTAGCTCGGGTGGCAGCTCCCGAACCATGAGTTGGTGACATGGTCCCTTTCGTCTCAACGATCCGCTACTACATTAGCCTTCTCCGGGTGATAGTTGATTCCTACATCGTAATCCTTGATGAGCTCTAACCATCGATATTGCCTCAAATTCAGATCCGTTCACGTGAATATATACTTGAGACCTTTGTGATCCGTATAGATCTCACATCGGTGACCGAGTATGTAATGCCTCCAAATCTTCAAGGCACATACCACTGCTGCGAGTTCCAGATCGTGCGTAGGGTAATTCACCTCATGTTTCTTTAATTGCCTCGATGCATAGGCTACCACTTGGCCTTCTTGCATAATCACACATCCAAGTCCCTGTCTTGAGGCGTCACAGTATATATCAAAGCTCTTGCTCAAGTCCGGCAACACCAAAACCGGTGCTGTTATCAATCAATTTTTCAACTCCTCAAAGCTTTCTTGACACACTTGTATCCACTGAAATGCTTTCCCTTTCATCACCAATCCAGTCATAGGCTTTGCTATTTTGGAGAAATCCTTGATGAACCGGCAGTAATATCCAGCCATCCCAAGGAAACTCCGAATGTCGCTCACATTCTGTTGTGGGTTCCACTTCAAAACATCCCTCACTTTTCTAGGATTAACCGATACTCCTCCTACGGATATGATGTGGCCTAATAATGATATCTCCTTTAGCCAAAATTGACACTTGCTGAACTTGGCATACAATTGATGCTCTCACAGTTTCTGCAATGTCAATCTCAAGTGTTCATCGTGTTCTTCCTCGCTTCTTGAATACACCATGATGTTGTTGATGAAAACTATGACGAACTTCTCCAAGTACTCCATGAAGACCTTGTTCATGAGGTACATAAAGTATGCAGGTGCATTTGTCAACCCGAATGACATGACGGTATATTCGTACGAACCATACCGTGTTTGAGAAGTTGTCTTGGGTATGTCAGAGGGTTTAATCTTCAGCTGGAAGTATCTCAACCGAAGATCAATCTTAGAGAAGATCCGGATGCCTTTCATTTGATCGAATAAGTCCTCTATGCGGGGCAGCGGGTACTTAATCTTGATCGTCACTTCGTTGAGAGACCTATAGTCCACGCACATCCTTTTGGGTTCCATCTTTCTTGTCCACGAAGAGCACGGGAGATCCCCACGGTGACGAGCTTGGGCATATAAAACCCTTATCTAGTTGCTCCTGAATTTGTTTCTTGAGCTCCACTTATTCATTAGCAGGCATTCTATATGTCCTCTTAGCTATAGGTGCAGTTCCGGGTACTAAATCAATGGCAAACTCGATGTCCCGGTAAGGTGGCATACCTGGCAGTTCCTCCAGAAACACATCTGAATATTCTTGAACCACCAGAATGCTTTCCAATGTCACTTCTTCCACGTGGTTCAGCGTTGCCTTCTCGGTTGCGGGTTGGGCTGCCTCGAACTCAATACGGGTACCATGCTCACTTGTCAACTGCATGATCCTCTTAGTACATTGAATCTCTCCGTTGTACTTGATTAATCAGTCCATTCCAAGTAGTATATAAATTCCTTGGGAATCCAAGACGATAAGGTTGGTTAAAGTCTACCCCTCTTATTTAAGGCTTACTTTTGGACATACTATATTAGTCCTCATCTCTCCACCGGGAGAATTAACCAACATAGTTTGTTTCATGTGGGATATGGGCAGGTTATACTTGGCAACATACTTGGATGAGATGAATGAATGCGATGCTCCGGAATCAAATAAAAAAGTGGATGGGTTGGAGTTGGCAAGAAACATACTAATCACGACGTCCTCAGCTTGTTGTGCTTCCTCAGCGGAGACGTGATTCACATGGCCATGAGCAAAGTTCCACTGTTTATGGTTTCCTTGTGTTGCTCCTCCATTCGGCTGTGGGTTCTGCTTGGTTACATTCTCGGCTGTCCATGGCCTTTCTTGGGGCACTGATTTGCAAAGTGTCCCGCCTCTCTGATTGAAAAGCATGCCTTGTTACCCATAACACCAGGAAGGTTGGGGCGAGGCTGGTTTTGAGCATAGGCGCCCATGTTGGGACGGGGCACAGGAGGCATAGGCAAACTTGGTGCTTGCATGATAGGGCCTTGCTTCGGTGGCTGATTAGAGCGAGGTGGATTTGCAGGGCAGAAAGTAGAAGCACATGAGCCATAGTATGGTGTAGTTGGTGGCATGAAGCGGGGACGTACATTACTTCCTTGTGGCTGTCCTTGATATGGCATCTTCCCCTTGCCTTTTGTTCAATCTCACGGATCTTGCTCTCCACCACTATAGCTTTGTCAACAATCTTATGGAAGTTTGCATAATCATTGTTGAGCAGCTAGACTTGAATTTCATTGTTCAGTACTCTCATGAATGGGTATTGCTTCCTATGGTCCGAGTTAACGCCCTGTGGAGCATATTTTGACAGTTGGGTGAACTTGTTGAGGTACTCATTCATGCTCTTCATCCCTTGCCGGAGACCTTCAAACTCCTGCCTTTTAAGGATCATGTCTCCTTCAGGGACATAGTGAGAGCAGAAACTCTCCTCGAATTCAGCCCAAGTAATTGTCTCCTGGTTGGCATGAGCATTGCAAAGAGCGTCCCACCAATCAGCGGCTGCTCCCATTAGTTGGTATGATGCGAAAAGAACCTTCTCCCGATCACTGCATTGAACAATAGCAAGCTCCTTCTCAATAGACTTCAGCCAGTCATCGGCCTCCATAGGATCATTAGCTTGTGCAAAAGTAGGTGGCCTAGTCCTCATGAATTCCCCCAATCTGCTATGAGCCGGTGATGGTGGCGGTGGTAGCGGTGGGGGTGCAGGAACGGGGTTAGGGTTTTTGTCGTTGGCCTGCAGCTGTCCCAACATTTGTATCATAGGTTGCATGAGCTGGTTCTACATAGCCATCAAACATTCAAGGTTGTTTGCATCAGCCCCGAGGTTGACATCCTCAGGAACTTCCACGTTGCCATCCTCATGTGGTTTATTGTTACCACGAGCGTTCCTTCGGTGGCAGTTGGAATTTTCTCTCGGCATCTGCGTGAGAGTAGAGTAGGAAATGGAAATTCAGATTGATCCCCCAACTATATGCATCAAGGTGTATAAACTAAGCAACTTCTTTCATTAATATCAGATTATATGAGGATGTGAACAAGTGCCGAAGCATCTCGCATCTCTCTACTATGTGTGGATGTGGACATTCGCTGAAGCATCCCACAACTCACAGCCAAGCACACAAACACAATCAATCATCATAAAAGTTCAGCACACCACTCTTATTCAAGCTACTGCGATCTAAGTGTTCTTATTACAACTTTATTCAAGGGGGAACCTAAACTTAATCGTGAGAACTGATGCTGTTCTCGCCATGTGACGGGGGTAGTCCATACATGGATGCACACTATGGTGAGTCGGCAGTCGGAGGTAGCGAATTTCTGTGGGGACCACCCCATGGTTCACCCACTCCAGGATCGCATAGGGTGGTGCCGTGCGATGCGGCACCCAACAGCACACACGAAAATAATCTAAGAATAACATACAAACTTTTATTTGATATAAAACAGCGGAAGTCTTTTACAAAACTTAATTAATAGTGGAAGTATTATACATAGATGGCCTCTCATCCTAACTGTGCAAAAGTGCAGCCGTCCAGCCCGGGGACGCTACACACTAGCAGCAAGTAACCGGAGATCACGGCGGCGTGCATGGCTCCAGCTCGGCCGTGTACCCCGACGGGGGCATCGCCTCATCCTCGGAACCTTCCTCATAACTCTCACCTGCACACAGCTCAAAATATTGCAACCATGAGCATGATGGCTCAGCAAGTCTTAACCGACAACCCTAGGCATGAAACTCTACATGCAAGGATGTGTAATATAGGAAAGGACTTTGCAATAAAGACACGTTTACATGTTGATCCTTACTTTAAGTTTTATAGCAACAGTTTATTGAGCCTTAGGCAGCCCTCACATCGGAAGTCCACAATCAAACAAGAAATGCTTTCCTCCGATGTGGTGATGCCCAAAGTGGAATATAAACTTAATTAGCTCTATAACTACAGCATACAAGGTTTCAAGACATTAATAGTTCAATACAGCATATTCAGTTGGCTTATTTCACTTCTTACTATGTCACAGCGCAGTGAACAAGCGGGTACCCAAATAACCGCGAGGGACAGTGATTGCAATCAAGACACACCCTAACTCTAATGCATACATTTCAACCTAGAAATAAGTGATACAAATGAAAAACTTTATAAAAGGTACTTAAGTGCAAACCGGGGCTTGCCTGGTTGCGAGTTAAATGGGAAGTCAGCTTCTGGTGGGAGGACGTCCAAGGGCTCCGGTGCATCCTCAACTTCGGTCAATAAATGAAATGTAGCAAAATATATGTATAAGTATTAAGGATTTATAAGAATTGAACTTCTATTCATAGATACTGCTATTTAGGATCCTTAATTGTCTTTTGGATTTTTACAGTGAATACTAGACTCTCTAAGGATGATCTGAGCAAAATTTGGAGAATTTTCATTGTACCTTGTGGTCTCCAAAATTCCCACAAGCACAAGGCCTCTCTGAATTTTGAGCCTAAATCAGGAGCTTTGACATAGCTAACAGTGGAAGATCTGATTAGGGTAAGTCTCCATGGTTCTAACAAAATTTGTCTCACCATTTTTGGAGCTACTAACAGAGAGATATGAAATTTTGAAGTTGGATAGAAGTTCTGAAAAAGTTTCTGTTTAAATTTGAATTTCCAAATAAGGGCTGAATTTTGGAAGGCAGTGTAGCCTAGCAATTGAACTCCAATGAAGCTCAAATTTTTACTGGAGATCAGTTACTATGAAAAGGATTTTCTGCCCCAAATTGGGAATGTTTCAGAAAGAATTGCTCCTGGAATAAATCTCTAAATGATTTACTAAAAACAATTCTACAGAAATTCCTGGGCATTTTCATAGCAAGCAATTTGTTCTCTTTGAAGTACTCCTTATGAGGATTCCAACAAAATCGGTCTCACCCTTTTTGGAGTTTTCTACAAAAAGTTATGGCTCTCCAAAGTTTGAACTGAATTAGGAAAATCTGGAAATGTTTAAATCCTGGCTGTGGGGCCCACCCATCAGCTCACTCTTCTACCTCGCACCAAACAGAGGAACCCGTGGCGTTGCTCTGGCGAGGGTGGCGGGAAAGGCCTCCCCGGCCGTCTCCCGGCCCCAAATTGGTCGCCCCCCTGTTTTCAGGCGCGCTGAACACCCTGGTGGGGTCGCCGGCAGCCGACTCTCCCCGGAAACCACCGCGCACCGGCAACAGTGAGACCTAGGTCTCCGGCGATGTCGCCGCGGCCCATTCCTTCACCAAATGATTGGGATTTTGACTCTAGAGCATCAGTGGACGGTGTAGAAGCTCGACATGGAATCTAAACAGATTGGGGAGCGCTGTAAACCCATTGGCACTGTGCGCCCGAGGGGGTCTGGCGGTGTGGCATGATAAAGACGCGGAAATTATCCCTCTACACCCCATATCTAGGTCTAAAATCGATGGAGGAAGTGCGCCAAGTAGTTAGGAAGCTTTGTGCACAGTTTGCATCAATGAGAACATGAATTAACGAAGAATTTGGCAAATTCCTACCTCGGGGTAGGTTTGTACCGCCCGGGAGAAAAACTCGAAATTCTTCTTCTGTGATCAATGTCCAGGGCTGAGCTTTGGGCTCGAGCAGCTAGGGTCGAGGATGCACCGAGGGGCTGGCTCATTTTGGCGTGATCTTGCTCGGTGTGAGCTGTCCACGGTGACCTCTCTCAGTTTTTCAGTGTTCACCCGAGAACCGTGGGAACTTTGCCGTTTTCCGGTGCAAACAAGCTTGGGACAGGGGGGAAGAAAGGCTGGCTGGCTAGAGCACTGGTGGGCGCAGCTCTTCGCTGTTGGGAGCTCGAGCAATCAAGCTCGGTTGCTGGGGATGATTGGGAAAGAAACGGTGGTGGTGTTCGGTGCGAAGGAAGCGGCTGAGGCGCGAGTAAGAGCTGAGGGAAAGCGAAATAGCTCCGGTGTACTCCTTGCCATGATCCAACCAAGCAAACTCAGGAAGCAGGAGGTGGCACGGTGCTCTCTCTCGGGAGCGGGGGTTTAACCGGGAGCTGGCGGCCGCTCGGTGTTCGCCCGAATGCAGCAGAGGCGGTTACCCAGTTGTGTGGCTGACAAAGGGGTCCCACCACCTCTAATTTCTATCCAATTTCCACTGATATTTTTACCCCAGCTACTCAGAATTAAAGTCCATACTTCCACCCCAAGTCATGGTTTGAAAATTTGAATCCAAACTGATTTGAATTCTGGTGTGAAGTTTGAATAGTGTTTGGTCATTTGAATTTGAACTAGAATTTGAATTCTCCTTTTTGCCTTGCTCCAAAAACATAGCAAACCAAGTCCAAAGTTTCTGATTTTTGGCATGGCTGCTAATTCAAATGTGGAGAACACATTTGTGGAACCAACTTTGCAAATTGAGGAATTTGGAATTTGAAATTGAATTTGAAATTCAGATTAGAGGGCTTCTCCTTTTAATCCCAAACAAATACTAAAACCCCTCCAAATGAGCTGAAATTTGGAAGGTTGAATATTTGAATATGAAGACCCAAGTTATGAATTTAGATCTCCATGTTTGGAAGTTTTGGGAAGTTTGAATCCTCACTTTGAACCTACACCGTTATAATTCAAAGTTTTGATTCCCCTCATTTTTTCTAAGTGTACATGAGCTGAAAATTCTTGCTACTACTTTTTGGGGATTTCACATCCCTCCCCCTTAAAAAGAATCTCATCCCGAGATTCCAAAAGAAATGCAAAGTGGGGAAACTTTACCGGGTATACGATGATAGCAAGTCCGGATAATATGTTCGTAGATATTCCTCGCTTTCCCATGTTGCTTCATCAGCAGTATGGTTACTCCACAAGACCTTGAGAACCATAAGGTCCGGTTTCTTGTGGCGAGAGTCTTTTCATTGATAATCCGGATTGGATACTCCGTGTACGTGAGGTCCAGTTGAAGAACTTCTATGTCTTCGGTGCGGATTTCAGCGGATGGTTTGAGGCACTTCCTCAGCTGAGAGATGTGGAAGACATTATGAACTCCTGCGAGCGATGCCGGTAATTCCAAGCGATAGGCCACGGGTCCGCATCTTTCAATGATGCCGAACGGACCAATGAACCATGGCGCAAGTTTACCCTTCACTCCGAAACGATGAACTCCCTTCATCGGAGATACACGGACATAAACATGGTCCCCGATGTCGAAGTGGACAGGGCGGCGTCTTTTATCCACATAGCTCTTCTGGCGAGATTGAGCAGCCTTGAGATTGGCTTGTATTACTCGTACTCGTTCTTCAGCTTCATTCACAAGTTCAATGCCGTAGATAACTCGCTCGCCGGACTCGCACCAGTTAAGTGGTGTGCGGCATTTCCGGCCGTAGAGAGCTTCATACGGCGCCATCTTGATGCTAGCTTGATAGCCATTGTTGTAAGAAAACTCCACCAACGGTAAATGATCGTCCCAATTCTTGCCATGGTGGATGGCACAAGCGCGTAGCATGTCTTCAAGCACTTGATTCACCCGTTCAGTTTGACTATCCGTTTGTGGGTGATACGTGGAACTTCGGATCAGTTTGGCCCCCAACAACGCGTACATCTGTTCCCAAAACCGAGAGACGAACAGCGCACCGCGATCTGAAATAATGGAGCGGGGAACACCGTGCAAGCATAAGATCCTTGCAATATACAGCTCCACATATTGCTTGGCCACGTACTTTGTATGTACGAGAATAAAATGAGCCGACTTGGTTAGTCGATCGACTATTACCCAAATCGAGTCATGCTTGTGAGACGTGAGAGGTAAACCAACAATGAAGTCCATGCTGATATCCTCCCACTTCCACGCCGGAATGTTCAATGGTTGCAGCTGTCCAGCTTTACGTATATGGTCGGCTTTCACCCACCGACACGTATCACATTCGGATACATACTTTGCGATTTCTCTTTTCATCCGTGTCCACCAAAACTTGGTTTTCAGATCTTGGTACATCTTTTTGCTATCCGGATGAATAGAATACTTGGACAGATGAGCTTCGTCCAAGATTTTCTTACGAAGCTTCGTATCACGGGGTCACTATACGGTCTTTAAACCATAGAGTGTCATCTTCATCTCTTCGTAAGCATTTCATTTCGCCATTCTTCATCCTTCTCCAAATGTGCGACATTCCCACGTCTTTCTTCTGAGCTTCCATAATCTCCTCTCGTATTTTAGGGATGAGAGCAAGATTATACAATGCCCCATATGGAACCAAGTATAGACTCGACTCCTCCTCTTCAGGTGGTGTGATGGACAGACTGTTGACATGGGATTTGCGGCTTAAGGCATCGGCAACCACGTTTGCCTTCCCGGGATGTAGTGAATCTCGATCTCATAGTCTTTGATCAACTCTAACAATCTCCGTTGCCGCATATTCAACTCCTTTTGAGTGAATATATACTTCAAACTCTTGTGGTCGATGTAGAGGTGCACTAGGTTTCCAAGCAAATAGTGCCTCCACATTTTCAATGCCAACACCACAGCATCAAGCTCAAGATCATGAGTCGGATAGTGCTGCTCGTGGTTACGGAGTTGACGTGAGCCATAGGATACCACTCTCCCTCCTTGCATCAATACACCGCCAAGCCCGATGCTAGACGCATCACAATATACGTCAAAGGGCTTGGTTGTATCCGGTTGAGCTAACACCGGGGCTGTTGTAAGATGCTTCACTAACGCTTGGAAAGCTTCTTCACAAGCTGAGCTCCAAACATATTTGATCCCCTTCTTCAACAGTTCAGTCATCGGCTTAGCAAGCTTGGAGAAGTTCGGTATGAATCTCCGATAATACCCTGCTAACCCGAGGAAACTCCTGACTTCATGGACTGATGTGGGGGACTTCCATTTTAGCACCTGTTCCATTTTGCTTGGATCAACTGCAACGCCTTCTGCAGAAATAATGTGACCAAGAAATGGCACTTGGCTGATCCAAAACTCGCACTTGCTGAACTTGGCATAAAGCTGGTGGTCTCGCAATCGTTGAAGCACGATATGCAAGTGTTTGGCGTGTTCTTCTTCAGACTTGGAGTAAACCAAGATGTCGTCCGTGAACACCACCACAAACTTATCCAACTCCGGCATGAACACTGAGTTCATGAGATACATGAAGTGTGCCGGGGCGTTAGTGAGACCAAAGGACATGACGAGGTATTCATACACCCATATCTCGTCGAGAAGTCCGTCTTCGGAATATCCTCCGCTCAGATCTTGATTTGGTGATATCCAGAGTGAAGATCCATCTTTGAAAATACACTCGCATCCACAAGTTGTTCGAAGAGAATATCAATGCGGGGCAGTGGATATTTATTCTTGATGGTGACGGCGTTGAGAGGTCGGTAGTCCACACACAACCTCAAGGTTTCATCCTTCTTCTTCACAAACAGCGCCGAGCATCCCCATGGCGAGGAACTCGGTCGAATGAAACCCTTCTTCATTAAATCATTGAGCTGCTCTTTTAATTCAGCTAGCTCATTCAGAGTCGTCTTGTATGGTCTCCGCGATATCGGCGTCGTTCCGGGTACGAGTTCAATCTTGAACTCAACATCTCTTTCGGGTGGCATGCCCGGAAGATCATCCGGGTATTGACGGACCACACGAATATCCTCAAGTTTTGTGGCTTCCCTGTTATATGTGGCTGGAGCTTCTTGAACCGAATGGTCAAGAATAAGAACATGTGGTTCATGAAGTGGAGAGTTTAGACGAACCACACGTGGAATGATGTCAATAACAGCACCATGACGATGTAGCCATGACATTCCTAAAATGACATCAAGTTTCTGACTCTCTAACATGATTAGAGAAGTCGGATATAGATTTCCACCCAACTGTAATGGTTCTCTATAGACCATCCTATCAGCTGTTATTTTCCCACCCGGAAAACATATCAAGTATGGATTATTTGTAGGAATGATAGGCAATTGATATTTAATAACATAAGACACACTTATGAAATTATGGGTGGCACCGGAGTCAAAAAGTATGACTACGGGATGATCTAAGTAAGAAAACGTACCCGCGAGGACGGGTTCGCCTTCCGGCACGTCTTCGATGGCTAAGTGGTGGACGTTGCCGCGTTTTGGTGCTGGTTTCTTGGGCTGATTAGCACCCTGATACGGCGCTGCACCCCTGCCCTTTCGCGGCTCGGGGCAGTCCCTTGAAATATGCCCGACACGGCCACACGTGAAGCACGTGTAAGGTGTCGGGGTCCCTCCGACTTGAGGACGGAATCCCGGTGCACGCTGTTGAAACTGAGGCACACTCGAGACCATCCTTTGCTGCTGCTGTTGCTGTGGTGGATACGTCGGTCGGAAGCCCGACACATTATATTGCCGGCCGCGAAACTGAGGTGGTCGCGCCGGTGGCTGCCATCTCTGACCGGATGGTGAGCGATACACCACGCGGTATTTTTGTGGCGTTCCACCACTGCTGCTCGTCAGCAGTATCAAAACAATATAGACCTAATGCACATATGACCTTCATACTATAGTGATACAACTCAAAAACTCGGTAAAGCTATTAAATATAAACCGGGGCTTGCCTTGCTGCTGTGGGTCAGTAAAGTCAGTGTCCGGAAGAAGCACTTCGGTGGCCTCCGGTTCCTCCTCGAGCTCGGCAACTAATCGAAATGCAAAAGAATACAAATGATTAAGTTATTAAGCATACAATAGCAGTTATAAAAATTTAAGTGAAATCTGTATAAAATGATCTCTACTGGACCTGGATTTTTCAGAAATTCGAACATGAAATACATGTACTGCTAGCAAAAATTCAGATAAAGGTAATAAATGTGTGTTCTAAAGAATTCTCTAAGTCATTTTCATTCTCTGAATTAATAAGCAAAACCTGGAAGTATGTCATGCTGCAAACTGAACTTTTCAGAAGTTTTAGAGTTTTCTGAGTCTCTGAGAATTGGTTTCACTAATTTTGGAGCTTCCTACAGTGAGATATGGAATTCCTAAGTTTGGATAAAAGCTGAAATTGATCTCTGGTGTTTTTCCTATTTTTTTCAAGAACATAAGCAATTGGAACACCACTAGACCCAGTAAATTCACTCCAATTCTGCTCAAATTTTTACTGGAGAACTTTAGATTTATGAAGGACATTCTAGCCAAAATCTGGAATCTTCCATAACAGGGACAGCTTAGATTTAAATCCTAAATATTTAAAATTGAAGGATTATGGAGAAAATTCCAGGAATTTTCATACCAATCCAATTGCACCATTGCAAAGTACTAGTTGAAACGAATCCAACTAAATTTATTTCACAATTTTTTGATACACCTACAGGAAGTTATGACCGTCCAAAGTTCGCCCAAATTCTGGAAATTATAATTGAAAATGAAAAGTTCAAACGCTGCTGGTGGGCCCCAGGGCTACTTGTCAACAATGCAGCGAAGCCGCACGCTGTGATGGACCGAAATCCGTATGCCTAGGATCTCAGAGGGTGGTACGCTCGATGCGACACCCGACAGCACACATCATAAGGCAACCATTGTATTACATTGAAAACAAACTGAATATGTACAAAGGTGGTACCAACTTTCAGTTTACCACTAACTACTGAGTTACAACAGTGGAAGATAATTTGTACAACTAACGCCCATCTAACTAGCAAAAGTCGGTTGCCGGCCCTATGAACAACCCACACTAGCTCCACTCATCAGCTCAGCGCGGCGTGTACGGCTCTGACTCAGCCGTGGTCCCCGACGGAGGGTAGCCCTCGCTGGTGGACTCGTACCCCGAGTCCGTGGGGTAATCCTCACCTGTAAACACTCATAGCAGAAACCGTGAGTACGATGGCTCAGGAAGTCTTAACCGACTCACCTACACAGGAAACTCTATATGCAAGTCATAACATGGCTAGGATGGCAATTTTCAGCAAAGGACATGCCTACAAGTTCATCCTTAATTCATCTTTTAGCCACAAATTAATGGTTCAGGAATCTGAAATTTAGTGAGCAATATTTGGTGGCACACATGTGACAATGCATATTATTCATATCAGCAATATTAAATCATAACATTTCATATATTAACCTACGTCATGACTCAGTGACCAAGTGGTACTCATCACCGTGAGGGACGGCGAATCTACTCGATATACACCTGTAGGGATACCCAAAGAGCATGTCACCATACGCCCACCCGTGGAGCTGCACAGCACGCTCACTCGATGTCGTACGGGACAACCTTTCACCAAACAGACCAAACGTCGAACCGGTCGAACCCAAACGGACAGGAGGTTCCCTACATGGAGCATCTCCCTATGCCCATTAGCGGATTTCCACCTTGCTGCCCTCAATCTGCACCTATAAATCAGTGCGTTATGCCTCGACGCCCGGAGGTATAGGTTACATCAGTTTATCGGGGCCCATATATCTGATATGCCTTCGGTACATTCAAACTTGATCAGCGTGGGCCGCACACAGATCGGTCCTCAATCGACACGGACAGGGCTGCGCCCACAACACATTCTCTTGCTGCGCCCTAGCCCCTGCCTAGTCTCATTTTCTTGCTAAAGTGTTCTCCCATCACTCGAACCAATCCTGTTTGTCCCGAAGCCTATACTCGCGAGTAGATTCCAACTACATGACTTGTACCGAAGTCTATAACCCTTTAGCATCACATGAACTACTCAAGGACTTAGACACTACCCTCACTCTTTTTGGAACAGTCTGATCATGCGTTTGGGGTTTCATCCACCCTACACCTAATGCACACACATATGTCACACAAAGTGTCTATAAAGCAAAACTTTATAAAACTTGTTAAATGCAAACCAGGGCTTGCCTTGTTGCTGCTGGTCAGTGGTTAGGGTATCGTCCGGAAGTAGGAAGTCCAACACTTCCTGGGTCTCCTCGCCTTCAGCGACTACACGTGAGCAATGTAACGATATGTCAATTTAAATGCAATGTGTTAAATTGAGTATGTAAAGACTGTAACTCTAGCTAGACATCCCATTTTGCTCTGAAATTTTTATGGTGGCTTGGTAAGGACCTAAAAAGAGACTTGACCAAATTCCATTTGAATTAAAAACTCATTGGAGCTCTGCACAAATAAAAGCCTAAATGGTCATTACTAGAGCTTCTATGGATTTCCAGGGATTTTCATGGGTCAAACCATTACTTTCTGGAAACTAGAGTTTGATATGTTTCTAATGGAGTTGGTCTTATGTAATTTGAAGACTCCTAGAGTAAGTTGTGCCCTAATCAAGATTTGAGGAAATCTGGAAAATGTTTCTGTACATTTTTCTATTTTCTCAGGGCAGTTCACTTAATCACACAATTAGGGGGAATAAATTAACTTGGATTGATCTGAAATTTTTCCTGTGACTCAAGTATTTTCTAGTGAACATCCTAGCCAAATTTCAGAATTTTCCATAAAAGCAATCTCCAGATAAAATTCTCAACATTTTAAAATTTAGGGATTTAATTCTGGAAAAGGAATAGGTTTCATGAGCTGAAACTTGTTTTGCTGGATAGTACTCGAAGAGATGAAACCAACAAAATTTGGTTCACTAAAATTGGACCATCCTAGCAAAAGTTATGGCCATTTTAATTTGAACCAAAATCTGAAAAATCTTAGAAATGTTTAAACCCTGCGTGTGGGTCCCACCACACGCCTTCTTCCTCCTCGCGCGCGCCCGAGCCCGGGTGGCGGCGCTCTCTGGCGAGGTCCACCAGAAGAGGTTTCCCGGCCTCCTCTAGGGCTAAGGCTTGCCGCGCCTCCCTAACAGAGCACGAGGAACACATCCCCGGGGTCGGCCGAAGCTCTAGGTGGCCGGAAACTGGTCGGCGACGGGCCGCGGCTACGGAGCAACTCCGGCGACGTCGTCCGGCTCCTACAGAGGCCCATTCCGAGCCACTCTTGGCCCTACAGCTCTGTGGTGACCTGTTAAGCACGGACATGGTGCCGGTTCACCGTGAAAATGGCCGGAAATGGGAGGTCACCGTCGACCTAGGTCACATATCAGCGGCGACTTGAAAAACTCGACAAACAGAGCCTATACTCAACAGTTTTTGTACTTTTTGATCATAGATGGCCGTGCGAAGGTCCAGAGAACGTGTGTAGCTCGGCACATGCTGTGGTGAGCTAATCCCCGCGAATTTCGGAGTTTCGAGCGGCTCTGGTCTATGAACACCGAAACTTAACCGGAGAAATTCTCCCACAATGATGCATGAAACGATGAGAGGTTTGTACTGGCTTAACAAACACCTAAGGGCGGTCAGTTCTTGTGTTGATAGTTGGCCACGAAATGGCTTGTATCCCTCGGGCACCGGAGAGCGGAGCGAGTGAACGACGGCGAGTGTTTTTCAGGTCTGTGCGAGGGAGAACAGTGGGGCACGAGGGAGGGCAAATGGTACATGGCAGAAGCCACGCTCTTATCCTTCGGTCACCGGCTCAATTCTAGCAGGAGGTGGCACTCCACCGCCGCTCGGTCGAGCCGCAGCTCGTGCTGGTGCGCTCCCGGCAGCAGCTCGAAGCAAACAGAGGTGGTTCCCTCTGTTGATCAGGCTGACCTTTGGGCCCTATCTCCCCCTTCTTTCTTTTTCATTTTGTTTTCACTGAAAAGATCTCAGCTACTCACAATTGAATGCAAGACTTAGCCACAAAGTAATGATTTGAATTTTATTTCCTCCATTTGAAATTTGTTTGGCTAAATTTGATTCACATTTGAATTTGAAATTCAAATTCAGTTTTGAATTAATGCAAATTTAGCTTCTGACAAGATGAACTCTAATGAGGAGGAAAATTGGTGGACTAACTCAGAAAGATGTGCTGAGTCTGAATATGAAGTCAACATTTTAATCCAAGTGATGAATGTAGCTAAAACTTGAATTTGCATTCAAATTAGCCCTTTTTACAAATGTCTCCAAAAGTGCCTCAAACTGATTTGGATTTGCATGAAACTTGGCATGAGCACCCCTAAGAATTTTTAGGGCCTAATGGTAAACTCATCCTCTCATGTTTATGTGTATGAGTTCCTACTTTTTGGAGTTATGGGTTTTCCTCTAATCACCCTCTTGATGGTGTTTACTTGCTCCTCACGAATGTTCATGGGCTAACCTCCAAATGAGCTGTGGTGTGGTGATGTGACGAACATTTTAGCAAGAAAATTCTTGGGCTCTCACATCCCTCCCCCTTAAAAGAATCTTGTCCCGAGATTATAAAAGAAGAGACGAAGATGTAAGAGGAATTACCCGTGATGAGATGCCATGAAATCCGAGTAGTTTGAGCGAAGGAACTCATCGCTCTCCCACGTCGCTTCCTCAGCAGTATTGATGCTCCACAATATCTTGTAGAACCACAGCGTTCGATTACGTGTGGTCCGTGCCTTCTCATCAATAATTGCCACCAGATATTCAGCATAAGTCAAACCCGGTTGTAGCTCGCCAATGTCTTCAGTGGGAACAATAGCTGTATACTTCAGACATTTCCGAAGTTGTGAAACATGGAAAACGCCGTGAACACCAGCGAGAGACGCCGGTAGTTCTAGTCAATATGCCACTGGTCCACACTCTTCGATGATAGCATAGGGTCCAATAAATCAGGGAGCGAGTTTCCCCTTCACGCCGAATCGGTGTACGCCTTTCATCGGAGATACACGGAGGTATACGTGTTCCCCGACGTCGAAGTGTAGCGGCCAACGCTTCTTATAAGCATAACTTTTCTGTCGGGATTGAGCGGCCTTCAAGTTTGCTTGAATCATTCGAACGCGCTCTTCGGCGTCGTTCACCAAATCAATCCCGAACGTGACCCTTTCACCTGACTCCCACCAGTTCAATGGGGTGCGGCACTTGCGACCGTAGAGATCCTCATATGGTGCCGTCTTGATACTCGCTTGATAGCCGTTGTTATACGAGAATTCCACCAATGATAGATGATCATCCAAATTTCTACCATGGTGGATGGCACATGCTCTCAACATGTCTTCTAATACTTGATTCACCCTCTCAGTTTGCACATCTATCTGAGGGTGATAGGCGGAGCTTGTAATTAGCTTAGTACCCAAAGCAGCATGCAACTGCTCCCAGAAACAAGCCACAAACAGTGCCCCTTGATCTGAGATTATAGTCTTGGGTACTCCATGCAAGCATAAGATTCTTGCAATGTACAGCTTCGCATACTTGCTGGCATGGAAATGTGTTTGTACGGGAATGAAGTGAGCTGACTTGGTTCACCGATCAACGATTACCCAAATGGAATCATGCTTGTTGGAAGTAAGAGGTAATCCCACAATGAAATCCATGCTCACATATTCCCACTTCCATGCTAGAATTTTCAGGGGTTGCAACAGCCCTGATTTTCTCATGTGATCCGCTTTCACTCGTCTACACGTATCACACTCGGATACGTACTTTGCAGCTTCCCGCTTCATCTGTGTCCACCAAAATTTACTTTTTAAATCTTAGTACATTTTGTTTCTGCCCGGATGAATGGAGAATTTAGACAAGTGAGCTTCATCAAGGATCTTCTTTCTCAGCTCCATATTCCGGGGTACGACTATGCGGTCATTGAACCATATAGCGTACCCTCATCATCCTTCTAGAAACATTTGATATCCCCGCTATCTATCCCTCTCCGGAGATATGCCATGCCCTTGTCAACTTTCTGAGCTGCAATAATATCCTCCCTAATGGTAGGGATGAGAGCAAGGTTGTAGAGTGATCCATATGGAACCAAGTATAGACTCGGCTCTTCCTCTTCCATCGGTGTAATGGTAAGGTTACAGACATGTGATTTCCGACTCAGCGCGTCGGCAACCACATTTGCCTTGCCGGGGTGGTAATGAATCTCAATATCATAGTCTTTGATTAATTCTGACCACCTCCTTTGCCTCATATTAGGCTCCTTCTGGGTGAAGATATATTTTAAGCTCTTGTGGTCAGTGTAGAGATGCACCAAATTCCCCAGGAGATAGTGCCTCCACATTTTCAGCGCCAGAACCACATCAGCGAGCTCAATATCATGAGTCGTATAGTGCTGCTCATGGTTTCAGAGATGGCGTGAGCTATACGCGACCACACGTACTTCTTGCATCAACACGCAGCCGAGCCCGATACCGGATGCATCACAATACACGTCGAAGGGCTTGGTCGTATCCGGTTGAGCTAATACCGGGGCTGTTGTGAGATGCTTCACCAATGCTCGGAACGCTCCTTCGCATGCTGAGTTCCAAACTTATTTTGTTCCCTTCTTCAATAAGTCTGCCATCGGCTTAGCAAGCTTGGAGAAGCTTGGAATGAATCTCCTGTAATATCCCGCTAAACCGAGGAAGCTTATGACTTCATGGACAGAAGTGGGGCCTTTCCATTTCAGCACTTGTTCAATTTTGCTTAGGTCAACCGCAGTGCCTTCCCCTGAGATGATATGTTCCAAAAATGGCACTTGGCTGATCCAAAACTCGCATTTGCTGAACTTGACATAGAGCTTATGGTCCCGCAAGCGTTGAAGGACGATTTGCATGTGTTCGGCGTGTTCTGCTTCTTACTTGGAGTAAACCAAGATATCATCAATGAACACCACAACGAACTTGTCCAGCTCCGGCATGAACACCGAGTTCATAAGATACACGAAATATGCCGGAGCATTGGTGAGACCAAAAGACATGATGAGATATTCATATAGTCCATATCTCGTCTAGAATGCCGTCTTTGGGATATCCTCCGCCAGGATCTTTATTTGATGATACCCAGAGCGAAGGTCCATCTTTGAAAACACACTTGCACCCACAAGTTGATCAAATAGGATGTCAATGCGGGGCAGTGGATATTTGTTCTTGATGGTGACGGCGTTGAGTGGCCAGTAATCCACACACAGCCTCAAGGTTTCATCCTTCTTCTAGACGAACAGCGCTGAGCATCCCCAAGGCGAGGAACTCGGTCTAATGAAACCCTTGCTCAACAAATCATTGAGCTGTTGTTTCAACTCAGCCAGCTCGTTCGGAGCCATTTTGTACAGTCTCGGTGATATGGGAGTAGTCCCGGGTGCAAGTTGTATCTTGAACTCCACATCCCATTCAGGTGGCATCCCCGGGAGATCATCCGGGAACACGTCGGGATACTCTCGTACTATGGAGATGTCCTCTAACTTGGGATCTTCAGCATGATAGGCGGCTGAAACTTCCGGGACTGGATTGTCTAGTATGAGGGAGTGCGGACGGTGGAGTGGCGAGTTGAGATGAACTGTTAGTGCCAAAGATTCTAGGACAGCGCCATGGTAACTTAGCCATGACATACCTAAGATTGCATCAATATTCTGTCCCTCAAGAATAATCATAGTAGTGGGATATATCTTCCCACCTAAGCACAGTGGTGCTTTTGGAATCATCAAATTTGCTCAAATCTTCCCTCCCGGCGAGAAGATCATATAAGAGCCCTCGGTTGGAAAGACTTCCAGTTGATGCATAACCACATATGATGCACTTATGAAGTTGTGGGTTGCACCGAAATCGAATAAAATGATGATTCTTGATCTTTGAGAGTGAACGTACCCGCCAGCACGTTTTCTCCCTCCGGGGCGTCCTCATTGTTGAGGTTGCAAACGCGTCTGGTTTGCTGACCTCCCTTCTTGACCGGGGGTCGGCCTCGAGCACCGCCCTGATATTGGGCTTGCCTGCTGCTTTGCTGCCCTTGAGGACAGTCCTTCAATAAATGACCCGCCTGGTCACACGTGTAGCATGTGTAGCGAGGCAATCCTCCGCTGACCGGTGGACGGAATCCCAGGGCGCGTTGCGGTGGTGGGAACACCCAGGGTACCATCTGCTGCTGCTGCTGCTGTTGCGGTCCTGGTCCCGGTGGTGGCATCGGCGGTCGGAATGGGGGTGGCTGAAAAGAACGACCCCCAAATTTCTAAGGTCGCGCCGATGGATGCCATTGCTGATCGGATGGTGTCCGATACACCATGCGGTATTTTTGAGGAGCTCCACCCCCGCTGCTTGGTGGAGCACTTCGCTTTCGCTGCTCAGCCGCCAGTGCCCGCTGAGCATCCTCTTGCATAATCGCGGCGTCGACGAGGTCATTGAAAGTGCCATGATTGCATTGCACGAGATGCGTCCTAATCTCGGGATTTAACCCCCGATAGAATTGCTCTCGCTTCCTCTCCTCGGTGGAGACATACTCCGACGCATACTGCGCCAGATGGTTGAACGCACGGGAGTAGTCATGGGCACTCCTCCCGCCTTGCTTCAGCGCCAAGAATTCTTGGAACTTCCTCTTCATTATCCTGGGAGGGATATGATAGGCGCGGAACGCCTCCCGGAATTCTTGCCATTCAACGGCGTGGCCAGCAGGTAGTGAGGCGATATAGTTCATCCACCACGCACCAGAGGCACCGTAAAGCTGCTGCACCGCGAAGAGAGTGTTCTGCCGCTCCGTGCATTGGAGCAGCCCGAACTTGTACTCGATCGTCCGCAGCCAGTTGTCTGCCTCCAGTGGTTCTCCCGCTTCGGCGAACACCAGAGGATGCGTACTCATGAAATCCGAGTACGTCGTGACGTGGGGCTCCTGAGTCCCTCTCTATTGACGCCCCCCACCCCCGCCTGGGACGTATTCTGCACGATCGTGCGGAGCAGGTCGGTCTGCTCCTCACGAGAGCCCACCAACGCCGAGATCACATCCGCTAGTGTAAGCGGAGGCGGCGGTGGTGGTTGTTGCTGCGGGGTGTTGTCGTAGGCAGGTGGCTGGGAGTAATCACCCTCCTGCTGACTAGAGCCCCCGACCTCATGCGTGGCCCGAGTACGAACCATCTGCAACCATACGACAATAAAATCAGTCCCACAGCATACTGCATGCAGTCCAATAAAATAGGAGTAAAACATAATGACAGTAAACATGCGATACATCTCGTACATGGATAATGTAATAACTTTGGACAAGATACACCATTAACAGACCAAATATTACCTTGTGAAATCCAATTTGACAGACTTCCTCTTTGGAAATCCATCTCACTAAATTTGGAAACTACGAGACGCTAATATTCGCTTTGTCATCACGTATACTACCCTTTTATCTTCAATACGACACAAACATGGTCTCTAGCAAAAAGAAACTTGAGTAGGAAATATACTCAAATCTTTCACTAGTTGAAGATAATACCTCTGGATGTTCTACCCCATTGGAAGTATGGAAAACCCAATAGGTACAACAATCTCTCCAATCAGTTCAACTGTTCATTCCTCTGTCCAGAATGATGAGTTTCTACTTATCCCAGATTTTTACCTGATAATTGGCATATTTATAACTCAAGTTGAATACCAAAGTTAAAGTTAACTTCAGTATCTTTCCCAAAAGCATTTATTTGCCCCCAGATCAGCTCTGGTTAAAAAGTTATGATAATTCAAAGTCAACAGAGTTTCTGGAAGAATTTCAACAGCACCTCCTTTGGAAGTTGCTGTTTTCAACTCTAAATTCCACTGAATTCCATGCTGAAATTGCAGAAACATTGACTTACGAAGATGTACCACATCTCCTAACCTTTCCAAAAATGTATCATATGATAATTTTAGATTTTTATACAGGAAGTTATGCTTGAAAAACAGAACAGTCCAAAGAGTTTTAGAATCTGTCCTGGCTCTGGACAGTTTACAATCATCTGGAATTTCAACCAGTTTAACCTGTGATTCTGCTCTGGAAGTCTACAACAAAGTTGTATAGAACTTAAACCCCTTTCCAGAACTATATCCCACACCCCCATTGGCTAAGTAACCTGTGAGTTATGCTCTGTTAAAGTTCAGCAACCTTTCTGCCAAAACAGAGCACTCTGTTTTTCAATCCCTTTGAGCTAAACTAATCAACTGTTGAATTTTTTCTACCCAACCAGGGTCCTAAATATTGAAACTTGGTTATCTTAGTTCCTTGTTACCATTATCTTTAATGCAAATGCTTATTACATGTCGGTACTACGTTCCTCACAAAAAGAAAAATCCTAACCGGATTATACCGGCATATACGTCTCAATTGTGGCACTAAATGGTCTCTGGCACACGTGTACTACACGGGATACATACGTGGATAGTACCTGCATAAGAACACTAAATAGTGATGCACTCAAAGGTTGTTGTCATTTCAGGCAGGTCCATATTTGAAAGTAATTGCATACGCCCATATCATTGCCATACGACCGTCCTTGAGTTAAGCCACGTCTCAAGGTACGTAATCGTGTTTTCACACCACATGACGAGAAACCTGAGTAGAGCGCGAACGGGTCGTCATGGTTGGGAATTTTATAAACCCAACAGATACCACCTACTGCCCCGCAGGGCACGCCGATGGCAAGCGCTGTGTATGTCCTCCAAGGCTATTTCTAGAAGAACACACTATCGCGTTACAGACCACACGATGGGGTTTCCACTTTCTTGCCTAATGCACGCCCAGGACCAGCGTTTCATATGAACTCAGGAACATAAAGAGTTCAAGAGTTTCATATTGACGTCTCACACCAAGCTGTGAGACCAATCCCTGAACCACTTTCCTCGTCAGGGGAGCTAACCGAAATTGAACCGCTTTTGGTGGCGTTCTTTACAATTTTTACCTGAGCGTAGGTGCCTCGTTACATAATCAAAATTCAGAATTATAACACATATGTTAGTCATGCCACTTTAAGTAACTATAGTAATATAGTCCTTATTTGGGCATACTAGTGATTCCTCACCGTAATCCTAAGTTTTCCCGTAATACTGTCCTTATTTAGTGTGCTATCCCCTAAGCAGCTCTGATGCCAGCTTGTGACGGACCGAAATCCGTACGCCTAGGATCTTAGAGGGTGGTGCCGCTCGATGCGACACCCGACAGCACACATCATAAGGCAACCATTGTATTACATTGAAAACAAACTGAATATGTATAAAGGTAGTACAAACCTTCAGTTTACCACTAACTACAGAGTTACAACAGCGGAAGATAATTTGTATAACTCACGCCCATCTAACTAGCAAAAGTCAGTTGCCGGCTCTACGGACAACCCACACTAGCTTCACTAATCAGCTCAGCATGGCGTGTACGGCTCCCACTCAGCCGTGGTCCCCGACGAAGGGTAGCCCTCACCGGTGGACTCGTACCCTGAGTCTGTGGGGTAATCCTCACCTGCAAACACTCATAGAAGCAACCGTGAGCATGATGGCTCAGCAAGTCTTAACCTAGTCACCTACGCAGGAAACTCTATATGAAAGTCATAACATGGACAGGATGGCAATTTTCAGAAAAGGACACGCCTACAAGTTCATCCTTAATTCATCGTTTAGCCACAAGTTAACGGTTCAGGAATCTGAAATTTAGTGAGCAATATTTGGTGGCACACATGTGACAATACAATTTATTCATATCAGCAATATTGAATCATAACATTTCATATATTAACCTACTTCACGACTCAGTGACCAAGTTGTACTCATCACCGTGAGGGACGGCGAATCGATTCGATATACACCTGCAGGGATACCCGAAGAGCACGTCACGTACGCCCACCCGTGGAGCTGCACAGCACGCTCACTCGATGTCGTACGGGACAACCTTTCACCGAACAGCCCAAACGTCAAACTGGTCGCACCCAAACGGACAGGAGGTTCCCTACACAGAGCATCTCTCTATGCCCGTTAGTGGATTTCCACCTTGCTGCCCTCAACCTGCACCTATAAATCAGTGCGTTATGCCTCTATGCCTGGAGGTATAGGTTACATCAGTTTATCGGGGCCCATATATCCGATATGCCTTTGGTACATTCAAACTTGATCAGCGTGGGCCGCACAGGGATCGGTCCTCAATCGACACGGACCGTGCTGCACCCACAAGACTTCCTCTTGCTGCGCCCTAGTCCCTGCCTAGTCTCATTTTCTTGCTAAAGTGTTCTCCCATCACTCGAACCAATCCCGTGTGTCCCGAAACCTATACTCGCGAGTAGATTCCAACGACTCGACTTGTACCGAAGTCTATAACCCTTTAGCACCTATGAACTACTCGAGGACTTAGACACTACCCTCACTCTTTTTAGAACAATCTGGTCATGCATTTGGGGTTTCATCCACCCTACACCTCATGCACACACATATGTCACACAAAGTGTATATAAAGCAAAACTTTATAAAACTTGTTAAATGCAAACCGGGGCTTGCCTTGTTTCTGCTGGTCAGGGATTCAGGTCTCGTCCAGAAGTAGGAAGTCCAACACTCCCGGGGTCTCTTCGCCTTCAGTAACTACACATGAGCAATGTAACGATATGTCAATTTAAATGCAATGTGTTAAATTGAGTATGTAAACACTATAACTCTAGCTAGACATCCCATTTGGCTCTGAAATTTTTATGATGACTTGGTAAGGACCTAACCAGAGACTTGACCAAATTTCATTTGAATAAAAACTCATTTGAGCTCTGCACAAATAAAACACTTAATGGTCATTACTTGAGTTTCAATGGATTTCCAGGGATTTTCATGGTTCAAACCATTACTTTCTGGAATCTAGAGTTTGAGATGGTTCTAATGGAGTTGGTCTCATATAATTTGAAAAATCCTAGAGAAAGGTATGCCATAATCAAGATTTGAGAAAATCTGAAAAATATTTCTGTACATTTTTCTATTTTCTCAGGGCAGTTCACTTAATCACACAATTAGGGGGACTAAATGAACTTGAATGGATCTGAAATTTTTCCTGTGACTCAAGGATTCTCCAATGAACATCCTAGCCAAATTTTAGAATTTTCCATAAAAGAAATCTCCAGATAAAATTCCCAACAGTGTAAACTTTAGGGATTTAATTCTGGAAAAGGAATAAGTTTCATGAGCTGAAACTTGTTTTTCTGGATACTACTCGAAGAGCCGAAACCAACAAAATTTGGTTCACTAAATTGGACCATCCTAGCTAAAGTTATGGCCATTTCAATTTGAACCGAAATCTGCAAAATCTTAGAAATGTTTAAACCCTGCGTGCGGGTCCCACCACACGCCTTCTTCCTCCTCGCGCGCGCCGGAGCCCGGGTGGCGGCGCTCTCCGGCGAGGTCCGCTAGAAGAGGTTTCCCGGCCTCCTCTAGGCCTAAGGCTCACCGCTCCTGCATAACAGAGCACAAGGAACATATCCGCGGGGTCAGCCAAAGCTCTAGGTGGCCGGAAACTGGTTGGCGACGGGCCGCGGCTACGGATCAACTCCGGCGACGTCGCCCGGCTCCTACAGAGGCCCATTCCGAGCCACTCTTGGCATTACAGCTCCGTGGTGACCTGCTAAGCACGGACATGGCGCCGGTTCACCGTGAAAATGGCCGGAAATGGGAGGTCACCGTCGACCTAGGTCACATATCGGCGGCGACTTGAAAAACTCGACAAACAGAGCCTATACTCGACGGTTTTTGGTACTTTTTGATCCTAGATGGCCGTGGGAAGGTCTAGAGCACGTGTGTAGCTCGGCATATGCTGTGGTGAGCTAATCCCCGTGAACTTTGGAGTTTGGAGCGGCTCGGGTCTATGAACACCAAAACTTAACCGGGGAAATTCTCCCACGATGATGCATGAAACGACGAGCGGTTTGTACTGGCATGACAAGCACCTTAGGGCGGTCGGTTCTTGTGTTGATCATTGGCCACGAAATGGCTTGTATCCCTCAGGCGCCGGAGAGCCGAGCGAGCGAACAGCAGCGAGTGTTTTTCGGGTCTGTGCGAGGGAGAACAGTGGGGCGCAAGGGAAGGCAAATGGTCCACGGCAGAAGCCACGCCCTTATCCTTCGGTCACCAGCTCAATTCGAGCAGGAGGTGGCGCTCCACCGCCGCTCGATCGAGCCACAGCTCGCGCTGGTGCGCTCCCGGCAGCAGCTCGAAGCAAACAGAGGTGGTTCCCTCTATAGATCAGGCTGACCTGTGGGCCCTCTCTCCCCCTTCTCTCTTTTTCATTTTGTTTTCACTGAAAAGATCTCAGCTACTCACAATTGAATGGAAGACTTAGCCCCAAAGTCATGATTTGATATTGGTTTGGCTAAATTTGCTTCACATTTTAATTTGAAATTCAAATTCAGTTTTGAATTAATGCTAATTTAGCTCCCAACAAGATGAACTCCAATGAGGATGAAAATTGGTGGACTAACTCAGAAAAATGTGCTGAGTTTGAATATGAAGTCAACTTTTGAATCCAAGTAATGAAAGTAGCTAAAACTTGAATTTGCATTCAAATTAGCCCTTTTTACAAATGTCCCCAAAAGTGCCTCAAACTGATTTTGATTTGCATGAAACTTGGCATGAGCACCCATAAGAATGTTTAGGGCCTAATGGTAAACTCATCCTCTCATGTTTATGTGTATGAGTTCCTACTTTTTGGAGTTATGGGTTTTTCCTCTAATCACCCTCTTGATGGTGTTTACTTGCTCTTCACAAATGTTCATGGGCTAACCTCCAAATGAGCTGTGGTGTAGTGATGTGATGAATATTTTAGCAAGAAAATTCTTGGGCTTTCACACATGCTGGCCCACACGACTTAACACATACACACACGGGATCCGGGGACCACAGAGAATCCGCGCAGACATCAGTGTGTCGCTGACAATCACGTCCCGCCCCTCTATCGTCTACCTCGCACGCTCGGCAGCACCCGTGGCGGCGCATTGCTGGAGACCTCGCCGCTGGCTGTTCCAGGGTGTCTCCTCCAGCCAAACTCACCGCCTGTGCTCAACTCGATGCGGGGAATACGCTGGTGCACCCCACATGATAGCTGGAGCTTTCCACGCGACGGCGGCAGCGGATGGCAGCTCGTCGGTGACATCGAATTCACTGGATTCTATGTCTTTTTCGATGAGGTTTTGCCCTAGAGCACCGTGGTGATCTGCTGAGCATGAAAATGGACCCCAATGGCCGTGATGTAACACCCCAAAATCTGCTAAAGAGGGGAATTTAAAATTTTTTGGACGTATTGCATGTGGTGCAAAAATTCAAATTTAATTTGGAGTTCAAATTCAAATCAAAACAGAAAAGAAAAGGAAAAAGAAAAAGAAAAGGAAAAAGAAAACAGAAAAGAAAAGAAAAACCCACCAGCCGGCCCACTACTCCCCCGCGCCAGCCCACAACCGTGCGCCCTCTCTTCCTCTCACTGACACGCGGGGCCCGCGTGTCATCCCTCACCTCCTGCGCGCCCCCAACGGCCGGACTCTTCCCCGCGCCCGATCTCAACGAACTCCGGAAACCCGCGCCCCCAGCCCGAATTCTGGTCCCGGACGTCTCAAACTCGATCCCAACAGACCGCCGCCCTCCCTCGCCTATATAAACGCTGACAATCGCCCTGTTCCCCCCCCCCCCCCCCCCCGATCGGCCGTTCTTCTCTCCGGTGAGAACCAAAGATTCAATCCCCGTTTTCCTTCGATCGTTGCTCGGATTATCTGATCTAACGCGCTGATCGTGCTCCACCGCCCCCAGGGAGCCCTGCACGTGAAGGAAACGACAAGTTTCGCGCCCTAGCATCTGTTCCGACGTGCACTGAAGATCGTCGCCGTTGAAGCTCGCCGCCGGACCGACTTCCAGGACCTCCGAGTGCTGGAAAACCCCTCGGTGAGCCTCCCCTACCCCCCCCCCCCCCCCCCCCCCCCGCAGCCGATCCATGCAAAAAGATGCAAGTTCTAACGAGTAGCGGCAAAAGCCGAGGCTGCGCCGGCGAGATCGCCACCCCCGCCGCCGCGCGCGCGGGCTGGCTCCGGCCAGGGCGACGTGGCCACTTGAGGGCCGTCTATTTTAAATCGCACGGTAGAATTAAAACCCGCGCGTACCGGTTTGATGATCTAATCTGAGCCGTCCACTTTAAATCGGACGGTCCATATCAGCCCCGCGTTATAAAGGCCGGGATTCTTACGCGCTACCCCCTGGGGATCTCGGAAAACACGAGCTAGCCCCGGAAACTTCTGATCTAGCCCCTGGAACTTCAGAAATTCGTGTAAATTCATTTAAAATCAGTTTTAGCCCCTGGACTTAATAAAAATTAGGAAAACCCCTATGTTATGTGTAGTTAGACCCCTGGAAATTTATTAAATAATAAATTAGACCCTGTAGTTGGGTGGATATACCTTTTTGACCCTATGTGATATTAAATTCAGAAATTTGAATATGTGATTAGGATTTAAATTTAAAAAGGTGAGGCAAACACATTGTAAATTCAAATTTAAACTTTCCTAACACTTGGAAAACTTTAGAATGAGTTAAAAATAGATTTTAAGCTGAAATGAATCTGTCTAATTGATTGTTCACATTTATTAGTAATGGGGACACATTTTTAGGTGAGGAAATAATTCTGAAAATTGGTAAAATAAATTTAAATTAGTTCACATCAGAGGAGAAGTTCAAAAATATATTATTTAATATTTTAGATCAGAACATATTCTGTTTAGATGATATACCCTACTATTTGATATAAAAACTCACTTTTAGGCATAGAAAATAAATCTGGAAAATATAGGAAAATAGGTATGCATAACTAGAAAATGATAAATGAAGTCTCCAAATCCAAAGACTTCAGTTTAGGATTTGGTAGAAGATCTGAAAATCCATTTGGAGTAGGAAATTACCTTCCATACAAACTTGGTAGCTAAAGAGTGTATTAAAGAGTTTGTTTAAATTGGAAATTCATATATAGTGTGCAAACACAGATCTGAATACAAAAGTTAAAAATCATACACATGCTTAAAAGTGCATGTAGGCCGAAAATCAACACATCTAGGATAACCACAACACTTAGTAATGTGAATGACTTTCATAGGTATGTATGTGTGGTTTGTATGAAGTGAAAGTGTGAACTATGTCTTATGGATTGTTGTTTTCTTTTGCTATGTGTATTGGCATGAGTAGAACCTGCCCCAGAGCAAGTTCTCCCCTTCCAAGACCAAGACTTTCCATTCCCAGAGCAGCAGGAAGAAGGCAAGTGTCCTTGACCACTTTAATCCTATACTAGGATGTGTAGATAGAATTATTTGCATTGTCAATTGAAATATGAAACCCATGCTAGGAAGTTTCCCTAGAATTGCATTACCTTGTTTCCTTGTAGCTTGGGTTGGGATTTATTTTATCATGTCACATTATTTATATGCTTATGCTTAGCCATGCTTAGAATGGGATAACTGGGATATGATATCATCAATTTATTTACCTTATTCTTGAATGAGATATTATGAGTTATGTAGAGGTAGGGATCGAGGCAAGTTGGATGATTTGGTTGGTGCTGGGTGCACGAGACTCGGGTTTGTGTTTAGTAGTTGCCTGGATCCTAAGGACCGGTTCATGGAGCATGTAATCTGGCATTACCGTGCCAACCACATGCTGAGATGGGGCAGCTTGGCCAATTAATTAGGTGTATCCCGGCGTAGTATGGGTGTGTTGGATGGTGCGGGGAATAGGTGTCAGCTGGACTACCATATGAACCGCAAGGCTCAAGAGGGGGCCACTGCAGCGGGGTTAGAGCTTCTTGTATGCTGTTAGGGGTGAAACCTCAGTGGGCCCACGCTCGTCGGGAATCCCTTTGTAAAGGCTTCGTAGTGATCTCCTGGCTACACACCTGGGAAGTGTGAATGTGGTTCGTGGCCACTGGCAAAATGGAGGTTCTTTTAGTCCACCCGGCAACGGGGGATGGAATCACTACATGTGGGTACAGTGGTGCAAACTCTACAGAGTCAAAACTGTCATGACAGCCGTGCTCACGGTCAAGAGTGGCTTGGACTTATTCATGATTAGAGGATGATGACTTTGGAAGTTGTGGATGTTAAGCGGAGAGCTTAACATTGGAAATGATGTTATGGTTATTTGACTATGATGATGGGTTGGGAAATTGGGACCATTTCACCTATGTAGTAATGTAGGTGCTTAATAAGCTAAGGTGATAGGTATTAATTGCGTAGTGCTTTAACCATGAGTTCAACCTCTCCTTGCTCTAGCCATGCATGACATAATCTTTCCCACACTTGCTGAGTACCCACGGTACTCAAACTTGCATATTTGTTGGTTTAAATTGCTGCTCAGGTCAAGGGGATGATGTGGTGTTCAATGACCAAGACTTCGGACCCGAAGAAGGATTCTAGGTTCATGGAGTCCCCCGGGCAACGCCTGTGACGGAACCCACAAGAATAACATTCCGCTGCTAGTTTATTTACATGTTATGAACTTATTATCGTCCATCAAGACGTATGCTTTGTAAGACATATTTATATTCGACACCTGGCTTGTAATAAATGATGCTTCACTATTTGTCATCACATGTATGAGAAAATGATCCTGGCATACATGTGATATTCACTCGGTTGTTCTTCAGAGAAACCGGGTGTGACAGAAGTGGTATCAGAGGCAAGGGTTGCCCGTAGGAACGTGGACCTAGGTAGAAATGGACATATTTAAGGACCCTATTTTCTTAAAAACTATTTTACAAAGTTGTGGGTTGAAAAGTGTTATTTAATGGGTCACTTTATTCACCTTGCCCCAACTTTATTTAAAATACGATTTTTATTTAAATCTTATCTAACTTGATTCTAAATGCTTTGTGTTTTAGATGGTTCGCATGATCCGCACCGCCCGCAAGTCCACCGTAGGGAGAGTTCCTGTAGTTGCCCTTGCCCTAAGAAAGGGGAATCGTCCGGTGATGTACCACTCCTACGGATTGGTAGTAGGAGGCTTGTTGTGCCGTCTTCGGCGTATGCTCCAAGCCGCCGGCAATACGGGCAAGCTAACCATACACTACAGCTTCACCCGGACCATCCGTGAGAAGCGGGAAGAATGGAGTTCAGAAATGAGGATTATCCATGAAAATCAGCTGCTCAAGACCCACCGCTCTCCAACTTGTCGAGCAACACAGGTCGATGCCGAGAAGGATGTCACCTGGGAGGCCATCACCTGCCAGAGTTACATCTACCGTCGCCACCTGGACAGGACTGAGTACATGTATGTCCTCCAGCGTGAGAGTGGTACAGCGGAGTACAAGTACCCGCCAGTGCAGCATGGGACTTCCCATGAGCACATGGACCTGTGCTTGGAGGATGCTTCTATGCTCAGCACTCGACTGCAGGAGTGTCAGGAGGAGCTTCAGGATGTGCGTGACACCCTGAAGGAGACCGAGGCATTGCTTCGAGCCAGCTTGGGGGCAAGAGAAAGAGGAGATGGGAATGAACTGTGTGTCACCGTGAATGACACATGGACTCCTGACTCCCTAGATCGCCGGGCGAGCAGGCGTCGCCGCACTTCTCCACCAGCAGCTTCCCCACCCAAAGCGGAGTCAGAGGGCAGCCGCAATAATGAGGAAGATCCCGAGGAGCCAGCTCAGTGATACGAGTCGTATAGAGTCCTTTCCCTTAGTTCAACAGGTTATCGAGTAGTCGAGTCGATACCTTAGTTAATGGTGTGTTAATGTTTGGTGTGGGACGTGAGTTGGGGAAGCCATGGGCATTTGTCCGCAACCTCGTCTTTAGGCTGTTTTGCTTTGATGTGTGAACCCCTATGAATTAAGAGTGCATTTATGTTCGCGTGAGACGTGAAACCCTCAGAAAATGTTAATATAATAAGACCTCATGAGTTTAAGTTTAAACAAGAAAATTGGGAATTTAATACAAAATGCTTTAAATTAACATTTGGTTGATCATGATAGATGGCCGGAAGAGGAAAGGGTCGTGGTGCCAACCCCGCCAACAACAATTTTTAGGCCGGCAACCCTCATCTTTCTGGAGGACAAGACAGGGGTGGTCGCCGTGAAGGAGTTGATCCCATCCACCAAATGCTTGAAAATCAGAATCAGCTCATCCAGAGCCTAACTCAAGTGGTGGCCAACTTGCACCAAGTTCCACCTCAACAAGCTGCACCACGCCAACCAAGGTAGAGTGAGTTTCTAGGGACTCAACCTCCAAAGTTTGCAAGTGCTGCTGAACCTCTGGAGGCAGATGATTGGCTAAAGACTATTGAGAGCAAGATGAGGATCATACAATGCCAAGGGTATGAGAGGGTGCTGTTCGCCTCTCACCAATTGCATGGACCTTCTGCGGATTGGTGGACCGCTTACGTGGCCGCCCATCATGACCCTGAGAACATCACTTGGGAAGAGATCAAGCGCAGTTTCCGCAACCATTACATACCAAGGGGTGAACTCAAAAACAAGAGAAAGGAGTTCTTGGGGCTGCAGCAAGGAAACATGACTGTGAGGGAATACCTCACTAAATTCACCCAACTATCCCGTTATGCACCACGGGACATCGAGACTGATGAGCAGAAACATGACTGCTTTGTTGAAGGACTTACAGCGGAAATACAGTGTGCAATGTCCTCCAACGAGTATGAAAGCTTCCAAAAGATGGTGGACAGAGCATTTGTTGTGGAGAGGAAGCTGAAGGCCTTGGAAAATGAAAACAAGAGGAAGGCAGGATGGTCACACCAAGCCTCGGGTAGCAACACACGCCCACGACTGATGCAACCAACCGCAGGGCAGACGAGCCGTGTTGTGGTGCCCTACTCAGCACCCAGAGGGTACAACCCAAATTTCAGGCCTCCATCAGCACCGGCACAGCCGCAGCGTCAGTTTGTACAGCAGCCTCGTCCCACATATCAACCTCGACCAGCAGTGCAAGGACCACAGAACCAATCCCAAGACAACAAAGGCCAGGCACCTAAGGTTGGGGTACAATGCTTCAATTGTGGCGAGGTCTGGCACTACGCTCATAAGTGCCCAAAGAAGCCCATGCAGCCGCAACAGCAGAATGTGATGCGAGGACGGGTGAACCACGTGACCATGGAAGAGGCGCAAGAGGCACCTGACGTGGTAGTTGGTAAGTTTCCTGCCAACTTACACATTGCAACCCTGTTGTTCGATTCTGGTGCTACCCACTCGTTCATTGCTCAAGGGTTTGTTAAGAAGCATGATCTAGCAATAACACAAATGAACCATATGCTAGTAGTAAACTCTCCAGGGGGAGAGATAAGGACAAGACAAGTGTGTCCCAAGGTGAATCTAGACATTAATGGGGTAGTATTTACTGCAAACCTCATAGTGATACACTCACAAGGGATAGATATTATTTTGGGTATGGATTGGTTGACCAAACACAAAGGAATCATCCATTGTTTGACAAGAATGGTGGAACTAACTCACCCTAGTGGCACAAGAGTAAAGTTCATAACCATACAAGAGCCTAGGAGGGACATTAAACTCAATCAAGTTGAGGTGGAAGTGGAGGAGATCAGGATCATCAGGGAATATCCCGATGTTTTTCCGGAGGAGTTGCCAGGTATGCCCCCCGATAGTGAAGTGGAATTCGCGATTGAGTTAGTGCCTGGAACAGCTCCGATATACAAGAGGTCCTATCGGATGGACTCCAAACAGCTGGAAGAACTCAAGGAACATTTGAGAGAATTGACAGAGAAGGGGTATATTCGTCCTAGTTCCTCACCATGGGGAGCTCCAGTGATATTTGTGCCCAAAAAGGACGGGACCCAAAGGTTATGCGTAGACTACCGTGTGTTGAATGAAGTAACCATCACGAACAAGTACCCATTACCCCACATTGAAGACTTATTTGATCAGTTGAGGGGAGCTTGTGTGTTCTCAAAAATTGATCTCAGGTCGGGATACCACCAACTTAAGATAAGGCAAACCGACATTCCAAAGACAACTTTCGTATCTCGGTATGGGCTGTATGAATACACCGTCATGCCGTTCGGGCTAACTAATGCCCCGGCATACTTCATGTATCTCATGAACAAGGTATTCATGGAATATCTGGACAAATTTGTGGTGGTTTTCATTGATGACATTCTCGTCTTTTCCAAAGATGAAGAAGAACATGAGAGGCATTTAAGGTTGGTGTTGCAAAAGCTGAGAGAACACCAACTATATGCCAAGTTGAGCAAGTGTGAGTTTTGGTTGAAGAGAGTTCCCTTCTTAGTACATATAATCTCGGAGGGAGGAATCTTCGTAGATCCCGCCAAGATCGAGGATGTACAGAAGTGGAAGACCCCTGAGAATGTCGGGGGAATTCGAAGCTTCTTAGAATTGGCTGGGTATTATCGACGGTTTATCGAGGGTTTCTCCAAGATTTTGAGACCCCTCACCCAATTGTTGGAGAAGGGAATCACATTCACATGGACACCGCAGTGCGAGACGAGTTTTCAAGAGTTGAAGAAAAGATTGACAACAGCCCCAATGCTAGTTATGCCAGATATGCCTCTGGAAACGGGTTGGGATGTGTTCTCATGCAAGAGGGGCATGTCGTGGCGTATGCATCCCGGCAGCTCCGGAAGCACGAGAAGAACTATCCTACGCATGACCTAGAGCTAGCCGCAGTGGTACACGCGTTGAAGATTTGGCGGCATTACTTGATGGGGAAGAGGACAGAGATATGTACGGATCATAAGAGCTTAAAGTATATTTTCACACAGCCAGATCTCAACCTAAGACAAAGGAGATGGTTAGAGCTAATCAACGACTCTGATGTGGGCATCAACTATCATCCTGGGAAAGCGAACGTCGTAGCAGATGCTTTAAGCCGGAAGGTGCAGGTCAATAGGTTAAGCTTAAAGGACATGCCTACAGAACTGAAGGAAGAGGTTGTAAAACTCAATCTATGTCTGGTGAATAGTGTTGAATCCATCGCCATGGAAGTGGACTCCACATTAGAGCAAGATATACGCAACGGTCAAAAGACTGATGAGAAGATACAAGAAATAAGAGAACTCATCAAGGATAATAAAGCCCCTGGTTTCAGAGAAGATGAACAAGGTACGGTGTGGCACGAGAAAAGAATTTGTGTGCCTGAAGTGAAGGAGATCCGTGAATTGATTTTGAAGAAGGCTCATGATTCCGACTATTCCATTCATCCTGGGAGTACGAAGATGTATCATGACCTCAAGAGCAGGTATTGGTGGTATGGCATGAAGCGGGATGTCGGGGAACATGTTGCCCTATGTGACACATGTCAGTTGGTGAAAGCAGAACATCAACGACCCGCGGGATTATTGCAACCACTCAAAGTGCCTGAATGGAAATGGGAAGAAATAGGTACGGATTTCATAGTGGGACTGCCTAGGACCCAATCGGATTATGATTCGATATGGGTCATCATCGACAGGCTAACCAAGGTAGCTCATTTCATCCCCGTGAAAGAAAGCTACAGCGGATCCAAATTGGTAGAATTATACATGTCAAGGATCGTGTGTTTCCATGGAGTGCCAAAGAAGATAGTGTCAGATCGAGGGACACAGTTCACCTCAAGGTTCTGGCAGAAGTTACATGAAACCATGGGAACCCATCTAAATTTCAGTTCTGCCTATCACCCCCAGACTGACGGGCAGACGGAAAGAACCAATCAGATCCTTGAGGATATGCTGAGAGCGTGTGCGCTCAAGAACAATAGGAGTTGGGATAAGAACTTACTGTATGCGGAGTTCTCCTATAACAACAGCTATCAGGCTAGTATGAAGATGTCACCATTTGAGGCTTTGTATGGGAGGAAGTGCAGAACTCCCCTATTTTGGAACCAAACGGGGGAAAGTAAAGTGTTTGGGCCCGAGGTACTACAAGAAGCCGAGGCAAAAGTGAGGGAAATCTGCAACAATTTGAGGATAGCACAGACCCGACAAAAGAGTTATGCCGATGTACGGAGAAGAGAGCTTATTTTCAATGTGGGGGACTATGTCTATCTCAAGGTGTCCCCTATCCGAGGACTTCGTCGGTTCAAGGTGAAAGGGAAGTTATCACCTCGATACATCGGACCCTTTCAAGTTCTGGAGAGGAAAGGCGAAGTGGCATATCAACTAGAACTACCGGCTCGCCTATCAGATGTGCATGACGTATTCCATGTGTCACAGCTCAAGAAATGTCTGAGGACGCCTGAAGAGATGTTACCCATGAATGAGGTTGACGTAACAGAGGATCTGTCTTATGCCGAGCAACCGGTCAAGATTTTGGAGACAATGGAACGCCTCACAAGAAATAAAAGAATCCGGATGTGCAAGGTGCAGTGGAAGCATCACTCGAAAGAGGAAGCCACATGGGAGAGAGAAGACGAGCTTAAGGCACAGTTTCCGGAATTGTTTTCCTAGAACCACCAATCTCGAGGACGAGATTTCTTTTAAGGGGGGTAGAGCTGTAACACCCCAAAATCTTCTAAAGAGGGGAATTTAAAAATTTTCGGACGTATTGCATGTGGTGCAAAAATTCAAATTTAAATTGGAATTCAAATTCAAATCAAAACAGAAAAGAAAAGAAAAAAGAAAAAGAAAAAGAAAAAAACCCCACCGGCCAGTGGGCCGAAACCCACCAGCCGGCCCACTACTCCCCCGCGCCAGCCCACAACCACGCACCCTCTCTTCCTCTCACTGACACGCGGGGCCCGCGTGTCATCCCTCACCTCCCGCGCGCCCCCAACGGCCAGACTCTTCCCCGTGCCCGATCTCAACGAACTCCGGAAACCCGCGCCCCCAGCCCGAATTCTGGTCCCGGACGTCTCAAACTCGATCCCAACAGACCGCCGCCCTCCCTCGCCTATATAAACGCCGACAATCGCCCTGTTTTCCCCCCCGATCGGCCGTTCTTCTCTCTGGTGAGAACCGAAGATTCAATCCCCGTTTTCCTTCGATCATTGCTCGGATTATCTGATCTAACGCGCTGATCGTGCTCCACCGCCCCCGGGGAGCCCTGCACGTGAAGGAAACGACAAGTTTCGCGCCCTAGCATCTGTTCCGACGTGGACCGAAGATCGTCGCCATTGAAGCTCGCCGCCAACCGACTTCCAGGACCTCCGAATGCTGGAAAACCCCTCGGTGAGCCTCCCCTACCCCTCCGCAGCCGATCCATGCAAAAAGATGCAAGTTCTAACGAGTAGCGGCAAAAGCCGAGGCTGCGCCGGCGAGATCGCCACCCCCGCTGCCGCGCGCGCCGGCTGGCTCCGGCCAGGTTGACGTGGCCACTTGAGGGCCGTCTATTTTAAATCGCACGGTAGAATCAAAACCCGCGCGTACCGGTTCGATGATCTAATCTGAGCCGTCCACTTTAAATCGGGCGGTCCACATCAGCCCCGCGTTATAAAGGCCAGGATTCTTACGCACTACCCCCTGGGGATCTCGGAAAACACGAGCTAGCCCCGGAAACTTCTGATCTAGCCCCTGGAACTTCAGAAATTCGTGTAAATTCATTTAAAAATCAGTTTTAGCCCCTGGACTTAATAAAAATTAGGAAAACCCCTCTGTTATGTGTAGTTAGACCCCTGGAAATTTATGAAATAATAAATTAGACCCTGTAGTAGGGTGGATGTACCTTTTTGACCCTATGTGATATTAAATTCAGAAATTTGAATATGTGATTAGGATTTAAATTTAAAAAGGTGAGGCAAACACATTGTAAATTCAAATTTAAACTATCCTAACACATGGAAAACTTTAGAATGAGTTAAAAATAGATTTTAAGCTGAAATGAATCTGTCTAATTGATTGTTCACATTTATTAATTATGGGGACACATTTTTAGGCTAGGAAATAATTCTGAAAATTGGTAAAATAAATTTAAATTAGTTCACATCAGAGGAGAAGTTCAAAAATATATTATTTAATATTTTAGATCAGAACCTATTCTGTTTAGATGATATGCCCTACTATTTAATATTAAAGCTCACTTTTAGGCATAGAAAATAAATCTGGAAAATATAGGAAAATAGGTATGCATAACTAGAAAATGATAAATGAAGTCTCCAAATCCAAAGACTTCAGTTTAGGATTTGGTAGAAGATCTGAAAACCCATTTGGAGTAGGAAATTACCTTCCATACAAACTTGGTAGCTAAAGAGTGTATTAAAGAGTTTGTTTAAATTGGAAATTCATATATAGTGTGCAAACAGAAATCTGAATACAAAAGTTAAAAATCATATACATATGCTTAAAAGTGCATGTAGGCCAAAAATCAACACATCTAGGATAACCACAACACTTAGTAATGTGAATGACTTTCATAGGTATGTATGTGTGGTTTGTATGAAGTGAAAGTATGAACTATGTCTTATGGATTGTTGTTTTCTTTTGCTATGTGTATTGGCATGAGTAGAACCTGCCCCAGAGCAAGTTCTCCCCTTCCAAGACCAAGACTTTCCATTCCCAGAGCAGCAGGAAGAAGGCAAGTGTCCTTGACCACTTTGATCCTATACTAGGATGTGTAGATAGAATTATTTGCATTGTCCATTGAAATATGAAACCCATGCTAGGAAGTTTCCCTAGAATTGCATTACCTTGTTTCCTTGTAGCTTGGGTTGGGATTTATTTTATCATGTCACATTATTTATATGCTTATGCTTAGCCATGCTTAGAATGGGATAATTGGGATATGATATCATCAATTTATTTACCTTATTCTTGAATGAGATATTATGAGTTATGTAGAGGTAGGGATCGAGGCAAGTTAGATGATTTAGTTGGTGCTGGGTGCACGAGACTCGGGTTTGTGTTTAGTACTTGCCTGGATCCTAAGGACCGGTTCATGGAGCATGTAACGGCGTAGTATGGGTGTGTTGGATGGTGCGGGGAATAGGTGTCAGCTGGACTACCATATGAACCGCAAGGCCCAAGAGGGGGCCACTGCAGCGGGATTGGAGCCTCTTGTATGCTGTTAGGGGTGAAACCTCAGTGGGCCCACGCTCATCGGGAATCCCTTTGTAAAGGATTCTTAGTGATCTCCTGGCTACACACCTGGGAAGTGTGAATGTGGTTCGTGGCCACTGGCATAATGGAGGTTCTTTTAGTCCACCCGGCAACGGGGGATGAAATCACTACATGTGGGTACAGTGGTGCAAACTCTGCAGAGTCAAAACTGTCATTACAGCCGTGCTCACGGTCAAGAGTGGCATGGACTTATTCATGATTAGAGGATGATGACTTTGGAAGTTGTGGATGTTAAGCAGGGAGCTTAACATTGGAAATGATGTTATGGTTATTTGATTATGATGATGGGTTGGGAGATTGGGACCATTTCACCTATGTAGTAATGTAGGTGCTTAATAAGCTAAGGTGATAGGTATTAATTGTGTAGTGCTTTAACCATGAGTTCAACCTCTCCTTGCTCTAGCCATGCATGACATAATCTTTCCCACACTTGCTGAGTACCCACGGTACTCAAACTTGCATATTTGTTGGTTTAAATTGCTGCTCAGGTCAAGGGGATGATGTGGTGTTCAGTGACCAAGACTTCGGACCCGAAGAAGGATTCTAGGTTCATGGAGTCCCCCAGGCAACGCCTGTGACGGAGCCCACAAGAATAACATTCCGCTGCTAGTTTATTTACATGTTATGAACTTATTATCGTCCATCGAGACGTATGCTTTGTAAGACATATTTATATTCGACACCTGGCTTGTAATAAATGATGCTTCACTATTTGTCATCACATGTATGAGAAAATGATCCTGGCATACATGTGATATTCACTCGGTTGTTCTTCGGAGAAACCAGGTGTGACACGTGAAAACGAACGCAAGTAGGACCTCAACAGCGAGGTGTCGTTTTTTGGCCGGCGGCAAGAAAACCACAACGAACTCAGGCTCTAGTGAATGAAACTTGACGACTATTGATTGAGTGGGTGCGCTAGGTTATCTAGAACGTGTTTGCAGCACAGCTCAAGCAACGGTTGCACGTAGAAAATAAATTTCACCGATGATCGAGCTCGGTTTCTAATATGAACCATGGAGAAAACTGTGATTACTCGCTGGATAGGGCATGAAACGAAACAAGGTTTCCTTGGGAAGAATCATCATCCATAGGCGCACCTTTTCCCCTTTGGGAGTGGCGCGCGAAAATGCCTGGAATGCCCGGTCGCTGGTGATCAGTAGCGGCCGATGAAGTGCTCGTGCGCGAAAATGAAGAACAGGGCGTCTTCGGGATGAGTTCGACTCAGAGGTGACGGAAGAGGAGAAAGCAGTCGGTGTGCTGGACTTTGAGGGTGAAATTTCCACCGTGAGCTGGAGTGCTTGGGAGCTGCGCTGGCTTCATGTGGCCGGTGGTGAGCAGCCGAGAAAACATCGAGTGAGTGATTCGGTTTGCTGTGTTTCAGCCACTTACATGTGGGTCCCTCTCTCATCTAATTTTTTTCGATTTTCCTGCTGATATTTTCACCACCCACTCAAAATTTAAGTCTAAACTTACTCCCCAGGTCATAGACTCCTCTTGAATTCAGACTGAAATCAGATTTGGTGTTGTACAGAATTGGATCTAATTGAAGATTTGAATCCCTTCTCTTCAATTGATCCAAATACATAGCAAACAAAGTCCAAAACTGATAAATGTTGGCAGAGATGCTAATTTAAATGTGGTGAACACATTGGTGAAGTTGAACTTTAACTTTGACAAGATTTGAAGAAAAATTCAGATTCTAATTTGCACTATTGACATTGATGCATGGTTTGCTTCGAATTCAATTGATAATTGGAATTTACTTCAAATTTTTTTACTGATCCATATGTATAAAAGTGGGATTTCACATCCTCCCTCATTAAAAGAATCTCATCCCGTGATTACAAAAGAAGAGACGAGGATAGGAGAGGAATTACCGGATGTGAGAAGATAGGAAATCCGGATAGTTTGAACGAAGGAAATCTTTGCTCTCCCACGTCGCTTACACAGCTGTGTGATGGCTCCACAAGACTTTGTAGAACCACAGTGTATGGTTTCGCATGATTCGAGTCTCTTCATCAATTATCCCAACAGGATATTCAGCATATGTAAAATCTGGTTGCAACTCGCCATATCTTCGGTGTGGACAGCAGCGGTATACTTTAGACATTTCTGGAGCCGTGAGACATGGAAAATATCATGAACACCAGCGATATATGCCGGTAGTTCCAGCCGGTATGCCACTGGTCCACATTTCTCCATGATAGCATACGGTTCGCTAAATGTGTTCACGCCATCGGTGAGTGAGCTTCCCCGTGTAAGGGCCTCAGTTTTTGACACATATTTGAAGTGTTCATCACCATACACACACACCTCATTTGAGGAAAGTTGATGAACACAAATGAAGAGCAAGTAACCACCATCAACATGCTCATTAGAGAACAAACTCACATATTGCAAAAGTGATATTTCCCACATATGAAATAGGTGGGCTGGACATATGAAAACTCCTACACATTGCTAAGGATGTCCATGCCAAGTTTCACCCAAATTCAATACCTTTTTGAGGTCATTTTGGGTATAGCTAGAAAGAGGGCAGTTTGAAACCATATTCAAATTCAAACTGTTTTTACCCCATGAATTCAAAAGTGGGAGGCATATTCTTATTCAGCACAATTTTGTGTGCTCACACACCAATTTTCACTCCATTTGGAGTTGATCTTGACATGAGCTAAGTGGGGCAAATTCAGACTTTATTTGAATTTCAAACTAAACATGTGCCGGCATTTCTAGCTTCCACCCAGCCCTGGTTCGTGTTTCCCATGCTCTACTGATGCTCTCCTCCCGATTCCTGATCGATTTGGTGCACGGGAGAGCGGAACCGACCTCACCGGAACCCTAGCAGGTGCTGTCACCGGTGCGCACGGGTTTCTGGTCATCGCCGGTGGCCGGCGATCCCACCATCGAGTCCAGGGGGTCAGTAAAGGGGCAGGCGGTGAGTTTCGGGCCGGGGGGTGGCCGGGAACTCAATTCCGGTGAAGGTCGCTGGAGACCGCCGCCGCCGAGCAGTTGGCGCGAGGAGGGAGACGACGCACTGTGTGCGGGGCCCACGAGCAGGAGTTTAAACTTGTCCCCAACTTTCAGTTTTAGTTCAAACTTCAAATCCTCATAAATTTAGCTAGAGATCTCCAAATCGAGTGAACCAAATTTTGTTGGATTCAGCTCTCTGAGCACTTTCCAGCAAATCAAGTTTCACTTCATGAAAACCCTTATTTCTCCAGAATTAATGCCTCAAAGTTTAAACTGTTTGGAATTTTAACTGGAGAATCCTTTGGAGGAAAATCCTGAAATTTCGCTGGGATGTTTATCAAAATATCCCTTAACTACCATAATAATTTCAGATCCATTCGAGCTCATTTGATCCACCTAATGGTGTGATTAGTGAAACTGTTCCAGAGAAAATAGAAAATGTTCAGAAACATTTTCAGAATTTTCTCTGAAACTGTTTAGCTCATATCTTTAGCTAGGAACCTTCAAATTAAGTGAGGCCAACTCCATTAGAACCCTCTGAAAATCTAGTTTTCAGAAAGTCATAGTTTGTTCCATAAAAATCCTTAGAACACCCTAAAAGCCTTCAATTAAGGTCAAGTACATAATTAATTGTGGAGGGCTCAAATGAGCTTTGCTGCAACTAAAACTTGACCAAGTCTCTGTTTAGGTTGTAACCAAGCCACAGTAAAAGTTTCATAGTCATTGAGTCTGTCTAGTGGGACTTATAAGCTTCACAAGTTCAAACTTAATATAAATGCATTCAAATTAATACATGTATGTCTTATATCATGTAGTCGCTAAGGTCGAGGAGGAACCCGAAGTCCTAGACTTCGTTACTCCGGAGGAGCAGCTAGCCCGATCAAGAGCAGCAAGGCAAGCCCCGGTTTGCATTAACCGTTTTTACAAATTTTTATTGTTTTGAGCACTTACTTCAGTATTATGATTCTTTGCCTTAGAGTCTTGTGTGGAAATCCAACTGCATAGCCATGAAAACCATGGATTGGGTTTAGGATTTACAAACCCGTTAGCTACTGCAATGCTAAGATAGAGTAGGGTTCGGTACAAGTCGATTAGTTGGAACTACTCGCGAGAATAGACTAGAGGCACATCGCTCGGGTAGAGATAGCACATGATAAACATGGCAAGAAAGATGAGACCGAGCTGAGAGTAAGGGCAGCAGGACTTTGGGGCCTGTGTGCTGTAGCTCCGCTTGTGTCGATTGAGGACCGAGCCGTGTGCGGGCCTGTTGAACAAGCTAGAACAGTACCGAAGACCTACCGGCTATATGGGAACCGGGAAACCGATGTAACTCGGGTATCTGGGTGTTGAGGCATAGCTGGTCGTTCAGAGGGTAGGTTCAGAGCTCGAGGTGTAAATCGGCTGGCGGCACTGAGATGCGCGTGCAGAGACCTCTTGCTCAGGATGATTGTACCGGTTCAACATTTGGCTAACGGGTTAAAGGTAGTTGCGTACGGCGTCCGTGATGGTTGTTGTAGGCAACATCGAGTACGGGCGTACGTGACGGGTTGTTCGGGTAACCCTGCAGGTGTAAATCAATTATAATCGCCATCCCTCGTGGTCAGTGAGTACCACTTGTTCACTGTACCGTGACGTAGAAAGAACAGGCTAGTTGCATGTTAAAATGTTGCTGATTGAAAGATGGACTTGATTGCTAATGATTTGCTGTAGTCTAGAGCTAACTAAAGTTCTTTTCAACTTTGGGCAAAGTACATGAGAGAAATGCGTTTCTTGTCTGATTGTGGCTCTCTCATGTGCCTTAGCGTAAGGTTCTCCACAACCCGCAACAACAGCAGCAGCGGGCGATGCCGCGTGCATATGCACCTCAGCAGCACATGCCGGGCTTTCGTCCCCCGAGCACTACACCAGCAGCGGCTACATGTTACAAGTGTGGTCGTCCAGGACACTTCGCGAGCAGTTGCCCGGAGAGGCAAGGCGGCGGAGTGGCACCGCAGTTTCTTGGGAGGAATCAACCCCGGAACCCTACTAATGCGCGGCGGGCAAACCCTAGGCCCGGCACCGTCCACCAGCTTGCCATAGAGAATGTGCCGGAGGGCGAGCCAATCCTTGCGGGTATGTTCCAACTCCACCAGCATCCCGCTATAGTACTGTTTGATTCAGGCGCCACGCATAGCTTCATTAGCCAAGCTTTCATTGATAAATATAGCTTGCAAATACTACCCACCGATAGTCCTTATGTGATCTGTTCACCGGGTGGGAAAATCTCAGCGAGCATGATGGTCCCAAAGCGCCATTGTGCTTGGAGGGTAGAGTATACCCTACATCTCTCATAATTTTAGAGGGACAAAAGGTCGATGTCATCTTAGGGATGTCGTGGTTAATCCTCCACGGCGCTGTTTTAGACACCGTCCTCCGAATCGTGCATTTTAATTCAGAAGTGCACGAATCTCATTCTTTATTTCTGGACAGTCCAGAAATAAAACTTCCAAGTGTCTATCAATCCACCACCATCAGATTGGAAGATATTCCAGTGGTGAGAGTTCCCTGACGTATTCCCGGATGATTTGCCGGGGATGCCGCCCGATAGAGAGGTGGAGTTCAAGATTGAACTTGCACCGGGAACTATGCCGATATCCCGAAGGCCGTACAAGATGGCGCCCAAGGAATTGGCTGAACTGAAGACTCAGCTCACGGACCTCCTGGAAAAGGGTTTTATTAGGCCGAGCTCCTCGCCATGGGGCTGTTCGGCACTATTTGTAAAGAAGAAGGATGAGACGTTACGGCTTTGTGTGGACTATCGTCCATTAAATGCCGTAACCATCAAGAACAAGTACCCGTTGCGATGGATCGACATATTGTTTGATCAGTTGGTCGAAGCAAAGATCTTTTCCAAGATGGACTTAAGGTCCGGGTACCATCAGATTAAGATAAGGGCGGAGGACATTCCAAAGACAGCTTTCTCAACGAGGTACGGACTTTATGAGTACCTGGTTATGTCCTTCGGCCTCACCAATGCTCCAGCTCACTTCATGTACTTGATGAACTCAGTATTCATGCCGTAGCTGGACAAGTTTGTCGTGGTCTTCATCGACGACATCCTGGTATATTCCAAGTCGGAGGAAGATCACAAGAAGCATCTGCGTATAGTCTTGCAACGGCTGCGGGATCACAAGTTATACGCGAAATTCAGCAAATGCGAGTTTTGGATATCGCAAGTGCCTTTTCTCGGGCATATCATCTCAGTGGAGGGTATCGCTGTGGACCCGAGCAAGATTACTCAAGTGCTGAATTGGAAATCCCCGAGGACTGTTCACAAGGTACGGAGTTTCCTCGCACTCGCGGGATATAATCGGAGGTTCATTCCGAACTTCTCGAAGATTGCCAAGCCTATGACGGAGCTGCTGAAGAAGGCTACCAAATATGTTTGGAGTCCGGCATGTGAAGCAGCATTCAAGGCTTTAGTTAAGCACCTGACATCAGCACCGGTTTTGGCACAGCCAGACACAACAAAACCGTTCGATGTATACTGCGATGCATCCGGCATTGGGCTCGGATGTGTGCTGATGCAAGACCGAAGAGTGGTCGCGTATGGATCACGGCAGCTTAGAAACCATGAGCAGAATTATCCAACTCACGACTTGGAGCTCGCTGCCGTGGTACTTGCACTGAAAATGTGGAGGCACTACCTACTCGGTAACCTCGTACATTTATATACCGACCACAAAAGCCTCAAGTACATATTCACTCAGAAGGAGCTGAACATGAGGCAACGAAGATGGTTAGAACTGATAAAGGATTACGAAATAGAGATCCATTATCATCCGGGCAAGGCAAACGTAGTGGCAGATGCGCTGAGCCGCAAGTCACACGTCAACAATCTGACCATCACACCGTTGGAAGAGAGTGAACCACCACTACATGTGATTCCACACGGAGCTCTCTACAACCTAGCTTTTATCCCCACCATCCGTGAAGAGATAGCGGCAGCCCAGAAGAATGATAAGGACATGTCGCATTTGCGGAGACGTGTAGACAGTGGGGAGCTTAAATGTTTCCGGAAGGGCGGAGACTGCGTCCTATGGTTCAAGGACCGGCTCGTCGTACCCCGTAATCCGGAATTACGGAAGAAAATCTTTGATGAGGCTAACTTGTCAAAGTTTTTCCTTCACCCCGGAAGCAACAAGATGTATCAAGAACTCAGAAGCAAGTTTTGGTGGACACGGATGAAACGAGAGACTGCAAAATACGTGTCCGAGTGTGATACATGTCGAAGGGTGAAGGCAGACCATATGCAGAAACCGGGACTGCTGCAACCACTGGGCATTCCTGCCTGGAAGTGGGAGGATGTGAGCATGGACTTCATCGTCGGCTTACCCACCACCTTGCAGAAACATGATTCTGTGTGGGTGATCGTCGATCGGCTCACCAAAGTTGCCCATTTCATCCCGGTCAACACCAACTACAACGCCAAGAAGTACGCTGAACTGTACATCTCACGGATCCTATGCTTGTACGGCGTACCCCGTACCATCATGTCAGATTGGGGCACTTTATTTGTGTCCCGTTTTTGGGAGCAGCTGCACGCTGCCTTGGGGACGAAGCTGATCCGTAGTTCAGCATACCACCCGCAGACGGATGGGCAAACGGAGCGGGTAAATCAGATCCTAGAAGACATGCTACGAGCTTGCGCTATCAACCACGGCAAGAATTGGGATGATCACTTGCCGTTAGCCGAGTTCTCGTACAATAATGGGTACCAAGCCAGCATCAAGATGGTGCCTTATGAGGCGCTATACGGGAGAAAATGTCGCACACCATTGAACTGGTGTGAGTCTGGCGAAAGGGTTACCTTCGGGATTGACCTTGTCAATGACGTGGAAGAGAAGGTTCGACTGATTCGAGCGAACCTAAAAGCCGCCCAATCCTGGCAGAAACAGTATGCGGACCGGAGAAGACGCCCACTACAATTTGAAGTCGGGGATCACGTATATCTGCGTGTGTCTCCAATGAGGGGCGTAAACAGATTCGGGGTGAGAGGAAAGTTGGCACCCCGATTCATCGGTCTATTTCAGATTACCGAAAGATGTGGATCGGTAGCATACCGGCTGAAATTACCAGAAGCACTTTCCGGTGTGCACGACGTCTTTCACATTGCCCAGCTGAGGAAGTGTCTTAAGCTATCAACTACCATTCAGCTGGAAGACATTGAAGAACTGCAACCGGATCTCACCTATCGGGAGGAACCGGTTCAGATCATTGACGAGAAGGCCCGAACCACACGAAACCGTACGTTGTGGTTCTACAAGGTTCTATGGAGTAATCACTCCGTGGACGAAGCGACATGGGAGAGCGAAGGATTTCTTAGCACCAACTACCCCGACTTTTTCACGTCGCATATCCGGTAATTTTCCACCGTCCTCTCTCTCATTTTCACCTTATAATCTCGGGATGAGATTCTTTTAAGGGGGGAGAAATGTAAGGGCCTCAGTTTTTGACACATATTTGAAGTGTTCATCACCATACACACACACCTCATTTGAGGAAAGTTGATGAACACAAATGAAGAGCAAGTAACCACCATCAACATGCTCATTAGAGAACAAACTGACATATTGCAAAAGTGGTATTTCCCACATGTGATAAAGGTGGGCTGGACATATGAAAACTCCTACACATTGCTAAGGATGTCCATGCCAAGTTTCACCCAAATTCAAAACCTTTTTGTGGTCATTTTGGGTATAGCTAGAAAGAGGGCAGTTTGAAACCATATTCAAATTCAAACTGTTTTACCCCATGAATTCAAAAGTGGGAGGCATATTCTTATTCAGCACAATTTTGTGTGCTCACACACCAATTTTCACTCCATTTGGAGTTGATCTTGACATGAGCTAAGTGGGGCAAATTCAAACTTTATTTGAATTTCAAACTGAACATGTGCTGAAATTCATTCAAACCAAACCCAATATGAATTTTAACCAATTCAAATGGCTCATGGGTGAATAATTTGAATCACCATGGGTATTTTGGGGCTCACTGTTTACAACAGTGATTAGGAGTAAATTTCAGAGGTTAAAATTGGAAGTGGGACCCACATGTCAATCACTGGTTCAAAACAAACCGACTGAAACTCAGCTCACTCGGTTCCCGGGTGCAGTGCGCGCGCGCCACCGGGGGGAAGCCGGCGCCAGCTCCTGCTGCGTGCCCCAATCCGGAGACCAGTCGCCGGGCTCCTTATCCCCTCCCCGGCGTGCTCCCATCACTTATTCCCCGAGCTACCGACGCACTCGGCCTGTTCTTCCATCCGAGTTCCACTGCAACCTGCCGCCGCTCGAGCTCGCGCTTTATCAAGTCCGATCACTCACGAGCACAGCCTCCTCCACAGAAAAACGGCAACGGGAGATCGTGAGCAACCTCCTAGACCCCGTGTTGGCCAGTGAGCAAGCGTCCTCGAGCTATACCGAACCGTTTCTCCGGCGAACCAAGCATCGCCGCCGATCGGGCTCTCGTGGACAGCACAACACAGCCGTTGTCACGTCCCCTTCTCTACACAAGAAAGGTGCGTGATTGTATGCATATGGAGTAGTCGAAAGCCGTTTGGCAATTGATCAACCCTCGGCCGAGAATTTCCAAATTTACTCTTGATCAGTTCATAAGGACCGAGCTCACCTTCGGGTGAAATTCGTGCTCTATATGCGAGGGTTGGGCAAGCCCATTACCTAGTAGCTTCTACGCACGTTAGCACCCATGCTCGAACTGGAATCAGAGAAAACCATAAAAAATCGGCCATGATATGTCCGTTTTCCTCGCCGCCGTGGCTAAGCACCTCGGCTCACCGTCGAGAGCATAGTTGCCGGCATTTCTAGCTTCCACCCAGCCATGGTTCGTGTTCCCCATACTCTACTGATGCTCTCCGCCCGATTCCCGATCGATTTGGTGCACGGGAGAGCGGAACCGACCTCACCGGAACCCTAGCAGGTGCTGTCACCGGTGCGCACGGGTTTCTGGTCATCGCCGGCGGCCGGCGATCCCACCATCGAGTCCAGGGGGTCAGTAAAGGGGCAGGCGGTGAGTTTCGGGCCGGGGGCAGGCCGGGAACTCAAGTCCGGCGAAGGTCGCCGGAGACCGCTGCCGCCGAGCAGTTGGCGCGAGGAGGGGGACGACGCACTGTGTGCGGGGCCCACGAGCAGGAGTTTAAACTTTTCCCCGAATTTCAGTTTTAGTTCAAACTTCAAATCCTCATAACTTTAGCTAGAAAGATCCAAATCGAGTGAACCAAATTTTGTTGGATTCAGATCTCTGAGCACTTTCCAGCAAATCAAGTTTCACTTCATGAAAACCCTTATTTCTCCAGAATTAATTCCTCAAATTTTAAACTGTTTGGAATTTTAACTGGAGAATTCTTTGGAGGAAGATCCTGAAATTTTGCTGGGATGTTCACCAAACTATCCCTGAACTATCATCAAAATTTCAGATCCATTCGAGCTCATTTGATCCACCTAATGGTGTGATTAGTGAAACTGTTCCAGAGAAAATAGAAAATGTTCAGAAACATTTTCAGAATTTTCTCTGAAATTGTTTAGCTCATATCTTTAGCTAGAAACCTTCAAATTAAGTGAGACCAACTCCATTAGAACCCTCTGAAAATCTAGTTTTAAGAAAGTCATAGTTTGTTCCATGAAAATCCTTAGAACACCCTAAAAGCCTTCAATTAAGATCAAGTACATAATTAATTGTGGAGGGCTCAAATGAGCTTTGCTGCAACTAAAACTTGACCAAGTCTCTGTTTAGGTTGTAACCAAGCCACAGTAAAAGTTTCATAGTCATTGAGTCTGTCTAGTGGAACTTATAAGCTTCACAAGTTCAAACTTAATATAAATGCATTCAAATTAATACATGTATGTATGTCTTATATCATGTAGTCGCTAAGGTCGAGGAGGAACCCGAAGTCTTAGACTTCGTTACTCCGGAGGAGCAGCTAGCCTACGACCAAGAGCAGCAAGGCAAGCCCCGGTTTGCATTAACCGTTTTTACAAATTTTTGTTGTTTTGAGCACTTACTTGAGTATTATGATTCTTTGCATTAGAGTCTTGTGTGGAAACGCAACTGCATAGACAAGAAAACCATGGATTGGGTTTAGGATTTACAAACCCCGTTAGCTACTGCAATGCTAATATAGAGTAGGGTTCGGTACAAGTCGAGTAGTTGGAACTACTCGCGAGAATAGGCTAGAGGCACATCGCTCGAGTAGAGATAGCACATGATACACATGGCAAGAAAGATGAGACCGAGCGGAGAGTAAGGGCAGCAGGACTTTGGGGCCTGTGTGCTGTAGCTCCGCTTGTGTCGATTGAGGACCGAGCCATGTGCGGGCCTGTTGAACGAGCTAGAACAGTACCGAAGACCTACCGGCTATATGGGAACCGGGAAACCGATGTAACTCGGGTAGCTAGGTGTTGAAGCATAGCTGGTCGTTCAGAGGGTAGGTTGAGAGCTCGAGGTGTAAATCGGCTGGCGGTACTAAGATGCGCGTGCAGAGACCTCTTGCTCGGGACGATTGGACCGGTTCAACATTTGGCTAACGGGTGAAAGGTAGTTGCGTATGGCGTCCGTGATGGTTGTTGTAGGCAATATCGAGTACGGGCGTACGTGACGGGTTGTTCGGGTAACCCTGCAGGTGTAAATCGATTATAATCGCCATCCCTCACGGTCAGTTAGTACCACTTGTTCACTGTACCGTGACGTAGAAAGAACAGGCTAGTTGCATGTTAAAATGTTGCTGATTGAAAGATGGACTTGATTGCTAATGATTTGCTGTAGTCTAGAGCTAACTAAAGTTCTTTTCAACTTTGGGCAAAGTACATGAGAGAAATGCGTTTCTTGTCTGATTGCGGCTCCCTCATGTGCCTTAGCATAAGGTTCTCCACAACCTGCTGCTAAAACTTGAAAGTAAGGTTCCAATAATTAGGCGAGTCCTTTGCAAATGGTTTTACCTCATGTACCCATCACCCCTCATGTAGAAGTTCCATGTTTAGGAGAGACGGGTCAGACTTGCTGAGCCTTCGTGCTCACTGCTTGTGTTTGAAGCTTTTGCAGGGTTCTATGAGGAAGGTACTCCTGAAGAGGAGACGGAACCCCAGGAGGGGAACCCAGTCGAGTGGGAGTCGTGCACGCCGCAGAGTTAGTGTACGTGTGTGCTAGCAAGGACACGTTCAAGGGCTGAACGTGCACTTGATGCGTAGTCTACGCTCGTGAGTGTAGACTGGACTTATTTTGATGTAAACATGTTCATAAACTTGTTTATGTAATTAAATTTCGCTTCCGCTTTGTACCTTTGACGTGTGTTATACGGTGCTGTGCAACGCAGCACCCCTCAGCGTGATCCTGGCTCGACAAGACCGTGGGGTCGTGTCACCCCGTCACGCCAAATTGGTGAACTCCCTTCACTAGAGACACATGGAGATAAATGTGTTCTCCGATGTTGAAATGCAGCGGTCGACGTCTCTTATCTGCGTAGCTTTTCTGTTGGGATTGGGCTGCCTTCAAGTTTGCCTTAATAACCCGAACTCGTTCTTCGGCTTCATTAATGAGAGCAATCTCGAATGTGACCCTTTCAACGGATTCGGACCAATTCAGCGGGGCGCGACATTTTCGGTCATAGAGAGCCTCATATGGTGCCATCTTGGTACTCGCTTGAGATCCGCTATTATAGGATAATTCCACCAACGGGAAATGATCATCCCAATTTTTACCGTGGTGGATGGCACACTCCCTCAACATGTCTTCCAAAACTTGATTCACCTTCTCAGTTTGTTCATCCGCCTGTGGGTGATATGTGGAGCTTCTAGTCTGCTTTGTACACAATGAAGCGTGCAGCTGCTACCAGAAACGGGCAACGAACAGCGCACCACGATCTGAAATTATGATCTTGGGCACTCCGTGTAAGCACAAGATCCTTGCAATATACGACTCTGCATACTTGTTGGCATGACAATTGGAATGAACAGGAATAAAGTGAGCTGACTTTGTTAATCGATCAACGATTACCCAAATGGAATCATGCTTATGAAAGGTCTTAGGAAATCCGACAATGAAGTCCATGCTCACATCTTCCCACTTCCATGCTGGATTTTTCAGGGGCTGCAGCAGCCCTGATTTCCTCATATGATCTGCCTTCACTCACCTACACGTATCACACTTGGATACGTACTTTGCAATTTCCCGCTTCATCCATGTCCACCAAAAATTACTTTTCAAATCTTGGTACAATTTGTTGCTATCCAGATGAATAGAAAATTTGGACAAATGAGCTTCATGCAAAATCTTATACTGTAGTCCCATATCCCGGGGTACTACTATAAGGTCTTTGTCACACCCGGTTTCTCCGAAGAACAACCGAGTGAATATCACATGTATGCCAGGATCATTTCTCATACATGTGATGACAAATAGTGAAGCATCATTTATTACAAGCCAGGTGTCGAATATAAATAAGTCTTACATAGCATATGTCTTGATGGACGATAATAAGTTCATAATAATGTAAATAAAATAGCAGCGGAATATTATTCTCGTGGGCTCCGTTACAGGCGTTGCCCGGGGGACTCCATGAACCTAGAATCCTTCTTCGGGTCTGAAGTCTTGGTCATTGAACACCACATCATCCCCTTGACCTGAGCAGCAATTTAAACCAACAAATATGCAAGGTTGAGTACCGTTGGTACTCAGCAAGTGTGGGAAAGTTAATGTCATGCATGTCTAGAACAAGGACAGGTTGAACTCATGGTTAAAGCACTACGCAATTAATACCTATCACCTTAGCTTATTAAGCACCTACATTACTACACAGGTGAAATGGTCCCAATCTCCCATCCCATCATCATAATGAAATAACCATAACATCATTTCCAATGTTAAGCTCCCCGCTTAACATCCACAAACTCCAAGGTCATCATACTCTAATCATGAATAAGTCCAAGCCGCTCTTGACCGTGAGCACGACTGTCATGACAGTTTTGACTCTGCAGAGTTTGCACCACTGTACCCACATGTAGTGATTTCATCCCCCGTTGCCGGGTGGACTAAAAGAACCTCCATTATGCCATGGCCACAAACCACATTCACACTTCCCAGGTGTGTAGCCAGGAGATCACTACGAAGCCTTTACAAAGGGATTCCCGACGAGCATGGGCCCACTGAGGTTTCACCCCTAACAGCATACAAGAGGCTCCAACCCCACTACAGTGGCCCCCTCTTGAGCCTTGCGGTTCATACGGTAGTCCAGCTGACACCTATTCCCCGCACCATCCAACACACCCATACTACGCCGGGGATACACCTAATTAATTGGCCAAGCTGCCCCATCTCAGCATGTGGTTGGCATGGTAAAGCTAGGTTACATGCTCCATGAACTGGTCCTTAGGATCCAGGCAAGTACTAAACACAAACCCGGGTCTCGTGCACCCAGCACCAACCAAATCATCCAACTTGCCTTGATCCCTACCTCTACATAACTCATAACATCTCATTCCAGAGTAGGGTAAATAAATTGATGATCTCATATCCCAATTATCCCATTCTAAGCATGTGAATACAAAAGTAGAAATCATATACACATGTTTAAAAGTGCATGTAAGCCAAAAATCAACACACATAGAGTAACCACAACACATAGAATTGTGAATGGCTTTCATAAATGTGAATTTGTGGTTTGTATGAAGTGGAAGTGTGAACTGTATCTTATGACTTGTTGTTTTCTTTTGCTATGTGTGATGGTATGAGTAGAACCTGCTCCAGAGCAAGTTCTTCCTTTCCAAGATCAGGACTACCCATTCCAAGAGCAGCAGGAAGGAGGCAAGTGTCCTTGACCACTTTGTTCCTATACTAGGATGTGTAGAAAGAATTATTTGCATTGTCAATTGAAAATATGAAACCCATGCTAGGATGTTTCCCTAGAATTGCATTACCTTGTTTCCTTGTAGCTTGGGATGGAATTCATTTTATCATGTCATTTATTATTATGCATATGCTTAGCCATGCTTAGAATGGGATATTTGGGATATGAGATCATTAGTTTATTTTACCATACTCTTGAATGAGATATTGTGAGTTATGTAGAGGTAGGGATCAAGGCAAGTTGGATGTTTTGGTTGGTGCTGGGTGCACGAGACTTGGGTTTGTGTTTAGTACTTGCCTGGATCCTAAGGACCGGTTCATGGAGCATGTAACCTGGCTTTACCGTGCCAACCACATGCTGAGATGGGGCAGCTTGGCAATTAATTAGGTGTATTCCCGGCGTAGTATGGGTGTGTTGGATGGTGCGGGGAGTAGGTGTCAGTTGGACTACCATATGAACCGCAAGGCTCAAGAGCGGGCCACTGCAGCGGGGTTGGAGCCTCTTATATGCTGTTAGGGGTGAAACCTCAGTGGGCCCACGCTCGTCGGGAATCCCTTTGTAAAGGCTTCGTAGTGATCTTCTGGCTACACACCCGGGAAGTGTGAATGTGGTTCGTAGCCACTGGCATAATGGAGGTTTTTTTAGTCCACCTGGCAACGGGGGATGAAATCACTACATGTGGGTACAGTGGTGCAAACTCTGCAGAGTCAAAACTGTCATGACAGCCGTGCTCACGGTCAAGAGCGGCTTGGACTTATTCATGATTAGAGGATGATGAATTTGGAAGTTGTGGATGTTAAGCGGGGAGCTTAACATTGGAAAAGATGTTATGGTTATTTGATTATGATGATGGGATGGGAGATTGGGACCATTTCACCTGTGTAGTAATGTAGGTGCTTAATAAGCTAAGGTAGTAGGCAATAATTGCGTAGTGCTTTAACCATGAGTTCAACCTCCCCTTGCTCTAGCCATGCATGACAAGATTTTCCCACACTTGCTGAGTGCCATCGGTACTCAACCTTGCATATTTGTTGGTTTATATTGCTGCTCAGGTCAAGATAATGAAGTGGCATTTAATGATCAAGACTTTGGACCCGAAGAAGGTTTCTAGGTTCATGGAGTCCCCCGGGCAACGCCTGTGACGGAGCCCACAAGAATAATATTCCGCTGCTATTATATTTGCTTGTTATAAACTTGATATCGTCCATCGAGACATATGCTATGTAAGACTTATTTATATTCGACACCTGGCTTGTAATAAATGATGCTTCACTATTTGTCATCACATGTATGAGAAAATGATCCTGGCATACATGTGATATTCACTCGGTTGTTCTTCGGAGAAACCAGGTGTGACAGAAGTGGTATCAGAGCCAAGGTTGCCCGTAGGAACGTGGACCTAGGTAGCAATGGACGTATTTAAGGGCCCTATTTTCTTAAAAACTATTTTACAAGGTGTGTGTTGAAAAGTGTTATTTAATGGAGTCACTCTCTTCATCTTACCCCAACTTTCATTTAAAATAGGATTTTTGTTTAAAAGTTTATCTAACCTAAGTTTAAATGCTTTTTGTTTTAGATGGTTCGCATGATTCGCACCGCTCGCAAGTCCACAGGAGGGAGAGTTCCCGTAGTTGCCCTTGCCCAAAGAGAGGAGAGCCGTCCGGTGACGTACCTTTCCTACGGATTGGCAGTAGGAGGCTTGTTGCGCCGTCTTCGACGTATGCTCCAGGCCGCCGGCAATACGGGCAAGCTAATCATACACTATAGCTCCACCAGGACCATCTGGGAGAAGCGGGAAGAATGGAGTTCAGAGATGAGGATTATCCATGAAAATCAGCTGCTTAAGATCCACCGCTCTCCAGCTTGTCGAGCAACACAGGTCGATGTGGAGAAGGATGTCACCTGGGAGGCCATCACCTGCCAGAGTCACATCTATCGTCGACACCTGGACAGGACCGAGTACATGTATGTCCTCCAGCGCGAGAGCGGTACAACGGAGTACAAGTACCTGCCAGTGCAGCAGGGGACTTCCCATGAGCACATAGACCTGTGCTTGGAGGATGCTGCTATGCTTAGCACTCGACTGCAGGAGTGTCAGCAGGAGCTTCAGGATGTTCGTGACACCCTGAAGGAAACCGAGGCATTGCTTCGAGCCTACTTAAGGGCGAGAGAGAGAGGAGATGGGAATGAACTGTGAGTCTCCGTGAATGACACATGGACTCCTGACTCCCCAGATCGCCAGGCGATCAGACGTCGTCGCACTTCTCCACCAGCAGCTTCCCCACCCAAAGCGGAGTCAGAAGGCAGCCGCAATAATGAGGAAGATCCCCAGGAGCCAGCTCAGTGATACGAGTAGTGTAGAGTCCTTCCCTTAGTTTAGCAAGATGACGAGTAGTCGAGTCGTTATCTTAGTTAATGGTGTGTTAATGCTTGGTGTGTGACGTGAGTTGTGGAATCCATGAGCAATTGTCCACAGCCTCGTCTTGAGATTGTTTTGCTTTGGTGTGTGAACCCACATGAAATAATAGTGCATTTATTTTTGTGAAACATGAACCCCCAGAAAGTCTAACAAAGCCTCAACACTTCAAAGTAAAAACAAGTGAAAGTAGTAAGATGATACGTAATGCTTTAAATTAACATTGGTTGATCATGCCAGATGGCCGGAAGAGGAAAGGGTCGTGCTGCCAACCCCGCCAACAACAACGATGAGGCCTGCAACCCTCATCTTTCTGGGAGCCAAGACAGGGGTGGACGCCGTGAGGGAGTTGATCCCATCCACCAAATGCTTGAAAATCAAAATCAGCTCATCAGAACCTGACTCAAGTGGTGGCCAACTTGCATCAAGTTCCACCTCCACAAGCTGCATCCCGCCAACCAAGGTTGAGTGAGTTTCTGGGAACTCAACCTCCAAAGTTTGCAAGTGCTGCTGAACCTCTGGAGGCAGATGACTGGCTAAAGACCATTGAGAGCAAGATGAGGATCATACAGTGCCAAGGGTATGAGAGGGTGCTGTTTGCCTCTCATCAATTGCATGGACCTGCTGCTGATTGGTGGACCGCCTACGTGGCCGCCCATCATGACCCTGAGAACATCACTTGGGAAGAGTTCAAGCGTAGCTTCCGCAACCATTACATACCATGGGGTGAACTCAAAAACAAGAGGAAGGAGTTCTTGGGGCTGCAGCAAGGAAACATGACTGTGAGGGAATACCTCACTAAATTTACTCAACTCTCCCGTTATGCCCCACGGGACATAGAGACTGATGAGCAGAAACAGGATTGTTTCGTGGAAGGACTTACCGCAGAAATGCAGTGTGCAATGTCCTCCAACGAGTATGAGAGCTTCCAAAAGATGGTGGACAGAGCGTTTGTGGTAGAAAGGAAGCTGAAGGCCTTGGAAAATGAGAACAAGAGGAAGGCCGGGTGGTCACATCAAGCCTCAGGGAGCAACACCCGCCCACGTCTGATGCAGCAGCCCGCAGGGAAGACGAATTGTGCTGCGGTACCCTACTCAGCACCAAGAGGGTACAACCCGAACTACAGGCCTCCGGCAACACCAATACAGCCACAACGTCAGTTCGTACAGCAGCCTCGCCCTACATATCAACCTCGACCAGCCGTACAAGGACCCCCAAACCAACCCCAAGACAACAAAGGCCAGTCACCTAAGGTTGGGGTGCAATGTTTCAACTGTGATGAAGTGGGGCACTACGCCCATAAGTGCCCAAAGAAGAAGCCCGCGCAGCCACAACAGCAGAATGTAATGAGAGGACGGGTGAACCACGTCACCATGGAGGAAGCGCAAGAGGCACCCGACGTGGTAGTTGGTAAGTTTCCTGCCAATTTACACATTGCAACCCTGTTGTTTGATTCTGGTGCTACCCACTCGTTCATTGCCCAAGGGTTTGTTAAGAAGCATGATCTAGCAACAACACAAATGAACCATATGCTAGCAGTAAACTCTCCAGGTGGAGAAATAAGGACAAGACAAGTGTGTCCCAAGGTGAACCTAGACATTAATGGGGTAGTATTTACTGCTAACCTCATAGTGATAGATTCACAGGGGATAGATATTATTTTGGGTATGGATTGGTTGACCAAACATAAGGGAATCATCCATTGTTCGACCATAACGGTGGAACTAACTCACCCTAGTGGCACAAGAGTAAAGTTCATAACAATACAAGAGCCTAGGAGGGACATTAAATTAAATCAAGTGGAGGTGAAAGTGGAGGAGATCAGGACCATCAGGGAATATCCAAATGTTTTTCCGGAGGAGTTGCCAGGTATGCCTCCTGATCGTGAAGTGGAATTCGCAATTGAGCTAGTGCCTGGAACAGCCCCGATATACAAGAGACCTTATCGGATGGACTCCAAGCAGCTGGAAGAACTCAAGGATCATTTGAGGGAATTGACGGAGAAGGGTTATATTCGTCCTAGTTCCTCACCTTGGGGAGCTCCAGTCATATTTGTGCCCAAGAAGGACGGAACCTAAAGGTTGTGCGTAGACTACCGTGCCTTGAATGAAGTGACCATCAAGAACAAGTACCCATTACCCCGCATTGAAGACTTGTTTGATCAGTTGAGGGGAGCTTGTGTGTTCTCGAAAATTGATCTCAGGTTGGGATACCACCAACTTAAGATAAGGCAAGCTGATATTCCAAAGACAACTTTCGTATCTCGGTACGGACTATATGAATACACCGTCATGCCTTTCGGGCTAACTAATGCCCCGGCATACTTCATGTATCTCATGAACAAGGTGTTCATGGAATATCTGGACAAATTCGTGGTGGTTTTCATAGATGACATTCTCGTCTTCTCCAAGGATGAAGAGGAACATGAGAAACATCTAAGGTTGGTGTTGTAGAGGCTGAGAGAACACCAACTATATGCCAAGTTGAGCAAGTGTGAGTTTTGGCTGAAGAGAGTTCCCTTCTTAGGACATATCATCTCGGAGGGAGGAATCTCCGTGGATCCCGCCAAAATTGAGGATATACAGAAGTGGAAGACCCCTGAAAATGTCGGGGAAGTTCGAAGCTTCTTGGGATTGGCAGGATACTATCGACGGTTTATTGAGGGTTTCTCTAAGATCTCGAGAGCCCTCACCAAACTGTTGGAGAAGGGAGTCACATTCACATGGACGCCGTAGTGCGAGATGAGTTTTCAGGTGTTAAAGAAAAGATTGACAACAGCCCCAGTGCTAGTTATGCCAGATATGCAGAAGAACTTTACGGTGTACTGCGATGCCTCTAGAAACGGGCTGGGATGTGTTCTCATGCAAGAAGGGCATGTCGTGGCTTATGCATCTCGGCAGGAAGCACGAGAAGAACTATCCTACACATGACCTAGAACTAGCCGCAGTGGTACACGCGTTGAATATTTGGCGGCACTACTTGATGGGGAAGAGGACAGAGATATATACGGATCATAAGAGTTTAAAGTACATTTTCACAAAGCCAGATCTCAACCTCAGACAAAGGAGATGGTTAGAGCTAATCAATGACTTTGATGTGGGCATCAACTATCATCCTGGGAAAGCAAACGTCATGGCAGATGCTTTAAGTCGGAAAGTGCAGGTCAATAAGTTGAGCTTGAAGGACATGCCTGCAGAATTGAAGGACGAGGTTATAAGGCTCAATCTATGCCTTGTGAATAGTGGTGAAGCCATCGCCATGGAAGTGGACTCCACACTAGAGCAAGAAATACGCGAGGGTCAAAAGGATGACGAGAAAATACAAGAAATCAGACAACTCATCAAGGAAAATAAAGCCCCTGGTTTCAGAGAGGATGAACAAGGAACAGTGTGGCACGGGAAAAGAATCTGTGTGCCAGAAGTAAAGAACATTCGTGAATTGATTTTGAAGGAGGATCACGATTCTGACTATTCCATTCATCCTGGGAGTACGAAGATGTACCAGGACCTCAAGAGCAGGTATTGGTGGTATGGCATGAAGCGAGATGTCGCGGAACATGTTGCCCTATGTGACACATGTCAGTTGGTGAAAGCAGAACATCAACGACCCGCGGGATTATTGCAACCACTCAAAGTGCCTGAATGGAAATGGGAAGAAATCGGTATGGATTTCATAGTGGGACTGCCTAGGACCCAATCAGGATATGATTTGATATGGGTCATCATCGACAGGCTAACCAAGGTAGCTCATTTCATCCCCGTGAAAGAAAGCTACAGCGGATCCAAATTGGCAGAATTGTACATGTCAAGGATCGTGTGTTACCATGGGGTGCCAAAGAAGATAGTGTCGGATCGAGGGACACAGTTTACCTCAAGGTTCTGGCAGAATTTGCCTGAAACCATGGGAACCCATCTGAATTTTAGCTCTGCCTATCATCCCCAAACTGACGGGCAGACGGAAAGAACCAATCAGATTCTTGAAGATATGCTGAGGGCGTGTGCACTCAAAAACAACCGGAGTTGGGACAAGAACTTACCATATGCGGAGTTCTCCTATAACAACAGCTATCAGGCTAGTATGAAGATGTCACCGTTCGAAGCTTTGTACGGGAGGAAGTGCAGAACTCCCCTATTTTGGAACCAAACAGGGGAAAGTAAAGTGTTTGGTCCCCAAGTACTACAAGAAGCCAAGGCGAAAGTGAGGGAAATTCACAACAACTTGAGGATAGCATAGACACGACAACAGAGCTATGCCGATGTACGGAGGAGAGAGCTCGTTTTCAATGTGGGAGACTATGTCTATCTCAAGGTGTCCCCTATCCGAGGACTTCGTCGGTTCAAGGTGAAAGGGAAGTTGTCACCTCGATACATCGGACCCTTTCAAGTTCTGGAGAGGAAAGGCGAAGTGGTGTATCAACTAGAATCACCGGCTCGTCTATCAGATGTGCACGATGTATTCCATGTGTCACAGCTCAAGAAATGTCTGAGAACGCCTGAAGAGGTGTTACCCATGAATGAGGTTGACGTAGCTGAGGATCTGTCTTATGCCGAGCAACCATACAAGATTTTGGAGACAATGGAACGCCTCACAAGAAATAAAAGAATCCGGATGTGCAAGGTGCAGTGGAAGCATCACTCGGAAGAGGGAGCCACCTGGGAGCGAGAAGATGAGCTTAAGGCACAATTTCCGGAATTGTTTTCTTAGAACCCCAATCTCGAGGACGAGATTTCTTTTAAGTGGGGTAGAGCTGTAACACCCCAAAATCCTGTTAAGAGGGGAATTTAAAAAATTTTGGACGTATTGCATGTGTTGCAAAAATTCAAATTCAAACTGGAATTCAAATTAAACTCAAAACAGAAATGAAAAAGAAAAAAAATAAACCTTCCCGGCCAGTGGGCCGAAACCCACCAGCCGGCTCACCCAACCCCCGCGCCAGCCCGCAGCCACGCGCCCGCGCCCCCCCTCGCAGACAGGCGGGACCCACCTGTCATCCCCGAGCTCCCGCTCGTCCGAACCCGGGACTGTTTCCCCCCGCGCGCGCAATCTTAACCGACCGGATTTCCGCCCGAATTCTGGTTCCGTAGGACTCCAACTCGATCTAAACTAACACGCCGCCCTCCCCCGTCTATAAAAACCCCGGCATCGTCCCGTTTTTCCCCATGATCCGCCGTTTTTCTCTCCGGTGAGAATTCGAGCTTCTCCGGCGAATTCTGCTCGATCTTCGCTCGGGAATTCTGATCTAACTCGCTGGTCTTGATCCACCGCCTCCGGGGAACCTCGCAGGTGCAGAAAACTCGGTGGTTTGCGGTTCAAACACAGCGCCGACGAGCCTCGTCGTGAATTCACCTCGGACCCCGTCGCCGATCGCTTTCCAGGACCTCCGAGCTCAAGAAAACCCCCGAGGTGAGATCCCCGACCTCCCCTCTACCGATCTATGCCATAAAATCACAGTTCTAGGAAGAATTGACGAAGATCCGAAACTCTCCGGCGAGATCGCCGCCTCCCGCCGCCCGCGCTCGATCAGAGCGACGTGGCCGCTTGTGCGCCGTCTATTTTAAATCGCACGGTAGAATTTAAATCCCCGCGTACCGGTACGACGTTATAATCTCAGCCGTTTGTTTTAAATCGGATGGTCCACGTCAGCCCCGCGTTATAAAGGCCGGGATTCTTACGTGCTACCCCTTGGGGTTCTCGGAAAATACGAGCTAGCCCCGGAAACTTCTGATCTAGCCCCTGGAACTTCAGAAATTCATGTAAATTCAATTAAAAATCAGTTTTAGCCCCTGGACTTAATAAAAATTAGCAAAATCCCTCTGTTATGTGTAGTTAGACCCCTGGAAATTCCTAAAATAATATAATAGACCCAGTAGTGGGGTGAATTTACCCTTTTAACCTTATGTGATATTAAATTTAGGAATTTGACTATGTGTTTAGTATTTAAAATTTAAAAGATGGGACAAACACATTGCAAATTCAAATTAAAAACTTTCCTAGTACTTGGAAAACTTTGAAGTGAGATAAAAATAGATTTTTGGCTCAAATGAATCTGTCTAATTGATTATTCACAGTTATTAGTTATAGGGACATATTTTTAAGTAGAGAATAATTCTGAAAATTAGTAAAATAAATGTAAATAGTTCACATCAGAGGAGAAGTTCAAAAATATATTATTATATATTTTAGACCCAAAACCTATTCTGTTTAGATGAGGTGTCTTACTATTTTTATAATAAAGTTCACATTTAGGCATAGGAAATAAATCTGAAAATATAGCAAACTAGGTATGAATAACTAGAAAATGATAAATGAAGTTTCCAAAATCCAAAAAATTCAGTTTAGGGTTGGTAGAAGGTCTGAAGACACATATGGAGTAGGAAAATACCTCTCATGCATACTTGGTAGCTAAAAGGTGTAGTAATTGAATAAAAGGAATTTATTTAAATTGGAAACTCATATATAGTATGCAAACATAAATGTGAATACAAAAGTAGAAATCATATACACATGTTTAAAAGTGCATGTAAGCCAAAAATCAACACACATAGAGTAACCACAACACATAGAATTGTGAATGGCTTTCATAAATGTGAATGTGTGGTTTGTATGAAGTGGAAGTGTGAACTGTGTCTTATGACTTGTTGTTTTCTTTTGCTATGTGTGATGGTATGAGTAGAACCTGCTCCAGAGCAAGTTCTTCCTTTCCAAGATCAGGACTACCCATTCCAAGAGCAGCAGGAAGGAGGCAAGTGTCCTTGACCACTTTGTTCCTATACTAGGATGTGTAGATAGAATTATTTGCATTGTCAATTGAAAATATGAAACCCATGCTAGGATGTTTCCCTAGAATTGCATTACCTTGTTTCCTTGTAGCTTGGGTTGGGATTCATTTTATCATGTCATTTATTATTATGCATATGCTTAGCCATGCTTAGAATGGGATATTTGGGATATGAGATCATCAGTTTATTTTACCATACTCTTGAATGAGATATTGTGAGTTATGTAGAGGTAGGGATCAAGGCAAGTTGGATGTTTTGGTTGGTGCTGGGTGCACGAGACTCGGGTTTGTGTTTAGTACTTGCCTGGATCCTAAGGACCGGTTCATGGAGCATGTAACCTGGCTTTACCGTGCCAACCACATGCTGAGATGGGGCAGCTTGGCCAATTAATTAGGTGTATCCCCGGCGTAGTATGGGTGTGTTGGATGGTGCGCGGAGTAGGTGTCAGTTGGACTACCATATGAACCGCAAGGCTCAAGAGGGGGCCACTGCAGCGGGGTTGGAGCCTCTTGTATGCTGTTAGGGGTGAAACCTCAGTGGGCCCACGCTCGTCGGGAATCCCTTTGTAAAGGCTTCATAGTGATCTCCTGGCTACACACCTGGGAAGTGTCAATGTGGTTCGTAGCCACTGGCATAATGGAGGTTCTTTTAGTCCACCCGGCAACGGGGGATGAAATCACTACATGTGGGTACAGTGGTGCAAACTCTGCAGAGTCAAAACTGTCATGACAGCCGTGCTCACGGTCAAGAGCGGCTTGGACTTATTCATGATTAGAGGATGATGAATTTGGAAGTTGTGGATGTTAAGCGGGGATCTTAACATTGGAAAAGATGTTATGGTTATTTGATTATGATGATGGGATGGGAGATTGGGACCATTTCACCTGTGTAGTAATGTAGGTGCTTAATAAGCTAAGGTAGTAGGCAATAATTGCGTAGTGCTTTAACCATGAGTTCAACCTCTCCTTGCTCTAGCCATGCATGACAAGATTTTCCCACACTTGCTGAGTGCTATCGGTACTCAACCTTGCATATTTGTTGGTTTATATTGCTGCTCAGGTCAAGATAATGAAGTGGTGTTTAATGATCCAGACTTTGGGCCTGAAGAAGGTTTCAAGGTTCATGGAGTCCCCCGGGCAACGCCTGTGACGGAGCCCACAAGAATAATATTCCGCTGCTATTATATTTGCTTGTTATGAACTTAATATCGTCCATCGAGACATATGCTATGTAAGACTTATTTATATTCGACACCTGGCTTGTAATAAATGATGCTTCACTATTTGTCATCACATGTATGAGAAAATGATCCTGGCATACATGTGATATTCACTTGGTTGTTCTTCGGAGAAACCGGGTGTGACAAATAAATTCTATCTACACATCCTAGCATAGGAACAAAGTGGTCAAGGACACTTGGCTTCTTCTTGCTGCTCTGAGAATGGAAAGTCTTGGTCTTGGAAGGGAAGAACTTGCTCTGGGGCAGGTTCTATTCATGTCAACACACATAGCAAAAGAAAACAACAATCCATAAGAGATTGTTCACACTTTCACTCCACACATACATACGTATGATAATCATTGACATTTCTATGTGTTGTGTTTACTCTACATGTGTTGATTTTTTTGGTCTACATGCACTTTTAAACATATGTATATGATTTCTAACTTTTGTATTCAGATTTTCTGTTTGCACACTACATATGAATTTTTAATTTAAACAACCTCTTTAATACACTCTTTAGCTACCAAGTTTGCATTGAAGGTAACTTCCTACTTCAAATGGGTTTTCAGATCTTCTACCAATCCTAAACTGAAGTCTTTTGATTTGGAGACTTCATTTATCATTTTCTAGTCATGCACACCTAATCCTATATTTTAAGATTTATTTTCTATACCTAATTGTGAACTTTATTATGAAAATAGTAAGACACATCACCTAAACAGAATATGTTCTGATATAAAATATTAAATAATATATTTTTGAACTTCTCCTCTGACGTAAACTAATTTAAATCTATTTTACCCATTTTCAAAATTACGTATTAACCTAAAAATGTGTTCCTAGAACTAATAAACATGAACACACCCAACAGATTTCATTTCAGCCTAAAATTTATTTTTAGTTCATTCTAAAGTCTTCCAAGTGTTAATAGAGTTTAAACTTGAGTTTACAATGTGTTTGCATTTCCTTTTAAATTTAAATCCTAGTCACACATTCAAATTTCTAAATTAAATATCATATAGGGTTAAAAAGTTAAGTTCACCCTACTACAGGGTCTAATTTATTATATTAAGAATTTCCAGGGGCCTAATTATGCATAACAGAGGGGTTTTGCAAATTTTTATTAAGTCCAGGGGCTAAAACTGATTTTTAGTTGAATTTACATGAATTTCTGAAGTTCCAGGGGCTAGATCAGAAGTTTCCGGGGCTAGCTCGTATTTTCTGAGATCCCCAGGGGGTAGCGCGTAAGAATCCCGGCCTTTATAACGCGGGGCTGACGTGGACCGTCCGATTTAAAATAGACGGCTGAGATTATAACGTCGAACCGGTACGCGCGGGTTTTAATTCCACCGTGCGATTTAAAATAGACGGCGCACAAGCGGCCACGTCGCTCTGACCGAGCGCGGGCGGTGCTGCCCGGCGGCGCACGGCGGCGGGAGGCGGCGATCTCGCCGGAAAACTTCGGATCTTCGTCTATTCTTCCTAAAACTGGGATTTCATGGCATAGATCGGTAGAGGAGAGGTCGGGGATCTCACCTCGGGGTTTTTCTTGAGCTCGGAGGTCCTGGAAGGCGGTCGGCGATGATGTTCGAGGTGAATTCACGGCAATGCTCGTCGGCGCTGTGTCTGAAGCGCAAACCACCGAGTTTTCTGCACCTGTGTGATTCCCCAGAGGCGGTGGAACACGATCGGCGCGTTAGATCAGAGAACCCGAGCAAAGATCGAGAGAAAACGGTGATCGGAGCTTCGGTTCTCACCGGGAGGAAAAACAGCCGATCACGGGTGAAAATCAGGACGATGCCGGTGTTTATATAGCCGGGGGAGGGCGGCGTTCGGTTGGGATCGAGCTGGAGTCATCCAGAACCGAAATTCGGCTGGGATACACGGGTATCCGGGGTGGTTTCAATTCGGGGGAGAGAGGAGTCCCAGTCGGCCGAGCGGGCGCGCGAGGAGGAAGAAGATGGCGGGTCCCACACGTTAGTGAGAAGAGAACGGGGCGCGCGGCTGCGGGCTGGCGCGGGGGCAAGGTGGGCCGACTGGTGGGTTTCGGCCCACTGGCCGGGGGGGTTTGTTTTTTTCTTTTTCTTTTTCTTTTTCTTTTCTGTTTTGAGTTGAATTTGAATTCCAATTTGAATTTGAATTTCTGCACCACATGCAATACGTCCAAAAATTTTTAAATTCCCCTCTTAACAGGTTTTGGGGTGTTACAGCTCTACCCCCTTAAAAGAAATCTCGTCCTCGAGATTGGTGGTTCTAGGAAAACAATTCCGGAAATTGTGCCTTAAGTTCGTCTTCTCGCTCCCATGTGGCTTCCTCTTCCGAATGATGCTTCCACTGCACCTTGCACATCGGGATTCTTTTATTTCTTGTGAGGCGTTCCATTGTCTCCAAATCTTGGATGGTTGCTCGGCATAAGACAGATCCTCAGCTACGTCGACCTCATTCATGGGTAACATCTCTTCAGGTGTTCTCAGACATTTCTTAAGCTGTGACACATGGAATACGTCATGCACATCCGATAGGCGAGCCGGTAATTCTAGTTGATACGCCACTTCGCCTTTCCTCTCCAGAACTTGAAAGGGTCCGATGTATCGAGGTGATAACTTCCCTTTCACCTTGAACTGACGAAGTCCTCGGATAGGGGACACCTTGAGGTAGACATAGTCCCCCATGTTGAAAATGAGCTCTCTTCTCCGAACATCGGCATAGCTCTTTTGTCGTGTCCGTGCTATCCTCAAGTTGTTGCGAATTTCCCTCACTTTCGCCTTGGCTTCATGTAGTACTTCGGGTCCAAACACTTTACTTTCCCCCGTTTGGTTCCAAAATAGGGGAGTTCTGCACTTCCTCCCATACAAAGCCTCAAATGGTGACATCTTCATACTAGCCTGATAGTTGTTGTTATAGGAGAACTCCGCATACGGTAAGTTCTTATCCCAGCTCCGATTGTTTTTTAGTGCACATGCTCTCAGCATATCCTCAAGGATCTAATTGGTTCTTTCCGTCTGCTCGTAAGTTTGGGGATGATAGGCAGAACTAAAATTTAGATGGGTTCCCATGGTTTCTTGCAGCTTCTACCAGAACCTTGAGGTGAACTGTGTCCCTCGATCTGACACTATCTTCTTTGGCACTCCATGGTAACACACGATCCTTGACATGTACAACTCCGCAATTTGGATCCGCTGTAGCTTTCTTTCACGGGGATGAAATGAGCTACCTTGGTTAGTCTGTCGATGATGACCCATATCAAATCATATCCTGATTGGGTCCTAGGCAATCCCACTATGAAGTCCATACCGATTTCTTCCCATTTCCATTCAGGCACTTTGAGTGGTTGCAATAATCCCGTGGGTTGTTGATGTTCCGCTTTCACCAACTGACATGTGTCACATAGGGCAACATGTTCTGCGACATCTCGCTTCATGCCATACCACCAATACCTGCTCTTGAGGTCCTGGTAAATCTTCGTACTCCCAGGATGAATGGAATAGTCGGAATCGTGAGCCTCCTTCAAAATCAATTCACGGATCTCCTTTACTTCAGGCACACAGATTCTTTTCCCGTGCCACACCGTACCTTGTTCATCCTCTCTGGAACCAGGGGCTTTATTTTCCTTGATGAGTTGTCTGATTTCTTGTATTTTCTCGTCATTCTTTTGACCATCGCGTATGTCTTGCTCTAATGTGGAGTCCACTTCCATGACGATGGCTTCACCACTATTCACCAGGCATAGATTGAGTCTTATAACATCGTCCTTCAATTCTGCAGGCATGTCCTTCAAGCTCAACCTATTGACCTGCACTTTCCGATTTAAAGCATCTGCTACGACGTTCGCTTTCCCAGGATGGTAGTTAATGCCCACATCAAAATCGTTGATTAGCTCTACCCATCTCCTTTGTCTGAGGTTGAGATCTAGCTGTGTGAAAATATACTTTAAGCTCTTATGATCCGTATATATCTCTGTCCTTTTCCCCATCAAGTAATGCCGTGAAATCTTCAACGCGTGTACCACTGCAGCTAGCTCTAGGTCATGTGTAGGATAGTTCTTCTCGTGTTTCCGGAGCTGCCCGGATGCATAAGCCACGACATGCCCTTCTTGCATGAGAACACATCCCAACCCGTTTCCAGAGGCATCACAGTACACCGAAAAGTTCTTCTGCATATCTGGCATAACTAGCACTGGGGCTGTTGTCAATCTTTTCTTTAGCTCCTGAAAACTCGTCTCACACTGCGGCGTCCATGTGAATGTGATTCCCTTCTCCAACAGTTTGGTGAGGGGTCTCGAGATCTTGGAGAATCCCTCAATAAACCGTCGATAGTATCCAGCCAATCCTAAGAAGCTTCGAACTTCCCCGACATTCTCAGGGGTCTTCCACTTCTGTACATCCTCGATCTTGGCGGGATCTACGGACATTCCTCCCTCCGAGATTATATGTCCTAAAAAGGGAACTCTCTTCAGCCAAAACTCACACTTGCTCAACTTGGCATATAGTTGGTGTTCTCTCAGCTTTTGCAACACCAACCTTAGATGTTCCTCATGTTCTTCTTCATCTTTGGAGAAGACGAGAATGTCATCAATGAAAACCACCACAAATTTGTCCAGATATTCCATGAATACCTTGTTCATGAGGTACATGAAGTATGCCGGGGCATTAGTTAGCCCGAAAGGCATGACGGTGTATTCATACAGTCCGTACCGAGATACGAAAGCTGTCTTTGGAATATCAATTTGCCTTATCTTCAGTTGGTGGTATCCCGACCTGAGATCAATTTTCGAGAACACACAAGCTCCCCTCAACTGATCAAACAAGTCTTCAATGCGGGGTAATGGGTACTTGTTCTTGATGGTTACTTCATTCAAGGCACGGTAGTCTACGCATAACCTTTGAGTTCCGTCCTTCTTGGGCACAAATATCACTGGAGCTCCCCATGGTGAGGAACTAGGATGAATATACCCCTTCTCCATCAATTCTCTTAAATGATCCTTGAGTTCTCCCAGCTGCTTGGAGTCCATCCGATAAGGTCTCTTGTATATCGGAGCTGTTCCAAGCACTAGCTCAATCGTGAATTCCACTTCACGATCGGGAGGCATACCTGGCAACTCCTCCGGAAAAACATCTGGATATTCCCTGATGATCCTGATCTCTTCCACCTTCACCTCGACTTGATTTAATTTAATGTCCCTCCTGGGCTCTTGTATTGTTATGAACTTTACGCTTGTGCCACTAGGGTGAGTTAGTTCCACCGTTCTGGTCGAACAATGGATGATTCCCTTATGTTTGGTCAACCAATCCATACCCAGAATAATATCTATCCCTTGTGAATCTATCACTATGAGGTTAGCAGTAAATACTACCCCATTAATGTCTAGGTTCACCTTGGGACACACTTGTCTTGTCCTTATTTCTCCACCTAGAGAGTTTACTGATAGCATATGGTTCATTTGTGTTGTTGCTAGATCATGCTTCTTAACAAACCCTTGGGCAATGAACGAGTGGGTAGCACCAGAATCGAACAACAGGGTTGCAATGTGTAAAATGGCAGGATACTTACCAACTACCACGTCGGGTGCCTCTTGCGCTTCTTCCATGGTCACGTGGTTCACCCGTCCTCGCGTCACATTCTGCTGTTGTGGCTGCACGGGCTTCTTCTTTGGGCACTTATGGGCGTAGTGCCCCACTTCACCACAGTTAAAGCATTGCACCCCACCCTTAGGTGCTTGGCCTTTGTTGTCTTGGGGTTGATTTGGGGGTCCTTGTACTGCTGGTCGGGGTTGATATGTGGGTCGAGACTGCTGTACAAACTGACGTTGTGGTGGTGCTGGCGCTGCCGGAGGCCTGAAGTTCGGGTTCTACCCTCTCGGTGCTGAGTAGGGTACCGCAGCACGGCTCGTCTTCCCTGCGGGTTGCTGCATCAGACGTGGGCGTGTGTTGCTACCCGAGGCTTGGTGTGACCATCCAGCCTTCCTCTTGTTTTCATTTTCCAAGGCCTTCAGCTTCCTTTCCACAACAAATGCTCTGTCCACCATCTTTTGGAAACTTTCATACTCGTTGGAGGACATTGCACACTGCATTCTGCTGTAAGTCCTTCCACGAAGCAATCCTGTTTCTGCTCATCAGTCTCTATGTCCGGTGGTGCATAACGGGATAGTTGGGTGAATTTAGTGAGGTATTCCCTAACCGTCATGTTTCTTTGCTGCAGCCCCAAGAACTCCTTTCTCTTGTTTTTAAGTTCACCGGTATGTAATGGTTGCGGAAGCTACGCTTGAACTCTTCCCAAGTGATGTTCTCGGGGTCATGATGGGCGGCCACGTAAGCTGTCCACTAATCAGCAGCAGGTCCATGCAATTGATGAGAGGCAAACAGCACCCTCTCATACCCTTGGCATTGTATGATCCTCATCTTGCTCTCAATAGTCTTTAGCCAATCATCTGCCTCCAGACGTTCAGCAACACTTGCAAACTTTGGAGGTTGAGTCCCTAGAAACTCGCTCAACCTTGGTTGGCGTGGTGCAGCTTGTGGAGGTGGAGCTTGGTGCAAGTTGGCCACCACTTGAGTCAGGTTCTCGATGAGCCAATTTTGATTCTCAAGCATTTGGTGGATGGGATCAACTCCTTCACAGCGACTACCCCTGTCTTGGCCTCCAGAAAGATGAGGGTTGCCGGCCTCATCATTGTTGTTGGCGGGGTTGGCACCACGACCCTTTCCTCTTCTGGCCATCTATCATGATCAACCAAATGTCAATTTAAAGCATTACGTATTATCTTACCAATTTTTCTTGTTTACACTTTGTAATGTTGAGGCCTTGTTGTATTTATATTTTTCTGAGGGTTCATGTCTCACGCCAAAAATAAATGCACTACTAATTTCATAGGGGTTCACACATCAAAGCAAAGCAACCTGAAGACGAGGTTGTGGACAATTGCTCATGGCTTCCACAACTCACGTCACACACCACACATTAACACACCATTAACTAAGGTATTGACTCGCCTACTCGATAACCTGCTGAACTATGGGGAAGGACTCTACACGACTCGTATCACTGAGCTGGCTCCTCGGGATCTTCCTCATCATTGCGGCTGCCTTCTGACTCCGCTTTGGGTGGGGAAGCTGCTGGTGGAGAAGTGCGACGACGTCTGATCGCCTGGCGATCTGGGGAGTCAGGAGTCCATGTGTCATTCACGGATGGTCCGGGTGGAGCTATAGTGTATGATTAGCTTGCCCGTATTGCCGGTGGCTTGGAGCATGCGTCGAAGACGGCGCAACAAGCCTCCTACTGCCAATCCGTAGGAGAGATACGTCACCGGACGGTTCTCCTCTCTCAGGGCAAGGGCAACTACCGGAACTCTCCCTCCGATGGATTTGCGGGCGGTGCGAATCATGCGAACCATCTAAAACATAAAACATTTAAAATTAAGTTAGATAAGATTTTAAACAAAAATCCTATTTTGAATAAAAGATGGGGTAAGATGAATAAAGTGGCCCATTAAATAACACTTTTCAACCCACACCTTTGTAAAAAAGTTTTAAGAAAATAGGGTCCTTAACTACATCCATTTCTACCTAGGTCCACGTTCCTACGGGCAACCTTGGCTCTGATACCACTTCTGTCCCACCCGGTTTCTCTGAAGAACAACCGAGTGAATATCACATGTATGCCAGGATCATTTCTCATACATGTGATGACAAATAGTGAAGAATCATTTATTACAAGCCAGGTGTCGAATATAAATAAGTCTTACATAGCATATGTCTTGATGGACGATAATAAGTTCATAACATGTAAATAAAATAGCAGCGGAATATTATTCTCGTGGGCTCCGTCACAAGCGTTGCCCGGGGACTCCATGAACCTAGAATCCTTCTTCGAGTCGGAAGTCTTGGTCATTGAACCCCACATCATCCCCTTGACCTGAGCAGCAATTTAAACCAACAAATATGCAAGGTTGAGTACCGTTGGTACTCAGCAAGTGTGGGAAAGTTAATGTCATGCATGGCTAGAACAAGGAGAGGTTGAACTCATGGTTAAAGCACTATGCAATTAATACCTATCACCTTAGCTTATTAAGCACCTACATTACTACACAGGTGAAATGGTCCCAATCTCCCATCCCATCATCATAATCAAATAACCATAACATCATTTCCAATGTTAAGCTCCCCGCTTAACATCCACAACCTCCAAGGTCATCATACTCTAATCATGAATAAGTCCAAGCCGCTCTTGACCGTGAGCACGGCTGTCATGACAGTTTTGACTCTGCAGAGTTTGCACCACTGTACCCACATGTAGTGATTTCATCCCCCGTTGCCGGGTGGACTAAAAGAACCTCCATTATGCCAGTGGCCACAAACCACATTCACACTTCCCATGTGTGTAGCCAGGAGATCACTATGAAGCCTTTACAAAGGGATTCCCGACGAGCGTGGGCCCACTGAGGTTTCACCCCTAACAGCATACAAGAGGCTCCAACCCCGCTGCAGTGGCCCCCTCTTGAGCCTTGCGGTTCATACGGTAGTCCAGCTGACACCTATTCCCCGCACCATCCAACATACCCATACTACGCCGGGGATACACCTAATTAATTGGCCAAGCTGCCCCATCTCAGCATGTGGTTGGCACGGTAAAGCCAGGTTACATGCTCCATGAACCGGTCCTTAGGATCCAGGCAAGTACTAAACACAAACCCGAGTCTCGTGCACCCAGCACCAACCAAATCATCCAACTTGCCTTGATCCCTACCTCTACATAACTCATAACATCTCATAAAAGAGTAGGGTAAATAAATTGATGATCTCATATCCCAATTATCCCATTCTAAGCATGGCTAAGCATAACAATAAATGACATGATAAAATAAATCCCAATTCAAGCTACAAGGAAACAAGGTAATGCAATTCTAGGGAAAATTCCTAGCATGGGTTTCATATTTCAATTGACAATGCAATAAATTCTATCTGCACATCCTAGCATAGGAACAAAGTGGTCAAGGACACTTGCCTTCTTCTTGCTGCTCTGAGAATGGAAAGTCTTGGTCTTGGAAGGGAAGAACTTGCTCTGGGGCAGGTTCTATTCATGTCAACACACATAGCAAAAGAAAACAACAATCCATAAGACATTGTTCGCACTTTCACTCCACACATACATACGTATGATAATCATTCACATTTCTATGTGTTGTGTTTACTCTACATGTGTTGATTTTTTGGTCTACATGCACTTTTAAACATATGTATATGATTTCTAACTTTTGTATTCAGATTTTCTGTTTGCACACTACATATGAATTTTCAATTTAAACAACCTCTTTAATACACTCTTTAGCTACTAAGTTTGCATTGAAGGTAACTTCCTACTTCAAATGGGTTTTCAGATCTTATACCAATCCTAAACTGAAATCTTTGGATTTGGAGACTTCATTTATCATTTTCTAGTCATGCACACCTATTTTCCTATATTTTAAGATTTATTTTCTATACCTAATTGTGAACTTTATTATGAAAATAGTAAGACACGTCACCTAAACAGAATAGGTTCTGATATAAAATATTAAATAATATATTTTTGAACTTCTCCTCTGATGTGAACTAATTTAAATCTATTTTACCCATTTTCAAGATTATTTATTAACCTAAAAATGTGTTCCTAGAACTAATAAACATGAACACACCCAACAGATTTCATTTCAGCCTAAAATTTATTTTTAGTTCATTCTAAAGTTTTCCAAGTGTTAATAGAGTTTAAACTTGAGTTTACAATGTGTTTGCACTTCCTTTTAAATTTAAAATCCTAGTCACACATTCAAATTTCTAAATTAAATATCATATAGGGTTAAAAAGTTAAGTTCACCCTACTACAGGGTCTAATTTATTATATTAAGAATTTCCAGGGGCCTAATTATGCATAACAGAGGGGTTTTGCAAATTTTTATTAAGTCCAGGGGCTAAAACTGATTTTTAATTGAATTTACATGAATTTCTGAAGTTCCAGGGGCTAGATCAGAAGTTTCCGGTGCTAGCTCATATTTTCCGAGGTCCCCAGGGGGTAGCGCGTAAGAATCCCGGCCTTTATAACGTGGGGCTGACGTGGACCATCCGATTTAAAACAGACGGCTGAGATTATAACGTCGAACCGGTACGCGCGGGTTTTAATTCCACCGTGCGATTTAAAATAGACGGCGCACAAGCGGCCACGTCGCTCTGACCGAGCGTGGGCGGCGCTGTCCGGCGGCGCACGGCGGCGGGGGGCGGCGATCTCGCCGGAAAACTTCGGATCTTCGTCTATTCTTCCTAAAACTGGGATTTCATGGCATAGATCGGTAGAGGGGAGGTCGGGGATCTCACCTCGGGGTTTTTCTTGAGCTCGGAGGTCCTGGAAGGCGGTCGGCGACGAGGTCCGAGGTGAATTCACGGCGATGCTCGTCGGCGCTGTGTCTGAAGCGCAAACCACCGAGTTTTATGCACCTGTGTGATTCCCCAGAGGCAGTGGAACACGATCGGCGCGTTAGAACAGAGAACCCGAGCAAAGATCGAGAGAAAATGGTGATCGGAGCTTCGGTTCTCACCGGGAGGAAAAACAGCCGATCGCGGGTGAAAATCGGGACGATGCCGGTGTTTATATAGCCGGGGGAGGGCGGCGTTCGGTTGGGATCGAGCTGGAGTCGTCCAGAACCGAAATTCGGCTGGGATACGCGGGTATCCGGGGTGGTTTCGATTCGGGGGAGAGAGGAGTCCCGGTCGGCCGAGCGCGCGCGCGAGGAGGAAGAAGATGGCGGGTCCCACATGTCAGTGAGAAGAGAACGGGGCGCGCGGCTGCGGGCTGGCGCAGGGGCGAGGTGGGCCGGCTGGTGGGTTTCAGCCCACTAGCCGGGGGTTTGTTTTTTCTTTTTCTTTTTCGTTTCTGTTTTGAGTTGAATTTGAATTCCAATTTGAATTTGAATTTCTGCACCATATGCAATATGTCCAAAAAATTTTAAATTCCCCTCTTAACAGGTTTTGGGGTGTTACAGTCTTCGAAACATAACGTTCCTTGTTCCTCCTTCTGGAAACAGTTCATTTTGGCTTTATCTATTCCTTTCCATATGTGAGACGTACCTTTGTCTTTGTTTTGAGCCTTTATAATCTCCTCTCGAATTGTAGCAATGAGAGCAAGATTATATAATGCTCCATACGGAATGACACGTAAACTTGGTTCTTTATCTTCCATTGGAGTAATGGTTAGGTGGTGGTTATGCGCCTTCTTACTAAGCGCATCGACAACCACATTCGCTTTGCCCGGGTGATAATGAATTTCATGTTCATAATCCTTGATCATCTCCAACCATCTCCTTTGCCATATATTCAATTCCTTCTGCGTGAATATGTATTTCAGGCTTTTGTGGTCGGAGTAGAGGTGTACTAGATTACCTAGTAAATAATGCCTCTACATTTTTCGAGCAAGCACCACGGCAGCAAGCTCAAGGTCATGAGTCGGATAGTGCTGCTCGTGGTTCCGCAATTGTCACGATTCATACGCGACCACATGTACTTCTTGACTTATACACAACACAGGCTGATGCCGGATGCATCACAGTAAACATCAAATGATTTAGTCGTATCCAGCTGAGCAAGAACCATGGCTGTTGTGAGGTGTCTCACCAGTGTCATGAATGCTTCTTCACATGCCTCACTCCACATATATTTGTGTAAAGGACCCAACTTTTGCTTGCTGGGTTTCCATCAACTCACAACACCACAGTTCAAATTATGGAAATCACATGAACATAATTGAAGAGCAAGTAACAATCATCAATAGGAAACATAAAGGAAGAAGCAACACAATCCAAAATTTGTAATTCAAATATGAAATCTTTTATAGTCTGAGCTCTCTATCAAGCTCCAACCATCTTTAGGAATGCTCCTACCAAATTTCATACAAATCCAAGCATGTTTGAAGTACTTTTGGATACAATTATTAAAAGGACAGTTTGAATTAAAGTTTCAAATTCAAACCACTTCCGTCATAAGAATTCAAAATATTTCTTTAGATTCAAACTCAGTACATTTTTCTAAGCTACTCCACCAAATTTCATCCAATTTGGATTTGCTCTTGACAGTAGCTATTTTTGCATCCATTCAAACTTGATTTGAATTGAGATTCAAATTCCATTCAAATTCAACAAAACAAGTTTCCAATTTAATTCATTCAAATTCACCAATGTCCATTTCGTGGTTCCATCAAATCAAAGGGGCCTTAGGGTCCACAGAAAGTTAGAACAGTGATTTGGATGAGGATTAGAGGGGTGCGACCCACATGTAAGTGACTGCAATGCGCTCCAGCGCTTGGTTGGGAGCAGCTCCGCCGCTTCTCGGCGAGCACCACCGAGGCAGCCCTGGGGCACCTCCTGCTTTCCCGCCAAAATGTGGAAACCAGCTGTGTGCACGCCTCTACAGCCTCTCGCCGCTATAAAAGGCCAGCAGCAGCCGGCAGCCATTGTTCTTCCTTTTTCCCGCAACCACCGAAACACCCGAACCAGAATCTGCTCCCATGGACAGCGCGATCCAGCAGTTCTCTGTCCTCGACACCAAAAGAATAATCGTTCACCATCCTCTCCTGCAACTCACGGTGAAAACCGTTTCTCAATCCGATCTTCCTACTACGAGAATTTCCAGTTCTTCTCCACGAGTTCATTTTGTACCTGGGTTAGTGTTTGGTTAAATTCCGATTGTTCATTGCATCTTCGGCTAAGCTTTGTGTAGAGATAGCTTCTACATGTCCTTGCGCACCTCCTGATCAAACTCCATCAAAAATCATCCACCAAAACCCTAGAACCACCGATGAGAAGCTCGGCGCAAGGGGGGTCGCCGGTGAGGTCGGTGTTCCAGAGCTGTCGGGTCCAAACCAAGGCGATGTCGAGATTCCTCAGAGCCCACTGGTCGTGGTGACGGTCTTGTCGCGCAATTTGGGAGGCCGAGTCGTCAGGAACTGATCACCGGAGTTGCTCGGCAGTACTGCTCTCGTTGCCGGTGCGCTACGACCATCTTTCATCGGTGCCACCTTGTCCAACGAGTTCAGGGTCAAAAATTATGTGGGGGGGGGGGGGGGGGCGAACCTCACCGTCGCCGGTGAGCTAGGTCGCAGGGAACACTGAGCTCGCCAGAGCTCCGGTGGCACGGCGCGACACCGGCCCAAGGAAGAAGAAGGGACGGGCCCCAGCTGTCAGCCTAAGCGCAGCATGCACGTGGGTTAATTTAAATTAAACAGGCAAGCCCGGCTGTCAGTGGGGATTAGGCACGGGAATTGATTTCCAGTAGAAAAATAATTTAGAAAACAGAGAGATCTTTAGAAATTCATAAATTCTAAAATAATCATCCAAATTTAGTCAAATAAATTTTGTTGGATTCATATCTCTAAGTACTATCCAGCAGTACCATTTCCATTCTTTGAAAGTCTATATTTTTTCATAATTAGATACTTAATTTTAAACTGTTAAAATTAATTACTGGAGATCTGCTTTATAGAATAATTTCAAATTTTGTCAGGAACTTCCTTTTAATATTGTCACACCCGGTTTCTCTGAAGAACAACCGAGTGAATATCACATGTATGCCAGGATCATTTTCTCATACATGTGATGACAAATAGTGAAGCATCATTTATTACAAGTCAGGTGTCGAATATAAATAAGCCTTACATAGCATGCGTCTCGATGGACGATAATAAGTTCATAATATGTAAACAAAACAGCAGCGGAATAATATTCTTGTGGGCTCCGTCACAGGAGTTGCCCGGGGGACTCCATGAACCTAGAATCCTTCTTCGGGTCCGAAGTCTTGGTCATTGAACACCACATCATCCCCTTGACCTGAGCAGCAATTTAAACCAACAAATATGCAAGTTTGAGTACCGTTGGTACTCAGAAAGTGTGGGAAAGTTATGTCATGCATGGCCAGAGCAAGGAGAGGTTGAACTCATGGTTAAAGCACTACGCAATTCATACCTATCACCTTAGCTTATTAAGCACCTACATTACTACACAGGTGAAATGGTCCTAATCTCCCAACCCATCATCAGAATCAAATAACCATATCATCAATCCCAATGTTAAGCTCCCCGCTTAACATCCTCAACTTCCAAAGCCATCATCCTCTAATCATGAATAAGTCCAAGCCGCTCTTGACCGTGAGCACGGCTGTCATGACAGTTTTGACTCTGCAGAGTTTGCACCACTGTACCCACATGTAGTGATTTCATCCCCCGTTGCCGGGTGGACTAAAAGAACCTCCATTATACCAGTGGCCACGAACCACATTCACACTTCCCAGGTGTGTAGCCAGGAGATCACTATGAAGCCTTTACAAAGGGATTCATGACGAGCGTGGGCCCACTGAGGTTTCACCCCTAACAGCATACAAGAGGCTCCAACCCCGCTGCAGTGGCCCCCTCTTGAGCCTTGCGGTTCATATGGTAGTCCAGCTGACACCTATTACCCGCACCATCCAACACACCCATACTACGCCGGGGATACACCTAATTAATTGGCCAAGCTGCCGCATCTCAGCATGTGGTTCGCACGGTAAAGCCAGGTTACATGCTCAATGAACCGGTCCTTAGGATTGTAACACCCCAAAATTTTGATTCAAAACACTAAATCATGTTAGGAGGGGAATTTAAAAATTTTTGGACGTGTTGCATGTTTTGCAAGAATTCAAATTCAAACTGGAATTCAAATTAAACTCAAATCAGAAAAGAAATGGAAAAAGAAAAAGAGAAAACAGAAAAAAACCGGCCAGCGGGCCGAAACCCACCAGCCGGCCCAACTTACCCCGCGCCAGCCCGCAGCCGCGCGCCCGCGCTTTCTCACGCTGACAGGAGGGACCCAACCGGGCTTCGTCTTCAACATCGCGCCGCGCCGGACTCTTTCTCACCGAATCCAAACCGATCGGAACTGCTGCGGATCACAGCCGAATTTCACTCGAGGAGGATACGGACATGATCTAAACCACCTCGCCGCCCTCCCCCGTCTATAAAAACCCCGGCCCCGTTCTGTTTTTCCCACGCGATCGCTGATTTTTACTCCGGTGAGAACCGAGACTTCTCCGGTGAATTCCGGCCGATCTAAGCTCGGAAACTCTGATCTAACTCACTGGTCTTGATCCACCGCCTCCGGGGAACCTTGCAGGTGCAGAAAACTCGGTGACTTGCGGTGTAAACACAGCGCCGACGAGCTTCGCCGTGGTTTTGCCTCGGACCTCGCCGCCGATCACCTCCCAGGACCTCCGAGCTCAAGAAAACCCCCGAGGTGAGATCCCCGACCTCCCCTCTACCGATCTATACCATAAGATCACAGTTCTAGGCAGAATTCTCGAGGATCTGAAAGTTTCCGGCGAGATCGCCGCTTCCCGCCGCCGTGCGCCGCTGGCAGCGCCGCCCGCTTTCGATCATGGCGACGTGGCCGCTTGTGCGCCGTTTATTTTAAATCGCACGGTAGACTTTAAAACCCCGCGTACCGGTTCGGCGTTATAATCTCAGCCGTCGGTTTAAAATCAGACGGTCTACGTCAGCCCCGCGTTATAAAGACTGGAATTCTTACGTGCTACCCCCTGGGGTTCTCGGGAAATAAGAGCTAGCCCCGGAAATTTCAGATCTAGCCCCTGGAACTCCAGAAAATCATGTAAATTCATTTAAAAATCAGTTTTAGCCCCTGGACTTAATAAAAATTAGGAAAAACACCTCTGATAAAGGTAGCTAGACCCCTGGAAATTATGAAAATAATATTATAAACCCTGTAATGGGGTGAGTTCATTATTTTAGCCCTGTTTAGTATTTAATTTAGAAAATTGAATATGTAACTAGTGTTTAAAAATTAAAAAGTGGGACAAACATAGTTGTCAAAATTTAGTTAAAGATTTTCTCAGTGTTTAGGAAATTTAGGAGTGAGATAAAAACATATTTTGGACTGAATTGAGTCTGTTTAATTTATTATTCACAATTAGGGACACATTTTTAAGTAATAAATAGTTTTAGAAAATAGGGAAAATAATTATGAGATGGTTTACATCAAGGCGCAAAGGTCAAAATGTGCTATTAAATTATTTAGGACCAGAACCTATTCTGTTTAGATGATGTGTATTACTAATTTCATATAAAGTACACATTTATGCATAGAAAAATAAATCTGAAAATATAGCAACTAGTAAATGATAAATGTAGTTTCTAAAATCCAAAGAATTCAGTTTAGGGTTGGTGGAAATTCTGAAGGCACATATGGAGAAGAAAAATACTTTTCATGCATACTTGGTAACTAAAAGGTGTAGTAATAAATATAAGGAAAATTATTTAAATTGGAAACTCATATATAAAGTATGCAAGCATAAATGTGAATACAAAAGTAGGAATCATATACACATGATTAAAAGTGCATGCAAGCCACAAATCAACACACCTAGAGTAACCACAACACATATAGTTGTGAATGACTTTCATAAATATGAATGTGTGATTTGTATGAAGTGGAAGTGTGAACTATGTCTTATAGATTGTTGTTTTTCTTTTGCTATGTGTGATGGTATGATGTAGAACCTGCTCAAGAGCAAGTTATTCCTTTCCAAGATCAGGACTACCCATTTCAAGAGCAGCAAGAAGGAGGCAAGTGTCCTTGACCACTTTGATCCTATGCTAGGATGTGTAGCTAGAATTATTTGCATTGTCAATTGAAAATATGAAACCCATGCTAGGAAGTTTCCCTAGAATTGCATTACCTTGTTTCCTTGTAGCTTGGGTTGGGATTTATTTTGTCATGTCATTTATTTACATGCATATGCTTAGCCATGCTTAGAATGGGATATTTGGGATATGAGATCATCAGTTTATTTTACCATACTCTTGAATGAGATATTGTGAGTTATGTAGAGGTAGGGATCAAGGCAAGTTGGATGTTTTGGTTGTGTGCTGGGTGCACGAGACTCAGGTTTGTGTTTAGTACTTGCCTGGATCCTAAGGACCGGTTCATGGAGCATGTAACCTGGCTTTACAGTGCCAACCACATGCTGAGATGGGGCAGCTTGGCCAATTAATTAGGTGTATCCCCGGCGTAGTATGGGTGTGTTGGATGGTGCGGGGAATAGGTGTCAGCTAGACTACCATATGATCCGCAAGGCTCAAGAGGGGGCCACTGCAGCGGGGTTGGAGCCTCTTGTATGCTGTTAGGGGTGAAACCTCAGTGGGCCCACGCTCATCGGGAATCCCTTTGTAAAGGCTTCGTAGTGATCTCCTGGCTACACACCTGGGAAGTGTGAATGTGGTTCGTAGCCACTGGCATAATGGAGGTTCTTTTAGTCCACCCGGCAACGGGGGATGAAATCACTACATGTGGGTACAGTGGTACAAACTCTGCAGAGTCAAAACTGTCATGACAGCCGTGCTCACGGTCAAGAGCGGCTTGGACTTATTCATGATTAGAGGATTGATGGTTTTGGAAGTTAAGCGGGGAGCTTAACATTGGAAATGATGTTATGGTTATTGGATTATGATGATGGGATGGGAGATTGGGACCATTTCACCTGTGTAGTAATGTAGGTGCTTAACAAGCTAAGGTGATAGGTATTAATTGCATAGTGCTTTAACCATGAGTTCAACCTCTCCTTGTTCTAGCCATGCATGATATAATTTTCCCACACTTGCTGAGTACCCTTGGTACTCAACCTTGCATATTTGTTGGTTTATATTGCTGCTCAAGTCAAGACAATGAGGTGGTGTATAATGACCAAGACTTTGGACCCGAGGAAGGTTTCTAGGTTCATGGAGACCCCCGGGCAACGCCTGTGATGGAGCCCTAAAAGAATAATATTCCGCTGCTAGTTTATTTACTTGTGATGAACTTATTATTGTCCATCGAGACATTTACTATGTAAGACTTACTTATATTCGACACCTGGCTTGTAATAAATGATGCTTCACTATTTGTCATCACATGTATGAGAAAATGATCCTGGCATACATGTGATATTCACTTGGTTGTTCTTCAGATAAACCGGGTGTGACAGAGGTGGTATCAGAGCCAAGGTTGCCCGTAGGAACGTGGACCTAGGTAGAAATGGACGTATTTAAGGGCCCTATTTTCTTAAAAACTATTTTCCAAGGTGTGGGTTGAAAAGTGTTATTTAAGGAGTCATTTTCTTCATCTTACCCCAAATTTTCATTCAAAATAGGATTTTTGTTTAAAAAAAGTTTATCTAACCTAATTATAAATTCTTTTTGTTTTAGATGGTTCGCATGATTCGCACCGCTCGCAAGTCCACAGGAGGGAGAGTTCCCGTAGTTGCCCTTGCCGAAAGAGAGGAGAGCCGTCCGGTGACGTACCTTTCCTACGGATTGGCACTAGGAGGCTTATTGCGCCGTCTTCGGCGTATGCTCGAAGCTGCCGGCAATACGGGCAAGCTAATCATCCACTATAACTCCACCAGGACCATCCGTGAGAAGAGGGAAGAATGGAGTTCAGAGATGAGGATAATACACGAAAATCAGCTGCTTAAGATCCACCACTCTCCAGCTTGTAGAGCGACACAGGTCGATGCGGAGAAAGATGTCACCTGGGAGGCCATCACCTGCCAGAGTCACATCTATCGTCGCCACTTGGACAAAACTGAGTACATGTATGTCCTCCAACGTGAGAGTGGTCCCACGGAGTACAAGTACCCACCGGTGCAGCAAGGGACTTCCCATGAGCACATGGACTTGTGCTTGGAGGATGCTGCTATGCTCAGCACTCGACTGCAGGAGTGTCAACAAGAGCTTCAGGATGTCCGAGACACCCTGAAGGAAACGGAGGCGTTGCTGCGAGCCTGCTTAAAGGCGAGAGAAAGAGGAGATGGGAATGAACTATGTGTCACCATGAATGATACATGGACTCCTGACTCCCCGGATCGCCGAGCGATCAGGCGTCGTCGCACTTCTCCACCAGCAGCCTCCCCACCCAAAGCAGAGTCAGAAGGTAGCCAAAATGAGGAGGAAGATCCCGAGGAGCCAGCTCAAGAGAACGAGTAGTGTAGAGTCTTTCCTTTAGCTAGCAAGAGGTCGAGTAGTCGAGTCGTTACGAAGTTAATGGTGTGTTAATGCTTGGTGTGTGACGTGAGTTGTGGAAGCCATGAGCAATTGTCCACAGCCTCGTCTTCAGATTGTTTTGCTTTGGTGTGTGAACCCACATGAAATAATAGTGCATTTATTTGGTGTGAGATATGAACCCTCGTAAAAGTATAACAAAGCCTCAACACTTCAAAGTACAAACAAATGAAAGTAGTAAGATGATACTAAATGCTTTCAAATTAACATTGGTTGATTCTGCCAGATGGCCGGAAGAGGAAAAGGACGTGCTGCCAACCCCGCCAACAACAACGATGAGGCATGCAACCCTCATCTTTCTGGAGGCCAGGACCGGGGTGGTCGCCGTGAAGAAGTTGATCCTCTCCACCAAATGCTGGAGAATCAAAATCAGCTCATCCAGAACTTGACTCAAGTGGTGGCCAACTTGCATCAAGTTCCACCTCCACAAGCTGCACCACGCCAACCAAGGTTGAGTGAGTTTCTAGGAACTCAACCTCCCAAGTTTGCAAGTGCTGCTGAACCTCTGGAGGCAGATGATTGGCTGAAGACCATTGAAAGTAAGATGAGGATTATACAATGCCAAGGGTATGAGAGGGTGCTGTTTGCCTCTCATCAATTGCATGGACCTGCTGCTGATTGGTGGACCGCCTACGTGGCCGCCCATCATGACCCTGAGAACATCACTTGGGAAGAGTTCAAGCGTAGCTTCCGCAACCATTACATCCCAAGAGGTGAACTCAAAAACAAGAGGAAGGAGTTTTTGGGACTGCAGCAGGGAAACATGACGGTGAGGGAATACCTCACTAAATTTACTCAACTATCCCGTTATGCCCCACGAGACATAGAGACTGATGAGCAGAAACAAGATTGTTTCGTGGAAGGACTTACCGCAGAGATGCAGTGTGCAATGTCCTCAAATGAGTATGAAAGCTTCCAAAAGATGGTGGACCGAGCATTTGTGGTAGAAAGGAAGCTAAAGGCCCTGGAAAATGAGAATAAGAGGAAGGCCGGGTGGTCACATCAAGCCTCAGGGAGCAACACCCGCCCACGTATGATGCAGCAACCTACGGGGCAGACGAACCGTGCTGCGGTACCCTATTCAACACCAAGAGGGTACAACCCAAACTGCAGGCCTCCCGCAGCACCAGCACAGCCGCAACGTCAGTTTGTGCAGCAGCCTCGCCCCGCATATCCACCTCGACCAGCAGTGCAAGGACCCCCAAACCAACCCCAAGACAACAAAGGCCAGGCATCTAAGATTGGGGTGCAATGTTTCAGCTGTGGTTAAGTGGGGCACTACGCCCATAAATGCCCAAAGAAGAAGCCTGCGCCGCCACAACAGCAGAATGTAATGAGGGGACGGGTAAACCACGTCACTATGGAGGAAGCACAAGAGGCACCCGACGTGGTAGTTTGTAAGTTTCCTGCCAATTTACATCTTGCAACTCTGCTGTTTGATTCTGGTGCTACCCACTCGTTCATTGCTCAAGGGTTTGTTAAGAAGCATGACCTAGCAACCACACAAATGAACCATATGCTAGCCGTAAACTCTCCAGGTGGAGAAATAAGGACAAGACAAGTGTGTCCCAAAGTGAACCTAGACATTAATGGGGTAGTATTTACTGCTAACCTCATAGTGATAGATTCACAAGGGATAGATATTATTTTGGGTATGGATTGGTTGACCAAACATAAAGGAATCATCCATTGTTCGACCAGAACAGTGTGGCATGGGAAAAGGATCTGTGTGCCAGAAATAAAGGAGATCCGTGAATTAATTTTGAAGGAGGCTCACGATTCCGACTATTCCATTCATCGTGGGAGTACGAAGATGTACCAGGACCTCAAGAGCAGGTATTGGTGGTATGGCATGAAGCGAGATGTCGCGGAACATGTTGCCCTATGTGACACATGTCAGTTGGTGAAAGCAGAACATCAACGACCCGCGGGATTATTGCAACCACTCAAAGTGCCTGAATGGAAATGGGAAGAAATCAGCATGGATTTTGTCGTGGGATTGCCTAGGACCCAATCCGGGTATGATTCAATATGGGTCATCATTGACAGGCTAACCAAGGTAGCTCATTTCATCCCCGTGAAAGAAAGCTACAGCGGATCCAAATTGGCAGAATTGTACATGTCAAGGATCGTGTGTTACCATGGAGTGCCAAAGAAGATAGTGTCGGATCGAGGGACACAGTTCACCTCGAGGTTTTGGCAGAAGTTGCATGAAACCATGGGAACCCATCTGAACTTCAGCTCTGCCTATCATCCCCAAACTGACGGGCAGACGGAGAGAACCAATCAGATCCTTGAAGATATGTTAAGGGCATGTGCACTCAAAAACAATAGGAGTTGGGACAAGAACTTACCGTATGCGGAGTTTTCCTATAACAACAGCTATCAAGCTAGTATGAAGATGTCACCGTTTGAAGCTTTGTATGGAAGGAAGTGCAGAACTCCCCTATTTTGGAACCAAACAGGAGAAAGTAAAGTGTTTGGTCCAGAAGTGCTACAAGAAGCCGAGGCGAAGGTGAGGGAGATTCGCAACAACTTGAGGATAGCACAGACACGCCAAAAGAGCTATGCCGATGTACGAAGAAGAGTGCTCGTTTTCAACGTGGGAGACTATGTTTATCTCAAGGTGTCCCCTATCAGAGGACTTCGTCGGTTCAAGGTGAAAGGGAAGTTGTCACCTCGATACATCGGACCCTTTCAAGTTTTGGAAAGGAAAGGCGAAGTGACGTATCAACTAGAGTTATCGGTTCATCTATCGGACGTGCACGATGTATTCCATGTGTCACAACTCAAGAAATGTCTGAGGACGCCTGAAGAGGTGTTACCCATGAATGAAGTGGATGTAGCTGAGGATTTGTCTTATGCCGAGCAACCATACAAGATTTTGGAGACAATGGAATGCCTCAACAGAAATAAAAGAATCCGGATGTGCAAGGTGCAGTGGAAGCATCACTCAGAAGAGGAAGCCACCTGGGAACGGGAAGATGAGCTCAAGGCACAATTTCCGGCATTGTTTTCCTAGAAACACCAATCTCGAGGACAAGATTTCTTTTAAGGGGGGTAGAGCTGTAACACCCCAAAATTTTGATTCAAAACACTAAATCATGTTAGGAGGGGAATTTAAAAATTTTTGGACGTGTTGCATGTTTTGCAAAAATTCAAATTCAAACTGGAATTCAAATTAAACTCAAATCAGAAAAGAAATGGAAAAAGAAAAAGAGAAAACAGAAAAAAACCGGCCAGTGGGCCGAAACCCACCAGCCGGCCCAACTTACCCCGCGCCAGCCCGCAGCCGTGCGCCCGCGCTTTCTCACGCTGACAGGAGGGACCCACCCGGGCTTCGTCTTCAACCTCGCGCCGCGCCGGACTCTTTCTCACCGAATCCAAACCGATCGGAACTGCTGCGGATCACAGCCGAATTTCGCTCGAGGAGGATACGGACATGATCTAAACCACCTCGCCGCCCTCCCCCGTCTATAAAAACCCCGGCCCCGTTCTGTTTTTCCCACATGATCGCCGATTTTTACTCCGGTGAGAACCGAGACTTCTCCGGTGAATTCCGGCCGATCTAAGCTCGGAAACTCCGATCTAACTCGCTGGTCTTGATCCACCGCCTCCGGGGAACCTTGCAGGTGCAGAAAACTCGGTGACTTGCGGTGTAAACACAGCGCCGACGAGCTTCGCCGTGGTTTTGCCTCGGACCTCGCCGCCGATCACCTCCCAGGACCTCCGAGCTCATGAAAACCCCCGAGGTGAGATCCCCGACATCCCCTCTACCGATCTATGCCATAAGATCACAGTTCTAGGCAGAATTCTCGAGGATCCGAAAGTTTCCGGTGAGATCGCCGCTTCCCGCCGCCGTGCGCCGCAGGCAGCGCCGCCCGCTTTCGATCAGAGCGACGTGGCCGCTTGTGCGCCGTTTATTTTAAATCGCACGGTAGACTTTAAAACCCCACGTACCGGTTCGGCGTTATAATCTCAGCTGTCGGTTTAAAATCAGACGGTCCACGTCAGCCCCGCGTTATAAAGACTGGAATTCTTACGTACTACCCCCTGGGGTTCTCGGGAAATAAGAGCTAGCCCCGGAAATTACAGATCTAGCCCCTGGAACTCCAGAAAATCATGTAAATTCATTTAAAAATCAGTTTTAGCCCCTGGACTTAATAAAAATTAGGAAAAACACCTCTGATAAAGGTAGCTAGACCCCTGGAAATTATGAAAATAATATTATAGACCCTGTAATGGGGTGAGTTCATTATTTTAGCCCTGTTTAGTATTTAATTTAGAAAATTGAATATGTAACTAGTGTTTAAAAATTAAAAAGTGGGACAAACATAGTTGTCAAAATTTAGTTAAAGATTTTCTCAGTGTTTAGGAAATTTAGGAGTGAGATAAAAACATATTTTGGACTGAATTGAGTCTGTTTAATTTATTATTCACAATTAGGGACACATTTTTAAGTAATAAATAGTTTTAGAAAATAGGGAAAATAATTATGAGATGGTTTACATCAGAGGCAAAGGTCAAAATGTGTTATTAAATTATTTAGGACCAGAACCTATTCTGTTTAGATGATGTGTATTACTAATTTCATATAAAGTACACATTTATGCATAGAAAAATAAATCTGAAAATATAGCAACTAGTAAATGATAAATGGAGTTTCTAAAATCCAAAGAATTCAGTTTAGGGTTGGTGGAAATTCAGAAGGCACATATGGAGAAGAAAAATACTTTTCATGCATACTTGGTAACTAAAAGGTGTAGTAAATAAATATAAGGAAAATTATTTAAATTGGAAACTCATATATAAAGTATGCAAGCATAAATGTGAATACAAAAGTAGGAATCATATACACATGATTAAAAGTGCATGCAAGCCACAAATCAACACACCTAGAGTAACCACAACACATATAGTTGTGAATGACTTTCATAAATATGAATGTGTGATTTGTATGAAGTGGAAGTGTGAACTATATCTTATAGATTGTTGTTTTTCTTTTGCTATGTGTGATGGTATGATGTAGAACCTGCTCAAGAGCAAGTTATTCCTTTCCAAGATCAGGACTACCCATTTCAAGAGCAGCAAGAAGGAGGCAAGTGTCCTTGACCACTTTGATCCTATGCTAGGATGTGTAACTAGAATTATTTGCATTGTCAATTGAAAATATGAAACCCATGCTAGGAAGTTTCCCTAGAATTGCATTACCTTGTTTCCTTGTAGCTTGGGTTGGGATTTATTTTGTCATGTCATTTATTTACATGCATATGCTTAGCCATGCTTAGAATGGGATATTTGGGATATGAGATCATCAGTTTATTTTACCATACTCTTGAATGAGATATTGTGAGTTATGTAGAGGTAGGGATCAAGGCAAGTTGGATGTTTTGGTTGTGTGCTGGGTGCACGAGACTCGGGTTTGTGTTTAGTACTTGCCTGGATCCTAAGGACCGGTTCATGGAGCATGTAACCTGGCTTTACAGTGCCAACCACATGCTGAGATGGGGCAGCTTGGCCAATTAATTAGGTGTATCCCCGGCGTAGTATGGGTGTGTTGGATGGTGCGGGGAATAGGTGTCAGCTGGACTACCATATGAAGCCGCGAGGCTCAAGAGGGGGCCACTGCAGCGGGGTTGGAGCCTCTTGTATGCTGTTAGGGGTGAAACCTCAGTGGGCCCACGCTCATCGGGAATCCCTTTGTAAAGGCTTCGTAGTGATCTCCTGGCTACACACCTGGGAAGTGTGAATGTGGTTCGTAGCCACTGGCATAATGGAGGTTCTTTTAGTCCACCCGGCAACGGGGGATGAAATCACTACATGTGGGTACAGTGGTACAAACTCTGCAGAGTCAAAACTGTCATGACAGCCGTGCTCACGGTCAAGAGCGGCTTGGACTTATTCATGATTAGAGGATTGATGGTTTTGGAAGTTAAGCGGGGAGCTTAACATTGGAAATGATGTTATGGTTATTGGATTATGATGATGGGATGGGAGATTGGGACCATTTCACTTGTGTAGTAATGTAGGTGCTTAACAAGCTAAGGTGATAGGTATTAATTGCATAGTGCTTTAACCATGAGTTCAACCTCTCCTTGTTCTAGCCATGCATGATATAATTTTCCCACACTTGCTGAGTACCCTTGGTACTCAACCTTGCATATTTGTTGGTTTATATTGCTGCTCAGGTCAAGACAATGAGGTGGTGTATAATGACCAAGACTTTGGACCCGAGGAAGGTTTCTAGGTTCATGGAGACCCCCGGGCAACGCCTGTGATGGAGCCCTAAAAGAATAATATTCCGCTGCTAGTTTATTTACTTGTGATGAACTTATTATTGTCCATCGAGACATTTACTATGTAAGACTTACTTATATTCGACACCTGGCTTGTAATAAATGATGCTTCACTATTTGTCATCACATGTATGAGAAAATGATCCTGGCATACATGTGATATTCACTTGGTTGTTCTTCGGAAAAACCGGGTGTGACAAGGATCCAGGCAAGTACTAAACACAAACCCGAGTCTCGTGCACCCAGCACCAACCAAATCATCCAACTTGCCTTGATCCCTACCTATACATAACTCATAATATCTTATTCAAGAGTAAGGTAAATAAATTGATGATCTGATATCCCAATTATCCCATTCTAAGCATGGCTAAGCATAAGCATATAAATAAATGACATGATAAAATAAATCCCAACCCAAGCTACAAGGAAACAAGGTAATGCAATTCTAGGGAAACTTCCTAGCGCTTCATATTTCAAATGACAATGCAAATAATTCTATCTACACATCCTAGCATAGGATCAAAGTGGTCAAGGATACTTGCCTTCTTCCTGCTGCTCTGGGAATGGAAAGTCTTGGTCTTGGAAGGGGAGAACTTGCTCTGGGGCAGGTTCTATTCATGGCAATACACATAGCAAAAGAAAACAACAATCCATAAGACATAGTTCACACTTTCACTTCATACAAACCACACATACATACCTATGAAAGTCATTCACATTTCTAAGTGTTGTGGTTACTCTACATGTGTTGATTTTTGGCCTACATTCACCTTTAAACATATGTATATTATTTCTAACTTCTATGTTCAGATTTCTATTTGCACACTATATATGAAGTTCCAATTTGAACAAATTCTTTATATTTAATTATTACACTTCTTAGCCACAAAGTTTGTATAAAAGGTATTTTCCTACTCCAAATAGGTTTTCAGATCTTCTACCAAATCCTAAACTGAAGTTTTTGGATTTGGAGACTTCATTTATCATTTTCTAATTATGCATACCTAATTTCCTATATTTTCAGATTTATTTTCTATGCCTAAAAATGAGTTTTAATATTAAATAGTAGAACATGTCATCTAAACAGAATAGGTTCTGATTTAAAATATTAAATAATATATTTTTGAACTTCTCCTCTGATGTGAACTAATTTAAATTTATTTTATCAGTTTTCAGAATTATTTCCTAGCCTAAAAGTGTGTTTCTATAACTAATAAATATGACCAACAATTAGACAGATTCATTTCAGCCTAAAAATCTATTTTTAACTCATTCTAAAGTTTTCCAAGTGCTAGGAGAGTTTAAATTTTGAATTTGTACAAGTGTTTGCCTTACCTTTTAAATTTAAATCCTAGTCACATATTCAAATTTCTGAATTTAATATCATATAGGGTCAAAAAGGTAAATCCACACTACTGCAGGGTCTAATTTACTATTTCATAAATTTCCAGGGGTCTAACTACACATAACAGAGGGGTTTTCCTAATTTTTATTAAGTCCAGGGGCTAAAACTGATTTTTAAATGAATTTACACGAATTTCTGAAGTTCCAGGGGCTAGATCAGAAGTTTCCGGGGCTAGCTCGTGTTTTCCGAGATCCCCAGGGGGTAGCGCGTAAGAATCCCGGCTTTTATAACGCGGGGCTGATGTGGACCGTCCGATTTAAAATAGACGGCTCAGATTAGATCGTCGAACCGGTATGCGCGGGTTTTGATTCTACAGTGCGATTTAAAATAGACGGCCCTCAAGGGGCCACGTCGCCCTGGCCGGAGCCAGCCCGTGCGCGCGGCGGCGGTGGGGGGGGGTGGCGATCTCGCCGGCGCAGCCTCGGCTTTTGCCGCTACACGTTAGATGACACGGCCCCATTTGGTCCTGTCGAGCCAGGATCACGCTGAGGGGTGCTGCGTTGCACAACACCGTATAACACACGTCAAAGGTACAAAGCGGAAGCGGAAGTTTATTACATAAACAGGTTTATGAACATGTTTACAGCAAAATAAGTTCAGTCTACACTCGCGGGCGTAGACTAAGCATCAAATGCACGTTCAGCCCTCGAACGTGTCCTTGCTAGCACACACGCACACTAACTCTGCGGCGTGCACGACTCCCACTCGACGGGGTTCCCCTCCTGGGGTTCCGTCTCCTCTTCGGGAGTCCCTTCCTCATAGAACCCTGCAAAAGCTTCAAACACAAGCAGTGAGCACGAAGGCTCAGCAAGTCTGACCCGTCTCACCTAAACATGGAACTTCTACATGAGGGTAATGGGTTACATGAGGTAAAAATCAGTTGCAAGGACTCGCCAAATTAGTAGAACCTTACTTTCAAGTTTTAGCAGCAGGTTGTGGAGAACCTTACGCTAAGGCACATGAGAGAGCCGCAATCAAACAAGAAACGCATTTCTCTCATGTACTTTGCCCAAAGTTAAAAAGATCTTTAGTTAGCTCTAGACTACAGCATATCATTAACAATCAATGTCCATCTTTCAATCAGCAACATTTTAACATGTGACTAGCCTGTTCTTTCTACGTCACGGTACAGTGAACAAGTGGTACTCACTGACCGCGAGGGACGGTGATTATAATCGATTTACACCTGCAGGGTTACCCGAACAACCCGTCACGTACGCCCGTACTCGATGTTGCCTACAACAACCATCACGGACGCCGTACGCGACTACCTTTCACCCGTTAGCCAAATGTTGAACCGGTCCAATCGTCCCGAGCAAGAGGTCTCTGCACGCGCATCTCAGTGCCGCCAGCCGATTTACACCTCGAGCTCTCAACCTACCCTCTGAACGACCAGCTATGCTTCAACACCCAGCTACCCGAGTTACATCAGTTTCCCGGTTCCCATATAGCCGGTAGGTCTTCGGTACTGTTCTAGCTTGTTCAACAGGCCCGCACACGGCTCGGTCCTCAATCGACACAAGCGGAGCTACAGCACACAGGCCCCAAAGTCCTGCTGCCCTTACCCTCCGCTCGGTCTCATTTTCTTGCCAAGTGTTTCATGTGCTATCTCTACCTGAGCAATGTGCCTCTAGCCTATTCTCGCGAGTAGTTCCAACTACTCGACTTGTACCGAATCCTACTCTATCTTAGCAATGCAGTGGCTAACGAGGTTTTCGATCCTAAACCCAACCCATGGTTTTCTTGGCTATGCAGTTGGGTTTCCAATCAAGACTCTAATGCAAAGAACAATATTCAAAGATGTGCTCAAAACAATAAACATTTGTAAAAAGGTTAATGCAAACCGGAGCTTGCCTTGCTGCTCTTGGTCGTAGGCTAGCTGTTCCTTCGGAGTAACAAAGTCTAGGACTTCGAGTTCCTCCTCGACCTTAGCGACTACATGATAAGAGCAATATATGTATCAATTTAAATGCATTTGTATTACTTTGAAGTTGTGAAGTCTATAACCCTTGCTAGACAGACCTAATGACTGTGAAACTTTTACTGTGGCTTGGTTACAACCTAAACCGAGACTTGGTCAAGTTTTAGTTGCAGCAAAGCTCATTTGAGCCCTCCACAATTAATTATGTCCTTGACCTTAATTGGAACTCTTAGGGTGTTCTAGGAATTTTCATGAAACAAACTATGACTTTCTGAAACTAGATTTTCAAAGGCTTCTAATGGAGTTGGTCTCACTTAATTTGAAGGTTCCTAGCTAAAGTTGTGAGGATTTGAAGTTTGGAAGAATTCTGAAAATCGGGGAAAAACTGAAATCTCGTGGGGGCCCGCAGGGACACGTGTTGAGCGCGGAGGTGTCCGGTACCCCGGAGATACCACACGTGTCGAGCGCGGAGGTGTCCGGCACCCCGGAGATACCACACGTGTCGAGCGCGGAGGTGTCCGGCACACCGGAGCTCAGAGGGTATTGGCGCGCCAGCACAGCGGATCCCCGGCCACACTCGATCCCGATCTAAATTCTTCAGCCGCTGACACGTGGGCCAGCCGGCTTCGTCTTCCTCCCGCCGTTTTCTCGCGCCCACGACGCCGACCTCGCCGGAGCAGACTCGGGCTCGCCGGCTCGCTGCTGCCGGTCCTCCCATGGTCTGAAACTCACCGCCAGGGGTTTGTCGACGTCGAGAAACACGTCGGTGGTGTCAGGTCGGGCTGGGGGTGAACGGAAATAGCTCGGCGACGCGCCGCGGCCTCGGTGGAGGTTCGGCGCTGTCGACCGTGGGTCCTAACCCGCCAACACCTCGAACAAACGGTCCTACAGCATCAGCGTACCTCTAGAAAGCTCGACAAGGTGTAAAAAGGGTTCAGGGATGGCGGCAAGTCGATCGGCACCGTGTGACCGATCGTGTCCGCCATGACCGCCTTGATCGAGCTCGAAATTCGTTACTCCTAGACAGTTTCACGCCACGGATGCAGAAAAGAACTTGATCGCCGGCTAGTCCAGCGTCTACGTGCAAGATTTGATGACCTCCGAAAGATCATAGAGCGAGAATTCAAAGAAACCGTACCGGAAGCTCAGTTTAAGGTTGCCGGAGCAAAACTGAGAATTCGCCGGCGAGAGTTCACGGCGTGGCTTGAGCTTCAGGTGGAAGCAGTGTGGAGTCCGTGCGCTCCTGTTGCCGCCCTTGCTCGGCCGTGGAAGTGGTTGCAGCGTGCTGCCCGCGTGAGACCGATCGCCGTCCTTCAGCTAAACTGCGGCGGTCGTCGTTGGTCACGGGAACAGGGGCTGAAACCCGGTGGTCCAGGCGTTGGGAGGATGGTGCGCGACCTCCGGTGGCTGTCCAGCAGCTTAGGAACGAAGGAGATTGTTTTGCTGGTTTTCCCGATTGAGCAGAGAGCTGTGGCGAGACACAATGCTGCTGCTCGGTTTTTGCCCGCGAGAAGATAAAGCTGGCCGACTCCTGCTCAGTGGAGGCGGTGCCGGTCGCATGGGGGCGCGAGCAAGCCGCCCTGGGCGCCAGCACGCAGAGAGGGAAGCAGCTGGTGGCGCCGGTAGCTGCTCGGTGGCACAGCCGACAGCTGCTCGGTGGAATTTCCCACCGAGAGTCTGACTTTGGGTGAAAGTTTCTCCTTCTTCCCTCTATGACATGTGGGTCCCACTCGGGGTTTTAACCTCTGGAATTTACTCCTAATCACTGTAGTGAATAGTGAACCCCATAATACCCCTGGTGGTTCAGATTATTCACCCTTGAGCTATTCGAATTGCATAGGATTCGAATTGGGTTTGGTTTGAGTGAATTCAGCACAAGTGCAGTTTTGAATTCAAATGAAGTTTGAATTTGCCCCACTTAGTTCACGTCAAGATCAACTCCAAATGGAGTGAAACTTGGTGTGTGGGCTCACGAAAATGTGCTGAGTAAGAGTATGCCTCCCACTTTAAATTCATGGGATAAAAAACAGTTTGAATTTGAATATGGTTTCAAACTGCCCTCTTTCTAGCTATACCCAAAATGACCTCAAAAAGGTTTGGAATTTGGGTGAAACTTGGCCTGGACATCCTTAGCAAAGTGTAGGAGTTTTTATATGTCCAGCCCCCCTTATACCTCATGTGGAAAATACCACTTTGGCAATGTGTGAGTTTGTTCTCTAATGAGCATGTTGATAATTGTTACTTGCTCTTTATTTGTGTTCATCATTCATCCTCAAATGAGGTGTGTGATGTGGTGATGAACACTGCAAATGTGTGTCAAAAACTGAGGCCCTTACATTAGAACTTGCATCTTTCTGCATGGATCGGCTGCGGAGGGGTAGGGCATGCTCACCGAGGGGTTTTCCAGCACTCGGAGGCCCTGGAAGTCGGTCGGCGGCGAGCTTCAACGGCGAAGATCTTCGGTGCACGTCGGGGTGGCTGTTGGGGCGCAAGGCACGTCGTTTCCTTCACCTACAGGGATCCCCGGCGGCGGTGGAACGTGATCAGCACGTTAAATCAGTAAATTTGAGCAAGGATCGACGGAAATTGGTTGTAGAATCTTCGGTTCTCACCGGAGAGAAGAACGGCCGATCAGGGGGGAAAAACAGGGCGATGTCGATGTTTATATAGGCGAGGGGGGCGGCGGTCTGTTGGGATCGAGTTGGAGTCATCCGGGACCGGGAGTCGGGCGGGTTTCCGGAGTTGGTTGCGATCGGGCGCGAGGAAGAGTCCGGCCGTTGGGCACGCTGGAGGTATGAAATGACATGCGGGCCCCGCGTGTCAGTGAGAGGGAGAGAGGGCGCTCGGTCGTGGGCTGGCGCGAGGGGGGAGAATAGTGGGCCGGCTGGCGGGTTTCGGCCCACTGGCCGGTTGGGTTTTCTTTTTCTTTTTCCTTTTCTTTTCTGTTTTTATTTGAATTTGAATTCCAATTTGAATTTGAATTTCTGCACCACATGCAGTACGTCCAAAAAATTTTAAATTCCCCTCTTAACAGATTTTGGGGTGTTACAGCTCTACCCCCCTTAAAAGAAATTTCGTCCTCGAGATTGGTGGTTCTAGGAAAACAATTCCAGAAACTGTGCCTTAAGCTCGTCCTCTCGCTCCCATGTGGCTTCCTCTTCCGAGTGATGCTTCCACTGCACCTTGCACATCCGGATTCTTTTATTTCTTGTGAGGCGTTCCATTGTCTCCAAAATCTTGACCGGTTGCTCGGCATAAGACAGATCTTCTCCTACGTCAACCTCATTCATGGGTAACATCTCTTCAGACGTCCTCAGACATTTCTTGAGCTGTGACACATGGAATACATCGTGCACATCCGATAGGCGAGCCGGTAGTTCTAGTTGATATGCCACTTCGCCTTTCCTCTCCAGAACCTGAAAGGGTCCAATGTATCGAGGTGATAACTTCCCTTTCACCTTGAACCGACGAAGTCCTAGGATAGGGGACACCATGAGGTAGACATAGTCCCCCACGTTGAAAACGAGCTCTCTTCTCCGTACATCGGCATAGCTCTTTTGTCGTGTCTGTGCTATCCTCAAGTTGTTGCGGATTTCCCTCACTTTCGCCTCGGCTTCTTGTAGTACTTCGGGCCCAAACACTTTACTTTCCCCCGTTTGGTTCCAAAATAGGGGAGTTCTGCACTTCCTCCCATACAAAGCCTCAAATGGTGACATCTTCATACTAGCCTGGTAGCTGTTGTTATAGGAGAACTCCGCATATGGTAAGTTCTTATCCCAACTCCTATTGTTCTTGAGCGCACACGCTCTCAGCATATCCTCAAGGATCTGATTGGTTCTTTCCGTCTACCCGTCAGTCTGGGGATGATAGGCAGAACTAAAATTCAGATGAATTCCCATGGTTTCATGTAACTTCTGCCAGAACCTTGAGGTGAACTGTGTCCCTCGATCTGACACTATCTTCTTTGGCACTCCATGGAAACACACGATCCTTGACATGTAGAATTCTGCCAATTTGGATCCGCTGTAGCTTTCTTTCACGGGGATGAAATGAGATTCCTTGGTTAGCCTGTCGATGATGACCCATATCGAATCATATCCTGATTGGGTCCTAGGTAGTCCCACTATGAAATTCATACCGATTTATTCCCATTTCCATTCAGGCACTTTGAGTGGTTGCAATAATCCCGCGGGTCGTTGATGTTCTGTTTTCACCAACTGACATGTGTCACATAGGGCAACATGTTCCGCGACATCTCGCTTCATTCCATACCACCAATATCTGCTCTTGAGGTCATGATACATCTTTGTACTTCCAGGATGAATGGAATAGTCGGAATCATGAGCCTCCTTCAAAATCAATTCACGGATCTCCTTCACTTCAGGCACACAGATTCTTTTCCCATGCCACACCGTACCTTGTTCATCCTCTCTAAAACCAGGGGCTTTATTATCCTTGATGAGTTCTCTGATTTCTTGTATCTTCTCATCAGTCTTTTGACCGTTGCGTATATCTTGCTCTAATGTGGAGTCCATTTCCATGGCGATGGCTTCACCACTATTCACCAGACATAGATTGAGTTTTATAACCTCTTCCTTCCATTCTGTAGGCATGTCCTTCAAGCTCAACCTATTGACATGCACCTTCCGGCTTAAAGCATCTGCCACGACGTTCGCTTTCCCAGGATGATAGTTGATGCCCACATCAAAGTCGTGGATTAGCTCTAACCATCTCCTTTGTCTGAGGTTGAGATCTGGCTGTGTGAAAATATACTTTAAGCTCTTATAATCCGTATATATCTCTGTCCTCTTCCCCATCAAGTAGTGCCGCCAAATCTTCAACGCGTGTACCACTGCGGCTAGCTCTAGGTCATGCATAGGATAGTTCTTCTCGTGCTTCCGGAGCTGCTGGGATGCATACGCCACGACATGCCCCTCTTGCATGAGAACACATCCCAACCCGTTTCCAGAGGCATCGCAATACACCGAAAAGTTCTTTTGCATACCTGGCATAACTAGCACTGGGGCTGTTGTCAATCTTTTCTTCAGCTCTTGAAAACTTGTCTTGCACTGCGGTGTCCATGTGAATGTGATTCCCTTCTCCAACAATTTGGTGAGGGGTCTCGAAATCTTGGAGAAACCCTCGATAAACCATCGATAATACCCAGCCAATCCTAAGAAGCTTCGAACTTCCCCGACATTCTCAGGGGTCTTCCACTTCTGTACATCCTCGATCTTGGCGGGATCTACGGAGATTCCTCCCTCCGGGATTATATGTCCTAAGAAGGGAACTCTCTTCAACCAAAATTCACACTTGCTCAGCTTGGCATATAGTTGGTGTTCTCTCAGTTTTTTGCAACACCAACCTTAAATGCCTCTCATGTTCTTCTTCATCTTTGGAAAAGACGAGAATGTCATCAATGAAAACCACCACAAATTTGTCCAGATATTCCATGAATACCTTGTTCATGAGATACATGAAGTATGCTGGGGCATTAGTTAGCCCGAAAGGCATGACGGTGTATTCATACAGTCCCTACCGAGATACGAAAGCTGTCTTTGGAATATCAGTTTGCCTTATCTTAAGTTGGTGGTATCCCAACATGAGATCAATTTTCGAGAACACACAAGCTCCCCTTAACTGATCAAACAAGTCTTCAACGCACGGTAGTCTACGCATAACCTTTGGGTCCCATCCTTCTTGTGCACAAATATTACTGGAGCTACCCATGGTGAGGAACTAGGACGAATGTACCCCTTCTCTATCAGTTCTCTTAAATGTTCCTTGAGTTCTTCCAGCTGTTTGGAGTCCATCCGATAGGGTCTCTTGTATATTGGAGATGTTCCAGGCACTAGCTCAATTGCGAATTCCACTTCACGATCGGGGGGCATACCTGGATACTCCTCCGGAAAAACATCTTGATATCCCCTGATGATCCTGATCTCCTCCACTTCCACCTCAACGTGATTGAGTTTATGGTCCCTCCTAGGTTCTTGTGCAGTTATGAACTTTACTCTTGTGCCACTAGGGTGAGTTAGTTCCACCGTCCTTGTCGAACAATGGATGATTCCCTTGTGTTTGGTCAACCAATCCATACCCGAAATAATATCTATCCCTTGTGAATCTATCACTATGAGGTTGGTAGTAAATACTACCCCATTAATGTCTAGATTCACCTTGGGACACACTTGTCTTGTCCTTATTTCTCCCCCCGGAGAGTTCACTGCTAGCATATGGTTCATTTGTGTTGTTGCTAGATCATGCTTCTTAACAAACCCTTGAGAAATGAACGAGTGGGTAGCACCAGAATCAAACAACAGGGTTGCAATGTGTAAATTGGCAGGAAACTTACCAATTACCACGTCAGGTGCCTCTTGCGCTTCCTCCATGGTCACGTGGTTCACCCGTCCTCGCATCATATTCTGCTGTGGTGGCGGCATGGGCTTCTTCTTTGGGCACTTATGGGCGTAGTGCCCCACTTCACCACAGTTGAAGCATTGCACCCCAACCTTAGGTGTCTGGCCTTTGTTGTCTTGGGGTTGGTTCTGTGGTCCTTGCACTGTTGGTCGATGTTGATATGTGGGACGAGGCTGCTGTACAAACTGACGCTGCGGCTGTGCTGGTGCTGATGGAGGCCTGAATTTCGGGTTGTACCCTCTAGGTGCTGAGTAGGGTACCACAGCACGGCTCGTCTGCCCTGTGGGTTGCTGCATCAGACGTGGGCGTGTGTTGCTACCCGAGGCTTGGTGTGACCATCCCGCCTTCCTCTTGTTTTCATTTTCCAAGGCCTTCAGCTTCCTTTCCATGACAAATGCTCTGTCTACCATCTTTTGGAAGCTTTCATACTCGTTGGAGAACATTGCACACTGCATTTCCGCAGTAAGTCCTTCCACAAAGCAGTCCTGTTTCTGCTCATCAGTTTCGATGTCCCGTGGTGCATAACGGGATAGTTGGGTGAACTTAGTGAGGTATTCCCTCACAGTCATGTTTCCTCGTTGCAGTCCCAAGAACTCCTTTCTCTTGTTTTTGAGTTCACCCCTTGGTATGTAATGGTTGCGGAAACTGCGCTTGAACTCTTCCCAAGTGATGTTCTCGGGGTCATGATGGGCTGCTACGTAAGCGGTCCACCAATCAGCAGCAGGTCCATACAATTGGTGAGAGGCAAGCACCCTCTCATACCCTTGGCATTGTATGATCCTCATCTTGCTCTCAATGGCCTATAGCCAGTCATCTACCTCCAGAGGTTCAACAGCACTTGCAAACTTTGGAGGTTGAGTCCCTAGAAACTGACTCAACCTTGGTTGGCGTGGTGCAGCTTGTGGAGGTGGAACTTGGTGCAAGTTGGCCACCACTTGAGTTAGGCACTGGATGAGCTGATTCTGATTTTCAAGCATTTGGTGGATGGGATCAGCTCCTTCACGGCGACCACCCCTGTCTTGTCCTCCAGAAAGATGAGGGTTGCCGGCCTCATCGTTGTTGTTGGTGGGGTTGCCACCACGACCCTTTCCTCTTTTGGCCATCTATCATGATCAACCAAATGTTAATTTAAAGCATTACGTATTAACTTCCCAATTTGCTTGTTTAAACTTAAACTTTTGAGGCCTTATTATATTTACATTTTCTGAGGGTTTCACGTCTCACGCGAAAATAAATGCACTCTTAATTCATAGGGGTTCACACATCAAAGCAAAACAACCTGAAGACGAGGTTGTGGACAAATGCCCATGGCTTCCACAACTCACGTCACACACCAAACATTAACACACCATTAACTAAGGTATTGACTCGACTACTCGATAACCTGCCGAACTATGGGAAAGCACTCTACACGACTCGTATCACTGAGCTGGCTCCTCGGGGTCTTCCTCATTATTGCGGCTGCCCTCTGACTCCGCTTTGGGTGGGGAAGCTGCTGGTGGAGAAGTGCGGCGACGCCTGCTCGCCCGGCGGTCTAGGGAGTCAGGAGTCCATGTGTCATTCACGGTGACACACAGTTCATTCCCATCTCCTCTTTCTCTCGCCCTCAAGCTGGCGTGAAGCAATGCCTCAGTCTCCTTCAGGGTGTCACGAACATCCTGAAGCTCCTGCTGACACTCCTGTAGTCGAGTGCTGAGCATAGCAGCATCCTCCAAGCACAGGTCCATGTGCTCATGGGAAGTCCCCTGCTGCACTGGCGGGTACTTGTATTCCGCGGTACCACTCTCACGCTGGAGGACATACATGTACTCGGTCCTGTCCAGGTGGCGGCGGTAGATGTAACTCTGGCTTGTGATAGCCTCCCAAGTGACATCCTTCTCGGCATCGACCTGTGTCACTCGACAAGCAGGAGAGCGGTGGATCTTGAGCAGCTGATTTTCATGGATAATCCTCATTTCTGAACTCCATTCTTCCCGCTTCTCACGAATGGTCCGGGTGGAGCTGCAGTGTATGATTAGCTTGCCCGTATTGCCGGCAGCGTGGAGCATACGCCGAAGGCGGCACAGCAAGCCTCCTACTGCCAACCCGTAGGAGTGGTACGTCACCGGACGGTTCTCCTCTCTTAAGGCAAGGGCAACTACCGGAACTCTCCCTCCGGTGGACTTGCGAGCGGTGCGGATCATGCGAACCATCTAAAACATAAAGCATTTAAAATTAAGTTAGATAAGAGTTAAACAAAAATTATATTTTGAATAAAAGTTGGGGTAAGATGAATAAAGTGACCCCATTGAATAACACCTTTAACCCACACTTTTGTAAAATATTTTTTAAGAAAATAGGGTCCTTAAATACGTCCATTTCTACCTAGGTCCACGTTCCTACGGGCAACCTTCGCTCTGATACCACTTCTGTCAAACCCGGTTTCTCCGAAGAACAACCGAGTGAATATCACATGTATGCCAGGATCATTTTCTCATACATGTGATGACAAATAGTGAAGCATCATTTATTACAAGCCAGGTGTCGAATATAAATAAGTCTTACATAGCATGCGTCTCGATGGACGATAATAAGTTCATAATATTTAAACAAAACAGCAGCGAAATATTATTCTTGTGGGCTCCGTCATAGGAGTTGCCCGTGGGACTCCATGAACCTAGAATCCTTCTTCGGGTCCGAAGTCTTGGTCATTGAACACCAACTCATCCCCTTGACTTGAGCAGCAATTTAAACCAACAAATATGAAAGTTTGAGTACCGTTGGTACTCAGCAAGTGTGGGAAAGTTATGTCATGCATGGCCAGAGCAAGGAGAGGTTGAACTCATTGTTAAAGCACTACGCAATTAATACCTATCACCTTAGCTTATTAAGCACCTACATTACTACACAGGTGAAATGGTCGCAATCTCCCAACCCATCATCAGAATCAAATAACCATATCATCAATCCCAATGTTAAGCTCCCCGCTTAACATCCTCAACTTCCAAAGCCATCATCCTCTAATCATGAATAAGTCCAAGCCGCTCTTGACCGTCAGCACGGCTGTCATGACAGTTTTGACTCTGCAGAGTTTGCACCACTGTACCCACATGTAGTGATTTCATCCCCCGTTGCTGGGTGGACTAAAAGAACCTCCATTATGCCAGTGGCCACGAACCACATTCACACTTCCCAGGTGTGTAGCCAGGAGATCACTATGAAGCCTTTACAAAGGGATTCCCGACGAGCATGGGCCCACTGAGGTTTCACCCCTAACAGCATACAAGAGGCTCCAACCCCGCTAAAGTGGCCCCCTCTTGAGCCTTGCGGTTCATATGGTAGTCCAGCTGACACCTATTCCCCGCACCATCCAACACACCCATACTACGCCGGGGATACACCTAATTAATTGGCCAAGCTGCCCCATCTCAGCATGTGGTTGGCACGGTAAAGCTAGGTTACATGCTCCATGAACCGGTCCTTAGGATCCAGGCAAGTACTAAACACAAATCCGAGTCTCGTGCACCCAGCACCAACCAAATCATCCAACTTGCCTTGATCCCTACCTCTACATAACTCATAATATCTCATTCAAGAGTAAGGTAAATAAATTGATGATCTAATATCCCAATTATCCCATTCTAAGCATGGCTAAGCATAAGCATATAAATAGATGACATGATAAAATAAATCCCAACCCAAGCTACAAGGAAACAAGGTAATGCAATTCTAGGGAAACTTCCTAGCATGGGTTTCATATTTCAAATGACAATGCAAATAATTCTATCTACACATCCTAGCATAGGATCAAAGTGGTCAAGGACACTTGCCTTCTTCCTGCTGCTCTGGGAATGGAAAGTCTTGGTCTTGGAAGGGGAGAACTTGCTCTGGGGCAGGTTATATTCATGCCAATACACATAGCAAAAGAAAACAACAATGCATAAGACATAGTTCACACTTTCACTTCATACAAACCACACATACATACCTATGAAAGTCATTCACATTTCTAAGTGTTGTGGTTACTCTACATGTGTTGATTTTTGGCCTACATTCACCTTTAAACATATGTATATTATTTCTAACTTCTATGTTCAGATTTCTATTTGCACACTATATATGAAGTTCCAATTTGAACAAATTCTTTATATTTAATTATTACACTTCTTAGCCACAAAGTTTGTATAAAAGGTATTTTCCTACTCCAAATAGTTTTCAGATCTTCTACCAAATCCTAAACTGAAGTTTTTGGATTTAGAGACTTCATTTATCATTTTCTAATTATGCATACCTATTTTCCTATATTTTTCAGATTTATTTTCTATGTCTAAAAGTGAGTTTTAATATTAAATAGTAGAACATGTCATCTAAACAGAATAGGTTCTGATCTATAATATTAAATAATATTTTTTGACCTTCTCCTCTGATGTGAACTAATTTAAATTTATTTTATCAGTTTTCAGAATTATTTCCTAGCCTAAAAGTGTGTTTCTATAACTAATAAATATGACCAACTATTAGACAGATTCATTTCAGCCTAAAAATCTATTTTTAACTCATTCTAAAGTTTTCCAAGTGCTAGGAGAGTTTAAATTTTGAATTTGTACATGTGTTTGCCTTACCTTTTAAATTTAAATCCTAGTCACATATTCAAATTTCTGAATTTAATATCATATAGGGTCAAAAAGGTAAATCCACACTACTGCAGAGTCTAATTTACTATTTCATAAATTTCCAGGGGTCTAACTACACATAACAGAGGGGTTTTCCTAATTTTTATTAAATCCAGGGGCTAAAACTGATTTTTAAATGAATTTACACGAATTTCTGAAGTCCCAGGGGCTAGATCAGAAATTTCCGGGGCTAGCTCGTGTTTTCCGAGATCCCTAGGGGGTAGCGCGTAAGAATCCCGGCTTTTATAACGCGGGGCTGACGTGGACCGTCCGATTTAAAATAGACGGCTCAGATTAGATCGCCGAACCGGTACGCGCGGGTTTTGATTCTACCGTGCGATTTAAAATAGACGGCCCTCAAGGGGCCACGTCGCCCTGGCCAGAGCCAGCCCGCGCGCGTGGCGGCGGGGGGTGGCGATCTCGCCGGCGCAGCCTCGGCTTTTGCCGCTACACGTTAGAACTCGCATCTTTTTGCATGGACCGGCTGCGGAGGGGTAGGGGATGCTCACCGAGGGGTTTTCCAGCACTCGGAGGCCTTGGAAGTCGGTCGGCGGCGAGCTTCAACGGCGAAGATCTTCGGTGCACGTCGGGGTGGCTATTGGGGCGCAAGGCACGTCGTTTCCTTCACCTACAGGGATCCCCGGCGGCGGTGGAACGTGATCAGCACGTTTGATCAGTAAATTTGAGCAAGGATCGACGGAAATTGGCTGTAGAATCTTCGGTTCTCACCGGAGAGAAGAACGGCCGATCGGGGGGGGGGGGAACAGGGCGATGTCGACGTTTATATAGGCGAGGGGGGGCGGCGGTCTGTTGGGATCGAGTTGGAGTCGTCGGGGACCGGGAGTCGGGCGGGTTTCTGGAGTTGGTTGCGATCGGGCGCGAGGAAGAGTCCGGCTGTTGGGCGCGCCGGAGGTAGGAGATGACACGCGGGCCCCGCGTGTCAGTGAGAGGGAGAGAGGGCGCTCGGTCGTGGGCTGGCATGAGGGGGAAGAATAGTGGGCTGGCTGGCAGGTTTCGGCCCACTGGCCGGTTGGGTTTTCTTTTTCTTTTTCTTTTTCCTTTTCTTTTCTGTTTTGATTTGAATTTGAATTTGAATTTCTGCACCACATGCAGTACGTCCAAAATTTTTTAAATTCCCCTCTTAACAGATTTTGGGATGTTACAAATATCCTTGATGCACATGCACAATTTCAGATCAATTAGAGTTCACTAACTCCACTTAATTGTGGGATTAAGTGAACTGCACTTAGGAAATTCAAAAAATGTCCAGAGAAATTTCAGCTTTTGTTACCCTCTTCAACAATTCATATCTCTCTCTAGAATGCTTAGAAAAGCATGAGACCACTTCCATTAGACTCAGTATAAATTCTAGTTTCTAGAAAGTCTAAATTTACCTCATTAAAACTCTCAAACATAGTTAGAGACTCTACAAATGACTTTTCATACATTCAATTCTACATATATCAATTTATCTTTGATTCAAATGAAATTTCTATCCTAACCAATTCACTGTAAAAATTTCAAAGTCAATAATGTTGTCTATCATCAGTTATAGTCTACACATCTTCAATCAATTCATTTGCATGTAAATTGACATTTGCATTCTTGAATCATTTGCGTGTAGTTGCTGAAGTCAAAGAAGCTAGTGAGATCCTTGAGAGCATCCCCCCAGAAACTGACTGGTTTGTCGACTCAGAGGAAGGCAAGCCCCAGTTTGCATTGACAGCGCTTTTATAATGTCTTACTTTCACATCGGATATAGAGTGTATATGAATTGTGCATTAGGTCTTTGGATGTAAACTCCAGTTGCATAGCCTATGAATCCCTGGCGGCTTTATGTCCAGGTTAGAATTATCGAGTAGCCACTGCCATGCACTAAACTGCATAGGTTTCAGTACAAGTCGAGTAGCCGGAACTACTCGATGTTGTTAGGGTTTTAAGGAGGACACCACTCGGGTTTATAGAAAAAACATTAGAATATGGTATAAACTTGAGACCAAGCAGAGAGTAGGAGCAGCAGGACTTTGGGGCCTGTGAGCCGTAGCTATGCTTGTGTCGATTGAGGACCGAGTCGTGTGTGGCCCTGTTGAACAAGTTTGAACTGTACGGAAGACATACCGGGATTATGAGAACCAGTAAACCAATGTAACTCGGGTAGCTGGATGTTGAGGCATTGCACACCGTGTTATAGGTATTGGTTGAGGGCAGCAATGTGTAAATCTGCTAGTGGGCATGTAGTTGCTCTGCGTAGGGACCTTCATCCCATAACGGTATGACCGGTTTAACACTTGGCTGACGGGTGAAAGGTTGTCCGGTACGACGCCTGTAGTGTGTGCCGTGGCAGCATCAAGTGCGGGCGTACGTGACGTGTTTCTTGGGTGAACCCTGCAGGTGCAAATCGATTTAAATCGCCGTTCCTTGCGGTCATGGAGTACCGCTTGTTCACTGTATAGTGACGTAGATAAAGATTACTGTTTTCATGGTATACACTTGTTGTATGATTAATTACTTGTGATGTTAAGTATTTGCTGTCGAATAGAGCTAATTAAACTTGCTTTCGAAACACTGAAGTTGCTGTTAAAACATGAGATTAAAGTTCCAGTAATTAGGCGAGTTTTTCTGCAAAGCTGTCATCCTATTGTCGGTAAATTCCAGCATATAGAGTTGCATGAATTAGCGGTGTCGGTTAAGCCTTGTTGAGCCATTGTGCTCACTGCTTGTTTATTTAAGTTTTGCTGCAAGTGCGTACGCTGTAGAGGAGGGTCCCGATGATGAGACGGGTCCCCCACGGGGCTCTACCATTGAGTGGGAGCCGTGCACACGCCGCCATATTAACTTGTGCTGTGTGCTGCTAGTGGATCATGTTCAAGGGCTGAACCTGAAACTTTTGGTTGGCCTACGCTTGAGAGTGTAGACTATTATATACTAACGTACATTATTGAAAATTAATTTGCAAAAACCTGTTATGTAATGATAAAGACGCTTCTGCTGTATGAAATGTGTTTTCCTTTATAGATGTGCTATTCGGTGTTGCACAAAACAACACCCCTCAGCGAGATCCTGGGATGTTGGGAACCTGGTTCTCACAATTTGGTACCCTTTTTCAGCAGTTCCTCATTGGTTTAGAATTTTTTAAGAAGTTCGAGATGATCCTCCGATAATATACCACTAAACAGAGGGAACTTTGGACTTCATGGACAGACTTAGCAGATTCCCATTTCAGCACTTGAACGATTTTACTTGGGTCCATAGTGATGCCCTCTGCTAAAATAATGTGCCCTAGGAATGGCACTTGATTGATCCAAAATTCACACTTGCTGAATTTTGCATAAAGTTTATGATCACGTAGTTGTTGAAGCACAATATGCAAGTGTTCAGCGTGCTCTTCCTCTGATTTGGAATAAACCAATATGTCATTGATAAAAACTATGACGAACTTGTCCAACTCCTTAATGAACACTGAATTCATTAAGTACATAAAGTGAGCCGGAGCATTTGTTAATCCAAATTACATGACGAGGTACTCATACAACCCGTATCTCATCGAGAACGCCGTGTTTGGTATGTCTTCCACCCGAATTTTGATATGATGATATAAGGACTGAAGATCCATTTTTGAGAATACCTTCGCATCAATAAGTTGATCAAATAAAATATTGATGCGAGGCAGTGGATACTTGTTCTTAATTGTAACGGCATTGAGTGGCCGGTAATCAACACAAAGCCTCAATGTTTCATCCTTCCTCTTTACGAACAGCGTGGAGCAGCCCCCGGTGGATGAACTCTGACGAATGAAACCTTTACTCAAAAGACCGTTCAGCTGTTCTTTAATTTCAGCTAGCTCATTGGGTGCCATCTTGTATGGCCTCCGAGAAATCAGTGTGATTCCCCGCACCAGTTTAATCTTGAACTCGACGTCACGTTTAGGCAGCATGCCCGGTAAGTCATCAGGAAACACATTAGGATATTCACGGACCACTTGAATATCTTCAAGCTTACTAGCTTCCGTGTTGTATGCAACTGCACTTTCTTGATCCATGCTGTCCAAAAACAGATTGTGCTGTCCGTGAATTGGAGAGTCTAGTTGGACAGTTTGTTTACCGATATTGAGCACGGCACCATGATGGTTTAACCACGAAATACCCAATATTATGTCGATCTTCTGTCCATCCAAAACAATCAGTGATGTTGGGTATATCCTGCCTCCCATACATCGAGCTGCTCGGGGAACAATTTCACTAGCAGGTATATTTCCTCACGGTGAATGTAGAAGATATTGATCTTTGGGAGTATTGGTGGATAATTATTGCTGATTCACACATTATTTACCGATGAAATTGTGGGTGGCACCAGAATCAAAGAGAATGAGAACGGGTATGTTTTGATGGTATACATGCCCGCTAACATCTGTTATCCCTCTGGGACATCCTCAATAGCAATATGTTGGACAAAGCCAGTTTCCAGGTTGTCCTCCTTGGTTGAAAACAGGGCTGAATGCACCCTTGTATGGATTCTCCTCTGCTGCCTTGCAGCTTCTCCGGACAGTCCTTGGCAAAGTGACCCACACGCCCACATGTGAGGCCCTCATATTGCTTTGACATCCCGCTGAATTGAGGCCTGAATCTTGGTGCATTCTTTTGTAAGACCAATGCACGTGGAACAAATGGGGACATATGTAGCTTCTGCTGTGGAGGTGGTCTCAACCCTGACACTCCAACCGAGCGACCTTGATATGAACCGGGTTGTGTAGCTTGCTGCCATATCTGACCGGACGGTTGTTGGTACTCTGCAGACCGGTTACCCCCGCGTAGTAGGTATACGACAGTCTGGGCATCGCCTCCCTGTTGAGTCGGGCCCCAACAAAAGACACGTGCCCTGGGCCCCATGGTCAACCCTGGGGCTACAGCATGCGCCTGAGCTCTGGAGCTGACACGTGCCCTGGGCTCCGACCTGAGCCTCCCGCTGAGGTGAGGTCCGGAGCTGACACGTGTCCCTTGGCTCCGAGCCGCCTCCTCGCTGAGGACAGCTCCGGTGCTGACATGTGCCCCGGGCTCCATTCCAGGCCTCCCTGCTGAGGTGACGTCTCGAGATGACACGTGTCCCTTGGCTCTGAGCCGCCTCCCCGCCGAGGACAGCTCCGGCGCTGACACGTGCCCCGGGCTCCGGTCCAGGCCTCCCTGCTGAGGAGAGGTCCGGAGCCGCCACGTGTCGCTAGACACCAAGCCCGTCGATAAGGGCTCCAGAGCCGCCACGTGCCTCACGATCCGTCGTGGTCCGTGGGTCAACGAAGTCAAGAAGAAAGTGTGCTGTTAGGCTTCGCATTCAAGGCTCGCGCCTTCCCCAGAAGCATGGCACACAGCACACGCCTCCATCCCTTGCCCGTTCGCCATAACGGTGACAAGACAAGACGGCGAGGCATGACAGTGGAACAGTGCCACCCAACGGCATGCAGCCGCCCAAGCAGGGTGAGGAGATGCGATGACAATACGGTGTCTTCATCATCACCTGACACACGGTCAGGGGCGCCCAGCGCGCCGGACGGAGGGACTTAACTCCTCCACCGGTGACTCTACTCAGAGGAGGAAGCCCTAGATCATGAATAGGACACTCAAAGCTTTGGGGCCACCTGTCGGGCCCCAAGCATCACACAACTCACAAGTGCTCGCGCTCAAGCAATAGAACAAGCAAACCCGTGGACGTAAGTTATTACGCTCCAGCGGCCCAAACCACGTAAATCCTCGTGTTCATCCGCTCCCTCGAGCCCAGGTTGCGAAGGGCGCCAAGCCCCCTCTGAAAAAAAACCTCGCGGCTGCTTCCGAGCAGGTCTGGGAGGAGTGTCGCAGTTCACACTCCGATAACGGTTATCGGTACACCATACGTATTTCTGAGGAACATTATTTGTGCTGTCTTGCACATCGATCCTCTTCTTTGACTCCTCAGCAATCAGCTCATGTGTAGCATCTTCTTGTACAATCATGGCATTGACCATACCGTTGAATGGGCCATGATTGAACAATGTGAGCTTGTCCTTCAACATGGGGCTTAGACCACGATAGAAGCTCTCTCACTTCTAATCCTCCGTATAAATATAATCCGACTCGCATTTCACCAGATGGTTGAAGGCTTTGGAGTACTTACAGGCACTCCTCCCTCCTTGCTTCAAGTCGAGAAACTCCTAAGGCTTCCTTCTCATAATGCCGGGAGGAACATGATAAGCATGGAATGCCTCCCGGAACTCGGTCGAAGTAAATTGATGTCCGGCGGGCAGGGAGGAAATGTGGTTCTCCTACCAAGCACCGGCGGAGCCTTGTAGCTGTTGTACTGCAAATAGCACCTTCATATGATTACTGCATTGTAGCAGCCAAAAATTGGACTCAATGGTGCGAAGCCAGTTGTACACCTTCAAAGGTTCATCGGCATCCATGAACACCGGTGGTTCAATTGCCAAGAACTCCGAATAAGTAGATTGTTGAAACTGGCGATGGCCACCGTATTGGTGTCCACCTTGACGTTACATATTCTACGTGAGCATTCACAACAGCTCGGTTTGATCATCACTTGAGCTGAGCATAGCTGCGATGACCTCCGCCAAGTTGAGCGGAGGCGGAGGTGGTGGTTGTTGTTGTTGCTGCGCCGGCTGTGCCGGCTCTCGGGAGTCACCTCCTCCCCGACTTGAGCCACTGACCTCGAACGTTGCACGAGTGCAGTCCATTCTGCAGCCCCACAACAATTCATATTAACCTTGGTTTGCAAAGTCATATATGAAAGAAAACAGTAGTATGATAATGACTATTGAATTGCGATAACATCTCATATATGGATAAAGTAATAACTTTATAAAAGCTCAACCATCACCCGACCAATATACAATAGTGAGTTCCAAGTTGATGGACTATTGCTTTGGAAGTTAATCTCAACTATTTTTGGTCACTACGAGATGTCAAGATCGTGTCATCATCACGTAAACAACCCTGTTAACTTTAATATGACACAAACATGCAACAACAACAACAACAACCAAGCCTTTATCCCAAGCATGTTGGGGTCGGCTGGACATGAAACCCAATATAAATGAAGTAAAAGAGAGGAACAGATATAAGAACAACAAGGGAAAAAGGAAAAAAGAAAAAAAGAAAAAAATGGAAAAAAGAAAAAACAAGACTAGGATTCTGGCACTTGAATTGCTACTTTCCATGCGGTCCTATCATGAGCTAAGTCTCGGGATACATTCCAATCTCTCAAATCTCGTTTTACCGCCTCCTCCCAGGTCAACCTTGGTCGTCCTCTACCCCTCCTAATATTTTCTCTACCTCTTAAAATCCCACTATTAACCGGTGCTTCTGGAGGTCTCCACTGGATATGTCCAAACCACCTAAGTCGATGTTAGACTAACTTCTCTTCAATCGGCGCCACCCCTACCCTATCATGAATCGCCTCATTCTTTATTCGGTCTCTTCTCGTGTGCCCGCACATCCACCGTAGCATGCGCATCTCTGCAACACTCATTTGTTAGACATGTTACCATTTAGTTGGCCAACATTCCGCCCCATAGAGCATCGCGGGTCTGATCACCGTCCGATAGAACTTCCCTTTTAGCTTTTGTGGGACTTTCCAATCACATAGGATTCCAGAGGCTTGTCGCCATTTCATCCACCCTACCTTGATCCTGTGGCAAACATCCTCATCAATATCGCCATTGCTTTGTAACAGTGATCCTAAGTATCGGAAAGAGTCCCTTCTTGGTACTATTTGTCCTTGTAGACTAACATTTCCCTCTTCACGACCAACACCACAAAAGTCACACCTCATATACTCGGTTTTGGTCCTACTAAGTATAAACCCCTTGGACTCTAAGGTTTGTCTCCATAACTATAATTTCTTATCAACACCATCTCTAGTTTCATCTACCAGCACTACATCATCGGCAGAGAGCATGCACCAAGGGAATATCCCCTTGTATATCCTTCGACACCTCATCCATCACCAAGGAAAAGATGTATGGGCTCAAAGATGATTCTTGATGTAGTCCTACCGTGATAGGAAATGCATCAGTCTCACTATCACTTACGCACACACTTGTCCTAATATTATTGTACATATCCTTGATAAGGGTAATGTACATTGTTGGCACTTTATGTTTCTCTAATGCCCACCACATGACTGACCTTGGTATCTTGTTGTACGCCTTCTCCAAGTCAATGAATACCATATGCAAGTCCTTCTTCTGCTCCCTATATCTCTCCATAAGCTGGCGAAGCAAGAAAATCGCCTCCATTCTAGACCTCCTAGGCATAAAACCAAACTGGTTTTTAGTGACATTGGTCACTTTCCTCGGGCGGTGTTCAATCACTCTCTCCCAAAGCTTCATAGTTTGACTCATAATCTTAATACCTCGATAATTAGTACAACTTTGAATATCTCCTTTATTTTTGAAGATAGGTACTAATATACTTTTCCTCCATTCTTCAGGCATCTTGTTTGACTGAAAAATGTGGTTGAATAGCTTTGTGAGCCATACTATTGCCACGTCCCCAAGGCATCTCCACACCTCAATAGGGACATCATCAGGGCCGAGGGCCTTTCCTCCTTTCATCCTTTTTAAGGCCCCACTTAACACCATACCCGGGTTCTGATATGGTGCGTCGCTGAGAGGGTTACGCCCTAACGAATTTCTATTGGGTTTCATTTCCATGAGAATGGCTAAGCGTAGTTGTTGGCTCGCCAAGCCTATCACAACCCCTCCTCCTTTATTCGGGCTTGGGACCGGCTATGTCATTACAACATAGGCGGAGTTAATATGACACAAACATGGTCAATGGGAAAAGGAAAGTTGAGTAGGAATTACTCAAGTCCATCAATGGATTACCAAGGGTTAATACACGAACAGGTTACAGAAATTGTGGAGGTACAACCATATTCATGTGCTTGACTCAAACATAAATGGTATGAACTGATCAAGTTTCTGTCCAGAAATGACCAGTCTTCACTAAATACAGATTTTGATCCAGTTAACAGCATTTTCATGTCTCAAGTTGCAGATCAAAGTTAAATCTAACTTCAATATATCTTCAACGAGTATTTATATGCCCCTAGATCAACTCTAATTCAAAAGTTATAATAATTCAATGTTGAAAGAATTACTGGATAAAGTTTGCCAGCAACTCCTTTAAATGTGGCTGTTTCTATCACAGTTGTACATAAAAATATGATACAAATATGAACAAACCTTGAATTACAAAAATATAACACATGTCCTAATATTTCTAACGATGTCATAGGCCCTTGGATATTTTTTCTACAGGAATGTTTGATTGAAAAACCGAACAGTCCGGAGAGTTTTGAGTCTGTCCTGGTTCTGGACAATTTGCACTCATCTCTATATTCAACAAGTTTTATGTAAGATTTTGTTCTGGAAATCTACAGAAAGTTGTAGAGCATTACAAAATCTTTCCAGAACTATATCATACACCTCGATTAGTTAAAGATACTAGGATTTATGCTCTGTCAAAGTCCCAGCAGATTTCCTGCCAGAAAAACAGAGTACTCTGTTGTTGAAACCACTTGGGATGAACCACTCCAATTCTGCATCTTAGTTCAAAACCAGAGTACTGGATACTAATATAGTTATCCTTAAGTCATTTTCAGTACATTCTACAGTGAGTTGTTTAATGCATCAATGGTTTACATATCAGTACTACGTCCCTCACAAAATAGAAAATCCTAACCGGATTATACCGGCATATATGAGTCAATCCATGGTACTAAAAACGGTCACTCGCAAACGTTTTCTAACCGCAATACGTTAATCATGGTCTTTGTACCTGCAAGGAACACTCAATAGTGTAACACTCAAAGGTTCATCATTTCAGGCTGGTCCATATGAAAGTAAATACATACGCCCCGTATCATTGCCATACGGGTCGTCTTTGAGTCAGACCACGTCCTGATTCTATCCTAACCAATTCACTGTAAAAATTTCAAAGTCAATATTGTTGTCTATCATCAGTTATAGTCTTCACATCTTCAATCAATTCATTTGCATGTAAATTGACATGCATTCTTGAATCATTTGTGTTTAGTCACCGAAGTCGAAGAAGCTCCGGATATCATCGAGAGCATCCCTCCAAAAACTGACTCATTTGTCGACTCGCAGCAAGGTAAGCCCCGGTTTGCATTAACAGTGCTTTTATAAAGTCTTACTTTCACATTGGATATAGAGTGTAAATGAATTGTGCATTAGGTCTTTGGATGTAAACTCCAATTGCATATCCTATGAATCCCAGGGGGGCTTTGTGTCCAGGTTAGAATTCTCGAGTAGCCACTGCCACGCGCTAAACTTCATAGGTTTCGGTACAAGTTGAGTAGCCGGAACTATTCGCAATGGTTAGGATTTTAAGGGGGACACCACTCAGATTTATAGCAGAACATTAGAATCTAGTATAAACTTGAGACCAAGCAGAGAGTAGGAGCAGCAGGACTTTGGGGGCCTATGAGCCGTAGCTCTGCTTGTGTCGATCGAGGACCGAGTCGTGTGCGGCCCTGTTGGACAAGTTTAAACTGTACCAAAGACATACCAGGATTATGGGAACCAGTAAACCGATGTAACTCGGGTAGCTGGGTGTTGAGGCATTGCACGCCGTGTTATAGGAATTTGTTGAGGGCAGCAAGGTGTAAATCTGCTAGCGGGCATGTAGTTGCTCCGGGTAGGGACCTCCTGCCTGTAACGGTATGACAGGTTCATCACTTGGCTGACAGGTGAAAGGTTGTCCCGTACGACGCCCGTGATGTGTGTCGTGGCAGCATCGAGTTCGGGCGTACATGACATGTTTCTCGGGTGAACCCTGCAGGTGTAAATTGATTTAAATCGCCGCCCCTCACGGTCATGGAGTACCGCTTGTTCACTGTATCGTGACATAGATAAATATTACTTTTTTCATGGTATAAACTTGCTGTTTGATTAATTACTTGTGATGTTAAGTATTTGCTGTCGAATAGAGCTAATTAAATTTACTTTCGATACACTAAAGTTGCTGCTAAAACATGAGATTAAGGTTCGAGTAATTAGGCAAGTTTTTCTGCAAAGCTGCCATCCTATTGTCGGTAAATTCCAGCATATAGAGTTGCATGAATTAGCGGCGTCGGGTAAGCCTTGCTGAGCCATCGTGCTCACTACTTATTTATTTAAGTTTTGCTGCAGGTGCGTACGCTGTAGAGGAGGGTCCCGATGATGAGACGGATCCCCCAGGGGGCTCTACAGTCGAGTGGGAGCCGTACACGCTGCCGTATTAACTTATGTTGTATGCTGCTAGTGGATCATGTTCAAGGGTTGAACGTGAAAATTTTTCTTAGCCTACGTTCGAGAGTGTAGACTATTATACACTAACGTACATTATTGTAAATTAATTTGCAAAAACCTGTTATGTAATAATAAAGACACTTCCTCTGTATGAAATGTGTTTTTCTTTATACGTGTGCTATTCGGTGTTGCACAAAACAACACCCCTCAGCTAGATCCTAGGATGTTGGGACCCTGGTTCTCACATTGTGGCATCAGAGCTCCGATGAGGTTTAGCACTCTGAAGAAGGCTCAACTTTCAAAAATTCGGTGAGGAACGGTTAAACAGCCCACATAAGGATTATTATTAGTATAGACAGGTGGTAAGCTAACATATTTGATTATATTGGAAAGACATGCTTCTCGGGACGTTCTATGTCTTGGGCGATGCATGGCTACACTGTCCACATGTGCGCACATGCTGAAGGGCGGAGCCTCACGGGTGGCAGATAACCCGGCCAGCTCGTGTGTTCTCTACGACTCCTTATATTGTTTGGGAGGTATGTGAGCAATGCCAGTCCCCGGTGTGCTGCGGGCAAGTAGGGGGAGACCCCTTCTCGTTGTTGGTAAAATGAACGCGTATCTCAAGGCGTATTTGTCTTGGAAACATCCATGTGACTGACGACATACGAGTGTGTTAAAACTATTGATTGAGTCGGGTCCAGTTTTGCACGGCATCTGATGATTGAGTTTTTTCTGCAGGTACACTAACCGCGATTGCGTATCTCGTGTAGAACACGTGTGTGAGAGTCGAGTAGTGTCACTATAATAACAAAGCCGTCTTGGTCCGGTATAGGGTTTTGTTTCTGAGGCGACGTAGTACCGGCATTGATCTTGTGATGCTTCGACATCACAACTCCACAAAATTGTCAACCTCACTGTAAAATATTGAAAATTTTGATCCATAGAACAAAAAGTTTGATGAAAACTTCTTGTCTTGATCTGGATTTCAAAATTAAGCAAGTTTCAACCTATATAACATGAGAAACAGAGTCCTCTGTTTTTCAGCTGAAACAAGGCTGAAGTTGCACAGAGTATAACTGTTGAGTCTTTTCGACATTGGAGTGATATTACACATTTATGGAAACATCTTGAAGATTTCTAAAACTTTATATTGACATCCAGAGGTGTTTCCTCTAATAACTTGTCGAAATCTTCAGTGCAGTTGAAGTTGTCCAGAAAACAGGGCAGGGTAGATACTCTATGGAAATCTCGTAATTTGACTATAACTTCCTGCGTAAAAATCCAAAAATCTTAAATAAGATATTTATAAAATGTTTATATATATTTTACAACTTTATAACTTAAAGTTTTGTCAAATTCTGTACAAATTACCTGAGGTTGTTGGATCAAGTCTGTACCTCAAGCAGTGAGGTGCTGCCCAATTTTCTCCAGAATTCTGTTAACTTTGACGTCTCATAACTTTTGAACCAGAACAGATATGAGAGCATGCAAATATATTCTGGAAAGCTATATAAGTTAATTTTAGCTTTAGAATTGAACTCCCGAAATGATTTTCCACTTAGTGTGATCTAATTCCGGGAAGAATGGAAACTGGTCAGCACTGTAAAATTTTGAGCAGTGTACCAGAAATCAACATGTTTATAAGTTTGATTCATGTTTCCAAATTCTATGAGTTCAATAACAGGTTTTTATGTTAGAACTCGCTATTTTACTGTTGAAATGAATATTTGACCCTTTCAAATATTTTTTCACAGACAAAAGACGATATGCAGTTGGGGAACGGTTGGATAGTTTCCCACTGTTCTCAACGTCGAGGTTACCCTGATATGTTGAGGCTAATGCTTCAAGATTTTGGTTATACTTAGACTCCACACATTCTTGCAAGAGAAGAAGGCGAGGACGAGACCACAATGTGTGTGATACATGTCGATGTTCCGGCAGGGCCGACTCCACCAGGATGGGCACCGTTCACCGTCATGGTGAAAGGTGGATACCCGGAGGATGTGTGGCAGTTGGCAGCCCATGATGCCATGTCTCGCTTATTCTGTGATACCCGGTAACGAAAATGAACCAAGTGAATGCATATGTGTGCCCATGATGTTCATCACACATACACATGTATTCCACAAACTAAAATTCAGAATATAACCACGTACAAATAATGTTTTTGTATTTTATTACATTGACTCAATGTCCCATTCATGAATATCTAATTTATTCTTGCAGCGGAAGACTCTAAACAACAGCGGAAAATGACTAAGACAGCAGGCTCCAACTTCAACTCCACAGGCATGTTGATGGTAGTGCGCAGGCCTAGTACTTCACATGTTCCTTGAAGTACTCTTCTCCTGTAGCTGATGTATATGTGGGAATGCAAGGGTGAGTACATGTCGTACTCAGTAAGTGCGGGAAAAGTATGACATGTAGCTTACAACAAGGTAGGAAATAGAGAGGTTCATTGCAACAAGCAAATTTTATTTCACAAACATGGTAAAAACAGAAACTATCTCTAGGTGAGTTAAATCCCATCATAACCAAGTAATTCATCAACATTCCTTCATAATTCACCATTTATCAAGCCTCAACCAGCCAATAATCTTTCTCAAGTTCATATTATACTCATAAATATTCATAATCATATCATTTTCGTATAACCGAAACCAAACTCATTGTCATGACCCAAAACAGTCCCAAAACCAATACCAATGACCATACCCAAATAACCATCCCATGTTTTGCCTCTAATCATGGAAGTTGTCTAGGTGCTTGTGACCGGAAGCACGGCTATCATGATAGTTTTACACTCCGCAGAGGTGGCACCACTTTACCCACAAGTTCATGATTTCGTCACCTGTCGGGGACTAGAAATAACCTCCATTATACCATTACACAACCGTCGGTTTATGGTCAAGAGATCACAAAATAGCCTTTACAAAGGGGCTAGTAGGATGTACGGACCCACAGAGGTTTTGTCAACAGGCTCGAATCTCCATTCTCCCACCCACGGGCCCCTCTTGTGCCATGCAGTTCCTAGGGAAGTCCTCATCGACTCCCATCCCGTGCACCATCTAATGGTCCATAACAAGCTAGCAACTCACCTAATTAGTCAGATAAGCCGCACCCATATTTGGCCTGGTGGTGGCTTCTGTTTTCCTGGCATGTGCTCACATGAACCGGTCCTTAGATCTACAACAAGCAAACCACCATCTCATTCAGCAACACCGACGAACCAACCTCGCAAAGATCTCCTCAGTTCCATGCTAATTGATACCATCAAGTTCTCATTATCTTTATTCTCATGAGTGCAGTAGCTAACAAGTTTAATTTTAGCTTCCCGTATCCTGTAAATTAAGCAAAGCATACAGGAAAACGACCATACCTGACTCTTCAACTTTCCCTGCAACAAGGATGGTTAACAGAACTAGTAAACTCCAATAAAAGGGTGTCCCATCAAGTTGACACAAGCATACGAGTTTTCGCAACCAAAACAGTTTCAAAAATATGGGATCAATATGGTAAAGGGGCACTTGCCTTGCTCCCGTGGTTCGTGTTGCTCAAGTGTCTCGAAGTCTTGGTGCTGTAGTTCCTCGTAGAGGGCCTCTTGAGTGTGTCCTTCTACTCGCGAACACGCACATACAAAATTTATAACAATCAATTATCATGCACAAACTTTACACAAGATGCAATGAGGAGGATGAATGCAATTCCTATGGTGCAGCTTATAAAAATCAGTTTGCACATGTTCTTGAAAGTTTTAGTAGGCTTCCAAGCAGTTTTATGATGAACAGGCTGCTGGGATCAAGTGTTGATGTGGTTATGATCTTGACACAATGTGTAGATCAATTCCACCGTAAAAAATTGAGCAAAACATGGTCTGTCCACACGAAGAATTCTCTGCTTGCAGGGGATGGAGAAAAAGGGTGCGTAGAAACAGCGGTGACGTGGTAAGAGGGGTAACGAAAACCTACCTCACTTCTTCCTTGTGGCAGGACCTCCTTCCTTGCAATGGCAGCAGCGGGAAATTTTCTATAGAAAATTATGAGGCTGCGGCTAGGGCAGAACGTTGGAGGTTTCTTCTCCGGCGATGGCGAGGCGTGACGGAGCTTGACGGCGGCCAAACTCCAGCTTGGGGCGGGGACTTGGGATGGAAGAAAGGGGAGGACGGCAGCCAAAAAGAGGTGTAGGGGTGGTGGCTAGGGGGGGGGGGTTATTTATAAGGGGGGGGGGGGGGGAAGTTCAATGGTGGCTCGGATTTTAGCAACCCAATTATTCAATGGCTGAGATTTAATTTTAAAAGAGGTGGGATCTAGGGGCTGGGGTTTTATTATTTATTTTCCACCAATGCAAAATTAATTGAGAAATAAAAGCCCACAGAAATCCACAAGGGGGGGCGGCTAGGGTTTCGCCCCCCCCCCCTTAATGCGCTGCGGCCAAGGGGTGGGGCCCATTTAGGGTTCCCCCCCTTTAATTGGGGCGGCCAAAATTGGGGAAATTCCCCCCAAATGTGTGGGGGGGAATTTGGGGAAAATCAGGAAAATTGTAAAAATTGGGAAAATTAGAGGAGAGGGGAATTTGGGGGAAAATTGGGGAATTTTGGGGAAATTTGGGGTGCCAAATTGGCTATTTTATTTTTTTATTTTTATTTTTCTTTTATTTATTTTCCTTTTCTATTTATTTCCATTATTTTGTATTTTTATTCCCTTTTACTATTTTATTTGCGTCTATATTCCTCTCTTTATTTCTTGTTCTTTTTAAATGCTTCTCTATATGAAAAATATATGCAATGCATGGTAGTAATTTTGAGGGTGTTACAAACCTACCCCCCTTAAAATGAATCTCGCCCTCGAGATTTGATAGAGTGGAGAAGAGATGAGGGAATTCAGCCTTGAGATCTTTCTCACGTTCCCATGTAGTTTCGGCTTCCGTGTGATGGCTCCATTGTATGTTGCACCAACGGATTACTTGTTCCTCGTTACCCCTTTCCTTTACGTCCAAGATTTCGATGGGGTGTTCCATAGGTCAGATCATCCTGAAGTTCAAGCTCATCCATCTATACTTGTTCTTCTGGTACTCTTAGGCACTTCTTGAGCTGGGATACGTGAAATACATCGTGCACATCAGAGAGGTGCGTTGGCAGCTCTAGTTGATAGGCTACCTCTCCTCACTTACCCAAAATCTTGAATGGCCCGATGTAGCGTGGTGCTAGCTTGCCTTTGATGTTAAACCGTTGTTGGCCTTAGATAGGCGACACCTTAATATACACAAAGTCTCCAACTTCGAATGTCAAACTCCTTCGCCCATTGCCCGCATAGCCCTTTTGACGTGACTGAGCGGCCTTCAAGTTTTCAGGTATCATTTGGATTTGCTTTTTGGCATCTTGCAGCACTTCGGGTCCAAATACTTGGCTTTCTCTGGTCTCAATCCAAAACAACGGTGTTCTACACAATCTACCATACAATGCTTCGTAAGGTGACATCTTCAAGCTGGCTTAGTAACTATTGTTGTATGAGAATTCAGCATACGGCAAACTTTTGTCCCAACTACCCTCATGTTTCAAGGCGCAAGCTCTCAACATGTCTTCCAAAATATGATTTGTCCTCTCAGCTTGTCCGTCGGTTTGCGGGTGACATGCGGAGCTGAAATTCAATCGTGTACCCATAGCTTCATGCAGCTCTTCCAGAACCTAGAGGTAATTGAGAACCTCGATCTGAAACTATCCTCTTCGGAACTCCATGATGTCAAATGATTTGTTCCATATACAGCTCGGCTAGTTGTGCCACGGTGTATTTGGTTCTAACAGGGATGAAGTGGGTTGTTTTCATCAACCAGTCCACGATAACCCAAATGGAGTCGAAGCCGGACTGGGGGAACCCCTTCCGGGATCCACACTCCAGGATACACATTGGGTGGTGCCGTGCGACGTGGCACCCAACAGCATACACGAAAAGAACCATAAAGTACAAAGTCTTTTATTTCTCAAGATAGTGTCATTTACAAAATAATGTACCACGAAGGTACACGCAGCGGAATATACATACACACTTACTCTCGGTCCTAACTATGCAAAAGAGAAGACGTCCAGCCCGCGGACGCTTCTTACTAGCTTCCACAAAGATGAGTGCAGCGGCAGGGTTTCCAGTGAGTCTCTGATGGCTCATCGAACAACTATCTTCATAGCAAATATGATAACCTGCAAAACACTAATAATGCAACCGTGAGCACGATGGCTCAGCAAGACTTAACCGACACTCCTAACCATGAAACTCTACATGCAGAGATTACTAACCTAGGAAAAATATGATGCAACAATGACATGCCTAAATGTTGATCCTTACTTTCATGTTTATAGAAGCAGATTATTATGCCTTAGGAAGCCCTCACATCGGAAGTCCACAATCAAAAAAGAAACACTTTCCTCCGATGTGGTGATGCCCAAAGAGGAAAATAAACTTAGTGAGCTCTACAACTATAGCATGCATGGTTGGCAATACAATGAATTTAAGAACTTCACATCAGCAATGATTCATCTCACTTCATCTTGAAATAATTACTACGTCACAACTCAGTGAACAAGTGGTACTCATATAACCGCGAGGGACGGTGATTGCAATCAGGACACATCCGGAATACACGACACATAAACCCGCCTCAAAAGACTTACGCGAGCTCTTTCTTACGTTGTATGCAGCAACCTTTCAACCGTCACTCCAATGCCGAACCAGTTCCGCCGACCCATCAGAAGGGGCCACTACACGGAACACATCGAAGTTGCTCCGCTAGCGGGTTTACACCTCTGACACCAACCCCCAAAGGACGGCCGTATAAGTTTCGACACGAGAGTACCCGAGTTACATCGGTTTATCGGGTCCCATATATCCGATATGCATCCGGTACTGTTTAAACTTGCTCAGCAGAGCGGCATACGCATCGGTCCTTAACCGACACAATCAGAGCTACAGCCACACAGGCCCAACATCCTGCTGCTCCTACTCTCTGCTCGGTCTCATTTTTCATTCCAGAACTTTCATTCTCTAGAATCATACCCCGCTGAACCAGCATCCTAAACTCGCGAGTAGCTTCCAACTACCCGACTTGTACCGGATCCTATACAACTTAAGCCTAGCAGAATCTACACGAAGGTAACCTATTCTACCCTGTACTCCAAGGGTTTGTGGGTCATGCATTTGGAGTATCAATCACCTTGACCTAATGCACAATACATGCTAGACCAATAGAAGTGATACAAAGTAAAATATAACTAAAAGCTGTTAAATGCAAACCGGGGCTTGCCTTATGTTGCTGCAAGTTTATTACTACTTTGAAGTCAGTAGCTTGGCGATGAGTTAAGCCTCAACTTGCTGCTCTGAGTCAAGTTGCTCGTCGACCTCCTTCGTCGTATTTCCTACCGACATGAATATGCATAGTTTTATAATGAGTAACTGAATTATAAAACAAATGTGTTTTAGGAACTAAGAATGGTTTATACCAACTCTAAAGTGAGTGAGGAGCTCTGTTGTGGACAAAAAAGAGGATATCTTTCGGTGGGCAGTGGATGTTTGTTGGATAAAATGCAAAGATCTATTTATAATGGACATAAGAAAGGTAGTAGAAAGAACCAGAAGAAAACTGGAAAAGATTATCTCAATTTTCTCTGAAATTTTTACAGTGGACCATAGATCATACAGAGGTATGTCTTGCAAAATTTCAGACAAAGTTGATGGAAGATGTGGCCTAGGGAATTTTCTTACTATTTGGCTTCTCTGAAATCCTATGGCAATTATATTGTATTGCCATGCTCCAAATTTGGTTTTTCAGAAACTTGAGAGTCTCATGAGTCCATAGGACTTGGTTTCACTATTTTTGGAGCTTTCTACACAGAGATATGGATTTTAGAAGTTGGAGCTAAAAGCTGAAAATCATTCTGTTATTTTTCCTAATTTTCAGAGAAATACAAGATTGAATCAACATTTATCCAACCAAATGAAGTCCAATGCTTCTGAAAATTTTACTGGACTTCAAGTATTTTTCGAAGAGTGTCCTGCCCAAATTTGGGAATTTTCCAATAAACACAACACCTGTCGAAATTCCTACAAGATTTTCCTTAAATAAATTAATGAGCGACATACAGGGATTTTCATAAATATTGAGCTGCACCTCTGGATAGTACTCTTTGAGAGGAATCCAACAAACTTTGTTTCACAATTTTTGGACACTCCTACACAAAGTTATGGCTCTCCAAAGTTTGAACTGAAATGGGAAAATCTGGAAAATGTTTAAATGCTGACAGTGGGTCCCACTCGTCATCCCTAACCTCCAGCCACGCGCCAAACAGAGCAGTGGCGTCTCCCTCCGGCGAGGTCGCCGGAAAGGCATTTCCCAGCCACCTCCAGACCCCCTGCTGCCCCCCCCCCCATTTTTCCCCATGCTGAACACGTTGGTGAGGTCGCCGGGGGCTGAAATTCGCCAGAAAACAGGGCGCACCGGCAACAGCTAACTCTAGGGCTCCGACGAGGTCGTGCATGGTGATTTCTCCACCAAATGGTCGGTTCTTGGGCTCTATAGCACCGTGGGGTCATGTAGAAGACCGACATGAGGTCTAAAGAAGCCGGGGAGAGCTCCAAACCTATCGGCACCGTGCACCCGACATGTTTCAGCGGTATACCCTTGAAAAGAACTCGGATTCCTCGCTCTACACTCAATTTCTTGGTCTAATATCGATGGATGAGGTGTGCTAGGCAGTTAAGAACTTGTGTGCGGAGTTTGAAACACAACCAACACGAATTGAGGACGAATTTTGCAATTCCTTACCTCAAGGTCAGTTTCGGCCGCCTGGGAGAAAAACTTGAAATTCTCCCTCTGTGATCAATGGCTAGGGCTGAGCTTCGTAGGTGAGCAACTAGGCTTGTGGGTGCACCGATGGGGTGGCTTGATTGGGCGTGATCACTTCTGGTTTGGGCTGCCCACGGTGATCAGTTCCGGTTTTTTCAGCGTTTACCCGAGAGCTGCAGATTCTTTGCTGATTTCCGGTGCCAACGAGTTCGGGGCTGTGGGGGAAAGTTGATGGCCGGCTAGAGCATTGGTGGGCGCAGCTTTTTCCTGTGGAGAACTCGAGCAGAAGAAGTTCAGTTGTTGGCTGGCCGTGGGAAGAACAGAGGCGGTGACGTTTTTGCTCGTTTCTGTGCGAGAGGGATAGCAGGGACTCGGTGTGGCGGTTTATGAGCGAACGAGGCACCTCGTGAGCGGATGAGGGCGGGAGCTGGTCGCCAGCACGAGAGCAGAACCAGGAGGTGTCCTCCCCGTGAAGCATCGGTGGCGCCTGCAGCTGATCACCGGGTACGAGTGGAACAGAGCCTCTGTTTTTGCTTCTTGTGTAAGTCTACTCCTTATGACATGTGGGCCCTACTGCTCTTCTCCCCCTTATCCTCTCCAAAATATCTCAAATTTGGCACAGTGCAAGCTTTAGTCATGAGGAACTCAAATTCAAAAGCCATTTGGCGAATTGACAAGTTTTACCTCAGTTTCAAATTTTGAACTCAAATTTCAAGAAAATTCATATGTCCCTTTGATATTCATATCAAAGCAACTCCAAACTTTCTCAAAATTTGCATTCTCCCTAATTCAAACCTGAATAATTTGAATATGCCCTCTGATCTTTGAGTTGGCCGCTGCATATACAAATTTTTAACCAACAGTTCAAATTTTCCTTTTTGGAAATGACCTCCTTTTCCTTGAAGTGAACCATTTAGTTCAAACCGAATTTAAAGTCCTCTTTTGTGATGACCCATTTGAATTTGGGTGAAAAACTTTGGTTTTCTCCTAACCCATGCTTGATCACTCTTGGTCCTAATCTGAACCTCACAAGTTCAGTTTGAATATGCCCCTCAAATTTGAATTCGAAGGTGATCTCAAATAATGCTTTGAACAAATGGTATATGAGCTCAAAATTTCTCCAAATTTGAAACTTAAGCTCTTTAATACCTGAGGACTGCAATGGTCATCTCACATATAGGCCTTTGGAAAATCTGGACATGAATCCTTTGCAAAGGTTCAAAATTGGGTTTAAATTTCTCTCCCCTCTACTCCTAGAGAATGTGCACATGAGTTAGATCTTTGGGGAGTGAAATTCTTCCCTAGGTTAACATGTGTTCAGTATGAGCTAAAGAACATTTTAGCTTTCCCCACATCTCTATGTTTGAGTTTATCATTTCATGTGACATAACTCAAGTCATTCCCTTGCCTTAACATGTTTGAACTCAGCATGAACTCAACATGATCATAATCCATTCCTTTTTAGCTCACCCTCAAATCAGAAAGTTGCCACCATAATCTCCTCAATTTCAAATGTATGAGGCTCCATGTGTATACAAAAGTTTGGCGGCAATTTGAGCTGAGCCTTTGAGTCTAAAGACCTTATTTTTGTTCTTTCATATACATGTATGATTACACATGAGTTTAACTCCACCTTGGTCCAACACATTCGATTGAATGCTCGAATCCGTGTTGTCGAACCTCACGTATACCATCCCATGTAAGAAAGTTTTTTGTAAGTCCCATTTTTTTTGAAACAAAAACACAATGACGTTCAATCGCCCGTTTCTTTGCATTCACGTTTTTGGGACTTTTATATTCCTCCCCCTTAAAAAGAATCTCGTCCCGAGATTCCAATAGGAGAACGAGACGGGAGAGGTAATGCCAAGTGGTACGATGATAAAAATTCCGGATTGTTCCTGTGGAGGAAATCTTTGCTTTCCACGTAGATCCTTCCGTGGTATGATTACTCCACAGCACCTTGTAAAAGCTTAATATCCCATTCCGGTGTTCCGGGTTCTTTTCATCAATAGTCCGAACCGGTCGCTTCGTGCAGGCACGATCTGGCTTCCACTAGCCGATTTCTTTTGTGCGGACAGCGATGATAGCTTTAAGGAACTTCCGTAGCTGTGACACATAAAATGTGTCGTGAACACCAGCAAGATTTGCCGGTAGTTCCAGCCGGTAGGCTACGGGTCCACACTTCTCCGTGATGGAAAATGGATCTAAGGCTCGGGGACCAGTGAATTCCTTTCATCGGAGTCACACGAAGATAAACGTGTTCTCTGACGTCGAAATGCAACGGTCTACGCCTTTGATCATCGCAGCTTTTCTGTCGGGATTGCACAGCTTTCAAGTTCGCTTCTATTGTCCGAACTCGGTCATCGGCTTTGTTGACCAATCAACCCCAAACAGTACTCTTTCACCGTATTCACACCACTTCCAGAGTGTGCGATAATTCCGGCCATAGAGCTTCATCTTATGAGGTAACTATACGGTCTTTAAACCATAAAGTACCTTCATTTTCCTTCCTGAACCACCTCATCTCTCCGTTGTCTATTCTCCTCCGTATGTGAGACATACCTTTTTCTCTCCTTTGAACCTCAGCAATCTCTCCTCAGATTGTTGGAATGGGAGCAATGTTATAGAGTGCTCCATACGGAATGACACAGAGACTTGGTTCCTCTTCTTCCAACTCAGCAACTGCCAAGTTGTGAATGTGGTTTCTTCTGACTAACACATCGGCAATCATTCTCACTTTTCCTGGATGGTAATGGATCTCAAAGTTATGATCCTTGACGAGCTCCAACCATCTTCGAGAATACCGCTGCACTAACTAGTTGAGCGACTAAAATATCGATGCGGAGCAGGGTACTCGTAGTTTATCGTGACGGCCTTTAGCAAATGATAATCAACACTTGATCATAGTGTCTCATCGTTCTTCTTAATGAAAGAGCAGAGCATCCCCAATGTGATGAGCTTGGTCACATAAAACCTTTGCTCATAGGTTCACTTAGTTGCTCCTTCAACTCCGCTAGTTCATTGGGTGCCATGTTGTACGGCCTCCGTGAAATCGGTGTTGTTTCCGGCGGCAGTTCAATCTTGAACTTGACGTCCTGTTAACCAGAATTGCCCGGTAACTCATCGTAAACACATTGCATATTCACGTCCCACCGGACTATACTCGAGTTTAGTCACTTCCGTGGGATAGACTTAACCCGTCCTCTATTCTGTACAGATCGGACTCTTCTGTCCTCACCCAGATTTTGATTATGAAAATGGCAGTTTCATGTCTCAAGTTGCATATCAAAGTTATAAATAACTTCAATATATTTCCAACGAGTATTTATTTGCCTTCATATCAATTCTGAATCAGGAATTATGATATTTCAAAGCTGACAGAAATCTGGAACAATTTTGACAGCACCTCCTCTGAAAGTGTCTGTTTTGTCCGCAAGATTTCATAAAATTAGACTCCAAATCAGGAGAAACTTTGAACTACAAAGTCACATAAAATATCACAAACTTTCCAACGGTGTCTTACATGACCCTTAAATTTTTTTTACAGGAAGTTATGGTCGAAATACAGAAAATTCCAGAGAGCATTTTTGGTCTGCCCTGTTTTTGGACAGTTAACACTCATCTGAGATTTTCATCCATTTGGAGGGAGATTCTGTTCTGGAGTTCTACAGAAAAGTTGTAGAAGACTTGAAAATATTTCCATAAACATAAATGTATCCTTCACCTCCATTGGTTCAACCAATCAAATGTTATGTCCTGTTCAATTTCAGCAAAAATTCTGCTGAAAACAGGGGAGGTTGTTACTAAAGATTTGAGATGAAAACTATACTCCCAATTGACTCTTAGTTCAATATAGGAGTTCATTAACCCCTAATGGAATCCTAGACTCCAAAATTACTCTTTTCTTTGAAAACTTCATTTTTCATGCAGTTAACAACATATTACGGTACTACATTTCCTCACCAAATCAAAATCCTAACCGGCGTTACGCTGGCATATACGTCTCAAGGGGTGGCACTAAAACGATTACTCACACACGTGTTCTAAACGGAATGTTCTACTCATGGTTAAGTACCTGCAGAAAAACAATCAATAGTGATGCACACAAAGGTTTTCCATTTCAGGCAGGTCCATATCATAGTAAAAACATACGCCCCGTATCAATGCCGTACGGGCCGTCCTTGAGTCAAGTCACGTCTCAAGGTACATGGTCGTGTTTTAACACCACACGATGGAGAACCCGAGTAGAGCGCGAACGGGTCGTCATGGTTGGGAATTTTATCAACCCAACGGATACCACCTACTGCCTCATGACCGTTGAGGCACGCCAATGGCGAGCGCTGCGTATGGTCCTTTGAACATTGAACGTTCAAGAGTTGCATACTATCGTGTTGCTTACCACACGATGGGGTATTCTCACTTTTGCCTAAAGCACGCTGGAGATCAGCGTTTTCATATGCTCTCAGAACCATAGAGAGGTTCAGAGACTCATATTAACTACCGTGCCAAGCCACGGTATACCATTCCATACTATTACTCGTATGGCGAGTTATCGCAATTGATCCGCCTGCGGTGGCGTACCTTACCTCTTACCTCCATGTAGATGCGTCGTTACAGAATTGAAATACTGAATATTAACACACTGTTAACTTGCCACCTTAAGTAACTATGCTACTAATAGTCCTTATGTGGGCATATTACTCGTTTCTCACTCGTATACTTCAAAGTTTTCAAAAATAAGCTCTTTTCATGCGTGCTATTCCCAATGCGGCTCTGATACCACGCCTGTGGGGAACCCTTTCCGGGATCCACACTCCAGGATACACATTGGGTGGTGCCGTGCGATGCGGCACCCAACAGCATACACGAAAAGAACCATAAAGTACAAAGTCTTTTATTTCTCAAGATAGTGTCATTTACAAAATAATGTACCACGAAGGTACACGCAGCGGAATATACATACACACTTACTCTCGGTCCTAACTATGCAAAAGAGAAGACGTCCAGCCCGCGGACGCTTCTTACTAGCTTCCACAAAGATGAGTGCAGCGGCAGGGTTTCCGGTGAGTCTCTGATGGCTCATCGAACAACCATCTTCATAGCAAATTTGATAACCTGCAAAACACTAATAATGCAACCGTGAGCACGATGGCTCAGCAAGACTTAACCGACACTCCTAACCATGAAACTCTACATGCAGGGATTACTAACATAGGAAAAATATGATGCAACAACAAAACACCTAAATGTTGATCGTTACTTTCATGTTTATAGCAGCAAATTATTATGACTTAGGCAGCCCTCACATTGGAAGTCCACAATCAAACAAGAAACGCTTTCCTCCGATGTGGTGATGTCCAAAGAGGAAAATAAACTTAGTGAGCTCTACAACTATAGCATGCATGGTTGGCAATACAATGAATTTAAGAACTTCACATCAGCAATGGTTCATCTCACTTCATCTGGAAATAATTACTACGTCACAACTCAGTGAACAAGTGGTACTCATATAACCGCGAGGGATGGTGATTGCAATCAGGACACACCCGGAATACACGACAAATACACCCGCCTCGAAAGACTCACGCGAGCTCTTTCTTACGTTGTATGCAGCAACCTTTCACCCGTCACTCCAATGCCGAACCAGTTCCGCCGACCCATCAGAAGGGGCCACTACACGGAACACGTCGAAGTTGCTCCGCTAGCGGGTTTACACCTCTGACACCAACCCCCCAAAGGACGGCCATATAAGTTTCGACACGAGAGTACCCGAGTTACATCGGTTTATTGGGTCCCATATATCCGATATGAATCTGGTACTGTTCAAACTTGCTCAGCAGGGCGGCATACGCATTGGTACTTAACCGACACAAACAGAGCTACAGCCACACAGGCCCAACGTCCTGCTGCTCCAACTCTCTGCTCGGTCTCATTTTTCATTCCAGAACTTTCATTCTCTAGAATCGTACCCCGCTGAACCAACATCCTAAACTCGCGAGTAGCTTCCAACTACCCGACATGTACCGGATCCTATACAACTTAAGCCTAGCAGAATCTACACGAAGGTAACCTATTCTACCCTGTACTCCAAGGGTTTGTGGGTCATGCATTTGGAGTATCAATCACCTTGACCTAATGCACAATACATGCTAGACCAATAGAAGTGATACAAAGTAAAATATAACTAAAAGCTGTTAAATGCAAACCGGGGCTTGCCTTATGTTGCTGCAGGTTTATTACTACTTTGAAGTCAGTAGCTTGGCGATGAGTTAAGCCTCAACTTGCTGCTCTGAGTCAAGTTGCTCGTCGACCTCCTTCGTCGTATTTCCTACCGACATGAATATGCATAGTTTTATTACGAGTAACTGAATTATAAAAAAATGTGTTTTATGAACTAAGAATGGTTTATAGCAACTCTAAAGTGAGTGAGGAGCTCTGTTGTGGACAAAAAAAGAGGATATCTTTAGGTGGGCAGTGGATGTTTGTTGGATAAAATGCAAAGATCTATTTATAATGGACATAAGAAAGGTAGTAGAAAGAACCAGAAGAAAACTGGGGAAGATGATCTCAATTTGCTCTGAAATTTTTACAGTGGACCATAGATCATACAGAGGTATGTCTTGCAAAATTTCAGACAAAGTTGATGGAAGATGTGGCCTAGGGAAGTTTCTTACTATTTGTCTTCTCTGAAATCCTATGGCAATTATATTGTCTTGTCATGCTCCAAATTTGTTTTTTCAGAAACTTGAGAGTCTCATGAGTCCATAGGACTTGGTTTCACCATTTTTGAAGCTTTCTACACAGAGATATGGATTTGAGAAGTTGGAGCTAAAAGCTGAAAATCATTCTGTTATTTTTCCTAATTTTCAGAGACATACAAGATTGAATCAACATTTAGCCAAGCAAATGAAGTCCAATGCCTCTGAAAATTTTACTGGAGTTCAAGGATTTTTGGGAGAGTGTCCTGCCAAAATTTGGGAATTTTCCAATTAACAGAACTCCTGTCAAAATTCCTACAAAATTTTCCTTAAATGAATTAATGAGCCAAATACAGGGATTTTCATAAATATTGGGCTGCACCTATGGATAGTACTCTCTGAGAGGAATCCAACAAAATTTGTTTCATAATTTCTGGACACTCCTACACAAAAGTTATGACTCTCCAAAGTTTGAACTGAAATGGGAAAATCTGGAAAATGTTTAAATGCTGACAGTGGGTCCCACTCATCATCCCTAACCTCCAGCCACACGCTAAACAGAGCAGTGGCGGCTCCCTCCGGCGAGGTCGCCGGAAAGGCATTTCCCAGCCACCTCCAGACCCCCTGCTGGCCGCCCCCCCCCATTTTCCCCATGCTGAACTCGTTGGTGAGGTCGCCGGCGGCTGAAATTCGTCGGAAAACAGGGCGCACCGGCAACAGCTAACCCTAGGGCTCCAGCGAGGTCGTGCATGGTGATTTCTCCACCAAATGGTCGGTTCTTGGGCTCTATAGCACCGTGGGGTCGTGTAGAAGACCGACATGAGGTCTAAAGAAGCCGGGGAGAGCTCTAAACCTATCGGCACCGTGCACCCGACATGGTTCAGCGGTATACCCTTGTAAAGAAGCCGGATTCCTCGATCTACACTCAATTTCTTGGTCTAATATCGATGGATGAGGTGTGCTAGGCAGTTAAGAACTTGTTTGCGGAGTTTGAAACACAACCAACACGAATTGAGGACGAATTTTGCAATTCCTTACCTCAAGGTCAGTTTCGGCCGCCCGGGAGAAAAACTTGAAATTCTCCCTCTGTGATCAATGGCTAGGGCTGAGCTTCGGAGGTGAGCAACTAGGCTTGTGGGTGCACCGATGGGGTGGCTTGATTGGGCGTGATCACTTCTGGTTTGGGCTGCCCACGGTGATCAGTTCCGGTTTTTCAGCGTTTACCCGAGAGCTGCAGATTCTTTGCTGATTTCCGGTGCTAACGAGCTCGGGGCTGTGGGGGAAAGTTGATGGCCGGCTAGAGAATTGGTGGGTGCAGCTTTTTCCTGTGGAGAACTCGAGCAGAAGAAGTTCGGTTAGTGGTTGGCCGTGGGAAGAACAGAGGCGGCGACGTTTTTGCTCGTTTCTGTGCGAGAGGGATAGCAGGGACTCGGTGTGGCGGTTTATGAGCGAACGAGGCACCTCGTGAGCGGATGAGGGCGGGAGCTGGTCGCCAGCGTGAGAGCAGAACCAGGAGGTGTCCTCCCCGTGAAGCCTCGGTGGCGCCTGCAGCTGATCACCGGGTACGAGTGGAACAGAGCCTCTGTTTTTGCTTCTTGTGTAAGTCTACTCCTTATGACATGTGGGCCCTACTGCTCTTCTCCCCCTTATCCTCTCCAAAATATCTCAAATTTGGCACAGTGCAAGCTTTAGTCATGAGGAACTCAAATTCAAAAGCCATTTGGCGAATTGACAAGTTTTACCTCAGTTTCAAATTTTGAACTCAAATTTCAAGGAAATTCATATGTCCCTTCGATATTCATATCAAAGCAACTCCAAACTTTCTCAAAATTTGCATTCTCGCTAATTCAAACCTGAATAATTTGAATACGCCCTCTGATCTTTGAGTTGGCCGCTGCATATACGAATTTTTAACCAACAGTTCAAATTTTCCTTTTTGGAAATGACCTCCTTTTCCTTGAAGTGAACCATTTAGTTCAAACCGAATTTAAAGTCCTCTTTTGTGATGATCCATTTGAATTTGGGTGAAAAATGTAAAAGTCCCAAAAATGTGTATGAATAAAAACCAAGGTTTGAGTTCATATGTGTGGCAAAGACATGAAAAATGGGACTTGCTAAAATTTTTCTTCATGCAAAGTAAATACATGGATAACCATCCAGAATGAGGCTCACATTTTTATTTAAAAGTGTTGAACCAATAAGGAGTTAAATACCTCTTTGAATGTAAGTTTAAAAATCAGATTTGAAACTCAAAGCTCACACAAGTGGTGACCAAAAACTTTGAATAAATATGCAGCCATATAATTGGAATTATGGGGAAAAGTTGGATCACAAACTTTTCATTTATAGGGTGGGCTCAAAAAGGAGTTTAAGAGAAGCATTTGTAAATTCTAGCCAAATTCAAATTTGTCATACCAATTCAAACTGAATTTGGAGAATTCAAATTCTAGCCACCCTTTTAAACTCAGAATTTTTGGGAATTAAGAGGATCAGCATGAGAAGATATTTGAGAAAACAATGTGGGGTGGGACCCACATGGCAGTGAGCTGGAAAAATTAAACGTACACAGGAAGCAATTGACTTGTTTCGGTGATTTAACACCCACGAGCAGCTCTCCCACCGTGGAGCCACTGAGGGCTGGCCAGGCCACCTCTTGCTGTGCTCTCCCAGGCACCGGCGCCTAGAGGCGGTCCTGCGGCGTGATCACCCCCCTGACCGAAGCAAAAGTCATTTGCCTTCTCCTCCTCGCGGGCAACGCTGAACCAAGCCGTTCTTCCCCTCCGCCTATCGGTCCGATCAGAGAAACGGCAAAACGCTCGCGTCCTTCCCTCCCCGAGCTGCTAGGCAGCGTCCTGAGCTCGGACTCCACTCCCCCGACGCCTAAACCCTCGAGCTACGGCCTCGCCCGCCCGAGATCAACCGCCACAGCGGCGACCTAGCTCAAGAACATGATCGGGCGCTCGTGGACAGCCCTCGACTGGGGGTTTCACGGCCGAGCGATCATGGCTATGGGAGCGCGCTACGGTGGTGTTGCTCTCCTCCAATTCTTGGAGCAAATCGTGAAGCATCGACGAGGAATTCCGAGATTTTGCTCCGGCGAGTTCAACCCGAGCATCTGGTACGGATTCAGTAAATTCCCGATCTCTGCTCCTCCTAGGTCCTCAAATCTTGCACGTACAGCTAGACTAGTCAGCGGTCATTTTGCTTTCAGCAACCTTAGCACGAAAACACCTCAGAGCAGTGAATTTCAAGCTCTACCGAGGGCGTTCTTCGCGGGACCAATTAGGCGCATGGTGCCGACCCCTTTTCCGCTGTTTCCGAGCTAACCCATGACCTTGCCGAGCTTCGCGATCACCCACTTGTGCTGTAGAGCTGGTTGGCCGAGGTTTTGGCGGGTTGGAACCCACGGCCGACGGCGCCGAACCTCAACAGAGGCCGTCGCACGTCGCCGAGACATCTCCGGTCGTCAGCAGCGCGAGACAACCCCACGGTCGTGTTCCTCGATGTCGCAAACCCCCTGGCGGCAAGTCCTAGTCCGGATGGTGGCCGGGAACGGCGGGCCGGCGAGCACCGACGTGCTCCGGCGAGGGGGGAGCGCGCGGGCGCGAAGGAGCCGGTGGGAGGTTGAAGAAGGCGTGGGCCCCGTCGGTCAGCAGCTCAAAATTCAAACCTGTGATCGGGTGTGTCCGGGATCGCGTTTGCGGGCGCGCAAAACCCCGTGGCCCCGGTGTGGCCCAGTTCTGATTGGTTGGAATTTAAAGAAGCGGGCCCAGTAGGATTTTCTGTAGGAAAACAATTCTAGTGAGGGCTCAAACATTGGAAATTCATAATTCTCTGTAGAAACCTCCAAATGGAGTGATTCCACTTGGGTTGGATTCATCTCTCTGAGTTCTATCCAAATATGAACTCAGATTTGTATGAAAGTTAATATTATATTCTGGAAAATTCTTGGAAGGTTTTCTGAAAAAGAATTATTGAGGGAGTTTGGGTTATCCAAAAATCCCCAAATTTTGCCAGAATATTCTTTAGCGTAGTTTAGACCTGCTAACAAATTTTCAGCTCACTTGAAGATCATTTGAGTAGGAATTTGCTAGATGCAAACTACTGCATTCAAAAGAGTCCAGAAACATTTTCAGAAAATGTTTCCCACTTCAAAAATCTATTCTGGGAAATCCATAGCTCCAAAAATCATAGGAAAATTTAGGCAAGCTCTCTGTGACATACTTGTAATTTTGGTTCACTTAATTGGGCATGAAAACGCACATTACTTCAGAATTAATTCTTTTAAGTACAAATGCTTAAAGAATTGTTCTGGGAGGACTACTCCAGTAAAAGGGCTGAAATTTGGACCAGGTTACTTTCATGTGGCCAGGAACTCACAGGTAAATTATTAGCCCATATTGAGCTGTAGAACTCCCTGTTTCTATTCTCCATACTTATGTATAGGTGGAAATACATGAGAGACCTTGTGAGAATTATGGAGGACACAATATGACTCCACATTATCTGCAATTTGGCAAGCTAAATCCTTAGGTAATATAGAACCTTCTGTAAAAGTTTTGAGGCAATTGGAGTTCTTGTTCTTCAGTTGCACTCAAATATTTCCAGCTTATCTATTATGTTCATTAGGGAAAATGGTTAGTGTATAGCTAAGGCCTTAAGGTCAATTTAGTTTATTTCTGTTCTTTGCACAACAGAGGCAAACCAAGCCATTCTTGGCTTTTCCACACAACCTCTGTTCCTAAGAACTTCATTCTATAACTTCTTTCCATTACATTCCATAAAACATGTGCATATGCATTTCAATAGGAACCACAACGAAGGGGATTCAAAGGAGTGATTCATTGAAGTGGATCAAGCTCCGAAGAATCAAGGGTGGATCAGAAGGACACTAACTGTTTATATACGACTACCCTGCAAAACAGGCAAGCTCCGGTTTGCATTTAACAACTGTTAAGTTTTCCTTTTGTATTCACTTTCGGTTAAGAGACGAACTGTGCATTAGGTCTAGTGTTTGATACTCCTCTTGCATAGACAAATGACCCATGGAGTATTGGGTAGGTGTCTTTGACCGTGTAGAACTGCCATGCTTAAGTACGGTTCGGTAGAAGTCGAGTGGTGAGATGCTACTCGCAGTTTCAGGAACAACAGGGGCATACGGGATTGGTTCATAAATGAATTAGCAAGTTAAAGTTGACACCAAAAGGTTGTAGGGGCAGCAGGACATAGGGGCCTGGGTGCTGTAGACCTGTCCGTGTCGGTCAAGGACCGATCCGTATGCGGCCCTGTTGAACAAGTTTGAGTTGTGTACCGGACTCATGCTAGTTATATGGGACCCAGTAAACCGATGTACCTCAGGAAGCTGTCGTTGGGACTTTTCGGGTCGCCTCAGGCGGACGGCCGGTGTGCAGTATGTGGGAAACATTTTCATGACATCTCACGTCGGCAGGTGCACCATGAGAGTGGCTACTGTACAGGGCGACTTGATCGATTCAGCGGGGGTGAAACGGGGGAAAGGCTACCATGTACGACGTCAGTGATGGTTGTTGTAGGCAACGTCGAGTACGGGCGTACGTGTCGTGTAGTACGGGTGTTATTGATTCGAATCACCGTCGCTCATGGAATGGACCAAGCATACTTGTTCTCACAGTCGTGACGTAGTAAGAACTTGCATGAGAAAGGAACTAATCATATTGATATGAAGAATTATATTAGCTTTGTATTGGATCTTGATGAATAGGCTAGTGCAAACTCGATTCTTTTATGCCATGAGCAATTTACATCGGGGAAAAGCGTTTCTTGTTTGAGTGTGGACTCCCGATGTGGCGTGCCCAAGGTTACTTAAAATACTGCAATTAATACCTGAAAGTAAGGATTCACTTTTAGGCGAGTTTAATTATGCTTATTGTGGCGGACTGGAATCCGCTCATCCAGGATTGCAGAGGGTGGTGCCGTGCGATGCGACACCCGACAGCACACGTCATAAGAACACATTATATTACATGGGAAAAACAAACTGAATGTACAAAATAGTACACTTCTCAGTTACAAACTAGGGTCTTTTATTACATAGCGGAAGTTTCTTTTATACAACTCACGCCCGCCTATCTAGCAAAAGTCGGTTGCCCAGCCCTAGGGCAACCCACACTAGCTGCACTCCTAAGCTCAGCGCGGTGTGTACGGCTCCCACTCAGCCATGGTCCCCGACGGAGGGTAACCCTCACCGGTGGACTCGTACTCCGAGTCCGTGGGTGGCTCCTCACCTGAAAAACACTTAAGTAGCAACCGTGAGCACGAAGGCTCAGCAAGGATTAACCGACTCACCTAAGTATGAAACTCTACATGAGGTGTACAATGACATAGGATAGCATTGTTGCAGCAAATGGACACGCCTACAAGATCATCCTTAATTCATCTTTTAGCAACAAGTTAACAGTTCATGAAGCTGAAATTTAGTAAGCAATATTTGGTGGCAAACATGTAGCAATACAAAGTTATATCATATCAGCAATATTGAATCATAACCTTTCATTCATTAATCTACGTTACGACGCAGTGAACAAGCGGTACTCGTCACCGTGAGGGACGGCGAATCGACTCGATATACACCTGCAGGGAAACCCAAAGAGCACGTCACGTACGCCCACCCGTGGAGCTGCACAGCACGCTCACTCGATGTCGTACGGGACAACCTTTCACCCAACAGCCCAAACGTCGAACCGGTCGCACCGAAACGAGCAGGAGGTTCCCCACACGGAGCATCTCTCTATGCCCGTTGGCAGATTTCCACCTTGCTGCCCTCAGCCTACACCTATAAATCGGTGCATTATGCCTCGACGCCCGGAGGTTTAGGCTACATCGGTTTATCGGGGCCCATATATCCGATATGTCTTCGGTACGTTCAATACTTGTTCAGCAGGGCCGCACACGGATCGGTCCTCAATCGACATGGGCAGGGCTGCGCACACAAGACTTCCTCTTGCTACGCCCTAGCCCCTACCTAGTCTCATTTTCATTACTAAAGTGATCTCACATCACTTAACCGAACCCGTGTGTCCCAAGCCTATCTCGCGAGTAGATTCCAACTACTCGACTTGTACCGAAGTCCTATGGATCATTAATCATAGCCTGTCTACTCGAGGTCCTTGACACTACCCTCACTCTTTTAGGAACCTTTGGTTATGCAAGTGGGGTTTCATTCATCCTATACCTAATGCACATTCATACTTCATATGACACATGTAAACAAAGTAAAAACTTATAACAAGGTTAATGCAAACCGGGGCTTGCCTTGTTGCTGCTGGTCAGTAGTTAGTTCTTCGTCCGGAAGAAGGAAATCCAGCACTTCCGGGGTCTCTTCTTCAATGGCTACACGTTGAATACAATACTACATGTAAATTTAAATGCAATGTGTGAACTTAAATACATAATTGCTAATAACTCTAGCTAGCCCTCCCCTTTGGTTCTGAAATTTTTATGGTGGATTGGTAGGGGCCTAACCAGAGTTGTGACCAAGTTTTATTTGAAACAAAGTTCAATTGAACCTTGTACAAATAAAAGCCTCTTTGGTCAATAATTGAGCCTCTAAGTAATTCCAGGGTTTTTCATGGCTCCCACCATTACATTCTGGAAACTAGAATTTAGGATGGTTCTAATGGAATTGGTTTCATGTCATTTGAAGAATTCTACAGAAAGTTATGTCCTAATTAAGATTGGAGAAAATCTGAAAAATGTTTCTGTACATTTTTCTATTTTCTATGGGCAGTTCCCTTAATCACCCAATTAGGTTAAATAAATGAACTTGGATGAGTCTGAAAATTTTACTGGGATTCAGGGATTCTCCAATGAACCTTTCAGCCAAATTTCAGAATTTTTCATAAAGTAGTTCTCCAGATAAAATTCCCAACAGTTTAAATTTTAGGGATTTAATTCTGGAAAACTATTCACTTTCATGAGCTGAATTTGGTATTGATGGAAAGGCTCAGAGAGCTGAATCCAACAAAATTTGGTTCACCCGATTTGGAGCTCTCTAGCCAAAGTTCTGAGGATTTGAAGTTTGGAAGAATTCTGAAAATCAGGGGAAAAGTTTAAACTCTCGGGGCCCGCGGGGACACGTGTTGAGCGCGGAGGTGTCCGGCACACCGGAGCTCACAGGGTATTTGCGCGCCAGCACAGCCGATCCCTGGCCACACCCGATCCCGATTTAAATTCTTCAGCCGCTGACACGTGGGCCAGCCGGCTTCGTCTTCCGCCTGCCGTTGTCTCGCGCCCGCGCCGCCGACCTCGCCGGAGCAGACTGGGGGCTCGCCGGCTCGCCGCTGCCGGACCTACCATGGTCTGAAACTCGCCGACAGGGGGTTGTCGACGTCGAGGAACACGTCGGGGGTGACAGGTCGGGCTGGGGGTGACCGGAAGTAGCTCGGCGACGTGCCGCGGCCTCAGTTGAGGTTCGACACCGTCGACCGTGGTTTCTAAACCCGCCAACACCTCGAACAAATGGCCCTACAGCATCAATGTATCTCTAGGAAGCTTGACAAGGTGTCAAACGGGTTCAGGGATGGCGACAAGTCGGTCGGCACCGTGTGACCGATCGTGCCCGCCATGACCGCCCTCGATCAAGCTCGAAATTCGTCACTCCTAGACAGTTTCACGCTATGGATGCAGAAAAGAACTTGATCGCCGGCTAGTCCAGCGTCTATGTGCAAGATTTGATGACCTCCGAAATATCATAGAGCGAGAATTTAAAGAAACCGTACCGGAAGCTCGGTTTACGGTCACCGGAGCAAAAACTGGAAATTCTCTGCGGATTCTTCACGGTTGGCTTCCAAACTTGGAGGAGAGCAGCATGGTGGTCGCGCGCTCCTGTTGCCTCCCTCGCTGGACCGTGAAAACGCCTGTGGAACGCTGCCCACGGGCGCCTGACTCTCAGCTGAGGCAAGGTCACCGCGGTGGCGATCGTATTTGGGCAAAGGAGGTCGGAGCTCGAGGTTTCTGGCGTTGGAGAGGTGGAGTGCGAGCTCAGGGACGAAGGAGGAGATGGTTTTGCTGGTTTTCCCGATTGAGCAGAGAGCTGCGGCGAGAAACAATGCCGCTGCTCGGGTTTGCCCGCGAGAAGATAAAGCCGGCCGACTCCTGTTCGGCTGAGGCGGTGCCGGTCGCGCGGGGGCGTGAGCCAGCCGCCCTGGGCGCCAACGCGCGGAGAGGGAAGCAGCTGGTGGCGCCGGTAGCTGCTCGGTGGCACAGCCGACAGCTGCTCGGCGGAATTTCCCACCGAGACTCTGACTTTGGGTGCAAGTTTCTCCTTCTTCCCTCTATGACATGTGGGTCCCACCCGGGGTTTTAACCTCTGAAATTTACTCCCAATCACTGTTGTAAACAGTGAGCCCCATAATACCCCTGGTGATTCAAATTATTCACCCCTGAGCCATTTGAATTGAATAGAATTCAAATTGGGTTCGGTCTGAGTGAATTTCAGCACAAGTTCAGTTTTGAATTCAAATAAAGTTTGAATTCGTCCCACTTAGCTCATGTCAAGATCAACTCCAAATGGAGTGAAAATTGGTGTGTGAGCTCACAAAAATGTGGTGAATAAGAATATGCCTCCCACTTTTAAATTCATGGGACAAAAACAGCTTGAATTTAAATATGGTTTCAAACTGCCCTCTTTCTATCTATACCCAAAATGACCTCAAAAAGGTTTCGAATTTGGGTGAAACTTGGCATGGACATCCTTAGCAATGTGTAGGAGTTTTCATAAGTCCAGCCCACCTATATCACATGTGGGAAATACCACTTTTGCGATATGTGAGTTTGTTCTCTAATGAGCATGTTGATGGTGGTTACATGCTCTTCATTTGTGTTCATCATCTTTCCTCAAATAAGGTGTGTGGTGATGAACACTTCAAATGTGTGCCAAAATTGGGGCCCTTACATTCCTTCCCCCTTAAAAGAATCTCTTCCCGAGATTACAAAAGAAGAGATAGCGATGTAGTAGGGACTTACCCGTGTTGAGAAGCCATGAACTCCGGGTAATTTGAGCGAAGGAATTCCTCGCTCTCCCACGTCGCTTCTTCCACGGTGTGGTTACTCCAGAGGATCTTGTAGAACCACAATGTTCTGCTACACGTGGTTCGGGCTTTCTCATCAAGAATTTCCACCGGATACTCATCATATGTTAAATCCGGTTTCAGCTCGCTGATGTCTTCGGTAGGAACATCAGCTGTATGCTTCAAACATTTTCGCAGTTGTGAAACATGGAAAACATCATGGACACCATCCAGGGATGCCGGTAGCTCCAATCTATACGCTGCTGGTCCACACTTCTCGGTGATAGCATAGGGTCCAATAAAACGGGGAGCGAGCTTTCCCTTCACACCGAACCGGTGCACGCCCTTCATCGGAGACACGTGGAGGTACACGTGTTCCCCAACATCAAAATGCAACGGTCTACGCCTCTTATCAGCGTAGCTCTTCTGTCGGGATTGAGCGGCCTTCAAATTGGCTTGAATTGTCCGAACGCGCTCTTCGGCGTCGTTCACCACATCAACCCCGAATGTGACCCTTTCACCGGACTCGCACCAATTTAATGGGGTGCGGCATTTACGACCGTAGAGAGCTTCGTAAGGTGCCATTTTGATACTCGCCTGATAGCCGTTGTTGTACGAGAATTCCGCCAATGGTAGGTGATCATCCCAGTTCCTACCATGGTGGATGGCACATGCTCTCAACATGTCTTCCAGGACTTGATTCACCCTCTCTGTTTGCCTATCTGTCTGAGGGTGATAAGCGGAGCTCCTGATCAACTTAGTACCCAGTGCAGCGTGTAGCTGCTCCCAAAAGCGAGATACAAATAATGCACCTCGATCTGAGACAATGGTCTTGGGTACCCCGTATAGGCATAGAATCTTCGCTATGTATAGCTCCGCATATTTGCCGGCATTGTAACGTGTATTCACTGGAATGAAGTGAGCCGTCTTGGTTAACCGATCAACGATTACCCATATGGAATCATGCTTGTTGGATGTTAGGGGTAATCCCACAATGAAATCCATGCTCACATCTTCCCATTTCCATGCCGGGATCTTCAGGGGTTGCAGCAGCCCTGATTTCTTCATGTGATCAGCTTTCACTCGTCGGCACGTATCGCACTCGGATAGTACTTAGCTACCTCTCGCTTCATCCGTGTCCACCAAAACTTCTTTTTCAAATCTTGGTACATTTTGTTGCTGCCCGGATGAATGGAGTACTTGGACAAGTGAGCTTCATCGAGGATCTTCTTTCTCAACTCCATATCCCGGGGTACGACTATGCGGTCATTGAACCACAGCGTCCCTCATCATCCTTCCGGAAACATTTGATTTCCCCGTTGTCTATCCGTCTCCGGAGATGTGCCATGCCTTTATCATCTTTCTGAGCTGCAATGATGTCCTCCCTAATAGTAGGGATGAGGGCAAGGTTGTACAGCGATCCATAAGGAACCAAGTATAAACTTGGCTCTTCCTCCTCCACCGGTGTAATGGTGAGGTGATGGACATGTGATTTCCGACTCAGCGCGTCGGCAACCACATTCACCTTGCCAGGGTGGTAGTGAATCTCAATTTCATAGTACTTGATTAATTCTAACCACCTCCTTTGCCTCATATTCAGCTCCTTCTGGGTGAAAATGTATTTCAAGCTCTTGTGGTCGGTGTAGAGGTGCACCAGATTCCCCAGGAGATAGTGCCTCCACATTTTTAGCGCCAACACCACGGCAGCAAGCTCAAGATCATGAGTAGGATAATGCTGCTCATGGTTCCGAAGTTGGCGTGAGCCATAGGCGACCACACGTCCTTCCTGCATCAACACGCAGCCAAGCCCAATACCGGACGCGTCACAATACACGTCGAAGGGCTTTGTTGTATCCGGCTGAGCTAAGACCGGGGCTGTTGTGAGATGCTTCACCAATGCTTGGAACGCTCCTTCACACGCCGTGTTCCAAACATACTTCGTCCCTTTCTTCAGCAATTCTGTCATCGGCTTAGCGAGCTTGGAGAAGCTTGGAATGAATCTCCTATAGTATCCCGCTAACCCGAGGAAGCTTCTGACTTCATGAACTGAAGTGGGAGCTTTCCATTTCAGCACTTGCTCTATTTTGCTTGGGTCAACCGCAATGCCTTCTGCTGAGATGATATGTCCCAAGAATGGCACTTGGCTGATCCAAAACTCGCATTTACTGAACTTGGCGTAAAGCTTGTGGTCTCGCAATCGTTGAAGAACGATCCGCAAGTGTCCGGCATGTTCGGCTTCTGTCTTGGAATAAACCAAGATATCGTCGATGAACACTACCACGATCTTGTCCAGCTCCGGCATGAACACCGAGTTCATGAGATACATGAAATAGGCTGGAGCATTGGTGAGACCAAAGGACATGACGAGATATTCATACAATCCGTATCTCATCGAGAAGGCCGTCTTCGGGATATCCTCCGCCCGGATCTTGATCTGGTGATATCCAGAGCGAAGGTCCATCTTTGAGAACACACTTGCACCCACAAGTTGATCAAACAATATGTCGATGCGGGGCAGTGGGTACTTATTCTTGATGGTGATGGCATTGAGCGGCCGGTAATTCACACACAGCCTCAAGGTTTCATCTTTCTTCTTCACGAACAACGCCGAGCATCCCCAAGGCGAGGAACTCGGCCTAATGAAACCCTTGCTCAACAGATCATTGAGCTGTTCTTTCAGTTCCGCCAGCTCATTTGGAGCCATCTTGTATGGTCTCCGTGATATGGGTGTAGTCCCGGGTGCGAGCTCAATCTTGAACTCGACATCCCGCTCAGGTGGCATGCCCGGAAGATCATCCGGAAACACGTCGGGATACTCCCGGACTACGGGGATGTCCTCCAACTTGAGAGCTTCAGTATTGTGGATCACCGAAACTTCCCGGACTGGATTATCTAATGGGAGGGACTGCGGACGATGTAATGGGGAGTTGAGGTGAACCGTCTGTGATAGGGTTTCCAGGACAGCGCCATGGTAACTTAGCCATGACATTCCCAAGATTGCATCAATCTTCTGTCCCTCAAGGATAATCATAGTGGTGGGATATATCTTCCCACCTAAGCACAGTGGTGCTTTTGGAACCATCATCGTTGCTGAAATCTTTCCTCCCGGTGAGCAGATCATATACGAACACTCGGTTGGAAAGACTTCCAGCTGATGCTTAACCACATATGATGCACTTATAAAGTTGTGGGTCGCACCAGAATCAAACAATATGACGATGGCTTGATGGTTGAGAGTGAACGTACCCGCCAGCACGTTGTCTCCTTCTGGGGCGTCCTCATTGTCGAGGTTGCGGACGCCTCCAGTCTGCTGACCAACCTTCTTCACCGGAGGTCGGCCTCGAGCACCGCCCTGGAGCTGGGCTTGGCCGCTGCTCTGCTGCCCCTGGGGACAGTCCTTCGCGATGTGGCCCGCCTGGCCACACGTGAAGCAGGTGAAACGGGGCGGTCCCCCGCTGATCGGTGGACGGAATCCCGGGGCGCGTTGTGGCGGTGGAAACGCCCGGGGTACCGTCTGCTGCTGCTGCTGCTGCTGTCTTGGTGGTGGCATCGGCGGACAGAACGGGGGTGCTTGGAACGAACGTCCCCCGAACTGTTGAGGTCACGCCGGTGGACGCCACTGCTGCCCGGATGGTGTCCGATACACCATACGGTACTTCTGAGGCGCGCCACCACCGCTGCTAGGTGGAGCGCTGCGCTTCCTCTGCTCAGCTGCCAACTCCCGCTGAGCATCCTCTTGCATGATCGCGGCATTGACTAAGTCGTTGAATGTGCCGCGATTCCACTGAACGAGGTGCGTCTTCATTTCGGGCTGTAACCCCCGATAGAAATGCTCCCTCTTCTTCTCCTCCGTGGAGATATAGTCTGACGCATACTGCGCCAGATGGTTGAAGGCACGGGAGTAGTCGTGGGCACTCCTCCCGCCCTGCTTCAGCTCCAAGAATTCTTGGAACTTCCTCTTCATTATTCCGGAAGGAATGTGGTAGGCGCGGAACGCCTCCCGGAACTCTTGCCATTCCATGGCATGGCCAGCCGGACGTGAGGCGACATAATTCGCCCACCACGCACCAGCGGCACCGTGGAGCTGCTGTGCTGTGAACAGGGTCTTCTGCCGCTCTGTACATTGGAGCAGCCCGAACTTGGACTCGATAGTCCGCAGCCAGTTGTCCGCCTCCAGTGGTTCTTCGGCTTCGGTGAACACTGGAGGGTGCGTACTCATGAAATCCGAATATGACACTTCCCGGGGCTCACGAGGCCCTCTGTCTTGACGCCCCCCCCCCCCCCCCCCCCCCCGCCTGAGACGTATTCTGCACGATCGTGCGGAGCAGGTCAGTCTGCTCCTCACGACCTCCCACCAATGCCGCTATCACATCCGCTAGAGTAAGCGGAGGCGGCGGTGGTGGCTGCTGCTGCGGGGTGCTGTCGTAGGCCGGTGGCTGGGAGTCATCACCTCCCTGTTGGCTAGAGCCACCAACCTCGTGCGTGGTCCTAGTACGAACCATCTGCAACCACACGACAATAATCATCAGTCCCGCAGCATTGTTGCATGCAGTCCAATAAAAATGGGCGTAAAAACATTATGACAACAAAAACATGCGATATATCTCGTAAGTAGATAATGTAATAACTTTGCACAAGCTACACTATTACCAGATCAAACACAAGCTAGTTTAATCCAACTTGATGACCCTCCACTTTGGAAGCTCACCATAACTAGGTTTGGTCACTACGAGATATTACTATCGCTTTGTCATCACGTATACCACCCTTGGGGTACCACACCCTCTCCAATGAGTTAACTGTCGTTCTTCTGTCAGAATGACCAGTTTCTACCTAATCCAAATTTTGATCTGGTTCTGGGCATTTTCATGACTCAATCTGAATACCAAAGTTAAAGTTAACTTCAGTATCTTTCCAACGAGCACTCATTTGCCCTTAGATCAGCTCTGGTTAAAAAGTTATGCTAATTCAAGGTCAGCAGAATTTCTGGAAGAATTTTAACAGCACCTCCCTTAGAAGTGGCTGTTTTCATCCCTGGTTTCCACTGAAATCTGTGCTGAAACTTCAGAAACTTTGAATTGCAAAGATGTCACTCATCTTCTAATCTTTCTAAGGATGTATTATATGACAATTTTAGATTTTTCTACTGAGAGTTATGTTTGAAAAACAGAACAGTCTAGAGAATGTTTAACTCTGTCCTGGTTCTGGACAGTTTACATTCCTCTGGGATTTAAGCCATCTTAAGGTGTGTTTCAGCTCTGGAAGTCTACAACAAAGTTGTAGAGTACTCAAGTACCTTCCCAGAACTATATGCCACACCTCCCCCGGCTAAAAGACCGGTGAGTTGTGCTCTGTTGAAGTTCAGCAACCTTGCTGTCCGAAACAGAGCACTCTGTTTTTCATCCCTTTGGCTATCCTGCTCCACTATCTCATTCTTATACCCAACCAGATCCTAAATGTTGAACCTATAGATTTTAACTCTTTATTCTCATTATTTTGCATGCATATGCCTATGATATCTCGGTACTACGTTCCTCACAAAACAAAATCCTAACCGGATTATACCGGCATATACGTCTCAAGTGTGGCACTAAACGATCTCTCGCACACGTTTACTACACGAATACAATGTGGTTAGTACCTGCAGAAAACCACACAATAGTGATGCACTCAAAGGTTGTTCATTTCAGGCAGTTCCATATTTAAAAGTAAATACAAACGCTTGTATCATTGTCATACGGCCGTCCTTGAGCTAGGTCACGTCTCAAGGTACGTGATCGTGTTTCAACACCAGACGACGGGGAACCCGAGTATGTCATGAACGGGTCGTCACGGTTGGGAATGTTATCAACCCAACAGATACCACCTACTGCCCTGCAGGGCACGCCGATGGCAAGCGCTGCGTATGTCCTCCTGGGCTATTTCCAGACGAACACACTCTCGCGTTACTGACCACGCGATGGGGTCTCCACTTACTTGCCTAATGCACGCTAGGGATCAGCGTTTCATATGAACTCAGAAACATGAAGAGTCCAAGAGTTTCATATTGACGTCTCACACAAAGCTGTGAGATCAATCCCTGAACCACGTTCCTCGTCAGGGAGAGCTAACCGAAATTGAACCGCTTTCGGTGGCGTTCCTTACCATACTTACCAGAGCGTAGGTGCGTCGTTATATAATTAAAATTCAGAATTATAACACATAGGTTAGTCTTTGCCACCTTAAGTAACTATGCTAATATAGTCCTTACTTGGGCAACTACCGAATCCTCACCGTATACCTAAGTTTTCCCATAATGCAGTCCTTAAGTACTGTGCTATCCCCAATGAAGCTCTGATACCAGGCTGTGGCGGACCGGAATCCGCTCATCCAGGATCGCAGAGGGTGGTGCCGCGCGATGCGACACCCGACAGCACACGTCATAAGAACACATTATATTACATGGGAAAAACAAACTGAATGTACAAAATAGTACACTTCTCAGTTACAAACTAGGGTCTTTTATTACACAGCGGAAGTTTCTTTTATACAACTCACGCCCGCTTATCTAGCAAAAGTCGGTTGCCCAGCCCTAGGGCAACCCACACTATCTGCACTCCTCAGCTCAGCGCGGCGTGTACGGCTCCCACTCAGCCGTGGTCCCCGACGGAGGGTAACCCTCGCCGGTGGACTCGTACTCCGAGTCCGTGGGTGGCTCCTCACCTGAAAAACACTTAAGCAGCAACCGTGAGCACGAAGGCTCAACAAGGCTTAACCGACTCACCTAAGCATGAAAATCTACATGAGGTGTACAATGACATAGGATAGCATTGTTGCAGCAAATGGACATGCCGAAAAGATCATCCTTAATTCATCTTTTAGCAACAAGTTAACAGTTCATGAAGCTGAAATTTAGTAAGCAATATTTGGTGGCAAACATGTAGCAATACAAAGTTATATCATATCAGCAATATTGAATCATAACCTTTCATTCATTAATCTACGTTACGACGCAGTGAACAAGCGGTACTCGTCACCGCGAGGGACGGCGAATCGACTCGATATACACCTGCAGGGAAACCCAAAGAGCACGTCACGTACGCCCACCCGTGGAGCTGCACAGCACGCTCACTCGATGTTGTACGGGACAACCTTTCACCCAACAGCCCAAACGTTGAACCGGTCGCACCGAAACGAGCAGGAGGTTCCCCACACGGAGCATCTCTATATGCCCGTTGGCAGATTTCCACCTTGCTGCCCTCAGCCTACAACTATAAATCAGTGCGTTATGCCTCAACGCCCGGAGGTTTAGGCTACATCGGTTTATCGGGGCCCATATATCCGATATGCCTTCGGTACGTTCAATACTTGTTCAGCAGGGCCGCACACGGATCGGTCCTCAATCGACATGGGCAGGGCTGCGCACACAAGACTTCCTCTTGCTACGCCCTAGCCCCTACCTAGTCTCATTTTCATTACTAAAGTGATCTCACATCACTCAACCGAACCCGTGTGTCCCAAGCCTATCTCGCGAGTAGATTCCAACTACTCGACTTGTACCGAAGTCCTATGGATCATTAAGCATAGCCTGTCTACTCGAGGTCCTTGACACTACCCTCACTCTTTTAGGAACCTTTGGTTAGGCAAGTGGGGTTTCATTCATCCTATACCTAATGCACATAAATACTTCATATGACACATGTAAACAAAGTAAAAACTTATAACAAGGTTAATGCAAACCGGGGCTTGCCTTGTTGCTGCTCGTCAGTAGTTAGTTCTTCATCCGGAAGAAGGAAATCCAGCACTTCCGGGGTCTCTTCTTCAATGGCTACACGTTGAATACAATACTACATGTAAATTTAAATGCAATGTGTGAACTTAAATACATAATTGCTAATAACTCTAGCTAGCCCTCCCCTTTGGTTCTGAAATTTTTATGGTGGATTGGTAGGGGCCTAACCAGAGTTGTGACCAAGTTTTATTTGAAACAAAGTTCAATTGAACCTTGTACAAATAAAAGCCTCTTTGGACAATAATTGAGCCTCTATGTAATTCCAGGGTTTTTCTTGGCTCCCACCATTACTTTCTGGAAACTAGAATTTAGGATGGTTCTAATGGAATTGGTTTCATGTCATTTGAAGAATTCTACAGAAAGTTATGTCCTAATTTAGATTGGAGAAAATCTGAAAAATGTTTCTGTACATTTTTCTATTTTCTCTGGGCAGTTCCCTTAATCACCCAATTAGGGTAAATAAATGAACTTGGATGAGTCTGAAAATTTTACTGGGATTCAGGGATTCTCCAATGAACCTTTCAGCCAAATTTCAGAATTTTTCATAAAGTAGTTCTCCAGATAAAATTCCCAACAGTTTAAATTTTAGGGATTTAATTCTGGAAAACTATCCACTTTCATGAGCTGAATTTGGTATTGATGGAAAGTGCTCAGAGAGCTGAATCCAACAAAATTTGGTTCACCCGATTTGGAGCTCTCTAGCCAAAGTTCTGAGGATTTGAAGTTTGGAAGAATTCTGAAAATCGGGGGAAAAAGTTTAAACTCTCGGGGCCCGCGGGGACACGTGTTGAGCGCGGAGGTGTCCGGCACACCGGGGATACCACACGTGTCGAGCGCGGAGGTGTCCGGCACACCGGAGCTCACAGGGTATTTGCGCGCCAGCACAGCCGATCCCTGGCCACACCCGATCCCGATTTAAATTCTTCAGCCGCTGACACGTGGGCCAGCCGGCGTCGTCTTCCGCCCGCCGTTCTCTCGCGCCCGCGCCGCCAACCTCGCCGGAGCAGACTCGGGGCTCGCCGGCTCGCCGCTGCCGGACCTCCCATGGTCTGAAACTCACCGCTAGGGGGTTGTCGACGTCGAGGAACACGTCGGAGGTGACAGGTCGGGCTGGGGGTGACCGGAAGTAGCTCGGCGACGTGCCGCGGCCTCGGTTGAGGTTCGACACCGTCGACCGTGGTTTCTAAACCCGCCAACACCTCGAACAAACGGCCCTACAGCATCAATGTATCTCTAGGAAACTTGACAAGGTGTCAAACGGGTTCAGGGATCGACAAGTCGGTCGGCACCGTGTGACCGATCGTGCCCGCCATGACCGCCCTCGATCGAGCTCGAAATTCGTCACTCCTAGACAGTTTCACGCTACGGATGCAGAAAAGAACTTGATCGCCGGCTAGTCCAGCGTCTATGTGCAAGATTTGATGACCTCCGAAAGATCATAGAGCGAGAATTTAAAGAAACCGTACTGGAAGCTCGGTTTACGGTCACCGGAGCAAAAACTGGAAATTCTCTGCGGATTCTTCACGGTTGGCTTCCAAACTTGGAGGAGAGCAGCACGGTGGTCGCGCGCTCCTGTTGCCTCTCTCGCTGGACCGTGAAAACGCCTGTGGAACGCTGCCCACGGGCGCCTGACTCTCGGCTGAGGCTAGGTCGCCGCGGTGGCGATCGTCTTTGGGCAAAGGAGGTCGGAGCTCGAGGTTTCTGGCGTTGGAGAGGTGGAGTGCGAGCTCAGGTGGCTGTCTAGCAGCTCAGGGACGAAGGAGGAGATGGTTTTGCTGGTTTTCCCGATTGAGCAGAGAGCTGCGGCGAGAAACAATGCCGCTGCTCGGGTTTGCCCGCGAGAAGATAAAGCCGGCCGACTCCTGTTCGGCTGAGGCGGTGCCGGTCGCGCGGGGGCGCGAGCCAGCCGCCCTGGGCGCCAACGCGCGGAGAGGGAAGCAGCTGGTGGCGCCGGTAGCTGCTCGGTGGCACAGCCGACAGCTGCTCGGCGGAATTTCCCACCGAGACTCTGACTTTGGGTGCAAGTTTCTCCTTCTTCCCTCTATGACATGTGGGTCCCACCTGGGGTTTTAACCTCTGAAATTTACTCCTAATCACTGTTGTAAACAGTGAGCCCCATAATACCCCTGGTGATTCAAATTATTCACCCCTGAGCATTTGAATTGAATAGAATTCAAATTGGGTTCGGTCTGAGTGAATTTCAGCACAAGTTCAGTTTTGAATTCAAATAAAGTTTGAATTCGTCCCACTTAGCTCATGTCATGATCAACTCCAAATGGAGTGAAAATTGGTGTGTGAGCTCACAAAAATGTGCTGAATAAGAATATGCCTCCCACTTTTAAATTCATGGGACAAAAACAGTTTGAATTTGAATATGGTTTCAAACTGCCCTCTTTCTATCTATACCCAAAATGACCTCAAAAAGGTTTTGAATTTGGGTGAAACTTGGCATGGACATCCTTAGCAATGTGTAGGAGTTTTCATAAGTCCAGCCCACCTATATCACATGTGGGAAATACCACTTTTGCGATATGTGAGTTTGTTCTCTAATGAGCATGTTGATGGTGGTTACATGCTCTTCATTTGTGTTCATCATCTTTCCTCAAATGAGGTGTGTGGTGTGGTGATGAACACTTCAAATGTGTGCCAAAATTGGGGCCCTTACACTTATGCCATCCTATGTTAGGTTCATAACCTCACTTAGAGTTTCATGTTTAGGGTGACGGTTAAGTCTTGCTGAGCGTTATGCTCAAGGATGCTATCCGAGTTGTTTTGCAGGTAATTGACTCGATGCTTATGAGAAGGGGTGCCGATGAGACTCGGGAATCTCCGAGTGCTTACTCAAAGAGCATCCTCGCCGCTGCAGATTGTCTTCGTGTTGCTAGTAAGAAACGTCCGCGGGCTGGACCGTTTCTTTGTTGCTAGTTTAGATATGAGTCGTGAGAGTGATAGTCTTCCGCTGTAGTTTACTCTGATATAACTATTTGTAAAACATTCTTGTACGCTTCCGCTAAACTATTTATGTAATATGATCTGTGTTCATTGACCCGTGTGCTGTTGGGTGCCGCATAACACGGCACCACCCGACGAGGTTTTGTGGTCCCTCACAGCGTGGTATCAGAGCTGCGTTGGGAATAGCACATGGATTGAGCATCATATTACGACAAAAACTTATGATACGATGAGATAACGGTACTAGGCCCACATAAGGACTATTATTAGCATATGATGAAGGTGGCAACCTAACTTATTTGTTATGTCGGAAAATCGTGCATCTCGGGACGGCTTATGTCTTGGGGGGTGCACGTATGCGCTGTCCACCAATGCGCACAAGCTAAAGGGTGGAGCCTCACGGGTGGCAGGTAACCCGACTCGCTTTAGTATCCTCTATGACTCTTCATGTCGTTTGGGGTAGTCGAGCAACGCCATTCCCTGACATGCGTGGTACAATTTGGGAGACCCCGTCAAGTGGTCAGTAACGTGAACAAGTAGCTCAAGGCGTGTTTGGCGGGTGTACAAACTGTATGGATACAGGGTTCGATGTGCAGCCGAACCTGAGGATTAAGTGTGGCTTATGTAGGTACTAACCACGAAAACCTTAGTGCGTGTAGAACACATTTGTGAGTGACCGTTTTAGCGCCACCTAAGGATACGTATATGCCGGTGTAATCCGGTTAGGTTCTTTTTTGGTGAGGTAACGTAGTACCGTCATATGTCTTACGGTGCATCGTCACCGTACTACACTTAGTAGTATTCTTTCCTATGAAGAAATCATTCATGACTAACTTTCAAACTAAAAATGGATGTTGGAAAGCACATATTAGTTACTGAACTCTTCATTTGAACTAAGTTTCAAAGAAGAGAATTACTAGGCTTCTTTTGATCTCAAAAACAGAGTGCTCTGTTCTGGCAGAAGTTTTGCTGGACATTGACAGAGCATATCTCTGAGTAGATTGACCCGATGGAGGTGTATGATACAGTTCTGGAAAGGTTTTTAAGTGCTCTACAATTTTTCTGTAGACCTCCAGAGCAAAATCAGACGCCAACTGGGATGAATATCCAGATGAATGCAAACTGTCCAGACAACCGAACAGCTGCAACCTTCTCTGGATGTTTCTGTTAATTAGCCATAATACTCTGTAGAAAAATCTCAAAAGTTCATATGAGACACCGTGGAAAGGTTATGAAACTTACAACGATTTTTTAGTTCGTAGTTTGTTCAGAATTTTACCCCATTTGTATGTAAAACTGTGATGAAAACAGCCACATACAAAGGAGGTGCTGGCAAAATTTACCCAGAAATTCTGTCAACTTTGAATGAACATAACTTCTGGTTAATGGATGATCCAGAGACATGTGAGTACTCGTTGGAAAGATACGGAAGTTAAATTTAACTTTGGTATTCAACTTGAGTTATGAAGATACTGGTAACTGGATCCAAATCTGGGTTAAGTACAGAAAGGTCGGTTCTGTATAGCAAATGGGGATTGTTTATGTTGGCTTTAGAAGGATGTGTAAACATGAAGTATGGTTATGCTTTCATAAAGTTTTAGCATGTTCATGCTTTACATACTTTCACATACTGCTGAGATCAAGTTTTGACTCTCCTCAAAATGATGCTTTTGCAGTATGGTGCGTACTCATTCACCGAGTAGGGCTGAAGGTTCTCGCCGAGACGGTGATGACTCGAGTCCACCACGGGCACCGCCATCAACGGTATGGGCGGATGTCATGGCTCAGATGGTCGAGTCAAGTCAAGAGAACACGAGACTACTCCAAGCCTTGGTACAACAGGGCTTACTCCAACATGCACAACAGGATGTTCCACCTCGGAACGCCTATTTGGATTTCTTGGCGACACAACCGCCAATCTTCACGGAAGCCAATGAACAAGTGGAAGCTGATCAGTGGCTTCGAGTTATGGAGTCCAAGTTTGGAGTGTTTGAGTGCGATGAATATCAGAAGACATTATTTGCAGCTCAACAGCTCCCTGGAGCCGCCGGAAATTGGTGGTTCGCTTATCTTGCCGCCGTTCCGGAAGGTCATCAAGTGGAATGGACGGAATTTCATGAAGCATTCCGTGCTCGTCACGTTTCTATGGGTTTTATCAAGGCCCAACAGCAAGAATTTAGGAACTTGAAGCAGGGGGACATGAGTATCCTTGATTATGTCAAACGGTTCAACCTTTTGGCACAATATGATCCTGCTTATGCGACGAGCGAAGCTACAATATGTGACTACTTTTTCTATGGCTTGAGTGCCACACTAAAAGAGAAGTTAGCCTTGTTCAATCAAGGCAGTTACACCGAGTTGATCAGCGCTGCTCTGCTGCAAGAACAAGCGACACTTGAGTGTCAAGCAGAGAAGAGGGACCGGGAGGATGTGCAGGAAGACACACCAGTTGTTCCTCGCAAATACCGTGTAGTGTATCACACACCATCCGATGAAATATGGCAAGCACCAGTGGGATCAACTCCGTACAGATTTCCTGCTCAAGAATCATGTCCTGAAGCAACACCTTTGCCGCAGCAACGAATGACACCTGTCGCATCATTGCTGCAACCAAGTACATCAACTCCTCAACCACAAGTCAGCGAAGAACCAGGGAAACCCCCATGTTCTTATTGCCACTGTTCTGGGCATTTTAGGCAAGAATGCCGGGAGAAGTTGTTGAACACCAGACAGCCATCATCATCAGATGGTATGCCGCCACCTGCTCAGGTCAATATAACAGCATTGCAATCGGGGAGTGTGCAACATCTGACTATTGAGGATGTCCCGGAGAGAGCACCGGTGTTAGCGGGCATGTTTACTCTCAAAGACGTGCCCGTGCTTGTACTTTTTGATTCCGGTGCAACCCACAATTTTATCAGCAAAACATGCGTGGATCATCACCAACTATCCACCAATACTCCCACAACGAGTTTCCATATACGTTCACCGGGAGGAAATATCTCTGCCAATCAGATTGTGTCCCGAGCAGCTTTGTGTTTGGGCGGAAAAATATACCCAACATCGCTGATTATGTTGGATAGGCAGAAGATAGACATAATATTGGGGATGTCTTGGTTAAATCGTCACGGTGCCGTTCTCAATATCGTAACCGGACTGTCCAGATTGACTCGCCGATTCACGGACAGCACATTCTGTTTTTAGACAGCGAAGATCCAGATATGGTAGAGGCCTACCACACGGAAGCGCTGAAGCTTGAAGATATTCCGGTGGTACGTGATTATCCCGACGTATTTCCCGACGACTTACCGAGCATGCCGCCCGAACGGGACGTCGAGTTAAATATTGAACTGGCGCCGGGAACAACGCCTATCTCAAGACGGCCTTACAAGATGGCACCTAACGAGCTAGCGGAGTTGAAAGAGCAACTGAATGAACTCATGAGCAAGGATTTCATACGACCAAGTTCTCCACCTTTGGGTTGCTCAGCGCTGTTCATTAAGAAGAAGGACGAAACACTACGGCTATGTGTTGATTACCGTCCTCTCAATGCTGTCACAATTAAAAACAAGTATCCTTTGGCCCGCATCAACATCCTGTTCGATCAACTTGTGGGTGCAAAGTTATTTTCGAAGATGGATCTTCGGTCGGGGTATCATCAAATCAAGATCCGACCGGAGGACATACCGAAGACAGCTTTCTTGACGAGATACGGACTCTATGAGTACCTCGTCATGTCATTTGGGTTAACCAACGCTCCGGCACACTTCATGTACTTGATGAATTCAGTGTTCATGCCAGAGTTAGACAAGTTCATCGTGGTATTCATCGACGACATATTGGTTTACTCCAAATCTGAAGAAGAGCACGTTGAACATCTACGTATCGTGCTACAAAGGTTGCGGGAGCACCAATTGTATGCCAAGTTCAGCATTTTGGATTGATCAAGTGCCTTTCCTAGGCCATATTATTTCAGCAGAAGGTATTGCCGTGGACCCCAGCAAGATTGAACAAGTGCTGAAATGGGAATCTCCCAAGTCAGTCCACGAGGTCTGAAGTTTCCTAGGTTTAGCGGGGTATTATCGGAGGTTCATTCTGAGCTTCTCAAAAATTGCTAAACCAATGACGGAGCTGCTGAAGAAGGGCACTAAATACATGTGGAATGCAGCATGTGAAGCCTCATTCAAAACTTTGGTGAAACATCTCACAACGGCTCCAGTTCTTGCTCAGCCAGACACGACGAAGCCATTTGATGTATACTGCGATGCATCCGGCATCGGTCTCGGCTGCGTTCTGATGCAAGAAGGGCGTGTAGTCGCCTATGGGTCTCGTCAACTGCGAAATCACGAGCAGCATTATCCAACTCATGATCTCGAGCTTGCTGCTGTGGTGTTGGCGTTAAAGATGTGGAGGCATTACCTACTTGGTAGTCTTGTTCACCTCTACACCAACCATAAAAGCTTGAAGTACATCTTCACGCAGAAGGAGCTGAATATAAGGCAACGGAGATGGTTGGAGCTCATAAAAGAGTATGAAATTGAGATCCACTATCATCCAGGAAAAGCAAACGTGGTTGCCGACGCGCTTAGTCGGAAAGCCCACGTTCACAACTTAGCGGCTGCTGAGTTGGAAGCTGAAGAACCAAGTCTCCGTGTCATTCCGTATGGCGCGCTTTACAATCTCGCGCTCATTCCAACAATCCGTGAAGAGATTGTTGAGGCTCAAAGAAGAGACAAAGGTATGTCTCACATACGGAGAAGGCTAGACAATGGAGAAGTGAAATGTTTCCGGAAGGATGGAAACGGTACGATATGGTTTAACGACCGTATAGTGGTACCGCGTAATATGAAACTCTGGAAGAAAATATTGGATGAAGCCCACCTGTCGAAGTTTTCCATTCATCCCGGAAGTAACAAGAGGTACCAAGATTTGAAACAGAAATTTTGGTGGACGAGGATGAAGAGGGAGATTGCTAAATACGTATCCGAATGCGATACGTGTAGATGGGTCAAGGCTGATCATATGCGGAAAGCCGGACCGCTACAACCTCTGAAGATACCGGCGTGGAAATGGGAGGATGTGAGTATGGACTTCATCGTCGGATTACTGCTCACATCCAGGAAGCATGACTCGATATGGGTGATCATTGACCGGTTGACAAAGTCAGCTCATTTCATACCGGTGAACACTCATTATCGAGCAAGGCAATATGCGGAGTTATTCATCTCCAGAATTATATGCTCACATGGTGTCCCGAAGACCATCATTTCAGATCGAGGTGCGCTGTTTGTTGCTCGTTTTTGGGAACAGCTGCATGCCTCGTTGGGCACCAAGCTGATTAGAAGCTCCGCATATCACCCTCAAACCGATGGACAAACGGAGAGGGTGAATCAAGTGCTCGAGGACATGTTGAGAGTGTGTGCCATCCACCACGGTAGGAATTGGGATGATCACTTACCGTTGGTGGAGTTTTCATACAACAACGACTATCAAGCGAGTATTAAAATGGCACCGTATGAAGCTCTCTATGGCCAGAAGTGTCGCACACCGCTGAATTGGTGTGAGTCCGGCGAAAGAGTGCTGTTTGGGATTGATCTTGTGAATGAAGCCGAAGACCGAGTTCGGTTGATACAAGAGAACTTGAAGGCTGCACAATCCCGACAGAAGAGCTACGCTGATCAAAGGCGTAGGCCATTACATTTTGACGTCGGAGAGCACGTGTATCTTTGTGTATCTCCGATGAAGGGAATTCACCGGTTCGGTGTAAAGGGGAAACTCGCTCCCTGTTTTATTGGTCCTTTTGCTATCACAGAGAAGTGCGGACCCGTAGCCTACCGGCTGGAATTACCGGCAAGTCTAGCGGGTGTCCATGATGTGTTTCATGTGTCACAGCTGCGGAAGTGCCTCAAATTCACCGCTGCTGTTCGCACCGAGGAAGTCGACGAATTGAAACCGGACCTGACCTACACCGAGCGACCGGTTCAGATTTTGGATGAAAAGACCCGGGTAACCCGGAACCGGACGATCAAATTTTACAAGGTGCTGTGGAGTAATCATACCGCGGAAGAGGCGACATGGGAAAGTGAAGATTACCTCCACACCAACTATCCGGAATTTTTAGCATTGTACAGTTTGTAATTACCTTTCCCGTCTTGTTCCTCTTTTGTAATCTTGGGACGAGATTCTTTTAAGGGGGGAGGAATGTAAAAGTCCCAAAAATGTGTATGAATAAAAACCAAGGTTTGAGTTCATATGTGTGGCAAAGACATGAAAAAGAGGACTTGCTAAAACTTTTCTTCATGCAAAGTAATACATGGATAACCATCCAAAATGAGGCTCACATTTTTATTTAAAAGTGTTGAACCAATAAGGAGTTAAATACCTCTTTGCATGTAAGTTTAAAAATCAGATTTGAAACTCAAAGCTCACACAAGTGGTGACCAAAAACTTTAAATAAATATGCAGCCATATAATTGGAATTGCGGGGAAAAGTTGGATCACAAACTTTTCATTTATAGGGTGGGCTCAAAAAGGAGTTTAAGAGAAGCATTTGTAAATTCTAGCCAAATTCAAATTTGTCATACCAATTCAAACTGAATTTGGAGAATTCAAATTCTAGCCACCCTTTTAAACTCAGAATTTTGGGGAATTAAGAGGATCAGCATGAGAAGATATTTGGGAAAACAATGTGGGGTGGGACCCACATGGCAGTGAGCTGGAAAAATTAAACTTACACAGGAAGCAATTGACTTGTCTCGGTGATTCAACACCCACGAGCAGCTCTCCCACCGTGGTGCCACTGAGGGCTGGCCAGGCCACCTCTTGCTATGCTCTCCCAGGCACCGGCGCCCAGAGACGGTCCTGCGGCGTGATCCCCCCCCTGACCGAAGCAAAAGTCATTTGCCTTCTCCTCCTCACGGGCGACGCTGAACCGAGCCGTTCTTCCCCTCCGCCTCTCGGTCCAATCAGAGAAATGGCAAAACACTCGCGTCCTTCCCTCCCCGAGCTGCTAGGCAGCGTCCTGAGCTCGGACTCCACTCCCCCGACGCCTAAACCCTCAAGCTACGGCCTCCCCCGCCCGAGATCAACCGCCACAGCGGCGACCTAGCTCAAGAACGTGATCGGGCGCTCGTGGACAGCCCTCCACTGGGGGTTTCACGGCCGAGCGATCACGGCTATGGGAGCGCGCTACGGTGGTGCTGCTCTCCTCCAATTCTTGGAGCAAATCGTGAAGCGTCGATGAGGAATTCCGAGATTTTGCTCCGGCGAGTTCAACCCGAGCATCCGGTACGGATTCGGTAAATTCCCGATCTCTGCTCCTCCCTAGGCCCTCAAATCTTGCACGTAGCAGCTAGACTAGTCGGCGGTCATTTTGCTTTCAGCAACCTTAGCACGAAAACACCTCAGAGCGATGCATTTCAAGCTCTACCGAGGGTGTTCTTCGCGGGACCAATCAGGCGCATGGTGCCCACCCCTTTTCCGCTGTTTCCGAGCTAACCCATGACCTTGCCGAGCTTCGCGATCACCCACTGGTGCTGTAGAGCTGGTTGACCGAGGTTTTGGCGGGTTGGAACTCACGGCCGACGGCGCCGAACCTCAACAGAGGCTGTCGCACGTCGCCGAGACATCTCCGGTCATCGGCAGCCCGAGACAACCCCACGGTCGTGTTCCTCGACGTCGCAAACCCCCTGGCAGCAAGTCCTACTCCGCATGGTGGCCGAGAACAGCGGGCCGGCGAGCACCGACGTGCTCCGGCGAGGGGGGAGCGCGCGGACGCGGAGCCGGCAGGAGGTTGAAGAAGGCGCGGGCCCCGTCGATCAGCAGCTCAAAATTCAAACCTGTGATCGGGTGTGGCCGGGATCCCGTGCGCTGGCGCGCAAAACCCCGTGGCCCCGGTGTGGCCCAGTTCTGATTGGTTGGAATTTAAAGAAGCGGGCCCAGTAAGATTTTCTGTAGGAAAACAATTCCAGTGAGGGCTCAAACTTTGGAAATTCATAATTCTCTGTAGAAACCTCCAAATGGAGTGATTCCACTTTGGTTGCATTCATATCTCTGAGTTCTATCCAAATATGAACTCAGATTTGTATGGAAGTTAATATTATATTCTGGAAAATTCTTGGAAGGTTTTCTGAAAAAGAATTATTGAGGGAGTTTGGTTTATCCAAAAATCCCCAAATTTCGCCAGAATATTCTTTAGCATAGTTTTGACCTGCTAGCAAATTTTCAGGTCATTTGAAGATCATTTGAATAGGAATTTGCTAAATGCAAACTACTGTGTTCAAAAGAGTCCAGAAACATTTTCAGAAAATGTTTCCCACTTCAAAAATCTATTCTGGGAAATCCATAGCTACAAAAATCATAGGAAAATTTAGGCAAGCTCTCTGAGACATACTTGGAATTGTGGTTCACTTAATTGGGCATGAAAATGCACATTACTTCAGAATTAATTCTTTTAAGTACAAATGCTTAAAGAATTGTTCTGGGAGGAATACTCCAGTAAAAGGGCTGAAATTTGGATCAGATTACTTTTATGTGGGCAGGAACTCACATGTAAATTATCAGCCCAGATTGAGCTGTAGAACTCCCTGTTTCTATTATCCATACTTATGTATAGGTGGAAATACATGAGAGACCTTGTGAGAATTATGGAGGACACAATATGACTCCACATTAGCTGCAATTTGGCAAGATAAATACTTAGGTAATATAGAACCTTCTGTAAAAGTTTTGAGGCCATTGGAGTTCTTGTTCTTTAGTTTCACTCAAATCTTTCCAGCTTATCTAGTATGTTCATTAAGGAAAATGGTTAGTGTATAGCTAAGGCCTTAAGGTCAATTTAGTTTATTTCTGTTCTTTGCACAACAGAGGAAACCAAGCCATTCTTGGCTTTTCCACACAACCTCTGTTCCTAAGAACTTCATTCTATAACTTCTTTCCATTACATTCCATAAAACATGTGCATATGCATTTCAATAGGAACCACAACGAAGGGGATTCAAAGGAGTGATTCATTGAAGTGGATCAAGCTCCGAAGAATCAAGGGTGGATCAGCAAGGATACTAACTGTTGATATACGACTACCCTGCAAAACAGGCAAGCTCCGGTTTGCATTTAACAGCTGTTAAGTTTTCCTTTTGTCTTCACTTTCGGTTAAGAGACGAACTGTGCATTAGGTCTAGTGTTTGATACTCCTCTTGCATAGCCAAATGACCCATGGAGTATTGGGTAGGTGTGTTTCACCGTGTAGAACTGCCATGCTTAAGTATGGTTCGGTAGAAGTCGAGTGGTGAGATGCTACTCGCAGTTTCAGGAACAACAGGGGCATACGGGATTGGTTCATAAATGAATTAGCAAGTTAAAGTTGAGACCGGAAGGTTGTAGGGGCAGCAGGACATAGGGGCCTGGGTGCTGTAGACCTATCCGTGTCAGTCAAGGACCGATCCGTATGCGGCCCTGTTGAACAAGTTTGAGTTGTGTACCGGCCTCATGCTGGCTATATGGGACCCAGTAAACCGATGTACCTCGGGAAGCTGTCGTTGGGACTTTTTGGGTCGCCTCGGGCGGACGGCCGGTGTGCAGTATATGGGGAACATTCTCATGACATCTCACGTCGGCAGGTGCACAATGAGAGTGGCTACTGTACGGGGTGACTTGATCGATTCAGGGGGGGGGTGAAACGGGGATAGGCTGCCACGTACGACATCAGTGATGGTTGTTGTAGGCAACGTCGAGTGCGGACGTACGTGTCATGTAGTCCGGGTGTTATTGATTCGAATCACCGTCGCTCGCAGAATGGACCGAGCATACTTGTTCTCACAGTCGTGACGTAGTAAGAACTTGCATGAGAACGGAACTAATCATATTGATATGAAGAATTATATTAGCATTGTATTGGATCTTGATGAATAGGCTAGTGCAAACTCGATTCTTTTATGCCATGAGCAATTTACATCGGGGGAAAGCGTTTCTTGTTTGATAGTGGACTCCCGATGTGGCGTGCCCAAGGTTACTTAAAATGCTGCAATTAATACCTGAAAGTAAGGATTCACTTTTAGGCGAGTTTAATTATGCTTATGCCATCCTATGTTAGGTTCATAACCTCACTTAGAGTTTCATGTTTAGGGTGACGGTTAAGTCTTGCTGAGCGTTATGCTCACGGATGCTATCCGAGTTGTTTTGCAGGTAATTGACTCGATGCTTATGAGAAGGGGTGCCGATGAGACTCGGGAATCTCCGAGTGCTTACTCAAAGAGCATCCTCGCCGCTGCAGATTGTCTTCGTGTTGCTAGTAAGAAACGTCCGCGGGCTGGACCGTTTCTTTGTTGCTAGTTTAGATATGAGTCGTGAGAGTGATAGTCTTCCGCTGTAGTTTACTCTGATATAACTATTTGTAAAACATTCTTGTATGCTTCCGCTAAACTATTTATGTAATATGATGTGTGTTCATCGACCCGTGTGCTGTTGGCTGCCGCATAACACGGCACCACCCGACGAGGTCCTGTGGTCCCTCACAAAAAACTTTGGTTTGCTCCTAACTCATGCTTGATCACTCTTGGTCCTAATCTGAACCTCACAAGTTCAGTTTGAATATGCCCCTCAAATTTGAATTCGAAGGTGATCTCAGATAATGCTTTGAACAAATGGTATATGAGCTCAAAATTTCTCCAAATTTGGAACTTAAGCTCTTTAATACCTGAGGACTGCAATGGTCATCTCACATATAGGCCATTGGAAAATCTGAACATGAATCCTTTGCAAAGGTTCGAAATTGGGTTTAAATTTCTCTCCCCTCTACTCATAGAGAATGTGCACATGAGTTAGATCTTTGGGGAGTGAAATTCTTCCCTAGGTTAACATGTGTTCAGTATGAGCTAAAGAACATTTTAGCTTTCCCCACATGTCCATGTTTGAGTTTATCATTTCATGTGACATAACTCAAGTCATTCCCTTGCCTTAACATGTTTGAATTCAGCATAAACTCAACATGATCATAATCCATTCCTTTTTAGCTCACCCTCAAATCAGAAAGTTGCCACCATAATTTCCTCAATTTCAAATGTATGAGGCTCCATGTGTATACAAAAGATTAGCGGCAATTTGAGCTGAGCCTTTGAGTCTAAAGACCTTATTTTTGTTCTTTCTCATATACATGTATGATTACACATGAGTTTAACTCCACCTTGGTCCAACACATTTGATTGAATGCTCGAATCCGTGTTGTCGAACCTCACGTATACCATCCCATGTAAGAATTTTTTTTTGTAAGTCCCATTTTTTTTTGAAACAAAAACACAATGACGTTCAATCGTCCATTTCTTTGCATTCACGTTTTTGGGACTTTTACACGGACTGAGTACATGGCAATCCGACTATGAAATCCATGCCGATGTCTTCCCACTTCCACTCGGGTACTTTCAATGGCAGCAATAATCCATCGGCTCTTTGATGTTCGACTTTCACTCGTTGGCACATGTCACATAGGGCAACATATTCAGCTATGTCTCTTTTCATGTCATCACACCAATAGCAAGTTTTTAGGTCCTTGTACATCTTTGTACAGCCGGGGTGTATGGAATAAGGCGATTCATATGCCTCCTTTAGTATAGTGTCACGTATTGCTTCACGTTAGGCACAAAAATCCTTTTCTCTAACCAAAGCATGCCATCCTTGTCTTCCTTGAAATCCTTTTCTATCCCTTGTCGGATTCTTTCCTTGATTTCCTTTATTTCCTCATCCATTGCTTGGTCATCTCGTGTCTCTTGTTCCAGCGTTGAGTTCAGTTCTATCACCTATATCTCGTTCAAGAACCCGAGATGTAACCGTTCGAACTCCTTATGAAGCTAGGGTGGCAGCTCCCGAACCGTAAGTTGGTTACATGCTCCCTTTCGGCTCAATGCATCAGCTACTACGTTGGCCTTTCCGAGGTGATAGTTAATTCCAACATCATAATCCTTCATAAGTTCCAACCATCGATGTTGCCTCAAATTCAGAACCATTTGCGTGAATATATACTTGAGGCTTTTATGATCCGTATAGATCTCACATCAGTGACCGAGAATGTAACGCCTCCAAATCTTCAAGGCATGTACCACGGCTGCATGTTCCAGGTCATGTGTGGGGTAATTCAGCTCATGTTTCTTTAATCGCCTCGATGCATAGGCTATCACTTGGCCTCCTTGCATGAGCACACATCCAAGCCCTTGTCTTGATGCGTCACAATATATATCAAAACTCTTGCTCATGTCCGGCAATACCAAAACCGGCGCTGTTGTTAATCTCTTCTTTAGCTCCTCAAAGCTGTTTTCACACGCTTGTGTCCACTGAAATACTTTCCCCTTCATCAGAAATTCTGCCATAGTATTTGCTATTTTGGAGAAATCCTTGATGAACCGGCGGTAGTATCCAACCATCCCAAGGAAACTCTGAATATCCCTCACATTCTGCAGTTGGTTCCACTTCAAAACATCTCCCACTTTTCCGAGATCAACCGTTATTCCTCCCTTGGAGATGATGTATCCTAAGAATGATATCTCCTTCAGCCAAAATTGAAACTTGCTGAACTTAGCATACAATTGATGCTCTCGTAGTTTCTGCAACTTCAATCTCAAGTGTTCTTCATGTTCTTCCTCGCTTTTTGAATACACCATGATGTTGTCGATGAAAACCACGACGAACTTGTCCATGTACTATATGAAGACCATATTCATGAGGTACATAAAGTATGCAGGTGCATTCGTCAACCCAAATGACATAACGGTATATTCATACGAACCATACCGTGTTTGAAATGAAGTCTTGGGTATGTCAGAGGGCTTAATCTTCAGCTGGAAATATCCAGACCGAAGATCAATCTTGGAGAAAATTCGGGCACCTTTCATTTGATCGAATAGGTCCTCTATGCGGGGCAGCGGATACTTATTCTTGATTGTCACTTCGTTGAGAGACCTATAGTCCACACACATCCTTTGGGTTCCATCTTTCTTGTCTATGAAGAGCACAGGGGCTCCCCACGGTGATGAGGTTGGGCGTATAAAACTCTTATCTAGCTGCTCCTGATTTTGCTTCTTGAGCCCCACTAATTCATTAGCAGGCATCCTATACTGCCTCTTTGCTATGGGTGCAGTTCCGGGTACTAAATTAATGGCAAATTCAATGTCCCGGTCAGATGGCATACCTGGAAGTTCTTCCGGGAACACATCTGAATACTCCCGAACCACCGGAATGCTTTCCAATGTTGCTTCTTCAATGTGGTTCAGCACTGCCTTCTCGATTGCAGGTTGGGCTGCCTCAAACTCAATACGAGTACCGTGCTCACTCATCAAATGTACGATCCTCTGAGCGCATTGGATTACTCTATTGTACTTGCTCAACCAGTCTTTTTCAAGTATTATGTCAATCCCTTGGAAATCCAAGACGATAAGGTTGGCAAGAAAGTCTACCCCCCCTTATTTTAAGGCTTACTATCGGACATACTATATTATTCCTCATCTCTCCACCGGGAGAATTAACCAACATAGTTTGTTTCATGTGGGATATGGGCAGGTTATACTTGGCAACATACTTGGATGAGATGAATGAATGCGATGCTCCGGAATCAAATAAAACAATGGTTGGGTTGGAGTTAGCGAGAAACATACCAATCACGACGTCCTCAGCTTGTTGTGCTTCCTCAGCGGAGACGTGATTCACATTGCCACGATCATAGTTCTGCTGTCCACGGTTACCTTGCATAGCTCCTCCATTCGGCTGTGGATTCTGTTTAGGTGCATTGCTCAGCTGTCCAAGGCCTTTCTTCAGGCAATGATTTGCAATGTGTCCCGCCTCTCCGCATGAAAAGCATGCCTTGTTGACCATAACAGCAGGAATGTTGGGGCGAGGCTGGTTTTGAGCATAGGCGCCCATATTGGGACAGGGCGCAGGAGGCATAGGCAAACGGGGTGCTTGCATAACAGAGCGTTGCAGTGGTGGCTGATTAGAGCGAGGTAGAGTCACAGGGAGAAAAGTAGAAGCAGATGAGTTATAGTGTGGTGCAGCTGGTGGCATGAAGCGGGGATGTACATTGCTTCCTTGTGGCTGTTTTTGATATGGCATCTTTCTCTTTCCCTCTTGTTCGGTATCGCAGATCTTTCTCTCCACCACTATAGCTTTGTCAACAAGTTTTTGGAAGTTTGCATAATCACTGTTGAGCAGCTGAACTTGAATTTCATTGTTCAATCCTCTCATGAACAATTACTGCTTTCTGTGATCCGGGTTGACATATTCTGGAGCATACCTTGACAGCTGCGTGAAGTTGTTGAGGTACTCATTCACGCTCTTCCTCCCTTGACGAAGACCTTAAAAATCCTGCCTTTTAGCATCATGACTCCTTCAGGGACATAGTGAGAACGGAAACTCTCCTTGAATTCAGCCCAAGTGATTTTCTCCTGATTGACACGAGCGTTGCAAAGAGCGTCCCACCAATCAGTGGCTGCTCCCATAAGCTGGTGTGATGCGAAAAGAACCTTCTCCCGATCATTGCATTGAACAATAGCAAGCTTCTTTTCCATAGACTTTAGCCAATCATCAGCCTCCATAGGATCATTGGCTTGTGCAAAAGTAGGCGGCCTAGTCCTCATGAACTCTCCCAATCTGTTGTGAGCCGGCGGTGGTTGCGGTGACGGTTGTGGGGGTGCAGGAACGGGGTTAGGGTTGTTGTTGTTGTTGGCCTGCAGCTGACCCAACATTTGTATCATAGTTTGCATGAGCTGGTTCTGCATAGCCATCAACCGTTCAAGGTTGCTTGCATCAGCCCCGGGGTTGGCATTTTCAGGTACTTTCACATTGCCATCCTCCTGTGGTTCGTTGTTACCACGAACGTTCCTTCGTTGGCGGTTGTAATTTTCCCTCGCCATTTCTGTGAGAGTAGAGTAGAAAATAGAAATTCAGATTGATCCCCAACTATATGCATCAAGGTGTATGAACTAAGCAACTCTTTTTATTAATCTCAGCCTATATGAGGATGTGAACAATTGCCGAAGCATCTCACATATTTCCACTTTGTGTGGATGTGGACATTCGCCGAAGCGTCCCACAACTCACACCAAGCACACAACTCATGCGATCATCATGGAAATTCAGCACACCACTCCTATTCAAGCTACTACGATCTAAGCGTTCTTATTACAACTTTATTCAATGGTAAACCTAAACTTAATCGTGAGAACCGGTGCTGTTCTCGCCGTGTGACAGGGGTGGTCCATACATGGGTGCACATCATGGTGAGTCGGCAGTCCATGTAGGGATAGATGACACTAGTGCTCCATTTGCTCCCGCGTTGGCACGAGTCTCCTCTAGTTTTTCCAGCAAGTACAGCTTCTTGCACTACTGGAATCGCGATAATAGACGACGGCCACAAACCGTCATCTATAAGGCCCAAACCGTCGTCTATAGCTTATTGACGACGGTATACACTTATAGACGATGGTATACGGCCGTCTACATTTTTTTGTCATCTATAACGTTATTGACAACGGTAACCGTCGTCCATAAACTATTTGATGACGGACAAAATTAGCTGTCGTCGATAAGTGACTTCCTCCACGTGGCAGCGGGGGAAGCTTATCGTCGACGGTGACATAGACACCATCGACGATAAGTTACAGTATCATCGACGGTAGAAGGGCACTGTATTTGATACTGGATACTTATCGTCGACGGTGTCCTTGTCACCGTCGACGATAACTTGCCAGTATTCTCGACAGCCTCCAGATAACCGTCGTCGATAATGTTTGAAGTTTTTTTAAAAAAAATAGAAAATGCTGCCCTGGCTTCGAGGCCAGCCCTGGCTCGATGACCAGATAACAGACACAGAAAAACATGACACAAACATGCATATATATCACATGGCACTGCAAAATACATCACACAATATATTATTGCACAATTCTTCATACAAGTCTCACACCGCACATAGTCCACATCACACAACTCAAGTTTGATAAGGAGGGAACTCAGCTCACAAGTATGAGGCTCGGCTGACCTGACTAAGAGACGCTACCCCGTCCGCTGCCACCGGAGTTCGGAAAGTCGTCCTCCTGCAGTCGTCCAAGCATCTGAGGCATCGGAGTTTGAGCCTCCGTTCCCGACGCCTGTGAAGTGCAAGTGTGGTTAGACATGTTACAAGTAAGAAAATGCATATTTTACTAAATTTGAACAAGTTTAACTAGTGCAAGTGTGATTTACTAAATTCGTACCTGGGCTACCATCGTCGGCACCGGAGGCAGCTGTATCGCTGGCGGCGCCCATTGCGGAAAGACAACCGCCTGTCCTGCACTCATAGCCTGCAAACACAAAGCAAATCATTATACATGTCATTTATATGTAAAAAAATGTTAAGTACAACATCTAGAATAGATTACCTGCATGGCAGCTTGCATCTGTAACATGAACGAGTTTTGATACTTGTCCCTAGCCCTTTGCGCCTCGTCCCTAGACCTGATCTCAGCTGCCTGCGCCTCGTCCCTAGCCCTGAGCGCTTCTTGCGTCCTCTGGAGCTCCTCTTGCAGACTCTGAAACTCCCAGGCGACGAGAATGGAGTAGAGTCATCTGCGGCCCCCTCACATGGAGTAGAGGTCACTTCCACCATCCACCCAAGCGCGGGTGGTTGATGTCCACACCATCGTCATCCGCTTCCGTGCCGTTTCGACACATACATTACAACTACAACTGTCTATACGGCATGAACACATTTAATACGTGTCGTGCCGTTTTGGGTCAGACCGTGCCGGGCCGGGCAGGCCCCAAACCCGTTTACTTACATATATTAAGTAATCACTCAAAAACATAAGCAATTAAGCTAAACAATATAATAAAAGCAACATAATCCAAGATATTCTGGATGACCGTCCTATCCCACCTCGTCCTTGTCCCTCTCGTCCTTGTCCCTTCATCTAAACAAAAAACAGGGATAACTTTATCCATCCAACCATACAGTATGGTGCGTGAGCTCATCCAAGATATTCTGGATGACTCGTCCTATCCCACCTCACCTCTCAATCCTATGTGGCTACTTTACCATAATAGTCCGTGATTCTAATGGAGACCATACTTTTTAGAGCCATGAACTTATTCCCACTAGGCAATATAGTACTTCTAATCAAACAGATACCACCACTTTTGGAGTTGGAAGCAGTATAGAGCAGCCCAAAAGTTACGCAAAGCATAATCTAATAAGAAGTTCAGAAACAGTGAGCCACATGTTTTCAGGTTTTGTTATCATCAGAAAAACATAAACTGGAACTACATTTCGGTAAACATGACATACTCTTTTTTCCTAAAAGCATACAACTAGACAGGCTATATTATGTACATATGCGTCAACCAAATAACATTTTAAAGGAAGAGAGGGGCAACGGGGGAATCCGGGCAGGAGGTGGGCCAGGATGGCGGGGCAGCGGGGCAGAAGGGGTGCCGTGGGGCGCGGGGTGGCGGGGGCGTCCGGCGGCAAAGAGGGGTGGTGGGGGCAGCGGGGCGGAAGGGGGGATGGGGCGGCGGGGCAGCTGTGTGGGAGGGGGTCGGAGCGTCACGGGGGCGGAGAGGAGTGGCGGTTAGAGGGGTGGCAGGGCGGCCAGCGGCGTGGCAGCAGAGAGGGGCAGCGGGGGCAGCCGGACGAGATTTGGGCCGGGGAGGTGGGGCACCGGGGTGGGAGGTGGGCCGTGGCGGCGGGGGCAGCGGGGAGGGAGGGGGGACGGGGTGGCGGGGCAGCGGTGGGGGTTGAGGCGTCATGGGGGCGGAGAGGAGCAGCGGGGAGAGGGGTGGCGGGGCGGCCGGCGGCGTGGCGGCAGAGAGGGGCAGCGGGGGCAGCCGGGCGAGAGGTGGGCAAGGGCAGCGGGGCGGGAAGGGGGCCGTGGCGGCGCAGGGTGGCGGGGGTGGCCGGCGGCGTGGCGGCAGAAAGGGGCGGCGGGGGCAGCGAGGTGGGAGGGGAGCCGGGGCGTCGCGGGGGCGGAGAGGGGCGGCGGGGGCGGCCGGCGGCGTGGCGTTAGAGAGGGGCAGCGGGGGCAGCCGGGCGAGACGTGGGCCGGGGCGGCAGGGCAGCGGGGCGGGAGGGGGGCTGTGGCGGCGCGGGGTGGCGGGGGCGGCCGGCGGCGCAGCGGCAGAGAGGGGCGGTGGGGGCAGCGGGGCGGCAGGGGGGCTGGGGCGTCGCGGGGGCGGAGAGGGGCGGTGGGGGTGGCCAGCTGCGCGGCGGTGGAGAGGGGCGGCAGGGAGAGGGGTGGCGGGGAGAGGGGGGCGGGGAGGGCATACCTCGGGAGGCAGCAACCAGAGACGGGGCGGCGGAGACCGGCGACGGCGAGTCGGGAGGCGGCGCACGGGGTGGCGGAGACCGGCGACGGCAAAGCGCGGGGAGTCGGGAGGCGGCGCGGGCGGGAGAGAGTGCCGCCTCTCGACTCGCGCTCGTGAGTATAACAGGCTTATTGACGACGGTAGTTCCTCACCGTCGTCAATAAGCAGCGTATTGACGACGGTTGTGTCTCCCCGTCGTCAATAACGTCTCTAGTGGGGCAGGATCTCGGCCAAATTTGACGAAGACCGTTATAGACGACGACCGCCGTCGTCTTTAAATTTATTGATGACAGTACTAGGTTAACCGTCGTGAATTACAACATTATTGATGGCGGTTGTATCTAGCCATCGTCAATTAATTAAAAGACGATGGCCCCGTCATCAATATATTTGGCCGTCGTCAATGGTCGCTTTTCCTGTAGTGTTGCGGAGGTAACGGATCTCTTCTTGTGCGCTTGCGTAGCAGTTTCCTAACTCCACGAGCAACCTCTGAGACCTATCAGAAGCTTGTTGGTTGGAAAGAGCTCCTCCAATGGGTCCAATGATCTCCTTTGTACCACTCTTCCGATACGGGTGCAGCTCAAAGGTAGTGCTCTCAAGCTGCTCATGGAAAGCGTGGCACGGTCCGGTGAGTGCATCCCATGCAGCATCATCAATAGCTTCTGCCCTTGTAGCTCTCCATACGGGTGTGAAGTGCCGTGTGACAGTCCTACCGTTAGATAGAATGGTTACCTCAGCCTTCCACTCTTCATGTCCGAGACGAGGGACTTTCTTGAGAAGATACTCCAGGTATAGGCTGCAGCAATAAAGGAACTGTCTTAGCTCCTTGGATATGTGTCTTCCTTCCATCCCGTCGGACCGGAATTCTTGAACTGAACGGTTGGCCCCTTCATCACCTTCACCTTCCGACATGGCTTCATGAGGCTCCGCTGGGTGTAAACCCGCATGAAATTCCTCCTGAGGTGCGTACCAATGCTGTTCTTCTTGTGGATCATCTTCCATGTCGTCTTCAATTGGTTCCACCTCTTCCGCATCCTCTTCCTCATGCATAGAGCTACTGACTTCATCTTCATCATGAGGTTCCATCTTCACCTCCTCCTAATATGGTCCATCGGACACCTCAATCTGGTTAAGTGCACTCCCAAGTGGTGGTGGATGATTCCTTATGCGTGCTGTGCTCCTAGTCACCGACATCTATAAATAAGACATGAGAAACTTTAGAGAAGAAGAAAATAACTCTAAAACTTCAGAAGCTATGAAGCAAGGAAACAAAAGTATTTCTGTCCAAAAGAAGAGAAAAAGAGGGGCTGAAAATAGGACTTTGCGGTGGCTGAGTGGACAAGTAAAGTGCAGCAGCAAGCAATTTTTGAAAATATCAGTTTAGAGGGGTATTCCTATGTGTTTTAGAGTATCCATTCTACCTAGTCTTGCATCCTACGGTCAACGTGGCTCTGGTACCAATTTGTGACACACTGTTCTGAAAATGAACCAAGTGAATGCATATGTGTGCCCAGGATGTTCATCACACATACACATGTATTCCACAAACTGAAATTCAGAATATAACCATGTACAAATAATGTTTAAGTACTTTATTACATTGACTCAATTTCTTACTCATGAATATCTAATTTATTCTTGCAGCGGAAGACTCTAAACGACAGCGGAAAATGACTAAGACAGCAGGCTCCAACTTCAACTCCACAGGCATGTTGACCGTAGTGTGCACGCCTAGTACACCTCATGTTCCTTGAAGTACTCTTCTCCTGTAGGTGATGTATATGTTGGAATGCAAGGGTGAGTACATGTCGTACTCAGCAAGTGCGGGAAAAGTATGACATGTAGCATACAACAAGGTATAGAATAAAGAGGTTCATTGCAACAGGCAAATTTTATTTCACAAATATGGTAAAAACAGCAACTATCTCTAGGTGAGTTAAATCCCATCATAACCAAGTAATTCACCAAGATTCCTTCATAATTCACCATTTATCAAGCCTCAACCAGCCAATAATCTTTCTCAAGTTCATCTCATACTCATAAATATTCATAACCATCTCATTTTCATATAACCGAAACAAAACTCATTGTCATGACCCAAAACAGTCCCAAAACAAATCCCAATGACCATACCCGAATAACCATCCTAAGTTTTGCCTCTAATCATGGATGTTGGCCAGGTGCTTGTGACCGGAAGCACGGCTATCATGATAGTTTTACACTCTGCAGAGGTGGCACCACTTTACCCACAAGTTCGTGATTTTGTCACCCATCGACGACTAGAAAGAACCTCCATTATACCAGTACACAACTGTCGGCATATGGCCAAGAGATCACAAAATAGCCTTTACAAAGGGGCTACTAGGATGTACGGACCCACTGAGGTTTCGCCGGCAGGCTTGAATCTCCATTCTCCTACCCACGGGCCCCCTCTTGTGCAATGCAGTTCCGAGGGCAGTCCTCATCGAATCCCATTACCTGCACCATGCAATGGTCCATAACAGGCTAGCAACTCACTTAATTAGTCAGCTAAGCCGCACCCATATTTGGCCTTGTGGTGGCACTGTTTTCCTGGCATGTGCTCGCATGAACCGGTCCTTAGATCTACGGCAAGCAAACCACCATCTTATTCAGAAACATCCACAAACTAAGCTTGTAAAGATCTCTCCAATTTCATGCTCATTGACATCATCAAGTTCTCATTATCTTTATTCTCATGAGTGCAGTAGGTAACAAGTTTAATTTTAGCTTCCCGTATCCCATAAATTAAGCAAATCAAAAAGGAAAAACGACCATACCCGACTCTTCAATTTTCCCGGCGACAAGGATGGTTCACAAAACTAGTAAACTCCTATAAAAGAGTGTCCCATGAAGTTGACACAAGCATACGAGTTTTTGCAACCAAAACAGTTTCAAAAACATGGGATCAATATGGTCAAGGGGCACTTTCCTTGCTCCCGTGGTTCGTGTTGCTCAAGCGTCTCGAAGTCTTGGTGCTTTAGTTCCTCATAGACAGCCTCTTGAGCGTGTCCTTCTACTCACGACCACGCACATACAAAATTTACAGCAATCAATTATCATGCACAAACTTTAATCAAGATGCAATGAGGTGGATGAATGTAATTCCTATGGTGCAGTTTATAAAAATCAGTTTGCACGTATTCTTGCAAGTTTTAGTAGGCTTCCATGGGGTTTTATGATAATCAAGGCCGTTGGGATCAAGTGTGGACGTGGTTATGATCTTGACACAATGTGTAGATCAATTCCACCGTCAAAAATTGAGCAAAACATGGTCTGTCCACACGCAGAATCTTCTGCTCGCAGGGGGGGTGTAGAAAACGGGTGGTAGAAACAGCGTCGACGTGGTAAGAGGGGTAACGAAAACCTACCTCACTTCTTCCTTGCGGCAGAAACTCATTCCTTGCAATGGCAGCAGCTGGAGATTTTCTATGGAGAACTATGAGGCTGTGGCTAGGGCAGAACATTGGGAGCTTCTTCTCCGGCGACGGCGGCCAAACTCCAGCTGGGGAGGCGGCGACTTGGGCTGGCAGCAAGGGGAGGGCGTCGGCCAAAAAGAGGTGTAGGGTGGCGGCTAGGGGGTTTATTTATAAGGGCGAAAAAGAGCTAGGGTGGCTAGGATTTTAGCAACCCAATTATCCAGTGACTGAGATTTAATTTTAAAAGAGGTGGGAGCTAGGGGCTGGGATTTTATTATTTATTTTCCACCAATGCCTGAGATTAATTGAGAAATAAAAGCCCACAAAAATCCACAAGGGGGGGCGGTTAGGGTTCCTCCCTTTATGGGCTGCGGACAAGGGGTGGGGCCCATTTAGGGTTTGTCCCCCCTAATTGGTGTGGCCGAAGTTGGGGAAATTCCCCCCAAATATGGGGGAAAATTGCCTAGGGGAATTTTCAGGAATTTGGGGAAAATCAGAAAAATTGGAAAAATTGGGAAAATTAGGGGAGAGGGGAATTTGGGAGAAAATTGGAGAATTTTTGGGGAAAATTGGGGTGGTCCAATTTGGCTATTTTATTTATTTTTGTCCTTTTCTTTTTCTTTTTCTTTTTATTTCTTTTCCTTTTGTCTTTATTTCCATTATTTTTATTCCCTTTTACTATTTTACTTGCTTCTATATTTTTCTCTTTATTTCTTCTTCTTTTTAAATGCTTCTCTATATGAAAAATGTGTGCGATGCATGGTAGTAATTTTGAGGGTGTTATACATGTGCGAGCTATGGTGGGCACTCCATATACGCTTGTTCCAGCGGAGGGACAAGCCTCGTGTGCAGTGGAGGCGGTACTTTGAGGCTAGCGATATGTGCTGCCCAAGGTACAACCCAGCAGAGGCGAACCTCAGCCTCTATGCTATGGCAGGAAGGAGCGTGATGGACAGCCAAGCTTTAAATGTGGCTCGTCTTACTTGGGAGCTAAAGAAAAGAACAGCCCGTAGCGTACTCGCCAACAATGCACTTCGTGACATACTCGCTGACACGACCCCACGGTCTTGTCGAGCCAGGATCACGCTGAGGGGTGCTGCGTTGCACAGCACAGTATAACACACGTCAAAGATACAAAGCGGAAGCAAAATTTTATTACATAAACAAGTTTATAAACATGTTTACATCAAAATAAGTCCAGTCTACACTCCCGGGTGTAGACTACGCATCAAGTCCACGTCCAGCCCTTGAACGTGTCCTTGCTAGCACACACGCACACTAACTCTGCGGCGTGCACGACTCCCACTCGACGGGGTTCCCCTCCTGGGGTTCCGTCTCTTCTTCGGGAGTCCCTTTCTCATAGAACCCTGCAAAAGCTTCAAACACAAGCAGTGAGCACGAAGGCTCAGCAAGTCTGACCCGTCTCACCTAAACATGGAACTTCTACATGAGGGGTGATGGGTTACATGAGGTAAGAATCAGTTGCAATGACTCGCCTAATTAGTAGAACCTTACTTTCAAGTTTTAGCAGCACGTTGTGGAGAACCTTACGCTAAGGCACATGAGAGAGCCGCAATCAAACAAGAAACACATTTCTCTCATGTACTTTGCCCAAAGTTGAAAAGAACTTTAATTAGCTCTAGACTACAGCAAATCATTAGCAATCAAGTCCGTCTTTCAATCAGCAACATTTTAACATGTAACTAGCCTGTTCTTTATACGTCACGGTACAGTGAACAAGTGGTACTCACTGACCGCGAGGGACGGCGATTATAATCGATTTACACCTGCAGGGTTACCCGAACAACCCGTCACGTACGCCCGTACTCGATGTTGCCTACAACAACCATCACGGACGTCGTACGCGACTACCTTTCACCCATCAGCCAAATGTTGAACCGGTCCAATCGTCCCGAGCAAGAGGTCTCTGCACGCGCATCTCAGTGCCGCCAGCCGATTTACACCTCGAGCTCTCAACCTACCCTCTGAATGACCAGCTATGCCTCAACACCCAGCTACCCGAGTTACATCGGTTTCCCGGTTTCCATATAGCCGGTAGGTCTTCGGTACTGTTCTAGCTTGTTCAAAAGGCCCGCACACGGCTCGGTCCTCAATCGACACAAGCGGAGCTACAGCACACAGGCCCCAAAGTCCTGCTGCCCTTACCCTCCGCTTGGTCTCATTTTCTTGCCATGTGTTTCATGTACTATCTCTACCCGAGTCGAGTGCCTCTAGCCTATGCTCGCGAGTAGTTCCAACTACTCGTCTTGTACCGAATCCTACTCTATCTTAGCACTGCAGTAGCTAACGGGGTTTTGCAATCCTAATCCCAACCCATGGTTTTTCTTGGCTATGCAATTGGGTTTTCAAGCAAGACTATAGTGCAAGGAATCATAATACTCAAGTAAGTGCTCAAAACAATAAAATTTGTAAAACGGTTAATGCAAACCGGATCTTGCCTTGCTGCTCTTGGTCGTAGGCTAGCTGCTCCTCCGGAGTCACGAAGTCTAGGACTTCGGGTTCTTCCTCGACCTTAGCGACTACATGATATACAAGTATATGTATTAATTTAAATGCATTTGATTGAATTTAAACTTGTGAAGTCTATAACTCTCACTAGACAGACCCAATGACTGTGAAACTTTTACTGTGGCTTAGTTACAACCTAAACAGAGACTTGGTCAAGTTTTAGTTGCAGCAAAGCTCATTTGAGCCCTCCACAACTAATTATGTACTTGACCTTAATTGAAGGCTTGTAGGGTGTTCTAAGGGTTTTTATGAAACAAACTATAACTTTCTGAAAACTAGATTTTCAGAGGGTTCTAATGGAGCTGGTCTCACTTAATTTGAAGGTTCCTAACTAAAGATACGAGCTGAACAATTTCAGAGAAAATTCTGAAAATGTTTCTGAACATTTTCTATTTTCTTTGGAACAGTTTCACTAATCACACCATTAGGTGGATCAAATGAGCTCAAATGGACCTGAAATTTTTATGGTAGTTCTGGAGTATTTTGGTGAACATCCCAGCAAAATTTCAGAATTCTCCTCCAAGGGGTTCTCCAGTTAAAATTCCAAACAGTTTAAATTTTGAGGAATTAATTCTGTAGAAATAAGGATTTTCATGAAGTGAAACTTGATTTGCTGGAAAGTGCTCAGAGAGCTGAATCCAACAAAATTTTGTTCACTCGATTTGGAGTTTTCTAGCCAAAGTTATGAGGATTTGAAGTTTGAATGGAATCTGAAATTTGGGGAAAAGTTTAAACTCGCGGGTGGGCCACGGGGACACGCGTCGCACCCTGAGGTGTCGGCACACCGTGGTCTGCGGGGTTCCTGCACGCCAGCACAACGGATCCCAGCCACACCCGATCCCGATTTAAATTTTTAAGCCGCTGACACGTGGGTCAGCCGGCTTCGTCTTCCTCCCGACGTGCCCTCGCGCCCGCGCCGCATCCCCTCGCCGGAGCAGACCCGGAGCTTGCCGGACCGGCGTTCCCGGCCGCCGCCCAGCCAGAGACTCGCCGCCAGAGGGTTTATGGCATCGAGGAACACGTTGGTGGGCTCTGTTTGGGACGTCGGTGGCCGGAACCAGCTCCGCAACGTGCGGCGGCTACTGCTGTGGTTCGACGCCGTTGTCCGAGGTCTCTAGCCCGCCATCGCTTGCACCGATGGGCTCTACATAACCAGTGCAGCTCTAGGAAGTCGACATGACCTCAGAGTAGCTCGGAAGTCACCGTAGATACGGTTTCACCGTGCGACCGAATGGTTCCGCGGCGGACACTCTGAATAGAGCTTAAATCCCGCCGCTCCGAGGCGTTCTCATGCGATGGGTGCTAAAGGTGATTTGATCGCTGGCTAATCCAGCATATGTGTGCAAAATTTGATGACTCAAGGAGCGACAGAGAAGGAGAATTTTAAGGAACTGTACCGGAAGCTCGGGATGAGGTCGTCGGAGCCAATTCTCGGAATTCGCCGGCGAGAGTGCACGGCGTGGCTTGAGCTTCAGGTGGAAGCAGCGTGGAGTCCGTGCGCTCCTTTTTCTGCCCTTGCTCGGCTGTGAAAGTGGCTGTGGTGTGCTGCCCACGTGAGACCGATCGCCGTTCTTCAGCTCAGTCACGGCGGTCGTCGTTGATCACGGGAACAGAAGCCAAAACTCGGTGGTTTAGGCGTCGGGGAAGTGGTGCTCGAGCTCAGGGTGCTGCCTAGCAGCTCGGGGATGTGAGGCGCGATTGTTTGCTCCATTTTTCTGATCGACCGAGAGCTCGAGGAAACAGAATGCCGCCGCTCGGTGTTGCCCGCGAGGATAAGAAGGGAGCCGGGTCTCCGCTCGGGCTGAGGCGGTAAAGGTCGCGTGGGGGCGCGAGCAGGCCGCCCGGGCGCCAGCGCGCGAAGGGAGAAGCAGCTGGTGGCGCCGGTTGCTTCTCGGTGGCACAGCCGGCAGCTGCTCGGTGGAATTTCCCACTGAGGCTGTGACTTTGTGTGCAAGTATTCCCCCCTTATCTCTATGACATGTGGGTCCCACACTCAAGTTTAACCTCTGGAATTAACTCCTAATCATGGTTGTAAACAGTAAGCCCCAAAATGCCCATGGTGATTCAAATCATTCACCCATGAGCCATTTGAATTGGTTAGAATTCAACTTGGTTTTGGTTTGGATAAATTTCAGCACACATTCAGTTTGAAATTCAAACAAAGTTTGAATTTGCCTCACTTAGCTCATGTCAAGATCAACTCCAAATGGAGTGAAAATTGGAGTGTGAGCTCACAAAAATGTGCTGAGTAAGAATATGCCTCCCACTTTTGAATTCATGGGATAAAAACAGTTTGAATTTGAATGTAGTCTCAAACTGCCCTTTTTCTAGCTACACCCCAAAATGACCTCAAAAGGTTTTGAATTTGTGTGAAACTTGGCATGGGCGTTCCTAGCAATGTGTAGGAGTTTTTCATATGCCCAGCCCCTATATCACATGTGGGAAATACCACTCTTGCAATATGAAAGTTTGTTCCCTAAGGAGCATGTTGATGGTGGTTACTTGCTCTTCCAATGCGTTTATCAACTTGCTACAAATGAGGTGTGTGTGTGTGGTGATGACACTTCAAACATGTTTCAAACACTGAGGCCCTTACATTCCTCCCCCCTTAAAAGAATCTCGTCCCGAGATTATAAGGTGAAAATGAGAGAGAGGACGGTGGAAAATTACCGGATATGCGACGTGAAAAATTCGGGGTAGTTAGCGCGAAGAAATCCTTTGCTCTCCCATGTCGCTTCGTCCACGGAGTGATTACTCCATAGAACCTTGTAGAACCACAACGTGCGGTTGCGTGTGGTTCGGGCCTTTTCGTCAATGACCTGAACCGGTTCCTCCCGATAGGTGAGATCCGGTTGCAGTTCTTCAATGTCCTCCAGCTGAACGGTAGTTGATAGCTTAAGACACTTCCTCAGCTGGGCAATGTGAAAGACGTCGTGCACACCGGAAAGTTCTTCGGGTAATTTTAGTCGGTATGCCACTGACCCACATCTTTCAGTAATCTGGAATGGACCGATGAATCGGGGTGCCAACTTTCCTCTCACCCCAAACCTGTTTACACCCTTCATTGGAGATACACGTAGATATACGTGACCCCCGACTTCGAATTGTAATGGGCGTCTTCTCCGGTCCGCATACTGTTTCTGCCGGGATTGGACGGCTTTTAGGTTCGCTTGAATCAGTCGAACCTTTTCTTCCGCGTTGTTGACAAGGTCAATTCCAAAGGTAACCCTTTCGCTAGACTCACACCAATTCAATGGTGTGCGGCATTTTCTTCCATATAGCGCCTCGTAGGGCGCCATCTTAATGCTGGCTTGGTACCCATTGTTGTACGAGAACTCGGGTAACAGCAAGTGATCATCCCAATTCTTGCCGTGGTTGATAGCGCAAGCTCGTAGCATGTCTTCTAGGATCTGATTTACCCGCTCGGTTTGCCCGTCCGTTTGCCGGTGGTACGCTGAACTACGGATCAGCTTCGTCCCCAAGGAAGCGTGCAGCTGCTCCCAAAAACAGGACACAAATAAAGTGCACCGATCCGATATGATGGTACGGGGTACGCCGTACAAGCATAGGATCCGTGAGATGTAAAGTTCAGCGTACTTCTTGGCGTTGTAGTTGGTGTTGACCGGGATGAAATGGGCAACTTTGGTGAGCCGATCGACGATCACCCACACAGAATCATGTTTCTGCAAGGTGGTGGGTAAACCGACGATGAAGTCCATGCTCACGTCCTCCCACTTCCAGGCAGGAACGCCCAGTGGTTGTAGCAGTCCCGGTTTCCGCATATGGTCTGCTTTCATCCTTTGACATGTATCGCACTCAGACACGTACTTTGCGATTTCCCGCTTCATCCGTGTCCACCAAAACTTGCTCCTGAGTTCTTGATACATTTTGTTGCTGCCAGGGTGAATAGAAAACTTTGACAAGTGAGCCTCATCAAAGATTTTCTTCCGTAATTCTGGGTTACGGGGTACGACGATCCGGTCCTTGAACCATAGGACGTCATCTCCGTCCTTCCGGAAACATTTCAACTCCCCACTGTCTACACGTCTCCGCAAATGCGACATACCCTTGTCATATGTCTGAGCTGCCGCTATTTCTTCACGGATGGTGGAGATCAAAGCTAGGTTGTACAGAGCTCCATGTGGAATCACATGTAGTGGTGGTTCGCTCTCTTCCAACGGTGTGATGGTCAGATTGTTGACGTGTGACTTGCGGCTCAGTGCATCTGCCACTACGTTTCCCTTGCCCGGATGATAATGGATCTCTATTTCGTAATCCTTTATCAGTTCTAACCATCTTCGCTGCCTCATGTTCAGATCCTTCTGAGTGAATATGTACTTGAGGCTCTTGTGGTCGGTATATAAATGTACGAGGTTACCGAGTAGGTAGTGCCTCCACATCTTTAGTGCGAGTACCATGGCAGCGAGCTCCAAATCGTGAGTTGGATAATTCTGCTCATGGTTTCTAAGCTGCCGTGATCCATATGCGACCACTCTTTGGTCTTGCATCAGCACACATCCGAGCCGAATGCCGGACGCATCGCAGTACAAATCGAACGGTTTTGTTGTGTCTGGCTGCGCCAAAACCGGTGCTGATGTCAGGTGCTTGACTAAAGCCTTGAATGCTGCTTCACATGCTGGACTCCAAACATATTTGGTAGCCTTCTTCAGCAGCTCCGTCATAGGCTTGGCAATCTTCGAGAAGTTCGGAATGAACCTCTGATAATATCCCGCGAGTCCGAGGAAACTCCGTACCTCGTGAACAGTCCCCGGGGATTTCCAATTCAGCACTTGAGTGATCTTGCTCGGGTCTACAGCGATACCCTCCGCTGAGATGATATGCCCGAGGAAAGGCACTTGCGATATCCAGAACTCGCATTTTCTGGATTTCGTGTATAGCTTGTGATCCCGCAGCCGTTGCAAGACTATACGCAGATGCTTCTTGTGATCTTCTTCTGACTTGGAATATACCAGGATGTCGTCGATGAAGACCACGACAAACTTGTCCAGCTCCGGATTGAATAACGAGTTCATCAAATACATGAAGTGAGCTGGAGCATTGGTGAGGCTGAAGGACATGACCAGGTACTCATAGAGTCCGTACCTCATCGAGAAAGTCGTTTTCGGAATATCCTCCGCCCTTATCTTAATCTGATGGTACCCGGATCTTAAGTCCATCTTGGAAAAGATCTTTGCTTCGACCAACTGATCAAACAACATGTCGATCCATGGCAACGGGTACTTGTTTTTGATGGTTACGGCATTTAATGGATGATAGTCCACGCAAAGCCGCAACGTCTCATCCTTCTTCTTCACAAATAATGCCGAACAGCCCCATGGCGAGGAGCTCGGCCTAATAAAACCCTTCTCCAAGAGGTCCGTGAGCTGAGTCTTCAGTTCAGCCAACTCCTTGGGCGCCATCTTGTACGGCCTTCGGGATATTGGCATGGTTCCCGGTGCAAGTTCAATCTTGAACTCCACCTCTCTATCGGGCGGCATCCCCGGTAAATCATCTGGGAATACGTCAGGGAACTCTCGGACCACTGGAATATCTTCCAATCTGATGGTTGTGGACTGATAGACACTTGGAAGTTTTATTTCTGGACTGTCCAGAAATAAGGAGTGAGATCCGTGCACTTCTAATTTCAAGTGCACGATTCGAAGGACGGTGTCTAAAACAGCGCCGTGGTGGGTTAACCATGACATCCCTAGGATGACATCGACCTTCTGTCCCTCTAAGATTATGAGAGACGTAGGGTACACTCTACCCGCTAAGCATAATGGTGCTTTGGAAACCATTACGCTTGCTGAAATCCTCCCACCAGGTGAACAAATCAAATATGGACTATCGGTGGGTAGTATTTGCAAGCTGTGTTTTGCAACGAAAAGCTTGGCTAATAAAATTATGTGTGGCGCCTGAATCAAACAATACTATGGCGGGATGCTGGTGGAGTTGGAACATACCCGCAAGGATTGGCTCACCCTCCGGCACGTCCTCTATGGCAAGCTGGTGGACAGTGCCGGGCCTAGGGTTTGCCCGCCGCGCATTAGTAGGGTTCCGGGGTTGATTCCTCCCCGGAAACGGTGGTGTAACTCCGCCGCCTTGCCTCTCTGGACAACTGCTGGCGAAGTGTCCTGGACGACCACACTTGTAACATGTGGCCGCTGCTTGTGCGGTGCTCAGGGGATGAAAGCCCGGCATGCGCTGCTGAGGTGCATACGCACGTGGCATCGCCCGCTGCTGCTGTTGTTGTTGCGGAGGTGGTACTGGCAGTGCTGGCCTGAATGCCGGTGAAGAGTACGGCCGACTGCGGAACGGCATCGGCCTTTGTGGTGGCTGCCAGCGTGGACCTGATGGTGGGCGATTCACCATCCGAAATTTCTGAGAAGGACCGCCTCCTTCTCCGCTGCTTTGCGGCGCGCTTCGCTTTCTCTCCGCCGCCGCTCGCTAACTCCTTGCCGGAGTCCTCCTGAACAATCGCAGCATCAATGATGTCGTTGAGGCTGCCGCGATTGAACATCACCAATTTGTCCTTCAGGAGCGGGTTAAGCCCATGGTAAAAGTGGTCCCGCCGCTTCTCGTCGGTATTTGCGTGATACGACGCATAGAGCGCGAGATCGTTGAACGCCCTGGAGTATTCCAACGCATTCCGGCTCCCTTGCTGCAGGTGTAGGAATTCCTGCGTCTTCGTCTTCATCAGACCTGGCGGTATGTGATAGGCCCTGAAGGCCGTCCGGAACTCCGTCCAGGTCATAACTCGGTCGGTGGGCTGTGAAGCACAAAAGTTTGCCCACCACGCGCTCGCAGATCCTTGGAGCTGCTGGTCCGTGAATTGAGTCTTGCGCTGCTCACTTATCTGGAGCAGCCCGAACTTCATCTCTATCGTGCGGAGCCAATTGTCTGCGTCGAGAGGTTCATCCGCCCTTGAGAATACCGGGGGATGAGTCGCTAGGAAGTCGGAGTTGGAGCTCTGTTGACGCTCCTCACGGTCTTGACGTCTCTCTGGGAGAGACGTATTGGCGATGAGAGTCTGCTTCAATTCCGTGTGCTGCTGATGAGAACCCGCCATTGCCACCACGATGTCGGCCAATGTAACAGTTGGCAGTGGCGGTGGCGGTGTTTGCTGTTGCTGTTGCTGTCCCAGGAGTCCTCAGGAGGCTGTTGGAGGTCTCTCCTCCTTGGCTAGTACCCCCAACGTCCGGGTTGGCACGAGTACGCGTCATTCTGAAATTCAAAACAGCAGCAATTAGCACATGTCGTACTTAAAATTCCATATGCAACAGTAGGTATTGAGGTGACACATGAATACTTTGCACAACATTCACATATATTGATAAAGCATAAACTTTATACAAGATACATTGTTCTCAGGTCTCCAAGAAGTTGTGCTCATGTCGTCACTACCTATACATACGCTACTGCCTACACGACATGTCACCGATTACAAAAGTTTGGGTAATACTACTCTAGCTGCCCTACTTGGCAACTGTAACCCCCTACTCTGAGTAGAACTCGACCTCCTGCGGGTCGTCCTCCTCCAGTACCTCTGCTGGTGGCTCTGGATCTACCACCTCTTCTCCCATCTCGGGTTCTCCCATTGCTGGAAGGCCCAAGACCACCGGTATGCCCAATACCGGAGGTACGAGGTCCTGCAATGCATGCACCTCGTCCATGGCCTGGTTGTAGTCTTCTTCCCAGCCTTGCCCTTCCTCAATAGCGTCGTCCTGCTCTTGAGCAAGGTCCTCATTCTGCTGGGTTAGAGTCTGCACCAGCTCTTGCAACGCTGCGATGTCGACACGGCTTTTCTTCTTCGCCTTCTTCAGACGATGCAACTGATTATGCTGTTCATTCAGTCGCTTGATCGTCGGAAGGAGCACATTGCGGAGTGCACTGTGAGCACTCTTGAAATGGTCTCCACGGCTTGTGCTCTCCTTGAGCTTTGCGGTGAGATGCTCCGTATGAACAGCTTGGCTGTCCATCACGGCGTTTCCCGCCCTCATCTGGAGGCTAAGGTTTGCCTCCGCGGGGCTGTACCTTGGGCAACTCGGGTCCGTTGCCTCCAGGTACCTCTATTCCCACACATGATGAGCCCGTCCCTCCACTGGAACGAGCGCGTATGGAGTTCCCTCCATAGCCTTCACGTGTAGTTGGCAGAAACGTGACATGGTGTCACGAGCTGCCACTTGCCACATCCCTTCCGGTTGTCTACCTCTCACCGGGACGGTGAATGGCACCCAACCGGGTGGCGTAGGTCCTGCAGGGACTTCGACATGGATTGTCCACGTCTTGTTCCCCTCCTCGCCTTCTTCCTCGGCGAAGTACTGCGGCATCTGGTTGTACCCGAAATATTGAAGCATATGCCTCAATGCTTCCGGACAGCCGCTATGGTGAGAACAGTGGGACACCATCCACCCGTTCTCCAACTGCTTATCTGCTTTCATCTGTAAAAATATATTTGATAAATGTCAAATATTTATTTAAACAGTAAACCATTGAGTTATAACATAAGACATGTCATTGAACCCATAAACTTGGAAACATAGTTCAAATTTTTAGCAAATTTGACTGCTGATCTGCTGTTCAACATGACAGCCCTGATCGGTTTCCATCTCAACCTGATTTAGGCCATGCTAATTGCAAAACCAGTTCTGGAGCTCAACATCAAATTTAAAGCTAACTTCAATAGCTTTCCAGAAAGTACCTTCTTGGCCTAAGATCTGTCTTGGTTCAAAAGTTATGAGAGGTCAAAGTTAACAGAATTTCTGGAGAAAATTGGACAGCACCTCCGTGCTTTGGTACTGATTTGATCCAAGATTTCCAGTTAATTCTGTTCCCATTCTGACAAAACTTTCTGTTACAAAGTTGTAACCCAACTCATAAGATTTCCAGAACTACCTCATTTTCTATTTTTAGAATTTTATGCAGGAAGTCATGCTCAATTTCCCGCGAGTTTACAGAGAGTCTTTGCCCTGCCCTGGTTTCTGGACAGTTTCAACTCTACTGCATTTTTCGATTGGTTAAGGGATGGAACACCTCTGGACCTCAACAGAAGAGTTGTAAAGCTCTTCCAAAGCTTTCCAGAAATGTATCATATGTCCCCCAACCTTGAAAGAACTCAACCTCTAACCTCTGATTAACTTCAGCCTTGATTCAGCTGAAAACAGAGTGCTCAGTCCATAACAACCTATAAGTTGAAAACTTGTTAACTTTGAATATCCTGATTAAGGGAAGGAGTTACATCAAGTTTTAGTGCTTTGTATTAAAACCTTCAAGTTTTATAATGAAGTTGTTCATTTAGTGGAGTGTGACGTCGATGCGTCACCAGAGCATGTCGGTGCTACGTCCTCACAAGGAAAAACCTATACCGGACTTAGCCGGCTTCGTTAGTTCAGTGGCACTAAACGTCTCTCGCACACGGATGCTACACATCTACCGTTTCATGGTTAGACTACCTGCAGAAACTCAAACAATCGTCAGACTTGGCTGCACACCGAGCCCGGTATCCATACAGTTCATACACCCGGCCGTCATCACTCGCCCGGATGTTCTCAAGCCAAACACGCCTTGAGTTACGTGTTCACGTTTCAGACCACGTGACGGGGTCTCCCAAATTGCACCACGCACGCCAGGGACAGACGTTGCTCGAATGCCCCAAACGACATGAAGAGTCGTAGAGGATACTAAAGCGGGTCGGATTACCTGCCACCCGTGGGGCTCCACCCTTCAGCTTGTGCGCACTGGTGGACAGCGCTTACGTGCACCCCCAAGACATAAACGTCCCGAGATGCACGATTTTCCGACATAATTAAATAGGTTAGTATGCCACTTTCTATACACTAATAACATCCTTATATGGGCTACTAACTCGTTCCTCACAGGATTTTTGAAAAAGATGACCTTTTTAGTGCGTTAAACCTCAAGCGAGCTCTGATACCAACGCTGGCACGACCCCACGGTCTTGTCGAGCCAGGATCACTCTGAGGGGTGCTGCGTTGCACAGCACCGGATAACACACATACAAGATACAAAGCGGAAGCAAAATTTTATTACATAAACTGGTTTCTGAACATGTTTACATCAAAATAGGTCCAGTCTACACTCACGGGCGTAGACTACGCATCAAGTTCACGTTCAGCCCGTGAACGTGTCCTTGCTAACACACACGCGCACTAACACGGCGGCGTGCACGACTCCCACTCGACGGGGTTCCCCTCCTGGGGTTCCGTCTCTTCCTCAGGAGTCACTTCCTCATAGAACCATGCAAAAGCTTCAAACACAAGCAGTGAGCACGAAGGCTCAGCAAGTCTGACCCATGTCTCCTAAACATGGAACTTCTACATGAGGGGTGATGGGTACATGAGATAAAAACCAGTTGCAAAGGACTCGCCTAATTAGTGGGACCTTACTTTCAAATTTTAGCAGCAGGTTGTGGAGAACCTCACGCTAAGGCACATGAGAGAGCCGCACTCAAACAAGAAACGCATTTCTCTCATGTACTTTGCCCAAAGTTGAAAGGAACTTTAATTAGCTCTAAGCTACAACAAATCATTAACAAGCAAAGTCCATCTTTCAATCAGCAACATTTTAACATGTAACTAGCCTGTTCTTTCTATGTCACGGTACAGTGAACAAGTGGTACTCACTGACCATGAGGAATGGCGATTATAATCGATTTACACATGCAGGGTTACCCGAACAACCCGTCACGTACGCCCATACTCGATGTTGCCTACAACAACCATCACAGACGCCGTACGCAACTACCTTTCACCCGTCAGCCAAATATTGAACCGGTCCCATCATCCTGATTAAGAGGTCTCTACACGCGCATCTCAGTGCCGCCAGCCGATTTACACCTCAAGCTCTCAACCTACCCTCTGAACGACGGGCAATGCCTCAATACCCAGCTACCCGAGTTACATCAGTTTCCCGGTTCCCATATAGCCGGTAGGTCTTCGGTACTGTTCTAGCTTGTTCAACAGGCCCGCACACGGCTCGGTCCTCAATCGACACAAGCGGAGCTACAGCACACAGGCCCCAAAGTCCTGCTTCCCTTACTCTCCGCTCGGTCTCATTTTTCTTGCCATGTGTATCATGTGCTATCTCTACCCGAGTCGAGTGCCTCTAGCCTATGCTCGCGAGTAGTTCCAACTACTCGACTTGTACCGAATCCTACACTATCTTAGCATTGCAGTAGCTAACGGGGTTTTTCAATCCTAATCCCAACCCATGGTTTTTCTTGGCTATGCAATTGGATTTTCAAACAAGACTCTAGTGCAAGGAATCATAATACTCAAGTAAGTGCTCAAAACAATAAAATTTGTAAAATAGTTAATGCAAACCGGAGCTTGCCTTGCTGCTCTTGGTCGTTGGCTAGCTGCTCCTCCGGAGTCACGAAGTCTAGGACTTCGGGTTCTTCCTCGACCTTCGCGACTACATGATATACAAGTATATGTATTAATTTAAATGCATTCGATTGAATTTAAACTTGTGAAGTCTATAACTCTCACTAGACAGACCCAATGACTGTGAAACTTTTACTGTGGCTTGGTTACAACCTAAACAGAGACTTGGTCAAGTTTTAGTTGCAGCAAAGCTCATTTGATCCCTCTACAACTAATTATGTACTTGATCTTAATTGAAGGCTTGTAGGGTGTTCTAAGGGTTTTTATGAAACAAATTATGACTTTATGAAAACTAGATTTTCAGAGGGTTCTAATGGAGCTGGTCTCACTTAATTTGAAGGTTCCTAACTAAAGATACGAGCTGAACAATTTCAGAGAAAATTCTGAAAATGTTTCTGAACATTTTCTATTTTCTTTGGAACAGTTTCACTAATCACACCATTAGGTGGACAAATGAGCCCAAATGGACCTGAAATTTTTATGGTAGTTCAGGGGTATTTTGGTGAACATCCCAGAAAAATTTCAGAATTTTCCTCCAAGGGGTTCTCCAGTTAAAATTCCAAACTGTTTAAACTTTGAGGAATTAATTCTGTAGAAATAAGGATTTTCATGAAGTGAAACTTGATTTGCTGGAAAGTGCTCAGAGAGCTGAAACCAACAAAATTTTGTTCACTCGATTTGGAGTTTTCTAGCCAAAGTTATGAGGATTTGAAGTTTGAATGGAATCTGAAATTCGGGGAAAAGTTTAAACTCGCGGGTGGGCCACGGGGACACGCGTCGCACCCGGAGGCGTCGGCACACGGGGTTCCTGCGCGCCAGCACAACGGATCCCAGCCACACCCGATCCCGATTTAAATTTTTAAGCCGCTGACGCGTGGGCCAGCCGGCTTCGTCTTCCTCCCGACGCGCCCTCGCGCCCGCGCCACCTCCCCTCGCCGGAGCAGACCCGGAGCTCGCCGGACCGGCGTTCCCGGCCGCCGCCCAGCCAGAGAATCGCCGCCAGAGGGTTTATGGCATCGAGGAACACGTTGGTGGTCTCTGTTTGGGACGTCGATGGCCAGAACCAGCTCCGCGACGTGTGGCGGCTACTGCTGTGGTTCGACGCCGTTGTCCGAGGTCTCTAGCCCGCCATCGCTTGCACCGATGGGCTCTACATCACCAGTGCAGCTCTAGGAAGCTCGACATGACCTCAGAGTAGCTCGGAAGTCACCGTAGATACGGTTTCACCGTGCGACCGAATGGTTCCGCGGCGGACACTCTGAATAGAGCTTAAATCCCGCCGCTCCGAGGCGTTCTCATGCGATGGTTTCTAAAGGAGATTTGGTCGCCGGCTAATCCAGCATATGTGTGCAAAATTTGATGACTCAAGGAGGAAAAGAGAAGGAGAATTTTAAAGAACTGTACCGGAAGCTCAGGCTGAGGTCGCCATAGCCAATTCTCGGAATTCGCCGGCGAGAGTGCACGGCGTGGCTTGAGCTTCAGGTGGAAGCAGCGTCGAGTCCGTGCGCTCCTTTTTCTTCCCTTGCTCGGCTGTGAAAGTGGCTGTGGTGTGATGCCCACGTGAGACCGATCGCCGTTCTTCAGCTCAGTCACGGCGGTCGTCGTTGATCACGAGAACAGAAGCCAAAACCCGGTGGTTTAGGCGTCGGGATAGTGGTGCTCAAGCTCAGGGTGCTGCCTAGCAGCTCGGGGATGTGAGGCGCGATTGTTTGCTCCGTTTTTCCGATCGACCGAGAGCTCGGGGAAACAGAATGCCGCCGCTCGGTGTTGCCCGCGAGGATAAGAAGGCAGCCAGGTCTCCGCTCAGGCTGAGGCGGTAAAGGTCGCGTGGGGGCGCGAGCAGGCCGCCCGGGCGCCAGCGCGCGAAGGGAGAAGCAGCTGGTGGCGCCGGTTGCTTCTCGGTGGCACAGCCGGCAGCTGCTCGGTGGAATTTCCCACCGAGGCTGTGACTTTGTATGCAAGTCTTCCCCCCTTATATCTATGACATGTGGGTCCCACACTCAAGTTTAACCTCTGGAATTAACTCCTCATCACTGTTGTAAACAGTAAGCCCCAAAATGCCCATGGTGATTCAAATTATTCACCCATGAGCCATTTGAATTGGTTAGAATTCAAATTGGTTTTGGTTTGGATAAATTTCAGCACATGTTCAGTTTGAAATTCAAACAAAGTTTGAATTTGCCTCACTTAGCTCATGTCAAGATCAACTCCAAATGGAGTGAAAATTGGAGTGTGAGCTCACAAAAATGTGCTGAGTAAGAATATGCCTCCCACTTTTGAATTCATGGGATAAAAACAGTTTGAATTTGAATGTAGTCTCAAACTGCCCTTTTTCTAGCTACACCCCAAAATGACCTCAAAAGGTTTTGAATTTGTGTGAAACTTGGCATGGGCATTCCTAGCAATGTGTAGGAGTTTTTCATATGCCCAGCCCCTATGTCACATGTGGGAAATACCACTCTTGCAATATGTGAGTTTGTTCCCTAATGAGCATGTTGATGGTGGTTACTTGCTCTTCGAATGTGTTTATCAACTTGCTACAAATGAGGTGTGTGTGTGGTGATGACACTTCAAACATGTGTCAAAAACTGAGGCCCTTACAAAAGGAGTGAATTATGATCATGTTTGAATTCGTGCTGAATTCAAAATGTTAAGGCAAAGGAATAACTTGAGTTTGTGTCACATGAAATGATGAACACAAACATGGACATGTGGGGGTAGTTAAAAATTTTCTTTAGCTCATACTGAACACTTCTAACTCATGAGCACATTCTCTATGAGTAGAGGGGAGGGAAATTTAAACCCAACTTTGAACCTTTGGAAATGATTCATGTTCAGATTGTCCAAAGGCCTATATGTGAGATGACCATTGAATTCCTCAGTAATTAAAGAGCATAAGTTCCAAATTTGGAGAAACTTGGAGCTCATATACCAATTGTTCAAAGCATTACTTGAGATCACATTCAAATTCAAAATTAAATTTGGAAACTGGACCAAATGTGATCAATTTTCAAATCTGATTTCATATTCAAACTCCTCACATCATGTTTGGCCTATCCTCCAAATTTGGTGAGATTTGGACAACGTTTGTGTGGGATATCAAAGCACAGTGGGGGAAAATCAAATGAGAGGGCTGGACCCACATGTCATTGGCTCTGTGCAATGAACTGACTCCTCCTTCGCATGAGAGCACGACAGCAGCCAGCCGAGACCGTTCCTGACGAGTTGCCGACGCCATCTCCTGCTTCCAGTGAGTTGCTCGGTCCAATCCTCAACCCAAACAGTGCACCGAAGTCGTTTTGCTTCTCTCCCACTCGCTCACGCCCTCGCTGTTCTGCTCCCACGCGCGAAAGCAAGCCACCGGCGCCGCCTCTGTTCTTCTCGATTGCAAACTGGCGTTGCTCCTCCTTTGCTCGAGTGATTCACAGCAAAAGTCAGCGCCAACACGTGCTTTAGCTACTCCCATTGCTACTTTGCAGCGTCGTCGCTTCGGTTGATCACAGTTCGACGATCACCGCCGAGGCTGAGGCGCAAACGGCTGAAACCGAAGTCGGGCCACCGTGGACAGAGCGCCACGTCCACCCTCTCCCCCAACAAACTGCACATGAAAGGTGTGCCATACTCCATAGATCGTGTATCTGAAACCCGTATAGCAATTGATCTACCGGGTGTGGAGAATTTCCAAACTTTCCGAAACCTAGTGCATGCGGGTAGGGCTCTGTCTACCCCAAAATTCGAGTTGCACGATCCACCAAAGCTCGAGCAAGCTTGCACACAGCTTCTACACTTCCTAGCGGCCATCCTCAAAGAAGAACCGAGTGAAAACATCTAGGATCGACCGAGTTCTAACCATTTTTCGTTCCGCAATGGAGAAATCGCCTCAGGTCACCGTGGAGCTCGATGTTGCCGGCCTTTTCACGGGGTTTGGCATCCATTTTCAGCATCCTCAAGCTGCCATGGTGCTCTCTGAGCAATTCCCGACCCTTTTTATGCGGTGTAGAAGGTTTCCAACCACGCCAGAACCCTAGCGGCCGCTAACGCCGTCGCGCACCACTTTCCGGTGATCTTCGGCTACCTGCGACCCCACCAACGATCTCAGCGTGTCTAAAAACGTGGGGGCGGCAAGTTTCAGCTCGGCCAACGACCGAGAACCTCAGTCCGGCGACCCTCACCGGCGCACGCCGCCGCTGCCCTCTGTTTGGCGCGAGGAAGAAGATAAACTGACGTGTGGGGACCGCAGCAGAGTTTAAACATTTCCAGAATTTTCCTAATTCGGTTTGAACTTTGAAGAGCCATAACTTTGTGTAGGAATGTCCAAAAATTGTCAAATAAATTTTGTTGGATTCCTCTCAGAGAGTGCTATTCAAGGGTGCAGCCCAATAGTTATTAAAATCCCTGGATTTGGCTCATTAATCCATATAAGGAAATTTTTTAGGATTTATTCCAGGAGTTCTGTTACTTGGAAAATTTCCAATTTTAGGCAGGACATCCTTCCAAATATACTTGAACTCCGGTAAAAATTTCAGATGCATTGGACCTCATTTGCTTGGCAAAATGAGGTGTTAATTCTTTATGTCTCTGAAATATGGAAAATAGAATAGAGCTCATTTTCAGTTTCTCCACAATTATTGTAAAGGTCATATCTTGGTGTAACAACCTACAAATTTAGTGATTAAAATTGGGTTGGATTCAGATTGAAAAACTCTATCCAAATATGCAACCCAATTTGTATGCAAATCATTATTAAATTCCGGAAATTTCTTTAAAGCTTTTCAGCAAAAGAATTTTAAAGGGAGTTTGGTTCATCCCAAAATCCTCAAATGTTGCCAGAATATTCTTTAGAATGTTAGTGAACTCCTGTAAAAATTTAATATCATTTGGATTGTACTTAGTTAGAAGAATTCTGATTTCAAGTTGCTGTGTTCAAATGAATACAGAAACATTTTCAGGGAATTTCCAAAACATGGAAATTCAGTTCTAGGCAATTACTAGTTCCAAAATTCCTAGGAAAATTCATGCATGATCACTGAGCTATGCTTGAATTTGCGGTTCACTTTAATTTGCATGAAAGTGCAAATTTATCCTGAATTAATTCCTTTTTGTCTAAATGCTTAGGGAATTGTTCTGGATGAACTACTCATTGAACAATTCTGAATTTTGGTCCAGAATGTCTTCTTGTTACAAACAACTCACAGGAACATTCTCAGATAAATTTGAGCTCTGGATCAGTACTTTGTGATACAACAGTCTTAGGAGAAAAATGCAAAAATTAGGAAGCACACATAGCACTTGATCACTTTACTTAACCCAAACCCAAACCCTAGCACCAGTGTCATTTTAAATTCTTAAACAGAGTTCCAGTTTTAAACTTGTCATTAGAACTTGTTAGCAAAATCTTTACAATTAAATACATATGCATATTCATAACATGTAGCATCTACATGAAGATTGTGAAGCAATCGAAGTGGAGATCAAAGAGGGAGGAAAGCGAGTGATCAAGCCTCAAGTGGTCTTCACTAACTGAATATATACTTAGTCACCTGCAGAACCAAGGCAAGCTCCGGTTTGCATTTAAGTTGTTTAATAGTCTTTACTTTGTTCACTACCATGGGTTAAAGTTTGTATGTGCATTAGGTCAGGAATGTTTTATAGTCCAAATGCATGACCAAAGAAGCCCTCGAGTCAAGGGTAGAAGTCGTATCCCCACTGTAGAATAATGCCATGCTAATTAGGTTATGACATCCGGTAGAAGTCGAGTAGTTGGAATCTACTCGCGAGCTATAGTTCGGGATCACGCGGGTATGACTTAAAGAGGCAAACTAAAGTTTAAGTTTTCAAAGATGAGACTGGGCAGAGAGTGTAGGCAGCGAGTGTCGGTTAAGGAACGTTCTCAAGTGCGGCCCTAGGAGCAAGTATTGAGTTGTGTACCGGATGCTTACTGCTATATGGGACCCAGGAAACCGATGTACCAGGTTAACTGTTTTGTAGAGGCATACCACATCGTCTCGTTAGACCTATGAGCCCGATACGGTGCGACCGGTTCTACAGTCGGGTGTCCTACGAAAGGTTGCCACATACGACGTAATGAAGGATGCTAGATTTGGGTCTTCATAGGCGGACGTATGTGTCGAGTTATATGGGCAGTGTTTGATTCAAATCACCGTCCCCCACGGTTATAAGTACCGCTTGCTCACTGCGCTGTGACGTCATAATCAAGTTGTGTGAGAACAGTTTGCAAGTTTAAAGTGCTGCTATGATAATTGAGATTGCATGAAAACCATGTATGAAGTAGTGATAGAGCAAATTAAAGTTAATTTCCACCTTGGGACAAGTAACATTGGAATGAAGCATTTCTTGTTTGATTGTGGATTTCCAATGTTGCTCGGCACAAGGTTCACTACTGTGATGGCTAAAATCTGAAAGTTAGGGATGAACGTGTAGGCGAGTCTTTATGCAACTTACATGTTTAGGTCTTAAGTTACTTTCATGTAGAGTTGCATGCTTTAGGAGAGACGGTTAAGTCTTGCTGAGCCTTTGTGATCACTCTTGCTATATGAGTCGTTTTGCAGGTTAACATCAACGCTTATAAAGAAGGTTGTCCGGTGAGACTCGGAGACTTCTGAGTCACGTAACACATGGAGAACCCAGCTGCTGCAATGTCTTAGTGTTGCTAGCGAGAGGAGTCCGTGGGCTGGACCTCTTCTCGAGTGCTCATTAGTTATTCGTTGTGAGTTGATTGTAGTCTTCCGCTGTAGTTATTTGATGTAAATTATTTACAAAGAACATTTGTAAGATTCCGCTTTTGATTTATGTAATACAGTTGCCTTATATGTGTGCTGTTGGGTGCCGCACAACACGGCACCACCCTATGCGATTCCCGGGCGAGCGGCACGGCCCAGTGATACGGGTGCCGGGGGTCCTCTCAGCATGGTATCAGATCCGCATTGGTAATAGCACACGGAATAAGGATCGTATTACTACAAAAACTTAGGATACGGTGAGAAAACGGTATTAGGCCCACATACGGACTACTATATTAGCGTATAATGAAGGTGGCAACCTAACTTACTTGCTTATGTCATAAAATCGTGCATCTCGGGACTTCATATGTCTTGGGGGGTGCACGTAAGCTCTGTCCACCAGTGCGCACAAGCAGAAGGGTGGAGCCTCACGGGTGGCAGGTAACCCGGCCAGCTTTGGTATCCTCTACGACTCTTCATGTCGTTTGGGGTACTCGAGCAACGCCATTTCCTGGTGTGCTACGGGTAAGTATGGGAGACCCCATCACGTGGTTAGTAACATGAACACGTAGATCAAGGCTTGTTTGGTTTGAGAACACCTTTGCGAGTGATGACAGATGGGTGTACGAACTGTATTGGGACCGGGTTTGGTGTGCAGCAAGACCTGACGCTTGTGTGTGACTAGTGCAGGATTAACCACGAAACTGTAGTATCAGTAGAAAACATTTGCGAGTGACCGTTTTAGTGCCACCTATGATATGTTTATGCCGGTATAATCCGGTTAGGATTTTCTTTTGGTGAGGCTACGTAGTACCGACATGATTCTTAAGGTGCATCGACACCGTACTACACTTCATAATCTCTTCCCTTACAAGAAATGATTCATGAAATAACTTTCAACTAAAAATGGAAGTTTGAAACAATTATTAGTTACTGAACTATTATTTTGAGCTAAGATTTAAATGAGAGAATGACTAGGCTTCAAAGATTTCAAAAACAGAGTGCTCTGTTTCTGGCAGGAGTTCTTGCTAGACTTTGACAGAGCATAACTCTGAGTAGATTTAACCAATTAGGGTGTATGGTACAGTTCTGGAAATATTTTCAAGTGCTCTACAACTTCTTTGTATACCTCCAGAGCAAAATCACACGTTAAATTTGTGGAAAGTCCAGTTGAAGGCAAACTGTCCAGAACCAGGACAGCAGCAAAACCTCTCTGGACCTTCCTGGTTTTAAGCCATAACTTCCTGTAGAAAAATCGCTAAGGAGCCTATGATACACTGTTGGAAAGTTTATGGAATGTGCAACATTGTTTTAGTTTAAATCTTGCTCAGATTCTTATTGTATTTGCATATACAACTGTGATAAAAATAGCCACATACAAAGGAGATGCTGGCAAATTTTGTCCAGGAATTCTGTCAACTTTGTAAAATCATAAATTTTGATCCAAAAATGATCTAGAGGCATATGAATACTCATTGGAAGTATACTGAAGCTAACTTTAACTTTTGTATTCAACTTGAGTTATGAAAATGCTGTTAAACTGATCAAAATCTGGGTGAGGACAGAAGAGTCCGTTCTGTACAGCAAAGAGAAAGGGTTAGGCCTACCCCACGGATGTGATTAAACTCGAGGATAGTCCGGTGGGACGTGAAAAATCCGATGTGATTCTGATGAGTTACCGAGCATGCCGGCTAATGGGACGTTAAGTTCAAGATTGAACTGACGCCGGAAACAACACCGATTTCACGAAGGCCGTACAAGATGGCACCCAATGAACTAGTGGAGTTGAAGGAGCAACTAAGTGAACTCATGAGCAGAGGTTTTATACGACCAAGCTCATCACATTGGGATTGCTCTGTGCTGTTCGTTAAGAAGAACGACAAGACACTAAGATTAAGTGTTGATTATCGTCGCTCAATGCCGTCACTATAAACAACAAGTACCCGGCCCTGCATTGATATTTTAGTCGCTCAACTAGTTGGTGCAAGGGTATGCTCGAAGATGGTTGGAGCTCATCAAAGATCATAACTTCAAGATTCACTACCATCGGGGAAAAGTGAACGCGGTTGCCAACAAGTTTAGTCAGAAAGCTCACGTTCACAACTTGGCGATTGCTGAGTTAGAAGAAGAAAAACCCAGTCTCCGTGTCATTCCGTATGGAGTACTTTATAACATTGCTCTCATTCAATCAATCCGAGAGGAGATTTCTGAGGTTCAAAGGAGAGACAAGGGTATGTCTCACATATGGAGAAGAATAGACAACGGAGAGATGAGGTGATTTAGGAAGGACAATGAGGGTACTCTATGGTTTAAAGACCGTATAGTTATACCTCGTAAGATGAAGCTCTACGGCCAGAAATGTCGCACACCGCTGAAGTGGTGTGAGTACGGCGAAAGAGTACTGCTCGGGGTGATTAGTCAACAAAGCCGATGACCGAGTTTGAACAATAGAAGCGAACTTGGAGGCTGTACAATCCCGACAGAAGAGCTACGATGGTGAAAGGCGTAGACCGTTGCATTTCGACGGCGGAGAACATGTTTGTCTTCACGTGTCCCCGATGAAAGGAATTCACCGGTCCGATGTAAAGGGGAGATTTTGCTCCCCGAGCTTTAGATCCATTTGCCATCACGGAAAGTGCGGACCGTAGCCTACCGGCTGGAACTACCAGCAAGCCTTGCTGGTGTTCACGACATATTTCATGTGTCACAGCTACAGAAGTACCTTAAAGTTACCATTTCTGTCCACACCGAAGAAATCGACGAGTGGAGACTGGACCTTACGTACGTCGAGTGACTGGTTCAGACAACCGATGGAAGGATCCGGAACACCTGGAACCGGACATCAAGATTTTACAAGGTGCTATGGAGTAATCATACCACGGAATAAACAACATGGAAAGCAAAGATTACTTCCGCATAAATGATACGGAACTTTTATCGTCGAATAGCTTAGAATTACCTCTCCCGTCTTGTTCTTCTTTTGGAATCTTGGGACGAGATTCTTTTTAAGTGGGGGGAGGAATGTAAAAGTCCCAAAAATGTGAATGTAAAGAAATGGATGATTGAACGTCATTGTGTTTTGGGTTCATGGAAAATGGGACTTCCAAAAACTTTCTTACACGGGATGGTATACGTGGGGTTCAACAACACGGGTTCAAGCATTTCATTTGAATGTGTTGGACCAATGTGGAGTTAAACTCATGTGTAAACCATACATGTGCATGAGAAAGAATTAAAAGTAGGTCTTTAGACTCAATGCTCACTTCAAAGTGCCGCCAAATTTTTGGATACACATTGAACCTCATACATTTGAAATTGAGGAGATTATGGTGGCAAACTTCTGATTTGAGGGTGAGCTAAAAAGGAGTGAATTATGATCATGTTTGAATTCGTGCTGAATTCAAAATGTTAAGGCAAAGGGATAACTTTAGTTTGTGTCACATGAAATGATGAACACAAACATGGACATGTCGGGGAAGTTAAAAATTTTCTTTAGCTCATACTGAACACATGTTAACCCAGGGAAAGAATTTCACTCCCAAAAATCTAACTCATGTGCACATTCTCTATGAGTAGAGGGGAGGGAAATTTAAACCCAATTTTGAATCTTTGAAAAGGATTCATGTTCAGATTGTCCAAAGGCCTATATGTGAGATGACCATTGCATTACTCAGGTATTAAAGAGCTTAAGTTCCAATTTTGGAGAAATTTTGAGCTCATATACCAATTGTTCAAAGCATTATTTGAGATCACATTCAAATTGAAATTTGAATTTGGAAACTGGACCAAATATGATCAATTTTGAAATCTGATTTCATATTCAAACTCCTCACATCATGTTTGGCCTATCCTCCGAATTTGGTGAGATTTGGACAACGTTTGCATGGGAATCTCAAAGCACAGCGGGGAAAATCAAATGAGAGGGTTGGACCCACATGTCATTGGCTCTGTGCAGTGAACCGACTCCTCCTTCGCACGAGAGCGCGCCAGCAGCCGGCCAAGACCGTTCCCGATGAGTTTCTGACGCCAGCTCCTTCTTCCAGTGAGTTGCCCGGTCCAATCCTCAACCCAACAAGTGCACTGAAGTCGTTTTGCTTCTCTCCCACTCGCTCACGCCCTCGCTGTTATGCTCCCACGCGCGAAAGCAAGCCACCGGCGCCGCCTCTGTTCTTCTCGATTGCAAACTGGCGTTGCTCCTCCTTTGTTCGAGTGATTCACAGAAAAAGTGAGCGCCAACACGTGCTTTAGCTACTCCCATTGCTACTTCGTAGCTTCTTCGCTTCGGTTGATCACAGTTCGACGATCACCGCCGAGGCTGAGGCGCAAACGGCTGAAACCGAAGTTGGGCCACCGTGGACAGAGTGCCACGTCCACACTCTCCCCCAACTCGCTGCACATGAAAGGTGCGCCATACTCCCTAGATCGTGTAGCTGAAAACCGTATAGCAATTGATCAACCGGGTGTGGAGAATTTTCAAACTTTCCGAAACCTAGTGCATGCGGGTAGGGCTCGTTCTACCCCAAAATTCGAGTTGCACGATCCACCAAAGATGGAGCAAGCTTGCACACAGCTTCGACACTTCCTAGCGGCCATCCTCAAAGAAGAACCGAGTGAAAACATCTAGGATCGACCGAGTTCTAACCATTTTTCGTTCCGCCATGGAGAAATCGCCTCGGGTCACCGTGGAGCTCGATGTTGCCGGCCTTTTCACAGGGTTTGGCATCCATTTTCAGCATCCTCAAGATGCCACGGTGCTCTCTGAGCAATTCCCAACCCTTTTTATGCGGTGTAGAAGGTTTCCAACCACGCCGGAACCCTAGCGGCCGCTGACGCCGTCGCGCACCACTTTCCGGTGATCTTCGGCCACCGGCGACCCCACCGACGATCTCAGCGTGTCTAAAAACGTGGGGGCGGCAAGTTTCAGCTCGGCCAGCGACCGGGAACCTCAGTCCGGTGATCCTCCCCGGCGCACACCACCGCTACCCTCTGTTTGGCGCGAGGAAGAAGATGAACTCACGTGTGGAGCCCGCAGCAGAGTTTCGACATTTCCAGAATTTTCCTAATTCGGTTTAAACTTTGAAGAGCCTTAACTTTGTGTAGGAATGTCCAACAATTGTCAAATAAATTTTTTTGGATTCCTCTCAGAGAGTACTATCCACGGGTGTAGCCCAATATTTATGAAAATCCTTGGATTTGGCTCATTAATTCATATAAGAAAATCTTGTAGGATTTATTCCTGGAGTTCTGTAATTTGGAAAATTCCCAATTTTGTGCAGGACATTCTTCCAAATATACTGGAACTCCAGTAAAAATTTAAGAGGCATTGGACCTCATTTTCTTGGTCAAATGAGGTGTTAATTCTTTATGTCTCTGAAAATTGGAAAATAGAATAGAGCTCATTTTCAGTTTCTCCCCAATTCTTGTAAAGGTCATATCTTGGTGTAGCAACCTCCAAATTTAGTGATTGAAATTGTGTTGGATTTAGATTGAAAAACTCTATCCAAATATGAAACCCAATTTGTATGGAAATCATTATTAAATTCTGGAAATTTCTTTAAATCGTTTCAGGCAAATGAATTTTAGAGGGAGTTTGGTTCATCCCAAAATCCTCAAATTTTGCCAGAATATTCTTTAGGATGTTAGTGAACTCCTGTAAAAAGTTCAGCTCATTTGGAGTTGATTTAGTTAGGAGAATTCTAATTTCAAGTTGCTGTGCTCAAATGAATACAGAAACATTTTCAGGGAATTTCCAAAACTTGGAAATTCAGTTCTAGGCACTTACTAGTTCCAAAATTCCTAGGAAAATTATGCATGATACCTGAGCTATATTTGAATTTGTGGTTCACTTGAATTTGCATGAAAGTGCAAATTTATCCAGAATTATTTCGTTTTTGCCTAAATACTTAGGGAATTGTTCTGGATGAACTAGTCATTGAAAAATTCTGATTTTTTGTCCAGAATGTCTTCTTGTTACAAGGAACTCACAGGAAAATTCTCAGATAAATTTGAGCTGGATCAGTACTTTGTGATACAACAGTCCTAGAAGAAAAATGCACCAATTAGGAAGCACACATAGCACTTGATCACTTTACTTAACCCAAACCCAAACCCTAGCACCAATGTCATTTTAAATTCTTAAATAGAGTTCCAGTTTTAAACTTGTCATTAGAACTTGTTAGCAAAAGCTTTACAACTAAATACATATGCATATTCATAACGTGTAGCATCTACGTGAAGATTGTGAAGCAATCAAAGAGGAGATCAAAGAGGGAGGAAAGTGAGTGATCAAGCCTCAGTGGTCTTCACTAACTGAATATATACTTAGTCACCTGCAGAACCAAGGCAAGCTCCAGTTTGCATTTAAGTTGTTTTATAAAGTTTTTACTTTGTTCACTACCATGGCTTAAAGTTTGTATGTGCATTAGGTCAGCAACGTTTTATACTCCAAATGCATGACCAAAGAAGCCCTCGAGTCAAGGGTAGAAGTCGTATCCCCACTGTAGAATAATGCCATGCTAATTAGGTTATGACATCCGGTATAAGTCGAGTAGATGGAATCTACTCGTGAGCTATAGTTCGGGATCACACGGGTATGACTTAAAGAGGCAAACTAAAGTTTAAGTTTCCAAAGATGAGACTGGGTGTGAGGGACCCCAGCCAGTGTCACGGGGCTGAGCCACTCGCCCGAGAATCGCATTTGGTGGTGCCGTGTTATGCAGCACCCAAAAGCACGCATATAAGGAAAACTGTATTACATAAATCAAAAGCGGAAGCTTACAAATGTTCTTTGTAAATAATTTACATAAAATAGCTACAGCGGAAGTCTATAAACAGCTCACGTCGAATAACTAATGAGCACCCGAGAAGAGGCCCAGCCCGCGGACTCCTCTCGCTAGCAACATGACGACATTGCAGCGGCTAGGTTCTCCATGTGTAACATGACTCAGAAGTCTCCGAGTCTCACCGGACAACCTTCTTTATATGCGTCGATGTTAACCTGCAAAACCACTCATATAGCAAGAGTGAGCACAAAGGCTCAGCAAGACTTAACCGTCTCTCCTAAAGCATGCAACTCTACATGAAAGTAACTTAAGACCTAAACATGTAAGTTGCAAAAAGACTCGCCTACAAGTTCATCCTTAACTTTCAGATTTTAGCCATCACAGGAGTGACCTTGCGCCCAGCAACATTGGAACTCCACAATCAAACAAGAAACGCTTCATTCCAATTTTACTTGTCCCAAGGTGGAAATTAACTTTAGTTTGCTCTATCTCTACTTCAAACAAGGTTTTCATGCAATTCCAATAATCATAGCAGCAATTAAAACTTTGCAAACTGTTCTCACACAACTTGCTTACTACGTCACAACACAGTGAGTAAGCGGTACTCATAACCACGAGGGACGGTGATTCAAAACAAACACTGCTCAGATAACTCGACACATACGCTCGCCTATGAAGACCAAAATCTGGCATCCTTCATTACGTTGTATGTGGCAACCTTTCGCAGGACACCCGACTGTAGAACCGGTTGCGCCGTCTTGGGCTCATAGGTCTAACGAGACGATGTGGTATGCCTCTACAATCTAGTTAACCTGGTACATCGGTTTCCTGGATCCCATATAGCAGTAAGCATCCGGTACACAACTCAATACTTGCTCATGGGTGCCGCACACGCATCGGTCCTTAACCGACACAGGCAGAGCTACCCGACCAAGACCTCGTCTTGTCGCTGCCTAACCCTCCTGCCCGGCTCATCTTTAAAAACATAAACTTTAGTTTGCCTCTTTCAGCTACACCCATGTAATCCCGACTATAGCTCGCGAGTAGATTCCACGACTTCTACCGGATGTCATAACCTATTTAGCATGGCAACCTTCTACAGCGGGGAAACTATATTCTACCCTTGACTCAAGGGTTCATTTGGTCATGCATTTGGAGTATAAAGCATCCTTGACCTAATGCACATACAAACTCTAAACCATAATTGTGAACAAAGTAAAAACTTTATAAAACAACTTAAATGCAAACCGGAGCTTGCCTTGGTTTTGCAGGTGACTAAAGTCAGATAATTATGAATTTAGTTGCTGATGACTTGAAGCTTAATCACTTCCTTTCTTGCTCCTTGATCCACGCTTCACTTCTCGTCCACTTTTCCACGTTTAATCACTACACGTTATTAATATGAATATATGTTTAATTGTAAAGCTTTTGCTATCAATTTCTAATGACAAGTTTAAAACTGGAAATCTGTTTAAGAATTTAAAATTACACTGGTGCTAGTGGTTTGGGTTTAGGTTTAAGTACTATGATCAAGTGATAAGTGTGTTTCATCACTTGTGTGTTGATCACCTAATGAGGTTGAACAGAAAAGTACTGATCCAGGGATCCAATGGAGCTGAAAATTTTCATTTGAGTTCCTTGTCACAGGAAAGTCATCTGGACCAAAATTCAGAATTTTTCAATGAGTAGTTCACTCAGAACAATTCCGTAAGCATTTAGGAAAAAGAAATTAATTCTGAATAAATTTGTCCTGTCATGCAAATTCCAGTGAACCACAATTTCAATCATAGCTCAGGGTGCATGCATGAATTTTACTAGGATTTTTGGAGCTAAGAACTGCCCAGAACTGAATTTCCAGGTTTTGGAAATTCTCCAAAAATGTTTCTGTATTCATTTGAACACAGAAATTTGAAATCAGAATTATCCTAACTAATCAACTCTAAATGATATGAAACTTTTACAGGAGTTCACTAATATCCTAAATACTATTCTGGCAAAATTTGAGGATTTTTGGACGAACCAAACGCCCTCTAAAATTCTTTTGCTGAAACTCTTTAAAGCATTTTCCAGAATTAACTAATGACTTTCATACAAATTGGATTGCATATTTGGATAGAGTTTTTCAATATGAATCCAACCGAATTTGAATCACTAAATTTGGAGCTTCCTAGCAAAAGTTATGAGGTTCTAAAGTTTGGGGGATTTCTGGAATTCAAATTAACCGGGAAATGTTCAAATCCCTGACAGCGGGACCCGGGGCTACGTGGCGCGTTCTCAGGCGATGACGCACGGAGCTACAGAGTCAGTCCCGCACAGCCACAATTTGATCCAGTGCCACAGAAGTTCAAACTCCCCCGCAACAGAGAGTGACACATGGGCCAGCCCCCGTCTGAAGGGAGTTCCCGGGCTCTTAAACTCGCTGGTTTTTGCCGCCACTACGTATTCTCATGCGGGGAACATGTTGCCGGCCATACCCCGGATCGAAGATGGCTGGAAACCTACGCGTGATGGGGACCGTGGCTGCGGCATGTTCGGCGACGTAGCTAGGGCGCTGTGCTTCACCAAACACGTCGCCGTTTGCTTTACAGCACCACTGCACCGAGGAGAACATGGATCCAACCGCCGATCTCGCTGAAACTCGCCAGAAATACGACCTCACAATCAGGCTAGGTCAAAATCCGGCGAAGTTCGGAAAACTCGAAGAACAGTAGCTCTGCTTGACGGTTCTTGGTGATTTTTGATCCCCTGAGCTCGCGCGGACGTCTAGAAGTAGGTTGCTAGGCTATGTGTCGAGCAATGCAATGTGTGAGACAAATTTGCTGAGTTTCACCCCTCGGTTATTATTGCATGTCGACAGCAAAAGCAAAATTCTGGCGAGCACAGTTCGTGACAAGCTGCCGGGGTTGCGGTGAAGCAAGAAGAGGTCAAGGCGCACCTTTTTTCTTTTGCAGCTCGATGGGAGAAGCTCTGTGGTGGCCGGGCGATGTGTTCTTGTCGTGGTGACTTTCCTCAGCACTGTGGAGGAAGATGAGCTCGACGCCGGGTTTTGGCATAGTGCAAACTTCAGCCATGAGGAGCTCAAATTGAAAAGATGTTTGGAATTTTGACAAGGTGTACTTCAGTTCAAATTTGAATTCAAATTTCAATGAAATTCACAAGCCTCTTTGATATCCATATCAAAGCACCTCCAAATTTTCTCAAAATTTGTCTTCCTTATAATTTGGACCTGAAGAATTCAAATATGGATTCAAACTTTTAACTTGGTGGCTGCAAAGGGGAGGTTTACAACCACAGTTTGCATCCTTCATTTAAAAATGACCACCTTTGCATTTAAATGATCATTTGAATTCAAAGTGGACTTGAATTCATGTGCTTGCTCATGACCATCTTCACACGTTTAGAAAAGTTTTTGCAAGTCCCATTTCTTGAATTTAAACTCAACTTTTTTTACCACTAAAGTTTTCCATTTACAAGTTTTGGGACTTTTACAACGGGCAGAGAGTGTAGGCAGCGACAAGACGAGGTCTTGGTCGAGTAGCTCTGCCTGTGTCGGTACCGTTCTCGTGTGCGGCCCTGGGAGCAAGTATTGAGTTGTGTACCGGATGCTTACTGCTATATGGGACCCAGGAAACCGATGTACCAGATTAACTGGATTGTAGAGGCATACCACATCATCTTGTTAGACCTATGAGCCCGAGACGGCGCGACCGGTTCTACAGTCGGGTGTCCTGCGAAAGGTTGCCACATACGACATAATAAAGGACGCCAGATTTGGGTCTTCATAGGCGGGCGTATGTGTCGAGTTATCCGGGCAGTGTTTAATTCGAATCACCGTCCCTTGCGGTTATGAGTACCGCTTGCTAACTGTGCTGTGACGTCATAATCAAGTTGTGTGAGAACAGTTTGCAAGTTTAAAGTGCTGCTATGATAATTGGAATTGCATGAAAACCATGTATGAAGTAGTGATATAGCAAATTAAAGTTAATTTCCACCTTGGGACAAGTAACATTGGAATGAAGCGTTTCTTGTTTGATTGTGGATTTCCAATGTTGCTTGGCGCAAGGTTCACTACTGTGATGGCTAAAATCTGAAAGTTAGGGATGAACGTGTAGGCGAGTCTTTATGCAACTTACATGTTTAGGTCTTAATTTACTTTCATGTAGAGTTGCATGCTTTAGAGAGACGGTTAAGTCTTTCTGAGCCTTTGTGCTCACTCTTGCTATATGATTGGTTTTGCAGGTTAACATCGACCCTTATAAAGAAGGTTGTCCGGTGAGATTCGGAGACTTCCGGGTCAGGTAACACATGGAGAATCCAGCCGCTGAAATGTCTTCGTGTTGCTAGCGAGAGGAGTCCGCGGGCTGGACCTCTTCTCGAGTGCTCATTAGTTATTCATCGTGAGTTGATTGTAGTCTTCCGCTGTAGTTATTTGATGTAAATTATTTACAAAGAACATTTGTAAGCTTCGGCTTTTGATTTATGTAATACAGTTGCCTTATATGTGTGCTGTTGGGTGCTGCACAACACGGCACCACCCAATGCGATTCCCGGGCGAGAGGCACGCCCCGTGGTACGGGTGCCGGGGGTCCTCTCAGATAGCTTTTACATGTCCTTGCGCACCTCCTCGATCAAACCCCAAGAATCATCCACCAGAACCCTAGAACCACCGATGAGAAGCTCGGCGGAAGGGGGGTCACCGGTGAGGTTGGTGTTCCTGAGCTTTCGGGTCCAAACCAAGGCCATCCCGAGATTTCTCAGAGCCCACTGGTCGTGGTGACGCTCTTGTCGCGTTATTTGGGTGGCCTAGTCGTCGGGAACGGATCACCGGAGTTGCTCGGCGGTACTGCTCTCATCGCCGGCACACTACGGCCATATTCCATCGGTGCCACCTTGTCCAATGAGTTCAGGGTCCAAAATTGTGTGGCGGCGGCGAACCTCACCGTCGCCGGCGAGCTAGGTCGCCGGGCACATCGAGGTCACCGGAGCTCCGGTGGCGCGGCGCGGCACCGGCCCAAGGAAGAAGAGGCAGGCCCCATCTATCAGCCTTAGTGCAGCGCGCGTGCGGGTTAATTTAAATTAAACAGGCGGGCCCGGCTGTCAGTGGGGATTAGGCGCCAGAATTTTATTTCCAGTAGAAAATAATTCAGAAAACAGAGAGATCTTTAGAAATTTATAACTTCTAAAATAATCGTCCAAATTTAGTCAAATAAATTTTGTTGGATTCATATATCTGAGTACTATCCAACAGTACCAGTTTCATTCTTCGAACCTCTATATATGTTTCCAGAATTAAATCCTTAAAATTTAAACTGTTATAATTAATTACTAGAGATCTACTTTATAGAAAATTCTAAAATTTTTTTAGGGACTTCCTTTTAATATCCTGGACTCAATTGCAAAATTTCAGATCAATCCGAGTTAACTAAGTCCACTTAATTGTGGGATTAAGTGAACTGCACTTAGGAAATTGAAAAAATGTCCAGAGACATTTCAGCTTTTGTCACCGTCTTCAAAAATTCATATCTCTGTCTAGAATGCTTAGAAAATCATGAAACCACTTCCATTAGACTCAATATAAATTATAGTTTCTATAAACTCTAAATTTACTTCATGCAAACTCTCATCAAACATAGTTAGAGACTCTACAAATGACTTTTCGTACATTCAATTCTACACATATTAATTTATCTTTTATTCAAATCAAATTTGGTCAGTCTCCTGTTTCTGTCCTAACCAATTCACTGTCAAAATTTCAAAGTCAATACTGTTGTCTATCATCAGTTATAGTCTTCACATCTTCAATCAATTCATTTGCATATAAATTGTCATATGCATTCCTCAATCATTTGCGTCTAGTCGCCGAACTCGAATAAGCTCCGGAGGTCCTCGAGAGCATCCCTCCGAAAACTGACTCATTTGTCGACTCACAGCAAGGCAAGCCCCGGTTTGCATTAACAATGCTTTTATAAGTCTTACTTTCACATCGGATATAGAGTGTATTTGAATTGTGCATTAGGTCCTTGGATTTAAACTCCTGTTGCATAGCCTATGAATCCCTGTGGGCTTTGTGTCCAGGTTAGAATTCTCGAGTAGCCACTGCCATGCGCTAAACTGCATAGGTTTCGGTACAAGTCGAGTAGCCAGAACTACTCGCAATGGTTATGGTTTTAAGGGGGACACCACTCGGGTTTATAGAAAAAAACATTAGAATTTTGTATAAACTTGAGACCAAGCAAAGAGTAGGAGCAGCAGGCCTTTGAGGGCCTTTGAGCCATAGCTCTGCTTGTGTCGATTGAGGATCGAGTCGTGTGTGGCCCTGTTGAACAAGTTTGAACTGTACCAAAGACACACCGGGATTATGGGAACCGGTAAATCAATGTGACTCGGGTAGTTGGGTTTTGAGGCATTGCACGCCATGTTATAGGAGTTAGTTGAGGGAAGCGGGGTGTAAATCTGCTAGTGTCCACGTAGTTGCTCCGTGTAGGGACCTCCTGCCCGTAACGGTATGACTGGTTCAACACTTGGCTGACGGGTGAAAGGTTGTCCCGTACGACGCCTGTGATGTGTGCTGTGGCAGCATCGAGTGCGGACGTAAGTGACGTGTTTCTCGGGTGAAACCTGCAGGTGTAGGTCGATTTAAATCACCGTCCCACATGGTCATGGAGTACAGCTTGTTCACTGCATTATGACGTAGGTAAAGATTACTGTTTACACAGTATAAACTTGCTGTTGGATTAATTACTTGTGATGTTAAGTATTTGCTGTAGAATAGAGCTAATTAAATTTAATTTTGAAACACTGAAGTTGCTGCTAAAACATGAGATTAAGGTTCCAGTAATTTGGCGAGTTTTTCTGCAAAGCATCCATCCTATTGTCGGTAAATTCCAGCATATAAAGTTGCATGAATTAGTGGTGTCGGTTAAGCCTTGCTGAGCCATCGAGCTCACTGCTTGTTTATTTAAGTTTTGCTGCAGGTGCGTACACTGTAGAGGAGGGTCCCGATGATGACACGGGTCCCCCAGGGGGCTCTACCATCGAGTGGGAGCCGTGCATGCCGTCGTATTTACTTGTGTTGTGTGCTGCTCGTGGATCATGTTCAAGGGATGAACCTGAAACTTTTGCTTAGCCTACGCTCGAGAGTGTAGACTAATATGCACTAACATACATTATTGTAAATTAATTTGCAAAAACTCGTTATGTAATAATAAAGATGCTTCCGCTGTATGAAATGTGTGTTTATTTATACGTGTGCTATTCTGTGTTGCACAAAACAACACCCCTCAGCGAGATCCTGGGATGTCGGTACCCCGGTTCTCACAATTTGGTACCCTTTTTCAGCAGTTCTGTCATCGGTTTAGAAATTTTTGAGAAGTTCAGGATGAACCTCCGATAATATCCCACTAAACCGAGGAAACTTTGGGCTTCATGGACAGACTTAGGAGATCCCTCTGCTGAAATAATGTGCCCAAGGAATGACACCTGATTGATCCAAAATTTAGACTTGCTGAATTTTGCATAAAGTTTATGATCACATAGTTGTTCCAGCACAATATGCAAGCGTTCAGCATGCTCTTCCTCTGATTTGGAATAAACCAATATGTCATCGATGACAATTATTAGGAACTTGTCTAACTCCGGCATGAACACTGAATTCATTAAGTACATAAAGTGAGCCGGAGCATTGGTTAATCCAAATGACATGATGAGGTACTCATACAACACGTATCTTGTCGAGAACGCCGTCTTCGGTATGTCTTCCACCTGGATTTGGATCTGATGACATCGGGACTGAAGATCCATCTTTGAGAATACCTTCGCACCAACAAGTCGATCAAATAAAATATTGATGTGAGGCAGAGGATACTTGTTCTTAATTGTGATGTCATTGAGTGGCTGGTAATCAACACAAAGTCTCAAGGTTTCATCCTTCTTCTTTACGAACAGCGCGGAGCAGCCCCACGGTGATGAACTCGGATGAATGAAACCTTTACTCAAAAGATCATTTAGCTGTTCTTTTAATTCAGCTAGCTCATTGGGTGCCATCTTGTATGGCCTCCGAGAAATCGGTGTGGTTCCCGGCGCCAGTTCAATCTTGAACCCGACGTCACATTTGGGCGGCAATGCCCGGTAAGTCATTGGCAAACACATCAGGGTATTCATGGACCACATGAATATCTTCAAGATTACTAGCTTCTGTGTTGTATGCAACTGCACTTTCTTGATCCATGCTTCCCAAAAACATAGTGTGCTGTCCGTGAATTGGAGAGTCTAGTTGGACAGTCCGGTTACCAATATTGAGCATGTCACCATGATGGTTTAACCACGACATCCCCAATATTATGTTGATCTTCAGTCCATCAAAAATGATCAGTGCTATTGGGTATATCCTGCCTCCCAATCATATAGCTGCTCGGGGAACAATTTCACTAGCAGGTATATTTCCTCCAGGTGAATGTATAAGATATTGATCTTTGGGAGTATTGGTGGATAATTGGTGCTGATTCACCCATGATTTACCGATGAAATTGTGGGTGGCACCAGAATCAAAGAGTATGAAAACAGGTATGCATTGATGGTATACATGCCCGCTAACATCTGTTCTCTCTCTGGGACATCCTCAATAGCTATATGTTGGACAAAGCCAGTTTTCAGTTGTCCTCCTTGGTTGAAAACGGGGCTGAATGCACCCTTGTACCGATTCTCTTCCGCTTCCTTGCATCTTCTCCAGGCAGTCCTTGGCAAAGTGACCCACACGCCCACATGTGAGGCCCTCATATTGCTTTGACGTCCGGCTGAATTGAGGCCTGAAACTTGGTGCATTCTGTTGTAAGACAAATGCACGTGGAACAAATGGGGACATTTGTAGCTGCTTCTGTGGAGGTGGTCGTAACCCTGACACACCAACCGAGCGACCTTGATATGCACCGGGTTGTGTAGGTGGATGCCATCTCTGACCGGACGGTGATCGGTACTGATGTGGACATCACTCCTGCAGATATACACAACACTCACATGGTAGACATGCAAGGTCCAATTACTAGAGCTCGAGCACGGCAATTTTGAGAGTATGTTGCTACCTAATGGATTAATTATGATTAGGAACCATGGAGAGGACATGGAGATACATGGAGAGGGGTTTGGAGGCGTGGAGGACCAGAAAATACGCCAACAAGAAGTTAGAGACCGAGCCCAACTCAAACTCAAGTCCAACTCGGGCCCAGGAGCAGTCCACCTTAAAATGGATGCACAGGAGGCATATGGACTCTGTTTTTGACGTTCTACTTATGCACGGAAATCTGAGAGGATAAACTTTCCAATGGAACTGGCCCCATGTCAAAATTCCCTCGGAGTCAACGGGAAACTTCGAAACAATATAAAGTTTAGAGTCTGTCAGGGTGTTGCATCACCTAGTTGGGCCATTGGGCCTTGTATCGAGTCCAAGTCCATTATGTACGTGTCTTAGGGTTAGGTCACGACCCCAGCACCCCCTGGTCGTCCTCCACCTCCTTTATACCCCCTAGCCGCCATCACAAACAGCTGGGTTTTTCTTAGTTACAATCTGTCATTGAACAGTGTCACCGATCATCGGTTGTGAGACCCCAAATTCGTGATCAATTCAGTTTTGATTGCAACTTCTCTGTTCTTGCTTGTGTTCTTGATTGCGCTTGCAGGGATAAGCCTTCGTGGCGAGGTCATTCGTGTGATACGGGTGATAACCAACGGAGCAGTGGTGTTGTGATTGCGGGGTTTCGTTCGTTCGGAGCCTTGGATCATCAACGTCGAGATCTCCACCCAATCAAGTTTACCCTACCTCTCTGAAGATCGGGACTCATCCTCCTATCAATTGGTATCAGATTTCCAGGTTCACCATGAGGTATACTTGTGTGCCCTTTAGATTTTTTTTGTTTCAGTCCTATCGTCCACAAAAAGCCACAAAAAAAATTTAGTTTCCCTGACATACAACCCCCGCTCAACCTTTTGCACAATTTAGTTTCGGAGTCCGTAGTTCTGAGTTCGTGTCTTAGGTTGAGTCTGGTTGCTGGTTTAGATTTGTTTTGGTTCAGTTTTGTTTCTTCCATCCACTGCCATCTACAAAAAACCAATCTACAAAAAAATTCCATCCACCGATTCGTTTCTGTTGCAGTTTCCACCACCACCAAAACCTGATTCGGGGTATCCTCCTTAAAACGGGCATAACTTTTCGCTCGTAACTCCAATTGAGGCACATTTTTTTCCCAGAAAGGTCTTGAAAAAGTCCACATACGGCATTTTCAAAAAAAAATTAAGAAGGCCCTCGTTTCGAACTCTGAAGTTCCAGCACCAGTTTTTTTTCCAATCGCTCCTGAACTTGTGCCGATCTCATCTTTCATCGTTTTGAGCTAATACTTGGTGCTGTTTCTATTCTTGTGCCCCTGGTTGAGAAAAAAAATTAAAAAAGTAAAGAGAAAAAAAGATTTTGATTTCTACTAGTGCTTCAAGACAAAAACAAAAGGCTAAGGGGTTTTCTAGTTGTGCTATTTCTGTGTGAGTGCTGGATACTTGCTGATATTATCCTTGTTGTTCATCATCATTCATCCTTGTCCCTGCTTGTTGCCACAACTGTTGTAATACATTCTTAGGCCAACAACTAGGTGAAATTCTTTGGACACTTATTCAGCATTGCTATCTGTTACTAACTTGTGTGCCACATACATATACTGCATTTGAGCCTTCCAAGCTCCACCTTCTATCGAGCAGAACTGGTAACCTTTGCAATCACACTCACTCTCTGCTTGCTTCACACCGGTCACCGTTGGCCACCTGCAGTGCTGGTAAGAAACTTGTAAGAGCGGGGTAAGACGCATCTTACTGATCGATTTTCCACCCACTTCGGAGAGCGTAGTAATAGGGTTCTTCACGATCTTTTTGTCTTTGTTTCTGTTTTGTACTAACAATGACAGAAAAGAAGCCTATGGATAAGACATCTGGTTCTACACCTCTGGATGATGTTGAGTGCGTGTCCCATATGGAACTAAAGGACATGATGCAGGCAATGACCGAAGCTTTCAACAATTACCTGACCACTACAACAGCCACCTTTCGGAGGCTCCATACAAGTGTTGCTGGTCTGACCACACGGTTGGACGAGATGGAGACTCGTCTTCCCCAACAAGATACACCCTCTATCATCCTTGATGGTGATGCACATGCTCACTACGACACAGAAGATGACTTCAATAATGATGAGGTTGATGCACAGCAGCGCCGTTGCCCTCGACGAAATCGTCAAGGTATGGGAGGTAGACCTCATCCTCATGCTCCTGAACAAGATAATGATCCTTATGCTAAGATTAAGTTTTTTATTCCAACATTTTATGGATATTATGATGTTGAGACTTACTTGGATTGGGAGATGACGGTAGAACAAAAATTTAGCTCTCATCTTGTTACTGAGCGACATAGAATTAGACAAGCCACTAGTGAGTTTAAAGATTTTGCTATAATTTGGTGGAATGAACTTGTCAATACACGTAATGCACCACAGACCTGGGCTGCGTTAAAAGAAGAGATGCGCGCTAGGTTTGTTCCTCCTTCATATAGACGTGATCTTCTTAAGAAATTGCAACGCTTTGATCAGGGTGACATGACTGTCCAAGAGTACTACCAAGAGTTGCAGAAAGGTATGCTTCGTTGTGGGGTAGTTGAGGATTAGGAAGACCAAATTGTTAGGTTTTATGGGGGCTTGAGATCCAGGACATAGTTGACTACAAGGAATATCATTATATTCAACGTTTATTTCAACTTGCTATGTTAGCAGAAAAAGAAGTGCAGGGTCGCCAACAGCAGCGGCGGAACAACACTTTCACGCCACGACAATTTCCGGTGCCATCGAAAGCAGCGCCCTCCTCGAGCGTACATGCTTCTACACCACCCTCCACGGGCGTTGTACACAGCAGCATCGCACCTTCTACATCACGGGGACAAGATAACAGCAAGTCCCAGATGCCTCCAGGTGTTGCAGCAAAGGCGGCTGCACCCAACACTTCGACAAGTCGCAGCTCCGACATCAAGTGCCACCGCTGCTAGGGACTTGGCCATATGCAACGAGATTGCCCCAGCAAACGGGCGATCATTGCCACTGCTGATGGTGGGTATGTTAGTGCTTCTGATATTGAAGATGAAAATATTATTGCAACTAACATTTCAGGTTCGGATGATGGTTCCGAGGAGGTTCTTGGTACATCTGCGACAAACAACTATAGGACTTTGATTGTGCAGCGAGCTTTGAGTGCCACGGTTCGAGAGGACGACAACCACCAACGTCGCAACCTTTTCAACATGTTTCTCGTCGTCAAGGACTGCCGTGTACATACCATCATTGATGGTGGTAGCTGCAACAATTTGGTGAATGTTGAGGTGGTCAAGAAGCTTGACTTGACCACACGGGAGCATCCCCACCCTTATCACATTCAATGGTTTAACAACAATGGTAAGGTTAAGGTAACACAAACAGTAAGGATACATTTTTCCATTGGTTCTTATCATGATTTTGCTGATTTTGATGTGGTACCTATGGATGCTTGTTCTCTTTTGGTGGGACTCCTTGGGAGTTTGATACTGATGCTATTCACCATGGTCGATCTAATAAGTATACTCTCATGCATAAGGGCAAGAAAATTGTGTTGCTTCCTATGAGTCCCACTGAAATTGTATAATTTGAGCAGGAGAAAAAGAATAATGCTAAGCAAAAGGGTGTTTTCAATTCTGAAATTCAGCAACCTATTAAGTTGAAAAATCCTATATTGCTTGCAACTAAATCTGATCTTGATGATTTATATGCCTCTAATGGAACTTGCTATGCTTTAGTGTGCATACATGCTTTATATTCCATTGAGGATACATCCATTGTCTTGCCACCTGCTGTTGCTAACCTTTTGCATGAATATATGGATGTTTTTCCATCAGAGATACCCCCCGGATTACCACCTGTGCGAGGCATTGAGTACAAGATTGATTTGTTTCCAGGGGCGAGCTTGCCGAACCGTGCTGCCTACAGGACCAACCCCGACGAGACTAAGGAAATTCAGTGACAAGTCCAAGATCTTCTGGACCGCGGGTACATTCATGAGAGTCTTAGTCCTTGTTCTATTCCTGTTCTTTCGGTTCCAAAAAAAGATGGCACTTGGCGCATGTGTGTTGATTGTAGAGCCATCAATAACATTACCATTCGTTATCGCTATCCTATTCCTAGATTGGATGAAATGCTTGATGAGTTGAGTGGTTCTGTTATTTTCTCCAAGATTGATTTGCGTAGTGGGTATCATCAGATTCGTATGGCTTTAGGTGATGAATGGAAAACTGCTTTTAAAACTAAATTCGGACTTTATGAATGGTTAGTCATGCCATTTGGTTTAACTAATGCACCCAACACTTTCATGAGGTTGATGAATGAGGTTTTACATGCTTTCATTGGTAAATTTGTGGTGGTTTACTTTGATGATATCCTTATTTACAACAAGTCATATGATGAGCATCTTGAACATTTGCGTGCTGTTTTTAATGTCTTGCGCGATGCATGTTTATATGGTAATCTTGAGAAGTGCACCTTTTGCACTGATCGTGTGTATTTTCTTGGGTATGTTGTTACTTCGCAGGGCATTGAGGTGGACGAGGCAAAGATTGTTGCCATCACGAGCTGGCCACTTCCTACTACGGTCACACAGGTTCGGAGTTTTCTTGGTCTCGTAGGTTTCTACCTATGTTTCGTGCGGGATTTCAGCACCATTGCGGCACCTCTCCACGAGTTGACAAAGCATGGAGTGCCGTTTCGATGGGGACCAGCACAGCAACAAGCTTTTGATGTTCTCAAGTCGAAGCTCACACAAGCACCATTGCTGCAACTTCCTGATTTTGAGAAGACCTTCGAGCTTGAATGTGATGTGAGCGGCATTGGCATTGGAGGAGTGCTAATTCAAGGAGGTAAACCTGTTTCCTTCTTTAGTGAAAAATTGCATGGGCCTTCGCTGAATTATTCTACATATGACAAAGAACTTTATGCTTTAGTGCGTGTCTTGCAAACTTGGCAACATTACCTATGGTCTAAAGAATTTGTCATGCATTCAGATCATGAGTCTTTGAAGTATCTTAAAGGACAAGCTAATCTGAACAAACGTCATGCTAAATGGATTGAGTTCATAGAATCATTTCCTTACATCATTAAACATAAGGAATGGAAAGACAATGTGATTGCCGATGCTTTATCTAGACGTTATACCATACTATCCCAACTTTCTCATAAAATATTTGGTTTGGAAACCATAAAGAGGCTATATGCTACTGATTTGGACTTCAAAGATGCCTTTGAAAATTATAGAGAGGGAAGAACGTGGCAAAAATTCCTGCTGCGTGAAGGCCTTCTCTACCGTGCTAACAAGCTGTGTGTTCCAGCTAGCTCCGTTCGTCTTTTGTTGTTGCAGGAAGCGCATGGAGGTGGTTTGATGGGACATTTTGGTGTTAAAAAGACAGAGGATGTGCTGGCTGCTCACTTCTTTTGGCCACGAATGAGGCGTGATGTGGAGCGCTACGTTTCACGTTGCATGACACGCAACAAAGCTAAGTCTCGACTTAACCCACATGGTCTTTATATGCCTCTTCCTGTTCCTAGTGCACGATGGGAGGATATTTCTATTGACTTTGTTTTAGGATTGCCTAGAACAAAGAGGGGGAGGGATAGTGTCTTTGTGGTTGTTGATTGTTTCTCTAAAATGACTCATTTTATACCCTGCCACAAGACCGATAATGCTTCACATGTTGCTGATTTGTTCTTTAATGAGGTTGTGCGTTTGCATGGTGTTCCAAATACTATTGTTTCTGATAGGGATGCTAAGATTTTGAGTCACTTTTGGAGAACTTTATGGTATAAATTGGGAACAAAGTTGCTATTTTCTACTACTTGTCATCCACAAACTGATGGGCAAACGGTGGTAGTTAATCGTACCTTATCTACTATGTTGCGGGCTGTTTTGAAACACAATTTGAGGTTGTGGGAGGAGTGCTTGCCACATATTGAGTTTGCTTATAACAGGTCTATTCACTCCACAACCAAGTTAAGTCCGTTTATGGTAGTCTATGGTTTCAATCCTCGTGCTCTAATTGATTTGCTACCTTTACCACATACTGAAATTGTGAACTTAGATGCTACACAACGTTCTGAATTTATTCTTAAGTTGCATGAAACTACTAAGTTACAAATTGAAAAAATGAATGAAAAGTATCGCATTGCTGCTAGTAAAGGTAGGAAGGAGGTAAAATTGGAACCCGGTGATTTGGTGTGGGTTCATTTGAGAAAAGATACGTTCCCGGATTTGAGAAAGTCCAAACTCATGCCACGTGTTGCTGGACCTTTTAAGGTTCTTGAGAAGATAAATGACAATGCATATTAACTTGAGTTGCCTCCCGAGTTTGGGGTTAGTCCCACATTTAACATTTCAGATTTGAAGCCATACTTGGGAGAAGAAGATGAGCTTGAGTCGAGGACGACTCCAATGCAAGAGGGGGAGGATGATGTGGACATCACTCCTGCAGATATACACAACACTCACATGGTAGACATGCAAGGTCCAATTACTAGAGCTCGAGCACGGCAATTGAATTTAGAGGTGAGCTCGTTCCTGAACAGTTCTTTATATGTGAATGTTGAGAGTATGTTGCTACCTAATGGATTAATTATGATTAGGAACCATGGAGAGGACATGGAGATACATGGAGAGGGGTTTGGAGGCGTGGAGGACCAGAAAATACGCCAACAAGAAGTTAGAGACCGAGCCCAACTCAAACTCGAGTCCAACTCGGGCCCATGAGCAGTCCACCTTAAAATGGATGCACAGGAGGCATACGGACTCTGTTTTTGACGTTCTACATATGCACGGAAAGCTGAGAGGATAAACATTCCAATGGAACTGGCCCCACGTCAAAATTCCCTCGGAGTCGACGGGAAACTTTGAAACAATATAAAGTTTAGAGTCTGTCAGGGTGTTGCATCACCTAGTTGGGCCATTGGGCCTTGTATCGAGTCCAAGTCCATTATGTACGTGTCTTAGGGTTAGGTCACGACCCCAGCACCCCTCTGGTCGTCCTCCACCTCCTTTATACCCCCTAGCCGCCGTCACAAACAGCTGGGTTTTGCTTAGTTACAATCTGTCATTGAACAGTGTCAACGATCATCGGTTGTGAGACCCCAAATTCGTGATCAATTCAGTTTTGATTGCAACTTCTCTGTTCTTGCTTGTGTTCTTGATTGCACTTGCAGGGATAAGCCTTTGTGGCAAGGTCATTCGTGTGACACGGGTGATAACCAACGGAGCAGTGGTGTAGTGATTGCGGGGTTTCGTTCGTTCGGAGCCTTGGATCATCAATGTCGAGATCTCCACCCAATCAAGTTTACCCTACCTCTCGGAAGATCGGGACTCATCCTCCTATCAGGTACACCATACGGTATTTCTGAGGAACATTATTTGTGTTGTCCTGCACGGCGATCTTTTTCTTTGATTCCACAGTGATCAGATCATGTGTTGAATCTCCTCGTACAATCGGGGCATTGACCATACCGTTGAATGGGCTGTGATTGAACAATGCGAGCTTGTCCTTCAACATGGGGCTTAGACCCTGATAGAAGCTCTCTCGCTTCTGATCCTCCATATAAACATAATCCGCCGCGCATTGCACCAGATCGTTGAAGGCTTTGGAGTACTCCCAGGCACTCCTCCCTCCTTGCTTCAAGTTGAGGAACTCCTAAAGCTTCCTTCTCATAATGCCAGGAGGAACATGATAAGCCTGGAATGCCTCCCGGAACTCAGTCCAAGTAACTTGATGTCCGTCGGGCAGGGAGGCAACGTGGTTCCCCCACCAAGCACCGTTGGAGGCTTGTAGCTTGTACTGCAAATAGCACCTTCATATGATCACTGCACTGTAGTAGCCCAAACTTGGACTCAATGGTGCGAAGACAGTTGTCCGCCTTCAAAGGTTCATCGGCATCCTTGAACACCGGTGGTTCAATTGCCAAGAACTCCGAATAAGTAGCTTGTTGAAACTGGCGATGGCCTCCATCTTGGTGTCCACCTTGACGTGACTTATTCTATATAAGCATTCACAACATCTCGGTTTGATCATCACTCGAGCTGAGCATAGCTGCGGAGACCTCCGCCAAGTTGAGCAGAGGCAGAGGTGGTGGTATTTGTTGTTGCTGTGCCAGCTGTTCTAGATCCCCGGAGTCATCTCTTCCCTGACTTGAGCCACCAACCTCGAACGTTGCACGAGTGCGGTCCATTTTGCAGCCGCACAACGATTCATAATAACCTTTGTTTTCAAGGTCATATATGAAAGAAAACAGTAGTACGATAATGACTATTGAATTGCGATAACATCTCATATATGGATAAAGTAGTAACTTTATAAAAGCTCAACAATCACCCAACCAATATACAATAGTGAGTTCCAAGTTGATGGACTCCCTCTTTGGAAGTTCATCTCAACTATTTTTTGTCACTACGAGATGTCAAGATCGTGTCGTCATTACGTAAACACCCTCGTTAACTTTAATATGACACAAATATGGTCAATGGGAAAGGAAATTTCAGTAGTGTCCATCAATATATTACCAAGGTTTAATACACGAACAGGCTACAGAAATTTTGGAGGTATAACCATATTCATGCGCTTGACTCAAATATAAAAGGTATGAACTGATCATGTTTCTGTCCGGAAATGAACAGTCTTCACTTAATACAGATTTTGGTCCAGTTAACAGCATTTCCATGTATCAAGTTGTAGATCAAAGTTAAAGTTAACTTCAATATCTCTCCAACGAGTATTTATATGCCCCCATATCAGCTCTAGGTCAAACGTTATAATAATTCAAAGTTGAAAGAATTACTGGATAAAATTTGCCAGCACCTCCTTTGAATGTGGCTGTTTCTATCACAGTTGCACATAAAAAAATGATACAAATCTGAAAAAACCTTGAATTAAAAAAATGTGACACATATCCTAATCTTTCCAACAATGTCATAGGACCCTTAGAGATTTTTTTCTACAGGAATGTTTGGTTGAAATACGAACAGTCCAGAGAGGTTTTGAGTCTGTCCTGGTTCTGGACTGTTTGCACTCATCTGTATTTTCAACCAGTTTGATGTGGAATTTTGTTCTGGAAGTCTACAGAAAAGTTGTAGAGCATTACAACATATTTCTAGAAATATATGATACACATCCATTGGTTAAAGATACTAGAAGTTATGCTCTGTCAAAGTCCCAGAAGATTTCCTTCCAGAAAAACAGAGCACTCTGTTGTTAAAACCACATGGGATGAACCACTCCAACATCAATCTTAGTTCAAAAACAGAGTACTGGAGACTAATATAATTATCCTTAACTCATTTTCAGTCCATTCTACAGTGAGTTGTTTAATGCATCAATGGTTTACATGTCGGTACTACGTCCCTAACAAAATAGAAAATCCTAACTGGTTATACCGGCATATATGAGTCAATCCATGGCACTAAAAACGGTCACTCGCAAACGTTTTCTAACCGCAATACGTTAATCGTGGTCAGTGTACCTGCAAGGAACACTCAACAGTGGAACACTCAAAGGTTCATCATTTCAGGCAGGTCCATATGAAAGTAAATACATACGCCCCGTATCATTGCCATACGGGTCGTCCTGAGTCAGGCCACGTCTCAAGGTACATTATCGGGTTATTCAACACCCGACGGAGGGATCCACAGCTTTGCAATTGAGCACACCGGTGGACCAGCATTTTGGTATGCCCCATAGTACATGAAGAGTCCTAGAGAACATATTTCGTGTTACAAACCACACGATGGGGTCTCCTCCTCTTGTACCTGGGTTTGCGCCTGGATGCTAGTGCAATTCATATGTCTCTAAGACATGAAAGGTCCTAGAAAATATATTCACTTTATGTTCATTGCTGAATGGAACATCTCATGCTACTTTCCTCACAATTGAAGGCAGGCAACTGGCTTTCGGTGGCGTATCTTACCTCTTACCTGAGCGTAGGTGTGTTGTTATTGAATACGATAACACTGTATGTTAGTGTTGTAACCTTAAGTAACTATGCTAATATAATCCTTATATGTGCCTAGTATCGTATCGTCACCGTATCCTAAGTGTTTCTCGTAATATGCATCTTTATTTAGTGTGTTGTTCCCAATGTGGCACTGATACCAGGCTGTAACGGACCGGGGTTCATACAATCTAGGAATCACAGAGGGTGGTGTCGTGCGATGCAACACCCAACAACACACATAGTAAAGAACACGTATTACATAAAAGCTTACTGAAATTTTACAAAAGTGATACAAACTTGTTCAGTTTAACAAATAGTTTGCATAAACATAACTACAGCGAAAGATAAGAAATGCTCCATCCTTATGCCTAAGCTAAGCAAAAGTTGACTGTCTAGCCTTATGGACAGCCCACACTAGCAGCACGCACCGGTCTTCACAGCGGCGTGCAGGGATCCCATTCGGCTGTAGTTCCATAAGGGGGATAGGCCTCTACGGCGAACCCGTAGTCCCTAGCAGCGGGATAATCATCACCTGCAACAATACTTACAAACAGCAACCATGAGCACGATGGCTCAGCAAGACTTAACCGACTCACCTAAGCATGAAAATCTACATGCAAGTCATACCGATAATAGGATATTAAATTTCAGCAAACGACACGACTAATAGTTCATCCTTAGTTCAGTCTTTAGCAGCCGATTAAATGTTCCTGAATCTGAAATTTAGTGAGCAATATTTGGTGGCAAACAGGTTGCAATACAATTATATCATATCAGCAAATAAACCATCATATTCAGCTCAAATATTTACTACGTCACGACATAGTGAACAAGGGATACTCATGACCGCGAGGGATGGCAAACCTGTGGGGACCGAGGGTCCCGACATTCCAGGAATCGCATTGGGTGGTGTTGTGCGATGCGACACTTAACAACACACATCAAAAGACATTCATATCACATCACATAAGATTGAACCAACAAGTTAAAGCAGAAATATATTGCATTTTAAAACATATCTACAAAGGAAGTCTTGTCTCTACTCACACACTACATACAAACTACGCAAAATAATGAACTGTCCATCCCTCGGCCGTTCAATCTAGCAGCAGCTTCTCAAGGCATCGTGCAGAGCTCCCATTCAGCCGTATACCCCGACGGGGGTGTGGCCTCCCAACCAAACCCTTCGTCACACGAGGCCATAGATGGCCCCTCACCTGCAGCAACAACTTGTATAGAAACCGTGAGCACAAAGGCTAAGCAAGGCTGAACCGACTCATCCTAAACATGAAACCCTACATGAGTAAGAAGTTCTAATATAGGCAGGGGATTATTGCATAAAAACTTGCCTAAACCGTTGGTTCTTAACTTCAACTTTTAGCACAGATTGAACGCCTAGTGCTACACAACATAGTGAATCCACAATCAGACAAGAAACACTTCATCCCGATGTTGCTTACCTAAGGGGGAACGAATTTAGGTTTAGTTTGCACTAATCTTACTTCACACAAGGTGGTAATGCAACCTCAACTCATATTTACAAAGTTATTCCTACTCCTACTACTCTTTCTTACTATGTGACAGCGCAGTGAACAAGCGGTACTGAAATAACCACGAGGGATGTTGATTGCAATCAAAATACACCCGGTAATACATGATATTTATGCCCATACTAGAATATGGCCGAGGCACACTGTCCTTCTGCCATACACGGCCACCTTTCACTAGGACACTCAATTGTTGAACCGGTCCTACCGCCCCGAGCAGGAGGTCCGTACATGGAGCCACGTCCTCGACGGAGCCTGTTAGCGGATTTACACCTTGCTTCCCTCAACCAACACCTTTAAGACGGCGAGCAATGCCGCAACGACTGAGTTAACCAAGCTACATCGGTTTCCTGGGGCCCATATATCCAGTATGCTACCGGTACAGTTCAAACTTGCTCAGCAGGGCTGCACACGGACGGTCCTTTATCGACATAAGCAGAGCTACGCACCGAAGACCACCACGTCTTGCTGCACCCTACATCTCTGATCCGTCTCATTCTCAATTGAGTGGGACATGTTCGGAGATCCTCCGTGTGCCCTATGCTTTCTCTCGCAAGTAGATTCCAACTACTCGACTTCTACCGAATCCTTTCTATGACATAAGCCTAGCAAGAGTCTACACGACAGGATACTAATCTACCCTTGAAGAAAAATGATTATTTGCTCATGCTATTGGGGTTTCAATCACCTTTACCTAATGCACATCCTATAACTACTACACATATGTTATAAAGTGAAAGGGTATAAAAGCTTGTTAAATGTAAACCGGGGCTTGCCTTATTGCTGCTCGGGTTCCCACTCAATCTCCGGAGGAAAACTTGGTGTGGCTACGGAGTCTCCTCGAGTTTGGAAACTAAACGATATGCACAAAATACCAAAAATTATCATATGAACATGCTTCATGTGTTTAATGGAATATATTGGTAAATGACTCCAATGCCCCTTAGATTTTTTGGTAGCTAACATGGATAATCTCTGATGTGCTAGCCATGTTTCATGATTTATATCTTAAGTATGTGTTCATAATAATTCCCTAAAGCTTTAATTTTCTCTGAGTTTCTAGAGCAAATTTGGGGATTTGACATGCATCAAAGTATGTTATTCATACCGTACAAGTCATGACGAGTCTAAAAAAATTGGTTCCACAATTTTCTAAGCTATCTACAGAAATATATGGATTTTACAAGTTGTTAACAATTTCTGGAATTGTTTTTGGGAATTTTCAGGGACATAGGGCAAAATGTTATTGTTTACCCCACTTAGCAATGTCCCCTGAAGCTTAAATTTGGCTGTAGATCAAAGGTATTATGAAAGAAGTTATGGCCAAATTTGGGATTTTTCCTAATATGGGATCTTCTGTAATTAATTCATAAAAATTTACTTTAAAGAATTAATAAGCAAAATCCAGAGACTTTCATACCCATTAAATGGTATTGCCAGGAAGTACTGGTTACAAGAATTCCAACAAAATTTGTTTGAGGAATTTTGAACAATCCAACTGAAAGATATGAATTTCCAAAGTTTTCCCTTAAACTGGAATTATTTTCCTACTGAAAATCCTTTAAACAGTCCCATGGGCTCACCTATTTAAATTGGACCACTCAGAGCAAAGCAACACGGGACCACAAAATAAAACCAACGGTACCACAGGGGATCCCAGCCACAACTGGTCAGAACAGTCGCTGACATGGAAAACCTGCCGGGTCGTCTTCTACCTCCCGACACCCGACCTCTCGCGCGGTGGCGCACGACAGCGAGCTTGCTGCCGAGGTGTTCCCGGCCATTCAGATACTCCAAACTCGCCGTCAGGGCCTAACTTTGCACACTGGGCACGCTGGTGACCTCAGCCCATGCTGGCGATGACCGGAGCACGGTTGACCACGGCGACAGCGGCTCAATGCTTGCCGGCGATGGTGTTCTAGCTCAGGAAGGCCTCTTTTCGACCGGGTTTTGCTCCTACAGCATCGCCGGATAACGTGGACCACGAAAATGAACCAAGAAGACGATTGACACGACCCCACGGTCTTGTCGAGCCAGGATCACGCTGAGGGGTGCTGCGTTGCACAGCACCGAATAACACACATCGAAGGTACAAAGCGGAAGCAAAGTTTTATTACATAAACCAGTGTATGAACATTTTTAAAACAAAATATGTCCAGTCTACACTCACGGGCGTAGACTACGCATCGAGTTCACGTTCAGCCCGTGAACGTGTCCCCGCTAGCACGCACACACACTAACACGGCGGCGTGCACGACTCCCACTCGACGGGGTTCCCCTTCTGGGGTTCCGTCTCCTCCTCGGGAGTCCCTTACTCATAGAACCCTGCAAAAGCTTCAAACACAAGCAGTGAGCACAAAGGCTCAGCAAGACTGACCCGTCTCTCCTATACATGAAACTTCTACATGATGGATGATAGATTACATGAGGTAAAACAAGTTGCAAAGGACTCGCCTAATTAGTGGAACCTTACTTTCAAATTTTAGCAACAGGTTGTGGAGACTTTATGCTAAGGCACATGAGAGAGCCACAATCAAACAAGAAACGCATTTCTCTCATGTACTTTGCCCAATGTGGAAAAAAACTTTAGTTAGCTCTAAACTACAACAAATCATTAATAATCAAAGTACATCTTTCAATCAGCAACATTTTAACATGTAACTAGCCTGTTCTTTAAACGTCACGGTACAGTGAACAAGTGGTACTCACTGACCGCGAGGGACGGCGATTATAATCGATTTACACCTGCAGGGTTACCCGAATAACCCGTCAGGTATGCCCGTACTCGATGTTGCCTACAATAATCATCACGGTCGTCGTACGCAACCACCTTTCACCCGTTAGCCAAGTATTGAATCGGTCCTATCGTCCCGAGCAAGGGGTCTTCGCACCCGCATCTCAGTGCCGCCAGCCGATTTACACCTCGAGCTCTCAACCTACCCTCCGAACGACAAGCAATGCCTCGATACCTAGCTACCCGAGTTACATCAGTTTCCCGGTTCCCATATAGCCTGTAGGTCTTCGGTACTGTTCTAGCTTGTTGAACAGGCCCGCACACGGCTCGGTCCTCAATCGACATAAGTGGAGCTATAGCACACAGGCCCCAAAGTCCTGCTGCCCTTACTCTCCGCTCGGTCTCATTTTTCTCGCCATGTGTTTCATTTGCTATCTCTACCCGAGCGATGTGCCTCTAGCCTATTCTCTCGAGTAGTTCCAACTACTCGACTTGTACCGAATCCTACACTATCTTAGCATTGCAGTAGCTAAACGTGGTTTTCAATCTTAACCCCAACCCATGGTTTTCTTGGCTATGCATTTGGGGTTTCAATCAAGACTCTAATGCAAGAAGTAATGGTACTCAAAGTAAGTTCTCAAAACAATAAAAATATATTTAAAAGGTTAATGCAAATCGGAGCTTGCCTTGCTGCTCTTGGTCGTAGGCTAGCTGCTCTTCTGGAGTAACGAAGTCTAAGACTTCGGGTTCCTCCTCGACCTTAGCGACTACACGATATAATAAGTATATGTATTTATTTAAATGCATTTGAATTGAATTTAAACTTGTGAAGACTATAAGCCTTACTAGACAGACCCAATGACTCTGAAATTATTACTGTAGTTTGGTTACAACCTAAACAGAGACTTGGCCAAGTTTTAGTTGCAGCAAAGCTCATTTGAGCCCTCCACAATTAATTATGTACTTGATCTTACTTGGAGATCTTAGGGTTGTCTAGGATTTTTCATGGAGCAAGCCATGACTTTCTGAAAACTAGATTTTCAGAGGTTTCTAATGGAGTTGGTCTCACTTAATTTGAAGGTTCCTAGCTAAAGGTATGAGCTAAACAATTTCAGAGAAATTATGAAAATGTTTCTGGACATTTTCTATTTTCTCTTGAACAGTTTTATTAATCACACCATTAGGTGGATCAAATGAACTCAGATGGATCTGAAATTTTTATTGTAGCTCAGGGATATTTTGATGAACATCCCAGCAAAATGTCAGAATTTTTGTCCAAAGGGTTCTCCAGTTAAAATTCTAAACAGTTTAAATTTTGAAGAATTAATTCTGAAGAAATAACGATTTTCATGAAGTGAAACTTGATTTGCTGGAAAGTATTCTAAGAGCTGAATCCAACCGATTTCGGTTCACTCGATTTGGAGTTTCCTAGCCAAAGTTATGAGGATTTGAAGTTTGAATGAAATCTGAAAATCGGGAAAAGTTCAAATCACTGCGCGTGGGACCCGGGGCTACGTGTCGGCTCCTCATCGGATGACACACGCGGCTACAGATTCCTTCGCGTGCAACCGCACCCGATCCGTGCCACAGCAGATCCCGGTTTTAAAATATCTGCCGCTGACAGCCGGGACCCACCCCCTTCGTCTTCCTCTCGCCTCCCGCGCTCTGCCGCTGCGACACCTCGCCGGAGAGCTTGCCAGCAGCCTCTGTGGTGCTCCAAACTTCATGATTCTGGCCGCACCTGCCTAAATCCACTCTGGGAACATGATTCTAGGCTCAGCTTGTCATGAAAATGGCCGGCACATGGTCGGCGACGAGCGGTAGCTTCGGAAGAACTTCGGCCGTGTCGGCCGGCCTTCCTAGCACCTCATCTGATCGAACAAAAGGTCTTCGAGCACCAGTGGACCCTAGGAAGGATCGACATGGGCTCCACGGAGCTCGGGGATGGATGTACTAGGCTGTCACCGTGCGACCTAGGCCAGAATTCAGGAATTCTTCTAAAACTCGAAGAACAGTGGCTTCCCTCAATGGTTCTTCGTGGTTCTTGCTTCTATGGACTCGCACGGGCACCAAGAAGTGCTTCCCCCCTGTGAGAGGATGAGTGGTGCGGTGTGGACTACGAATTTTGTGAATCGGTCCAGGCTTCCTTTTTGCACAGCGTCGCGAAATCATGAAATTCCGGCGTGAGCAGTCTATGTCATGCCGCCGGAGCTTGCGGTAATGAAGGAGGGTCTGAAGGCGAACCTTTTTGCTGTTCACAGCTCGGTGAACGGCAGGCTGTGGTGGCCGGATGGATCGTTCCTGCGATGGCGGCTCGAGCTGAACCGGGAAATGAAAGAACGTCGCGGTGGAGCTCGGGAAGGGCTGCTCCGGCCCTGGAACCAGTGCGAGGGCGTCAAGGAATACTTGGAGCACCCGGTGCTGGTCTCAGCTCACCACGGAAGCCACAGGATCGGCCGGGCCACGAGGGACTGAGGATTCCACTGAGCGGTGAGGGCTTTCGGTTTTCTGGGCGAGAACGCGTCGGGACAGCGGTGAGGAGCACTGGAGACAGCTCGGGCACATAGATAAAGGTCCCGAGAGGCGGTTCAGCGGCCGAGGGAGGTAAGCAGCTGCTGTCCTCGCCGTATCCTCGCCGTGGCGGCAGCTCGGTCGGGCGCAAGAAACCGAGATCAGTCTTCAATCGGTTGAATTCTCTACAGTGGCTGACATGTGGGTCCCATCTCCCTTTTAACCTCTGAACTTAACTCTCTCTTACTGTTGTAAACAGTAATCCCTCTTATATTCATGGTGATTTGAATTATCTACCCCTGAGCCATTTGAATTGGTTAGAATTCAAATTGGGTTTGGTTTGACTAGATTTCAGCACATATTCAGTTTGAAATTCAAATAAAGTTTGAATTTGCTAAACTTAGCTCATGACAAGATCAACTCCAAATGGAGTGAAAATTGGTGTGTGAGCTCACAAAAATGTGCTGAGTAAGAATATGCCTCGCACATTTGAATTCATGGGATGAAAATAGTTTGAATTTGCATTTGAGTTCAAACCACCCTCTTTCTAGCTATACCCAAAAGGACCTCAAAAAGGTTTTGAATTTGGGTGAAACTTGGCATGGACATTCCTAGCAAGGTGTAGGAGTTTTTCATATGCCCAGCCCCTAAATGATGCATGTGGGAAATGCCACTTTTGCATTGTATGAGTTTGTTCTCTAATGATCATGTTGATGGTGATTACTTGCTCTTCAAATGTATTCATCAACTTTCTTCAATTGGAGTGTGTGTGGGGTGTGATGAAACACTTTGAGTATGTGCCAAAAACTTAGGTCCTTACATTCCTCCCCCCTTAAAAGAATCTCGTCCCGAGATCATAAGGTGAAAATGAGAGAGAGGACGGTGGAAAGTTACCGTATATGTGACGTGAAAAAGTCGGGGTAGTTAGCGCGAAGAAATCCTTCGCTCTCCCATGTTGCTTCGTCCACGGAGTGAATACTCCACAGAACTTTGTAGAACCACAACGTACGGTTGCGTGTGGTTCGGGCCTTTTCATCAATAACCTGAACCGGTTCCTCCCGATACGTGAGATCTGGTTTCAGTTCTTCTATGTCCTCCAGATGAATGGTAGTTGATAGCTTAAGACACTTCCTTAGCTGGGAAATATGAATGACGTCATGCACACCGGAAAGTGCTTCTGGTAGTTTCAGCCGGTATGCTACCGATCCACATCTTTCTGTAATCTGAAATGGACCGATGAATCGGGGTGCCAACTTTCCTCTCACCCCGAATCTGTTCACGCCCTTCATTGGAGACACACGTAGGTATACATGATCCCCGACTTTGAATTGTAATGGGCGTCTTCTCCGGTCCGCATATTGCTTTTGTCGGGATTGGGCGGCTTTTAGGTTCGCTTGAATCAGCCGAACCTTTTCCTCCGTGTTATTGACAAGATCAATCCCGAAGGTAACCCCTTCGCCAGACTCACACCAATTCAGTGGTGTGCGGCATTTTCTCCCGTATAACACCTCGTAAGGCGCCATCTTGATGCTGGCTTGGTACCCATTGTTGTACGAGAACTCTGCTAACGGCAAGTGATCATCCCAATTCTTGCCGTGGTTTATAGCACAAGCTCGTAGCATATCTTCTAGATTCTGATTTACCCGCTCGGTTTGCCCATCCGTCTGCGGGTGGTATGCTGAACTACGGATCAGCTTCGTCCCCAATGCAGCGTGTAGCTGCTCCCAAAAATGAGACACAAATAAAGTGCCCCGATCCGATATGATGGTACGGGGTACGCGGTACAAGCATAGGATCTGTAAGATGTACAGTTCAGCGTACTTCTTGGCGTTGTAGTTGGTGTTCACCGGGATAAAATTGGCAACTTTGGTGAGCCGGTCGATGATCACCCACACAGAATCATGCTTCTGAAAGGTGGTGGGTAAACCGACGATGAAGTCCATGCTCACATCCTCCCACTTCCAGGCAGGAACACCCAGTGGTTGTAGCAGTCCCGGTTTCCGCATATGATCTGCCTTCACCCTTCGACACGTATCACACTCGGACACGTACTTGGCGATCTCACGCTTCATCCGTGTTCACCAAAACTTGCTTCTGAGTTCTTGATACATTTTGTTGCTGCCGGGGTGAATAGAAAATTTTGACAAGTGAGCCTCATCAAAAATTTTCTTCCGTAACTCCGGGTTACGGGGTAAGACGATCCGGTCCTTCAACCATAGGACGCTGTCTCTGTCTTTCCGGAAACATTTAAGCTCCCCACTGTCTACACGTCTCCGTAAATGCGACATGCCCTTGTCATGTTTCTGAGCTGCCGCTATATCTTCACGGATGGTGGGGATCAAAGCTAAGTTGTAGAGAGCCCCGTGTGGAATCACATGCAATGATGGCTCGCTCTCTTCCAACGGTGTGATGGTCAGATTGTTGACGTGTGACTTACGACTCAGCGCATCCGCCAATACGTTTGCCTTGCCGGGGTGATAATGGATCTCTATTTCATAATCCTTTATCAACTCTAACCATCTTCGCTGCCTCATGTTCAGCTCCTTCTAAGTGAATATGTACTTGAAGCTCTTGTGGTCGGTATATAAATGTACGAGGTTACCGAGTAGGTAGTGCCTCCACATTTTGAGTGCGAGTACCACGGCAGCGAGCTCCAAGTCGTGAGTTGGATAATTCTGCTCATGGTTTCTAAGCTGCCGTGACCCATATGCGACCACTCTTCGGTCTTGCATCAGCACACATCCGAGCCCAATGCCGGATGCATCGCAGTACACATCGAACGGTTTCGTTGTGTCTAGCTGCGCCAAAACCGGTGCTAATGTCAGGTGCTTGACTAAAGCCTGGAATGCTGCTTCACATGCTGGACTCCAAACATATTTGGTAGCCTTCTTCAGCAGCTCCGTCATAGGCTTGGCAATCTTCGAGAAGTTCAGAATGAACCTCCGATAATATCCCGCGAGTCCAAGGAAACTCCGTACCTGGTGAACAGTCCTTGGGGATTTCCAATTCAGCACTTGTGTGATGTTGCTCAGGTCTACAGCGATGCCCTCCGCTGAGATGATATGCCCGAAAAAATGCAATTGCGATATCCAGAACTCGCATTTGCTGAATTTCGCGTATAGCTTGTGATCCCGCAGCTGTTGCAAGACTATACGCAGGTGTTTCTTGTGCTCTTCCTCCGACTTGGAATATACCAATATGTCGTCGATGAAGACCACGACAAACTTGTCCAGCTCCGGCATGAATACCGAGTTCATCAAATACATGAAGTGAGCTGGAGCATTGGTGAGGCCGAAGGACATGACCAGGTACTCATAAAGCCCGTACCTCGTCGAGAAAGCCGTCTTCGGAATGTCCTCAGCCCGTATCTTAATCTGATGGTAACCGGATCTTAAATCCATCTTGGAAAAGATCTTTGCTTCGACCAACTGATCAAACAACATGTCGATCCGTGGCAACGGGTACTTGTTCTTGATGGTTACGGCATTTAGTGGACGATAGTCCACGCAAAGCCGCAACGTCTCATCCTTCTTCTTCACAAGTAATGCCGAACAGCCCCATGGCGAGGAGCTCGGCCTAATAAAACCCTTTTCCAGCAGGTCCGTTAGCTGGGTCTTTAATTTAGCCAACTCCTTGGGCGCCATCTTGTACGGCCTTCGGGATATTGACATGGTTCCCGGTCCAAGCTCAATCTTGAACTCTACCTCTCTATCGGGCGGCATCCCCAGTAAATCATCCGGAAACATGTCAGAGAACTCTCGGACCACTGGAATATCTTCCAATCTGATAGTTGTGGATTGATAGACACTTGGAAGTTTTATTTCTGGACTGTCCAGAAATAAGGAGTGAGATCCGTGCACTTCTGAGTTCAAGTGCACGATTTGAAGGACGGTGTCTAAAACAGCGCCGTGGCGGGTTAACCACGACATCACTAGGATGACATCGACCTTCTGTCCCTCTAAGATTATGAGAGACGTAGGGTACACTCTACCCGCTAAGTATAATGGTGCTTTGGAAACCATTATGCTTGCTGAAATCTTCCCACCCGGTGAACAAATCAAATATGGACTATCGGTGGGTAGTATTTGCAAGCTGTGTTTAGCAATGAAAGCTTGGCTAATGAAATTGTGTGTGGTGCCTGAATGAAACAATACTATGGCGGGATGCTGGTGGAGCTGGAACATACCCGCGAGGATTGGCTCACCCTCCGGCACGTCCTATATGGCAAGTTGGTGGACGGTGCCGGGCCTAGGGTTTGCCCGCCGCGCATTAGTAGGGTTCCGGGGTGATTCCTCCCCAGAAGTTGTGGTGCAACTCCACCGCCTTGCCTCTCCGGACAACTGCTGGCGAAGTGTCCTAGCCGACCACATTTGTAGCACGTGGCTGCTGCTTGGCCAGTGCTCGGGGGATGAAATCCCGGCATGTGCTGCTGAGGTGCATACGCACGCGGCATCGCCCACTGCTGCTGTTGTTGTTGCGGAGGTGGTGCTGGCAGTGCCGGTCTGAACGCCGGTGGAGAATAGGGCCGACTGTGGAATGGCATCGACCTTTGTGGTGGCTGCCAGCGTGGACCCGATGGTGGGCTATTCACCACCCGAAATTTCTGAGAAGGACCGCCTCCTTCTCCGCTACTTTGCGGCGCGCTTCGCTTTCTTTCCGCCGCCGCTAACTCCTTGCAGGAGTCCTCCTGAGCAATCGCAGCATCAATTATATCGTTGAGGCTGCCACGATTGAACCTCGCCAGTTTGTCCTTCAGGAGCGGATTAAGACCCTGGTAGAAGTGATCCCGCCGCTTCTCGTCAGTATCGGCGTGATACGATGCGTAGAGCGCAAGATCATTGAACGCCCTAGAATATTCCAGAGCGTTCTGGATCCCTTGTTGCAGGCGTAAAAACTCCTGTGTCTTCCTCTTCATGAGACCCAGCGGTATGTGATAGGCCCTGAAAACCGTCCGGAACTCCGCCCAGGTCATAATTCGGTCGGTGGGCTGTGTAGCACAGTAGTTCGCCCACCACGCGCTCGCGGATCCCTGGAGCTGTTGGACCGTGAACTGAGTCTTGCGCTGCTCACCCACTTGGAGCAGCCCGAACTTCATCTCCGTCGTGCGGAGCCAGTTGTCCGCATCGAGGGGTTCATCCGCCCTTGAGAATACCGCGGGATGGGTCGCTAGGAAGTCGGAGTAGGAGCTCTGTTGATGCTCCTCATGATCATGATGCCTATCTGGTCGAGACATATTTGCGATGAGAGTTTGCAGCAACTCCGTGTGCTGCTGATGAGAACCCGCCATCGCAGCAACGATATCAGCCAATGTAACCGTGGGCGGTGGCGGTGGCGGTGTTTGCTGTTACTGTTGCTGCTGTTGCTGTCCCGAGGAGTCCTCGGGAGGATGTTGGGAGGTTTCTCCCCCTTGACTAGAACCCCCAACGTCCGGGTTGGCACGAGTACGAGTCATTCTGAAATTTAAAACAGCAGCGATCAGCACATGTCATACTTAAAACTTCCATATGAAACAGTAGGTATTTGAAGTGACGCATGAATAAATTGGCACAACATCCACATATATTGATAAAGCATAAACTTTATACAAGATACATTATTCTCGGGTCTCCGAGAAGTCGTGCTCATGTCGTCACTACCTATACATACGCTACTGTCTACACGACATGTCACCGATTACAAAAGTTTGGGTTACATCACCCTTGCTGCCCTACTTGGCAACAGTAACCCCCTACTCGGAGTAGAACTCGGCCTCCTGTGGGTTGTCTTCCTCCGGTACCTCTGCTGGTGGTTCTGGGTCTACAACCTCCTCTCCCATCTCGGGTTCTCCCATTGCCGGAAGACCGAAGACCACGGGTATGGCACCTACCACCGGTACGCCCATCACTGGAGGTACGAGGTCCTGCAACGCGTGCACCTCGTCCATGGCCTGGTTGCAGTCCTCTTCCCAGCCTTGCCCTTCCTCAATAGCGTCGTCCCGCTCTTGAGTAAAGACCTCATTCTGCTGGGTCAGAGCCTGCACCTGTTCCTGCAAAGCCGTGATGTCGACACGGCTTTTCCTCTTCGCCTTCTTCAGACGATGCAACTAATTATATTGTTCGTTCAGTCGCTTAATTGTCGGAAGGAGCACATTGCGGAGCGCGCTGTGAGCACTCTCGAAATGATCTCCATGGCTTGTGCTCTCCTTGAGCTTCGCAGCAAGACAATCCGTATGAACAGCTTGGCTGTCCATCACGGCTTTTCCTGCCCTCAATTGGAGACTAAGGTTTGCCTCCGCGGGATTGTACCTTGGACAACCCGGATCGGTTGCCTCCATATACCTCCCTTCCCACACGTGATTAGCCCGTCCCTCCACTAGAACAAGCGCATATGCAGTGCCCTCCATAGCTCTCACGTGTAGTTGGCAGAAACGTGACATGGTGTCGCGGGCTGCCACTTGCCACATCCCCTCCGATTGTCTACCCCTCACCGTAACGGTGAACGGCGCCCAACCGGGTGGCGTAGGTCCTGCAGGAACTTCGACATGGATCGTCCATATCTTGTTCCCCTCCTCGCCTTCTTCCTTGGCGAGGTACTGCGGAATCTCGCTGTACCTGAAATATTGAAGCATTTGCCTCAATGCTTCCGGATAGCCGCTGTGGCGAGAACAGTGGGACACCACCCACCCGTTCTCCAACTGTTCATCCGCTGTCATCTGTAAAAACATATTTGAGAAATGTCAAATATTTATTTTAACAGTAAACCATTGAGTTATAACATAAGACATGTCATTGAACTCATAAAACTTGGAAACATAGTTCAAATTTAAACAAATTTGACTGCTGATCTGCTGTCCAATCATGACAGCCCTGACCAGTTTCCATTTCAACCGGATTTAGACCATGCTAAAGGCAAAACCAATTCTGGAGCTCAACATCAAAGTTAAGGCTAAATTCAATAGATTTCCATAAAGTATTTGCTTGGCCTAAGATCTGTCCTGGTTCAAAAGTTATGAGATGTCCAAGTTAACAGAATTTCGGGAGAAAATTGGACAGCACCTCCCTGCTTTAGGTACTGATTTGATCCAAGAATTCCAGTTAATTCTGCTCCCAAGCTGACAAAACTTTTTGTTACAAAGTTGTAACCCATATCATGAACTTTTCAGAACTACCTCATTTTCTATTTTTGGATCTTTATGCAGGAAGCTATGCTAAATTTACAGAGTTACAGAGAGTGTTTGCTCTGCCCTGTTTTCTGGACATTTTCAACTCTACTGCATTTTTCGATTGGTTAAGGGATGAAACACCTCTGGACCTTAAAAGAAAGGTTGTAAATCTCTTCCAAAGCTTTCCAGAAATGTATCATATGACCCCAACCTCGAAATAACTCAATCTCTAACCTCTGATTAACTTCAGCCTTAATTCAGCTGAAAACAGGGTACTCTGTCCTTAGCAGCCTATAAGAACTTTGAATATCCTGATTACGGGAAGGAGTTACATCAAAGTTTTAGTGCTCCGGATTAAAACTTTCAAGTTTTAAAATGCAGTTGCTCATTTAATGGGGTGTGACGTTGATGCGTCACCAGATCATGTCGGTACTACGTCCTCACAAAGAAAAACCTATACCGGACTTAGCCAGCTTCGTTATTTCAGTGGCACTAAGCATCTCTCGCACACGGATGCTACACGTCTACCGTTTCATTGTTAGACTACCTGAAGATAACTCACACAATCGTCAGACTCGGCTGCACACCGAGCCCGATATCCATACAGTTCGTACACCCGGCCGTCATCACTTGCCCAGAAGTTCTCAAGCCAAACACGCCTTGAGCTACGTGTTCACGTTACTGACCACGTGACGGGGTCTCCCAAATTGCACCACGCACGCCGGTGACAGACGTTGCTCGAATACCCCAAACGACATGAAGAGTCGTAGAGGATACCAAAACGGGTCGGGTTACCTGCCACCCGTGGGGCTACACCCTTCAGCTTGTGTGCACTGGTGGACAGCGCTTACGTGCACCCCCCAAGACATAAACGTCCCGATATGCACGATTTTCCGACTAAAAATAGGTTAGTATGCAACTTTCTATATACTAATAACTTCCTTATATGGGCTACTAATTCGTTCCTTACTGGATTTTTGAAATGTGATATCCTGACTCCCGGCTTAATAGGATTGATAGAGTACTCATACCACCAAGGTATACCTTCTTTTCTGGAAGCCCACCTGCAAAGGACTCCGGGGTTAAGCGTGCTTGGCCTGGAGGAATTTGGGGATGGGTGACCGACCGGGAAGTCTTCCCGGGTGCGCACGAGTGAGGACAAAGTGCGCAGAAAAGATGAGTGGTGGTATGTGGAGCCAGTCTATGATCCTAGAGAGTCATTACAAATGGTATCAGAGCCGACCCTCACAGTTTCATAGGTGCGTACGGGTCAGTGACAAGGATACGGTAGCGTACGGGTCAGGGACGCAGGTACGTAGGCATGACGCGTGGGTCCTCTGTGTGGACACGGTATGGTACGTATGCTGCTAACCGGACGTACGGTATCCGTATGCCAGTACTGAACGTATGGACGTGGCTAAGAGATGACCTTCGTAGTGCATCAAACCTCAAGCGAGCTCTGATACCAACGCTGACCCGACCCCACTGTCTTGTCGAGCTAGAATCACGCTGAGGGGTGCTGCGTTGCACAGCACCGAATAACACACATCAAAGGTACAAAGCGGAAGCAAAGTTTTATTACATAAACCAGTGTATGAATATTTTTACAACAAAATATGTCCAGTCTACACTCACGGGCGTAGACTTCGCATCGAGTTCACGTTCAGCCCGTGAACGTGTCCCCGCTAGCACGCACACACACTAACACGGCGGCATGCACGACTCCCACTCGACGGGGTTCCCCTCCTGGGGTTCCGTCTCCTCCTCGGGAGTCCCTTCCTCATAGAACCCTGCAAAAGCTTCAAACACAAGCAGTGAGCACGAAGGCTCAGCAAGACTGACCTGTCTCTCCTATACATGAAACTTCTACATGATGGATGATAGGTTACATGAGGTAAAACAAGTTGCAAAGGACTCGCCTAATTAGTGGAACCTTACTTTCAAGTTTTAGCAACAGGTTGTGGAGAATTTATGCTAAGGCACATGAGAGAGCCGCAATCAAACAAGAAACACATTTCTCTCATGTACTTTGCCCAAAGTGGAAAAGCACTTTAGTTAGCTCTAAACTACAACAAATCATTAACAATCAAAGTCCATCTTTCAATCAGCAACATTTTAACATGTAACTAGCCTGTTCTTTCTATGTGTACAGTGAACAAGTGGTACTCACTGACAGCGAGGGACGGCGATTATAATCGATTTACACCTGCAGGGTTACCCGAATAACCCGTCACGTACGCCCGTACTCGATGTTGCCTACAACAATCATCACGAACGTCGTACGCAACCACCTTTCACCCGTTAGCCAAGTATTGAACCGGTCCTATCGTCCCGAGCAAGAGGTCTTCGCACGCGCATCTCAGTGCCGCCAGCCGATTTACATCTCGAGCTCTCAACCTACCCTCTGAACGACAAGCAATGCCTCAATACCCAGCTACCCAAGTTACATCAGTTTCCCGGTTCCCATATAGCCGGTAGGTCTTCGGTACTGTTCTAGCTTGTTCAACAGGCCCGCACATGGCTCGGTCCTCAATCGACACAAGTGGAGCTATAGCACACAGGCCCCAAAGTCCTGCTGCCCTTACTCTCCGCTCGGTCTCATTTTTCTCGCCATGTGTTTCATTTGCTATCTCTACCCGAGCGATGTGCCTCTAGCCTATTCTCGCGAGTAGTTCCAACTACTCGACTTGTACCGAATCCTACACTATCTTAGCATTGCAGTAGCTAAACGCAGTTTTCAATCTTAACCCCAACCCATGGTTTTCTTGTCTATGCATTTGGGGTTTCAATCAAGACTCTAATGCAAGAAGTAATGGTACTCAAAGTAAGTTCTCAAAACAATAAAAATTTATTTAAAAGGTTAATGCAAACCGGAGCTTGCCTTGCTTCTCTTGGTCATAGGCTAGCTGCTCTTCTGGAGTAATGAAGTCTAAGACTTCGGGTTCCTCCTCGACCTTAGCGACTACACGATATAACAAGTATATGTATTTATTTAAATGCATTTGAATTGAATTTAAACTTGTGAAGACTATAAGCCTTACTAGACAGACCCAATGACTCTGAAATTATTACTGTAGTTTGGTTACAACCTAAACTGAGACTTGGCCAAGTTTTAGTTGCAGCAAAGCTCATTTGAGCCCTCCACAATTAATTATGTACTTGACCTTACTTGGAGATCTTAGGGTTTTCTAGGATTTTTCATGGAGCAAGCCATGACTTTCTGAAAACTAGATTTTCAGAGGGTTCTAATGGAGTTGGTATCACTTAATTTGAAGGTTCCTAGCTAAAGGTATGAGCTAAACAATTTCAGAGAAATTATGAAAATGTTTCTGGACATTTTCTATTTTCTCTTGAACAGTTTTATTAATCACACCATTAGGTGGATCAAATGAGCTCAGATGGATCTGAAATTTTTATTGTAGCTCAGGGATATTTTGATGAACATCCCAGCAAAATGTCAGAATTTTTGTCCAAAGGGTTCTCCAGTTAAAATCCTAAACAGTTTAAATTTTGAAGAATTAATTCTGAAGAAATAACGATTTTCATGAAGTGAAACTTGATTTGCTGGAAAGTATTCTAAGAGCTGAATCCAACCGATTTTGGTTCACTCGATTTGGAGTTTCCTAGCCAAAGTTATGAGGATTTGAAGTTTGAATGAAATCTGAAAATCGGGAAAAGTTCAAATCACTGCGCGTGGGATCCGGAGCTACGTTTCGGCTCCTCATCGGATGACACACGCGGCTACAGATTCCTTCGCGTGCAACCGCACCCGATCCGTGCCACAGCAGATCCCGTTTTTAAAATATCTGCCGCTGACAGCCGGGACCCACCCCCTTCGTCTTCCTCTCACCTCCCACGCTCTGCCGCCGCGACACCTCGCCGGAGAGCTCGCCAGCAGCCTCTGTGGTGCTCCAAACTTCATGATTATGGCCGCACCTGCCTAAATCCACTCGGGGAACATGATTCTGGGCTCAGCTTGTCATGAAAATGGCCGGCACATGGTCGGCGACGAGCGGTAGCTTTGGAAGAACTTCGGCCGTGTCGGCCGGCCTTCCTAGCACCTCATCTGATCAAACAAAAGGTCATCGAGCACCAGTGGACCCTAGGAAGGATCGACATGGGCTCCACGGAGCTCGGGGATGGCTGTACTAGGCTGTCACCGTGCGACCTAGGCCAGAATTCGGGAATTCTTCTAAAACTCGAAGAACAGTGGCTTCCCTCAACGGTTCTTCGTGGTTCTTGCTTCTATGGACTCGCACGGGCACCAAGAAGTGCTTCCCCCCTGTGAGAGGATGAGTGGTGCAGTGTGGACTATGAATTTTGCAAATCAGTCCGGGCTTCCTTTTTGCACACCGTCACGAAATCATGAAATTCCGGTGTGAGCAGTCTATGTCATGCCGCCGGAGCTTGCGGTAATGAAAGAGGGTCTGAAGGCGAACCTTTTTGCTGTTCACAACTCGGCGAACGGCAGGCTGTGGTGGCCGGACGGATCGTTCCCGCGATGGCGGCTCGAGCTTAACCGGGAAATGAAAGAACGTCGCGGTGGAGCTCGGGAAGGACTGCTCCGGGCCTGGAACCGGTGCGAGGGCATCAAGGAATACTTGGGCACCCGGTGCTGGTCTCAGCTCGCCATGAAAGCCACATGATCGGCCGGGCGACGAGGGATCGAGGATTCCACTGAGCGGCAAGGGCTTTCGGTTTGCTGGGCGAGAACGCGTCGGGACAGCGGTGAGGAGCACTGGAGACAGCTCGGGCACGTAGATAAAGGCCCCGAGAGACTGTTCAGCGGCCGAGGGCGGCAAGCAGCTGCTGTCCTCACCGTTTCCTCGCCGTGGTGGCAGCTCGGTCGGGCGCAAGAAACCGAGATCAGTCTTCAGTCGGTTGAATTCTCTCCAGTGGCTGACATGTGGGTCCCATCTCCCTTTTAACCTCTGAACTTAACTCCCTCTTACTGTTGTAAACAGTAATCCCTCTTATACCCATGGTGATTTGAATTATTTACCCCTGAGCCATTTGAATTGGTTAGAATTCAAATTGGGTTTGGTTTGACTAGGTTTTAGCACATATTCAGTTTGAAATTCAAATAAAGTTTGAATTTGCTAAACTTAGCTCATGACAAGATCAATTCCAAATGGAGTGAAAATTGGTGTGTGAGCTCACAAAAATGTGCTGAGTAAGAATATGCCTCCCACTTTTGAATTCATGGGATGAAAACAGTTTGAATTTGAATTTGAGTTCAAACCACCCTCTTTCTAGCTATACCCAAAAGGACCTCAAAAAGGTTTTGAATTTGGGTGAAACTTGGCATGGACATTCCTAGCAAGGTGTAGGAGTTTTTCATATGCCCAGCCCCTAAATGATGCATGTGGGAAATGCCACTATTGCATTGTATGAGTTTGTTCTCTAATGATCATGTTGACGGTGGTTACTTGCTCTTCAAATGTGTTCATCAACTTTCTTCAATTGGAGTGTGTGTGGGGTGTGATGAAACACTTTGAGTATGTGCCAAAAACTTAGGTCCTTACAAGGATGAAAACGGCTGGAACCTGGACATCACCAGTGAACTGAGAGCTTTTCATCGCCGAGGGCAAAAACTCGGTGAATTCCTTGGTTTCTTGGGCAAAACATGCTATACTTCTTCCTACAGCTCCGTATGGTTGTCTAAATCATGTGCTTAAATGCGCACGATCAATAATGGATCGTGTGAGGTGAATTTCATCTCGAAACCCACTCGGTTCAAATGAACCCACCGAGGAAAAACGGGAAATACTAGGTGCACAGTGAAGCAAAAGATGAACGGTTTTCACCATGAGCATGAGAGATCTCCAGTGCACTTTTTCTCTTTTGGGATCGAGGCACGAGGATGGCTAGATCACCCGGGCATCGTAGGTCTCAAGTGGCGGCGGTGGGATGAGTTTGGTGGCCAAAAATTGGAAAGGGCGGTGAGCTCGGTCGGTTCCACGGGGGTGTGTATGTGTAGCTGACGAGATGAGGTCGCATTAAACACATTTCTCCACCGAGCTGCCTGTGTGTGTGCTTCACCAATCGGTTAGAGTGCCGGCGAGCCGCGGTGACACGCGCGCGAGAGAGAGAGAGGAAAATACAGCACACTCAGTACTGACATGTGGGTCCCACCTCCCTCTTATCCACTTTGTAAATTCAGTTTAAAATAGTAAACCAACTCCAAAATGGTAAAAAATTGGCATGTCAGCTAAGCTGAATATAAGGAATCCAATGGTGCAATTCAATTTGAATTCGGATGAAGTCGAATTTGAAATATCCACTTTACCTCATCCAAATAAATAGCAAACCTAGTCCAAATTTAGTGAAATTTGGCTGGAATACTATTTAGACTATGGAGAAGCTAATTGTGAAGTCAGATCTCCATGTTTAGCAATATTGTAGGTAGAATTCAAAATTTTGTGTGGAACTCTACTAACAATACTTCCATTTGTCAATAAATACTTAACTCCAAATTGAGGGAAATTTGGTAGCCTTCCTAGTTTGAACCCAAGGATTTGAAATGTGAGATCATATGAAGATTTGTAGGTGCTATGTTCCTGTTTTTAATCCCACATTTGATCTCACATCATTGTATTCAAAAAATTTGTAATTCCTCCCAATTTTACTAAGTGTTCATGAGCTGAATACACTTGTGGAAAACTTGGGATTCCACAAAATCGACTCGATATACACCTGCAGGGATACCCAAATAGCACGCCACAAACGCCCATACTCGGAGCTGTGATGGCACGCTCAACCAATGTCGTACGGGAGAACCTTTCACTTGACAGCCCAAAAGTCAAACTTGCCGCACCAAAACAGGGAGGAGGTTCCCTACACGGAGCAACTCTATGCCTGTTAGTGGATTTCCACCTTGCTGCTCTCAACCTACACCAATAAATCAGTGAGTTATACCTCGATGCCCGGAGGTACAAGCTACATCGATTTACTGGATCCTATATATCCGATATGGATTCAGTACATTCAAACTTGTTCAGCGGGGTTGCAGACGGATCTGTCCTCAACTGACACAGGCAGGGCTACACACGTAAGACTACATCCTGCTGCCTCCTACACCCCTGCCTAATCTCAATTTACAGATTAAGTGAACCTCACATCTCGAACTAACATGTATGTAGCCAATCCTATTCTCGCGAGTAGATTCCAACTACTCGTCTTGTACCGAATCCTATAAAGCTTTAAGCATGGCATATACTACCCGAGGACTTACCCACTACCATCACTCTCCCTGGGATGATCTGGTTATGCAAGTGGAGTATCAAAACAATATAGACTTAATGCACATATGGCCCTCATACTATAGTGATACAACTCAAAAACTCGCTAAAGCTGTTAAATGTAAACAGGGGCTTGTCTTGCTTCTGTGGGTCAGTAAAGTCAGTGCCTCGAAGAAGCACTTCGATGGCCTCTGGTGCCTCCTCGAGCTCGGCAAATAATCGAAATGCAAAAGAATGCAAATGATTGAGTTATTAAACATACAAGAGCAGTTATATAGAGTTAAGTGAAATCTGTGTAAAATGAACTCTAATGGACCTGGGATTTTTACTGAAATTCACAAATAACATACAGGTACTGCTAGCCAAAATTCAGAGAAAGTTAATAAAGTGCATGCTCTAAAGAATTCCCTAAGTCATTTTCATAATCTGAATTAATAAGCAAAAGATGGAAGTTTGTCATGCTGCAAACTGAAATTTTCAGAAATTTAAGAATTTTCTGAGTCTCTGAGAACTGGTTTCACTACTTTTTGAGCTTCCTACAGTGAGATATGGAATTCCTAAGTTTGGATAAAAGCTGAAATTGATCTCTGGTGTTTTTCCTATTTTTCTGGAACATAAGCAATTGGAACACCACTAGACCCAGTAAATCCAGTCCTATGCTGCTCAAATTTTTACTGGCGAGCATTAGATTTATGAAGGACATTCTATCCAAAATTGGAATTTTCTATAACAGGGATCACCTGGATTTAAATCCTAAAGATTTAAATTTGAAGGATTATAGAGAGAATTCCAAGAATTTTCATACGAATACAATTGCATCATTGCAAAGTTCTGTTGAAAGGAATCCAACTAAATTTATTTCACAATTTTTGGACACTCCTACAGGAAGTTATGGCCATCCAAAGTTTGCCCAAATTCTGGAAATTCATACTGAAAATGAAAAAGTTCAAACACGGCTGGTGGGCCCCGGGGCTACGTGTCAAAACTGCAGCGAAGCCGCACGCTGGCCCACATGACTTAATGCGTAGCCACACAGGATCTGGGGACCACAGAGAATCCGTGATGACATCAGTGTGTCGCTGACAGGCGGGGCCCATACCTCCTTCGTCTACCTCGCGCACGGCAGCACCCGCGGCGGCCATGGCGGCACTCTGCCGGAGACCTCGCCGCTGGCTGTTCCAGGGCGGCTCCTCCAGCCAAACTCACCGCCTGTCTCAACTCGACGCGGGGAATACGCTGGTGCACTCCACAGAGCTCGGCGATGGCCGGAACCGTGCGCACAACGGCAGCAGCGGATGGCAGCTCGTCGGCAACATAGAACTCACGGGATTCTACGTATTTTTGACGAGGTTTTGCCCTAGAGCAACATGGTGATGTGCTGAGCATGTAACTAGACCCCAATGGCCGTGAAAATGGCCGCAGGTAGGACCTCGACAGCGAGGTACCCTGTTTTAGCCGGCGGCAAGAAAAACACGATGAACTCGGGCTCTAGTGGATGAAACACGACGCCTATTGATCAAGGGGCCGCACTAGGTTTTCTAGAATGTCTTTGCGGCACAGCTCGAGCAACAGTTGCACGTAGAAGATGAATTTCACCGATGATCGAGCTCGGTCCCTAATGTGCACCGTGGAGAAAAAATGCGATTACTCGCTGGATTGTGGGGGCCACCCCGTGGTTCACCCACTCCGGGATCGCAGAGGGTGGTGCCGTGTGATGCGGCATCCAATAGCACCCAAGAAAAGATTAAGAACAACATACAAACTTTTATTTGACATAAAAATAGAGCGGAAGTCTTTTGCAAACTTATTTATACAGCAGAAGTATTATACATAGCTAGTCTCTCATCCTAACTAAGCAAAAGTGCAGCCGTCCATATCAGGAATGCTACACACTAGCAACATAGAGCCGGAGATCACGGCAGCGTGCAGGGCTCCAGCTCGGCCGTGTACCCCGACGGGGGCATCGCCTCGTCCTCGGAACCTTCCTCATAACTCTTACCTGCACACAGCTCAAATATTGCAACCGTGAGCACGATGGCTCAGCAAGACTTAACCGACACTCCTAACCATGAAACTCTACATGCAGGGATGTGTAATATAGGAAAAAGACTTTAATAAAGACACGCCTACATGTTAATCCTTACTTTCAGTTTTATACCAACAGTTTAATGAGCCTTAGGCAGCCCTCACATCGGAAGTCCACAATCAAACAAGAAACGCTTTCCTCCGATGTGGTGATGCCCAAAGTGGAAGATAAACTTAATTAGCTCTACAACTACAACATACAAGGTTTCAAGACATTAATAGTTCAATACAGCATATTCAGTTGACTTATTTCACTTCTTACTACGTCACAGCACAGTGAACAAGCGGTACTCAAATAACCGCGAGGGACGGTGATTGCATTAGGAGACACCCGGATAACACGTCACATACACCCACTTTCAGAAGTGTGGTGCTTCACACCTTCCTACTCTATTGTATGCAACAACCTTTCAAAGGCAACCCAAATGCCGAACTGGTGCATCCGTAACGGGCAGGAGGTCTCCGCGTGGAGCGTGTCTGTGCCCACTGGCAGATTTACACCTTGCTACCCTCAATCCACTCCTATAAAATGGTTGGGTAAGCCTCGGCACCCAGGTTAACCAATTACATCGGTTTTCCGGTTCCCATATGCCAGTATGCATCCGGTACTGTTCGATACTTGTCCAGCAGGGCCGCACACGGCTCGGTCCTCAATCGACACCAACAGGGCTACGCACGTGAGACCTCCGCTCATTGCATCCTATCCCCCCCTGTTGGGTCTCAGTTTCACAATCTTAATCCATTATCTACCTCTTTCCATACCGTGTGCATAAATCCCTATCTTGCGAGTAGATTCCAACAACTCGACTTCTACCGAGATCCTAAAAACATTAGCATGGCATTCTCTACTCGTCGAGTTTGTAAACTACCCAACACTCCATAGGATTTAAAGTTTATGCAAGTGGGGTTTCAATCACCCTAACTCTAATGCAAGCATTTCACCCTAAACAAAACTGATACAAATGAAAGCTTTGTAAAAGTACTTAAATTCAAACCGGGCTTACCTGGTTGCGAGTTAGACAGAAAGTCAGCATCGGGTGGGAGGACGTCCAATGGCACCGGTGCATCCTCAACTTCGGTCACTATATGGAGTGTAATAAAATATATGCATAAGTGCTTAAGGAATTATAAGAATTAACTTCTATTCATAGCTACTGCTATTTAGGTCCCTTAATTGGCTTTGGGATTTTTCCAGTGGATACTAGACTCTCTAAGGATGATCTGGGCAAAATTTGGAGAAATTCCATTGAATCTTGTGGTCTCCAGAATTCCTACAAGTCCAAGGCTTCCCTGAATTTTGAGCCCATATCTGAAGCTTTAACATGTCTAAAAGTGGAAGATCTAATTAGGGTAAGCCTCCATGGTTCTAGCAAAATTTGTTTCACCATTTTTGCAGCTGCCAACAGAGAGATATGAATTTTTTGAAGTTGGACAGGAGTTTCTGAAAAGTTTCTGTTTAGAATTTGAACTTCCAAATAGAGGCTGAACTTTGGAAGGTAATTTAGCCTAGCAATTAAACTCCAATGAAGCTCAAATTTTTACTGCAGATCACTAATATAATGGGGAATCTTCTGGCCAAATTTGAGGAACTTCCATAACAGGTATCTTCTGGAATAAATTCCCAAAGACTTAATTTGATGAATTTTGGAGAAAATTCCAGAGATCTTCAGATTAATTTCTTTGTATTTCTGCACAGTACTGACTGGGAGGAATACAAAAAAATTGTTTCACAAATTTTGGAAATTCATATCGAAAGTTATGGTCATTCGAAGTTTGCACTAAATCTGAAAAATGAAGAAATTTTTAAATTATGGCTGTGGGTCCCACCCGTGGTGCTATCCACTCAGATGGCAGCACCACCGAGGCCACAGGGTTATTTCCCACGCAGCCGCACCCGATCCGGTGCCACTGGCCGATCCCCGCGTGGAGACAGATGCTGACCGGTGGGACCCGACCCTCCTTCGTCTACCTCGCGCTGCCTGCGCTTCCCGCGGCTGCGCACTCCGGCGAGGCTCGCCGGGACGAGGTTCCCGTGGTCCAAACTTCACCAAACTTGCCGCCTGTGAGTTTTACACCGTGCTGAACACGATGGTGGGGTCGGGGGCGAATGACAACGGCCGGAACAGTGCTCGCACCGGCGGCCACGTTGAACTCCACTTCGGCGACCTCGTTCTCACTCGGCAGTGGGTCATTCCGGCTAGGGTTTGCTCTAAAAGCACCAGTGACGCAAGGACAACTTCGACCCATAGCCCGCTCTGCATGAAAACCACTGGAGATGGGACCTCACCGGTGACCCGAGCACGCCAAACGACGGCGGCGACAAAAACTCGAAGAACTCCTCCGGTCCTTGATGGTTTCGAGCGCCGTTTGGGTGAGAAGGACCATAGCAATCTAGCAAAGCTTCTCCTAGACCAGAATGAGCTCTAGCTACTGCTGCACGACGAATTTGGTCAAAGACCGAAGGGCGTCGCTATGAGCTAGGGTTTGGTAAAACCAGAAATTCTCGCTACCTGCTTGATCATTTGAAATGAAGCTTTCGGTAACACGATCTACGGACAACAACACACCTTTCTTGTGTAGGGAAGGGAAGGTGGAACCGGCCGTAGCATGCTGTCCATGGTGAACCGAACGGGGTTCCGCCGCGGCACCTCTGAACGTCGGCGCCAAGTTCTGGTTTGCACGTAGCACGAGCTAGGAAACTTAGGTTTGAGAAAGGTGGATGCTGGAGCACGCATTTGCGCTTCCTTTTGCTACTTAGAGCTCGATCACCCGAGCTCTGGCGACTGTGTGTGAGGAAAAGAACAGAAGACGGTGCCGGGGCAGTTCTTCATGGGAGAGAACGAAGAGAGCGGCGAGCGACCGAGAGAAGCGAAGAGGGAATTCAGTGCTGCGACTGTCGTGTTGAAGCGGACGAATGACCGAGGAAACCAGGAGGTGGCGCGGTGGAGTCCTCGGGAGCGGGTTGCACCGGGAAATGGTGGCATTTCGGCGATCGTCCGAAGAGAAACAGAGGCGGTTAAGGCATTTGAGTGGCTGACATGTGGACCCTATATCCTCAATTCATAATCCAATTAATCCAATTTTTCCACAGATCTTTTTGCCACAGCTACTCAAACTTGAATGCTTTATTTAACCTCAAATTCATGGTTTGAAATGTTGAATTCAAATGATTTGAATTCGGATGTGGAGTTTGAATTGAGTTTGGTTATTGGAATTTGAAATGGAATTTGGCATATTCATTTGCATTGTTCCAAAAACATAGTAAACCAACTCCAATATCTCTGAATTTTGGCGTGGATGCTAATCCAAATGTGGAGAACACATTTGTGGAACCAAATTTGCGAATTGAGGAAGTTGGGTTTTGAAACTGAAATTTAAATTCAGATTAGAGGGCTTCCTCTTTTAGTCACAAACAAATATTAGAAACCCTCCAAATGAGCTGAAATTTGGGAGGTTAAATATTTGACATATGAAGATCCAAGTTATGAATTCAGATCTCCATGTTTGAAGTTTTTGGGAGGTTTGAATCATCACTTTGAACTCACACCATTATAATTCAAAGTTTTTAATTCCCCTCATTTTTCCTATGTGTGAAGGTGCTGAAATCTTTGCTACCAATTTTTGGGGATTTTACATCCCTCCCCCCTTAAAAAGAATCTCGTCCCGAGATTCCAAAAGAAAAGCAAAGTGGGGAAACTTTACCCGGTATACGATGATAGCAAGTCTGGATAATTTGTGCGTAGATAGTCCGCGCTTTCCCATGTCGCCTCATCATCGGTATGGTTACTCCACAAGACCTTGTAAAACCATAAGGTCCGGTATCTTGTGGCGAGAGTCTTTTCATCGATAATCCAGATCGGATACTCGGAGTACGTGAGGTCCGGTTGAAGAACTTCTATGTCTTCCGTGCGGATTTCAGCCGAGGGTTTGAGGCACTTCCTCAGCTGAGAGATATGGAAGACATTGTGAATCCCTCCGAGCGATGCCAGTAACTCCAGGTAATAGGCCACGGGTCTGCATTTTTCAGTGACGGCAAACGGATCGATGAATCGCGGCTCATGTTTGCTCTTCACTCCGAAACGATGAACTCCTTTCATCGGAGACACACGGACATAAACATAGTCCCTGATGTCGAAGTGGAGAGGACGGCGTCTTTTATCCACATAGCTCTTCTGACGAGATTGAGCAGCCTTCAGGTTGGCTTGTATTACTCGCACTCGTGCTTCAGCCTCATTCACAAGTTCAATGCCATAGACAACTCGCTCACCGGACTCGCACCAGTTGAGTGGTGTGCAACATTTCCGGCCGTAGAGAGCTTCATACGGCGCCATCTTAATGCTAGCTTGATAGCCATAGTTCTAAGAAAACTCCGCCAATGGCAAATGATCGTCCTAATTTTTGCCGTGGTGGATGGCACAAGCGCGTAGCATGTCTTCAAGCACTTGATTCACCCGTTCAGTTTGACCATCCGTCTGCGGGTGATATGCGGAGCTTCGGACCAGTTTAGTCCCCAATGACGTGTGCAGCTGTTACCAAAACCGAGCAACGAACAGCGCACCGCATCTGAAATAATGGAGCGGAGAACACCGTGCAAGCACAAGATCCTTGAATTATACAGCTCCGCATATTTCCTGGCCACGTAACCCGTATGTACGGGAATAAAATGTGCCGACTTGGTTAGTCGATCGACTATCACCAAAATTGAATCATGGTTGTGGTAGGTGAGAGGTAACTCGACTATGAAGTCCATGCTTATATCCTCCCACTTCCACGCCGGAATGTTCAAGGGTTGCAGCTGTCCGGCTTTATGCATATGGTCGGCTTTCACCCGCCGACACGTATCACATTCGGATACGTACTTTGCGATTTTCTTTTCATCCATGTCCACCAAAACCTGGTTTTCAGATCCTGGTACATATTGTTGCTGCACGGATGAATAGAATACTTGGACAAATGAGCTCCGTCCAAGATTTTCTTCCGAAGCTTCATGTCACGGGGTACCACTATACGGTCTTTAAACCATAGAGTACCGTTTTCGTCCCTTCGGAAGCTTTTCATTTCGCCGTTCTTCATTCTTCTCCGAATGTGCGACATTCCCATGTCTTCCTTCTGAGCTTCCATAATCTCCTCTCGTATGGTAGGGACGAGAGCAAGATTATATAACGCCCCATATGGAACGAAGTACAGACTCGACTCCTCCTCTTCAAGTGGGGTGATGGACATATTGTTGACATGAGATTTGTGGCTTAAGGCGTCTACAACCACGTTTGCCTTTCCGGGATGGTAGTGAATCTCGATCTCATAGTCTTTGATCAGCTCTAGCCATCTCCGTTGCCGCATATTCAACTCCTTTTGAGTGAATATATACTTCAGACTCTTGTGGTCGGTGTAGAGGTGCACTAAGTTCCCAAGCAAATAGTGCCTCCACATTTTCAATGCCAACACCACAGCAGCGAGCTCAAGATCATGAGTTGGATAGTGCTGCTCGAGGTTACAAAGTTGACGTGAGCCATAGGCAACCACTCTTCCTCCTTGCATCAATACACAGCCAAGCCCGATACCGGGCGCATCACAATATACGTCGAAGGGCTTGGTTGTATCCGGTTGAGCTAACACAGAGGCTGTTGTAAGATGCTTCACCAATGCTTGGAAAGCTCCTTCACATGCTGAGCTCCGAACATATTTGATCCCCTTCTTCAACAGTTCAGTCATTGGCTTAGCAAGCTTGGAGAAGTTTGGTATGAATCTCCGATAATATCCTGCTAACCCGGGGAAACTCCTGACTTCGTGGACTGATGTGGGGGACTTCCATTTCAGCACTTGTTTGATTTTGCTTGGATCAACTGCAATACCTTCTGCAGAAATAATATGACCCAGGAATGGCACTTGGTTGATCCGAAACTCGCACTTTCTGAACTTGACATAAAGCTTATGGTCTCACAATCGTTGAAGCACGATATGCAGGTGTTTGGCGTGTTCCTCTTCAGACTTGGAGTAAACCAAGATGTCATCTATGAACACCACCACAAATTTGTCCAAGTCCGGCATGAACACTGAGTTCATAAGATACATGAAGTGTGCCGGGGCGTTGGTGAGACCAAAGGACATGACGAGGTATTCATACAACCCATATCTCATCGAGAAGGCCGTATTCAGAATATCCTCCGCTCGGATCTTGATTTGGTGATATCCGGAGCGAAGATCCATCTTTGAAAATACACTCGCACCCACAAGTTGATCGAAGAGAATATCGATGCGGGGCAGTGGATATTTATTCTTGATGGTGACGGCGTTGAGAGGTCGGTAGTCCACACACAACCTCAAGGTTTCATCCTTCTTCTTCACAAACAGCGCCGAGCATCCACAAGGCAAGGAACTCGGTCGAATTAAACCCTTCTTCATTAAATCATTGACCTGCTCCTTCAATTCAGCTAGCTCATCCAGAGCCATCTTATACGGTCTCCGTGATATCGGTGTCGTCCTAGGTACAAGTTCGATCTTGAACTCGACATCCCTTTCGGGTGGCATGCCTGGGAGATCATCCGGAAATACGTCTGGGTATTCACGGACCACACGAATATCCTCAAGTTTTGTGGCTTCCGTGTTATATGTGGTTGGGGCTTCTTGAACCGAACGGTCAAGAATGAGAAATGTGGTTCATGAAGTGGAGAGTTTAACCGAACCACACGTGGAATGATGTCAAGAACAGCACCATGGCGATGTAGCCATGACATTACTAAAATGACATCAAGTTTTTGACTCTCTAACATGATTAGAGAAGTCGGGTATACATTCCCACCCAATTGTAATGGTGCTCTATAGACCATCCTATCAGCTGTTATTTTCCCACCCGGAGAGCATATTAAGTATGAACTATTTGTGGGAATGATAGGCAATTGATATTTAATAACATAAGATTGTCTTATAAAATTATGGGTAGCACCGGAGTCAAAAAGTATGACTACGGGATAATCTAATAAGAAAATGTGCCCACGAGGACGGGTTTGCCTTCCGGCACGTCTTCGATGGCTAAGTAGTGGATGTTGCCGGGTTTTTGTACTGGTTTCTTGGGCTGGTTGCGGGGCTGATTTGCACCCTGATACGGTGCTGCACCCCTGCCCTGTCGCTGCTCGGGGCAGTCCTTTGCAATATGCCCGACACCGCCACACGTGAACCACGTCTAAGGTGTCGGGGTCCCTCCGAATTGAGGACGGAATCCCGGTGCACGCGGTTGAAACTGAGGCGTACACGGGACCATCCTTTGCTGCTGATGTTGCTGTGGTGGATACGATGGTCGAAAGCTTGGCGCATTATATTGTTGACCGCGAAACTGAGGCGGTCGCGCCGATGGCTGCCATCTCTGACCGGATCGTGAGCGATACACCACACGGTATTTTTGTGGTGCCCCACCACTGCTGCTCGTCAGCGCGCTGCATTTCCTCTTATCAGAACCGCGCTCGCGCTGAGCATTTTCTTGTAAAATCACGGCATTAACAAGGTCGTTGAATGTGCCGCGATTGCTTTGGGTGAGATGGACCTTCATTTTAGAATTCAGACCACGGAAGAACACGTTTCGCTTGTCTTCCTCCGTTCCCACAAATCCTGGCGCATACTGTGCCAGCTGGTTGAATGACCTGGAGTACTCATGAGCACTCCTCTCGCCTTGTTTCAGCGCCAGGAACTCCTGGAGCTTCCACTCCATAGCACCGGGAGGTATATGATAGGCGTGGAACGCCTCCGGGAATTCCGTCCATGTGACGGCATGACCAGCCCGGTAAGGAGGCGGTGTAGTTCGCCCACCATGTAACGGCTTCCCCTTGAAGATGTTGCGCTGCATACAGCGCCTTCTGATGTTCGGTGCACCGTAGTAAACTGAACTTCGCCTCAAGAGTGCGGATGAAGCTGTCCGCCTCCAAAAGCTCTTCGCCCTCCGTAAGACCGGTGGATGGGTCGCCAGGAAATCTGAATATGAACTTTGTTGGGGCTGGCGTTTCCCATTGTCTTGGTGTCCTCCCTGACGGGACGCATTCTGTTGCACTAGCATCTGCAGCAACTCGGTTTGCTCGTCGCGCGAGCTGAGCACTGCGGCGAGAACCTCCGCAAGATTTCTTGGAAGTTCTGACGGTGGAGGAGGTTGTTGCTGCTGCGTCGTGGTTTGCTCCGGAGGTGGAGACTCATCACCATGAACCTGACTTGGACCTCCCTCCTCTTGTGTTGAACGTGTACGCACCATTCTGCATTCATACCATTCAAACGATCAGCACATGTTGGTTTATTTCATTCAGTCTAAACATTAGTAGCGCGAGAATGGAATAAATAATACGCATACAATCACACATATGGATAAAGCATAAACTTTATACAACATATACATCCCTGGACCATGTCACACGATCGAGTTCCAAAATAATGAACTTTATTGGATTAAAAGTTCATTTCGACCATCGTGGGTCACCACGGGATGTTAAGTGTGTTAGCCTGCGTAAATCCTCGCTATTGTACTAGACCCAAACATGTCCTAGCTCAAAGTGATATTTCAAATGCATAAACTTTTCAACCCAACTCGCTGTTTTACAACATCCGCTGAATATGGAAATGTGAAACTAAGTGTTTTGGTTGAAACACTTCAACATGGTGTTCACTGTCCAGCTTCTGGTCTAGCTGACCAGTCTGGATAATTCAACTTTTTTGACCACTTTGGAGGCAAAATCTGGACTACAGTTCAACAACAAAATTGTAGTAGACTCAAAAAGGAATCCAAATTGTATTTATTTTACTCCATAGCCTTCCTAGTTCTTTAGTTATGATTCCTAAAAGTTGACAGAATTTTCTCAGGAATTTTGACAGCACCTCCTTTGCAAGTGGCTATTTTGTTCACAAAATTTCATCTATTTCTGCCCTCAATCTAGGAAAACAATGAACTACAAAGTTGTAGCACATTTCCTACACTTTTCCAACGGTGTCTTACTTGACCCGTAGAAATTTTTCTACAGAAAGTTATGGTCGAAATACAGAAAATTCCAGAGAGCAGTTTGGTCTGCCCTGTTTCTGGACAGTGCCTACTCATCTGAGATTTTCATCCATTTGGAGGGAGATTTTGTTCTGGAGTTCTACAGAAAAGTTGTAGAAGACTTCAAAACCTTTCCAGAATAGTATCACACACCTCCATTGGTTCAAACAATCCTAAGTTATACCCTGTTTAAGTTCAGCAAAGTTTCTGCCAAAAACAGGGGAGGTTATTCCTAAGTCTTAGAGATTGAATCTATACTCCTAATTGACTCTTGGTTCAGTCTAGGAGTTCAATAACCCCTAAATGGAATCCTAAACTTCATTTTAACTCTTTTCTTTTAAAAATATACTTTTTATGCAACTAGTACACATCTCGGTACTACGTTTCCTCACCAAAGAAAAATCCTAAATCGGTATTCCGGCATAAACGTATCAAATGGTGGAACTAAGAACGTCACTCACAAGCGGTTTCTAAACGTCATGCAGTAACGTGGTTAATGTACCTGCAGAAGAACACATAATGGTGCACACAAAGGTTTTTTTTAACATTTCAGGCAGTTCCATATCATAGTAAAAACATAAGGTCCGTATCATTGCCATACGGATCGTCCTTGAGTCAAGCCACGTCTCAAGGTACATGGTTGTGTTTTCACACCACACAACGGGGAACCCGAGTAGAGCGCGAATGGGTCGTCATAGTTGGGAATTTTATCAACCCAACGGATACCACCTATTGCCTCATGACCGTTGAGGCACGCCGATGGTGAGCGCTGCGTATGGCCCTTTGAACATTGAACGTTCAAGAGTTGCATACTATCGTGTTGCTTACCACACGATGGGGTATTCTCACTTTTGCCTAAAGCATGCTGGAGATCAGCGTTTTCATATGCTCTCAGAACCATGAGAAGGTTCAGAGACTCATATTCACTACCGTGCCAAGCCACGGTAAAACCATCCATACTATTACTCGTATGGCGAGTTACCGCAATTGATCCGCCTGCGGTGGCGTACCTTACCTCTTACCTGACGTCGGAGCATCGTTACAGAATGTATAACAAGTATGTTAGCATTTCCACCATAATATCTACTACTATCATAGACCTTATGTGGGCATAGTGACTAATTCTCACTCGATGACTTCTAAGTTTTCAAAATAGGCTCTTTTCGAGTGTGCTATTCCCAATGCGGCTCTAATACCACGCCTGTGGGGGCCACCCCATGGTTCACCCACTCCGGGATCGCAGAGGGTGGTGCCGTGCGATGCGGCACCCAACAGCACACAAGAAAAGATTAAGAACAACATACAAACTTTTATTTGACATAAAAATACAGTGGAAGTCTTTTACAAACTTATTTATACAGCGGAAGTATTATACATAGCTAGTCTCTCATCCTAACTAAGCAAAAGTGCAGCCGTCCAGCCTAGTGATACTACACACTAGCAACATAGAACCAGAGATCACGGCGGCGTGCTAGGCTCCAGCTCGGCCGTGTACCCTGACGGGGGCATCGCCTCGTCCTCGGAACCTTCCTCATAACTCTCACCTGCACACAGCTCAAATATTGCAACCGTGAGCACGATGGCTCAGCAAGACTTAACCGACACTCCTAACCATGAAACTCTACATGCAGGGATGTGTAATATAGGAAAAAGACTTTGCAATAAAGACATGCCTACATGTTAATCCTTACTTTCAGTTTTATAGCGCAGTTTAATGAGCCTTAGGCAGCCCTCACATTGGAAGTCCACAATCAAACAAGAAATGCTTTCCTCCGATGTGGTGATGCCCAAAGTGGAAGATAAACTTAATTAGCTCTACAACTACAGCACACAAGGTTTCATGATATTAAAAGTTCAATACAGCATATTTAGTTGTCTTATTTCACTTCTTACTATGTCACAGCGCAGTGAACAAGCGGTATTCAAATAACCGCAAGGGACGGTGATTGCAATCAGGAGACACCCGGATAAACGTCACGTACACCCACTTTCAAAAGTGTGGTGCTTCACACCTTCCTACTCTATTGTATGCAACAACCTTTCAAAGGCAACCCAAATGCCGAATCGGTCCATCTGTAACGGGCAGGAGGTCCCCGTGTGGAGTGTGTCTGTGCCCACCGGCAGATTTACACCTTGCTACCCTCAACCCACTCCTATAAAACGGTTGGGTAAGCCTCTGCACCCAGGTTAACCAATAACATTGGTTTCCTGGTTCCCATATGCCAGTATGCATCCGGTACTGTTCGATACTTGTCTAGCAGGGCAGCACACGACCCGGTCTTCAATCGACACCAACAGGGCTACGCACGTGAGACCTCCGCTCACTGCATCCTATCCCCACTTGCTGAGTCTCAGTTTCACAATCTTAAGCCGTTATCTACTGTAGGATCGAAGAGCACGTGAAAAGCTACCAGAGGGGGGGGTGAATGGTAGATTAAAACTTTTCGCAGCAGAAACAACAAAAACACCTCAGCAAAAAATCAATCGGTTAAAGAAACCATGTGTGCAAGTATTTTCAAATGTGTTCAACCGTGACAAATCAAGTAGAGAGGTAGAGAATCAAGTCACGGATCTAATGCAACAAGAATCACTTGAAAACACGAAGTAAAACTTGAGATACGATCAAAACATTAAACGAAGATCAATCTGTTCTACCCGATATAAAACAGGTCTGCAATGCTGCAAAGAAAGGAAGCTCGTGAAAATTTCACAGGTGATAGATAATTGAGTTGTGAAGACAACTCAAAAAGAATCATGTCAATCGGATCTGTAAAACTCGAGTTATGAACGAAACACCGAAGCAACGTCGGTCTGTCCAGAAACTCGGCGAGAAAGACTTGACGAAAAACAAGTCGGACGAACAAGGCACAAAAGCTCCTCGAAACTATGAACTTTATTCAATAGAAACACAAGAGGAACAGCCCAAAGTCGTGCACCACGAGCTCTGGCCTCCCTTGCTTATATAACCAGCTCTATGGCCAATCCAATTCAAACTAGGACTCCTACTCCTACTTGGATTCAAACTGTAACTTTCCAATACTGCTCAAGACTCTTCTATACACAGATAGAAGCAATATTAAGACTTCCAAACACCTTAGGAACGTCCCAAACATTCCTAAAACAACTCAAGTTCGTGACCCACACGAAATCCTATCATAACCAACTCAAAACTTTTCATATTTGAGTCAAACACGACTCAGCCGCAGCCTGAGTCCATAACCTAGTCGGTTGGACCTTTCCGACTAATTCTTTACGTCCACTTCTCTTCATCACGCCTTGGAACAATGTTGTCACGTCCATGCACTCTTTGCACACGTGCAAACACCTTCCAACGATGTACACGCAACCTTCATATGCACTGCCCTTGATCCAAACATGCTGCGCGACCTCCCGATCAACTCAACCACAGCTCCTGCCGAACTTGGTTGTTGGAACCTCATCTCCTCCCTGAGACTAGTCCAAGGATCCCGTCACCAGCCATATCTTGAACTCAAGCAACACCTGCACATGAATAAACAACCAATTCTTCCGAGCACAAGTCCTCGACTTGACTCAAGTTAGTTCGAAAACCACAACACCTTACATGAGCACGTCACATAAGCATGTTGCAAACCATACCAAATGATAACAGCCATAACCACCAAAACACAACAAAAACTTAGCAAATTAATACTAAGCAAACCTTCCCATAAAGCATGTTTGAAACACTGCGAGTTAAAAGCAAAAACAAGACGCTGCAGTTCTACGAGTTGAACTTCACGGGAGCTCCCTAAAAACAAGCTCCGGACCTCACAGAAGCTCTCCGGACCTTGCGTCGGACCTTGCCACAGAAGAATGTTTTGGCAATATTCAAAACTTTGAATGTTAATGCTAACTTTTATCATAATTGCCAATGTATTCAGCACACATAGGTCTCACAATCTCCCCCTTGATGAATGCATTGGTAACACCAATTAAAATCTGAACATTGGCTTATGAAAAGTTTTGAAAAGCTTTGAAAACTCATTTCTCCCCCTTTATTAATTTCTCCCCATTTTTTAAAATCAGAGAAGGAAGAAAGTGTATAACATATGCAAAGTGTAAAAAAAATCTCTCCTTATACATATTTCTCCCCCTTTGACAATGTATTCAGCAAGGTTCAAAGGAGAAATTTTTAAATGTTATGAGCATATTATAACATATACATACAAAACAAAGCTCATCCAAGTCATACTATCAGGTTACTTACACTATCACATCAATGAGATACATAAAGTAGTGTAAGCCATGCTAGAGATCAAATGTATTTTTCAGTTTAAGCAAGTTATGATCTCCCTTACTCAACTATATCAAAACCTGAAAACATGACACTTGTTGCTGCATTTTTATTATTCAATATCATTTAAAGCACAAAGTTGATCATATGATATTTGCAAGAGATTATATGCCGCATCAGCCTTATTCTAACCAACTAAGCCAAGCCTATGTCATTTGACAATCAGAAGCTTAAGGACATGGTTTTAGTCATACACAATTCCTTCCAAGTTCATATCTTAGTGCAATGATAAGCAATCTCAAAAGAAGAAGTGCGATGCATGCATATTCTCTTGATCTTTTCTCATTTTTTTATTTGAAAACTCAACATGTGAGCTGATCACTTGATTAATTTTTTATGATTAAAAGCACTTGTGAGCACGCAACAAGTTCAAAACAGCAAGAAAGTTCGATCATGCCCAGATTTAGTGTAAGTAATTATTCCAATTACTAGTCATGGCAAAAACTACAAAATTTATAACATGAGTAATGTAGTAAGAACTTTCATCTTGTAAAAGGAATCACAAAGTCATATATGTATGAAATACTATGCTCATATTATTTTAGTTTCATATTCACACATAGACTTTCAAAGTTTCAAAAACTCCCCCTCAATTTAAGCCATGAGGATGCATAACCCCTATTTCACTACCAATGAAACAAAAACGAGTGAAATCCAAAGGTTTTGTAAAAATATCAGCCAATTGTTGTTCGGTATCGACATGGTGAAGCACAATGTTTCCTTTTTCAACATTATCACGAAGAAAGTGATACCTAATGTCAATGTGCTTAGTTCTAGAGTGTTTCACAGGGTTTTTAGCAATACAAATTGCACTAGTGTTATCACAAAACAGTGGAACACTATCTAAATCAACCCCATAGTCCTTAAGTGTTTGAACAATCCAAAGAATTTGTCAGCAAGCGCTAGCCGCAGCTAAATATTCAGATTCGGCCGTGGATTGTGCAACTGAACTTTATTTTCTAGAGAATCAAGCAACAAGTGAATTACCAAGAAAATGACAAGCACCCGAAGTACTTTTCCTATCAATCCTACAACCCCCAAAATCAGCATCCGAAAAAGCTTTCAAAGAAACGGTTGAGGAAGAAGGAAGAAAAATGCCAAATTCTTGAGTTCCATGTAGGTACCTGAGAATCCTTTTGATGGCTTGGCAATGTGAAGCACGTGGAGAAGCTTGAAAACGTGCACAAAGACATACGCTGAATTGTATGTCCGGTCTTGACACCGTGAGATACAAGAGTGATCCAATCATACTTCTGTATTCTTTTTTTTATCGACCGGGTCACCATCTTCGTCAAGTTCAAGTGTTGTTTCTGTTCCCATTGGTGTCCGAAGAGGCTTGCATTTGTCCATGTTGAAGCGCTTAAGAAGGTCCTTTGTATACTTAGTTTGATGCATAAAAGTTCCTTCTTTTGTTTGCTTGATTTGCAGCCCCAAAAAGTATGTGAGTTCTCCCATCATACTCATCTCAAATTCTGAACTCATCATAGCTGAAAACTTGGACACGAGATCATGAGAAGCACAACCAAAGATAATATCATCCACATACACTTGAACGAATAATGAGTCATTGCCATGCTTAAGTACAAAAAGAGTTTTATCAACCTTGCCCATGGTAAACCTCTTTTCAAGTAAGAATGTTTTTAACCTATCATACCATGCTCTAGGGGCTTGTTTTAGACCGTAAGGCTTTGGACAGTTTGTAAACATGATTAGGAAAATTTGGATTTTCAAAACCCGGTGGCTGCTTAACATAAACCTCCTCCTCTATGTAGCCATTAAGAAAAGCACTTTTAACATCCATTTGACATAACTTGAAACCTTTAGATGCAGCAAATGCTAAAAAAATTCTTATAGCTTCTAATCTAGCAACAGGAGCAAATGTTTCATCAAAATCTAGACCTTCAATTTGAGTGAAACCTTGAGCAACCAACCTAGCTTTATTCCTAACCACAACCCCATCCTCACTTTGCTTATTTTTAAGTACCCATTTAGTTCCAATTAATATGTGACCTTGAGGTGGAGGTACAAGTTTCCAAACATTATTTCTTTCAAAATTTTCTAACTCTTCTTGCATGGCATTAATCCAAGATTCATTAGTGAGTGCGTGTGATATATCCTTGGTTTCAAAAGAAGCAACAAAAGCAGAATGAGCATGAGAGTTTGGATCGCAAAACCTGGACCGAGTGACTCGTTCATGCAAGCTTCCAATGATTTGTTGTGGAGGATGACTTTTGAGTACTCGGAGGGGAGTAGACACTTCACAAGCACCTTCTTCTTCATGTCCGGACCTTTGATTAGGAGAGCTTGTTGATTGAGGAAGGTCCGAACCAGCAGTAGTGACTGTTGGTGCTGGTTGTGGTGCAAAATCAGCAGCTTGATCGTTATTTACTTCTGAGTTTTCGGGCAGCAGCACCACTTCTTCATCTTCTTCAATAAAAATACTCTCCCCCTGCGGATATGGATCCGGACCTGCAATATCGGAGCTAGTACTTGGGCTAGCTTCATCAAAAGAAACCTGGCAAGTCTCCATAATTTTGTTAGTGTCAAGTAAAAGCACACGGTAGCCTCTAGTATGAGATGGATAACCAAGAAGCATGCCATCAATATATCTAGCTTCAAATTTATCAAGATTACCATGTTTCTTAACAAAGCATTTGCAACCAAAAACCTAAAGTGTGTAACACTAGGCCTATGTCCAAAACGGAGCTCATATGGGGTTTTTCCAAGCTTAGCACGCAAGAAAACACGATTTGAGACATAACAAGCGGTTGCAATTGCATCAGCCCAAAATTTCCTAGGAGTTTGATATTCATCAAGCATAGTCCTAGCCATCTCAACTAAGGTCCTGTTCTTTCTTTCTACGACACCATTTTGTTGTGGTACATAGGGTGAAGAGTATTAATGATCTATTCCATTTTCAGCACAAAAGTGATCAAAGGATTGGTTTTTAAATTCAGTTCCGTTATCACTTCTAATTGCTTTTAATGATCCTGGGTGATCCATAGATAATCTAAGAAATAAAGTTCTAAAATGACTAAAAGCTTCATTCTTAGATGCCATAAAATAAACCCAAGAATATCTGGAATAATCATCAACAATCACAAGCACATACCATTTACCTCCGAAGGATTGAACACGTGCCGGACCTACTGTGTCAAGATGTAAAAGTTGTCCTAGTTCAGCTGTCTTGGTCATTGTGAGAGGAGCATGTGAACCTGCAACAAACTTAGCATGTCTACAAGAAGAGCACACAATATCATTGTCCTTTTTAAGCTTCGGCAGCCCACGTATGCGATCGAGAGCACTAACACGAGTGAGATGATCAAAGCCTATGTGACCAAGTCTACGATGCCAAAAATATAGATCCTTTGTATCATTAGCAACTAGACACCGATGCTTAGAAGTTGACAAATCAAAATCAGCTTTAAGCGCTGGCGCCCAGGGCGGCTTACTCGCACCTCCACGCGACCGGCATCGCCTCAGCCCGAGCAGGAGTCGGCCGGCTATATCTTCTCGCGTGTGAACCCAAGCGGCGGCAGTTCTTCTCCCCGCAGCTCACTGCTCGATCAGGAAAACCAGCAAAACAATCTCCTCCTTCGTTCCTGAGCTGCTAGACAGCAACCTGAGATCGCCCTCTACCTCCCCAATGCCAGAAACCCCGAGCTCCGACCTCCTTTGCCCGAAAACGATCGCCACCGCGGCGACCTAGCCTCAGCCGAGAGTCAGGCGCCCGTGGACAGCGTTCCACAGGCGTTTTCACGGTCCAGCAAGAGAGGCAACAGGAGCACGCGACCACCGTGCTGCTCTCCTCCAAGTTTGGAAGCAAACCGTGAAGAATCCACGGAGAATTTCCAGTTTTTGCTCCGGTGACCGTAAACCGAGCTTCCGGTACGGATCCTTCAAATTCTCGCTCTAAGATCCTCCTCTAGCTATCAAATCTTGCACAAAGACGCTGTACTAGCCGGCGATCAAGTTCCTTTCTGCATCCGTGGCGTGAAACTGTCTAGAAGTGACGAATTTCGAGCTCGATCAAGAGTGGTCATGGCGGGCACGATCAGTCATACGGTGCCAACCGACTTGCCGCTATCTTTGAACCCTTTTGACACCTTGTCGAGCTTCCTACTGATGCTGTAGGACCGTTTGTTCGAGGTGTTGGCGGGTTAGAACCCACAGCCGACGGCGCCGAACCTCAACCGAGGCCCCGGCACGTCACCGGGCTATTTCCGGTCACCGCAAGCCGAACTGACACCACCGACGTGTTCCTCGATGTCGATAACCCCCTGGCAGCGAGTTTCAGACCCTGGGAGGTCCGGCAGCGGCGAGCCGGCGAGCTCCGGGTCTGCTCCGGAGAGGGCGGCGGCGCGGGCGCGCGGGCGCGTCGAGAGGTACACGAAGCTGGCTGGCCCACGCGTTAGCGGCTGAAAAATTTAAATCGGGATCGGGTGTGGCCGGGATCGGCTGTGCTGGCACGCAGGAACCCCGCAGACCACGGTGTGCCGTCGCCTCGGCGTGCGACGCGTGTCCCAGGGGCCCACCCGCAAGTTTAAACTTTTCCCCAGATTTTCAGATTTCCTTCAAACTTCAAATCCTCATAACTTGAGCTAGAAAACTCCAAATAGAGTGAACCAAATTTTGTTGGATTCAGCTCTCTGAGTACTTTCCAGAAAATCAAGTTTCACTTCATGAAAATCCTTATTTCTCCAGAATTAATTCCTCAAAATTTAAATTGTTTGGAATTTTAACTGGAGAATCCTTTGGAGGAAAATCCTGAAATTTTGCTGGAATGTTTACCAAAATATCCCTGAACTACCATAAAAATTTCAGATCCATGTGAGCTCATATGATCCACCTAATGGTGTGATTAGTGAAACTGTTCCAGAGAAAATGGAAAATGTTCAGAAACATTTTCAGAATTTCCTCTGAAATTGTTTAGCTCATATCTTTAGATAGGAACCTTCAAATTAAGTGAGACCAACTCCATTAGAACCCTCTGAAAATCTAGTTTTCATAAAATCATAGTTTTGTTTCATGAAAATCCTTAGAACATCCTAAAAGCCTCAATTAAGGTCAAGTACATAATTAATTGTGGAGGGCTCAAATGAGCTTTGCTGCAACTAAAACTTGACCAGGTCTCTGTTTAGGTTGTAACCAAGCCCCAGTAAAAGTTTCACAGTCATTGGATCTGTCTAGTAAGGGTTATAGACTTCACAAATTTAAATTCAATCAGATGCATTTAAATTAATACATATACTTGTATATCATGTAGTCGCTAAGGTCGAGGAGGAACCCGAAGTCCTAGACTTCGTTACTCCGGAGGAGCAGCTAGCCTACGACCAAGAGCAGCAAGGCAAGCCCCGGTTTCCATTAACCGTTTTTACAAATTTTTATTGTTTTCAGCACTTACTTGAGTATTATGATTCTTTGCATTAGAGTCTTGTGTGGAAACCCAACTGCATAGCCAAGAAAACCATGGATTGGGTTTAGGATTTACCAACCCCGTTAGCTACTGCAATGCTAAGATAGAGTAGAATTCGGTACAAGTCGAGTAGTTGGAACTACTCGCGAGAATAGGCTAGAGGCACATCGCTCGGTTAGAGATAGCACATGATACACATGGCAAGAAAGATGAGACCGAGCGGAGAGTAAGGGCAGCGGGACTTTGGGGCCTGTGTGCTGTAGCTCCGCTTGTGTCGATTGAGGACCGAGCCGTGTGCGGGCCTGTAGAACAAGCTAGAACAGTACCGAAGACCTACCGGCTATATGGGAACCGGGAAACCGATGTAACTCGGGTAGCTGGGTGTTGAGGCATAGCTGGTCGTTCGGAGGGTAGGTTGAGAGCTCGAGGTGTAAATCGGCTGGCGGCACTGAGATGCCCGTGCAGAGACCTCTTGCTCGGGACGATTGGACTGGTTCAACATTTGGCTAACGGGTGAAAGGTAGTTGCGTACGGCGTCCGTGATGGTTGTTGTAGGCAACATCGAGTACGGGCGTACGTGACGGGTTGTTCGGGTAACCCTGCAGGTGTAAATCGATTATAATCGCCATCCCTCGCGGTCAGTGAGTACCACTTGTTCACTATACTGTGACGTAGAAAGAACAGGCTAGTTACATGTTAAAATGTTGCTGATTGAAAGATGGACTTGACTGTTAATGATTTGCTGTAGTTTAGAGCTAATTAAAGTTCCTTTCATCTTTGGGCAAAGTACATGAGCGAAATGTGTTTCTTGTTTGATTACGGCTCTCTCATGTGTCTTAGCATAAGGTTCTCCACAACCTGCTGCTAAAACTTGAAAGTAAGGTTCTACTAATTAGGCGAGTCCTTGCAAATGATTTTTACCTCATGTAACCCATCACCCCTCATGTAGAAGTTCCATGTTTAGGTGAGACGGGTCAGACTTGCTGAGCCTTCGTGCTCACTGCTTGTGTTTGAAGCTTTTGCAGGGTTCTATGAGGAAGGGTCTCCCGAAGAGGAGACGGAACCCCAGGAGGGGAACCCCGTCGAGTGGGAGTCGTGCACGCCGCAGAGTTAGTGTGCGTGTGTGCTAGCAAGGACACGTTCAAGGGCTGAACGTGCACTTGATGCGTAGTCTACGCCCGTGAGTGTAGACTGAACTTATTTTGATGTAAACATGTTCATAAACTTGTTTATGTAATAAAATTTTGCTTCCGCTTTGTACCTTTGATGTGTGTTATACGGTGCTGTGCAACGCAGCACCCCTCAGCGTGATCCTGGCTCGACAAGACCGTGGGGTCATGTCAGTGTACTTGATGAATTCAGTGTTCATGCCGAAGTTAGACAAGTTCGTCGTGGTATTCATTGACGACATATTGATTTACTCCAAATCTGAAGAAGAGCATGCTGAACATCGACGTATCGTGCTACAACGGTTGAGGGGGCACAAATTATATGCCAAGTTCAGCAAGTGCGAGTTCTGGATTGATCAAGTGCCTTTCCTAGGCTATATTATTTCAGCAGAAGGCATCGCCGTGGACCCCAGCAAGATTGAACAAGTGCTGAAGTGGGAATCTCCCAAATCTGTCCACGAGGTCCGAAGTTTCCAAGGTTTAGCGGGATATTATCGGAGGTTCATTCCGAGCTTCTCAAAAATTGCTAAACGAATGACGGAGCTGCTGAAGAAGGGCACTAAATACATGTGTAATGTAGCATGTGAAGCCGCATTCAAAACTTTGGTGAAACATCTCACAACAGATCCAATTCTTGCTCAACCAGACACGACGAAGCCATTTGATGTATACTGTGATGCATCCGGCATAGGTCTCGGCTGTGTTCTTATGCAAGAAGGGCATGTAGTCGCCTATGGGTCTCGTCAACTGTGAAACCACGAGCAGCATTATCCAACTCACAATCTTGAGCTTTCTGCAGTGGTGTTGGCATTAAAGATGTGGAGGCATTATCTGCTTGGTAATCTTGTTCACCTCTACACCGACCATAAAAGCTTGAAGTATATCTGTGGCGGACCGGGATCCGCTCATCCAGGATTGCAGAGGGTGGTGCCGCACGATGCGACACCCTACAGCACATGTCATAAGGACACATTATATTACATGGGAAAACAAACTGAATGTACAAACCGGTACAAACTTCAGTTACAAACTATTGTTTATATTACACAGTGGAAGTCTACATTATACAACTCACGCCCGCCTATCTAGCAAAAGTCGGTTGCCCAGCCCTAGGGCAACCCACACTAGCTGCACTCCTCAGCTAAGCGCGGCATGTACGGCTCCCACTCAGCCGTGGATCCCAACGGAGGTTAGCCCTCGCCGGTGGACTCATAACCCGAGTCCGTGGGTGGCTCCTCACCTGAAAAACACTTAAGCAGCAACCATGAGCACGATGGCTCAACAAGACTTAACCGACTCACCTAAGCATGAAACTCTACATGAGGTGTACAATGAACATAGGACAGTAACATTGCAACAAATGGACACGCCTACGAGTTCATCCTTAGTTCATCTTTTAGCCACAAGTTAACAGTTCAGGAATCTGAAATTTAGTAAGCAATATCTGGTGGCACACATGTAGCAATACAATTATATCATAACAGCAATATTGAATCATCACATTTCATACATTAGCCTAAGTCACGACTCAATGACCAAGTGGTACTCTTCACCGCGAGGGACGGCGAATCGACTCGATATGCAGCTGCAGGGACACCCAAAGAGCACGTCACGTACGCCCACCCGTGGAGCGGCACAGCATGCTCACTCGATGCCGTACGGGACAACCTTTCACCCAACAGCCCAAACGTCAAACCGGTCGCACCCAAACGGACAGGAGGTTCCCTACACGGAGCATCTCTCTATGCCCGTTACCGGATTTCCACCTTGCTGCCCTCAACCTACACCTATAAATCGGTATGCTATGCCTCGACGCCCGGAGGTTTAGGTTACATCGGTTTATCGGGGACCATATATCCGATATGCCTTCTGTACATTCAAACTTGATCAGCGTGGGCCGCACACGGATCGGTCCTCAATCGACACGGACAGGGCTGCGCACACAAGACTTCCTCTTGCTGCGCCCTAGCCCCTGCCAAGTCTCATTTTTATTACTAAGGTGATCTCACATCACTCGAACCAATCCCGTGTGTCCCAAGCCTAACTTGCGAGTACATTCCAACTAATCGACTTGTACCGAAGTCCTATGAATCATTAAGCATAGTCTGTCTATTTGAGGCCCTAGACACTGCCCTCACTCTTGGGGAAAAATTCTGGTTATGCAGTTGGGTATTCATCCATCCTACACCTAATGCACATACACACTTCACACTACGTATGTAAACAAAGTAAGACTTTATAAAAAGCTTAATGCAAACCGGGGCTTGCCTTGTTGCTGCTGGTCAGTAGTTAGGTCTTCGTCCGGAAGGAGGAAGTCAAGCACCTCCGGAGTCTCCTCGCCTTCAGCGACTACACGTTAATGAATATGCACATAAGATTAATTGTAAAGATTTTGCTACAAGTTCTAATAATAAGTTTTCAAAAACTGGAACCCTGTTTAAGAATTTAAAATGAAACAGGGGCTAGTTGTTTGGGTTTGGACCTAAGCACATGATCAAGTGCTAAGTGGTTTTCCCCCTCTTCCATATTGATCACCTCAAGTGGTTAAACAAAAGAGGGGTGATCCAGAGCTCCAATGGGGCTGAGAATTTTCATGTGAGTTTGTTGTCACAAGAAAACCCTCTGGACCAAAGATTAGCACTTTTCCTTGAGTGGTTTGTTCAGAATACTTTTCTAAGCAATTAAGCAAAGAAGAATTAATTCTGGGATAACACCCATGTTCATGCCAAACTTAGTGAACTACAATTTCAATTATAGCTCATAGAGTTTGCATGAGCTTTCCTAGCATTTTTGGAGCTAAGATTTGCCCAGAACTGAATTTCCAAGTTTTGGAAATTCTCTGAAATGTTTCTGTATTCAATTGAACACAGCACCTTCAAATCTGAATTTCCCTGATAAAATCAACACCAAATGGTCTGCAACTTTTACGAAGGTTCACTAACATCCTAAAGAATATTCTGGCAAAATTTGATGATTTTTGGATGAACCAAACTCCCTCTAAAATTCTTTTGCTGAAAAGTTTTTAAAGCATTTTCGAGAATTAAATAATGGGTTTCATACAAATTGGGTTTCATATTTGGATAGTACTCTATTAGAAGAATCCAACAAAATTTTTTTCACAATTTTTGGATTCTCCTACCCCAAGTTGTGGCTATTTGAACTTTGAACTGAAATCTGAAAATCCTAAAAATGTTCAAATGCTGACTGTGGGTCCAGGGGACCACGTGTCACTTGCCTGAACGGGCCACACGGGGCTACTGGACATTTCCCGCGCAGCCACAAGAGATCCCAGCCGCAGCAGATCAGAACCGAACTTGCTGTCGCTGACATGCAGGACCCGCCGGGTTGTCTTCCACCTCCGGCCAAACAGAGGCCCGCGGCGGCGTCCCCCGGCGAGCATCGCCAGAATCGCTTTCCCGTCCATCTCCCGACCTCAGACTCGCCACCTCACCCTAATTCGTGACGCTGAACTCGGCTCGGGGGTCGCCGGCGGCCGTAGCTCACCCGAACAAGGCGCCTGACGGTGGCAGCGGCTGTTAGGGTTCCGGCGTGGTCGGGAATGCGCTACACCGCATCAAAACGATCGGAAAATGATCGGAGAGCACCGCGGGAGCTCGAGGGTGTCGAAAATGGCCGCCAAACCACGTGAAAAGGTTGGCAACATAGAGCTCCACGGTGACCCGAGCTGTTATTCCATGGCAGCCCGAAAAACAACAAGAACCCTGTCATTTCTGGACCATACCACTTGATTCTTGGTCGAGGAGGGATGCTAGGAAGTGAGGAAGGTGTGTGCAAGCTTGCCCGAGCTGGGGTGGACCATGAAATCCTAATTTCGGAGTAGACCGAACCCTACCCACATGCACTAGCTTTCGGGAACCTTGGGAATTCTCCACGCTCGATCGATCATTTGCCATGAGGGTTGCAGCTACACGATCTGGAGGTGAAGGCGCACCTTTCGTGTGGAGAACGGGCGGTGAAAGCGGCTGTGGTGTGCTGTCCACGGAGAGCAACTTTGGTTTCCCGCCAGTGGGCTGTGGTTCTCGGCGGCGATCGTCGAATTGCGACCAACCGAGGCGTTAACGCTGCGAAGTAGCGGGGTGGTTGGCTAGAGCACGTGTTGGTGCTCACTTTTTGTGTAGGTGGCTCGGGCAACGGCCGAGCAGGCGCCGGCGTACGGTGGGAATCGGAGGAGCGGCGCCGGTAAGCGAAACAGAGCCGGTGTGGTGCTGTTCGTGCAGAGGAAGCAACGCGTACGGCTCAGCTGCGTGGAGATGGGGTCACGTAGAGGAGGGGCGAGCTGCTGCCCGGTTGCGAGCACGAGAGAGGGAACCAGGAGGTGGCATCCCGGGCGGTGGCGCGCGCGGCAGCTGGGCTGTTCGAGCGAATCCCCTCGGTTGACTGAGAGACAGAGGGAAAACTTGGGGGTTAAGTCTATTCCACCCAATGACATGTGGGCCCCACTGGTCAGTACCCCCTCATCTCTCAAAAGATCCCCAAAACTTGGAAAGTGATCAATTCAAATGTTTGGAGTCTCAAACTGAGCTACATTTGTATAGTTGGACAAATTTCCCCCAAATTCAAATGTATATTTGAATTCTTTGCACAATTGGATCCTTTTTGGAAAAATGGGTAGCAACCTTTTCAAAAATTACTGAAACTTTTCCAACACACTAATTTGGACCTAAGGAATCCAAATATGCAATTTGATTCTCGTGTTAGCTGCTGCAACAAGGAGTTTGAATACAGCAGTTTTGAATCACCATTATGTCCTCCCCTCATTTGAATTTTGAGTTGGACATTTAGTTCAAATTCTTATTTTCAAACACTCCTATTGCACTTGAGTACTTCAACTTGGTGGCCTTAATCCAACTAGGGTCAAAACATGCAAATGACTCTAAGTTGGTTTTAGAACAACCTCTCATGTGCTAACATATGTGTAGAAAGTTTGAACAAATCCCCTTTTGATGGAGGTTACATGCTCTTCACAATTCTTCACAAGATATTCACAATAAAAACTGTGGTGTTGTGAGGTGATGAAAAGTTTTTGCATGTCCCTTTTCTTGGGCTTTTACATACCTCCCCCCTTAAAAGAATCTCGTCCCGAGATTACAAAAGAAGAGACAGTGATATAATAGGGACTTACCCGTGCTGAGACGCCATGAACTCCGGGTAATTTGAGCGAAGGAATTCCTCGCTCTCCCACGTTGCTTCTTCGGCGGTGTGGTTGCTCCAGAGTATTTTGTAGAACCACAACGTTCGGCTACGTGTGGTCCGGGCTTTCTCATCAAGAATTGCCACCAGATATTCATCATATGTTAAATCCGGTTGCAGCTCGCCGATGTCTTCGGTAGAAACAGCAGCGGTATGCTTCATACATTTTCTCAGTTGTGAAATATGGAAAACGTCGTGAACACCAGCAAGAGATGCCGGTAGCTCCAATCTATATGCCACTGGTCCGCACTTCTCGGTGATAGTATAGGGTCCAATGAAACGGGGAGCGAGCATCCCCTTGATGCCGAACCGGTGCACACCCTTCATCGGAGACACACGGAGGTACACGTGTTCCCCGACGTCAAAGTGCAGCGGTTGACTCCTCTTATCAGCGTAGCTTTTCTGCCGGGATTGAGTGGCCTTCAAATTAGCTTGAATCGTCCAAACGCGCTCTTCGGCGTCGTTCACCACATCAACCCCGAATGTGACCCTTTCACCGGACTCGCACCAGTTTAATGGGGTGCGACATTTGCGACCGTAGAGAGCTTCATAGGGTGCCATCTTGATACTCGCCTGATAGCCGTTGTTGTACGAGAATTCCGCCAACGGTGTTCCTACCATGGTGGATGGCACATGCTCTCAACATGTCTTCCAGAACTTGATTCACCCTCTCTGTTTGGCCATCTGTCTGAGGGTGGTAGGCGGAGCTTCTAACCAGTTTAGTACCCAAAGCAGCGTGCAGCTGCTACCAAAAGCGAGATACAAACAATGCACCTCGGTCTGAGACTATGGTATTGGGTACGCCATGCAAGCATAGGATCCTGGCAATATATAACTCCGCATATCTGTTGGCATGGAAATGTGTATGCATGGGAATGAAGTGAGCCGACTTGGTTAGTCGGTCAACAATCACCCAAATAGAATCATGTTTGTTGGAAGTTAGGGGTAATCCCACAATGAAATCCATGCTCATATCCTCCCATTTCAATGCTGGGATCTTCAGGGGTTGCAACAGCCCTGATTTTCTCATATGATCAGCTTTCACTCGTCTACACGTATCGCACTCGGATACGTACTTCGCTACCTCCCGCTTCATCCGTGTCCACCAAAATTTCTTTTTCAAATCCTGGTACATTTTTTTGCTGCCCAGATGAATGGAGTACTTAGACAAGTGATCTTCATCGAGGATCTTTTTCCTTAACTCCATATCCCGGGGTACGAATATGTGGTCATTGAACCATAGCGTCCCCTCATCATCTTTCCGGAAACACTTGATCTCCCTGTTGTCTACCCGTCTCCGGAGATGTGCCATGCCCTTATCAATCTTCTGAGCTGCAATGATGTCCTCCCTAATAGTAGGGATGAGGGCAAGGTTGTAAAGCGAACCATAAGGAACCAAGTATAAACTCGGCTCTTCCTCCTCCACCGGGGTAATGGTGAGGTTATGAATATGTGACTTCCGACTCAGCGCGTCAGCAACCACATTTGCCTTGCCGGGGTGGTAATGGATCTCAATCTCATAGTCCTTGATTAATTCTAACCACCTTCTTTGCCTCATATTCAGCTCCTTCTGGGTGAAGATGTACTTTAAGCTCTTGTGGTCGGTGTAGAGATGCACCAGATTCCCCAGGAGATAGTGCCTCCACATTTTCAATGCCAGGACCACTGCAGCAAGCTCAAGATCATGAGTCGGGTAGTGCTGCTCATGGTTCCGAAGTTGGCGTGAGCCATATGCGACCACACGTCCTTCCTGCATCAACACACAGCCGAGCCCAATACCAGACGTGTCACAATACACGTCGAAGGGCTTGGTTGTATCTGGTTGAGCTAAGACAGGGGCTGTTGTGAGATGCTTCACCAATGCTTGGAACGCTCCATCACACGCCTGTGGCGGACCGGAATCCGCTCATCCAGGATCGCAGAGGGTGGTGCCGCACGATGCGACACCCGACAGCACACGTCATAAGAACACAATATATTACATGGGAAAACAACTGAACTGTACAAACAAGTACAACTTTAGTTACAAACTATTGTTTATATTACACAGCGGAAGTCTAGACTATACAACTCACGCCCACCTATCTAGCAAAAGTCGGCTGCCCAGCCCTAGGGCAACCAACACTGGCTGCACTCCTCAGCTCAGCGCGGCGTGTACGGCTCCCACTCAGCCGTGGTCCCCGACGGAGGGTAACCCTCTCCGGTGGACTCGTACTCCGAGTCCGTGGGTGGCTCCTCACCTGAAAAACACTTAAGCAGCAACCGTGAGCACGAGGGCTCAACAAGACTTAACCGACTCACCTAGGCATGAAACTCTACATGAGGGGTACAATGAACATAGGATAGTAATATTGCAGCAATTGGACACGCCTACAAGTTCATCCTTAATTCATCTTTTAGCAACAAGTTAACGGTTCAGGAAGCTGAAATTTAGTAAGCAATATTTGGTGGCACACATGTAGCAATACAATTATATCATAACAGCAATATTGAATCATCACATTTCATACATTAGCCTACGTCACGACTCAGTGACCAAGTGGTACACTTCACCGCGAGGGACGGTGAATCGACTCGATATACACCTGCAGGGAAACCCAAAGAGCACGTCACGTACGCCCACCCGTGGAGCTGTACAGCACACTCACTCGATGTCGTACGGGACAACATTTCACCCAACAGCCCAAACGTCGAACCGGTCGCACCGAAACGAGCAGGAGGTTCCCCACACGGAGCATCTCTCTATGCCCGTTGGCAGATTTCCACCTTGCTGCCCTCAACCTACACCTATAAATCGGTGTGCTATGCCTCGATGCCCGGAGGTTTAGGCTACATCGGTTTATCAGGGCCCATATATCTGATATGCCTTCGGTATGTTCAAACTTGATCAGCATGGGCTGCACACGGATCGGTCCTCAATCGACACGGACAGGGCTGCGAACACAAGACTTCCTCTTGTTGCGCCCTAGCCCCTGCGTAGTCTCATTTTCATTACTAAAGTAATCTCACATCACTCCACCGAACCCGTGTGTCCCAAGCCTATCTCGTGAGTAGATTCCAACTACTCAAGTTGTACCGAAGCCCTATGAAACATTAAGCATAGCCTGTCTACTCGAGGTCTTAGACACTACCCCCACTCTTATGGAAAATTTCTGGTCATGCAAGTGGGGTTCCATCCATCCTATACCTAATGCACATTCATACCTCATAGGACACATGTAAACAAAGTAAAACTTATTAAAAAGGTTAATGCAAACCGGGGCTTGCCTTGTTACTGCTGGTCAGGGGTTAGTTCTTCTTCCGGAAGGAGGAAGTCCAGCACTTCCGGAGTCTCTTCGCCTTCAGCGACTACACGTTAATGAAATACTACATGTTAATTTAAATGCAATGTGTGAACTTGAATACTTAACTACTAATAACTCTATCTAGCCCTCCCCTTTGGTTCTGAAATTTTTATGGTGGCTTGGTAGGGTCCTAACTAGAATCTTGACCAGGTTTCATTTGAAATAAAGTTCATTTAAACCTTGTACAAATAAAAGCCCATGTGGTCAATATTTGAGCCTCTAAGCACTTCCAGGGGTTTTCATGGCTCTAACCATTACTTTATGGAAACTAGAATTTAAGATGGTTCTAATGGAATTGGTTTCATGTCATTTGCAGAATTCTACTGAAAGTTATGCCCTAATTAAGATTTGAGAAAATCTGAAAAATGTTTCTGTACACTTTTCTATTTTCCCAGTGCAGTTCTCTTAATCACCCAATTAGGGGGACTAAATGAACTTTAATGCTTCTGAAAATTTTACTGTGATTCAGGAATTTTCCAGTGAACCTCTCAGCCAAATTTCAGAATTTTTCATAAAGTAGCTCTCCAGATAGAATTCCCCACAGTTTAAATTTAGGGATTTAATTCTGGGAGACTATTCACTTTTATGAGCTGAAATTGGTATTGCTGGAAAGTACACAGAATTATGAGTTAAGCAAAATTTGGTTCATCGAATTTGGAGTTTCCTAGCCAAAGTTCTATTCATTTGAAGTTTGAACTAAAACTGGAAATTCCCAAAATGTTTAAATTCTGCGGGTGGGGCCCACTCCTCGAGCCGGCCCACTCAAAATGCGGCCACACCACGGACCACGGGGTTTTACCCGCGTTGCCACACCGAATCCCGGCCGCAAACCGATCCCCGCGCGAGATCAGAGGCTGACCGGTGGATCCGGCCCCCCTTCGTCTACCTCGCGCTCTCCCGCAGCTCCCGCGGCGGCGCTTCGCCGGAGCGCTCGCCGCCGGGCGTTTCACTGCCCGACCTTCGACGAAACTTGCCGCCTGTGCCTAACTCGACTCGGAGAACACGCTGGTACCCTCACCGGAGCTCGGCAATGTCCGGAACTATGCCCGCGACGGTGACAGAGCTTCTCTCTACTCCGGCGACGTCGCCCGGGCTACTCCGGGCCTTATTTATCAAGTGGTTTGCTCCCACAGCTCGGCTGTGGCATGCTGCGCACGAATATGAGCTCGGTTGGCCATGGAAATGGCCGGAACTAGGACCTCACCGTCGACCTAGGCCCGATATCGGCTGTTGCTCGAAAAACTCGGATATCAGCGCAAAGACTCGACGGTTTTCGATGGTTTTGGATCCTAGATGGCCGTGGGGACGTGTAGAACATGTGCTTGGCTGGGTTTACGCAGTGTTGGACCAATCGCCGTGAATTTCAGATTCTCTGCTCACTCGTTTTTGTTGAACACCGAGGACTAGGCGGGGAAATACTCCCCCTACAGAGCATGAAAAAGGGTAGGGTCTTCACCGTGAGTTCAAGCAGTCCCCGGCACGTATCTTTGCTGTTGAGCTCCGGTCGCGAGGTCGCCTGGATCAACGGCGCGACGAGGAGCCGAGGGGAGCGGCTGGTGCCGTTTTTCGTTTCGGGTGAGAGCAGGCAGAGCGGAGGAGATGAGGCCGGCTCACGTGGCTGGGGTTTTTAACCGCGTCGTGCACGCGTACGCTCGGTCGCCGAGCAGGAGGTGGCAAGGTGAGGCGGTCGGACGCCGGTGCTGGCCGCAGCTGGCGCGCTGGCTCGACCGAGAGAGGGAAAAATCAGTGGAAAACTTCTCTGTTAAGACTACTGACAGGTGGGACCTCCCCTCCAATTCTTTTTCCAAATTTTTCTCAATTCTGTTGTGCCAAAATATCCTCAGCTACTCACAATTTAATGTGAGACTTAGTCACCAAGTCTTAGTTTGAATTTTATTTCTCAAATTTGAACTGTGTTTGGCTAAATTTGCTGCATGTTTAAACTGAAATTCAATTTCAGTTTTGAATTCTTGCAAATTTAGCTCTTGACAAGATGAACTCCAATGAGGATGAAAATTGGTGGGCTTACTCAGAAAAATGTGCTGATTTTGAATATGAAGGTAACTTTTGAATTTGAGTGATGAAAGTTGTTGCAATTTGAATTTACATTCAAATTGGCCTCTTTTTCAAGTACCTCCAAAAGTGCCTCAAAAAGTGTTGGATTTACATGAAATTTGGCCTGAACCTTCCCAAGACTTTTTAAGTCCTAGGCGCGAGCTCAACCTCTCATGTTCATGTGTAAAATTCCCACTTTGTGAAAGTGAAGGCTTTCCCCTCTAATCACTCTTTTGATGGAGGTTACTTGCTCTTCACAATTTTTCATAAGATATCCATAATAAAAACTGTGGTGTTGTGAGGTGATGAAAAGTTTTTGCAAGTCCCTTTTCTTGGGATTTTACAACGCCGTGCTCCAAACATATTTTGTTCCCTTCTTCATCAATTTTGTCATTGGCTTAGCGAGCTTGGAGAAACTTGGAATGAATCTACGATAGTATCCCGCTAACCCGAGGAAGCTTCTGACTTCATGAACTGAAGTGGGAGCTTTCCATTTCAGCACTTGCTCTATTTTGATTGGGTCAACCGCAATGCCTTCTGCTGAGATGATATGTCCCAAGAATTGCACTTGGCTGATCCAAAACTTGCATTTGCTGAACTTGGCGTAGAGCTTGTGGTCTCGCAATCGTTGAAGAACGATCCTCAAGTGTTCGGCATGTTCGGCTTCTGTCTTGGAGTAAACCAAGATATCATCGATGAACACTACCACGAACTTGTCCAGCTCCGGCATGAACACCGAGTTCATGAGATACATGAAATGGTCTGGAGCGTTTGTGAGACCAAAGAACATGACGAGATATTCATATAATCCATATCTCGTTGAGAAGGCCGTCTTCGGGATATCCTCCGCCTGGATCTTTATCTGATGATATCCAGAGCGAAGGTCCATCTTGGAGAACACACTTGCACCCACAAGTTGATCAAATAATATGTCGATGCGGGGCAGCGGGTACTTATTCTTGATGATGACGGAGTTGAGCGGCCGGTAGTCCACACACACCATCAAGGTTTCATCCTTCTTCTTCACAAATAGCGCTGAGCACCCCCAAGGCGAGGAATTCGGCCTAATGAAACCTTTGCTGAACAGATCATTGAGCTGTTCTTTTAATTCAGCCAGCTCGTTCAGAGCCATCTTGTATGGTCTCCGTGATATGTGCGTAGTCCCGGGTGCAAGTTCAATCTTGAACTTGACATCACGCTCAGGTGGCATGCCCGGAAGATCATCCGGGAACACGTCGGGGTACTCCCGGACTACGGGGATGTCCTCTAACTTGAGAGCTTCAGCATTATTAATTTCTGAAACTTCCCGGACTGGAGTGTCTAACACCATGGAATGCGTACGGTGGAATGGAGAGTTTAAATGAACCGTCCGTGTCTGAGTCTCCAGGACAGCGCCATGGTATTGTAGCCATGACATCCCTAATATTGCATCAATCTTTTGCCCCGTAAGGATTATCAAGGTGGTAGGATATAGTTTCCCACCTAAGCACAGAGGTGCCTTTGGGATCATCATATTTGCTGAAATCTTCCCTCTCGGTGAGCAGATCATATAAGTGCAGTCGGTTGGGAAGACTTGCATTTGATGCTTAGCCACATAGGATGCACTTATAAAACTGTGGGTTGCACCAGAATCAAATAATATGATGATGGATTGATTGTTGAGAGTGAACGTACCAGCCAGCACGTTGTCTCCCTCCGGGGCGTCCTTATTGTCGAGGTTGCGGACGCCCCCAGTCCGCTGACCAACCTTCTTGACCGGAGGTCGGCCTCGAGCACCGCCCTGGAACTGGGCTTGCCCACTGCTATGCTTCCCCTGGGGACAGTCCTTCGCGAAATGGCCCGCCTGGCCACACGTGAAGCAAGTGAAACGGGGCGGTCCCCCGCTGATCGGTGGACGGAAACCCGGGGCGCGTTGTGGCGGTGGAAACGCCCGGGGTGCCGTCTGCTGCTGCTGCTGCTGTCTCGGTGGTGGCATCGGCGGTCGGAACGGGGGTGCTTGGAAAGAACGTCCCCCGAACTGCTGAGGTCGCGTCGGTGGACGCCACTGCTGTCCGGATGGTGTCCGATACACCATGCGGTACTTTTGAGGAGAGCCACCCCCACTGATGGGTGGAGCGCTGCGCTTCCGCTGCTCAGCTGCCAACTCCCGCTGAGCGTTCTCTTGCATGATCGCAGCATTGACGAGGTCATTGAAGGTGCCGCGATTCCATTGCACGAGATGCGTCTTCATTTCGGGGTGTAACCCCCGATAGAAGTGCTCCCGCTTCTTCCCCTCGGTGGAGATGTAGTGTGACGCATATTGCGCCAGGTGGTTGAAGGCGCGGGAGTAGTCATGGGCACTCCTCCCGCCCTGCTTCAGTTCCAAGAATCCTTGGAACTTCCTCTTCATTATCCTGGGAAGGATATGATAGGCGCGGAACGCCTCCCGGAACTCTTCCCATTCCACGGCATGGCCAGCCGGACATGAGGCGACATAGTTCGCCCACCATGCACCAGCGGCACTGTGAAGCTGCTCCACTGCGAACAGAGTCTTCTGCCGCTCCATACATTGGAGCAGCCCGAACTTGGACTCGATGGTCCGCAGCCAGTTGTCGGCCTCCAGTGGTTCTTCAGCTTCTGTGAACACTGGAGGGTGCGTACTCATGAATTCCGAGTACGACACCTCACGGGGCTCACGGGGCCCCCTCTCTTGACACCCCCCACACCCCCCCCCCCCGCCTGGGACGTATTCTGCACGATCGTGCGGATCAGGTCGGTCTGCTCCTCATGACCACCCACCAATGGCGCTATCACATCCGCTAGAGTAAGTGGAGGCGGCAGTGGTGGCTGCTGCTGCGGGGTGCTGTCGCAGGCCGGTGGCTGGGAGTCATTGCCCCTCTGTTGGCTAGAGCCACCAACCTCGTGCGTGGTCCTAGTGCGAACCATCTGCAACCATACGATAATAAACATCAGTCCCGCAACATATTGCATGCAGTCAAATAAAATAGGCATAAACCATAATGACAATAAATTCATACGATACATCTCGTATGTAGATAATGCAATAACTTTGCACAAGCTACACCATTACCAGACCAAATACAAGCTTGTTACATCCAATTTGACGGACTTCCTCTTTGAAAGTTCATCACAACTAGGTTCGGTCGCTACGAGACGTTACTATCGCTTTGTCATCACGTATACCACCCTTTTTACCTTCAATACGACACAAACATGGTCTCCAGTAAAAGAAACTTGAGTGCGACCTATACTCATATCTTTCACTAGTTGAAGGTAACCTCTCATGAGAATGTCCTACCCCATTGGAAGTATTCAAACCCCTTCTAGGGTACAACAATCTCTCAAATGCGTTCAACTGTCATTCCTCTGTCAGAATGACCAGTTTCTACCTATCCAAGATTTTTATCTGGTTCTGGACATTTTATTGACTCAAGTTGAATACCAAAGTTAAAGTTAACTTCAGTATCTTTCCAACGAGTACTTATTTGCCTTCAGATCAGATTTAGTTAAAAAGTTATGGTAATTCAAAGTCAGCAGAATTTCTGGAAGAATTTTAACAGCACCTCCCTTGGGAAGTTGCTGTTTTCAACTCTGGTTTCCACTGAAATCTGTGCTGAAACTTCAGAATCTTTGAATTACAAAGATGTAAAACATCTTCTACCCTTTCTAAAGATGTATCATATGACAATTTTAGATTTTTCTACTGGGAGTTAGTTTGAAAAACAGAACAGTCCAGAGAGTGTTTAACTCTGTCCTGATTCTGGACAGTTTACATTCCTCTGGGATTTAAGCCATCTTCAGGTGTGATTCAGCTCTGGAAATCTACAACAAAGTTGTAGAGTACTTAAATAGATTTCCAGAACTATATACCACACTTCCATTGACTAAATTATCTGTGATTTATGCCCTGGTAAAATTCAGCAGACTTGCTGCCCAAAACAGAGCACTCTGTTTTTCAGTCTTTTGGAACTACACTCATCACCCTCCAATTTTTCTACCCAAACAGGGTCCTAAATGTTGAACCTAGTGATTTTAATTCCTTGTTATCATTATTTTTCATGCATATTCCTATGATATCTCGGTACTACGTTCCTCACGAAAGAAAATCCTAACCGGATTATAGCGGCATACACGTCTCAAGTGTGGCACTAGACGGTCTCTCGCACACGTTTTCTACACGGATACATACGTGGTTAATACCTGCAGAAGACCACACAATAATGATGCACTCAATGGTTGTTTCAATTCAGGCAGTTCCATATTTGAATTTAAATACAAACGCCCGTATCTATGCCATACGGCCGTCCTTGAGTTAGGTCACGTCTCAAGGTACGTGATAGTGTTTCAACACCACACGACGGGGAACCTGAGTATGTCATGAACAGGTCGTCACAGTTGGGAATGTTATCAACCCAACAGATACCACCTACTGCCCTGCAGGGCACGCCGATGGCAAGCGCTGCGTATGTCCTCCTGGGCTATTTCCAGACGAACACACTCTCGCGTTACTGACCACGCGAGGGGTCTCCACTTACTTGCCTAATGCACGCTAGGGATCAGCGTTTCATATGAACTCAGGAACATGAAGAGTCCAAGAGTTTCATATTGACGTCTCACACCAAGCTGTGAGACCTATCCCTGAACCACGTTCCTCGTCAGGGGAGCTAACCGAAATAGAACCACTTTCAGTGGCGTTCCTTACCAATCTTACCAGAGCGTAGGTACGTCGTTACATAATTAAAATTCAGAATTATAACACATAGGTTAGTCTTTTCCACTTTAAGTAACTATGCTAATATAGTCCTTACTTGGGCAACTACCGAATCCTCACCGTAAAACTAAGTTTTCCCATAATGCAGTCCTTAGGTACTATGCTATCCCCAATGCAGCTCTGATACCAGGCTGTGGCGGACCGGGATCTGCTCATCCAGGATAGCAGAGGGTGGTGCTGCACGATGCGACACCCGACAGCACACGTCATAAGGACACATTATATTACATGGGAAAACAAACTGAATGTACAAACCGGTACAAACTTCAGTTACAAACTATTGTTTATATTACACAGCAGAAGTCTACATTATACAACTCACGCCCGCCTATCTAGCAAAAGTCGGTTGCCCAGCCCTAGGGCAACCCACACTAGCTGCACTCCTCAGCTCAGTGCGGCGTGTATGGCTCCCACTCAGCCGTGGTCCCCGAAGGAGGGTAGCCCTCGCCGGTGGACTCGTAACCCGAGTCCGTGGGTGGCTCCTCACCTGAAAAACACTTAAGCAGCAACCGTGAGCACAATGGCTCAACAAGACTTAACCGACTCACCTAAGCATGAAACTCTACATGAGGTGTACAATGAACATAGGATAATAACATTGCAACAAATGGACATGCCTACGAGTTCATCCTTAGTTCATCTTTTAGCCACAAGTTAACAGTTCAGGAATCTGAAATTTAGTAAGCAATATCTGGTGGCACACATGTAGCAATACAATTATATCATAACAGCAATATTGAGTCATCACATTTCATACATTAGCCTACGTCACGACTCAGTGACCAAGTGGTACTCTTCACCGCGAGGGACGGCGAATCGACTCGATATACACCTGCAGGGACACCCAAAGAGCACGTCACGTACGCCCACCCGTGGAGCTGCACAGCACGCTCACTCGATGCCGTACGGTACAACCTTTCACCCAACAGCCCAAACGTCGAACCGGTCGCACCGAAACGGACAGGAGGTTCCCTACACGGAGCATCTCTCTATGCCCGTTAGCGGATTTCCACCTTGCTGCCTTCAACCTACACCTATAAATTGGTGTGCTATGCCTCGACGCCCGGAGGTTTAGGTTACATCGGTTTATCTGGGCCCATATATCCGATATGCCTTTGGTACGTTCAAACTTGATCAGCGTGGGCCGCACACGGATCGGTCCTCAATCGACACGGACAGGGCTGCGCACACAAGACTTCCTCTTGCTGCGCCCTAGCCCCTGCCAAGTCTCATTTTTATTACTAAGGTGATCTCACATCACTCGAACCAATCCAGTGTGTCCCAAGCCTAACTCGCGAGTAGATTCCAACTACTCGACTTGTACCGAAGTCCTATGAATCATTAAGCATAGCCTGTCTATTCGAGGCCCTAGACACTACCCTCACTCTTGGGGAAAATTTCTGGTTATGCAGTTTGGTATTCATCCATCCTACACCTAATGCACATACACACTTCACACTACGTATGTAAACAAAGTAAGACTTTATAAAAAGCTTAATGCAAACCGGGGCTTGCCTTGTTTCTGCTGGTCAGTAGTTAGGTCTTCGTCCGGAAGGAGGAAGTCGAGCACCTCCGGAGTCTCCTCGCCTTCAGCGACTACACGTTAATGAATATGCACATAAGTTTAATTGTAAAGATTTTGCTACAAGTTCTAATAATAAGTTTTCAAAAACTGGAACTCTGTTTAAGAATTTAACATGAAACTGGGGCTAGTTGTTTGGGTTTGGACCTAAGCACATGATCAAGTGCTAAGTGGTTTTCCCCCTCTTCCATATTGATCACCTCAAGTGGTTAAAAAGAACAGGGGTGATCCAGAGCTCCAATGGAGCTGAGAATTTTCATGTGAGTTCCTTGTCACAAGAAAACCCCATGGACCAAAGATTAGCACTTTTCCTTGAGTGATTTGTTCAGAATAAGTTTCTAAGCAATTAAGCAAAGAAGAATTAAATCTGGGATAACACCCATGTTCATGCCAAACTTAGTGAACTACAATTTCAATTATAGCTCATAGATTTTTCATGAATTTTCCTAGCATTTTTGGAGCTAAGATTTGCCAAGAACTGAATTTCCAAGTTTCGGAAATTCTCTGAAATGTTTCTGTATTCAATTGAACACAGCACCTTCAAATCTGAATTGTCCTGATCAAATAAACTCCAAATGGTCTGAAACTTTTACAGGGGTTCACTAACATCCTAAAGAATATTCTGGCAAAATTTGAGCATTTTTGGATGAACCAAACTCCCTCTAAAATGATTTTTCTGAAAAGATTTTAAAGAATTTTCCAGACTTAAATATTGGGTTTCATACAAATTGAGTTTCATATTTGGATAGTAATCTATTAGAGAAATCTAACAGAATTTGTTTCACAGTTTTTGGATTCTCCTACCCCAAGTTGTGGCTATTTGAACTTTGAACTGAAATCTGAAAATCCTAAAAATGTTCAAATGCTGACTGTGGGTCCAGGGGACCACGTGTCACTTGCCGGAACGGGCCACACGGGGCTACTGGACATTTCCCGCGCAGCGACAAGAGATCCCATCTGCAGAAGATCAGAACCGAACTTGCTGTCACTGACATGCAGGACCCGCCGGGTTGTCTTCCACCTCCGGCCAAACAGAGGCCCGCGGCATCGTCCTCCGGCGAGCGTCGCCGGAATCGCTTTCCCGGCCATCTCCCAAACTCAGACTCGCCGCCCCACCCTAACTCGCGACGCTGAACTCGGCTCGGGGGTCGCCGGTGGCCGTATCTCACCGGAACAGGGCGCCCGACGGTGGCAGCGGCTGTTAGGGTTCCGGCATGGTCGGGAATGCGCTACACCACATCAAAACGATCGGAAAATGATCGGAGAGCACGTGGGAGCTCGAGGGTATCGAAAATGGCCGCAAAACCCCGTGAAAAGTTTGGCAACATAGAGCTCCACGGTGACCCGAGATGTTATTCCATGGCGGCCCGAAAAACAACAAGAACCCGGTCATTTCTGGACCATACCACTTGATTCTTGGTCGAGGAGGGCCGCTAGGAAGTGAGGAAGGTGTGTGCAAGCTTGCCCGAGCTGGGGTGAACTGTGAAATCCTAATTTCGGAGTAGACCTAACCCTACCCGCATGCACTAGCTTTCAGGAACCTTGGGAATTCTCCACGCTCGATCGATCATTTGCCATGAGGGTTGCAGCTACGCGATCTGGAGGTGAAGGCGCACCTTTTTTGTGTGGAGAACGGACGGTGAAAGCGGCTCTGGTGTGCTGTCCATGGAGAGCAACTTCGGTTTCCCGCCGGTGGGCTGCGGTTCTCGGCGGCGATCGTCGAATTGCGACCAACCGAGGCATTAACGCTGCGAAGTAGCGGGGTGGTTCGCTAGAGCACGTGTTGGTGCTCACTTTTTGTGTTGGTGGCTCGGGCAACGACCGAGCAGGCGCCGGCGTACGGTGGGAATCGGAGAAGCGGCGCCGGTGAGCGAAACAGAGTCGGTGCGGTGCTGTTCGTGCAGAGGAAGCAACGCGTACGGCTCAGCTGCGTGGAGAGGGGGTCACGTAGAGGAGGGGCGAGCTGCTGCCCGGTTGCCAGCGTGAGAGAGGGAACCAGGAGGTTGCTTCCCAGGCGGTGGCGCGCGCGGCAGCTGGGCTGTTCGAGCGAATCCCCTCGGTTGACTGAGAGACACAGGGAAAACTTGGGGGTTACGTCTATTCCACCCAATGATATGTGGGCCCCACTGGTCAGTACCCCCTCATCTCTCAAAAGATCCCCAAAACTTGGCAAGTGATCAATTCAAATGTTTGGAGTCACAAACTGAGCTACATTTGTATAGTTGGACAAATTTCCTCCAAATTCAAATGTATATTTGAATTCTTTGCACAATTGGATCCTTTTTGGAAAAATGGGTAGCAACCTTTTCAAAAATTACTGAAACTTTGCCTACCCACTAATTTGGACCTAAGGAATCCAAATATGCAATTTGATTCTTGTGTTAGCTGCTGCAACCAAGAGTTTGAATACAACAGTTTTGAATCACCATTATGTCCTCCCCTCATTTGAATTTTGAGTTGGACATTTAGTTCAAATTCTGATTTTCAAACACTCCTATTGCACTTGAGTACTTCAACTTGGTGGCCTTAATCCAACTAGGGTCAAAACATGCAAATGACTCTAAGTTGGTTTTAGAACAACCTCTCATGTGCTAACATATGTGTAGAAAGTTTGAACAAATCCCCTTTTTATGGAGGTTATTTGCTCTTCACAATTCTTCACAAGATATTCACAACAAAAACTGTGGTGTTGTGAGGTGATGAAATGTTCTTGCAAGTCCCTTTTCTTGGGCTTTTACAGTATCTCCACGCAGAAGGAGCTGAATAGGAGACAACGGAGATGGTTGGAGCTCATCAAAGATTATGAAATTGAGATCCACTATCATCCGGGAAAAGCAAACGTGGTTGCCGACGCGCTTAGTCGGAAAGCCCACGTTCACAACTTAGCGGCTGCTGAGTTGGAAGATGAAGAACCAAGTCTCCGTGTCATTCCGTATGGCGCGCTTTATAATCTCGCGCTCATTCCAACAATCCGTGAAGAGATTGTTGAGGCTCAAAGAAGAGACAGAGGTATAGTGGTACCGTGCAATATGAAACTCCGGAAGAAGATCTTGGATGAAGCCCACCTGTCAAAGTTTTCCATTCATCCCGGAAGTAACAAGATGTACCAAAATTTGAAACAGAAATTTTGGTGGACGAGGACGAAGAGGGAGGTTGCTAAATACGTATCCGAATGTGATACGTGTTGATGGGTCAAAGCTGATCATATGTGGAAAGCCGGACCGCTACAACCTTTGAAGATACCGGCATGGAAGTGGGAGGATGTGAGTATGGATTTCATCGTCGGATTACCGCTCACATCCAGGAAGCATGACTCGATATGGGTGATCGTCGACCGGTTGACGAAGTCAGCTCATTTCATACCGGTGAACACTCATTATCGAGCAAGGCAATATGTGGAGTTATACATCTCTAGTATTATATGTTCACATGGTGTCCCGAAGACTATCATTTCAGATCGAGGTGCGCTGTTTGTTGCTCGTTTTTGGGAGCAGCTGCACGCCTCGTTGGGCACCATGCTGATTAGGAGTTCCGCATATCACCCTCAAACCGATGGACAAACCGATAGGGTGAACCAGGTGCTGGAAGATATGTTGAGAGCATGTGCCATCCACCACGGTAGGAATTGGGACGATCACCTACCATTGGCGGAGTTTTCATACAACAACGGTTATCAAGCGAATATTAAAATAGCACCGTATGAAGCTCTCCACGGCCAGAAGTGTCGCACACCGTTGAACTGGTGCGAGTCCGGCGAAAGAGTTCTGTTTGGGGTTGATCATGTCAACGAAGCCGAAGACCGAGTTTGGTTGATACAAGAGAACTTGAAGGCTGCACAATACCGACAGAAGAGCTACGCTGATCAAAGGCGTAGGCCATTGCATTTTGATGTCGGAGAACACGTTTATCTTCGTGTATCTCCGATGAAGGGAATTCACCGGTTCGGTGTAAAGGGGAAACTCGCTCCCCGTTTTATTGGTCCTTTTGCTATCACGGAGAAGTGTGGACCCATAGCCTACCGGCTGGAATTACCGGCAAGTCTAGCGGGTGTTCATGATGTATTTCATGTGTCACAGCTGCGGAAGTGCCTCAAATTTACCGCTGCTGTACGCACCGAGGAAATCGACGAATTGAAACCGGACCTTACCTACAGCGAGCGACCGGTTCAGATCTTGGATGAAAAGACCCGGGTAACCCGGAACCGGACGATCAGATTTTTCAAAGTGCTGTGAATTAATCATACCGCGGAAGAGGTGACGTGGGAAAGTGAATATTACCTCCGCACCAACTATCCGGAACATTTAGCTTTGTACAGTTTGTAATTACCTCTGCCGTCTCGTTCCACTTTTGTAATCTCAGGACGAGATTCTTTTAAGAGGGGAGGAATGTAAAAGTCCTAAAATTGTGTATGAATAAAAACCGAGGGTTGAGTTCATATGTGTGGCAAAGACATGAAAAACGGGACTTTCTAAAACTTTTCTTCATGCAAAGTGATACATGGATGATTGTCCAAAATGAGGCTCACATCCTTAATTGAAAGTGTTGAACCAATAAGGATTTAAATGTCTCTTTGCATGCAAGCTTAAAAATCAGATTTGAAATTCAAATTCACATTTTGGACCAAAACTGTGAATAAACATGCAGCCTATAGATGGAATTATTGGGAAATATGGATCACAAACCTTTCATTTATAGGGTGGGCTCAAAAAAGAGTTAAAGCGGAGCATTTGTAAATCCTAACCACATTCAAATTGGTCATACAAACTCAAACTGAATTTGGAGAATTCAAATTCTAGGCCACCTTTTAAACTCAGAATTATGGGAATTGAGGAGATTAACTTGGGAAGATATTTGGGAGATAAATGTGGAGTGGGACCCACATGTCATAGAGCTGAAGTGTGCCTTACACACTAAGTCTAAGTCTCTGTTTGCAATTCCACCGAACAGCTCGCGTGAGTGTGACACCCTCAATTCTGTGGAAAACCACGGAACCGAGAACTGATGCATATGTGTGCCCAGGATGTTCATCACACATATACACATCATCCACAAACTGAATTTCAGAATATATATGACCACGAATAACAGAGTTTATTACAATGTCTCATGAGTCTTGAACTCATGCTCACAGCGGAAGTCTTTAATCTAACAGCGGAAGTCTTTTAACTAATGCAGAAGCAATTCTAAGCAGTAGCGGCTCCATCTATACTCCATCCCCACAGGCAAGGTTGAGGACAGATTACACGCCTAATGCTCCACTTGATCTTCATAGTAATCTTCTCCTGTTGCTAATGATGAAATAATAATGCAAGTTTGAGTACAATGATGTACTCAGCAAGTGCGGGAAAATATGATATGTAGCTTACAACAAGGTAGGTATAAAAAGGCTCATTGCAGAAAGCAAAGTTATTTGTCAAAACCATGATAATAACAGCAACTTATCTTTAAGCGAATGTAATCCCAACATGTACTAAAATACCAATCATACCTCCATTATGTTCATTACCTTCCATATCCCAACCAGACGTCAATCAACCTCATTCTTGCTCACGAATACCTCCTCGTATTCACTACCATCTCACGAATACCATCTCGTATACGCTACATTTCATCTCATAAACAATTTCCGTCTCAAACCGTCCAGCCTTGTTGCCATGACTCAACAGTCATGCAACCCATCTTATCACCCGGACTCAGCAGTCCCGAAAACAAAACCAATACCAAACCATCCAAAACCACAACCAATAACCATAGCCAATAACCATCCCAACTAATAATGGAAGTTGGCCAGGCGCTCGTGACCGTAAGCTCGGCTATCATGATAGTTTTAGACTCTGCAGAGTTTGCACCTCTTTACCCACAAGTTTGTGATTTTGTCACCCGTCGGCGACTGCAGAACCTCCATTATACCAGTACACAACCGTCGGTGTATGGCTAAGAGATCACAAAATAGCCTTTACAAAGGGGTTACTAGATGTATGGACTCACTAAGGTTTCACCGGCAGGCTAGAATCTCCAATTCTCCCACCCACGGGCCCCCTCTTGTGCCATGCAGTTCCCAGGGCAGTCCTCACTCGACTCCCATTCCCCGCGCCTTCCACGGTCCATAACAATCTAGCAACTTACCTAATTAGTCAGCTAAGCCGCACCCATACATGGCATTGTGGTGGCACTGTTATCCTGGCATGTGCTTGCATGAACCGGTCCTTAGATCTACGGCAAGTAAACCACCATCTCATGCTACCTCATTCACAAACCCAGTCTTGCCTAGATCTCTCTCCGATCCATGTTTATTAACAACATCAGTTTCTCATTATCGTAATGAGTGCAGTTAGCTAGATACATCTATCTCGCTTCCCAATCCCATGGACTCAGCGAAGCTTAAAGCAAAAACCATACCCGACTCATAAACTTCCCTGGCGACAAGGGTGGTTTAACCAAAACTAGCAAACTCCTATAAAAGGGTTTCCCATTATGTTTGACTCAGCACACACACCTTTCCGCAAAACAAAACAGTTTTTCCCAAAACATAGGATCAATATGGTTAAGGGGCACTTGCCTTGTTCTGGCTGTTCCGATTGCTCAAAATATTGTTGTTGTAGTCCGTCGTAGGTAGCTCACTGAGCTTGTCCTTCTATACATGATGATGCACATACAAGATATACAACAATCAATATCATGCACAAACTTTAACTAGATGCGATGATGCATATGCATGTAATTCCTATGATACAGTTCTTATTAGATCGGTTGTACGTGTCCTTGTATGTTTGCATGGCTTTTATGATGAACAGAGTTGTAGAGATCAATCGTGGACGTGGCGATGATCTTGACTCTAGATCAAACCGATCAACAAGTGATCTGTCCACGAAAAATCTTCTGTTCGAAAGGAATCAAAGAACAGCGGCAAAGAAAACGCGATGATGTCGTAAGGTAACATTGGAGACCTACCTTACGTTCTTCTTGGTCTCGGGGTCCTTCTTCTAGCAGGACAGCTCGTTGGGGCTCCCTTCCAGCGATCTCCCGTGACTGAACTCCGGCGAAGGGTTTTACTCGGTGAGCTGGGGCCAGGGCTCTAAGTCGTCGGCTCAGGAGTTGAAAAGAAGTTGTGGTTTCGGCCAAAGGTTCTGGGTTCTATTTATAATCGGGAGAAGAAGAGTCCTAATCTGATTGTATTTCGAATAAGAGTCCTATTCAGATTGTCGTTGAATCTTAACAACTTATTTTTAGTTGATTTGGTGCGGTAACATTGTGGAATTCAGGTCGGTTTCCTCTCGCACCGATATTTCTATGCATGCATAATCCAAAACCGCTGCAGAACTCGTTACCTCCACGGTGATGAGATCCGGAAACTCCACGTGTCCACCGGGGCCTGGTCTCCCCCTTTCCGTAGAGACGAGCTCCGGTTGTGCCACGTGTCAAGCGAGCGAGACCTCCCTCTCCTTCGGAGGTGAGCTCCGCGTGCGCCACGTATCCTGGCGGTCGAGACCTCCTCTCTATTCGTAGGTGGCTCCACGCACGCCACGTGTCAGTGCCGGACCTTCCCTCTCTCCGGAGGTGGCTGCGGGTGTGCCACGTATCCTAACAGCACCAGACTTCCTTTCTTCTCAGGGACAAGCTCCGAGGTTAACACGGGTCCAACAGTGATGGACCTCCCAGAGATAAGCTCCGAAGGTGACACGTGTCCAATAGAACCGGACCTCTCGGAGGTGAGCTCCGAGATCGACACGTATCCCGCATGACTGGTCCTCTGATTTCCGTGGTGACTAGCTCCAAAGGTGATACGTGTCCTGCGGTGGGCCTTGCTTCTTCGCAGAAGCTTGCTCCGGGGGCAACACGTGTCCCACGGGGTCGGACCTCTCCCCCTTTCCGGGGATGAGCTCCGAAGGCACCACGTGGCCAGCGGCCGTGAGAGTTGTCTTCGGCACTCTTGGTGAACTGGATTTTGCTCTTTCTGGCTATCCTTTTAATTCTTTCTCTGTCCCCACTTCTTTTTAAAATGTTTTCCTCTACATGAAACATGAATACATGCAGAACCCAAAATGAGGGTGTCACAAATCTACCCCCTTAAATTGAATCTCGCCCTCGAGATTCGTTTGTAGAGAACAGATGAGGGAATTCTTCCTTGATGTCTTCTTCACGCTCCCATGTGGCTTCAGCTTCGGTGTGATGGCTCCATTGTACTTTGCACCATCGGATCACTTTGTTCCTTGTGACCCTTTCCTTTACGTCCAAAATTCGGACAGGGTGCTCTGCATAGGTCAGATCCTCTTGAAGTTCAAGCTGTTCCATCGGCCCTTGCTCCTCTGGTACTCTCAAGCACTTCTTGAGCTGGGATACATGAAACACGTCATGTACGTCGGAGAGATATGTTGGGAGCTCTAGTTGATAGGCTACTTCTCCTCGCTTGTCCAAAATCTTAAATGGCCCGATGTAGCGAGGTGCTAGCTTGCCTTTGACGTTGAAACATCGTTGGCCACGGATAGGTGATACCTTAAGGTATATGAAGTCTCCTACTTCGAAATTCAACTTCCTTCGCCTATTGTCCGCATAGCATTTCTGTCGCGACTGGGCAGCCTTTAAGTTCTCCCTTATCGTTTGGACTTTCTTTTCAGCTTCTTGTAGCACTTCGGGTCCAAACACCTGGTTCTCTCCGGTCTCATTCCAGAACAGCGGCGTTCTACACCACCTACCATACAATGCTTCGAAAGGCGACATCTTAAAGCTAGCTTGATAGCTGTTGTTATAGGAGAATTCAGCGTACGGTAAACTCCTATCCCAACTACGCCCACGATTCAAGGTGCAAGCTCTCAACATGTCCTCCAAAATTCGGTTTGTCCTTTCGGTTTGTCCATCGGTTTGTGGGTAATAGGCGGAGCTAAAATCCAGTCGTGTACCCATAGCTTTCTGCAGCTTCCTCCAGAATCTAGAGGTAAACTGAGAACCTCGATCTGAGACTATCCTCCTCGGGACTCCATGACAGCACACGATCTGCTCCATGTACAACCCGGCTAATTGTGCAACGTTGTACTTGGCCCTTACAGTGAGAAAATGGGCTGTTTTCATCAATGAGTCCACGATAACCCAGATGGAGTCATAACCCGACTGAGTACGTGGCAATCCAACGATGAAATCCATACTGATGTCCTCCCACTTCCACTCGGGTACCTTCAAAGGTTGCAACAATCCAGCGGGTCTTTGATGTTCGGCCTTCACCCGTTGGCATGTGTCGTATAGGGCAACCGTATTCGGCTATGTCCCTTTTCATACCATCCCACCAATAACAAGTCTTCAAGTCCTTGTACATTTTGGTACTTCCGGGATGTATGGAATAGGGTGAATCATGTGCCTGTTTTAATATCATGTCGCAGATGTGCTTTACGTTAGGCACACAAATCCTTTTTCCTAGCCAAAGCGTGCCCTTCTCATCTTCTTTGAAATCCTTCTCTATTCCTTGTCGGATCCTTTCCTTGATCTCCTTGATCTCCTCATCCGTTGCTTGGCAATCTCTTATCTCTTGCTCCAATAAAGAGTGGATCTCCATCACTTCCATCTTGTTCAAGAATCCGATGTGTAACCGTTCAAACTCCTTACGTAGTTCGGGTGGTAGCTCCCGAACCGTGAGTTGGTGACATGCTCCCTTCCGGCTCAATGCATCAGCTACTACATTGGCCCTTCCAGGGTGGTAGTTGATTCCAACATCATAATCCTTAATGAGTTCCGACCATCGACGTTGCCTCAAATTCAAGTCCGTTTGTGTAAATATGTACTTGAGGCTTTTATGATCTGTATAGATCTCACATCGATGACCAAGGATATAATGTCTCCAAATTTTCAATGCATGCACTACTGCTGCTAGCTCCAAGTCATGTGTAGGATAATTAAGCTCGTGCTTCTTTAATTGTCGTGAGGCATAGGCTACCACTTGTCCTTCTTGCATGAGCACACATCCGAGCCCTTGTCTGGATGTGTCACAATATATGTCAAAGCTCTTGCTTATGTCTGGCAATACCAAAACCGGCGCGGTGGTTAGCCTTTTCTTGAGTTCCTAAAAACTTTCTTGGCATGCTGATGTCCATTGGAAGGATTTTCCCATCGTTAGCAACTCTGTCATAGGCTTTGCTATCTTAGAGAAGTCCGTAATGAAGCGTCGGTAGTATCCAGCCATCCCAAGAAAACTCCGAATATCCCTCACGTTTTGCGGTTTGTTCCACTTCAGAACATCTCCCACTTTTCCGGGATCAACCGATACCCCTTCCTCGGAGATAATGTGGCCTAGGAACGATATCTCCTTTAGCCAAAATTGACACTTGTTAAGCTTGGCATACAATTGATGCTCACGCATTTTCTGCAAGGTCAATTTCAAATGTTCTTCATGCTCCTCGTCACTTTTTGAATACACCATAATGTCATCGATGAAAACCATGACGAACTTATCCAAGTACTCCATGAAAACCTTGTTCATAAGGTACATGAAGTATGCGGGTGCATTTGTTAACCCAAAAGACATGACGGTATATTCATACGAACCATACCGTGTTCGAAAGGCAGTCTTGGGTATATCGGAGGGCTTAATCTTCAGCTGGAAGTGTCCCGACCGAAGATCAATCTTGGAGAACACTCAGGCTCCTTTCATTTGGTCAAATAGGTCCTCTATACGGGCAGAGGGTATTTGTTCTTGATTGTCACCTCATTGAGAGACCAATAGTCCACGCACATCCTTTGGGTCCCATCCTTCTTGTCCATGAAGAGCACAGGAGCTCCCCATGGTGACGAGCTTGGACGTATAAAACCCTTCTCCAACTGCTCCTGAATTTGCTTCTTGAGTTCCACTAGTTCATTTACGGGCATCCTATAGGGTCTCTTTGCTATGGGTGCAGTTCCGGGTGCCAAATCAATGGCAAACTCAATGTCCCGGTCAGGTGGCATACCTGGAAGCTCCTCCGGAAACACGTCCAAGAATTCCTGAACCACTGGAATGCTGTCCAATGTTACTCCTTCGACATGGTTCAAGATTGCCTTTTCGGTTGTTTGTTGGGCTGACTTGTAAGGGCCTCAGTTTTTGACACACAATTGAAGTGTTCATCACCACACCACACACCTCATTTGAGGAAAGTTGATGAACACAAACGAAGAGCAAGTAACCACCATCAACATGCTCATTAGAGAACAAACTCACCTATTGCAAAAGGGGTATTTCCCACATGTGATATAGAGGGGCTGGACATATGAAAACTCCTACAAATTGCTAAGGATGTCCATGCCAAGTTTCACCCAAATTCAAAACCTTTTTGAGGTCATTTTGGGTATAGCTAGAAAGAGGGCAGTTTGAAACCACATTCAAATTCAAACTGTTTTTATCCCATGAATTTAAAAGTGGGAGGCATATTCTTACTCAGCACATTTTTGTGAGCTCACACACCAATTTTGACTCCATTTGGAGTTGATCTTGACATGAGCTAAGTGGGACAAATTCATACTTTATTTGAATTCAAAACTGAACTTGTGCTGAAATTCATTCAAACCAAACCCAATTTGAACTTTGATCAATTCAAATGGCTCATGGGTGAATAATTTGAATCACCAGGGGTATTATGGGGCTAACTGTTTACAACAGTGATTAGGAGTAAATTTCAGAGGTTAAAACCCTGGGTGGGACCCACATGTCATAGAGAGAAGGAGGCAAAACTTGCACACAAAGTCACAGCCTCGGTGGGAAATTCCACCGAGCAGCTGTCGGCTGTGCCACCGAGCAGCTGCCGGCGCCACCAGCTGCTTCCCCTCTCCGCGCGCTAGTGCCCAGGGCGGCTCGCTCACGCCCCCACGCGACCGTCACCGCCTCAACGGGGTGGAGACCGGGTGCCTTCTTATCCCCGTGAGCGACACTGGGCGGCGCCATTCCTTTTCTTCCCGAGCTCTCGGTCGATCGAGAAAACACAGCAAACAATCGTGTTCTCGCCTCTCCGAGTTGCCAGGCAACATCCTGAGCTCGAGCACCACCCTCCCAACGCCTAAACCACCGGGTCTCGGCCCCTGTTCCCGTGATCAACGACGACCGCCGCTGTTTAGCTGAAGGACGGCGATCGGTCTCACGTGGGCAGCACACTACAGCCACTTCCACGGCCGAGAAAGGGCGGCAACAGGAGCGCACGGACTCCACGCTGCTTCCACCTGAAGCTCAAGACACGCCGTGAACTCTCGTCAGCGAATTCTCAGTTTTTGCTCCGGCGACCGTAAACCGGGCTTCCGGTACGGTTTCTTTAAATTCTCACTCTATGATCTTTCGGAGGTCATCAAATCCTGCACATAGACGCTGGACTAGCCGGCAATCAAGTTCCTTTCTGCACCCGTGGTGTAAAACTGTCTAGGAGTAACGGATTTCGAGCTCGATCGAGGGCGGTCATGGCGGGCACGATCGGTCACACGGTGCCGACCAACTTGCCGCCATCCCTAAACCCTTTTGACACCTTGTCGAGCTTCCTAGAGGTACGCTGATGCTGTAGGACCGTTTGTTCGAGGTGTTGGCGGGTTAGAACCCACGGTCGACGGCGCCGAACCTCAACCGAGGCCGCGGCACGTCGCCGAGCTATTTCCGGTCACCCCCAGCCCGACCTGACACCACCGACGAGTTCCTCGACGACGACAACCCCCTGGCGGCGAGTTTCATACCATGGGAGGTCCGGCAGCGGCGAGCCAGCGAGCCCCGAGTCTGCTCCGTCGAGGTCGGCGGCGCGGGCGCGAGAGAACGGCGGGAGGAAGACGAAGCCGGTTGACCCACGTGTCAGCTGCTGAAGAATTTAAATCGGGATCGGGTGTGGCCGGGGATCGGCTGTGCTGGCGCGCAAATACCCTGTGAGCTCTGGTGTGCCGGACACCTCCGCGCTCGACACGTGTCCCCGCGGGCCCCCGCGAGTTTAAACTTTTCCCCCGATTTTCAGAATTCTTCCAAACTTCAAATCCTCATAACTTTGGCTAGAAAGTTCCAAATTGAGTGAACCAAATTTTGCTGGATTCAGCTCTCTGAGTACTTTCCAGCAAATCAAGTTTCACTTCATGAAATTCCTTATTTCTCCAGAATTAATTCCTCAAAATCTAAATTGTTAGGAATTTTAACTGGAGAATCCTTTGGAGGAAAATCTTGAAATTTTGCTGGGATGTTCACCAAAATATCCCTGAACTACCATAAAAATTTCAGACCCATTGGAGCTCATTTAATCCACCTAATGGTGTGATTAGTGAAACTGTTCCAGAGAAAATAGAAAATATTCAGAAACATTTTCAGAATTTTCTCTGAAATTGGTTAGCTCATATCTTTAGCTAGGGACCTTCAAATTAAGTGAGACCAACTCCATTAGAACCCTCTGAAAATCTAGTTTTCAGAAAGTCATAGTTTGTTTCATGAAAATCCTTAGAGCACCCTAAGAGTTCCAATTAAGATCAAGGACATAATTAAGTGTAGGGCTCAAATGAGCTTTGCTGCAACTAAAACTTGACCAAGTCTCTGTTTAGGTTGTAACCAAGCCACAGTAAAAGTTTCAAAGTCAATGAGTCTGTCTAGTGGGACTTATAAGCTTCACAAGTTCAAACTTAATACAAATGCATTCAAATTAATACATGTACCTCTCTTATCATGTAGTCGCTAAGGTCGAGGAGGAACCCGAAGTCCTAGACTTCGTAACTCCGGAGGAGCAGCTAGCCTACGACCAAGAGCAGCAAGGCAAGCTCCGGTTTGCATTAACCTTTTTACAAATATTTATTGTTTTGAGCACATCTTTGAATACTGTTGTGATTCTTTGCATTAGAGTCTTGATGGGAAACTCAACTGCATATCCAAGAAAACCATGGGTTGGGTTTAGGATTGCAAAACCCCGTTAGCTACTGCAATGCTAAGATAGAGTAGGATTCGGTACAAGTCGAGTAGTTGGAACTACTCGCGAGCATAGGCTAGAGGCACTCGACTCGGGTAGAGATAGCACATGAAACACATGGCAAGAAAATGAGACCAAGCGGAGGGTTAGGGCAGCAGGACTTTGGGGCCTGTGTGCTGTAGCTCCACTTGTGTCGATTGAGGACCGAGCCGTGTGCGGGCCTGTTGAACAAGCTAGAACAGTACCGAAGACCTACCGGCTATATGGGAACCGGGAAACCGATGTAACTCGGGTAGCTGGGTATTGAGGCATTGCCCGTCGTTCAGAGGGTAGGTTGAGAGCTCGAGGTGTAAATCGGCTGGCGGCACTGAGATGTGTGTGCAGAGACCTCTTGCTCGGGACGATGGGACTGGTTCAATATTTGTCTGACGGGCGAAAGGTGGTTACGTACGGCGTCCGTGATGGTTGTTGTAGGCAACATCGAGTACGGGCGTACGTGACGGGTTGTTCGGGTAACCCTGCATGTGTAAATCGATTATAATCGCCGTCCCTCGCGGTCAGTGAGTACCACTTGTTCACTGTACCGTGACGTAGAAAGAACAGGCTAGTTGCATGTTAAAATGTTGCTGATTGAAAGATGGACTTGATTGTTAATGATTTGCTATAGTCTAGAGCTAACTAAAGTTCTTTTCAACTTTGGGCAAAGTACATGAGAGAAATGCGTTTCTTGTTTGATTGCGGCTCTCTCATGTGCCTTAGCGTAAGGTTCTCCACCACCTGCTGCTAAAACTTGAAAGTAAGGTTCCACTAATTAGGCGAGTCCTTGCAAATGATTTTATCTCATGTACCCATCACCCCTCATGTAGAAGTTCCATGTTTAGGTGAGACGGGTCAGACTTGCTGAGCCTTCATGCTCACTGCTTGTGTTTGAAGCTTTTGCAGGGTTCTATGAGGAAGGGACTCCCGAGGAAGAGACGGAACCCCAGGAGGGGAACTCTGTCGAGTGGGAGTCGTGCACGCCGCAGAGTTAGTGTGCGTGTGTGCTAGCAAGGACACATTCAACGGCTGAACGTGGACTTGATTCGTAGTCTACGCCCGTGAGTGTAGACTGGACTTATTTTGATGTAAACATGTTCATAAACCAGTTTATGTAATAAAATTTTGCTTCCGCTTTGTACCTTTGACGTGTGTTATCCGGTGCTGTGCAACGCAGCACCCCTCAGCGTGATCCTGGCTCGACAAGACCGTGGGGTCGTGTCATGACTCAAACTCAACACGAATACTGTGCTCATTTGTCAACTGTACGCTTCTATCAGCACATTGGATTACCCCATTGTGCTTGCTTAACCAATCCATCCCGAGTATTATGTCAATCCCTTGGGTATCCAAGACAATGAGGTTGGCAAGGAAGTCTACCCCCCTTATTTTAAGGCTTACTGTCGGACATACTATATTAGTCCTCATCTCTCCACCGGGAGAATTAACTAACATAGGGAATTTTAAGTGTGATATGGGTAGATTATGCTTGGCAAATACTTGGATGATATGAAGGAATGTGATGCTCCAGAATCAAACAAGATGGTGGCTGGGTTGGAGTTGGCAAAGAACATACCAATTACGACGTCCGCAGCCTGTTGTGCTTCCTCAGCAGAGACATGGTTCACGTTGCCGCGAGCATAGTTCTGCTGTCCACGGTTTCCTTGATTGTCCCCTCCGTTCGGTCGCGGGTTCTGCTTGGGCACGTTGCCTTGATGTCCAGGGCCTCTTCTCGGGCACTGGCTTGCAAAGTGTCATGTTTCCCCGCATGCAAAGCATGCCCTGTTGCCTATGGCAGCAGGTACGTTGGGGCGGGGGTTTTGAACAGGAGCGCCCATGTTAGGTCGGGGCATCGGAGGCAAGGGCACACGAGGTGCTTGTGCAACGGGTCGTTGCTATGGTGGCTGACTAGGGCGTTATGCAGAAGCGGTCGGTCCATACTGCGGTGCGGCCGGGGGCATGAACCGAGATCGTACGTTGCTCCCTTGGGGCCGGTATGGCATCTTCCTCTTGCACTCTCGCTCGATCTCTCGGATCTTGCTTTCAACCACTATAGCCTTGTCAACCAGCTTCTGGAAGCTCGCGTAGTCATTGTTGAGGAGCTGAACCTGGATCTCATTGTTCAACCCTCTCATGAACAGGTATTGCTTCCTCTAGTCTGAGTTGACATCTTCGGGGGCATACCGAGACAGTTGTGTGAACTTGTTGAGATACTCATTCACGCTTCTCTGTCCTTGGCGGAGACCTTCAAACTTCTGTCTCTTGAGTATCATTACACCAGCAGGGATGTAATGAGAGCGGAAACTCTCCTTGAACTCAGTCCAAGTGATCATCTCCGGGTCGACATGAGCGTTACATAGGGCATCCCACAAGTCAGCGGCAGCTCCCATGAGTTGGTGCGACGCAAAAAGAACCTTCTCTCGGTCATTGCACTGTACTATGGCAAGCTTCTTCTCCATGGATTTCAACCAGTCGTCGGCCTCCGTGGGGTCATTAGCTTGAGCAAAAGTGGGTGGTCGAGTCCTCATGAACTCTCCCAGTATGTTATGAGCCGGCGGTGGTGGTGGCGATGGTGCCGGAACGGGGTTGTTGTTGTTGGCCTGCAACTGAACCAAAGTTTGGATCATAGTTTGCATAAGTTGATTTTGCATGGCCATCAGCCGTTCCAGGTTGTTATCACCAGCTCTGGGGTTAACAGGAACTTCATCATGGCCATCCTCTTGGTTGTCACGGACGTTCCTTCGGCCAACGTTTCCTCTCACCATCTGTGAGAGAGAACGGAATAGAATTGAAGGTTAGTAGGTTAAGTAGATCCCCTCAACTATATGCATCAAGGTGGGTTGGACTTATGTATATTAGCCCATATGAGGATGTGAACAATTGCCGAAGCATCTCATTCCTCTTTATACTTATGTGTGGATATGGACAACGTCTTGAGTCGTCCCACAACTCACACTAAGCACACAATCACAAACAATCATCACAAGGGCTCACACAACTCCTATTCAAGATTTGTTCAATGGGGGTCCTATATGGCTTAGGGTGTTGCCAATCTGTGTTCCAACTGTGGCCTTTCCTAGGCTTTTATCCTATGTCAAGGCAGTTTCAAGGCCAATCTAAGCACCCTAGGCTTGCATCCTATGGTCAGCGTGGCTTAGCTACCAATCTGTGTCGGATACTAATCTATGATCTATCTAAGCGTGTAACCTACCATCAACCCGTGGCTCTGAGACCAGTCTGTGACGCCCTCAATTCTGTGGAAAACCATGGAACCAAGAACTGATGCATATGTGTGCCCAGGATGTTCATCACACATCATCCACAAACTAAATTTCAGAATATATATGACCACGAATAACAGAGTTTATTACAATGTCTCATGAGTCTTGGACTCATGTTCACAGTGGAAGTATTTAATCTATCAGCGGAAGTCTTTTAACTAATGCGGAAGCAATTCTAAACAGTAGCGGCTCCATCTCTACTCCATCCCCACAGGCAAGGTTGAGGACAGATTACACGCCTAATGCTCCACTTGATCTTCATAGTAATCTTCTCCTGTTGCTGATGATGAAATAATAATGCAAGTTTGAGTACAATGATGTACTCAGCAAGTGCGGGAAAATATGATATGTAGCTTATAACAAGGTAGGTATAAAAAGGCTCATTGCAGAAAGCAAAGTTATTTATCAAAACCATGATAAAAACAGCAACTAATCTTTAAGCGAATGTAGTCCCAACATGTACTAAAATACCAATCATACCTCCATTATGTTCATTACCTTCCATATCCCAACAGACATCAATCAACCTCATTCTTGCTCACGAATACATCCTCGTATTCGCTACCATCTCACAAATACCATCTCGTACTTGCTACCATTTCATATCATAAACATTTTCCGTCTCAAACTGTCCAGCCTTGTTGCCATGACTCAACAGTCATGCAACCCATCTTATCACCCGGACTCAACAGTACCAAAAACAAAACCAAAACCAAACCATCCAAAACCACAACCAATAACCATAGCCAATAACCATCCCAACTAATCATGGAAGTTGGCCAGGCGCTCGTGACGGTAAGCTCGGCTATCATGATAGTTTTAGACTCTGCAGAGTTTGCACCACTTTACCCACAAGTTTGTTATTTCGTCAACCGTCGGCGACTGCAGAACCTCCATTATACCAGTACACAACCGTCGGTGTATGGCCAAGAGATCACAAAATAGCCTTTACAAAGGGGTTACTAGATGTATGGACTCACTAAGGTTTCACCGGCAGGCTAAAATCTCCAATTCTCCCACCCACGGGCCCCCTCTTGTGCCATGCAGTTCCCAGGGCAGTCCTCACTCGACTCCCATTCCCCACGCCTTCCACGGTCCATAACAATCTAGCAACTTACCTAATTAGTCAGCTAAGCCGCACCCATACTTGGCCTTGTGGTGGCACTGTTATCCTGGCATGTGCTCGCATGAACCGGTCCTTAGATCTATGGCAAGTAAACCACCATCTCATGCTACCTAATTCACAAACCCAGTCTTGCCTAGATCTCCCTCCAATCCATGTTCATTAACAACATCAGTTTCTCATTATCGTTACGAGTGCAGTTAGCTAGACACATCTATCTCGCTTCCCAATCTCATGGACTCAGTGAAGCTTAAAGCAAAAACCATACCCGACTCATAAACTTCCATGGCGACAAGGGTGGTTTAACCAAAACTAGCAAACTCCTATAAAAGGGTTTCCCATTATGTTTGACTCAGCACACACACCTTTTTGCAAAACAAAACAGTTTTTCCCAAAACATAGGATCAATATGGTCAAGGGGCACTTGCCTTGTTCTGGCTGTTCCGGTTGCTCAAAATCTTGTTGTTGTAGTCCGTCATAGTTAGCTTCCTGAGATTGTCCTTCTATACATGATAACGCACATACAAGATTTACAACAATCAATATCATGCACAAACTTTAACTAGATGCGATGATGCATATGCATGTAATTCCTATGATACAGTTCTTACTAGATCGGTTGTATGTGTCCTTGTATGTTTGCATGGGTTTTATGATGAAAAGAGTTGTAGAGATCAATCATGGACGTGGCGATGATCTTGACTCTAGATCAAACCGATCAACAAGTGATTTGTCCACGAAAAAACTTCCGTTCGAAAGGAATCGAAGAACAGTGGCAAAGAAAATGCGATGATGTCGTAAAGTAACATTGGAGACCTACCTTACGTTCTTCTTGGTCTCGGGGTCCTTCTCCTAGCAGGACAGATCGTTTGGGCTCTCTTCCAGCAATCTCCCGTGACTGAACTCCGACGAAGGGTTTTACTCGGCGAGCTGCGGCTAGGGCTCTAAGTCGTCGGCTCAGGAGTTGAAAAGAAGTTTGTGGTTTCGGCCAAAGGTTCTAGGTTCTATTTATAGTCGGGAGAAGAAGAGTCCTAATCTGATTGTATTTCGAATAAGAGTCCTATTCAGATTGTCGTTGAATCTTAACAACTTATTTTTAGTTGATTTGGTGCGGTAACATTGTGGAATTCAGGTCGGTTTCCTCTCCGCACCGATATTTCTATGCGTATAGAATCCAAAACCGCTCCAGAACTCGTTACCTCCGCGGTGATGAGCTCTGGAAGCTCCACGTGTCCACCGGGGCCTGGTCTCCCCCTTTCTGCAGAGACGAGCGCCACGTATCCTGGCGGTCGAGACCTCCTCTCTATTTGGAGGTGGCTCCGCGCACGCCACGTGTCAGTGCCGGACCTTCCCTCTCTCCGGAGGTGGCTCCGGGTGTGCCACATATCCTAACAGCGCCAGACTTCCTTTCTTCTCAGGGACGAGCTAAGAGGTTGACACGTGTCCAACAGTGACGGACCTCCCGGAGATAAGCTCCGAAGGTGATACGTGTCCAATAGAACCGGACCTCTCGGAGGTGAGCTCCGAGATCGACACGTATCCCGCACGACTGGTCCTCTGATTTTCATGGTGACTAGCTCCGAAGGTGATATGTGTCCTGCGGCGGGTCTTGCTTCTTTGTAGAAGCTAGCTCCGGGGGCAACACGTGTCCCACGTGGTCATACCTCTCCCCCTTTGCGGGGATGAGCTCCGAAGGCGCCACGTGGCCAGCGGCCGCGAGAGTTGTCTTCGGCACTCTTGGTGAACTGGATTTTGCTCTTTCTGGCTATCCTTTTAATTCTTTCTCTGTCCCCACTTCTTTTTAAAATATTTTCCTCTACATGAAACATGAATACATGCGTAACCCAAAAATGAGGGTGTCACAGTGAGCCACCGAGGAGCTTGCCGCACCACCTCCTGCTGCCTGCCCCAACGCGCGGGAGACCGAGTAAAGACCCCCTCGTGCCTCAACGTGATCGTACTGCCTCAGACTGAAGCAAAGCCTCTTTGCTTTCTCTCCCTCGCGAGCGGCGCTGCCTCACCTCTGCCTCTCGGTTCCACCAGGGAAAAACGAAGAAACATCGCGCCCCCTCCTCCCCCGAGCGGCTAGACGGCACCACGAGCTCAGCCTCCACTCCCCCGACGCCTAAACCGCTGAGTTTCAACCTCCTTTTTCCGTGATCAGCGCCTTCCGCCGCAACCGAGCTCAATAACGTGATCGGGCGCTCGTGGACAGCTCTCCACAACAACTTTCACGGCCGAGCAAGGGCCGCAAAAGGAGCGCACGGACTCCATACTGCTTCCATCTGAAGCTCAAGCCACGTCGTCAGCTCTCGTCGGCGAATTTGGGAATTTTGTCTTGGCGGCTTCAAACCAATGTTCTGGTACAGTTCCTTAAAATTCCCCCTCTCCAATCCTTCTTAGGGTATCAAACTCGGCACATAGATACTGGACTAGCCGGCGATCAAAATCCCTTTAGCAACCCTAGCATGAAAACACCTCAGAGCGACGGATTTCCAGCTCTACTGAGGGTGTTCATGGCGGAACCGATCGGTCGCATGGTGAAACCATCCTTGCGGCCACTCCTGAGAAACTTTCAGGCCCTGTCGAGTTTCCTAGAGGTGCACCGGTGCTGTAGAACCCATCGGTACAGGTTTTTGCGGGCTGGGAACCTCGGGCGACGGCGCCGAACCACGACAGAGGCCGCTGCACGTCGCCGAGCTAGTTCCGGCCACCGGCAGCCCGAGCACCACTCACCGTCGTGTTCCCCAGCCTCCATAACCCCCTGGCGGCGAGTTTCAGACTGTGCAGTGACCGGCAACAGCGAGCCAGCGAGCACCGGTTCTGCTCCGATGAGGGGAGGCGGCGCGCGCGCTGGGAGCCGGCGGGAGGTTCAAGAAGGAGTGGACCCCGTCTGTCAGCGGCTCAGATTTTAAATCGGGATCAGTCTGTGGCTCGGATCCGGTGTGCTGGCGTGCAAAAAGCCCGTGACCCCGGTGTGGCCCAGTTCTGATTGGCTGGAATTTAAATAAGCGGGCCCAGTAGAGTTTTCAGTAGGAAAACAATTCCAGTGAGGGCTCAAACTTTGGAAAATCATAGCTCCTTGTAGAAACCTCCAAATTGAGTGATTCCAATTGGGGTGGATTCATCTTTCAGATTTCTATCCGAATATAAACTCAGATTTGCATGAAAGTCAATATTGTATTCTGGAAAATTCTTTGAAGATTTTCTGAAAAAGAATTATTGAGGGAGATTGGGTTATCCAAAAATCCTCAAATTTTGCCAGAATATTATTTAGCATATTATTGACCGTCTAGCAAATTTTCAGCTCATTTAAAGATCATTGGAGTAGGAATTTGCTAAATGCAAACTGCTGTGTTCATAAGAGTCCAGAAACATTTTCAGAAAATGTTTCCCACTTCAAAATTCTATTCTGGGCAATCCATAGCTCCAAAAATCATAGTAAAATTTAGGCACGCTCTGAAAGGAACTAATCACATTGGTTTGAAGTTTTATACTAGCGTTGTATTGGATCTTGATGAATAGGCTAGTGCAAACTCGATTCTTTTATGCCATGAGCAATTTACATCGGGGGAAAGCGTTATTCTAGGTTCATAACCTCATCTAGAGTTTCATGTTTAGGGGGGCGGTTAAGTATTGCTGAGCGTTATGCTCACGGATGCTATCCGAGTTGTTTTGCAGGTAATTGACTTCATGCTTATGAGAAGGGATGCCGACGAGACTCGGGAACATCCGAGTGCTTACTCAAAGAGCATCCTCGCCGCTGCAGATTGTCTTCGTGTTGCTAGTAAGAAACGTCCGCGGGCTTGACCGTTTCTTTGTTGCTAGTTTAGAAATGAGTCGTGAGATTGATAGTCTTCCGCTGTAGCTTACTTTGATATAATTATTTGTAAAACATTTTTGTACGCTTCCGCAAACTATTTATGTAATATGATGTGTTTCTTCGACCCGTGTGCTGTTGGGTGCCGCATATCACAGCACCAACAAACGAGGTCCTGTCCCTCACACCGATGGCCATGTGCTTTTGGTTAAATGCATTGTAAGAATAATAACCCTTCTTTTTATGTCCTTATAATATAATTAGCATAATAACACATATCTGTAGGAGCGCGAGATCGGTCAGGTACCGACGAACACTGCTGTCTGGAAGCGGGGTCATAAGGACCCATCCCAGCCTAGGGAGTGCAGTCAGGTCGCGACAGATCGACTGGTAAGTTATCAAAATGTATCATATCAATTGTTACAAAATTTTTTGTTACTAATACTCAATTTTACGCCTTTTAGGAAAAGTATAGGTGAGAGGCCATGAGGATACACGGCAAAGGGTACGATTGGGAAAACGCGCCAATTGACCCTCAAGCCATTTACTCTAGCAGAGGTGGGAAGGCACATGGACGATAAGTTGGTCATTTTCTTTATTTCTGTAAAAACTTTCTTCTTCTAATTGTTATTATTTTATTCCTTTGTAGGTTTGCCATTTTCGATGGAGTTGTCGACTCGAGGGTCGCACGACCTTCGATCGTCACTCCATCGACCGAGGGTTCCTCCATCGGGTATACAAGTTGTCGTCCCTCCTAGAGCCAAATAGAATAGCTCCTTAGGGAGAGAGACGAGATTCGGAGAGAGAGGGAGGAGCTCCAGAGGGAGAGGGATCTAGCCTGGGCCGCACAGGAGCAGCAGGCCGCCTACATGGCAAACTACCTGGCTCAGATGCATACGACGATGGAAGTAAGTATTTGAATACAAATTAATTTAAATTCATAACATTGCATTAGTTTATTTGTTTTAATATTTTGCAATTAAAGGCCTTAGCTCGACAGAGTGGGCAACAGATCAAGATCCCGACATGGCAGCCGTCAGAGTCGGCCCCACCACAAGTGCCCCCACCACATGCACATTCAGATGTCCTGGTAATGTGATTTTTATTTGCTATTTTCTAATCTAAGAAAAACTTAGTGATGTTGAGGGGAGAGAATGAGAGTGAGAGTGAGGGGGAGAGGGAGGGAGTGAGAGTAAGAGATAGTGGTAGAGAGGGGGAGGGAGAGAGTGAGAGTGAAAAGGGAAAGAGGGATGGAGAGAGAGAGATAGAGTGCTAGAGATAGGGGGTGAGAGAGAGAGGGAGTCGTAGAGAGAGGGGGAGGGCGAGGGCGAGGGAGAAAGTGAGAGTGCGGGGAAAGGAGGGAGAGGGAGTGAGAGTAACAGATAGTGGTAGAGAGGGGGAGAGAGAGGGAGAGAGAGTGAGAGTGAAAAGGGAAAGAGGGAGGGAGAGAGAGACGGAGTGGTATAAATAGGGGGTGAGAGATAGTGGAAGTCGTAGAGAGAGGGGGAGGGAGAGGGCGAGGGAGAATGTGATAGTGCGGGGGAGGGAAAGAGAGGGAGTGAGAGTAACCGATAGTGGTAGAGAGGGGGGAGAGGGAGAGAAAGTGAGCGTAAAAGAGAAAGAGGGAGGGAGAGAGACGGAGTGGTAGAGATAGGGGGTGAGAGAGAGGGGGAGTCGTAGTTAGAGGGGGAGGGAGAGGGGGAGGGAGAAAGTGAGAGTGCGGGGGAGGGAGAGAGAGGGAGTGACAGTAGCGGGGAGAGAGCCGTACAAGTTCAAACTCACTTTATCTATTTATTTGAATTGCATAGATTGGCAACGGAGGCTAAAACTCCACCGCCACAGCTACCGGCACCGGGAGGAGGTCACTGAGACGGATTCTTCGGCTCCGGAGCGAGTGGAGGAGCAACTTGATCTGCGAGTGGAAGGGGTAGTGTTTAGCAAGCGGATTTTTTTTTTGTTAAATGTTTTGCATGTTTTATGTTTTGGATGTGGATATAAACTGTTCTGTGAGCTGACCATCGTGTCAGGTTATCCTAATTTTGTTTTTTTTAAAAAAAATAAAAACTTATTTACAATGGCCAGCTATATAAGGTCATCGTAAGTTGACCAGATTAACTTACGACGTCCATGGCAAGGCCGTCGTAAGTTAACCTACTTAATTTACGACGGCCAGGGTTCTGATAATCACATTTTCTATTGTATTTCTTGTTATGAACCGGTACATATATGTATTCCAAGCTAAAAAATAAATTCCTTTTAAAATATATAAACAACATTCACAAAACTCATAACATATACGTAACATTCACAGAACATATAAGCATCACCAGTCCTAACATAGACTCAATACCATCAAATGGAATGCAGAGTCCCAAATGTTAAACTATCATGCATTTTGGAACAGCATAGGAATGATGTGCGATGTCTACATGCCACAGCGTGGGTACGAAGGACATCCAGCCCTTCCCAAGCCTGTGGTTTGTGTATTTGCGCCAATAAATGGTAGCTCTGTTGCCAGTGTAATTTCATAAGGTTCCAGGAACGTGATCGCCTTGCAGAAGGTCGATGACAAATGCTGCAAGCATAGGTGAATCAATTTTTTTATTACTAGATAGTTACATAATTTAGTCTGTTTGTTTCATTTTATACAAAATATGATAGATCTACTGTGTGTTTAAGTGATAGATCTACTATGCTGATACAAACTCTAAGACTACCGTGGAAAAACTATCATGTTAAATATATGTCATGTTCATGCATAAATGAGTTGGTCATGTTTTTCGGTGAATGTCGAGTTGGAAAGTGGTGTTTGTTCTTACAAGACAACCCTTGACTGCATAGGTTTTGGTCTTCCTGTTGATCCATAGCGGGGGTTCTCCTCATTACACCAACCGGAGAGCAGTTCAAGTACATGGTGTGACTTGACTTCAAGGTGACCAACAACATGGTGGAGTATGAGGCTCTCATCTTCGGGTTGAAAACCGCGCTATCCCTCGGCGTCCAGGGAGAGTGTCGTTGCAACGACCCACAGCTTGCAGCTTATCTCCTCCAAGTACAGAAGTTGGAGAACGACTTCTTATCCTTGGACTTGTGACATATTCCCCATAACAATAACACAATAGCCGACGACCTATCAACGAAGGCTTCCACTTGGGCTCCGGTGCCTGAGGGAGTCTTTGAAAGGAAGTTGCTGCGACCTACCGATTGGCCGGCCGAACCAGGCGAAGGGGGCGGGACCAGCACCTCGAAGCTAGCAGTCCCGGCGGCCATGTTACCATGGCGCCCGGCAAAGATCGTAAGCGTCACCGGGGGCTCCCTGCAACCCGACGCTCAGGATCCAAGTGCTCAAGTAGGTCCCGATGCATGGATCACGGAGATCCAGGACTACTTGAAAGACATTTTCCTTCTCGATGAACGTGTATCCGTTGAGCGGATCGCTCGGTTGGCTAGGAGATACATGATGGTAGAAGGGGATCTCTACCGACGTGGCGCTAATGGCGTCCTATTGTGGTGCATAACCCGGCAGGAGGGCTGCGACCTGCTCGCAGAGATCCATGGAGGCGAGTGTGGGAACCATGCAAGTTCCCGCATGCTGGTTGGTAAAGCCTTCCGGCATGGCTTTTTCTGGCCAACAGCTTTCTAGGATGCCGTTGATTTGGTCAGGAGATGCAAGGCGTGCCAGTTCCACGCTAAGCAGGTCCACACACCAGCGCAGACGCTGCAGATGATCCCACCGTCATGGCCCTTCGTTGTATGGGGGCTAGACATTCTGGGACCATTTCCCAGATCCGTCGAAGGGTACTGGTACCTCTACGTCGTCGTAGACAAATTCACCAAGTGGCCGGAAGCTACCGCTGTAGTAACCATCAACAAGCAGTCAGCGGTCAAGTTCATCAAGTCAATCGTCTGTCAGTTCAGGGTCCCGCACTGAATCATCACCGACAACAGGACCCAGTTTACCAGTGCAGTGTTCCAAGACTGTTGCGAAGACCTCGGTATCCATGTTTGCTATGCTTCCGTTGCTCACCCGGAGAGTAATAGTCAAGCCAAAAGAGCCAACACCAAGATTTCAGGGGACTCAAGCGCGTACCTACAACAGCTTGAAAAAGCATGGTGCCAATTGGGTTGAAGAGCTTACGTGCACACTGAGGGCTAGCCGGACATCCCTCAATTGCTCGACGAGGGAAACGTCCTTCTTCCTGGTGTATGGGGCTGAGGCCGTCCTCCCCCTGGAAATCACCATGGGCTCATCCCGTGTCCGAGCGTACGACGAAGCCACCTAGTACCAGCTCCGGCATGAAGATATTGACCTTGACGATGAGCGAAGGTGGCAAGCAGATGTCCAAAATGCCTGATACCGTCAAGCGCTCTAGCATTATCAGTAGTGATTCGTGCGGAGTAGACAGCTCGAGGTGGGTGACCTGGTTTTGCGACGGATACTTTCTTGAGAAGGTGGGGACAAGCTCTCCCCCAGCTGGGAAGGCCCCTTCCGAGTAACACAAGTATGCCGTCCCGGGTGCGTACGCCTAGCCACAGAGGGTGGGGTACCTTTACCCAATCCTTGGAACATAGAACACCTCTGTAAGTTCTATGTTTAGCACAGTGGTAGAGTCCTGTTTTCTCTAAAGAGGGTGTCATGGTGTCCTGGAACAGCACTTAGAACGACTAAGTCCGGGAGGAGTCCTGTCACTCTCATTATCTGGGATGGGTCGCTGCCTTATAACACGGCATGTTTCCTCCTATGAAGAAGGGCCTAAAGTGAGAGAATTCTGCCTTGTCCTGTGCATTTCCCCTTTACAATTTGTGCTTCCTCAAGTACATCAACTGTCAACAGGCAAAGCCACATACCCTTGGCCCTAAGATAAGCCCTGAGGCTACTACGCGTGCTTGAGCTCCGGGGCCGACATGTCCCCCGGGCTCCGGTCCGAGCCGACTTCCCGTTGAGAAGAGCTCAGGTGCTGACACGTGCTCCGGGCTCCGGTCCGAACCTCCCCGTCGAGGTGAGGTCCGGAGCTACCATGTGTCCCATGGCTCCGAGCCACCTCCCCGTTGTTGGCAGCTCCGGAGCAGACATGTGCCCTAGGCTCCGGTCTGAAGCGTCCCTATTGAGGTGGAACTCGGAACTGCCACACGTCACCCGGCTCGGAGTCTCCACCCCGCTGAGGGTAGAATCGGAGCACACACGCGCCACGGGCATACCCCATTTACAGTTTGTGCTTCCATAAGCATATTAACTGCAAATGGGCAAGCCACGTTCCCTAGGCCTAGAGGTCAATCCTGGGACTATCACGTGTAATTGAGCTTCGGAACCGACGCGTGCCCTAGGCTCCGGTCCTAAGTCTCCCCCTGCTGAGTGAAGTCCAGAACTATCACGTGTCCTCAAACTCTGAGCTGCCTCCCCGCTGAGAACAGCTCTGATGCTGACACGTGCCCCGGGCTCCGGTCCGGGTCTCCCCACAGAGTGGGGTCTGGAGCTACCACGTGTTCCTAGGCTACGAGTCCCCCCTCCCCCCCCCCCCCCCCCCCCCCGTGGAAGACAGCTCCGGTGCAGACACGTGTCCTGGGCTCCGGGCGGAGTCTCCCCTCCGAGGAGAAGTCCGAAGCTGCCATGGATCTACTTGAAAAGGGCTGGGGACAATGGTCGAACTTCGTTCAAATCCTTGTGCTACCGAGGATCTGGAAGAAGTGGTAGTCACACTGCCAGAGCGCCCTGGGCCCTTACGCTGCTAAGGACCCAGAGGAAGAAGCTCGAGACATAAGCAAAGGAGCTACCCATGTTGGCTAAGTCATCCCGGACCCTTGCGCTGCCAAGGGTCTGAAGTCTACACCTACGACATAGGACAATGAAAGACTTGAAACAAAGATGCTTTCATTAATAACAGAGTTCTGGCATACAAAAGTGGATTCAAGACAGCTAAGAAACTCAGCAGCTACAAGTCGAGTAATCTCTTGCTCCGTGGCTTGCCTGGTTGTCCCCCGAAGCCAATCTCTACGTAGTGAGACAGTCACCTGCTATAAGACCGAGGACGGCCAGATTTTGTTGTCCACAACAGTGTAAAAGCCCAATAATTTACTTGCTAGAGTGTTTATCACAGCACCACACCATAGCTCATTTTGTGGAAGTCTCATGAACATTTGTGAAGAGCAAGTAAACACCATCAATAGGTGGATTAGAGGAAAAAAACCATAACTCCAAAAAGTAGGAGCTCACACATATAAACAGGAGAGGCTGAGCTCACCCTTAGGCCCTAAATATTCTTAGGATTGTTCATGCCAAGTTTCATGCAAGTCCAAACCATTTTGAGCCACTTTTGGAAACATTTGTAAAAAGGGCTAATTTGAATGCAAATTCAAATTCCGGCCACTTTCATACTTGGATTAAAAGTCGACTTCATATTCAAACTCATCACATTTTTTTAGTTACTCTACCAATTTTTACCCTCATTGGAGTTCATCTTGTCGGGAGCTAATTTGAGCAAATTCAAACCCAATTTAAATTTCAACCTCACATGTGCTCAAATTCCTTCGAACCCAATCACAATTTGAATCATTCATATTCAGAGGCCCAAAAATGTGATTTGATCAAATTACCAGGGGCAAGGGGATCACATTATTTAAGAGCAGTAGGAATTCAATTTCTGAGGACAATTTTAGAGCTGTGGGGCCCTCCTGTGAGCCACACAGGGCTCTAAACTGACTGAACCCAGTTTCCTTGGTGTATCATGCGCTCAGTGGGAGGGGGCACCATGACTTCATGTCAAAGTCCACCGAGCGGTGCCGGCCAGCTCCTGCTTTGGCATGGGAGGTGGATCAACAGGTGTTGCACCCTCCACTGACCTTGGTTGGCTATAAAAGGGACGGTGTCGGCCGGCGAGTTTCTTTTTCGGTCATTTACGCAAACCGCCGCCTAGCCGCCCAGTTTCCGACCACGTGTAACCCGAGCTACAATCGTTCTCCCATCTCGATGTCCATAGCAAATCTGTGTGCTAGCTTGTCCTCAAGCTCACCGCGCAAACCGTTCTTAGGTTCGTCCTTCATACGCAAAGAATTTCCAAGTTTAGGATTGGGAGCTCATTTCGGAACCCGATTAGGTTTAGGAGGAATTCGGGAGGGTCATCGCATGGGAGTTCAAACCGAGTTTAGAAATTGCATCTAGAGGTTCTTGAGCCCCCTCCTTGATCAAAAACCGACAAGAAAAACCCTCTGGAACCCTAGGTTCACCGAGGACCAGTTTGGCGTATGTGGGGGTCGCCGGTGAGGTCCGCTTTTCCAGCCTTTCGGGGCCAAACCGAGTGCATGCCGAGCTTCCCGAGGCTGCCCTGGACGTAGTGATGTCATTAGCGCGCGAAGAGGGTGGTCAGAATGACGGGAACACATTGCCGAGGGGGCACGGTGGCATAGCGCTCCACGCCGGAGCTACGGCGGTTATCGGGGGGCAGCAAGGTGTCCAGCATGTTCAGCGTCTGAATTTATGTGGCGGCCGCGAGTTAGGTCGCCGGAAACGCCGACCTCACCGGAGCTCCGACGGCTCGGGGCGGCGGTGTCACGATATAGATGAAGGCACGGGCCCCATGTGTCAGCCACAGCGCTAAGCGCACGCGCGCGTGGGGGGGGGGGGGTTGGGTTAGCTTAAATTAAACACACGGGCTCCGCTGTCAGTCGCGGGAAAGGATTTCCTTTAGGAAAATAATTCAGGAATCAGCTCAAACTTTAGAAATTCATAACTTTGTGTAGGATTACCCAAATTTAGTGAACAAAATTTTTTTTGGATTCAGCTCTTCGAGTACTATCCAGCTAAACAAGTTTTAGCTAATGAAATTATTCTTTTTCCAGAATTAATTCCCTAAATAAACTGTTGGGAATTTTATCTGGAGATTTCCTTTATGGAAAATTTTGCTAGGAGGTTCCGTTAAAAATTCTTGAGTCACATGCAAAATTTCAGATCCATCCAAGTTCATTTAGTCCCCCTAATGGTGTGATTAAGTGAACTGCCCTGAGAAAATAGAAAAATGTACAGAAACATTTTTCAGAATTTTCTCAAATCTTGATTAGGGCATAACTTTCTCTATGATTCTTCAAATTACATGAAACCAACTCCATTAGAACCATATCGAGCTCTAATTTCCAGAAAGTAATGGTTTGATCCATGAACATCCCTGGAAATCTTTAAAAACGCTAGTAATGACCATTCAGACTTTTATTTGTGCAGAGCTCAAATGAGATTTGTTTCAAATGAAATTTGGTCAAGTCTCTGGTTAGGTTCTCACCAAGCCACAGTAATAATTTCGGAGTCAAATGGAATGTCTAGCTAGAGTTATGGTCTTTATATGTTAAATTCCACACATTTGCATTTAAATTGACATATCGATTGAATTGATCACGTGTAGTCACTGAACGCGAGGAGACCCCGGAGGTTCTAGACTTCCTACTTCCAGGGGAGACACTAACACCTGGGCAGCTGCAACAAGGCAAGTCCCGGTTTGCATTTAACAAATTTTATCAAGTTTTGCTTTATATTCACTTAGCTTGGAGTATGTGTGTGCATTAGGTATAGGAATGGATGAAACCCCAAATGCATAACCAGATGGTTCCAAAAGCAGTGAGGGTAGTGTCTAAGTCATCGAGTAGATCATGCTTTGCTTAATGTTAATAGGCTTCGGTACAAGTCAAATAGTTGGAATCTACTCGCGAGTATAGGATTCGTCATACGGAATTCGTTCGAGTGATGTGAGATCACTTTAGTAAGAAAATGAGACTAGGAAGGGGCTACGACGCAGCAAGAGGAAGTCTTGTGGGCGTAGCCCTGCCCGTGTCGATTGAGGATCAACCCAGCTGAACAAGTTTGAACGTACCGAAGGCATATCGGATATATGGGGTCCGATAAACTGATGTAATCTATACCTCCAGGCGACGAGGAATAACACACCGATTTATAGGTGTAGGTTGTGGGCAGCAAGGTGGAAATCCACTAACGGGCATAGAGAGATGTGCCATGTAGGGAACCTCCCTTCCATTTGGGTGCGACCGGTTTGACGTTTGGGCTGTTGGATGAAAGGTTGTCCTGTACGACATCGAGTGAGCGTGTTGTGCAGCTCCACGGATTTGCGTACGTGACGTGCTCTTCAGGTATCCATGCAGGTGTATAATGAGTCGATTCGCCGTCCCTCACGGTTATGAGTACCGCTTGTTCACTGAGTCGTGACGTAGGTTAACATATGGAATGTTATGACTCAATATTGCTGATATGAATAACTTGTAATGTTACATGTGTGCCACCAAATATTGCTTACTAAATTTCAGCTTCATGAACCGTTAACTTGTGGCTAAAAGATGAATTAAGGATGAACTTGTAGGCGTGTCTGTTTGCTGCAAATTATCATCCTATATTCGAGTATGACCTGCATATAGAGTTTCATGTGTAGGAGAGTCGGTTAAGACTTGCTGAGCCATCGTGCTCACGGTTGCTGCTATAAGTGTTTGCAGGTGAGGAGTACCCCACGGACTCGGAGTATGAGTCCACCGGCGAGGGCTACCCTCCGTCAGGGACTATGGCTGAGTGGGAGCCGTACACGCCGCGCTGAGGCTGAGAGCAGCTAGTTTGGGTTGTCCGTAGGGCCGGACAACCAACTTTTGCTAGTTAGGTTTGGGCGTGAGTTGTATAATTATCTTCCGCTGTAGTAGACTCTGTAAATAGGTGTAAACTGAAGGTTTGTACTACTTTGTACAAATTCAGTATGTTTTCAATGTAATACTATGGTTTCCTTATGATGTGTTGACACGACCCCACTGGTCCTGTCGAGCCAGGATCACGCTGAGGGGTGCTGCATTGCACAGCACCGTATAACACACGTCAAAGGTACAAAGCGGAAGCGGAAGCTTTATTACATAAACAAGTTTATTAACATGTTTACATCAAAATAAGTTTAGTCCACACTCGCGGGCGTAGACTAAGCATCAAGTGCACGTTCAGCCCTCGAACGTGTCCTTGCTAGCACACACGCACACTAACTCTGCGGCGTGCACGACTCCCACTCGACGGGGTTCCCCTCCTGGGGTTCCGTCTCCTCTTCGGGAGTCCCTTCCTCATAGAACCCTGCAAAAGCTTCAAACACAAGCAGTGAGCACGAAGGCTCAGCAAGTCTGACCCGTCTCACCTAAACATGAAACTTCTACATGAGGGTGATGGGTTGCATGAGGTAAAAATCATTTGCAAGGACTCGCCTAATTAGTAGAACCTTACTTTCAAGTTTTAGCAGCAGGTTGTGGAGAACTTTACGCTAAGGCACATGAGAGAGCCGCAATCAAACAAGAAACGCATTTCTCTCATGTACTTTGCCCAAAGTTGAAAAGAACTTTAGTTAGCACTAAGCTACAACATATCATTAACAATCAATATCCAACTTTCAATCAGCAACATTTTAACATGTAACTAGCCTGTTCTTTCTACGTCACGGTACAGTGAACAAGTGGTACTCACTGACCGCGAGGGACGGCGATTATAATCGATTTACACCTGCAGGGTTACCCGAACAACCCGTCACGTACGCCCGTACTCGATGTTGCCTACAACAACCATCACGGACGCCGTACGCGACTACCTTTCACCCGTTAGCCAAATATTGAACCGGTCCCATCGTCCCGAGCAAGAGGTCCCTGCACGCGCATCTCTGTGCCGCCAGCTGATTTACACCTCGAGCTCTCAACCTACCCTCTGAACGACGGGCAATGCCTCAATACCCAGCTACCCGAGTTACATCAGTTTCCCGGTTCCCATATAGCCGGTAGGTCTTCGGTACTGTTCTAGCTTGTTCAACAGGCCCGCAGACGGCTCGGTCCTCAATCGACACAAGCGGAGCTACAGCACACAGGCCCCAAAGTCCTGCTGCCCTTACTCTCCGCTCGGTCTCATTTTCTTGCCATGTGTATCATGTGCTATCTCTACCCGAGCAATGTGCCTCTAGCCTATTCTCGCGAGTAGTTCCAACTACTCGACTTGTACCGAATCCTACTCTATCCTAGCAATGCAGTGGCTAACGGGGTTTGCAATCCTAAACCCCAACCCATGGTTTTCTTGGCTATGCAGTGGGGTTTCCCAAACAAGACTCTGATGCACAACATAAAGAAAACAAGTATGTGCTCAAAACAATAAAAATTTATAAAATGGTTAATGCAAACCGGGGCTTGCCTTGCTGCTCTTGGTCGTAGGCTAGCTGTTCCTCCGGAGTAACGAAGTCTAGGACTTCGGGTTCCTCCTCGACCTTAGCGACTACATGATAAGAACAATGTATGTATTAATTAAATGCTTTTGTATTAACTTTGAAGTTGTGAAGTCTATAACCTTTACTAGATAGACCTAATGACTGTGAAACTTTTACTGTGGCTTGGTTACAACCTAAACAGAGACTTGGTCAAGTTTTAGTTGCAGCAAAGCTCATTTGAGCCCTCCACAAATAATTATGTCCTTGACCTTAATTAAAGGCTTTTAGGGTGTTCTAGGTATTTTCATGAAACAAACTATGACTTTCTGAAAACTAGATTTTCAGAGGGTTCTAATGGAATTGGTCTCACTTAATTTGGAAGTCTCTAACTAAAGATATGAGGTAAACAATTTCAGAGAAAATTCTGAAAATGTTTCTGAACATTTTCTATTTTCTCTGGAACAGTTTTACTAATCACACCATTAGGTGGACTAAATGAGCTCAAATGGATCTGAAATTTTTATGGTAGTTCAAGGATATTTTGGTGAACATCTCAGCAAAATTTCAGGATTTTCCTCCAAATGATTCTCCAGTTAAAATTCCTAACAGTTTAAACTTTAAGGAATTAATTCTGGAGAATTAAGGAATCTCATGAAGTGACACTTGATTTTCTGGAAAGTACTCAAAGAGCTGAATCCAGCAAAATTTGGTTCACTCAATTTGGAGCTTTCTAGCCAAAGTTATAAGGATTTGAAGTTTGAAGGAAATCTGAAAATCGGGGAAAAGTTTAAACTCGCGCGTGGGCCCAGGAGACACGCGTCGCACGCCGAAGCGACAGCACACCGCGGCCCACAAGGCTTTTGCGCGCCAGCACACCCGATCCCGGCCGCAGCCGGATCCCGATTCAAAATATCGGCCGCTGACAGCTGGGGTCCACCCCCTTCTTCAACCTCGCGACACCCGCGCTCCGCCGCCGAGGGACCTCGCCGGAGAGCTCGCCGCCGGCTGCTGTACAGCTTCAAACTTCTTGATTCTGGCCGCCCCTGCCTACTTTTACTTGGGGAACATGATCCGAGGGTCAGCTGCTCATGACAACGGCCGGAGCATGGTCGGCGACGAGCCGCCATATCGGAACGACTTCGGCCATGTCGGCTGATGCTCCTAGTGCCTCAGCTACTTGGGAAACCGGTCGGGGAGCATCAGTGGACCTCAGAGAAGGTCGACATGAACTCGGGGCAGCTCGGGGAAGGCCCGAAATAGGTCCTCACCGTGCGCCCGATACCCCCCGTGCGTTCCGCCATTAGTAGACCTTGAATTACGCCGGGCACAGAAGTTCTCCGGCCCAGAGTTGTGAAGGCAACTTGTGCGTCACCGTGTCTAGTTCGTGTGGGAGTGGCCTGAGGCCCTCTAATCCTTTCTAGAGCACGAATTAAACAGAATCGTACCCGAGGGTCGTTCTGCACACAGAAAGGGGAAAAGTGGAAATTCGCCGCCGGTGAGCAACCACTCGAGCTGTGGCTCGGGGATGAGCAGCACCGATCACTTGCGCGTCCAAGGGTGCCTTGGCTCGGGCGTGACAACGCCCAGGTTGGGCTGTCCACGAGAGCCCGAGGTGCGGCGGTTTCCAGTTCCGAGTTTGATCTTTCGGCACAGCCGATATCACTCGGTTTCAATCGATTTCTATCAATGGGAAGGATGGAGGATGGTCGCTAGTACCTGGCTGGGACCCTGGAGTGGAAAGAGGAAGCTGCGATCAGCTCGATCCAGCAGGAACTCGAGCGCCGGTGATGGCAGTGGAGAAATGGATCGTGCACGTCGGCAGCTCGGGGAATGGCGACTGAAGCACGCCAGGGAGGGAATAAATAGGCCGGTCGGCCGGTCTCCGGCTTGGGGCACGCAGCAGGAGCTGGCGCCGGCTGCCCCCTTCGGTGGCGCGCGCGCACAACAGCCGGGAACCGACTGAACTGTGGTTCAGTCGGTTTGCTTTGAGGCTGAGGCTGACATGTGGGTCCCACTCCTCTTTTAACCTCTGAAATTTATTCCTAACAGCTGTGGTAAACAGTGAACCCTATTCTACCCTTGGCAACTCAAATTATTCACCCAAGAGCCATTTGAATTGATCAAAGTTCAAATGAGGTTTGGTTTGAATGAATTTCAGCACAAGTGCAGTTTGAAATTCAAATAAAGTTTGAATTTCTCCCCCTTAGCTCATGTCAAGATCAACTCCAAATGGAGTGAAAATTGGTGTGTGAGCTCACAAAAATGTGCTGAGCAAGAATATGCCTTCCACTTTTAAATTCAGTGGGTGAAAACAGTTTGAATTTGAATATGGTTTCAAACTGCCCTCTTCCTAACTATACCCAAACTGACCTCAAAAAGGTTTTGAATTTGGGTGGAACTTGGCATGGACATCCTTAGCAAAGTGTAGGAGTTTTCATATGTCCAGCCCATCTATATCACATGTGGGAAGTACCACTTTTGCAATGTGTGAGTTTGTTCCCTAATGAGCATGTTGATAATTGTTACTTGCTCTTTATTTGTGTTCATCATTTTTCCTCAAATGAGGTGTGTGGTGTGGTGATGAACACTGCAAATGAGTGTCAAAAACTGAGGCCCTTACATTCCTCCCCCCTTAAAAGAATCTCGTCCCGAGATTATAATGTGAAATGAGAGAGAGGACGGTGGAAATTTTACCGAATATGCGACGTGAGAAAGTCGGGGTAGTTAGTGCGAAGGAATTCTTCGCTCTCCCATGTCGCTTCATCCATGGAGTGATTACTCCACAGAACCTTGTAGAACCACAACGTACGGTTGCGTGTGGTTCGGGCCTTTTCATCAATAATCTGCACCGGTTCCTCCCGATAGGTGAGATCCGGTTGCAGTTCTTCAATGTCTTCCAGCTGAAGGGTAGTTGATAGCTTGAGACACTTCCTCAGCTGGGAAATGTGAAAGACGTCGTGCACACCGGAAAGTGCTTCTGGTAATCTTAGCCGGTATGCCACCGATCCACATCTTTCGGTAATCTGGAATGGACCGATGAATCGGGGTGCTAACTTTCCTCTCACCCCAAATCTGTTTACGCCCTTCATTGGAGACACTCGTAGATATACGTGGTCTCCAGCTTCGAATTGTAACGGACGCCTTCTCCGGTCCGCATACTGTTTCTGTCGGGATTGAGCGGCTTTTAGGTTCGCTTGAATTACTCGAACCTTTTCTTCCGCGTTGTTGACAAGATCAATCCCGAAGGTAACCCTCTCGCCAGACTCACACCAATTCAATGGTGTGCGGCATTTTCTCCCGTATAGCGCCTCGTAGGGCGCCATCTTGATGCTGGCTTGGTACCCATTGTTGTACGAGAACTCGGCTAACGGCAAGTGATCATCCCAGTTCTTGCCGTGGTCGATAGCGCAAGCTCGTAGCATGTCTTCTAAGATTTGATTTACCCGCTCCGTTTGCCCATCCGTCTGCGGGTGGTAGGCTGAACTACGGATCAGCTTCGTCCCCAAGGCAGCGTGGAGCTGCTCCCAAAAACGGGACACAAATAAAGTGCCCCGGTCCGATACGATAGTACGGGGTACGCCGTATAAGCATAGGATCCGTGAGATGTACAGTTCAGCGTACTTCTTGGCGTTGTAGTTGGTGTTGACCGGGATGAAATGGGCAACTTTGGTGAGCCGATCGACGATCACCCACACAGAATCATGTTTCTGTAAGGTGGTGGGTAAACCGACGACGAAATCCATGCTCACGTCCTCCCACTTCCAGGCAGGAATGCCCAGTGGTTGCAGCAGTCCCGGTTTCCGCATGTGGTCTGCCTTCACCCGTCGACATGTATCACACTCGGACACGTATTTTGCAGTCTCTCGCTTCATCCGTGTCCACCAAAACTTGCTTCTGAGTTCTTGATACATCTTGTTGCTGCCGGGGTGAATAGAAAACTTTGATAAGTGAGCCTCATCAAAGATTTTCTTCCGTAACTCCGGGTTTCGGGGTACGACGATCCGGTCCTTGAACCATAGGACGCCGTCTCCGTCCTTCCGGAAACATTTCAACTCCCCACTGTCTACACGTCTCCGTAAATGTGACATGCCCTTGTCATTCTTCTGGGCTGCCGCTATCTCTTCACGGATGGTGGGGATCAAAGCTAGGTTGTAGAGAGCTCCGTGTGGAATCACATGGAGTGGTGGTTCGCTCTCTCCCAACGGTGTGATGGTCAGATTATTGACGTGTGACTTGCGGCTTAGCGCGTCTGCCACAACGTTTGCCTTGCCCGGATGATAATGGATCTCTATCTCGTAATCCTTTATCAGTTCTAACCATCTTCGTTGCCTCATGTTCAGCTCCTTCTGAGTGAATATGTACTTGAGGCTTTTGTGGTCGGTATATAAATGTACGAGGTTACCGAGTAGGTAGTGCCTCCACATTTTCAGTGCAAGTACCACGGCAGCGAGCTCCAAGTCGTGAGTTGGATAATTTTGCTCATGATTCCTAAGCTGCCGTGACCCATACGCGACCACCCTTCGGTCTTGCATCAACACACATCCGAGCCCAATGCCGGATGCATCGCAGTACACATCGAACGGTTTTGTTGTGTCTGGCTGCGCCAAAACCGGTGCTGATGTCAGGTGCTTGACTAAAGCCTTGAATGCTGCTTCACATGCTGGACTCCAAACATATTTGGTAGCCTTCTTCAGCAGCTCTGTCATTGGCTTGGCAATCTTCGAGAAGTTCGGAATGAACCTCCGATAATATCCCGCGAGTCCGAGGAAACTCCGTACCTCATGAACAGTTCTCGGGGATTTCCAATTCAGCACTTGCGTGATTTTGCTCGGGTCCACAGCGATACCCTCCGCTGAGATGATATGCCCGAGGAAAGGCACTTGCGATATCCAAAACTCGCATTTGCTGAACTTTGCGTATAACTTGTGATCCCGCAGCCGTTGCAAGACTATACGCAGATGTTTCTTGTGATCTTCCTCCGACTTGGAATATACCAGGATGTCGTCGATGAAGACCACGACAAACTTGTCCAGCTCCGGCATGAACACCGAGTTCATTAAGTACATGAAGTGAGCTGGAGCATTGGTGAGGCCAAAGGACATGACCAGGTACTCATAAAGTCCGTACCTTGTCGAAAAAGCTGTCTTTGGAATGTCCTCAGCCCTGATCTTAATCTGATGGTACCCGGATCTTAAATCCATCTTGGAAAAGACCTTTGCTTCGACCAACTGATCAAACAACATGTCTATCCGTGGCAACGGGTACTTGTTCTTGATGGTTACGGCATTTAATGGACGGTAGTCCACGCAAAGCCGCAACGTTTCATCCTTCTTTTTGACAAATAATGCCGAACAGCCCCATGGCGAGGAGCTCGGCCTAATAAAACCCTTCTCCAGAAGGTCCGTGAGCTGAGTCTTCAGTTCAGCCAACTCCTTGGGCGCCATCTTGTACGGCCTTCGGGATATTGGCATGGTTCCCGGTGCAAGTTCAATCTTGAACTCCACCTCTCTATCGGGTGACATCCCCGGCAAATCATCCGGGAATACATCAGGGAATTCTCGGACCACTGGAATGTCTTCCAATCTGATGGTTGTGGCTTGATAGACACTTGGAAGTTTTATTTCTGGACTGTCCAGAAATAATGAGTGAGAACCGTGCACTCCTGAGTTTAAGTGCACGACTCGGAGGACGGTGTCTAAAACAGCGCCGTGGCGGTTTAACCACGACATCCCTAGGATGACATCGACCTTCTGTCCCTCTAAGATAAGGAGAGACGTGGGGTACACTCTACCCGCTAAGCATAATGGTGCTTTGGAGACCATTACGCTTGCTGAAATCTTCCCACCCGGTGAACAAATTAAATATGGACTATCGGTGGGTAGTATTGGCAAGCTGTGTTTAGCAATGAAAGCTTGGCTAATAAAATTATGCGTGGCGCCTGAATCAAATAGTACTATAGCGGGATGCTGGTGGAGTTGGAACATACCCGCAAGGATTGGCTCGCCCTCCGGCACGTCCTCAATGGCAAGCTGGTGGACAGTACCGGGCCTAGGGTTTGCCCGCCGCGCATTAGTAGGGTTCCGGGGTTGATTCCTCCCCGGAAACTGTGGTACCACTCCGCCGCCTTGCCTCTCCGGGCAACTGCTCGCGAAGTGTCCTGGACGACCACACTTGTAACATGTGGCCGCTGCTGGTGGAGTACTTGGTGGACGAAAGCCCGGCATGCGTTGCGGAGGTGCAAACGCACGCGGCATCGCCCGCTGCTGCCGTTGTTGTTGCGGTGGTGCTGGCAGTGCCGGCCGGAATGCCGGTGAAGAATACGGCCGACCGCGGAACGGCATCGACCGCTGTGGTGGCTGCCAGCGCGGACCTGATGGTGGGCGATTCACCATCCGAAACTTCTGAGAAGGACCGCCTCCTTCTCCGCTGCTCTGCGGCGCGCTTCGCTTTCGCTCTGCCGCCGCCAACTCCTTGCCGGAGTCTTCCTGAACAATCGCAGCATCAATTATGTCGTTGAGGCTGCCGCGATTGAACATCGCCAGCTTGTCCTTCAGGAGCGGGTTAAGCCCCTGGTAAAAGTGGTCCCGCCGCTTCTCGTCCGTATCTGCGTGATACGACGCGTAGAGTGCGAGATCGTTGAACGCTCTGGAGTACTCCAGCGCGTTCCGGCTCCCTTGTTGCAGGTGTAGGAATTCCTGCGTCTTCCTCTTCATCAAACCGGGCGGTATATGATAGGCCCGGAAGGCCGTCCGGAACTCCGCCCAGGTCATCACTCGGTCGGTGGGTTGTGAAGCACAAAAGTTGGCCCACCACGCGCTCGCGGATCCTTGGAGCTGCTGGACCGCGAACTGAGTCTTGCGCTGCTCGCTGATTTGGAGCAGCCCGAACTTCATCTCTATGGCGCGGAGCCAGTTGTCCGCGTCAAGTGGTTCATCCGCCCTTGAGAATACAGGGGGATGAGTCGCCAGGAAGTCAGAGTAGGAGCTCTGTTGGCGCTCCTCACGATCTTGACGTCTCTCTGGGCGAGACGTATTCGCAATTAACGTTTGCAGCAGCTCTGTATGCTGCTGATGTGAACCCGCCATTGCCGCGACAATGTCGGCCAATGTAACCGTTGGCAGTGGCGGTGGCGGTGTTTGCTGTTGCTGTTGCTGCTGCTGTCCCGAGGAGTCCTCGGGAGGTGGTTGGGAGGTCTCTCCCCCTTGGCTAGTACCTCCAACATCGGGGTTGGCACGAGTACGCGTCATTCTGAAATTCAACACAGCAGCAATTAGCACATGTCTTACTCAAAATTCCATAAACAGGAGTAAGTATTGAAGCGACGCATGATTAACTTGCACAACATTCACATATATTGATAAAGCATAAACTTTATACAAGATACATTATTCTCGGATCTCCGAGAAGTCGTGCTCATGTCGTCACTACCTATACATACGCTACTGTCTACACGACATGTCACCGATTACAAAAGTTGGGTTACGCTACCCTAGCTGCCCTACTTGGCAACCGTAACCCCCTACTCGGAGTAGAACTCGACCTCCTGTGGGTCGTCCTCCTCCGGTACCTCTGCTGGTGGCTCGGGGTCTACCACCTCTTCTCCCATTCCAGGTTCTCCCATGGCTGGAAGACCCAAGACTACCGGTACGCCCAATACCGGGGGCACGAGGTCCTGCAATGCATGCACCTCGTCCATAGCCTGGTTGTCGTCCTCTTCCCAGCCTTGTCCTTCCTCAATAGCGTCGTCCCGCTCTTTGAGCAAGGTCCTCATTCTGCTGGGTTAGGGTCTGCACCAGCTCTTGCAACGCCGCAATGTCAACACGGCTCTTCTTCTTTGCCTTCTTCAGACGACGCAACTGATTGTGTTGTTCATTCAGTCGCTTGATCGTCGGAAGGAGCACATTGCGGAGTGCACTGTGAGCACTCTCAAAATGATCTCCACGGCTTGTGCTCTCCTTGAGCTTGGTGGCGAGATGCTCCGTATGAACAGCTTGGCTGTCCATCACAGCGTTTCCCGCCCTCATTTGGAGGCTGAGATTTGCCTCCGCGGGGTTGTACCTTGGGCAACTCGGGTTCGTTGCCTCTAGGTACCTCTCTTCCCACACATGCTGAGCTCGTCCCTCCACCGGAACGAGTGCGTATGGAGTTCCCTCCATAGCCTGTACGTGTAGTTGGCAGAAACGTGACATAGTGTCACGGGCTGCCACTTGCCACATCCCTTCCGGTTGTCTTCCTCTCACCGTGACGGTGAATGGCACCCAACCGGGTGGCGTAGGCCCTGCAGGAACCTCGACATGGATCGTCCACGTCTTGTTCCCCTCTTCGCCTTCTTCCTTGGCGAAGTATTGCGGCATCTGGTTGTACCCGAAATATTGGAGCATTAGCCACAATGCTCCCGGGTAGCCGCTACGGTCAGAGCAGTGGGAAACTACCCACCCGTTCTCCAACCGTTTATCTGCTGCCATCTGTAAAAATATATTTGAGAAATGTCAAATATTTATTTAAACAGTAAACCATTGAGTTATAACATAAGATATGTCATTGAACCCTTAACACTTGGAAACATAGTTCAAATTTTTAAACAAATTTGACTGCTGATCTGCTGTTCCCATGACAGCCCTGACCAGTTTCCATATCAATCTGATTTAGGCCAGGTTAAAAGCAAAACCAGTCCTGGAGCTCAACATCAAAGTTAAAGTTAACTTCAATAGCTTTCCAGAAAGTATTTGGTTGGCCTAAGATCTGCTCTGGTTCAAAAGTTATGAGATGTCAAAGTTAACAGAATTTCTGGGAACAATTGGACAGCACCTCCCTGCCTTAGGTACTGATTTGATCCAAGAATTCCAGTTAATTCTGTTCCTAATCTGACAAAACTTTCTGTTACAAAGTTGTAACCCATCTCATAAGCTTCCCAGAACCACCTCATTTTCTATTTTTGGATTTTTATGCAGGAAGTTATGCTTAATTTACAGAGAGTCTACAGAGAGTCTTTGCTCCGTCCTGTTTTCTGGACAGTTTCAACTCTACTGCATTTTTCGAGTGGTTAAGGGATGAAACACCTCTGGAACTCAACAGAAAAGTTGTAAAGCTCCTCCAAAGCTTTCCAGAAATGTATCATACGACCCCAACCTCGAAAGAACTCAACCTCTAACCTCTGATTAACTTCAGCCTTGATTTAGCTGAAAACAGAGTGCTCTGTCCTTAACATCCTATAAGTTGAAAATTTATTAACTTTGAATATCCTGTTCAAGGGAAGGAGTTACATCAAGTTTTACTACTTTGGATCAAAACCTTCAAGTTTTTTAAATGAAGTTGTTCATTTAGTTGGGTGTGACGTCGAGGCGTCACCAGATTATGTCGGTACTACGTCCTCACAAAGGAAAAACCTATACCGGATTTAGCCGGCTTCGTTAGTTCAGTGGCACTACTCGTCACTCGCACACGGATGCTACACGTCTACCGTTTCGTGGTAAGGCTACCTGCAGAAACTCAAACAATCATCAGACTCGGCTGCACACCGAGCCCGGAATCCATACAGTTTGTACACCCGGCCGTCATCACTCGCCCGGATGTTCTCAAGCCAAACACGCCTTGAGTTACGTGTTCACGTTTCAGACCACGTGACGGGGTCTCCCATGTTGCACCACGCACGCCAGGGACAGACGTTGCTCGAATACCCCAAACGACATGAAGAGTCGTAGAGGATATCAAAGCGGGTCGGGTTACCTGCCACCCGTGGGGCTCCACCCTTCAGCTTGTGCGCACTGGTGGACAGCGCTTACGTGCACCCCCCAAGACATGAACGTCCCGAGATGCACGATTTTCCGACATAACAAATAAGTTAATAAGCCACTTTCTATATACTAATAACATCCTTATACGGGCTACTAACTCGTTCCTCACTGGATTTTTGAAAACGAAGACCTTTGTACTGTGTTAAACCTCAAGCGAGCTCTGATACCACGCTGACACGACCCCACTGGTCCTGTCGAGCCAGGATCACGCTGAGGGGTGCTGCATTGCACAGCACCGTATAACACACGTCAAAGGTACAAAGCGGAAGCGGAAGCTTTATTACATAAACAAGTTTATTAACATGTTTACATCAAAATAAGTTTAGTCCACACTCGCGGGCGTAGACTAAGCATCAAGTGCACGTTCAGCCCTCGAACGTGTCCTTGCTAGCACACACGCACACTAACTCTGCGGCGTGCACGACTCCCACTCGACGGGGTTCCCCTCCTGGGGTTCCGTCTCCTCTTCGGGAGTCCCTTCCTCATAGAACCCTGCAAAAGCTTCAAACACAAGCAGTGAGCACGAAGGCTCAGCAAGTCTGACCCGTCTCACCTAAACATGAAACTTCTACATGAGGGTGATGGGTTGCATGAGGTAAAAATCATTTGCAAGGACTCGCCTAATTAGTAGAACCTTACTTTCAAGTTTTAGCAGCAGGTTGTGGAGAACTTTACGCTAAGGCACATGAGAGAGCCGCAATCAAACAAGAAACGCATTTCTCTCATGTACTTTGCCCAAAGTTGAAAAGAACTTTAGTTAGCACTAAGCTACAACATATCATTAACAATCAATATCCAACTTTCAATCAGCAACATTTTAACATGTAACTAGCCTGTTCTTTCTACGTCACGGTACAGTGAACAAGTGGTACTCACTGACCGCGAGGGACGGCGATTATAATCGATTTACACCTGCAGGGTTACCCGAACAACCCGTCACGTACGCCCGTACTCGATGTTGCCTACAACAACCATCACGGACGCCGTACGCGACTACCTTTCACCCGTTAGCCAAATATTGAACCGGTCCCATCGTCCCGAGCAAGAGGTCCCTGCACGCGCATCTCTGTGCCGCCAGCTGATTTACACCTCGAGCTCTCAACCTACCCTCTGAACGACGGGCAATGCCTCAATACCCAGCTACCCGAGTTACATCAGTTTCCCGGTTCCCATATAGCCGGTAGGTCTTCGGTACTGTTCTAGCTTGTTCAACAGGCCCGCACACGGCTCGGTCCTCAATCGACACAAGCGGAGCTACAGCACACAGGCCCCAAAGTCCTGCTGCCCTTACTCTCCGCTCGGTCTCATTTTCTTGCCATGTGTATCATGTGCTATCTCTACCCGAGCAATGTGCCTCTAGCCTATTCTCGCGAGTAGTTCCAACTACTCGACTTGTACCGAATCCTACTCTATCCTAGCAATGCAGTGGCTAACGGGGTTTGCAATCCTAAACCCCAACCCATGGTTTTCTTGGCTATGCAGTGGGGTTTCCCAAACAAGACTCTGATGCACAACATAAAGAAAACAAGTATGTGCTCAAAACAATAAAAATTTATAAAATGGTTAATGCAAACCGGGGCTTGCCTTGCTGCTCTTGGTCGTAGGCTAGCTGTTCCTCCGGAGTAACGAAGTCTAGGACTTCGGGTTCCTCCTCGACCTTAGCGACTACATGATAAGAACAATGTATGTATTAATTAAATGCTTTTGTATTAACTTTGAAGTTGTGAAGTCTATAACCTTTACTAGATAGACCTAATGACTGTGAAACTTTTACTGTGGCTTGGTTACAACCTAAACAGAGACTTGGTCAAGTTTTAGTTGCAGCAAAGCTCATTTGAGCCCTCCACAAATAATTATGTCCTTGACCTTAATTAAAGGCTTTTAGGGTGTTCTAGGTATTTTCATGAAACAAACTATGACTTTCTGAAAACTAGATTTTCAGAGGGTTCTAATGGAATTGGTCTCACTTAATTTGGAAGTCTCTAACTAAAGATATGAGGTAAACAATTTCAGAGAAAATTCTGAAAATGTTTCTGAACATTTTCTATTTTCTCTGGAACAGTTTTACTAATCACACCATTAGGTGGACTAAATGAGCTCAAATGGATCTGAAATTTTTATGGTAGTTCAAGGATATTTTGGTGAACATCTCAGCAAAATTTCAGGATTTTCCTCCAAATGATTCTCCAGTTAAAATTCCTAACAGTTTAAACTTTAAGGAATTAATTCTGGAGAATTAAGGAATCTCATGAAGTGACACTTGATTTTCTGGAAAGTACTCAAAGAGCTGAATCCAGCAAAATTTGGTTCACTCAATTTGGAGCTTTCTAGCCAAAGTTATAAGGATTTGAAGTTTGAAGGAAATCTGAAAATCGGGGAAAAGTTTAAACTCGCGCGTGGGCCCAGGAGACACGCGTCGCACGCCGAAGCGACAGCACACCGCGGCCCACAAGGCTTTTGCGCGCCAGCACACCCGATCCCGGCCGCAGCCGGATCCCGATTCAAAATATCGGCCGCTGACAGCTGGGGTCCACCCCCTTCTTCAACCTCGCGACACCCGCGCTCCGCCGCCGAGGGACCTCGCCGGAGAGCTCGCCGCCGGCTGCTGTACAGCTTCAAACTTCTTGATTCTGGCCGCCCCTGCCTACTTTTACTTGGGGAACATGATCCGAGGGTCAGCTGCTCATGACAACGGCCGGAGCATGGTCGGCGACGAGCCGCCATATCGGAACGACTTCGGCCATGTCGGCTGATGCTCCTAGTGCCTCAGCTACTTGGGAAACCGGTCGGGGAGCATCAGTGGACCTCAGAGAAGGTCGACATGAACTCGGGGCAGCTCGGGGAAGGCCCGAAATAGGTCCTCACCGTGCGCCCGATACCCCCCGTGCGTTCCGCCATTAGTAGACCTTGAATTACGCCGGGCACAGAAGTTCTCCGGCCCAGAGTTGTGAAGGCAACTTGTGCGTCACCGTGTCTAGTTCGTGTGGGAGTGGCCTGAGGCCCTCTAATCCTTTCTAGAGCACGAATTAAACAGAATCGTACCCGAGGGTCGTTCTGCACACAGAAAGGGGAAAAGTGGAAATTCGCCGCCGGTGAGCAACCACTCGAGCTGTGGCTCGGGGATGAGCAGCACCGATCACTTGCGCGTCCAAGGGTGCCTTGGCTCGGGCGTGACAACGCCCAGGTTGGGCTGTCCACGAGAGCCCGAGGTGCGGCGGTTTCCAGTTCCGAGTTTGATCTTTCGGCACAGCCGATATCACTCGGTTTCAATCGATTTCTATCAATGGGAAGGATGGAGGATGGTCGCTAGTACCTGGCTGGGACCCTGGAGTGGAAAGAGGAAGCTGCGATCAGCTCGATCCAGCAGGAACTCGAGCGCCGGTGATGGCAGTGGAGAAATGGATCGTGCACGTCGGCAGCTCGGGGAATGGCGACTGAAGCACGCCAGGGAGGGAATAAATAGGCCGGTCGGCCGGTCTCCGGCTTGGGGCACGCAGCAGGAGCTGGCGCCGGCTGCCCCCTTCGGTGGCGCGCGCGCACAACAGCCGGGAACCGACTGAACTGTGGTTCAGTCGGTTTGCTTTGAGGCTGAGGCTGACATGTGGGTCCCACTCCTCTTTTAACCTCTGAAATTTATTCCTAACAGCTGTGGTAAACAGTGAACCCTATTCTACCCTTGGCAACTCAAATTATTCACCCAAGAGCCATTTGAATTGATCAAAGTTCAAATGAGGTTTGGTTTGAATGAATTTCAGCACAAGTGCAGTTTGAAATTCAAATAAAGTTTGAATTTCTCCCCCTTAGCTCATGTCAAGATCAACTCCAAATGGAGTGAAAATTGGTGTGTGAGCTCACAAAAATGTGCTGAGCAAGAATATGCCTTCCACTTTTAAATTCAGTGGGTGAAAACAGTTTGAATTTGAATATGGTTTCAAACTGCCCTCTTCCTAACTATACCCAAACTGACCTCAAAAAGGTTTTGAATTTGGGTGGAACTTGGCATGGACATCCTTAGCAAAGTGTAGGAGTTTTCATATGTCCAGCCCATCTATATCACATGTGGGAAGTACCACTTTTGCAATGTGTGAGTTTGTTCCCTAATGAGCATGTTGATAATTGTTACTTGCTCTTTATTTGTGTTCATCATTTTTCCTCAAATGAGGTGTGTGGTGTGGTGATGAACACTGCAAATGAGTGTCAAAAACTGAGGCCCTTACATGTGTGCTGTCGGGTGTCGCATCGTGTGGCACCACCCTCTGAGATCCTGGATTGTACGGGCATCGGTCCGTCACAGACTGGCATCCGAGCTGCTTAGGGGATAGCACACTAAATAAGGACAATATTACGGGAAAAGTTAGGATTATGGTGAGGAATCGCTAGTATGCCCAAATAAGGACTATAGTTGTATAGTTACTTAATGTGGCATGACTAACTTACTTGTTATAATTCTGAATTTTGTTTATGTAACCACACACCAACGCTTAGGTGAACATGGTAAGGAACGCCACCGAAAGCGGTTAAATTTCTGTTATCTCCCCTGACGAGGAAAGTGGTTCATGGTATAGGTCTCACAGCTTGGTGTGAGACGTCAATATGAAACTCTTGAGCTCTTCATGTTCCTGATTTCATATGAAACGCTGGTCCCTGGCGTGCATTAGGCAAGAAAGTGGAAACCCCATCATGTGGTCGGTAATGCGATAGTGTGTTCTTCTGGAAATAGCATAGGAGGACATACGCAGCGCTTGCCATCGGCGTGCCCTGCAGGGAAGTAGGTGATATCTGTTGGGTTGATAAAATTCCCAACCATGGCGACCCATTCGCGTTCTACTTGGGTTCCCCGTCGTGTAGTGTGAAAACACGATCATGTACCTTGAGACGTGGCTTAACTCAAGGACGGTTGTATGGCAATGATACGGGCGTATGTATTTACTTTCAAATATGGACCTGCCTGAAATGACGACAACCTATGAGTGCATCACTATTGAGTTTTCTTATGCAGGTACTAACCACGTATGTATCCCATGTAGTACACGTTTGCGAGAGGCCATTTTTAGTGCCACAATTGAGACATATATGCCGGTATAATCTGGTTAGGATTTTAGTTTTTGTGAGGAACGTAGTACCAACATATAATAATCATTTGTATTAAAAACAACGTTGAAAAGGAACTAAGATAACCAAGTGTTAATGGTTAGGACTCTGGGTTTGTAGAAGAATTAAAAAAAGTTGATTAGTTCAGCTTCAAGGATTTGAAAAACAGAGTGCTCTGGTTTGGGCAGCAAGTTTGCTGAACTTTAATAGAGCATAACTCACAGGTTACTTAGCCAATGGAGGTGTAGGATATAGTTATGGAAAGGGGTCTAAGTGCTCTACATCTTTGTTGTAGACTTCCAGAGCAGAATCACACATCAAACTGGTTGAAATTCCAGATGATTGGAAACTGTCCAGAACCAGGACAGATTCAAAAACTCTCTGGACTGTTCTGTTTTTCAAGCATAACTTCTTTTAGAGAAATCTAAAATTTGCATATGATACATTTTTGGAAATATTAGGATATATGTTACATCTTTATAATTCAAAGTTTTTGCAGTTGCAGCACGGAATTCAGTGGAATTTAGAGTTGAAAACAGCAACTTCCATAGGAGGTTCTGTTGACATTCTTCCAGAAGTTCTGTTGACTTTGAATTATCATAACTTTTTAACCAGAGCTGATCTGGGGGCAAATAAACACTAGTTGGAAATATACTGAAGTTAACCTTAACGTTGGTATTCAAATTGAGTTAAGAAAATGCCAGGTGCCAGGTCAAAATCTGGGATATGTAGAAACTGGTCATTCTGGGCAGGGGAATGAACAGTTGAACTCATTTTAGAGATTGTTGTACCTAGTGGGGTGTTATCACTTCCCATTGTGTAGAACATACTTATGAGTTGTTATCTTGAACTAGTGAAAGAATTGGGTATATTATTTATTCAAGTTCTTTTTGCTAGAGACCATGTTTTTGTCATATTGAAGATAAACGATAGTATACATGATGACAAAGCGATATTAATGTCTCGTAGTAACAAATCTAGTGAGATGAACTTCCGAAAAGGAAGTCCGTCAATTCGGATTTCACTAATTGTATTTGGTCTGGTGATGGTGTAGCTTGTGCAAAGTTATTACATTATCCATGTACAAGATGTATCGCATGTTTACCGTCATTATGTTTTACTCCTATTTTATGGACTGCATTGTAAGGGCCTAAGTTTTTGGCACATATTCAAAGTGTTCATTACCACACACACACCTCATTTGAAGAAACTTTATGAATACATTCGAAGAGCAAGTAAACACCATCAACATGCTCATTAGAGAATAAACTCACAAAATACAAAAGTGACATTTCCCACATGCATCATATAGGGGCTGGGCATATGAAAAACTCCTACACCTTGCTAGGAATGTCCATGCCAAATTTCACCCAAATCCAAAACCTTTTGAGGTCTTTTTGGGAATAACTAGAAAGAGGGCAGTTTAAACTCAAATTCAAACTACTTCCATCCCATGAATTCAAAAGTGGGAGGCATATTCTTACTCAGCACATTTTTGTGAGCTCACACACCAATTTTCACTCCATTTAGAGTTGATCTTGACATGAGCTAAGTTTAGCAAATTCAAACTCAATTTGAATTTCAAACTGCATATGTGCTAAAAATTAATTTAAACACTTCACAATTTGAATTCTATCAACTTCAAATGGGCTTGTGATTGATAATTCAAAACTGAGAGTGTATTTGGGTCTCTACTGTTTAGAGCAGTGGGGAAAATTTAATTTCAGGGGTTAAACCTCGGGTGGGACCCACATGTCAGCCTCAGCAGCAAATTCAACCGACTGAAGCCCAAGCTCGGTTTCTTGCGCTTGATCCAGCAGCCGCCACGGCGAAAAAATCAATCGGGACAGCAGCTGGTTGCCACCCCGACCACTGAGCCGCCTCACCCCCCTCTTATCTCCACAGCCGACCCGATCGAAGGCAGAACCGATCACTTCGTTGCTCCCTCGCGCAAGAACTTGATCAGAACAGCCGCTGCTCCTTCGATCAACGCTCACCCGCCCAGCTCGCGTGTGTACCTCGGCTAAGCAGCAAAACGGCACCATAGTGTTCTCCACAACCCTCTCAAACCGTCACCTAGTGAGCTCGTGCTCCATACCCCGAGAACCACACCGATCCGCAGCGGTCGCTACAAAGCCGAGAAGAGGTGCTCCCGTGGGCAGCCTCATCCTGGGCTTGTCACGACGAAGCCAAGCTGTTTCCGGATGTGCAAGGACCTCCTGCAGCTCGCCTCCGAAGCTTGAGCCAAGAGGATAAGCGTCGACGGTGAATTTTGCAGTTTGCCTCCAGCCGGTGCACAGTCACCTTCGGCTAAGAAACATTGAAATTCCCGTTTGGTTCTAGTTTAAATCCCACCAAACTTCGCACATAGGAACTGGACTTAGTGGCGCACAAGTTGGCTTCACAATACATAGCATGAGAACCCCTGTACATGGCGTATTTCCAAATTTGCCAACGGCGGCTTATTCGGGCAGCATCGGGCGCACGGTGAGACCCACCCTGGAGGTATTCCCAAGCCTGTCCATCACCATGTCGAGCTTCCCGAGCCACCATTGGTGCTTTAGAGCCACTCCTCCAGGCTTTTGGCCAGCTAGCACGTCGGAGCGACGTCACCTTACTCTTCCCGAGCCGCCGCACCGTCGCGAGCTCGGTTAGAGCCAATGTCGATGAGGGGAAAACCCTCCCAACATGTTCAGCGCACCAAATTAGAGGCTAGCAGCGAGTTAGAGCTCAGGAGCTGATCGGACGATCGAGTTCGGCGGTGCTCCGGCGACCTCGACAACGCTACCGCACGGGAGGCGCGAGGTAGAAGACGACCGAGCCGGACCCGCTGTCAGTGGGAGAAAACCGGGCGAATGGATCGTCCGTGGGCATGGATCGACTGTGGCATCATGGGAATTAAACCTGTAGCCCCGTGTGCCATCGCTTCAGCACCCGACACGTGTATCCGTGGAACCACCGGCAGATTTAAACATTTCCCCGATTTTCAGTTTTAGTTCAAACTTCAAACCCACATAACTTAGGCTAGAAAACACCAAATCAGGTGAACCAAATTTTGTTGGATTCAGCTCTCTGAGTACTTTCCAACAAATCAATTTTCACTTCATGAAAATCCTTAGTTCTCCAGAATTAATTCTTTAAATTTTAAAATGTTTAGAATTTTAGCTGGAGAATCCTTTGAAGAAAAATTCTGAAATTTTGCTAGGATGTTTAACAAAATATTCATAATCTACCATTAAAATTTCAGATCCATTTGATCTCATTTGATCCACCTAATGGTGTGATTAATAAAACTATTCCATAGAAAATAGAAAATGTTCAGAAACATTTTCAGAAATTCTCTGAAATTGTTTAGCTCATATATTTAGCTAGGAACCTTCAAACTACGTGAAACCAACTCCATTAGAACCCCCTGAAAATCTAGTTTTCAGAAAGTCATGGCTTGCTCCATGAAAATCCCTATAACACCCTAGGAGGTCCAATTAAGGTCAAGTACATAATTATCTATGGAGATTTTATGCAAATGAAACTTGGCCAAATATCTGTTTAGGTTGTATCCAAACCACAGTAAAAATTTCAGAGTCATTGGGTCTGTATAGTAAGACTCATAGTCCTCACAAGTTTAAACATCAATTTAAATGCATTCAAATTGATACATGTATATATTCTCTCATGTAGTTGCTAAGGTTGAGGAGGAACCCGAAGTGTTAGACTTCATCACCCCGGAAGAACAGCTAGCCTACGACCAAGAGCAGCAAGGCAAGCCCCGGTTTGCATTAACCTTTTTACAAATTTGTACTGTTTTGAGAACTTACTTTGAGCACCCACTTACTTCTTGCATTAGAGTCTTGTTTGAAACCCAAATGCATAGCCAAGAAAACCATGGGTTGGAATCAGGATTGAAAACCCTGTTTAGATACTGCAATGCTAAGATAGTGTAGGATTCGGTACAAGTGAGTAGTTGGAACTACTCGCAAGAATAGGCTAGAGACACATTGCTCGGATAAAGATAGCAAATGAAACACATGGCAAGAAAAATGAGACCGGGCGGAGAGTAAGTGCAGAAGGACTTTGGGGCCTGGGTGATATAGCTCCGCTTGTGTCGATTGAGGACCGAGCCGTGTGCGGGCCTGTTGAACAAGCTGGAACAGTACCGAAGACCTACCGGCTATATGGCAACCGGGAAACCGATGTAACTCGGTTAGCTGGGTATTGAGGCATTGCCTGTTGTTCAGAGGGTAGGTTGAGAACTTGAGGTGTAAATTGGCTGGCGGCACTGCGGATGCGCGCGCATAGATCTCTTGCTTGGGATGATAGGACCGGTTCAATATGTGGCTAACGGGTGAAAGGTGGTTGCGTACGACGTCCGTGATGGTTGCTGTAGGCAACATCGAGTACGGGCGTACGTGACGGGTTATTCGGGTAACCCTGCAGGTGTAAATCGATTATAATCGCTGTCCCTCGCGGTCAGTGAGTACTACTTGTTCACTGTACCATGAGTAGAAAGAACAGGCTAGATTCATGTTAAAAGTTTGCTGATTTGAAAGATATTCCTTGCTTGTTAATGTATTGTTGTAGTTTAGAGCTAATTAAAGTTCTTTTCAACTTTGGGAAAAGTACATGAGAGAAATGCGTCTCTTGTTTGATTGCGGCTCCCTCATGTGCCTTAGCATAAGGTTCTCCACAATCTGCTGCTAAAACATTGAAGGTAAGGTTCAAATAATTAGCCGAGTCCTTTGCAAATTATTTACCTCATGTACCCTATACCCATCATGTAGAAGTTTCATGTATAGGAGAGACGGGTCAGTCTTTCTGAGCCATCGTGCTCACTGCTTGTGTTTGAAGCTTTTGCAGGGGTTTATGAGGAAGGGACTCCCAAGGAGGAGATGGAACCCCAGGAGGGGAACCCCGTCGAGTGGGAGTCGTGCGCGCCGCCGTGTTAGTGTGTGTGCGTGCTAGCGGGGACACGTTCACGGGCCGAACGTGAACTCGATGCATAGTCTACGCCCGTGAGTGTAGACTAAATATATTTTGTTGTAAAAAGTATTCATAAATCTGTTTATGTAATAAAACTTTGCTTTCGCTTTGTATCTTTGATGTGTGTTATCCGGTGCTGTGCAACGCAGCACCCCTCAGCGTGATCCTGGCTCGACAGGGCCGTGGGGCCGTGTCAGCGTGGTATCAGAGCTCGCTTGAGGTTTAACGCGCTGCAAAGGTCATCTTTTTCAAGAATTCGGTGAGGAATGAGTTAGTAGCCCATATAAGGATGTTATTAGTGTATAGAAAGTGGCATGCTAACCTATTTGTTCATGTCGGAAAATCGTGCATCTTGGAACGCTTTATGTCTTGGGGGGTGCACGTAAGCGCTGTCCACCAGTGCGCACAAGCTGAAGGGTGGAGCCCCACGGGTGGCAGGTAACCCGACCCTCTTTAATATCCTCTACAACTCTTCATGTCGTTTGGGGTATTCGAGCAACGTCTGTCCCTGGCGTGCTTTGGGCAATTTGGGAGACCCCGTCACGTGGTCAGTAACGTGAACACGTAGCTCAAGGCGTGTTTGACTTGAGAACATCCGGGCGGGTGATGATGGCGAGGTGTATGAACTGTATGGATACTGGGCTCGGTGTGCAGCCGAGTCTGACGATTGTATGAGTTATTTGCACGTAGTCTAACCACAAAACGGTAGACGTGTAGCATCCGTGTGCGAGAGACGCTTAGTGCCACTGAACTAACGAAGCCGGTTAAGTCCGATATAGGTTTTTCTTTGTGAGGAACGTAGTACCGACATGATTTGGTGACGCATCGATGTCACACCCCACTAAATGAGCAACTTCATAGTAAAAATGAAAAGTTTCAATCTAGAGCACAAAAAATTTGATGTAACTCCTTCCCTTAACCAGGACATTCAAAGTTAACAAATTTTCAACTTATAGGATACTAAGGACATAGTCCCCTGTTTTCAGCTGAAATAAGGCTGAAGTTAATCAGAGGTTAGAGGTTGAGTTCTTTCGAGGTTGGGGTCATATGATACATTTCTGGAAATCTTTGGAAGAGCTTTACAACTTTTCTGTTGATATCCAGAGGTGCTTCATCCCTTAACCAATCGAAAAATGCAGTAGAGTTGAAACTGTCCAGAAAACAGGGCAGAGCAAACACTCTCTCTAACTTTCTGTAAATTGAGCATAAAGTCCTGCATAAAAATCCAAAAATAGAAAATGAGGTAGTTCTGAAAATTTCATGAGATAGGTTACAACTTTGTAACAGAAAGTTTTGTCAAATTTGGTGTAGAGTTAACTGGAATTATTGGATCAAATCAGTACATCAAGCAGGGAGGTGCTGTCCAATTTTCTCCAGAAATTCTGTCAACTTCGAAATCTCATAACTTTTGAACCATAACATATCTTAGGCCAAGCAAATACTTTCTGGAAAGCTTTTGAAGTTAACTTTAACTTTTATGTTGAGCTCCAGAATTGGTTTTGCATTTAGCATGGTCTAAATCAGGTTAAAGTTGAAACTGGTCAGGGCTGTCATAATGGACATCAGATCAGCAGTCAAATTTGTTTAAGTTTGAACTATGTTTCCAAGTTTTATGAGTTCAATGACATGTTTTACGTTATAACTCAATGGTTTACTGTTCAAATAAATATTTGACATTTATCAAATATATTTCCACAGATGACAGCGGATAGACAGTTGGAGAACGGGTGGGTGGAATCCCACTGTTCTCACCGTAGCGGCTATCCGGAAACGTTGAGGCAAATGCTGCAATATTTCGGGTACAGAAAGATGCCACAGTACTGTAAAAGCCCAAGAAAGGGACTTGCAAAAATTGTTCATCACCTCACAACACCACAGCTCTTGTGATGGATATCTCCTGAACACTTGTGAAGAGCAAGTAACCACCATCAAAAAGGTGATTAGAGGGGAAAGACCTAACTTCCAAAAAGTAGGATTTCTACACATAAACATGAAAGGTTGAGCTCACCCCTAGACGTTAAATATTATTGGGAAGGCTCAGGCCAAATTTCATGCAAATCCAATACTTTTTTAGGCACTTTTGGAGACTATTCAAAAAGAGGCCAATTTGAATGCAAATTCAAATTGCAGCCACTTTCATCACTTGAATTCAAAAGTTGACTTCGTACTCAAACTCAGCACATTTTTATGAGTTAGTCCACCAATTTTCATCCCCATTGGATTTCATCTTGTCCGGAGCCAAATGTGCACTAATTCAAAACTGAATTTGAATTTCAAATTCAAATGGCCAGCAAATTTAGCCAAACCAGTTTCTAACATAGGAAATCAAATTCAAACAATGATTTGGAGGCTAAGTCTCTCATTCAATTGTGAGTAGCTGGGATCTTTTAGTGAAAACAGAAATGAAAAATTGGAAAAGAAATTAGAGGGGGAAGGGCCACTGGTCAGTGACTGTGCTCAGAGGGAAACCGACTCGGTGGCCGTTTGCCACCTCTCGGCCTCGCCAGCGCGCGTTTGGATCAGCTCGTGCCCCACTCCCGATCACCACGTACACGGCACAAACAGATTTCGCTGCCTCCCTCGCCTGCGCTGCTCTGGTCAGCTCCCGCGCGTGCGAAAAACAGCAGCGGCGACCGCACCTCCGAGCCTCGGTGCGCACTGGTGCCGATTATCGATCGCTCGTGGTCCCTCCAGCAAAAAGGAGCACCAAGGGGTGCTCTAGCGGTTCCCCATGCTGCACCAGTGAGCTCCACTCGGTTGTGCGCGTTGTAAGCCATCGAAGTCAAGAAACCAGAAGGAACCGGCGGAGCTGTGCTTCGGCTCACCGTCGACAGCCCAATCCGGCATTTTCCCCGACCACGGGCTACACAAGAAAGGTGCGTGGGGATCCCTAGATGGTGTAGCCGCAAACCGTTCGGCAAATAATCCATCGGGTAGCAAGAATTTTAGAAAGTCCCGAACCCTAGTGCAACGGACCGAGTTCGGCAAAAACCAAAAATTTGACTTACACATTGAATCAATGGTCAAGCTAGCTCGCAAGTAGCATCTACACCTCCTAGCGTCCCTCCTCGAGGAAGAACTGAGCACAACCATCCAGAAATAGCCGAGATATAGCAGTTTCCATAGCCGCCGGTGCAAACACGGCTCGCGTCACCGTCGAGAGTGGGTTTGCAGACATTTTTAGCTTCCGAGGCTGCTCACATCGGGTTCCTCGTGAACCACTGGTGCTCCCCCGAGCAAACCATGACTCTTTTCATGCCTCAGAGAGCGAGAACATCCTTGCCGGAGCCCTAACCTCCGTGGTTGACGTCGCACGGCCATTTCCGGTCACCGCCGGCGAGCTCCGACCCCCGAGGCAAGTTCCACGTGGCGAGATAGGGCTAAGCGGCCAGTTCTAGCGCTGGAGGCGGTCAGGAAGTCAGTTCCGGCGAACCTCGCCGGAGTGCGCCACCGCCGAACACGCGGGCGCGCGCGGGGAAGAAGAAGACGCGGGTGGGACCCGTCGGCAGGGTTTAAACATTATTTGAATTTTCAGATTTGGTTCAAACTTCAAATGCACATAACTTCTGCTAGGAAGCTCCAAATTCAGTGAACTAAATTTTCCTGAACTCATATTTTTGAATACTTTCCAGAAATACAAATTTCAGCTCATGAAACTTAATGGTTTTCCATAATTAATTCCCTAAAATTTAAAATGTTAGGAATTTTATATTGGGAATTACTTTATGAAAAATTCTGACATTTGGCTGAGAGGTTCATTGGGAAATCCTTGAGTCACAGTAAAATTTTCAGACCCATCCAAGTTCATTTAGTCCCCCTAATAGTGTGATTAAGTGAACTGCTCTGAGAAAATAGAAAAATGTACATAAACATTTTTTAGATTTTCTCAAATCATTGTTTAGGGCATAACTTCATCTAGAATTCTTCAAATGACATGAAACGAATTGCATTAGAATCATCTCAAATTCTAGTTTACAGAAAGTAATGGCTGGGGCCATGAAAACCCCTGGAATTCCTTAGAGGCTCTAATATTGACCAAATAGGCTTTTATTTGTACAAATCTCAAATGAATTTTGTTTCAAATGAAACTTGGTCAATACTCTGGTTAGGACCCTATCAAGCCACCATAAAAATTTAAGACCCAAAGGGGAGGGGTAACTAGAGTTGTGGTCTTTACATAGTCATTTCTAAACATTGCATTTAAAATCACATGTAATATATTGTTTACGTGTAGTCGCTGAAGGCGAAGAAACTCCGGAAGTGCTGGACTTCCTTCTTCCGGACGAAGCCTTAACATCTGACCAGCAGCAACAAGGAAAGCCCTGGTTTGAATTAACCCATTTCATAAAGTTTTTCTTTGTTATATACTTAGTATGAGGTATATGAATGTGCATTAGGTGTAGGGTGGATGAAACCCAAGTGCATAAACAGCTTTTTCCTATAAGAGTGAGGGTAGTGTCTAAGTCCTCCAGTAGACATGCTATACTTAATGATTCATAGAACTTCGGTACAAGTCGAGTAGTTGGAATCTACTCGCGAGTTAGGCTTGGGACACACGGGATTGGTTTGAGTGATGTGAGATCACTTTAGTAATAAAAATGAGACTAGGAAGGGGCTAGGGCGCAGCGAGAGGAAGTCTTGTGTGTGCAGCCATGTCCGTGTCGATTGAGGACTGATCCGTGTGCTGCCCTGCTGAACATGTATTGAACGTACCAAAGGCATATCGGATATATGGGCCCCGATAAACCGATGTAACCTAAACCTCCGGGCGTCGAGGCATAGCACACCGATTTATAGGTGTAGGTTGAGGGCAGCAAGGTGGAAATCTGCTAACGGGCATAGAGAGATGCTCCGTGTAGGGAACCTCTTGTCCATTTCGGTGCGACCAGTTCGACGCTTGGGCTGTTGGGTGAAAGGTTGTCCCGTACGGCATCGAGTGAGCGTGCTGTGCAGCTCCACGGATGGGCGTACGTGACGTGCTATTCAGGTATCCCTGCAGGTGTATATCGAGTCGATTCACCGTCCCTCGCGGTGACGAGTACCGCTTGTTCACTGCATCGTAACGTAGATAAACTATGGAATGTTATGATTCAATTCTGCTGATATGTATAATTGTATTGCTACATGTGTGCCACCAAATATTGCTCACTAAATTTCATATTCACGAACTGTTAACTTGTGGCTAAAAGATGAACTAAGGATGAACTTGTAGGCGTGTCTGTTTGCTGAAATTTACCATCCCATGTTTGTGTAAACTGCATGTAGAGTTTCATGCCTTGGTGAGTCAGTTAAGTCTTGTTGAGCCATCATGCTCATGGTTTCTGCTTAAGTGTTTTTCAGGTGAGGAGTATCCCACGGACTCGGGTTACGAGTCCACCGGTGAGGGCTACCCTCCGTCGGGGACCACGGCTGAGTGGGAGCCGTACACGCCGCGCTGAGCTGAGGAGTGCAGCTAGTGTGGGTTGGCCTAGGGCTGGGCAACCAACTTTTGCTAGATAGGTGGCGTGAGTTGTATAAACTTAGCTTCCGCTTTTGTAATACAAATACTAGTTTGTAACTGAAGTCTTGTACTAGTTTATACATATTCAGTTGGTTTTCTATGTAATACAATATCGTTCTTATGATGTGTTCTGTCGGGTGTCGCATCGTGTGGCACCACCCTCTGTGATCCTGGATGAGCGGATTTCGGTCCGCCACAGGCTGGTATTAGAGCTGCATTGGGGATAGCACACTAATTAAGGACTGTATTACGGGAAAACTTAGGTTTACTGGTATCCCAAGTAAGGACTATTGAATGTGGCCTAGAGGGGAGGTGAATAGGCCTTACAGAGTTTCCTGCACACTTAAAGTAATTGTCAAAAACTTGCTTGACCGGACTAGTCCGGTTGTGTGAGCGGACTAGTACGGTGTGCCTGAAGTGTGTAGATTGTATTAAGTGTTGTGCAGGAGAATTAACGTGTTTAGCAGCGAAAATAAGAACAACAGTTATTTTATTTTGAGTTTACAATATGAGGTGTGATTATGCCCGTGAATGAGACTTAACATTTTAAAATATGAAATTTAGCAACTAGATGTTCTAATCAACAAAAACAAGGAGGCATGCGAGACACAAATTTTACCGAGGTTCGATCTCACCAAGAGATCTACGTCCTCGTTGAGGAAGCTCACACAGAGTCAGGTCTCTAACCCTTTCCCTCTTCAAGTCACCACACAAGGCCGACTTGACTCCACTAGCACGGGTAATCACCGAGTTTGTGGGGCAACCTCACACGTTGAGGGCTCCCACAAGAATTACAATGAGAAAGCGATCAAATACACTCAAAAAGATTACAATGCAGAATATGAGTGTAGAGAGATCAAACCCCAAGAGATCACAACGAAGGAACGACGATCTCCCAATCCAAAATCCAAGTGTTTGATTGATTTTCACCTTATTGCACCTTAGATGTGTGGGGAGATGTGTTTTGGGCTCCTGGGACAGGTGGCGGCACTAGGGTTTTTGTTTCAAGCAGTATGAGTCCTGTCTTTTTTTATTTCAAGGCCGTGGATCACTAATTTATATGGTTTCCAAAAAGTTATCGTTGTAAAACCTAATACCGGACTAGTCCGGTATATGATCGGACTTGTCCGGTCTACTTCCAGTGGGTTAACCGAACTAGTCCGGTCTAAAACCGGACTTGTCCGGTGCTATGTGAAGTGGGGTTCCAGAAAGTTTAGCGGACTAGTCCTGTCGCATGGATGGACTAGTCCGCAGTCCTCTAAAGAGGACAACAGAAACATGAGCGGACTAGTTCGGTCTAAAACCGGACTTGTCCGGTTGCATTCCAGTAAGCTGACCGGACTAGTCCGGTCCATGAACGGACTAGTCCGGTGTCCAGTGGATTTCAGTTGATTTTTAAACCCCTTACCTTACGCAAAGTCATTAGCTCTTGGGATGTGTCTCTCACACACACCCTATACATTTAAATCTACTTTGATCTTCTAAATTCCACTAAAGTCTTACTTTTCGTGCACCACTCTATTTTTCACCTTTTTGTGTGCACCGAGCTAGTTCACTTTGTTTGTCCTGCAATCATTTCATTAGGATCTCATATGCTTGTCATCAATTCTCCAAAAACCCACAAGGGATACCCTAGATGCACTTTCAATCTCCCCCTTTTTGGTGATTGATGACAACCATTTGAGATATCACAATTAAGAGGAAAAAATTGATTTTTCATAAAGTGTGCACATATGAGAGTAATGAATAACTAACAAGAAAAACTTCTCTCATATACGCACACCTTATGGTGGGGTGACTATCAAAGTGTGTGATCAACAAAAATGTGATGAACGAGGATAAAAGATAACAACGCATCACAATACTATGAAGCATCACACATAAGGTAAATAGTCAAATTACAATAGTTCTAAAAATAAGTACAAGTCCTCGATCACAGGTCCTTAATGACTTATCCTAGAAAATCTCTCCCCCTTTGGCATCAAGGCACCAAAAAAGGTAAAAATCGAGTGGAATCACTCATCGCCGTTCCCACTTTCACTCTCAGTCCTATCTTCATCTTCCTCTTCACCTTGATCTTCATCATCTTGACCATGTAGAGGGTTAGCAGATGAACCACCACCAAACCCAAGGGAGCTCAACTCTTGGTCAGTGAAGATTGGCATTTCAGTGAAGTCTTCAGCTGAGTCCTTAGAAACCTCAAGTGACCCTTGTGGCCCAATTTTCAGTTTGGCACAGATGGCTTGGATGTTGGCTTTTACATATCTTTGAAGCTTCTTCCTAGCCAATCTCTCTTCATGTTGCTTAACTTTAACTTTGCGGCAAGAAGCAAAGATAGAAGATAGCATCTTGAAGATGCCACTTGAGGATTCCCGAGTAGAGGGAGTTGCATGAGTGGTAGCTGCAGCCTCAGATCTTGTCTCCTCTTGAGCTCTCTTGGACCTTCTTTCTTCTCCGGGTGAGGCAGGAGCAGAAGGAGCAGAATATATAGTGGGCTTTTGGGGCCTAAGTCTAGTGTGAGCCACATCCTTTACGAACTCCAATCCTGTCACTTTCTCAATCATGAACATTATGTAGGGTGCATAGCCGCAAGACTGGGTGGGATTGATTGAGATATTGACAATGTCATTGTAGATGTACTCAAAAACATTGAATATCCTCTTCTTGCTTATGACCTTCATTAAGGTTCTGAGGGTGCCCTGAACAGTCCCTGCATCTCCCTCTTTGGGAGCTATAGTCTTCCTCAAAATCCGATTGAGGACTACAAAGAAGGGCTTCATGTATTTTGTGGTTGGAGGCCTGAATGACATTCTTGTATCATAGAGAAAGTCCAGCTGATCCTTCTCCAGTGGTTTCAGGTTGTGAATCACAAGTTCATTGTCCAAAGTGTGCTCAAGATGAAGGATCCTTGCAAATTCTTCATATGTGACACTGTACTGAGACCCATGTGTCATCCAGATCATCCTGTCGTTGTCATCACGAGCGAAGTAGAGATTGGAGTAGAATTGTGTGATGACTTCATCATTCCAGTCACACTGGAAAGAGAATAGTTCTTTTAGCCCACGAAGCTCGAGGGCTGTCACAACCTCCTGATAAGCTTGACATCTCTTGGACTGAAGATAATCAATATCGACCCACTGACTTTCGACAACGGGATGCTTCATCTTCCGATACACATGTTCATAGTAATCAGCATGAAAATTACTCCAAAATCTGGGGTCAGCTGACTCTCTGGGCTGATTATACACTTCTGCTTTTCTGAACTTATCAGCTAGTTCACCCCCTTTTCCAGTGTAATCATTATCTGAATGTTGCCTGTTGCGATGAACGGGATTTTTCATTTTCAGAGGCCCAATGGGGCCACTAGCAAGCCCCTTCCCTTTATTGAGAGTCCTCTTAGGTCCTGAGGAGCTCTCGGCCATAGCCTTCCCTCGAGGCTTCTTCACAATTACTTTCCTCTTCTTAGGCAAATTTTTGTCGGAAGGTGAAGAGTGGACATTGACATCATGTCTTTTCTTCATCACTCCTAATGTTTCATTTGAATCAAATCTCCTATCTAAGGACACAAAGGCAGGAAAGTGGTAGGAATGCATCTATTGAGGCAATGTACATCCTTTTGAAATAAAAGGAAACTAGCTAGAACTAGAAAAGTTGAGATTTTGGTTTTAGGGGGGAATTTACCAAGATTTGAAGATTCGCGTTGAAGGAGCAAGAATCTATCCGGATGGGTCTGGAGAGTATAATCCACTCGTCGAGGAGAGGCTTTTTCACGGAGAAAACTTCGAGTTTGAGGGCTCAACTTGAAAATCACTTTGGGAGCTAGGGTTTAGGAGAGGGGGTGAGACAAAGTGCTTATGAGTGGAGAGGGAGGGGTTTGGTCCGGCCAACTGCTTCTATATGCGACTGACAAGACTAGTCTGGTCATGGTAGATGACTAGTCCGGTGCCCCTGAATTAACCTAATTGTGTCGTCTGTCCGGACTAGTCCAGTCGACAACCGGACAAGTCCGGTTCCAACAGACTTGATGCAGATAGTAGAGTTTAGAGGTGATCCAAGGACACTAATTTTTGCAAATAATCTTGGTAATTACGATCACTAGGCAAGCAACAATCAAACAATGGTCATATTTCGCAAGATTTCTTCATTAAAATATTTTTCTTATAAGAAAAAGAGATGAGGAGCGGTTTTTACAATAAAATGTAACATTTGAGGTTGCAACCAGGTATGCAACGTTTCAAGCCACATTTCGAGAGTCAAGAATATTAAGTTCATTTCTTAGCTCACAAAACCTTTTCTCATCTAATGGTTTGGTAAAAATATCTGCTAGTTGTTTTTCAGTTCTAACATGTGAAATTTGAATATCACCTTTTAATGAGTGATCTCTAAGAAAGTGATGACGAATATCTACGTGCTTAGTTCTTGAGTGCTCTACTGGGTTGTGTGCAATTTTTATCGCGCTTTCATTATCACATAGAAGCGGAATATGATTTAGATTGTAGCCGTAGTCTCTAAGAGTCTGTCGCATCCAAAGTAGTTGTGCACAACAACTACCTACTGCAACATACTCTGCTTCCGCTGTTGAAAGAGCAATAGAGTTTTGCTTTTTAGATGACCAAGAAACTAGGGATCTACCAAGAAATTGACAAGTCCCTGAAGTGCTCTTTCTATCGACTTTGCATCCTGCATAGTCGGCATCGGAATAACCTATCAAGTTAAACTTGGATCCTTTGGGATACCAGAGGCCCAAGTTTGGTGTGTGCACAAGATACCTTAGGATTCTTTTTATAGCAATTAAGTGACACTCTTTAGGTGCGGCTTGAAACCTTACACACATGCATACGCTAAGCATAATATCTGGCCTAGATGCACATAAGTAAAGTAAGGAGCCGATCATTGACCTGTATACCTTTTGGTCCACATTTGGACCTTCTTCATTGAGATCGAGATGTCCGTTGATTGCCATGGGTGTATTGATGGGCTTGGCTTTGTCCATATTGAATTTGTTGAGGATGTCCTGTGTGTATTTGGTTTGGCTTATAAATGTTCCTTCTCTCAGTTGCTTCACTTGGAATCCCAAGAGGAACTTCAATTCGCCCATCATCGACATCTCGAACCTATCTGTCATAATTTTGTCTTGGTCTTCGAATCCTGGTGGCTGCTCCACATAAACTTCCTCCTTTATCGGACCGTTGAGGAAGGCACTTTTGACGTCCATTTGATACAACTTAAAATTATGGTGAGTAGCATATGCCAATAAAATACGAATGGACTCAAGTCTAGCTACGGGAGCGAAAGTTTCGTCGAAGTCCAAACCTTCGACCTGAGAATAACCCTTGGCCACCAGCCTCGCTTTATTTCTTGTTACTACTCCATGTTCATCTTGCTTGTTCTGAAAGACCCATTTCGTTCCAACGATGTTCGCCCTTGGTCTTTCCACCAGCTTCCACACTTCATTTCTTTTGAAGTTGTTCAATTCTTCTTGCATTGCCATCACCCAGTCTGGATCCCTTAAGGCTTCGTCTACCCTGTATGGTTCTAGAAAAGAGACAAAAGAATAGTATTCACAAAAATTTGCAACGCGAGATCTAGTAGTTACCCCCTTAGCAATATCACCAATGATATTGTTGACAGGATGGTCTCTTTGTACACTCTGATGTACTCTTGGGTGAGGAACTTGTGTAGCTGCTTGTTCTTCATCATCTTCATGTTCATTGTCTCCCCCTAGATCATTGCTTCCATGATTATCTTGATCTTCTTGATCTTCCTCCACTTGATCTTGTGTGAAAGCTCCCCCTTGATCATTGCTTCCTTGTTGAGGTTCACCTTGTGCATTTGAGTCTTGCGTTTGCTCTTGTGGTAGAATATCACCAAGTGCCTTTTTCTTCAGCGCTTCACATGGAGCTTCCTCTTTATCTAGCATACACTTATCGACTTGCTCCACTTGTGAGCCGTTAGTTTCATCGAACACTACGTCATGTGCTACTTCAACAAGGACGGACACCTTGTTGAAGACACGATAGGCGTAGACATTCGATTCATAGCCGAGCAAGAACCCTTCATCGGACTTCGAAGCAAACTTCGAAGCCCTCGTTTTCTTGTTCAGAATAAAACATTTACAACCAAAAACTTTGAAATAAGAAACATTAGGCTTTTTACCGGTAAGGAGCTCATATGGAGTTTTCTTCAGTAGTCGGTGAAGGTACAACCGATTTGTGGCATGACAAGCAGTGTTCACCGCTTCTGCCTAAAATCGATCTGATGTCTTGTATTCGTCCAACATTGTTCTTGCCATTTCAATCAATGTTCTGTTCTTCCTTTTGGCCACCCCGTTTTGTTGAGGAGAGTAGGGTGCCGAGAACTCATGCTTTATCCCTTCATCGAGATACTCTTCAACTTGTGTATTCTTGAATTCTGTCCCGTTGTCACTTCTGATGTTCTTCACGGTTGATGAGAATTCGTTCTGGGCTCTTTTCAGGAACTTCTTGAGGATTCCCTGAGTTTCTGATTTATCATACAAGAAAAATACCCAGGTAAATCTTGAAAAATCATCAACAATTACTAAACCGTATTTGTTACCGCCGATACTTATGTAAGCAATTGGACCAAATAGATCCATATGAAGAAGTTCCAGTGCTCTTGTAGTGGTCATTATGTTCTTGGCGGGGTGTGGTGCTCCGACTTGTTTTCCTGCCTGGCAAGCGCTGCACGGCCTGTCTTTCTCAAAAACCACTTCCTTTAGACCTCGGATGTGACCACCTTTTAGAAGTTTCTGCAGATTTCTCATCCCAACATGGGCTAGCCGTCTATGCCACAACCATCCCATGTTGGTTTTAGCAACCAAGCAAGTGTTGAGTTCGGCTTTATCTTTGTTGAAATCAACAAGATAAAGCTTTCCCTTCAACATTCCCTTGAATGTAATCGAGCCATCGCTTCTTCTAAAAACGGTCACACCCTCATTAGTGAATAAATAGTTATAACCTTTGTCGCATAGTTGAGATATTGACAAAAGGTTATAATCTAGGGAGTCTACATGTAAAACATTAGATAAAGTGTGTTGAGGAGATATTTCAATGTTACCGCTACCAAGGACCTTTCCTTGGCTGTTGTCTCCAAAGTATATGCCTTCACTTGGATCCTCGTTGTACTCGTACTCCACAAACATATCTCTCTCTCCGGTCATGTGATTTGTGCATCCGCTATCTAGCACCCACTTAGATCCGCCGGAGGAGTAAGCCTGCAAAACAGAATTATTCCTTGGTTTTAGATACCCAAGCTTGCTTGGGTCCTCTCATGTTAGTCACAAGAGTCTTGGGCACCCAAACACCAGTTTTCGAGTTCCTGTGGCGTGGCCCTGTGTATTTAGCAATAACTTTTCCATATTTGTTTCTCATAAGAACATAGGAAGCATCAAATGTACGAAACAACATTTGTAAATCAGATTCATGTGATTTTTCCTTAACAAAGGTGATTCTTTTCTTTGCATGATTAAGAGTGGACATGTGTTTGTTTCTGTCAAACCCAAGACCATCTTTGACGTTGGGAGGTCTAGTGATCACATATGCACTACGTGCATATTTGATCTTCTCCTTATCAAAGATGTCGTTTTGGGAAGGATGCATATCATGAGAAATTGAAGTATTAGAAATGATATTTTTCTTACTAGAGCATATGCATGTTCCAATTGTCGTCGAACTCATATCTTTGGAGGAAGAGCTCTTGGAGGAAGATGTGTCACCTTGCTTGAGCGACTCAACTTGCAACTCAAGGATCTTGTTAACTCTTGACAAGTTAGCAAGCTCATCCTTGATTGCAATATGTGAGTCCTCTAGCTTTGAGTAAGTCTCCTTACTCAAGGCTAGCTCAAACTCAAGTGACTTGTTCTTCTCTCTTTCAAGCTCAAGAAGTTTTTCAACTTCTTGATATCTCTTCCTTTCACGGATGAGCATATCTTCTTGTCGGTTGACAAGTTCCTCCTTTTCAAAGATTTCGTTCGACAACATTTCCATTTTCTTTAAAGCAATTTTAATTAATCCTCTAAACATTTCTTCATTATCACTAGAGCTATCAAAGTCATCAATAGAGGTATTTAATGCAGGAGGAGTAAGTCGAACCTTTTTCTTGCCTTCTTTAGCCATAAGGCAAGTATGGTTGTTCATATCCCATCCTCCCATGTTTGTGAAGAGTGTAGCTCTCATGGTGGGTTTCTTAATGGCAAAGGTGGCCATCTCCTCTTCTTCATCGGAGGAGGACTCATCGTTTGAGTCCCACTCCTTGCCAATGTGAGATTGATGAGCTTGTCTCCTTTTTCTGAAATTTTTCTTCTCATGTGCTTTTGCTTCCTTCTTCTTCTTGTTTTCTTCATAAGTACAGTCCACCATGAAGTGACCGTACTCTTCACAATTATAGCAAGTACGTCGAGCCTTGGATTTCCCTTTATCCTTGCTTTTTCCTTCATTTGAATTGTTGCCATCTCTTCTCCTCATCATGCGCTTGAACTTTTTGATAAAGAGTACCATTTCCTCATCATCTAGATCGGTACTCACGTCGCTTGTATCTCCGTCATCTTGGTCTTCACAGGTTTCTTTGAGTTTGGGTCTGCACGTTGCTTTGAGAGCAACTTCTTTCTTTTTGGAAGAGGCAAGCTCGGCTAAGTCTTTGACGTATTGAGACTCCTTCTCCATCATTTCATGATTTATGATCTTCCCCAATTACTGATCGGGTGTCGTTTTGTGAAACCCGGGGATTTCTCTAATCATTGAGCAAAGTGTGACGTTTCTTGGCATGAAGGCTATGATCATCCTTTTGACCACCACGTGATCAGTCCATTTTTTACTTCCATAGGCACAGATTTTGTTGATGAGTGCCTTCATCTGGTTGTACATGTCTTGAGGTGATTCGCCATCTTCAATAGCAAATCTCCCCATCTCTCCTTCAAGCATCTCAATTTTGGCTTCATGTACAGACCTATTTCCTTCATGAGCTGTTTTGAGTGTATCCCAGATTTCTTTTGCACTCTCTAGTCCATCGATCTTGGTGAATTCTTCCCTGCTCAGTGACGATGTGATTACTGCAACAGCTTGTGCATTTCTGTGAATCTCTTGTTCTTGTTCCGGAGTGAGTTCTTCATCCGTGTCTGGGATATCTATACCTGTGCAGACAATATGCCAAAGGCTAGGATTCAAGGATATCAGATGCATTTTCATGTTGTACTTCCACATGGTATAGTCACTTCCGACAAACTGCGGGGGCCTTCCCATAGGGATGGAGAGATAGTGATTATTTGAATTGAGACGGTTGTAGTTGTAAGGATATCGGGAGTAGTCGTGATGACCACTCCCCATCGTCTTTTCTTCCACTCTTCCCTTTTGTGCCATTAATTTCTTTCTTAGTAGTGCCTTTAGCTGTATCACTTCTTCATCGTCATGTGGACTTTCTTTCAGCACATCGAAGGCTTTGGCTTCTTGCTCCTCATCGTTGATGTTCGTCTTCGGGACATCGTTGTTCTTCTCAGAGGCCATTAATCTCTCCGAGATGTGAGTCTCGTTGATGGAGAACTTGGATCTGATACCAATTGAATGTGGCCTAGAGGAGGGGTGAATAGGCCTTACAGAATTTCCTGCACACTTAAAGTAATTGTCAAAAACTTGCTTGACCGGACTAGTCCAGTTGTGTGAGCGGACTAGTCCGGTGTGCCTGAAGTGTGTAGATTGTATTAAGTGTTGTGCAGGAGAATTAACATGTTTAGCAGCGGAAATAAGAACAACAGTTATTTTATTTTGAGTTTACAATATGAGGTATGATTATGCCCGTGAATGAGACTTAACAATTTTAAATATGAAATTTAGCAACTAGATGTTCTAATCAACAAAAACAAGGAGGCATGCGAGACACAAATTTTACCGACGTTCGATCTCACCAAGAGATCTACGTCCTCATTGAGGAAGCTCACATAGAGCCGGGTCATTAACCCTTTCCCTCTTCAAGTCACCACACAAGGCCGACTTGACTCCACTAGCACGGGTAATCACCGAGTTTGTGGGGCAACCTCACACGTTGGGGGCTCCCATAAGAATTACAATGAGAAAGCGATCAAATACACTCAAAAAGATTACAATGCAGAATATGAGGTAGAGAGATCAAACCCCAAGAGCTCACAACGAAGGAACGACGATCTCCCAATCCCAAATCCAAGTGTTTGATTGATTTTCACCTTTTTGCACCTTAGATGTGTGGGGAGATGTGTTTTTGGGCTCTTGGGACAGGTGGCGGTGCTAGGGTTTTTATTTCAAGCAGTATGAGTCGTGTCTTTTTTTATTTCAAGGTCATGGATCACCAATTTATATGGTTTCCAAAAAGTTATCGTTGTAAAACCTAATACCGGACTAGTCCGGTATATGATCGGACTTGTCCGGTCTACTTCCGGTGGGTTTACCGGACTAGTCCGGTCTAAAACCGGACTTGTCCGGTGCTATTTGAAGTGGGGTTCCAGAAAGTTTAGCGGACTAGTCCTGTCGCATGGATGGACTCGTCCGCAGTCCTCTAAAGAGGACAACAGAAACATGAGCGGACTAGTCCGGTCTAAAACCGAACTTGTCCGGTTGCATTCCAGTAAGCTGACCGGACTAGTCCGGTCCATGAACGGACTAGTCCGGTGTCCAGTGGATTTTATTTGATTTTTAAACCCCTTACCCTTACGCAAAGTCATGAGCTCTTGGGATGTGTCTCTCACACACACCCTATACATTTAAATCTACTTTGCTCTTCTAAATTCCACTGAAGTCTTCCTTTTCGGGCACCACTCTACCTTTCACCTTTTTGTGTGCACCGAGCTAGTTCACTTTGTTTGTCCTGCAATCATTTCATTAGGATCTCATATGCTTGTCATCAATTCTCCAAAACCCACAAGGGATACCCTAGATGCACTTTCAACTATATTAGCATAGTTACTTAAGGTGGCAAGACTAACATATGTGTTATAATTCTGAATTTTGATTATGTAACGACGCACCTACGCTCAGGTAAGAATGGTAAGGAATACCATCGAAAGCGGTTCAATTTTGGTTAGCTCCCCTGACGAGAAATGTGGTTCAGGGATAGGTCTCACAGCTTGGTGTGGGACGTTAATATGAAACTCTTGGACTCTTCATGTTCCCGAGTTCATATGAAACGCTGATCCCTAGTATGCATTCGGCAAGCAAGTGGAGACCCCATCGCGTGGTCAGTAACACAAGAGTATGTTCGTCTGGAAATAGCCCAGGAGGACATACGCAGCGCTTGCCATCGGCGTGCCCTGCCGGGCAGTAGGTGGTATCTGTTGGGGTGATAAAATTCCCAACCGTGACGATCCGTTCACGCTCTATTCGGGTTCCCCGTCGCATGGTGTTAAAACACGATTACGTACCTTGAGACGTGGCTTAACTCAAGGACGGCCGTATGGCAATGATACGGGCGTTTGTATTTACTTTCAAATGTCGACCTGCCTGAAATGAGAATAACCTTTGAGTGCATCATTATTGGGTGTTCTTCTGCAGGTACTAACTACGTATGTATGCCGTGTAGTGTACGTGTGCGAGAGCCTGTTTAGTGCCACAATTGAGACATATATGCCGGTATAATCCAGTTAGTCAACATTTAGGACCCTGGTTGGGTAGAAAAATTCAATAGTGGATCAGTGTAGCTCGAAGGGTTTGAAAACCAGAGTGCTCTGTTTTGGGCAGCAAGTTGGCTGAACTTTGACAGAGCATAACTCACAGATTATTTAGCAAATGGAGGTGTGGGATATAGTTCTGGAAAAGGTATTTAAGTACTCTACAGCTATGTTGTAGACCCCCAGAGCTGAATCACACCTTAAGATGGCTTAAATTCCATAAGAAAGTAAACTGTCCAGAACCAGGACAGATTTAAACTACTCTCTGGACTGCTCTGTTTTTCAAGCATAATTTATTGTAGGAAAATCTAAAATTATCATATGATATATTCCTGGAAAGGATAGGAGATGTGTTACATCTTTGTAATTCAAAGTTTCTGAAATTTCAGCACAGAACTCAGTGGAAACTAGAGTTGAAAACAGAAACTTCCAATGGAGGGGCTGTTGAAATTCTCCCAGAAATTCTGTTGAAGTTGAATTACCATAACTTTTTAACCAGAGCTGATCTGAGGGCAAATAAATACTAGATGGAAATATACTGAAGTTAACTTTGACTTTGGTATTCAGCTTGATTCATGAAAATGCCTAGCACCAGATCAAAATCTGGAATATGTAGAAACTGATCATTCTGGCAGAGGGATGACAGTTGAACTCATTTGAGAGATTGTTGTACCCTAGGGGGTTTAAGTACTTCCAATGGGGTAAACATACTCATGAGTGGTTATCTTCAACTAGTGAGAGATTTGAGTATATGTCTTACTCAAGTTTCTTTTGCTAGAGACCATCTTTGTGTCGTATTGAAGATAAAAGGGTAGTATACGTGATGACAAAGCGATGTAACGTCTCGTAGTGACCAAACCTAGTTGTGATGAACTTCCAAAGAGAAAGTCTGTCAAGTTGGATTTAACTAGCTTGTATTTGGTCTGGTAATGGTGTAGCTTGTGCAAAGTTATTACATTATCTATATACGAGATGTATCGCATGTTTTACTGTCATTATGTTTTATGCCTATTGGACTGCATGAAGTATGTTGCGGGACTGGTGTATATTGTCGTATGGTTGCAGATGGTTCGCACTCGGACCACGCATGAGATTGGTGGCTCTAAACAGCATGGGGTGATGACTCCCAGTCACCTGCCTACGACAGCATCCCGCAGCAACAACCACCACCGCCGCCTCCGCTTACGCTAGCGGATGTGATCGCGGCCCTGGTCGCTAATCGTCAGGAGCCTGCTCCGCACGATCGTGCAGAATACGTCCCAGGCAGGGGGCATCAAGAGAGGGGGCCTTGTGAGCCCCATGTTGTGACGTACTCGGATTTCATGAGTACGCACCCTCCGGTGTTCACAGAAGCAGCAGAACCCCTGGAGGCCGACAACTGGCTGCGGACAATTGAGTCCAAGTTCGGGCTGCTCCAATGTACGGAGCGGCAGAAGACTCTGTTCGCGGCGCAGCAGCTTCACGGTGCCGCTGGTGCGTGGTGGGCGAACTATGTCGCCTCACTGCCGGCTGGCCATGCCGTGGAGTGGGAAGAATTCCGGGAGGCGTTCCGCGCCTACCATATCCCTCCCGGGATAATGAAGCGGAAGTTCCAAGAGTTCTTGGAGCTGAAGCAGGGCGGGAGGAATGCCCACGACTACTCCCGTGTCTTCAACCATCTGGCGCAATATGCGTTGGATTACGTCTCCACCGAGGAGAAGAAGCGGGAGCACTTCTATCGGGGATTACATCTCGAGATGAAGACACATCTCATTCAATGCAATCGTGGCACCTTCAATGATCTCGTTAATGCCGCGATCATGCAAGAAGACGCTCAGCGAGAATTGGCGGCTGAGCAGCGAAAGCGCAGCACTCCACCCAGCAGTGGGGGTGGAGCTCCCCAAAAATACCGCATGGTGTATCGGATACCATCCGGTCAGCAGTGGCATCCACCGGCACGACCTCAGCAGTTCGGGGGTCGTTCTTTTCAGCCACCCCCGTTCCGACCGCCGATGCCACCACCCGGACCGCAACAACAGCAGCAGCAGCAGATGGTACCACGGGTGCTTCCACCACCACAACGCGCCCCGGGTTTCCGTCCGCCAATCAGTGGAGGACCACCTCGCTACACTTGCTTTATGTGTGGCCAGGCGGGCCATTTCTCGAAGGACTGTCCCCATGGGCAGCAGAGCAGCGGGCAAGCCTAGTTCCAGGGCGGTGCTCGAGGCCGACCTCCGGTCAAGAAGGTTGGTCAGCGAACTGGGGGCGTTCGCAACCTCGACAAGGAGGATACCCCAGAGGGAGACAACGTGCTGGCAGGTACGTTCACTCTCAGTGATCAAGCAATCATCATATTATTTGATTCGGGTGCAACCAACAGGTTCATAAGTGCATCCTATGTGGCTAAGCATCAAATGCAAGTCTTCCCAACGGACTGCTCATATATGATCTGTGTAACACCCCAAAATTTTGATTCAAAACACTAAATCATGTTAGGAGGGGAATTTAAAAATTTTTGGACGTGTTGCATGTTTTGCAAAAATTCAAATTCAAACTGGAATTCAAATTAAACTCAAATCAGAAAAGAAATGGAAAAAGAAAAAGAGAAAACAGAAAAAAACCGGCCAGCCGGCCCAATTTACCCCGCGCCAGCCCGCAGCCGCGCGCCCGCGCTTTCTCACGCTGACAGGAGGAACCCACCCGGGCTTCGTCTTCAACCTCGCGCCGCGCCGGACTCTTTCTCACCGAATCCAAACCGATCGGAACTGCTGCGGATCACAGCCGAATTTCGCTCGAGGAGGATACGGACATGATCTAAACCACCTCGCCGCCCTCCCCCGTCTATAAAAACCCCGTCCCCGTTCTGTTTTTCCCACGCGATCGCCGATTTTTACTCCGGTGAGAACCGAGACTTCTCCGGTGAATTCCGGCCGATCTAAGCTCGGAAACTCCGATCTAACTCGCTGGTCTTGATCCACCGCCTCCGGGGAACCTTGCAGGTGCAGAAAACTCGGTGACTTGCGGTGTAAACACAGCGCCGACGAGCTTCGCCGTGGTTTTGCCTCGGACCTCGCCGCCGATCACCTCCCAGGACCTCCGAGCTCAAGAAAAACCCCCGAGGTGAGATCCCCGACCTCCCCTCTACCGATCTATGCCATAAGATCACAGTTCTAGGCAGAATTCTCGAGGATCCGAAAGTTTCGGCGAGATCGCCGCTTCCCGCCGCCGTGCGCCGCCGGCAGCGCCGCCCGCTTTCGATTAGAGCGACGTGGCCGCTTGTGCGCCGTTTATTTTAAATCGCACGGTAGACTTTCAAACCCCGCGTACCGGTTCGGCGTTATAATCTCAGCCGTCGGTTTAAAATCAGACGGTCCACGTCAGCCCCGCGTTATAAAGACTGGAATTCTTACGTGCTACCCCCTGGGGTTCTCGGGAAATAAGAGCTAGCCCCGGAAATTTCAGATCTAGCCCCTGGAACTCCAGAAAATCATGTAAATTCATTTAAAAATCAGTTTTAGCCCCTGGACTTAATAAAAATTAGGAAAAACACCTCTGATAAAGGTAGCTAGACCCCTGGAAATTATAAAAATAATATTATAGACCCTGTAATGGGGTGAGTTCATTATTTTAGCCCTGTTTAGTATTTAATTTAGAAAATTGAATATGTAACTAGTGTTTAAAAATTAAAAAGTGGGACAAACATAGTTGTCAAAATTTAGTTAAAGATTTTCTCAGTGTTTAGGAAATTTAGGAGTGAGATAAAAACATATTTTGGACTGAATTGAGTCTGTTTAATTTATTATTCACAATTAGGGACACATTTTTAAGTAATAAATAGTTTTAGAAAATAGGGAAATTAATTATGAGATGGTTTACATCAGAGGCAAAGGTCAAAATGTGTTATTAAATTATTTAGGACCAGAACCTATTCTGTTTAGATGATGTGTATTACTAATTTCATATAAAGTACACATTTATGCATAGAAAAATAAATCTGAAAATATAGCAACTAGTAAATGATAAATGGAGTTTCTAAAATCCAAAGAATTCAGTTTAGGGTTGGTGGAAATTCTGAAGGCACATATGGAGAAGAAAAATACTTTTCATGCATACTTGGTAACTAAAAGGTGTAGTAAATAAATATAAGGAAAATTATTTAAATTGGAAACTCATATATAAAGTATGCAAGCATAAATGTGAATACAAAAGTAGGAATCATATACACATGATTAAAAGTGCATGCAAGCCACAAATCAACACACCTAGAGTAACCACAACACATATAGTTGTGAATGACTTTCATAAATATGAGTGTGTGATTTGTATGAAGTGGAAGTGTGAACTATGTCTTATAGATTGTTGTTTTTCTTTTGCTATGTGTGATGGTATGATGTAGAACCTGCTCAAGAGCAAGTTATTCCTTTCCAAGATCAGGACTACCCATTTCAAGAGCAGCAAGAAGGAGGAAAGTGTCCTTGACCACTTTGATCCTATGCTAGGATGTGTAGCTAGAATTATTTGCATTGTCAATTGAAAATATGAAACCCATGCTAGGAAGTTTCCCTAGAATTGCATTACCTTGTTTCCTTGTAGGTTGGGTTGGGATTTATTTTGTCATGTCATTTATTTACATGCATATGCTTAGCCATGCTTAGAATGGGATATTTGGGATATGAGATCATCAGTGTATTTTACCATACTCTTGAATGAGATATTGTGAGTTACGTAGAGGTAGGGATCAAGGCAAGTTGGATGTTTTGGTTGTGTGCTGGGTGCACGAGACTCGGGATTGTGTTTAGTACCTGCCTGGATGCTAAGGACCGGTTCATGGAGCATGTAACCTGGCTTTACAGTGCCAACCACATGCTGAGATGGGGCAGCTTGGCCAATTAATTAGGTGTATCCCCGGCGTAGTATGGGTGTGTTGGATGGTGCGGGGAGTAGGTGTCAGCTGGACTACCATATGAACCGCAAGGCTCAAGAGGGGGCCACTGCAGCGGGGTTGGAGCCTCTTGTATGCTGTTAGGGGTGAAACCTCAGTGGGCCCACGCTCGTCGGGAATCCCTTTGTAAAGGCTTCGTAGTGATCTCCTGGCTACACACCTGGGAAGTGTGAATGTGGTTCGTAGCCACTGGCATAATGGAGGTTCTTTTAGTCCACCCGGCAACGGGGGATGAAATCACTACATGTGGGTACAGTGGTACAAACTCTGCAGAGTCAAAACTGTCATGACAGCCGTGCTCACGGTCAAGAGCGGCATGGACTTATTCATGATTAGAGGATTGATGGTTTTGGAAGTTAAGCGGGGAGCTTAACATTGGAAATGATGTTATGGTTATTGGATTGCGATGATGGGATGGGAGATTGGGACCATTTCACCTGTGTAGTAATGTAGGTGCTTAACAAGCTAAGGTGATAGGTATTAATTGCATAGTGCTTTAACCATGAGTTCAACCTCTCCTTGTTCTAGCCATGCATGATATAATTTTCCCACACTTGCTGAGTACCCTTGGTACTCAACCTTGCATATTTGTTGGTTTATATTGCTGCTCAGGTCAAGACAATGAGGTGGTGTATAATGACCAAGACTTTGGACCCGAGGAAGGTTTCTAGGTTCATGGAGACCCCCGGGCAACGCCTGTGATGGAGCCCTAAAAGAATAATATTCCGCTGCTAGTTTATTTACTTGTGATGAACTTATTATTGTCCATCGAGACATTTACTATGTAAGACTTACTTATATTCGACACATGGCTTGTAATAAATGATGCTTCACTATTTGTCATCACATGTATGAGAAAATGATCCTGGCATACATGTGATATTCACTTGGTTGTTCTTCGGAAAAACCGGGTGTGACAGAGGTGGTATCAGAGCCAAGGTTGCCCGTAGGAACATGGACCTAGGTAGAAATGGACGTATTTAAGGGCCCTATTTTCTTAAAAACTATTTTCCAAGGTGTGGGTTGAAAAGTGTTATTTAAGGAGTCATTTTCTTCATCTTACCCCAAATTTTCATTCAAAATAGGATTTTTGTTTAAAAAAAATTTATCTAACCTAATTATAAATTCTTTTTGTTTTAGATGGTTCGCATGATTCGCACCGCTCGCAAGTCCACAGGAGGGAGAGTTCCCGTAGTTGCCCTTGCCGAAAGAGAGGAGAGCCGTCCGGTGACGTACCTTTCCTACGGATTGGCAGTAGGAGGCTTATTGCGCCGTCTTCGGCGTATGCTCGAAGCCGCCGGCAATACGGGCAAGCTAATCATCCACTATAACTCCACCAGGACCATCCGTGAGAAGAGGGAAGAATGGAGTTCAGAGATGAGGATAATACACGAAAATCAGCTGCTTAAGATCCACCACTCTCCAGCTTGTAGAGCGACACAGGTCGATGCGGAGAAAGATGTCACCTGGGAGGCCATCACCTGCCAGAGTCACATCTATCGTCGCCACTTGGACAAAACTGAGTACATGTATGTCCTCCAACGTGAGAGTGGTACCACGGAGTACAAGTACCCACCGGTGCAGCAAGGGACTTCCCATGAGCACATGGACTTGTGCTTGGAGGATGCTGCTATGCTCAGCACTCGACTGCAGGAGTGTCAACAAGAGCTTCAGGATGTCCGAGACACCCTGAAGGAAACGGAGACGTTGCTGCGAGCCTGCTTAAAGGCGAGAGAAAGAGGAGATGGGAATGAACTGTGTGTCACCATGAATGATACATGGACTCCTGACTCCCCGGATCACCGAGCGATCAGGCGTCGTCGCACTTCTCCACCAGCAGCCTCCCCACCCAAAGCAGAGTCAGAAGTTAGCCGAAATGAGGAGGAAGATCCCGAGGAGCCAGCTCAAGAGAACGAGTAGTGTAGAGTCTTTCCTTTAGCTAGCAAGAGGTCGAGTAGTCGAGTCGTTACGAAGTTAATGGTGTGTTAATGCTTGGTGTGTGACGTGAGTTGTGGAAGCCATGAGCAATTGTCCACAGCCTCGTCTTCAGATTGTTTTTCTTTGGTGTGTGAACCCACATGAAATAATAGTGCATTTATTTGGTGTGAGATATGAACCCTCGTAAAAGTATAACAAAGCCTCAACACTTCAAAGTACAAACAAATGAAAGTAGTAAGATGATACTAAATGCTTTCAAATTAACATTGGTTGATTCTGCCAGATGGCCGGAAGAGGAAAAGGACGTGCTGCCAACCCCGCCAACAACAACGATGAGGCATGCAACCCTCATCTTTCTGGAGGCCAGGACCGGGGTGGTCGCCGTGTAGAAGTTGATCATCTCCACCAAATGCTGGAGAATCAAAATCAGCTCATCCAGAACTTGACTCAAGTGATGGCCAACTTGCATCAAGTTCCACCTCCACAAGCTGCACCACGCCAACCAAGGTTGAGTGAGTTTCTAGTAACTCAACCTCCCAAGTTTGCAAGTGCTGCTGAACCTCTGGAGGCAGATGATTGGCTGAAGACCATTGAAAGTAAGATGAGGATTATACAATGCCAAGGGTATGAGAGGGTGCTGTTTGCCTCTCATCAATTGCATGGACCTGCTGCTGATTGGTGGACCGCCTACGTGGCCGCCCATCATGACCCTGAGAACATCACTTGGGAAGAGTTCAAGCGTAGCTTCCGCAACAATTACATCCCAAGAGGTGAACTCAAAAACAAGAGGAAGGAGTTTTTGGCACTGCAGCAGGGAAACATGACGGTGAGGGAATACCTCACTAAATTTACTCAACTATCCCGTTATGCCCCACGAGACATAGAGACTGATGAGCAGAAACAAGATTGTTTCGTGGAAGGACTTACCGCAGAGATGCAGTGTGCAATGTCCTCAAATGAGTATGAAAGCTTCCAAAAGATGGTGGACCGAGCATTTGTGGTAGAAAGGAAGCTAAAGACCCTAGAAGATGAGAATAAGAGGAAGGCCGGGTGGTCACATCAAGCCTCAGGGAGCAACACCCGCCCACGTATGATGCAGCAACCTACGGGGCAGATGAACCGTGCTGCGGTACCCTATTCAGCACCAAGAGGGTACAACCCAAACTACAGGCCTCCCGCAGCACCAGCACAGCCGCAACGTCAGTTTGTGCAGCAGCCTCGCCCCGCATATCCACCTCGACCAGCAGTGCAAGGACCCCCAAACCAACCCCAAGACAACAAAGGCCAGGCATCTAAGATTGGGGTGCAATGTTTCAGCTGTGGTGAAGTGGGGCACTACGCCCATAAATGCCCAAAGAAGAAGCTTGCGCCGCCACAACAGCAGAATGTAATGAGGGGACGGGTAAACCACGTCACTATGGAGGAAGCACAAGAGGCACCCGACGTGGTAGTTGGTAAGTTTCCTGCCAATTTACATCTTGCAACTCTGCTGTTTGATTCTAGTGCTACCCACTCGTTAATTGCTCAAGGGTTTGTTAAGAAGCATGACCTAGCAACCACAAAAATGAACCATATGCTAGCCGTAAACTCTCCAGGTGGAGAAATAAGGACAAGACAAGTGTGTCCCAAAGTGAACCTAGACATTAATGGGGTAGTATTTACTGCTAACCTCATAGTGATAGATTCACAAGGGATAGATATTATTTTGGGTATGGATTGGTTGACCAAACATAAAGGAATCATCCATTGTTCGACCAGAACGGTGGAACTAACTCACCCCAGTGGCACAAGAGTAAAGTTCATAACGATACACGAGCCTAGGAGGGACATTAAATTAAATCAAGTGGAGGTGAAAGTTGAGGAAATCAGGACTATCAGGGAATATCCATATGTTTTTCCGGAGGAGTTGCCAGGTATGCCTCCCGACCGTGAAGTGGAATTCGCAATTGAGCTAGTACCGGGAACAACACCGATATACAAGAGACCTTATCGAATGGACTCCAAGCAGCTAGAAGAGCTCAAGGATCATTTGAGAGAATTGACGGAGAAGGGGTATATTCGCCCTAGTTCCTCACCATGGGGAGCTCCGGTGATATTTGTGCCCAAGAAAGACGGAACCCAAAGGTTATGCGTGGATTACCGTGCCTTGAATGAGGTAACCATCAAGAACAAGTACCCATTACCCCGCATTGAAGACTTGTTTGATCAGTTGAGGGGAGCTTGTGTGTTCTTGAAAATTGATCTCAGGTCGGGATACCACCAACTCAAGATAAGGCAATCTGATATTCCCAAGACAGCTTTCGTATCTCGGTACGGACAGTATGAATACACTGTCATGCCTTTCGGGCTAACCAATGCCCCGGCATACTTCATGTACCTCATGAACAAGGTATTCATGGAATATCTGGACAAATTTGTGGTGGTTTTCATAGATGATATTCTCGTCTTCTCCAAAGATGAAGAAGAACATGAGAAACATCTAAGGTTGGTCTTGCAGAGGCTGAGAGAACACCAACTATATGACAAGTTGAGCAAGTGTGAGTTTTGGCTGAAGAGAGTTCCCTTTTTAGGACATATAATCTCGGAGGGAGGAATCTCCGTAGATCCCGCCAAAATCGAGGATATCCAGAAGTGGAAGACCCCTGAAAATGTCGGGGAAGTTCGAAGCTTTTGGGATTGGCTGGATACTATCGACGGTTTATTGAGGGATTCTCCAAGATCTCGAGACCTCTCACCAAACTGTTGGAGAAGGGAATCACATTCACCTGGACGCCACAGTGCGAGACGAGCTTTCAGGAGCTAAAGAAGAGATTGACAACAGCCCCAGTGTTGGTTATGCCAGATATGCAGAAGAATTTCACAGTGTACTGCGATGCCTCTGGAAATGGGTTGGATGTGTTCTCATGCAAGAAGGACATGTCGTGGCATATGCATCCCGGCAGCTTCGGAAGCACGAGAAGAACTATCCTACACATGACCTAGAACTAGCCGCAGTGGTACACGCGTTGAAAATTTGGCGGCACTATTTGATGGGGAAGAGGACAGAGATATATACGGATCATAAGAGTTTGAAGTACATATTCACACAGCCAGATCTCAACCTCAGACAAAGGAGATGGTTAGAGCTAATCAATGACTTTGATGTGGGCATCAACTATCATCCCTGGAAAGCAAACGTCGTGGCCGATGCTTTGAGTCGGAAAGTGCAGGTCAATAAGTTGAGCTTGAAGGACATGCCTGCAGAATTGAAGGATGAGGTTATAAGGCTCAATCTATTTCTAGTAAATAGTAGTGAAGCCATCACCATGGAAGTGGACTCCGCACTCGAGCGAGACATACGCGAGGGCCAAAAGAATGATGAGAAGATACAAGAGATCAGACAACTCATCAAGGAAAATAAAGCTCCTGGTTTTAGAGAGGATGAACAAGGAACGGTGTGGCACGGGAAAAGGATCTGTGTGCCAGAAGTAAAGGAGATCCGTGAATTAATTTTGAAGGAGGCTCACGATTCTGACTATTCCATTCATTCTGGGAGTACGAAGATGTACCAGGACCTCAAGAGCAGGTATTGGTGGTATGGCATGAAGCGAGATGTCGCGGAACATGTTGCCCTTTGTGACACATGTCAGTTGGTGAAAGCAGAACATCAACGACCCGCGGGATTATTGCAACCACTCAAAGTGCCTGAATGGAAATGGGAAGAAATCAGCATGGATTTTGTCGTGGGATTGCCTAGGACCCAATCTGGGTATGATTCAATATGGGTCATTATTGATAGGCTAACCAAGGTAGCTCATTTCATCCCCGTGAAAGAAAGCTACAGCGGATCCAAATTGGCAGAATTGTACATGTCAAGGATCGTGTGTTACCATGGAGTGCCAAAGAAGATAGTGTCGGACCGAGGGACACAGTTCACCTCGAGGTTTTGGAAGAAGTTGCATGAAACCATGGGAACCCATCTGAACTTCAGCTCTGCCTATCATCCCCAAACTGACGGGCAGACGGAGAGAACCAATCAGATCCTTGAAGATATGTTAAGGGCATGTGCATTCAAAAACAATAGGAGTTGGGACAAGAACTTACCGTATGCGGAGTTTTCCTATAACAACAGCTATCAAGCTAGTATGAAGATGTCACCGTTTGAAGCTTTGTATGGAAGGAAGTGCAGAACTCCCCTATTTTGGAACCAAACAGGAGAAAGTAAAGTGTTTGGTCCAGAAGTGCTACAAGAAGCCGAGGCAAAGGTGAGGGAGATTCACAACAACTTGAGGATAGCACAAACACGCCAAAAGAGCTATGCCGATGTACGAAGAAGAGAGCTCGTTTTCAAGTAGGAGACTATGTTTATCTCAAGGTGTCCCCTATCAGAGGACTTCGTCGGTTCAAGGTGAAAGGGAAGTTGTCACCTCGATATATCGGACCCTTTCAAGTTTTGGAAAGGAAAGGCGAAGTGGCGTACCAACTAGAGTTACCGGTTCATCTATCGGACGTGCACGATATATTCCATGTGTCACAACTCAAGAAATGTCTGAGGACGCCTGAAGAGGTGTTACCCATGAATGAAGTGGATGTAGCTGAGGATTTGTCTTATGCCGAGCAACCATACAAGATTTTGGAGACAATGGAACGCCTCACCAGAAATAAAAGAATCCGGATGTGCAAGGTGCAGTGGAAGCATCACTCAGAAGAGGAAGCCACCTGGGAACGGGAAGATGAGCTCAAGGCACAATTTCCGGAATTGTTTTCCTAGAAACACCAATCTCGAGGACGAGATTTCTTTTAAGGGGGGTAGAGCTGTAACACCCCAAAATTTTGATTCAAAACACTAAATCATGTTAGGAGGGGAATTTAAAAATTTTTGGACGTGTTGCATGTTTTGCAAAAATTAAATTCAAACTGGAATTCAAATTAAACTCAAATCAGAAAAGAAATGGAAAAAGAAAAAGAGAAAACAGAAAAAAACCGGCCAGTGGGCCGAAACCCACCAGCCGGCCCAACTTACCCCGCGCCAGCCCGCAGCCGCGCGCCCGCGCATTCTCACGCTGACAGGAGGGACCCACCCGGGCTTCGTCCTCAACCTCGCGCCGCGCCGGACTCTTTCTCACCGAATCCAAACCGATCGGAACTGCTGCGGATCACAGCCGAATTTCGCTCGAGGAGGATACGGACATGATCTAAACCACCTCGCCGCCCTCCCCCGTCTATAAAAACCCCGGCCCCGTTTTGTTTTCCCCACGCGATCGCCGATTTTTACTCCGGTGAGAACCGAGACTTCTCCGGTGAATTCCGGCCGATCTAAGCTCGAAAACTCCGATCTAACTCGATGGTCTTGATCCACCGCCTCCGGGGAACCTTGCAGGTGCAGAAAACTCGGTGACTTGCGGTGTAAACACAGCGCCGACGAGCTTCGCCGTGGTTTTGCCTCGGACCTCGCCGCCGATCACCTCCCAGGACCTCCGAGCTCAAGAAAACCCCCGAGGTGAGATCCCCGACCTCCCCTCTACCGATCTATGCCATAAGATCACAGTTCTAGGCAGAATTCTCGAGGATCCGAAAGTTTCCGGCGAGATCGCCGCTTCCCGCCGCCGTTCGCCGCCGGCAGCGCCGCCCGCTTTCGATCAGAGCGACGTGGCCGCTTGTGCTCCGTTTATTTTAAATCGCACGGTAGACTTTAAAACCCCGCGTACCGGTTCGGCGTTATAATCTCAGCCGTCGGTTTAAAATCAGACGGTCCACGTCAGCCCCGCGTTATAAAGACTGGAATTCTTACGTGCTACCCCTGGGGTTCTCGGGAAATAAGAGCTAGCCCCGGAAATTTCAGATCTAGCCCATGGAACTCTAGAAAATCATGTAAATTCATTTAAAAATCAGTTTTAGCCCCTGGACTTAATAAAAATTAGGAAAAACACCTCTGATAAAGGTAGCTAGACCCCTGGAAATTATGAAAATAATATTATAGACCCTGTAATGGGGTGAGTTCATTATTTTAGCCCTGTTTAGTATTTAATTTAGAAAATTGAATATGTAACTAGTGTTTAAAAATTAAAAAGTGGGACAAACATAGTTGTCAAAATTTAGTTAAAGATTTTCTCAGTGTTTAGGAAATTTAGGAGTGATATAAAAACATATTTTGGACTGAATTGAGTCTGTTTAATTTATTATTCACAATTAGGGACACATTTTTAAATAATAAATAGTTTTAGAAAATAGGGAAAATAATTATGAGATGGTTTACATCAGAGGCAAAGGTCAAAATGTGTTATTAAATTATTTAGGACCAGAACCTATTCTGTTTAGATGATGTGTATTACTAATTTCATATAAAGTACACATTTATGCATAGAAAAATAAATCTGAAAATATAGCAACTAGTAAATGATAAATGGAGTTTCTAAAATCCAAAGAATTCAGTTTAGGGTTGGTGGAAATTCTGAAGGCACATATGGAGAAGAAAAATACTTTTCATGCATACTTGGTAACTAAAAGGTGTAGTAAATAAATATAAGGAAAATTATTTAAATTGGAAACTCATATATAAAGTATGCAAGCATAAATGTGAATACAAAAGTAGGAATCATATACACATGATTAAAAGTGCATGCAAGCCACAAATCAACACACCTAGAGTAACCACAACACATATAGTTGTGAATGACTTTCATAAATATGAATGTGTGATTTGTATGAAGTGGAAGTGTGAACTATGTCTTATAGATTGTTGTTTTTCTTTTGCTATGTGTGATGGTATGATGTAGAACCTGCTCAAGAGCAAGTTATTCCTTTCCAAGATCAGGACTACCCATTTCAAGAGCAGCAAGAAGGAGGCAAGTGTCCTTGACCACTTTGATCCTATGCTAGGATGTGTAGCTAGAATTATTTGCATTGTCAATTGAAAATATGAAACCCATGCTAGGAAGTTTCCCTAGAATTGCATTACCTTGTTTCCTTGTAGCTTGGGTTGGGATTTATTTTGTCATGTCATTTATTTACATGCATATGCTTAGCCATGCTTAGAATGGGATATTTGGGATATGAGATCATCAGTGTATTTTACCATACTCTTGAATGAGATATTGTGAGTTACGTAGAGGTAGGGATCAAGGCAAGTTGGATGTTTTGGTTGTGTGCTGGGTGCATGAGACTCGGGTTTGTGTTTAGTACTTGCCTGGATGTTAAGGACCGGTTCATGGAGCATGTAACCTGGCTTTACAGTGCCAACCACATGCTGAGATGGGGCAGCTTGGCCAGTTAATTAGGTGTATCCCCGGCGTAGTATGGGTGTGTTGGATGGTGCGGGGAGTAGGTGTCAGCTGGACTACCATATGAACCGCAAGGCTCAAGAGGGGGCCACTGCAGCGGGGTTGGAGCCTCTTGTATGCTGTTAGGGGTGAAACCTCAGTGGGCCCACGCTCGTCGGGAATCCCTTTGTAAAGGCTTCGTAGTGATCTCCTGGCTACACACCTGGGAAGTGTGAATGTGGTTCGTAGCCACTGGCATAATGGAGGTTCTTTTAGTCCACCCGGCAACGGAGGATGAAATCACTACATGTGGGTACAGTGGTACAAACTCTGCAGAGTCAAAACTGTCATGACAGCCGTGCTCACGGTCAAGAGCGGCTTGGACTTATTCATGATTAGAGGATTGATGGTTTTGGAAGTTAAGCGGGGAGCTTAACATTGGAAATGATGTTATGGTTATTGGATTATGATGATGGGATGGGAGATTGGGACCATTTCACCTGTGTAGTAATGTAGGTGCTTAACAAGCTAAGGTGATAGGTATTAATTGCATAGTGCTTTAACCATGAGTTCAACCTCTCCTTGTTCTAGCCATGCATGATATAATTTTCCCACACTTGCTGAGTACCCTTGGTACTCAACCTTGCATATTTGTTGGTTTATATTGCTGCTCAGGTCAAGACAATGAAGTGGTGTATAATGGCCAAGACTTTGGACCCGAGGAAGGTTTCTAGGTTCATGGAGACCCCCGGGCAACGCCTGTGATGGAGCCCTAAAAGAATAATATTCCGCTGCTAGTTTATTTACTTGTGATGAACTTATTATTGTCCATCGAGACATTTACTATGTAAGACTTACTTATATTCGACACCTGGCTTGTAATAAATGATGCTTCACTATTTGTCATCACATGTATGAGAAAATGATCCTGGCATACATGTGATATTCACTTGGTTGTTCTTCGGAAAAACCGGGTGTGACAATCTGCTCACCGGGAGGGAAGATTTCAGCAAATATGATGATTCCAAAAGCACCTCTGTGCTTAGGTGGGAAGATATATCCCACCACCTTGATAATCCTTACGGGGGAAAAGATTGATGTAATCTTAGGGATGTCATGGTTACGTTACCATGGCTCTGTCCTGGACACTCGGACACGGACGGTTCATTTGAATTCTCCATTCCACCGTCCGCACTCCATAGTGTTAGATAATCCTGTCAAGGAAGTTTCAGCAATTAATAATACTGAAACTCTCAAGTTAGAGGACATCCCCATAGTCCGGGAGTACCCCGACGTGTTTCCGGATGATCTTTTGGGCATGCCACCTGAGCGGGATGTGGAATTCAAGATTGAGCTTGCACCCAGGACTACTCCTATCTCACCGAGACCATACAAAATGGCTCCGAACGAGCTGGCTGAATTGAAAGAACAGCTCAATGATCTGTTGAGCAAGGGTTTCATTAGGCCGAGTTCCTCGCCTTGGGGATGCTCGGCGCTGTTCGTAAAGAAGAAGGATGAAACCTTGAGGCTATGTGTGGACTACTGGCTGCTAAACGCCATCACCATCAAGAACAAATATCCACTGCCCCGCATTGACATTCTGTTTCATCAGCTTGTGGGTGCAAGTGTGTTCTCCAAGATGGACCTTCACTCTGGATATCATCAAATAAAAATCCAAGGGGAGGATATCCCGAAGACGGCCTTCTCGACGAGATATGGTTTATATGAATATCTCGTCATGTCTTTTGATCTCACCAATGCTCCGGCACATTTCATGTATCTCATGAACTCGGTGTTCATGCCGGAGCTGGACAAGTTCGTGGTGGTGTTCATCGATGATATATTGGTTTACTCCAAGACAGAAGCAGAACACGCCGAACACTTGAGGATAGTTCTTCAATGACTGCTTGACCATAAGCTATATGCCAAGTTCAGCAAATGTGAGTTTTGGATCAGCCAAGTGCCATTTTTGGGACATATCATCTCAGCGGAAGGCATTGCGGTTGACCCAAGCAAGATTGAACAGGTGCTGAAATGGAAAGCTCATACTTCTGTTCATGAAGTCAGAAGCTTCCTCGGTTTAGCGGGATATTACCGGAGATTCATTCCAAGCTTCTCCAAGCTTGCTAAGCCAATGACAGAATTATTGAAGAAGGGAACAAAGTATGTTTGTAACTCAGCATGTGAAGGAGCGTTCCAAGCATTAGTGAAGTATCTCACAACCGCCCCGGTCTTAGCTCAACCGGATACAACTAAGCCCTTCGACGTGTACTGTGATGCGTCCGGCATCGGGCTCGGCTGCGTGTTGATGCAAGAAGGACGTGTGGTCGCATATGGCTCACGCCAACTTTGAAACCATGAGCAGAACTATCCGACTCATGATCTTGATCTCGCTGCTGTGGTTTTGGCATTGAAAATGTGGAGGCACTATCTCCTGGGGAATTTGGTGCATCTCTACACCGACCACAAGAGCTTGATGTATATTTTCACCCAGAAAGAGCTGAATATGAGGCAAAGAAGGTGGTTACAACTAATCAAAGATTATGAGATTGAGATTCATTACCACCCCGGCAAGGCGAATGTGGTTGCCGACGCGCTGAGTCAGAAATCACATGTCCATAACCTCACCATTACACCGGTGGAGGAGGAAGAGCCGAGCTTGTACTTGGTTCCTTATGGATCGCTCTACAACCTTGCCCTCATCCCTACCATTAGGGAGGATATCATTGCAGCTCAGAAAGTGGACAAGGGTATGGCACATCTCCGGAGACAGATAGACAACGGGGAAATGAAATGTTTCCGGAAGGATGATGAGGGACGCTGTGGTTCAATGACCGCATAGTCGTACCCCGGAACATGGAGCTGAGAAAGAAGATCCTTGATGAAGCTCACTTGTCTAAATTCTCCATTCATCCGGGAAGCAACAAAATGTACCAAGATTTGAAAAAGAGATTTTGGTGGACACAGATGAAGCGAGAAGTGGCTAAGTACGTATCCGAGTGTGATACGTATAGACGAGTGAAAGCTGATCATATGTGGAAATCAGGGCTGCTGCAACCCCTGAAAATCCCGGCATGGAAGTGGGAAGATTGAGCATGGATTTCATTGTGGGATTGCCCCTGACTTCCAACGAGCATGATTCCATTTGGGTAATCGTTGACAGACTAACCAAGTCAGCTCCCTTCATTCCTGTGCATACACGTTACAATGCCGGTAAATATGCGGAGCTGTACATAGCAAGAATTCTATGCTTATATGGGGTACCCAAGACCATAGTCTCGGATCGAGGTGCATTATTTATGTCTCGTTTTTGGGAGCAGTTGCATGCTGCATTGGGTACTAAGCTGATTAGAAGCCCCGCCTATCACCCTCAGACAGATGGTCAAACAGAGAGGGTGAACCAAGTACTAGAAGACATGTTGAGAGCGTGTGCCATCCACCATGGTAGAAACTGGGATGATCATCTACCATTGGTGGAATTCTCGTACAACGATGGCTATCAAGCGAGTATCAAGATGGCACCTTATGAGGCTCTCTACGGTCGCAAATGCTGCACCCCATTAAACTGGTGCGAGTCCGGCGAAAGGGTCACATTCGGGGTTGATGTGGTGAACAACGCCGAAGAGCGCGTTCGGATGATTCAAGCCAACTTGAAGGCCGCTCAGTCCTGGCAGAAAAGCTACGCCGATAAGAGGCGTAGGCCGCTGCACTTTGACATCGGTGAGCACGTCTACCTCTGTGTACCTCCGATGAAAGGCGTGCACCGGTTTGGCATGAAGGGGAAACTCGCCCCCCCCGATTCATTGGACCCTATGCCATCACCGAGAAGTGTGGACCAGTGGCGTATAGACTGGAACTGCCGGCATCTCTTGCTTGTGTGCCACCAAATATTGCTCACTAAATTTCATATTCATGAACTGTTAATTTGTGGCTAAAAGATGAACTAAGGATGAACTTGTAATGTTTGTGTAAACTGCATGTGGAGTTTCATGCCTTGGTGAGTCGGTTAAGTCTTGTTGAACCATCGTGCTCATGGTTGCTGCTTAAGTGTTTTTCAGGTGAGGAGTTTCCCACGGACTTGGGTTACGAGTCCACCGGTGGGGGCTACCCTCCGTCGGGGACCACGGCTGAGTGGGAGCCGTACACGCCGCGCTGAGCTGAGGAGTGCAGCTAGTGTGGTTGCCCTAGGGCTGGGCAACCAACTTTTGCTAGATAGGTGGTGTGAGTTGTATAAACTTAGCTTCCTCTTTTGTACTACTTTGTACATTTCAGTTGGTTTTCTATGTAATACTTTATCATTCTTATGATGTGTGCTGTCAGGTGTCGCATCGTGTGGCACCACCCTCTGCGATCCTGGATGAGCGGATTTCGGTCCGCCACAAGTACTTCGCCAAGGAAGAAGGCAAGGAGGGGAACAAGACATGGATGATCCATGTCGAAGTTCCTGTAGGACCCACGTCACCCGGTTGGGCACCATTCACCGTTATGGTGAGAGGTACGTAGACAGCCAGAGGGGATGTGGCAAGTGGCAGCCTGCGACACCATGTCATGTTTCTGCCAACTATACGTGAGAGCTATGGAGGGCACTCCATAGGCGCTCGTTCCGGTGGAGGGACGAGCTAATCATGTGTGGGGGGAAAGGTACATGGAGGCAACAGATCTGGGTTGCCCAAGGTACAACCCCGCGGAGGCAAATCTCAGCCTCCAATTCAGGGCGGGAAAGGCAATAATGGACAGCCAAGCTGTTCATACGGAATGTCTCGCCATGAAGCTCAAGGATAGCAACAGCCATGGAGATCATTTCGAGAGTGCTCACAGCACACTCCGTAATGTTCTACTTCCGACGATCAAGCGACTGAACGAACAACATAAGCAGTTGCATCATCTGAAGAAGGCAAAGAGGAAAAGCCATGTTGACATCACGGCTTTGCAACAGCAAGTGCAAGCCTTGACCCAGCAGAATGAGGACCTCACTCAAGAGCGGGATGACGCTATTGAGGAGGGGCAAGGCTGGGAAGAGGACTATAACCAGGCCATGGACGAGGTGCATGCGTTGCAGGACCTCGTACCTCCGGTACTGGGCATACCAATGGTGGGTGCCGTACCTGTGGTTTTGGGTCTTCCAGCAATGGGAGAACCTGAACCGGAAGAGGAGGTTATGGACCTGGAGCCACCAGCAGATGTAGCGGAGAAGGAGGCGGTCCTTCTCAGAAATACCAAATGGTGAATCCCTCACCATCGGGTCCACGCTGGGAGCCACTACAGAGGTCGATGCCATTCCGCAGTCGGTCATATTCTCTACCGGCATTCAGGCCGGCACTGCCAGTTCCACCTCCGCAGCAACAACAGCAGCAGTGGGCGATGCCGCGTGCGTATGCACCTCAGCAGCGGACGGGCTTTCGTCCCCCAAGCACCAGCCAGGCAGCAGCCACATGCTACAAGTGTGGTCGTCCAGGACACTTCACCAACAATTGTCATGAGAGGGAGGGCGGCGGAGTTGCACCACAGCTTCTGGGGAGGAATCTGCCCGGGAACCCCACTAATGCACGGCAGGCAAATCCTAGGCCCGGCACCATCCATCAACTTGCCATAGAGGACGTGCCGGAGGGAGAGCCGATCCTTGCGGGTATGTTCCAACTCCACCAGCATACCGCCATAGTATTAATTTATTCAGGCGCCACGCATAATTTTATTAGCCAAGCTTTCATTGCTAAACACAGCTTGCAAATACTACCCACCGAAAGTTCATATTTGATTTGATCACCGGGTGGGAAGATTTCAGGAAGCATGATGGTTTCCAAAGTACCATTATGCTTAGCGGGTAGAGTATACCCTACGTCTCTCATAATTTTAGAGGGACAGAAGGTCGATGTCATCTTAGTGATGTCGTGGTTAACCTGCCACGGCGCTGTTTTAGACACCGTCCTCCGAGTCGTGCATCTAAATCCAGAAATGCACGAGTCACATCCATTATTTCTGGACAGTCCAGAAATAAAATTTCCAAGTGTATATCAGTCCACAACCACCAGATTGGAAGACATTCCAGTAGTCCGTGAGTTCCCAGACGTGTTCCCGGATGATTTACCGGGGATGCCACCCGACAGAGATGAGGAGTTCAAGATTGAACTTGCACCGGGAACTATGCCAATATCCCGAAGGCTGTACAAGATGGCGCCCAAGGAATTGGCAGAACTGAAGACTCAGTTACCTGCTGGAGAAGGGTTTTATTAGGCCGAGATCCTCACCATGGGGCTGTTCGGCATTATTCGTGAAGAAGAAAGACAAGACGTTGCGGCTTTGCGTGGACTATCATCCACTAAACGCCGTAACCATCAAGAACAAGTACCCTTTGCCACGGATCGACATGTTGTTTGATCAGTTGGTCGAAGCAAAGATCTTTTCCAAGATGGATTTAAGATCTGGGTACCATCAGATTAAGATATGGGCTGAGGATATTCCGGAGACGGCTTTCTCGAGGAGGTACGGACTTTATGAGTACCTGGTCATGTCCTTCGGCCTTACCAACGCTCCAGCTCACTTCATGTATTTGATGAACTCGGTATTCATGCCGGAGCTGGACAAGTTTGTCGTGGTCTTCATCGACGACATATTGGTATATTCCAAGTCGGAGGAAGAACACACGAAGCATCTGCATATAGTCTTGCATCGGCTGCGGGATCACAAGCTATACGCGAAATTCAGCAAGTGCAAATTCTGGATATCGCAAGTTGTGACACCCTCATTTTTTGTTTCTGCATGTATTCATATTTCATGAAGAGAAAACATCTTAAAGGAAGAAGGAACAGAGAAAAATATCAAACAGATAGCCAATAAGAGTCGAATCCAGTTTCCAGAGAGCACCGAAGACAACTTCCGTGGCCCGCTGGCCACGTGGCGTGTCCGGACCTCATCCCTGCGGAGTAGGGAGAGGTCCACCGCTAAACTGGCTACGTGGCAGGCTCGGGGCTCATCTCCGCAAAATGGGAGAGGTCCGACCCTGTGAAGACACGTGTTGCCCCGGAGCTAGCCTCTGCGGAAGAAGCAAAGGCATTTCCGCAGGACACATGTCACCTTCGGAGCTAGTCACCGCGGAGCTCAGAGGACCAGTCGCGCGGGATACGTGTCGATATCGGAGCTCACCTCCGAGAGGTCCGGTTCTATTGAACGCATGTCGCCACCGGAGCTTATCTCCAGGAGGTCCGTCACTGTTTGACACGTGTTAACCTCGGAGCTCGTCTCTGAGAAGAAAGGAAGTCTGGCGCTGGAGCCACCTCCGGAGAGAGGGAAGGTCTGGCACTGACGCGTGGCGTGCACGGAACCACCTCCGAATAAAGAGGAGGTCCCCGACCACCAGGATACGTGGCGTACGCGGAGCCCACCTCCGAGGGAGAGGGAGGTCTTGCTCGCTTGACACGCGGCACAACCGGAGCCCGTCTCTACGGAAAGGGAGAAACCAGGACCCGATAGACACGTGGAGCTTCCAGAGCTCATCACCAAGGAGGTAACGAGTTCTGGAACGGTTCTTAGATTCTGTACGTGTAGAAATACCGGAACAGAGGAGAAACCTACCTGAATTCCACAATGATACCGCACCAAATCAACTAAATATAAGATGTTAAGATTCGACGACAATCTGAATAGAACTCTTAAATCGAAGTCCAATCAGATTAGGACTCTTCTCTTCCTGATTATAAATAGAACCCAGAACCCCTGGCCAAAACCACGAACTTCTTTTCCGACTCCTAAGCCGACGATTTAGAGCCCCAACTCGCCGAGTAAGCCATCAACGGAGTTCAGCGAGGAAGATCGCCGGAAGAGATCCCAACGATCTGAGAAGGACCCGAGACCGAGAAGAACGTAAGGTAGGTCTCCAATACCACCTGACAACATCGTTGTGTTTTCTTTGCATCTGTTCTTCGATTCCTTTCGAACAGAAGCTTTCTCGTGGACAAATCACTTGATGATCGGGCTGATCTAAATACAAGATCATCACCACGTCCACCTTTGATCCGAACACCTCTGTTTGTTATAAAAATCCATGCAAGACATGCAACAACACGAACAAACCGATCTAATAAAACTGATCATAGGATAGCATGCATATGCATCATCGCATCTAGTTAAAGTTTGTGCATGATATTGATTGTTGTGAATCTTGTATGTGTGTGATCCTGTATAGCAGGACAAGCTCAGGGAGTTGTCTACGACGAGCTGCAACAAGAAGGTTTCAAGATCCAAGAGCAACCAGAACCGCAAGAACAAGGCAAGTGCTCCTTAACCATATTGATCCTATGTTCTTGGAAAAACTGTTTTGTTTTGCAAAAAGGTGTGTGTGCTGAGTCAAACATGATGGGAAAACCTTTTATAGGAGTTTACTAGCTTTGGTTAAACCACCCTTGTTGCCAGGGAAGTTTATGAGTCGAGTATGGTTTTTGTTTTAAGCTTCGCTGAGTCCATGGGATTGGGAAGCGAGATAGATGTGTCTAGCTAACTGCACTCGTAATGATAATAAGAAACTGATGTTGTTAATGAACATGGATCGGAGGGAGATCTAGGCAAGCCTGGGTTTGTGAATGAGGTAGCATGAGATGGTGGATTACTTGCCGTAGATCTAAGGACCGGTTCATGCATGCACATGCCAGGATAACAGTGCCACCACAAGGCCAAGTATGGGTGCGGCTTAGCTGAGTAAATAGGTAAGTTGCTAGATTGTTATGTACTGTGGAAGGCGCGGGGAACGGGAGTCGAGTGAGGACTGCCTGGAACTGCATGGCACAAGAGGGGGCCCGTGGGTGGGAGAATTGGAGATTCTAGCCTGCCGGTGAAACCTTAGTGAGTCCATACATCTAATAACTCCTTTGTAAAGGCTATTTTGTGATCTCTTGGCCATACACCGACGGTTGTGTACAGGTATAATGGAGGTTCTGCAGTCGCCGACGGGTGACGAAATCACAAACTTGTGGGTAAAGAGGTGCAAACTCTGCAGAGTTCTTAAAACTATCATGATAGCCGAGCTTACGGTCACGAGCGCCTGGCCAACTGCCATGATTAGTTGGGATGGTTATTGGATATGGTTACTGGTTATGGTTTTGGATGGTTTGGTTTTGGTTTGGTTTTCGGGACTGTTGAGTCTAGGTGATATGATGGGTTGCATGACTATTGAGTCATGACAACAAGATTGGTCTCGGTGTGAGACGAAGTTGTTTATGAGATGAGATGGTAGCGAATACGAGATGGTATTCGTGAGATGGTAGCGAATACGAGGAGGTATTCGTGAGCAAGAATGAGGTTGATTGGTTGTGACATGGAAGGTAATGAGCATAATGGAGGTATGATTGGTATTTTAATATAAGTTGGGATTACATTCACTTAAAGATGAGTTGCTGTTTTATCATGGTTTTTAATATATATCTTTGCTTTCTGCAATGAGCCTTTTTATACCTACCTTGTTATGAGCTACATATCATATTTTCCCGCACTTGCTGAGTACATCATTGTACTCAAACTTGCATTATTTCATCATCAGCAACAGGAGAAGATTTTTATGAAGATCAAGTGGAGCATTAGGCGTGTGATCTGTTCTCAACCTTGCCTGTGGGGGATGGAGTAAAGATGGAGTCATTGCTGCTTAGATTTGCTTCCGCATTAGTTAAATTGCTTCTGCATTAGAATAAAAACTTCCGCTGCATAGATATAAAGACTTCCGCTGTGAGCATGAGTCCAAGACTCATGAGACATTGTAATAAACTCTGTTATTCATGGTTATATATATATATATATATATTCTGAATTCAGTTTGTGGAACATATGTGTATGTGTGATGAACATCCTGGGCACACATATGCATTAGTTCTTGGTTCCGTGGTTTTCCACAGAATTGAGTGCGTCACAGATTGGTATCAGAGCCACGGTTGACAGTGGGTTACACGCCTAAATAGGAAACACGGATTGGCATCAAAAGCCACGGATAGGGGTAGATTACACATCTAGATACAATCACAGATTGGTATCAGGCACAGATTGGTAGCTAAGCCACGCTGACCATAGGGTGCAAGCCTAGGATGCATAGGTTGGCCTTGAAACTACCTTGATGTAGAAAATCAGCCTTGAATAGGAGTTGTGTGAGCCCTTGTAATGATTGTTTGTGAAATGTGTGCTTAGTGTGAGTTGTGGGACGTCTCAAAACGTTGTCCATACATAAGTAGAAGGAGGTGTGAAATGTTTCGGCACTTGTTCACATCCTCATATGGCTAATATATATATATATATATATATATATATATATATATATATATATATATATATATATATATATATATATATATAGTCCAACCCACCTTGATGCATATAGTTGAGGGGATCTACCTAACCTTCTAACCTTCTATTCTATTTCGTTCTCTCCCACAGATGGTGAGAGGAAACGCCGGCCGAAGGAACATCCGTGACAACCAAGAGGATGACCACGATGAAGTTCCTGTTAACCCCAGAGCTGGTGAGAACAACCTGGAACGGTTGATGGCCATGCAAAACCAACTTATGCAAACCATGATCCAAACTTTGGGTCAGTTGCAGGCCAACAACAACAACCCCGTTCCGGCACCACCGCCACCATCACCGCCGGCTCATAACAGACTGGGTGAGTTCATAAGAACTCGACCGCCCACCTTTGCTCAAACTAACGACCCCATGGAGGCCGACGACTGGTTGAAATCCATGGAGAAGAAGCTTTCCATAGTACAGTGCAATGACCGAGAGAAGGTTCTCTTTGCGTCACACCAACTTATGGGAGCTGCCGCTGACCGGTGGGATGCCCTATGCAACGCTCATGTCAACCCGGAGACGATCACTTGGACTGAGTTCAAGGAGAGTTTCCGCTCTCATTACATCCTTGCTGGTGTAATGATGCTCAAGAGACAGGAGTTTTAAGGTCTCCGCCAAGGACGGAGAAGTGTGAATGAATATCTCAACAAGTTCACACAACTGTCCCGGTATGCCCCTGAAGATGTCAACTCAGACCAGAGGAAGCAATGCATGTTCATGAGAGAGTTGAACAATGAAATCCAGGTTCAGCTCCTCAACAATGACTACGCAAGCTTTCAGAAGCTGGTTGACAAGGCTATAGTAGTCGAAAGCAAGATCCGAGAGATCGAGCGCGAGTACAAGAGGAAGATGACATACCAGCCCCAAGGGAGCAACGTACGACCTCGGTACATGCCCCCAGCTGCACCACATTATGGATGGACCGCTCCTGCATATCGCCCTAGTCAGTCACCCGTTGCACCAGCACCTCGCGTGCCCATGCCTCCTGTGCCCCGACCTAACAATGGTGCTCCTGTTCAAAACCCCCGCCCCAACGTACCTGCTGCCGTAGGCAACAGGACATGCTTTGCATGCGGGGAAATAGGACACTTTGCGAACTAGTGCCCAGGGAGAGGCCCTGGACAGCAAGGCAATGTGCCCAAACAGAACCCGCGACCGTACAGAGGGGACAATCAAGGAAACCGTGGACAGCAGAACTATGCTCGCGGCAACGTGAACCATGTCTCTGCTGAGGCGGCACAACAGGCTGAGGACGTTGTAATTGGTATGTTCCTTGCCAACTCCAACCCAGCCACCATCTTATTTGATTCTGGAGCATCACATTCCTTCATATCATCCAAGTTTGTTGCCAAGCATAATCTACCCATATCACACCTAAAATGTGCTATGTTAGTTAATTTTCCCGGAGAAGAGATGAGGACTAATATAGTATGTCCGAAAGTAAGCCTTAAAATAAGGGGGGTAGACTTCCTTGCCAACCTCATTGTCTTGGATTCCCAAGGGCCTGACATAATACTTGGGATGGATTGGTTAAGCAAGCACAACAGGGTAATCCAATGTGCTGAAAGAAGTGTGCAGTTAACAAATGAGCACGGTATCCGTGTCGAGTTTGAATCAGCCCAACAAACCACTGAGGAAATCTTGAACCACGTCGAAGAAGCAACATTGGACAGCATTCCAGTGGTTCAAGAATTCTCGGACGTGTTTCCAGAGGAGCTTCCAGGTATGCCCCCTGATCAGGACATTGAGTTTGCCATTGATTTGGTACCTGGAACTGCACCCATAGCAAAGAGACCCTATAGGATGCCCGTCAATGAACTAGTAGAACTCAAGAAGCAAATGCAAGAGCAGTTGGAAAAGGGTTTTATACGTCCAAGCTCGTCACCATGGGGAGCTCCTGTGCTCTTCGTGGACAAGAAGGATGGAACCCAAAGGATGTGCGTGGACTGTAGGTCTCTCAATGAGGTAACAATCAAGAACAAATACCATCTGCCTCGTATAGAGGACCTATTCGACCAAATGAAAGGAGCCTGAGTGTTCTCCAAGATTGATCTTTAGTCGGGATACTTCCAGCTGAAGATTAAGCCCTCCGATATACCCAAGACAGCCTTTCGGACACAGTATGGTTCGTATGAATATACCGTCATGTCTTTTGGGTTAACGAATGCACCCGCATACTTCATGTACCTTATGAACAAGGCTTTTATGGAGTACTTGGATAAGTTCGTCGTGTTTTCATCGACGACATTATGGTGTATTCAAAAAGTGAGGAGGAGCATGAAGAACATTTGAAATTGACCTTGCAGAAAATGCGTGACCATCAATTGTATGCCAAGCTTAACAAGTGTCAATTTTGGCTAAAGGAAATATCGTTCCTAGGCCACATTATCTCCGAAGAAGGGGTATCGGTTGACTCCGGTAAAGTGAGAGATATCCTGAAGTGGGACCAACCACAAAACGTGAGGGATATTCGGAGTTTTCTTGGGATGGTTGGATAATATCGACGCTTCATAAAAGACTTCTCTAAAATAGCAAAGCCTATGATGGAGTTGCTAACGAAGGGAAAATCCTTTCAATGGACACCAGCATGCCAAGAAAGTTTTGAGAAACTCAAGAAAAGGCTAACCACAGTGCCGGTTTTGGTATTGCCGGACGTAAGCAAGAGCTTTGACATATATTGTGACGCATCTAGACAGGGGCTCGGATGTGTGCTCATGCAAGAAGGACAAGTGGTAGCCTATGCCTCACGACAATTAAAGAAGCACGAGCTTAATTATCCTACACATGACTTGGAGCTAGAAGCGGTAGTACATGCATTGAAGATTTGGAGACATTATATCCTTGGTCATCGATGTGAGATCTATACATATCATAAAAGCCTCAAGTACATATTTACACAGATGAACTTGAATTTGAGGCAACGTCGATGGTTGGAACTCATCAAGGATTACAATGTTCGAATCAACTACAAACCCTGGGAAGGCCAATGTAGTAGCTGATGCATTGAGCCGGAAGGGAGCATGTCACCAACTCACGGTTCGGGAGCTACCACCCGAACTACGTAAGGAGTTTGAACGGTTATACCTCGGATTCTTGAACAACATGGAAATGATGGAGATCCACTCTTCATTGGAGCAAGAGATAAGAGATGGCCAAGCAACGGATGAGGAGATCAAGGAGATCAAGGAGAGGATCCGACAATTAATAGAGAAGGATTTCAAAGAAGATGATAAGGGTACGCTTTGGCTAGGAAAAAGGATTTGTGTGCCTAACGTGAAGCACCTCCACGACATGATATTGAAAGAGGCACATGACTCACCCTTTTCCATACATCCCGGGAGTACCAAAATGTACAAGGACTTGAAGACTTGTTATTGGTGGGATGGTATGAAAAGGGATATAGCCAAATACGTTGCCCTATGCGACACATGCCAACGGGTGAAGGCCAAACATCAAAGACCCGCTGGATTGTTGCAACCTTTGAAGGTACCCGAGTGGAAGTGGGAGGACATCAGTATGGATTTCATCGTCGGATTGCCACGTACTCAGTCAGGTTATGACTCTATCTGGGTTATCATGGACCGATTGATGAGAACAACCCATTTTCTCCCTATAAGGGCCTAGTACAACGTTGCACAATTAGCCGAGTTGTACATGGAGCAGATCGTGTGCCGTCATGGAGTCCTGAAAAGGATAGTCTCAGATCGAGGTTCTCAGTTTACCTCTAGATTCTGGAGGAAGCTACAGAAGTCTATGGGTACACGACTGGAATATAGCTCCGCCTATCACCCACAAACCGATGGGCAAACCAAAAGGACAAACAAAATTTTGGAGGACATGTTGAGAGCTTGCGCCTTGAAACGTGGGCGTAGTTGGGATAAGAGTTTACCGTACGCCAAATTCTCCAATAACAACAGCTATCAAGCTAGCTTGAAGATGTCGCCTTTCGAAGCATTATATGGTAGACGGTGTAGAACGCTGCTGTTCTGGAACGAAACCGGAGAGAACCAGGTGTTTGGACCCGAAGTGCTACAAGAAGCCGAAAAACAAGTCCAAACGGTACGAGAGAACTTAAAGGCTGCTCAGTCACGACAGAAAGGCTATGCGGACAAGAGGCGAAGGAAGTTGACCTTCGAAGTAGGAGACTTCGTATACCTCAAGGTATCGCCTATCCGAGGCCAACGGCGTTTCAATGTCAAAGGCAAGCTAGCACCTTGATACATAGGACCATTTAAGATTTTGGACAAGCGAGGAGAAGTAGCCTATCAACTAGAGCTCCCAACGCACCTCTCCGACGTACATGACGTGTTTCATGTATCCTAGCTCAAGAAGTGCTTGAGAGTACCAGAGGAGCAAGTATCGATGGGAGAGCTTGAACTTCAAGAGGACCTAACTTACGCGGAACACCCTGTCTGAATTTTGGACGTAAAGGAAAGGCTCACCAGGAACAAAGTGATCCGATGGTGCAAGGTACAATGGAGCCATCACACTGAAGCTGAAGCCACATGGGAGCGTGCAGAAACATCAAGGTAGAATTTCCTCATCTATTCTCTACCAACAAATCTTGAGGGCGAGATTAAATTTAAGGGGGGTAGATTTGTGGCACCCTCATTTTTGGTTTCTGCATGTATTCATGTTTCATGAAGAGAAAACATCTTAAAGGAAGAAGGAACAGAGAAAAATATCAAACAGATAGCCAATAAGAGCCGAATCCAGTTTCCAGAGAGCACCGAAGACAACTTCCGCGGCCCGCTGGCCATGTGTCGTGTCCAGAGCTCATCCCTGCGGAGTAGGGAGAGGTCCGCCGCTAAACTGGCTACGTGGCAGGCTCGGGGCTCATCTCTGCAAAAGGGGAGAGGTCCGACCCTGTGAAGACACGTGTTGCCCCGGAGCTAGTCTCCGCGGAAGAAGCAAAGGCATTTCCGCAGGACACATGTCACCTTCGGAGCTAGTCACTGCGGAGCTCAGAGGACCAGTCGCGCGGGATACGTGTCGATCTCGGAGCTCACCTCCGAGAGGTCCGGTTCTATTGAACACATGTCGCCACTGGAGCTTATCTCCAGGAGGTATGTCACTGTTGGACACGTGTTAACCTCGGAGCCCGTCTCTGAGAAGAAAGGAAGTCTGGCGCTGGAGACACCTCCGGAGAGAGGGAAGGTCCGGCTCTGACGCGTGGCATGCGCGGAGCCACGTCCGAATAAAGAGGAGGTCCCCGACCACCAGGATACGTGGCGTACGCGGAGCCCACCTCCGAGGGAGAGGGAGGTCTTGCTCGCTTGACACGCGGCACAACCGGAGCCCGTCTCCGCGGAAAGGGAGAGACCAGGACCCGATGGACACGTGGAGCTTCCGGAGCTCATCACCAAGGAGGTAATGAGTTCTGGAACGGTTCTTAGATTCTGTACGTGTAGAAATACTGGAACAGAGGAGAAACCGACCTGAATTCCACAATGATACCGCACCAAATCGACTAAATATAAGTTGTTAAGATTTGACGACAATCTGAATAGAACTCTTAAATCAAAGTCCAATCAGATTAGGACTCTTCTCTTCCCGATTATAAATAGAACCCAGAACCCCTGGCCGAAACCACGAACTTCTTTTCCAACTCCTAAGCCGACGATTTAGAGCCCTAGCCCCAACTCGCCGAGTAAGCCATCAACGGAGTTCAGCGAGGAAGATCACCGGAACAGAGCCCAATGATCTGAGAAGGACCCGAGACCGAGAAGAACGTAAGGTAGGTCTCCAATACCACCTTACGACATCGTTGTATTTTCATTGCATCTGTTCTTCGATTCCTTTCAAACAGAAGCTTTCTCGTGGACAAATCACTTGATGATCGGGCTGATCTAAAGGCAAGATCATCACCACATCCACCTTTGATCCGAACACCTCTGTTTGTTATAAAAATCCATGCAAGCCATGCAATAACACGAACAGACCGATCTAATAAAACTGATCATAGGATAGCATGCATATGCATCATCGCATCTAGTTAAAGTTTGTGCATGATATTGATTGTTGTGCATCTTGTATCTGTGCGATCCTGTATAGCAGGACAAGCTCAGGGAGTTGTCTACGACGGGCTGCAACAACAAGGTTTCGAGATCCAAGAGCAACCAGAACCGCAAAAACAAGGCAAGTGCTCCTTGACCATATTGATCCTATGTTTTTGAAAAACTGTTTTGTTTTGCGAAAAGGTGTGTGTGCTGAGTCAAACATGATGGGAAAACCTTTTATAGGAGTTTACTAGGTTTGGTTAAACCACCCTTGTTGCCAGGGAAGTTTATGAGTCGGGTATGGTTTTTGTTTTAAGCTTCGCTGAGTCCATGTGATTGGGAAGCGAGATAGATGTGTCTAGCTAACTGCCCTCGTAATGATAATAAGAAACTGATGTTGTTAATAAAAATGGATCGGAGGGAGATCTAGGCAAGACTGGGTTTGTGAATGAGGTAACATGAGATGGTGGATTACTTGCCGTAGATCTAAGGACCGGTTCATGCATGCACATGCGAGGATAACAGTGCCACCACAAGGCCAAGTATCGGTGCGGCTTAGCTGAGTAAATAGGTAAGTTGCTAGATTGTTATGGACTGTGGAAGGCGCGGGGAATGGGAGTCGAGTGAGGACTGCCCTAGGAACTGCATGGCACAAGAGGGGGCCTGTGGGTGGGAGAATTGGAGATTCTAGCCTGCCGGTGAAACCTTAGTGAGTCCATACATCTAGTAACCCCTTTGTAAAGGCTATTTTGTGATCTCTTGGCCATACACCGATGGTTGTGTACTGGTATAATGGAGGTTCTGCAGTCGCCGACGGGTGACGAAATCACAAACTTGTGAGTCAAGAGGTGCAAACTCTACAGAGTTCTTAAAACTATCATGATAGCCGAGCTTATGGTCACGAGCGCCTGGCCAACTACCATGATTAGTTGGGATGGTTTTTGGATATGGTTACTGGTTATGGTTTTGGATGGTTTGGTTTTGGTTTGGTTTTTAGGACTGTTGAGTCCGGGTGATAAGATGGGTTGCATGACTATTGAGTCATGGCAACAAGATTGGTCTCGGTGTGAGATGAAGTTGTTTATGAGATGAGATGGTAGCGAATACGAGATGGTATTCGTGAGATGGTAGCAAATACGAGGAGGTATTCGTGAGCAAGAATGAGGTTGATTGGTTGTGACATGGAAGGTAATGAGCATAATGGAGGTATGATTGGTATTTTAATATAAGTTGGGATTACATTCACTTAAAGATGAGTTGCTGTTTTATCATGGTTTTTGATATATAACTTTGCTTTCTGCAATGAGCCTTTTTATACCTACCTTGTTATGAGCTACATATCATATTTTCCCGCACTTGCTGAGTACATCATTGTACTCAAACTTGCATTATTTCATCATCAGCAACAGGAGAAGATTTTTATGAACATCAAGTGGAGCATTAGGCGTGTGATCTATTCTCAACCTTGCCTGTGGGGGATGGAGTAAAGATGGAGTCATTGCTGCTTAGATTTGTTTCCGCATTAGTTAAATTGCTTCCGCATTAGAATAAAGACTTGCGCTGCATAGATATAAAGACTTCCGCTGTGAGCATGAGTCCAAGACTCATGAGACATTGTAATAAACTCTGTTATTCGTGGTTATATATATTCTGAATTCAGTTTGTGGAACATATGTGTACGTGTGATGAACATCCTGGGCACACATATGCATTAGTTCTCGGTTCCGTGGTTTTCCACAGAATTGAGGGCGTCGCACAAGTGCCTTTCTGGGGCATATTATTTCAGCGGAGGGAATCGCTGTGGACCCGAGTAAAATCACACAAGTGCTGAATTGGAAGTCCCCGAGAACTGTTCACAAGGTACGGAGTTTCCTCAGACTCGCGGGGTATTATCGGAGGTTCATTTCGAACTTCTCGAAGATTGCCAAGCCTATGACAGAGCTGCTGAAGAAGGCTACCAAATATGTTTGGAGTCCAGCATGTGAAGCAGCGTTCAAGGCCTTAGTAAAGCACCTAACATCAGCACCGGTTTTGGCGTAGCCGGACACAACAAAACCGTTCGATGTGTACTGTGATGCATCCGGCATTGGGCTCAGATGTGTGCTGATGCAAGACCGAAGTGTGGTCACGTATGGATCACGGCAGCTCAAAAACCATGACCAGAATTATCCAACTCATGACTTGGAGCTCGCTGCCATGGTGCTCACACTTAAAATGTGGAGGCACTACCTACTCGGTAACCTCGTGCATCTATATACCGACCACAAAAGCCTCAAGTACATAATCACTCAGAAATAGCTGAACATGAGGCAGCGAAGATGGTTAAAATTGATAAAGGATTACGAAATAGAGATCCATTATAACCCCGGCAAGGCAAACGTAGTGGCGGATGCGCTGAGTCGCAAGTTACACGTCAACAATCTGACCATCACACCATTGGGAGAGAGCGAGCCACCATTGCATGTGATTCCACATGGAGCTCTCTACAACTTAGCGTTGATCCCCGCCATCCGTGAAGAGGTAGCGGCAGTTCAGAAACATGACAAGGGCATGTCGCATTTGCGGATACGTGTAGACAGTGGGGAGCTGAAATGTTTCCGGAAAGACGGAGACGGCGTCCTATGGTTCAAGGGCCGGATCGTCGTACCCCGTAACCCGGAGTTATGGAGGAAAATCTTTGATGAGCTCACTTGTCAAAGTTTTCTATTCACCCCGGCAGCAACAAAATGTATCAAGAACTCAGAAGCAAGTTTTGGTGGACACGGATGAAGCGGGAGATCGCAAAGTACGTGTCCGAGTGTGATACATGTCGAAGGGTGAAGGCAGACCATATGAGAAAACTGGGACTGCTACAGCCACTGGGCGTTCCTGCCTGGAAGTGGGAAGACGTGAGCATGGACTTCATCGTCGGTTTACCCACCACTTTTCAGAAACATAATTCTGTGTGGGTGATCGTCGACCTGCTCACCAAAATTGCCCATTTTATCCCGGTCAACACCAACTACAACGCCAAGAAGTATGCTGAATTGTACATCTCATGGATCCTATGCTTGTACCGCGTACCCCGCACCATCATATCGGATCGGGACACTTTATTTGTGTCTCGTTTTTGGGAGCAGCTACACGCTGCATTGGGAACGAAGCTGATCCATGGTTCACCCACTCCAGGATCGCATAGGGTGGTGCCGTGCGATGCGGCACCCAACAGCACACACGAAAAGGATTAAGAACAACACACGATCTTTTATTTGATATAAAACAGCGGAAGTCTTTTACAAAACTTAATTATACATCGGAAGTATTATACATAACTACTCTCTAATCCTATCTACGCAAAAGTGCAGCCGTCCAGCCCGGGGACGCTACACACTAGCAGCATGGAAACGGAGATCACGGCAGCGTGCAGGGCTCCAGCTCGGCCGTGTAACCCGACGGGGGCACTGCCTCATCCTCGGACCCCTCCTCATAGCTCTCACCTGCATACAGCTCAAATATTGCAACCGCGAGCACGATGGCTCAGCAAGGCTTAACCGACAACCCTAGGCATGGAACTCTATATGTAAGGATATATAAGATAGGAAAAAGGACTTTGCAATAAAGACACGCCTACATGTTGATCCTTACTTTCAGTTTATAGCAACTGTTTAATGAGCCTTAGGCAGCCCTCACATCGGAAGTCCACAGTCAAACAAGAAACGCTTTCCTCCGACGTGGTGATGCCCAAAGTGGAAGATAAACTTAATTAGCTCTACAACTACAGCAGACATGGTTTCCAAACATTATTAGTTCATCACAGCATCTTATCATTCATCTGGCTTATTTCACTTCTTACTACGTCACAGAACAGTGAACAAGTGGTACTCAAATAACCGCGAGGGACGGTGATTGCAATCAGGAGACACCCGGACAACACGTTGCATACACCCACTTTCGGAAGCGTGATTCCACACCCCTTCCTACTCTGTTGTATGCAACAACCTTTCAAAGGCAACCCAACTACCGAACCGGTCCATCCGTAACGGGCAGGAGGTCCCCCCATGGAGCGTGACTGTGCCCACCAGCATATTTACACCTTGCTACCCTCAACCCACTCCTATTTACGGTTGGGTAAGCCTCAGCACCCAGGTTAACCAGTTACATCGGTTTCCTGCTTATGTCAGTATGCCATCCGGTACTGTTCGATACTTGTTCATCAGGCCCGCACACGACCCGGTCCTCAATCGACACCAAAAGGGCTACGCACGTGAGACCTCCGCTCACTGCTTCCTATCCCCCCTGCTGGGTATCATTTTCTCCACTCTTAAGCCATTTTCTATTCTGACCAGACCGTGTGATAAAACCTTACCTCGCGAGTAGAATCCAACTACTCGAATTCTACCGAGATCCTAAGCATATTAGCAGGGCCTTGTCTACTCATCGGGTCTGTAAGCTACCCAACCCTTCATAGGATTTAAAAGGTTATGCAAGTGGGGTTTCAATCACCCTAACTCTAATGCATACATTTCAACCTAGACATAAGTGATACAAATGAAAAACTTTATAAAAAGTACTTAAGTGCAAACTGGGGCTTGCCTGGTTGCGAGTCAAAGGAGAAGTTAGCGTCTGGTGGGAGGACGTCCAACGGCTCCGGTGCGTCCTCAACTTCGGTCACTAAATGAATTGTAGCAAAATATATGTATAAGTATTAAGGATTTATAAGAAGTAAACTTCTATTCATAGCTACTGCTATTTAGGATCCTTAACTGGCTTTGGGATTTTTACAGTGAAGACTAGACCCTCTAAGGATGATCTGAGCAAAATTTGGAGAAATGTCATTGCACAATTTAGTCTCCATAATTCCTACAAGTACAAGGCTTCTCTGACTTTTGAGCCCAAATCAGGAGCTTTGACATAGCTAACAGTGGAAGATCTGATTAGGGTAAGTCTCCATGGCTCTAACAAAATTTGTTTCACCATTTTTGGAGCTACCAACAGAGAGATATGAATTTTTTAAGTTGGACAGGAGTTCTGAAAAGTTTCTGTTTAAATATGAATTTTCAAATAAAGGCTGAACTTTGGAAGGCAATTAAGCCTAGCATATAAATTCCAATAAATCTCAAATTTTTACTGGAGATCTGTTACTACGAGAAGGGTTTGCTTCCCAAATTTGGGAATGTTTCATAAAGAATTGCTCCTGTAATAAATCTCTAACAGATTTATTAAAAACAATTCTACAGAAATTCCTGGGCATTTTCGTAGCAAGCAATGTGTTCCTATGTGAAGTACTCCTCATGAGGATTCCAAAAAAATTTGTCTCACTAATTTTGGAGCTTTCTACCCAAAGTTATGGATTTTTCAAGTTTCACTAACTTTCTGTTTGAATTTTACAGAGCACTCAACGTGGGGCCCACTCGTCAGGTCTTTCTTCAGCCTCCCGCCAGAGAACGCGTGTGCACCAACACAAATCGTGGCATGTCTCGTTCTCCCTCATTTCTCCACCAAATTAGCTCCGGTTTCGCCCTACACGATCCTTGGAACGTGGCGCAGCTGCTGGGCAAGGTTTCCCCGCATGAAAACAGCCAAAAACAGGTCGGCACCGGCGGGGCGGCTCGGGAGCTCGGCATCAACGCGTTCTGGCGTGTCCGAAGCTTCTCCCGGCAAGCTACATTGCCCTAAAGCATCACCAGTGATCGGGGAACATGGAACGCATGCCAAATCTTGCAGCAAACGGACGGAAAACGGGGTTCACCGAAGGACCGACCCGTTTTTGCCGCCGCCGGTGATTTCTCGTCGCCCAGGGCATGTGGTTGACGGTTTGATGCGGTATTTGGCATGGGAGGGCGCTAGGCTTGAACCGAAGAACAAATGATCATGTGTGTTGGACGAATTTCTAGTTTTAGTTTTCATCGGTTCTTCACGTATACCGGCGCCAAAACCCAAATTCCGGCGAGCCGGCGATGGGGAAGGGCAAGGGGACTGCGGTAGCATGATCTACACACCTGGCGCACCTTAGG